>OV656707.1:2500000-5000000 GCA_927399405.1 Agonopterix arenella
CTCTGTTACTTTATTCCCACAACATTAGACAATGATTACTTGCAAGTCTTGGATGCCACAACGAATTTAACAAAAGAAGATAGTAGAAGTAAGAAAAACAGAGCAATAAGATTATAAATCCACTTTATGATATTAGTGCGAAACTGACTTAAATATCAGTTATTTCGTTTTCCTACTCCTCCTATCTTCTTTGATTAATTCATTGCGGGTTCCAAGACAGATTAGAGTCATCCCCCGGGCTCGCTGGACTTCATTGTCCAGTGTTTTGAATGGTCGCTGCTGTTGATCCTGGCTTATAGGAGTTACAGAGGTGGGAATGTGTGGTGGGCCTAGGCACATTAAAAACAACTGACTTAAATATACGTAGTAAGAATTCAACACCAATATGTATGCTTAAAAATTATGCAGGGTCATTAATTAGCCTGCAAAATCAATCTACGTGAAGCTAATATAGCGGAGAGAGGCTAGACAATAGACGTACCTAAAAAGTTGCAATATACATTATTCAAATACTATGCTAGAGTAGGTATAGACAACTAGAGTACAACAAAAACCACACAATAGCTCATTCTTGACTTATACCTCACATATATAAGGTCTAACAAAATTAGGTGAAACTATTTTAAGGGGATGATCAGACCATCAAACTGAACAACTTTCTCTATGGGACCAATATCGATATCGCGAAAAAAAATCTGCTGTCCCATACATTTAGATCGAGTAGGTTTGTATGGAACAGTTTGATGGTCTGATCATCCCCTTAAAAATGTTTCAGCTAGTTTTGTTAGACCTTATATATCAGCTGTTCTTGACTTATACCTATACATACAAAAATACACTTTTATTTCATAATCACAGAGATTAGATTACATTGTATTGCAAACATGGCAAGGTCGAACAAGATGGATTGATACAATTTCGTGATGAGTTCTTCTAATTCAATGGCAATCAGCTGATTGCTGTTTCGGCTTGTGGTTTAATATAATAGTTGAAGGCTTGAAGGTTAGACGTTTTCATAAAGTTAACGTTTTATTGATCGACAGTTGATTTAGGATTAACAAATAGATTATAAATGTTTATCGATATCCAACAAACAAATGCTGATGCATGGGCCAATGGATCCAAGAAAATTTTGCGTTTCATTCTTTTGTTAAACTGATATGTTTTATTTGATCATGGCCATGTTTATTTTGTGACTAAACTTTTGTGATATTTGGGAAAAGAAATGAAGTGTGGGGACTTGCTACAGATGTCAGCACCCACATGTTATAGCAAAGATGCTAACAGATGGCGATACCGTCGCCCTCGGAAATATGCTCCATACATAGACAACGTTCACCGTGAATACGTAACTCGTAATGTACTACAAATAAGGTTCACAATCGAATGCAAGACATACATCGCGTAAGAGAAGTAATCACAGAGATTCGATATATATACAAGGACCAACTAAGAGCTGTTGGACGACGGCCGGTTCCCAGCCTTTACACATAGCCTGGTGGAAGATCTTCCCTTTTCAATGGAGGAACATTCTGGGAAGTAGCACCTCCATAGAAGTTTCTTTTTTTTAGACGCTATTAATTGTCTAAAATGGGAGTAGGAAAAACAGAACGATATGATTTTGATATCGTTCTGGTTTTATTATATCTTAGTCGCCTAAACCATGCTATATTTTTGTTTTGATGTCAGTTCTCAAAATTAACAACTGCTCGGTGAGATATGAAGAGAAAGTACCTACTTTTATAGCTTTATTTAGCTTTAATCTTTCCTTAACTTTGGCATTATATTACCTGGGTAGGTACATAATTTTAAAAACCAGGATTAAGGTTCAAAAGCTGTTTTATGTTTTTTGGTATCGAAGGTTGAGATTGACAATAAAAAACCCTTTTCACACACAGCGGTTTCAGTTTCGCCTTGCCAACGAGACGCAAAGGCGATGAAAAACGCCCATTTTAATATATTAGAGCGAATTTCCGCTGCTTTTACTGACTCTACAATATAAAAAAATCCTGTGAAATCCAGCAAGTAAGTACGCGCTTATCTAAATCCCCGAGTAAGCTTTAAAATTCCCTCGGACTGCGTTAAACGAAGTAATTAGCCGGAAATATTTGCGTGGTCCGGGACTCGAACCCGCTATCTGCCGGCATCGCGGCGCGCCATGTCCAGTAATACCTTTGCTTTGTATAGTCTGAAGCGCGATAAATTGTAGATGTGGGTAAACCAAGGAGATTGTATTCAAGGAGCGAGAGGTTCATACCAAAGAACTTAATATTTCTATGGTTTATTAGTTTTAAAATAACGAGCTTTTGACTCGCGACTTCGTCCGCGTGGATTACCCCTTTATGGGTCGATTTTTCGAAAAATCCTTTCTTAGTGCACCCCTACATCCTCTCTTCATGTTTCTATCTTCAGCGGTTTAGGCTGTGCGTTGTCTATCAGTCAGTCAGTCATGGAACTCTTTTATAAGTATAATGGGTTCATACCATGAAAACGTTGTTGAGCGTATAAATAAAGCATCCATTTGGGCTAAGGATGTTTATTTTCTGAAAACGTTGCGAATTTGGCTGATTGAAAGTTACGAGATTGGGTTAAAAAATTGTGTCAAAACTCAGCTATTTCCAAGTCATAAATTTCTTAACTATTCTAACATAATATAGCTTTCGTTTTCGATATAGTTGTGTATCTGTCTAGATATATTCAAAATAAAAAAGAAACAAGTAATTTATGGAATCCAAATTAATATAAACAAAATAGTCTGTAGAGTGTTTCACTCACACATTGAAACAAGGATATACCTACCGTTGTACCTACTCTGCAAAATCATTTAATCATTACAATATTTACCATGTTGAAACAGTTATTACGACAGAAAATTAAAAAGATATCCATCATGGAGCTGTCGACGAATAAATTAAGTCTATCCAAACAAGGCCGTTGAGTCGTTGTTGATACGACAAAGATTTATAAATTCCAACAGTCTAGGAAGTGTCTTGGACGCAGGGTTAATAATCAAGCAGTATGATACCTTTGAAATGGTAAAGAATTTACTGAACGTAGAGATCAACTTTATCATCGTACGAGCGTTAACCCGCGACTTCGTCCGCACAAATTATATACCAGATTTTAAGTCAGATCATAAGCTATCAAACAAAAAAGTTTCATTAAAATCGGTTCAGTAGTTCTTGCGTGATACTCGTTCAAACAAACAAACAAACACACAAACAAACAGACAGACAAAAAATCCAAAAATTGGTGAAATGGAATCAGGGACACCTAAAAACCGTATCGTAACTTTTTTTTTGTTAATATCTTCAATGTACAGACAAACTTCCTGTTACAGTTTTATAATAGTATATATTTAAAGCGTTTCCAAACACGCTGCTTTTGTTAAAGAATCCAAAAATACAGGGGTAGTTTGCAGGCATTTCCAATCGAGTTAACAAACTCATATTTGACTACTGATATTCGAAAAAGTTGAATTTAGCTGGGAAGATGTCATAATCAGAAAATGTATTGCGATTTGCGATGCTCACAGTTGGTAGCAATGAATTGTCTGATTGAAATAAATAGCATCCTTTCGAGAAAAAAATGGTGTGGCGTATTGAAAAACATACGTAAACATATTGTATTAATTTTCTTGTACATTTTTTTACGGCGTATATTGTCCAGCAAATATTTTTAAAGGGAGCATCTATTCGTTCTGCTTTATAATTATTGAAGAATTGTAACCATGAAACATTTATTTATTTACACCTACACATTTCTTTTTCTCTTGAGTCACTTTACTGCTTAACTACTATCACCACCGTTCTATGGGCACCCAATAAATATTTTTCGACACCGGCACCGGCACCGACCTTACAATGGAATGTCCAGATGTCATTCTGGCCCACAACGGTCGGAATGCACTACCTACGCTGAGCATTACACCGGATTGAGTGTTATCAATCTGAGTACCTCTAGAGAGCCCTAGTTGGCTCGAAAGTATTCTGACCCCAAGACTAATTTGCCCGTGGTCAAAGGTAGCGCTGCCTCTCTTTCGTCTTTATTCGTACGAGGCCTGTGTTCTACGCTGGACTTTAGGACATTATAAGGATTATGTGTCTGTGAGTTGTTAATTTGTTATGCTTTCGTTCAAGGGCTTAAATGAAATTTTTTTAATTACCTACTAGGAAAAGTTGATCTTCTCTACAACGGAACACCTTCCGACGTTGTGGTAGAGTCAAAAAATTACTATCTATGTGTGATATTATTTTGAATAACTTTTTTTTTTTTTTGGTTTGAAATTTAATGGTGTAATCTCTAATCTGATAATGAAAGTAATTCATACATGGATCAAAAAACGAGATAAAATTTTGGACCTCCCATAGGAAATCGATCGGCTGATCCGCACTTTTGTATGGAAGGTCCACAAACTCTTCTATATTTACGACCCATGCTCCTTAGCGAAAGTTGTTTAGTTTTTCATTATCTGAATACACCCCTGATGGTATTGGTCTGAATTTGAACCCGGTTCTCTCTTCTGAGTTGATAACGAACCAATTTTGATTAGTTGTTTAAAATTCTGTTTAATATAATTTTTTATCGTTCCAAAATTTCGAATGCTTACGTGTTTCTAACATCCTACTATCGTCAATGCATCGGCTTGCATCACCAATTAACCGTATTTAGTCCACGGCCAATTGAGTGCATTCCTTCACAAAACCAGACGCCACAATTTGATGCTTTGTATGAGAACAATTTGATTCCAAACTTTAAACATTGAAGTCACGTCCCCATTACAAAAGTTAGTACAATTTTGATAGCTTTAAACGAAGCAAACCGGCTGTTCTTGTAATAGGATAGCATTTCGTTACGTGAGGTGATTCAAAAGCAATATAAACGGCAAACTATCGTCCCACACTCGGCCGTATTCGACGAAAATCACTTTGAAAACACGCAACTTTTACGTTCAGGTATCGTAAAAAACACCAGACTATTTTATTGTAGGGACCGAAATGTTTTAGACGGACTCGTAAAATAAAAACGCTGTAAAATTCACGCATTGTGCCGGTGTACATGTTATATTTACGACTCCCGTGTACATCCACCCGAAATTATCTATTTCGGAAGGTCAAATCATTCATGTCAACTTACACTGAAGGCTTTGTTCGTTCAAAGATGCAGAGCTCCGTAGTAAAACCAGCTATGTGCAGCCAATAAGAAAAACGTATGTTAAGCTACTGCTTGCGGGATACGCTTTAACAAAAAAAGTCAAAGGAATTGACATATTACACTTATCATAATTTACGACTCGGTATTCCACTTAAATAATAAGTAGGAAGGCAATGGGGCAAGTCGGTAAGAAAATGGAAAAATGCCAATAAATAGAGGTTTTATTGCTTGAGAATGACTCGGTTGGCCTGAAGAGAATAAAGGACTATAAAAGTATATTTTTTTGCGTAGTTAAGTTACTTAAACCTCGAGGCCTTTAAGAGTAATGTCAGGATCTCTCGGACCCGTTTATGGTAATTTATAGTGATCCATCTCATGTCAGAAAATGGCAAGAAGGATAAAACTGTAATCGAATTAGAATAGAGGTGTTTTTATTACAGAAATCTGACTTTCGATGGGTTTTTATCTTAAACCTTTATAGCTAGCAGAGACTATGGAATTTCCATTAAAGTATACTAAACTAAACTTAATATGCTGACGGTTTTTTAAGAGGTTAATCAGACCATAAAACTGAACAACTTTCTGTATGTCACCTACAACCAAATCGCGAAAATAAAATGTGCTGTCCCATACATTTGGGTAGAGTAGGATTGTAGGTTTTCGTCTTTGGTCTCATAGAGAAATATGTTCAGTATGTTGATCTGATCATCACCTTTTCTTTATATGCTCACATTTCTTTAGAAACATGAGCAACGCTATATTTAACAGAGAATAAAATGAATTGACAAGAATCGATTGACTGCTATTGGAATTGTGAGAATTATCATAGTAAAACGAGGAAAATAAATTAGATACGATAGAATATGGCTGGTCTCCACGCATCAGTAGCATCCAGTAGCATAACATAATAATCAAGATGGAAAATCTTCCATTTTCTAATAGAGAAGTATAACCCCGTATCTTCATAATTTCCGATTCCAAAATCCACTAAAACTATTTCAATTCAGATCGTTACTTTACGTAGCTCGTTACTCCAATCACAGGGTGTTATTATAATAAAAAGGGGCCAATTAAAAGGCTCCAGCTTACAATTACCGGCGGCTATTGGCAGTTTATTGAGCGGCGCGCGCGCAGCTCACATGATTGATTTGGCGTCGTGACAAGTATCAAGTATGGCGACCGTACGTCGCGACTGAGTTAACTAGTAGGGATGCTGAGGTTTGAAGATCGTATCCGAAACGTACGGATATTCGATTTATCATTCTCGATTTTCTCGCGAATTGAACCGTTAACGCAGGTTCTGTTTATAAACGAAATCTTACTATCTTTCTAGGGCTTAGAACTCTCAATTTTGGTTTCATTCAGTATGAACTCACGATAGATTTTTGTGGTCAGCGTCTTCACTACGTACTACGAACACCTCTTCTAGCATTCTAGGTTCTTTTCTTGCAATATAGATATTTTCAGGATGAAGGGTGGAGTCAAAGAAGTGATAAATGGCTATGGCGGCTGACTTTCGCACACGAAAACATTGACGGGTACCGTCATATAATTTTTTTCATTTCTAAGTAAGATTCCGTTAGACTGTTACATGTGCGCTAGCACTGCATTTCCGCCAGTCTCAAGTAGTTTGTATATCTAACTCAATCTCAAGGATTGCTTTTGGGCAAAAACATGGTTGAAAAGAGGTTGCGGATTGGCAAGCTCAAACGCGAATCGCGCGAAACACCAAAAAATCTAAACACTCATTAATTATCGTATCTGAAACTAAACTCTCATATCCGAATAAATAGTGTCGTTCCTAACTACGTAGATAATGAAAAAGGTAAAAGTATTTGTACAATGGAAGGTAAGGCCTGATCGTGAGTTAAGCAATTTAAGCTTGTTATGCTACTCTCTAATTTATATTAGATACAAACTTGGTAAAGTAGTGATTTAAAAGTAAAACCAGCTATCTTTTCGAAGTGAGATGACAAGTGAATTATTATAAAAGGTTTAGTTTGACAATGGGCGTTGAGCCTAGTGGGCTGTGGGACCTATGCCTATTATTATGTGCTGATAATGATTTAGTTTTAACGATGTGAGAGAAATATTGACTGTAATTTACAGAAAGAGGATTATTATAGTCTTTATTTACCCTTCAGGGGCAACAGAATAGTAGCTTCTTCTGGTTCCTCTCCAATCTCAATTACTTGCATGGAGGTGAGCAGCTCTGCATATCCCTGCCTAACTCTCGCCCAACGAAACAGCTATTAGTTAACAGGAATACTTCACCAAATAAAAAGTTGTAACAATAAATCTTAAATTGTATTAAACCTAGAAATAAACATTTTAACAAAAACAAACAACAACAAAAACAAAAAACAAACAAAAACTGTATTAAATTGTATTAATCTGGCGAAGCCAACATAGAAAATCGGGTTTATTCAACTCTTTTGTTTACGCAATTAAATCAAACCCACAAGCGAACAAACGCAAATGATTTCAAACTAACAACACTTTAATAGTCATTTAGCGAAACTAGCAGATCAAAATAAATGTATAACGAATGACAGCGCGGTCGGCGGCGCCGGCGCGACGCAACGTGGGATGGACTACCTGCGCCTGAGTCGAATAACTTGGGTTGACTGAAATGTGGATTTGGAATGGATATTTACGAGACACGAACTTGTCTACGAAAATGCAACATTAATATTCAAAACTCAAATCTGTGTGCTCTATTTTACATTGTGAAACTGTATTCGACATGAGGAAAGAACGACCGACATACATAGAGTCGTTCGTTACATACCTACTGACGGTTTTTTAAGGGGATTCTCAGACCATCAAACTAAACAACTTTCACTATGGGAACAATATTAAATATGGGAAAAAAATTTTTTTTGCTGTCCCTTTTATTGCCCTTATCCCTGGTTGAGTAGCTTTGCTGCAGTTTTGCATGGAATAGCAGATTTTTTTTCTCAAGGTTTCGACGTTTATCCAAAGTGAAAGTTATTTAGTTTGATGGTCTGATCATCCCCTAAAAACCATCAGCCGATTAACACATTCGCAAACAGTAAACGAGGTTACGACCACTTTTAATGTTGTCACGGCTAATAGACGATCTCTGTTTATGAAAAGCAAGATTGTATAAAAGATGACGAAAAGAGTTAGCCATAAAGCTTTCAGCACTGAAATGGCCGCAAATAGACAAGGAAGTAGGTGACATTGCGCCGATTCCGAGTGCTGGATGGAGGTAGATGAACCTGAACTGGTGGATGATGTATTGTTGTTCATAGGTAGTTGTCGATGGATCATCAGGCTCGCAGAAAAGTGCCACTCTATTGTCTCAGCCTACCCTAATAAAGCGCGCGTGAGCGCGTTGGAAATAAAATGATAAAGGGAAGATATGAGGATCATATTAAAGTTAATATTTCCGTAAGGTTTTCTGTATCAACTTTACATAAAAGTGTTATGGTAAACAGTTGCATTACTTTAAGGGGTGATTATATCTATGATACTGATCAACTTTCCCTTAGAAACTTAAAGGAAATAAAAAAAATGAGCCCATGAGCCTAAATGCAATCAGCTGATGAAACGTTTGAATGAAAAGTAAAAATTTTTCTTTTCGAATTTCCTATGTGCTTCTTAGGAAAATTTTAACAGTATCATGGGTTTAAACTGTTAACCCTAACACGCTAATTCTATAAAGAACTACCTATCTAGCTATATTAACAATATCTTACGCAAAACATTGATTAAGGTGGTTGCAGAGGGGTCAATTTTATACAAAACTTTGACGCACAATACGCGTAGACGGTATTAATATAAGTAACTTTGTATATATGGAAAAATAGTTTAGAAAATCTAGATGCCGCGTAACAAATAATATTTGCAATTTATAAAATAATTACGAAGATATAAAGCTTTGAAATTTTTCATACATAATTTTAAAAGCTTTATATTTTCGTAATTATAATATAAATTGTGTGTGTGAGTGACGCGGCAACTAGATTTGCTAAACAATTTTTCCATATATAAAATATTACTTTTATTAATTCCGTTTATGCGTATTGTGCGTCAAACTTTTGTATGGACTGAAACCACCTTAAGTCGTTACTGTTACCACAAATTGTTTTATTTTAATTCAAACCCAATTTAGCTATATCGTATTCTGTAAGGAAGCCACTTCAAAACAACATTCTGTATTTGTTTGTACTAAAAACTTTCTTTTCTTGTAACTACATCGAAAATGTCTTTATTATCATCGATTGAAACATTAAATTTGGAATGTTACATTAAGGATTTCGCATATAAAAGTGTCATAAAAGCACTTTTGGGAGGTGATCTGTAGTAGGCGTTCATTTATGGCCATTGTTTTATGTTCAAGTATTGTTCACTGTCAATAAGGCATACGTACGGGTTTTGGGCATTCTTGGAAAATTTGAAATTTAACCTAACTAAAGCCTTGCCTATTTATCGTTTCTCAATCTCATTTGATTCAGTACATAATGTACCTACCTAAAAGGTTAAGCTTCCAATTTAAAGTTGCTTCATTTTTGTTGACTTCTGAATAAATCCTACTAATATCAAAAACGCGAAAGTTTGTAAGTATGGATGGATGTTTGTTACTCTTTCACGTAAAAACTACTGAATGGATTTTAATGAAACTTAACAGTAATATAGCTTATACATGAAAATAACGCGAGAGGAACGCCTGTGTCAGTATTTCCGAGGGCTTACAACCCGAATTCCTTTAAAGTACGAGTGTATAGGCTTCTTCTGGGTGAGCTCGCTACATCTTAGACCCCATCTTCGTCCTGAGGACTAGATTGAGGTCAAGAGCAAACCCATAAGTAATAAAAAAAAAATAACACATAGGCTACAATTTTATATAGATATTGGGTGAATTTTTCAGACGAAGCGCAGACGAAGTCGTGGGCCCCAGCTAGTAATTTTCTAGTAATTTAAAACTTTGCATTTGCTAGTAATTTAAATTCACAATGCAAATAGGTCTATTTTAAATCAGTTTGTTTAATAAAGAAATCAAAGAGACATTGTAACCGCTTTTACCCTAAAATCACAAAACCTTTTGTTTCAACAAAAAAGAAAAGAAAAGCAAAATGGGGACACAAACATCCTCTTGTGTCGAGTACAAAGCATCCTTTTTTGTAGAAAGTTAAAACGAAGGACGGTATTATGCGAAGGAAACGCGTAAAATATTTAACATTTTTATATATCAATAAGCGTGTATGCCCAATCGCTTCCGTTTGCATTTAAGTAAATCTGTATTCAATACATTTTTGTAACCAGATATACAGGGTGAAATTGATATCATTAGCATCCTTTTAAACTAAGAATCTACTAATCAAACTGAACAAATTTTACTATGGGTGCAAACCGATCGGAGCAAAAAAAAAATCTGCTGTTGCATACGTTAGAGTCGAGTAGGCATCGGCGCCGGCCTGCGGGTGCAGTTTAGTACGGAACAGCTGATTTTTTTTTTGCTCCGATCGGTTTGCTCCTACAGGAAAAGTTGTTCAATTTGATGGGTAGACTCTTAGTTTAAAAGGATGCTAATGATATCAATTTCACTCTGTAACAGTTTTAATAGTTACGAGGTTATTAATCAGTTGTGGCATTTGTGTTCATGTGGGACATTTACCTAACGTCTTTTCTTGTCAAGAGATGTGTTTCTTTTATTTCTTGTAGTGATTGATTTCCTACTGCTAGGCTGCCTATCTTTTTTTAAGCTTAAAACCGTGTTCGTGTGGCGTGGTCAGAAAAATTGCTACACCTGCAAGAAATATGCTTATAAAATACCTATGTATTTTAAGTTTTTTATATAGAACAATGTAGTTTTATATCTGACAGTCTTGAGCGTAAGGGAGAGATGTAATAAAATATGTATCTTCAACTCTGTAGATAGTCCTAGGATAATAATATTATGACTATCTAATACATACTATCTAGATACTCTCTTTATCTATTTGAACAGCTCAAGTTTTTAAACTCATTTGTTTGAATTTAACATTGAACGCAATCTAGATCTAGCTTAGAAGTAAAAGTTTGTGTAGGTAGGTATTACATGTCATACTGAATAGTCCAAAGTCCAAACCAAGGTTGATTCCCGCAACTTTAGACAGTACTAAGTAGGTACTTAAGTCGGCATAGCAAATTCTACAACTTGCAGGTTTAAACTAAGTATACAGGGTGAAATTGATATCATTAGCATCTTTTTAAACTTAGAGTCTACCCATCAAACTGAACAACTTTTACTATGGGAGCAAACCAATCGGAGCACAAAAAAAATCTGCTGTTGCACACATTTGAGTCAAGTCGGCACGGCACGGCGGCACTGTAGTTTAGTATGGAACACCAGATTTTTTTTTGCTCCAATCGGTTTGCTCCCATAGTAAAAGTTGTTTATTATGATGGGTAGACTTTTAGTTTAAAAGGATGCTAATGATATCAATTTCACCCTGTATACTAAGTCAGTACTAATTTCAAGTATAAGGTTTTGCTTATAATAGGTTATAAATATAATAGCCATTTTAAAACAATTTTAGTACCTACGGTACTCTAAAATATGGAGACCTGGAACTTTTTGTATCAACGTTTAGACGAATTCTCAAAATTCTTGGCTGCGAGACGAAGAAGCAATGACATCAATCAAAATAAGGGAGAGTTGCCTCAGTATTTCTGGAGACAAAAAATACCCCGAATATTTCACTGTTAATTTGGTAAAGTTGCCAAAGGGTTAAACAGGGATACAAAACGTTTTCTTACCACGTTCAATTATTACAAGAGAAAATAATACAGCTTCATCGACGTTCAGAATTTGAGGCACGTCGCCCGTTTACACCACCCTGTTTATTTTAAATAAGGTTTCGCTAAGGGACCGCAGTTTTGGTGCCACACTGAGCTGAATGAAAAATTAAGGAAAGTGTTCCTTCTATCTTTTCCTTGGTTATTTCAGAAAATGTTCTCAACCACTGCCTTCTTAATAAGAAATGTATTTTAACTTGATTGCCTAGATTTTATGTTTTGCCCGAGACTTCGCACGGATTTCGAAAAACTTAAAATCCTGTTCCCTTTACATGTAGATTTTCATAAAAATTATTTCTTAGTGCACCCTTACGTCAGCGGTTTAGGCTGTGAGTTGTCTGTCACTCAGTCAGTCAGTACGGAATTTTGACTATTTATTATAAGGACTAGCCTTGCGGTAGCATTTCCCCTCTGCCACGGTAAGATCAAATAAGATCAATTAATTATGTGCATTTAGATACAATTTTATACCTTATCACTAAACGAGACAGCCTATAATTGCGAAACAATAATTTCGAACTTAGAACGTTTGGGGTTCACGCGAGACTACTTTTCATGTTTTTTAACGTTCAAAATTAGAATCTAAAGTTATGGGAATAAAATCCAAAGTTGCGGATTTCATGTTACCTCGCCCCCCGCAAAAAGTGGCAGAAATGTTTGTTAGTAGAATTACACGCGTAACTAGTCCCTATATAAGTAGTCAAAGGTACGGAACTGTTCTATAAGTAAAGATTGATTTCTGGTTCTTCGACATTTTGTTTTTGCCAGAAACAGTGTACATAATTTCTTCTCGTCCATTCCTAAAACAATTAAAAGTAAACATAAATCAATATTCCTCTAAACAAGCTAAAACGGTATTCAATTACACGGCGCTAATTAAAATGGCCACTGAAATAAGATTCATCATTAAGCAGAAACAAAACGCTATTGAATTAATTCTATAACGATGAACCCTCGAAACAAAACATTTCCAAGCTTATGTAATAGACATAAGAATTATGTGGAGAGACTTCGGTTAGAGATACGATGCCTCCTACTCTGAATAGGATTATTGTACAACAATCAGTCAACCAGAACAAAATGATGAGAGCTTTCCCTAAATCCATTAATTATTCAACATCTACTCCCTGGGAATAATCTGGATTGTAGAGTGGGGATACAATAACCGATCAATAACAGTGACGAGTATTGCGTGGAACAACTACTAATACTTAAGAGGATATGTGAAAAAAATGGGATTCTTCAAAGCGTCATATATCATGAAGTAGGAGTATGAATTGCGGATATGTGTAAATTGAATATATAATTGAAGTTTTGATTAGAGCCAAAACGCATTTTCTCGATAGAAAAACAAGCCAAAGTAGCCTCCGTCTTTATCGATAAATGCTTGGAACTGCTAAACGGTGAAAAATAGAAACGCGAGACATGATTTAAAAAAAAAAGAGATTGATATTTTACAAATTTTGATTAGATCAGAATTGAACTTACATAAATAGTACAATCACAATTAAATAATGTTTGTTTTACGCTTACGTCGTTTCAGGCGCGCCGCGCGCGCCGCCCCATCTCTTTCTCTCGCATCAGGCAGTAATATTATATTATACACGCCCATTTCGCTTCAATTATTTTTCTACATAGGCCCTTAAGACGAAATGTTGAGATAAATGATCTTGAAAACTTATTTGACGTTAAATATAGTTTTGAGATAGGTACTAATTTAGATTTATTAAGAACAGTTTATGACTTAGTAAAATAACAGTAGCTGTTACGCAACAATACGCAAATAGACGTAACAAGCTCACCTCTATTCCGTTTTTGAAGGTACTTTGAATTTAGAAATATGAGACGAACACAATGTGGGAACATGATGATTTCAAATTAATTCATTTGTTTATTGTTCATAGTTCCTAAGTGATTGTGTGAAAAGTGGTAAAAACTCGTATGAAGCAGCTATTTCCCTCGGGCACAAAAGAATCGATACGTATTGTGATTCCCCCTACAACATTAAATTACAGGAGGGTGAGTTTTGAACGACAGACATCTGGAAAGTCGATCGGCTTTGCCTTCTATCAATATTTGCTTATTTGATTTCAAAATAATGCTTACGTGCAAAGAAAATTGTGTTTGTTTGACGAAAGTAATACTGAACTAAATTGACTGAGAGACGCTGATGTTTTCTTAGAAATACCTATTCAAACTTTAACCGAATAATAAGCAAATTTTGTTATAAGACGAACGCTAAAAGCTTTGGTCTGACTACACCTGAGAAGGGTAGCGGGGAGCGGCTGGATAAGAAAGGCAGAGGATTGACTTTTGTTTGCTTTTGTGGTACGACTTGAGAATGTCTTATGATCAGCAGCGGACGATGACAGGTTGATGATGATAATGATGACGAAAAAGCATTATATAACATAGTTATCTACAATTAAATAGCATCGAAAGACTACTGCACCACTAGGAAGGCAGCCCGAAATTCTGTAATGCTAAGGACGGCTTTGACTATTTATTATAAGGACTGGCCTTGTGGCAGCATTTCCCCTCTGCCACGGTATAAGAACAATTGATCATGTGCATTTACATTAAATTTTATACCCTATCACTGAACGAGACAGCCTATAATTGCGAAACAATAACTACGAACTTATGACGTTTGGGGTTCACACGAGACTAGTTTTCATGATTTTTATCATTCAAAATTAGAATCTAAAGTCATCTATACTATTATAAAACTGTAACAGGAAGTTTGTCTGTACATTGAAGATATTAACAAAAAAAAAGTTACGATATGGTTTTTAGGTGTCCCTGATTCCATTTCACCAAATTTTGGATTTTTTGTCTGTCTGTTTGTTTGTGTGTTTGTTTGTTTGAACGAGTATCACGCAAAAACTACTGAACCGATTTTGATGAAACTTTTTTTGTTTGATAGCTTATGATCTGACTTAAAATCTGGTATATAATTTGTGCGGACGAAGTCGCGGGTTAACGCTCGTAAGGAATAAAATCCAAAGTTGCAGATTTCATGTTACCTCGCCCCCCCGCAAAAAGTAGCAGAAATGTTTGTTAGTGGAATATCACGCGTAACTAGTCGCTATATAAGTAGTCAAAGAAGGACGGACGCTTCCTGCCATAATACCTAATATGAAAAATAGTTGGTTTTTCATGACATTGCCAAACTTTAAAAACAGACGTCGTGAGGTTGACGATCTGTATTACACGCTTTTGTTACGCTTCACATAATAGTTCATATCAAACGGATCCTCCCATATCTCAAGGTTGCTATGGCAATCAATGAAAGAATCCTCGTCGATACGTAAGTAAGTACCAAACACAATTGAGGTCAATGATCGATGGAACATAGCCCATCCATCGTACGATTGATTGTTCGATTGATCAATTAAAATGTCAAATCATGACTTTATTTCGAGGTTTGTATTACAAACGCACGGATGGAAAGGTATATGTTTTGAGCTATTGATCATGAATTAAGACTCTAGCATATTGCATTTAGGTACAATTTTGAATGAATTTGTGACTTGATAAAGTGAGATAGGCTAGAATTAAACAGCCTTGAAAAATTTATCTTGAACCTATATTATAACTAGCTGTTGCCCGCGACATCGTACGCGTGGGTATGAAAAATAGTTTATGTCGTATTCTCAGACCTACTGAATATAAGTACACACAAATTTGGATTTTGACCAAAAGCAGGCTGAAGATGCGTCATGCTTCATCACCATTCATTAACTAAAAGCCGAATTTTGAACCACTTGAGTTTTTTTATAGCCCTGTGCGAATGGGGATATTAAATAAAATTAAATAATAACGTAACTTGATTTGTTTCGCCAAAGCTTTAGTTCCTTCCTCTTAGCGCTCAAGTTTCTCCGGCCCATACACTTAGCACTGAACAAGTAAAACGTAGTGATTACTTGTTCAGTGACACTTAGCCTATAGATGACCGTAGGAGTTATAGACAATACCTATGCCACCTTCCTGGTAGTGAAGCAGAATTAAAATCAATATTTTGTCAAAAATATATGACAGGTACTGCCTTTTAGGTATCACTATTTTATTTTATTTGTTTAGTACAGTACAACATGACCCATGTATTATTAATATCCTAACATAGAATACCTATAAATACTTATTTTTAATCCAAGCTTAGACTAAAATCTTTTTGCAATCTATGGCATTATGGTTGCGTACTGGTGAGTTGACACGATATCTGTCATGACTTGACAATGCATTCAACTTTTTACTCACAGGTAACCCAAAGAGAATGGAATACTACGTTTTAAGAGTCGGCACTGCCTACCTAGCTTCGAAATCCAAAATAGTATGAAGCTAGTGTAGAGCTAGGGTGTTAAATCTTTGGAGCCCATACAATCTAGTGTAGTTCATACAATTACGATTTTGTTCTGAGTGTCGCGGCACTGAGGTAACCGATGGAGGTATTCTTGGTATTCTTTGTACTTAATGTTATACTCGTGATTCGAACACATTCAGCTCCTGAGGTCATACCTGCACCAGAATTTGGACACCAACAAGTTTGCTTTGGTTGTGGGAGATTACGTTAAGATCTCGATCATACAGAGTGTCAGCAGAATGCCCAGAAACACATATTATTCTCAGATTAACTCCAGTGCATCAGGTAACATATCAAAAGTATACCTACGTGCTTTGATATTATGTTGTCTATTCGATTAGGTCTAGTTCAAATTCGTTTAATACGTTTAGGAGAATAAAATAATAACTATATTAACATTACCTTTTAGAGTTCAAGACTGACAAGAGTTCGTGGTGTGTGTTGGCGATCAGCGAATAGAGAAGCATTCAAACAAAGGAGAATGCCCACGTGACTATAGGACATTGTATCGCTATCAAATCTATTATGCTACATTGTTATATGGGCTTAGTCGTGAGTGTTTTTTTGTGCATAACAAGAAGTATGTTTTTGATCACCCCGAAATGGACTACGGTCTTGAGTATATGTACGTGTGTGTAACAAGAAGTAATTAAGCTAAAAATATATTCTAATTAAGGAATGGATGCTTTTGTTTTTATAGCCTATCTTTTTATAAATTAGGATTATTCCAATTTCCCATCAAATAGTTTAACAATTTTCGTTTTACAATAATCCTTAGAACATTCCCTGTCTTTTGACGAAAAATTGACCAGACGCAAGATTAGCCTGACTTCCATAGAACTTTGGACAATCTCCTTTCATGAGAATCGGTCAAGCCGTTTCGGATGAGTTTTGTTACAAACACCGTGACCGAGAATTTTATATATTAGATAGTTTACATCCTTTTCTCAGACCGACGGAATATACACAAAAATGTCATAAGAATCGGTAAATCCGTTTCGGCCCATACAGCCCATAGAAATATAAATTTACTACGTAAAACTATACAGCCAGACAGGAAAACAAACGGGGAGTTCTGAATTATTATGGTCTAGTGCTAGTGATGTAGTGAAAGTATTAATTTCTTTCTCTGCAACTAAGCAAAATATGTGGTATTGAATTTGTTAGTGATGTTCTCGGCGCTATAGCTATTGAAAGAAGAGGGTTCTAAACCACTGGTCTATAAAGAATAATAATAAAGGTATTTCAATGCATCATCCAAGAAAATGCCAGTACTCAGCCAATGGTAGACTACAGCTGTTAGTTAAATTTCTAAGATTCCGCCCTACTTTCATTCCTTCACTCAAAAGGGAACGTAAATCACGATCTTAGCATCAGAACGCGGGCCGCAATCATAACTGCCAAGATTTTAGTATCATAACAAATCTATTTTTAATGAAACTATAAAGATTTTTTATAGATAAAACTATAAAATATAAAAATGGTAACTCTATAAAATTTATCAACAAATCAACCGTGGAAATGGAGGAAAGTTAAATTGAACGATAATTAAGTTGAAAACGATGAAAGACAGCCTGACAGGTCATTATTTATGTCTTGAAAATATTGCGGAAGACACCGGGTTTTCATAAAAGGTATAATGTATTCATTTTGTGTAATTAAAGTTTTGGGAGATATGGAAATCTGATATTAACCGAAATAATTCTTTTTAGAAATTAAAAAAAGAACTGTTACTTAATTGGAATTTTAGGGTTCGGTACCACTAAAAACACCAAGAAAGAAGAAATCCTATTTTTCAGTGAAAATGGTGTCTTTAACTCTTTAATCGTGAATAATAGTTTGATAATAGTAGCTCGACACAAGTTAGGGTTAGGGCACATCTAGCAAAAAATGCTCTAGCAATTTTCATTGATTAAATGACAATGAAGCAAATGGACTCCATAACAATTGAAATAGAGTTGAAAATAGCGTGCAAGAGATTAACGCGATGCGAACACAGAGATATATCTCTAACCTACAAATAGGAATAACTAAAGAATAGTAACTCTAAACAAAATCCACATAATTTTTGGCCCCTAATGAAAAATGTCTTGTTGTTTTTACCCGACTGCGCCAGAAGGAGGGTTATTAATGAACAAATTTAGAACACCGTACAGTTTTGGTGGTACTTTTTGAGCTTTATTTACATTTCTACAGTTATTCTTAATCGTAGTCTCTAACACGCTATTTTCAACTTTATTTCAATTGTCATTGATTTCATTTAATTTATTAATGAAAAGTGCTCGAGAATTTTCCCGCTAGATGGGCACTGGCCCTTAATAACGAATCGTCAATTATTGAGTTTATTTCTCGTACTTAGTCTCTTTGGTAAAGTAAGGAACCCTCAGCGCGTGAAATAAGCTCTCTCTTAACCGTTTTACATGCTCGAGGGCTTAATTAACAATATTGGTCATCAAACTATTAAGAGAGGAGATAGTTTTCAGCTTTCATATAGGAACTGTTACTGTTAACACTTCCATATTGGTTTTTGACGATGGTATCTGAATAAGACATTATTTTAACGATAAGTAAGTCCGAAAGTTCTTTGATAGAAAGTAATATTGTAAAATTGAAGTCTTTTAATAACATTATTATCAAGTTTAAAATGATAAAATTAGCATCTTTATAGTGTTAAAAGCTTTTTCCAATTAAAATCATTAAAGCGTGAACTAATGATTAGCACAATAATAATGTAGTATAGCGAATGTACCGACACACTTTCTTGAAAACCGGTTTTTAGGAAGACATACATACTTACGATAAGATAGGTTGAGATAAAACATAATTTGTTGTTATCAGACTAATTCCAAATCATCGAAATATAAGTATCTGTCGAAAAGTCTGTAGATATCTTAAAAACACGGTTTTATTAATGACGAGCGTTAACCCGCGACTTCGTCCGCACAAATTATATACCAGTTTTTAAGTCAGATCATAAGCTATCAAACAAAAAAAGTTTCATCAAAATCGGTTTAGTACTTTTTGCGTGATGCTCGTTCAAACAAACAAACACACAAACAAACAGACAGACAAAAAATCCAAAAATTGGTGATATGGAATCAGGGATACCTAAAAACCATATCGTAACTTATTTTTTGTTAATATCTTCAATGTACAGACACACTACTGTTACAGCTTTATAATAGTACGAGCGTTAACCCGCGACTTGGTCCGCACAAATTATATACCAGATTTTAAGTCAGATCATAAGCTATCAAACAAAAAAGTTTCATCAAAATTGGTTCAGTAGTTTTTGCGTGATACTCGTTCAAACAAACAAACACACAAACAAACAGACAGACAAAAAATCCAAAAATTGGTGAAATGGAATCAGGGACACCTAAAAACCATATCGTACCTTTTTTTTGATAATATCTTCAATGTACAGACAAACTTCCTGTTACAGTTTTATAATAGTATAGATACATGGACAGGATGTAAGTTGGGCAGTATCTAGTTTGGTCATGTAAAGTCGTAGATATCATGGTCAGCTTTTTTATTTGGTCATGTAAAGTGGTAGAGATGTCATAGGCATCCAGTGGTTCGTCGATATATTATTTGATAGTTGTTTCATTTGCAGCATATTGTTTCATTCCATTTTTGCCTTTTATTTTCTATTTAATCTTGATTATAATGTAGTTATAATTAGTTCTAATTTTGCTTATATTATTATTTATGCAATTGTATAGTTTGTCTCTGAAATAAATCTACCAACACTTGACAAATGTCTTAATATCCTTAAAATTTTGCTAACTTATCAGTAAAAGAATGACTAACATTTACATGAGTACTTTAGAGTACTTTACAAAAAGAAGTACGGTCATGGGTATGTGTATGAATGTATGAAAATAATACTAACATTAGTCTAAGACACGTAGACGAAAGTAACACTATCTTGAAATAAATCATTAACAACACAAAAACAATTTTATTGCGGACCACCTAAGTCTTAATATCTAAGGTACCCAAGCACATAATAGATCTGGTAAAGTACTCAGATTCCCATTTAGACATCTTTTCATACATTACCTTCCTTGGTAGATTACGAATGTTTCTCCTTAAGAAAACGGTTTCTTTTAGGGATGTTTTTTAGAGATTGGTATTCTACCAGATATCCGAAAATTTACCAGGCGTAACCGAATGAATCCGAAACTTTATTTCGAATATTCTTTGGGATTGTGCCTGTTGTGGCGTTATGGATTGAATCTTCCATTTAAAGTTGAACCTGTAGGCCATTCCAATAACGCCATCCATTACTTCTTCTTCCTATCGTGTGGGCAGCAAGTCCTGGTGTCAGAGTATTTTCAGACCGCCTACGCCTTACGGCTTCTGACGTGGTTTTTATGTAACGACTACTACCACTAGAGATAGTGTAGCCGAGACCAACGGCTTAACGTGCCATCCGAAGGACGGAATCATCTTTATTTTCAGACAATCAGGTGCCTGCAGTGTCCTAACCAACTGGAGAAATTCGCACAAAGTGACATATATCACTAGGTGTCCCCCGTGGGAATGGAACCCACGACCTCCGTCTCAAGAGCCCAATGCTCTTAACCATTAGACCACGGAGGCAGTTTCCATGCCTAATCCGATACCACACGGTGCCTATCCTTCCTAACGATGCTTAACTTTGATTATCGTTGCAATCAACCTGAATCACGCCGCACCTTTTCGTTCGTATCCGAATATGAATTCTCATATGAGTAACATCCCTATTTCTTTGTGAGAGATTGGTCAGGATTAGAGGCATTAGGAACTCGGGACAAACAAAGACAGTAATATACATTTTATTTGTCGTTGTAAGTAATCTTGCAATCTGGGAAATTTGTCTTTTTTTTGCTTTCAATTTGTTTCATAAAGTCTATAAATCCTGTCTTATGTTGCTCCCAACACTTTTGGTGGGATTGAGGGATTGGACCAGGGAGACCAGACCCCAGCAAATTACTCGGTTACACTCTTCATCTCGCTAAGATGTACGTAAATTGACAGAGAACCAAGATACGATATACCTACGAAGCTTTATCGCGCAGCTATTCAAGAGAGCGCACTGCACAAAACACTGTTCATCAAAAAGACTATGCTTTTTCAAAGTCTAGGCCTGGTCTAACTCTTAATATTAAGTCTATTTGGTATCTGGCACAGTGGTGTTTGAGTTAGTGTTGTTTGAAGCGAGCGCAGACACCTCACAGAAAATAGCTACCAAATAGACATAGGTATGAAGGCACTAAATCTTTCTCCATTTGGCTTCAAGATTCTTCAAAGCATGCTGCCCCCGACAAACCGAGAAAAATCGAGATGTGCCCTTTCTTACTTTACTGGTGCCAAAATGAGCACGCATGAAGGTTTTCACTTTGTCGTGCGTGCCTTGTTAGCCCTACTGTAGGCCTAGCATGCCACCCCCCGGAAAAAATGATAAAAATCGAGATGCGCCTCCATCTTTATTATTTTACGTAGGCCGGAAAGAGTTCGCATGTCGTTTTTCTCGTTTAAACGCTTTGTCGTGGGTGGCATGCTAGCCGTGCTGGTCTTGTAAAAAGCTAATCTCATCAGACATCAACAACATAATTATATGATGCCCACGCAGCGCCATGTAGCTACAGTCACTGCATCTGTTCCCACCTTTGATCATAGGGCAATCCTGTTCCATCGAATTTTAGAGAATAAAAACGAGAGAGTGCATCTGTCTGTAGCACTCACATTCTTGTACTCAAAAATATCGTGCATACATGACTACAGTGGCTATAGTTGAAATCAGGTTATGAGGAATCATTATCGGGATCAACTGCGTGTTAGTAGGTAAGTATTTTCACCGCCATCAACACTAATCTCCCCATCCTGTACAACCTACGGCTATAAAGATAATCGACGTATCCGAACGCGTCAAAGCAAACAGTTCTAAACATGGTGAGGGTTTATCTGCGGACAATATCTTCGGGGCTCGTCATGGGAGGAGCTAACCCTTTCTTGGAGCCGAGCTGTTGTGTGGGGTGTGGTATGAAAGGCTAGCGATTTGGAAACTTTAGGTAAAACACTGCAGTTCTAAGAGTTTTCTAGCTTGGAGATTTCTCATAACCGATTTGTGACTACAGTGACTGCTTATGAATCAAAGCAGCCAGGTCCGCAGGATACTTTTGAGTGTGTACGCTGAACATAGAATGAGAGTGTTTGTTTGAAAATGTTTTGTTGTGTACAGACTAAAGATGTCACGCTCAAATTGTTATAGATTGACGCATTCGATATAATGACAAACGTGTTTCGAAAAAAAAAACATACGGGTCGAATTGAGAACCTCCTCCTTTTGTTGAAGTCGGTTAAAAATATGACCTTTACCTGTGGGTAAAGGTCATATTTTTAACCGGTACTGGCTGGATACAAATACTAAAAGTATTAATTTCCTTAGCAGTTGCTCGTAGTGTAGAAGGAACTATATTTTATTATCATTTCGCTAAAATGGAATGGAAACAGTCCAAGTTCTCTTAGAATGAGCGACTTATCCCTACATGGAGAACAGTTGACGAAAAGGCCAAAGGAATGTAAAGATGAAATAATGAAATGAGAAGAATAAAGCTTCTTCTTTTCGTGTCAATTGTTCTACAATGAGTAAAGCTTAGCCGTGGCAAAGGATACTAACTATTGCTTGGAGAAATGTGGTGTCGGTCCTATACTGTGTGTGCATACGAGTGATCGAAGAGAGAGCGGGCAATAGTTCATCATAATATCTAGTACCTACCTAATTTCATAATATCCAACCGTTTAGTCAAATAGACGTGCTAAACTGCCAATCTTTCCGCTAAAGTTCATCACCCACATCACACCCACTCGCTATCCGGCGCTTACATCTCTCATAAACATGCGATGACGCCGATACGAGCACAATGTGTATTTACAATAATTATACAGATACGATCCTAGGTCAGGTGAGCTTAGAACTTGACGACCAATCCGAGATAGGTTTGATCAAGTTTTATGGCTGGATTTAGAAGCAAATTGGTAAACTTAAAATTTTATTATGAGAATAATTATTTTCTGATAGATTTCCTAACCGCTATCACAACCTGGACACTTCATACAGATAGGCTCACACTGACAGCTTTTGTATGCTGAGAGAGTGCGAGTGAGAGAGGCCACTGTTTAATGTCCTCTACCTTCTGCACCACTGAGAAGTCAAAATGGTAGGTATTTGTATTTCTTTATTACTGTGCTAATGTTGTAACCGTGAATTTGAGTTTCTTTTAACTGATCAAACAAAACTTCAACCATCTATCAGATAAGGTACGCTATGGTATAAAATATCGATGACTTGGGTATAAAATATTACTACTTACTTAGGTACTATTTCTATGCAGGACTCGAATCTACGATCCTTCCCAGTTTCGTAGGAAGATTGCCAATCAGGCTACCGGGCCATCAAGCTGTTTTTGGTTTTACAAAGTTATGTCTAAGAGAAATATATTTGAATTGTACTGTAAGTCATAAATAATGTTACCAAACCCAGTCTGCAGCAGTAAACGCCTCCAGTACTTACCTGAAACAATATATCACAAAGTTAAATAAACAAACAATACAAAACTTCAATGTAAAGCTCCAAGCTTTGTTTTAACATAACTTTCCCCATAAAAACTTCTAGCCACTTCAATGGATCGCAAATTTTCTATAGAAGCTTGAAATCCCTAATCCATTGTGAGCTCAAACACGTGTGTCGCGAAACTTTTGCTAATTCTACTTAATAACCTTACTGCAGTATTAAATTATAAACTCTACGTTTTAGTTAATAAGGTCTGATATCAACTGTATATTGTGGACAATGCGAGTCCCAGTTTGGAGTATAGAAAGGAAATCTACAAAAGAGCATAAATCAAATAATTGTGTTCATAGAACTTTGCACTGGGGAATGTTGTTAGCAAAACAAAATGTAATTAAAGAAGAATAAATGTAAATATCTCTTACTTAGATGAACCAAAAGCAAGGTTTAAATTGCTCATACGTTCTGTGTACAAATTAAAATATGAATAAAACCGCCTTAAAAAAAACTAAGAAGTTAAAAAATAATATTTCAGCCGATGACTTTTTCGTTCGCATCATAAGAACATTAATTTGTTGTATCGAAGTCGCTGTCAAGCCGGTAAGATTCGCGACAGGGCTTGCCTTAGTTTTTTGGCTTGGCTTGACACCGACTTCTATAAAACAAATTAAAGTTCTTATGATGCGAACGAAAAAGTCATCGGCAGCAATATTATTTTTTAACTTTTTTGAAGGCGGTTTTAATTTTTGGTTAAAATTTTGTAATTTTTAGTGGTAAATTCATTAGTTCAATTTAAATGTAGTGCTTTAATAAATTAACAAACGCACTAGCCGGCACTACGATTTTCAAAGGTTCCCCTCGATTTCTCTGGGATGCCATCATCAGATCCTGGTTTCCTTATCGTGGTACCAACCTTGGGATATCTTCTTTAAAAAAAAAATCATCAAAATCGGTTCATAAACGACGAAGTTATCCGCGAACACACTTAAAAAAAAAATATATATATATATATATATATATATATATTGAGAAACCTCCTTTTTTGACGTCGGTCAATAAAAACCTCATCTTTTTTTTAAGTCTATTAATTAAAGACCTCCTTTTTTGAAGTCGTTTAAAAAACAGAGATAGAATGATGACGAGCCTTAATTAAAAAAAAAAAGAAACGAGTGTGACTAAAAAAACCAAAGATCGCTAATAAGGCTATAATTTATAGCCGCCTCTACCCATTTTGATTTCATCTAATTTTATATCTTTATTAGGAAAACGAGAAAACAAACGATTTCAAGTAAAAGTAATTGCAATTCATACATGTATAGACAGAAACAAAAGACAACTATATAACACAACCTCTTCTAAAGCTCCGGACGTTTTTAAAAACCTTTCTGTTACTTAGGCCCTTTTGACACTGAGACGATCGAGGATCGTAGGGTAGACACAAAGGGGCAGGCGTATCGAACAATGCAGGGCATTCAATGTGTACTCGATAAAGGGCATGCGTGCTCATATAATGGCCAGGAGAATTCGAACCGGCCGCGGCCGGGTCCGTTCGTTCCTCAAGGATTTGTATGGGCGCCCTTTTTGTCCTATTTGTCATCTTAAAACAAAATAGCCTGTCGTAGCTCTTGGTTTGTAAGATTGTAATATCGATTCGGCCTAGTAATTGATGGCAAGCAACACTTGCTTTGAAAAGAGGATGTGATTTTTTATGAAATGATTGTTTGGGAAGGTCTAAAAACTATCGCTTATTTCCTATGAAAAGAGCTAGATAGCAGGCTTTTGGTATTTTCCCACTTTACCCTGGTTGTAATCATATTTCTATCGACCCTTGACATCAATATGCTCCTTCTTTCTTGGTCTTTGACTATTTATAACTAACTAATTAAAGTAACTAGTCCCAGTTACGCGTGTAATTCTACGAACAAATATTTCTGCCACTTTTTGCGGGGGGCGAGGTAACAGGAAATCCGCAACTTTGGATTTTATTCCCCATAACTTTAGATTCTAATTTTGAACGTTAAAAATCATGAAAAGAAGTCTCGTGTGAATCCCAAACGTTCTAAGTTAGAAATTATTGTTTTGCAATTATAGGCTGTCTCGTTTAGTGATAAGGTATAAATTTGAATGTACATGCACATGATTAATTTATCTTATACCGTGGCAGAGGTGAAATGCTACCGCAAGGCTAGTCCTTATAATAAGTAGTCAAAGGTTATAGTTGAAATCGAAAGCTATGAATTGCATAAAGTCCTGTTATTTCGCTATTAAAACAATCAACCATTAATATACAGGGTATAACATTAAATGGGCACTTACTTAAAGGGGTGCTTCATACCATCAAACTGAAGAATTTTTTCTATGGGACCAATATCGAAATCGCGAAAAATCTGCTGTCCCATACATTTCAGTCGAGTTATGTTTGCAGTTTTGTATTGGACAGCGGATTTTTTTTAGCGATTTCAGTGTTGGTCCAATAGTAAAAGTTGTTCAGTTTGATGGTCTGAAGCACCCGTTTAAGTAAGTGTCCCATTTAATTTTACACTCTGTATATTTGTATGCATTTACTATTCTAGCCTCTAAATGGCGAAAAAATGATTTTTTTTCGGGACATTAAACGCATATTGTTACTCCCCCAACGGGCAGGATAGTCGACTCGAGAAATACGAAATGCTCAACTTTTTATAAATGTTTGCACGAATGCTTTGTGCCCAATGTCTAAATCACAAAAGAGGGGAACATTTTGGGGACATAACAAAGGATATTCTGCATTTATTAAAATGTTGTCAACTTTTTTGTCACGGATTCTGTGGTAAGAAAGACTTTTTGTTAGTGGTTAAGATAGGATAGGTCCGACGTGCGACTGCGGGGCACCTGACCAGACCCTCTCCCATGTGGTAAATGAGTGCACTCTGCGCTGTTTCCCCGGTGGAATCGAAGAACATCACAGGCTAACCCAGGCAGCGGAAGACTGGCTGAAATCCCCGCCCTCCACCCCCTCGGATTCAAGCAGGAAGATAAAAATGCCATACGATATGATGATGATAGGATAGGAATATGGAATGGGAAGTTTGGATGACAAAGTTATAGAGAGTAAACAAGAGAAGATGGATAAAAATCCCTGCATTATTTTGCATTGTAACTATCTGTAAACCATCAGCCTTAATCAGAATTTGGTACCATAAAATCAAGGTAAATAAGCATTGTCTGATGAGCTGGACAGAAAGCTAAAGACAGGTCCTTGGAAGAAGCCTATGTTCAGCAGTGGACTGGTTCAGGAGTGAATGATAGGCTGATGATGAGCAATTCTTTAGTACCTATACAGGGTGTAAGGAAAAGTATCATTAACCTTTAAAGCACATACTCTACCCATCAAACTGAACAACTTTTATAATGGGAGCAAACCTGTCAGAACAAAAAAAAATCAGCTGTCCCATACTAAACTGCATGCAATACCTACCTACTAGAGTATGTGGTTTAAAGGTTAATGAAACTTTTCCTTAAACCCTGTAGGTATACGTAAATAATGGAGCCATATTATATATACTTGGCTTTCTGCTAGCTAACTAAGCTTGTAAGCTCTTCAAAAGATAATAAAATATACAGCTTACATTAGAGATTGAAAAGTATAAAGTCCACTCCCATTCGACACTTTATTTTTATTTTATTTTTATACATGGCTGAGACGTTATGTAGAATAGCTAAGATTTGTTCATAGAAACAACAGTATTTTTTTTTATATTTAGACATGATTTGATATTATGAAACTCAATAAAAACTCTCTCGAGTTCGATACACTTATTTGCCTGAGCGAAAAATGTTTAATTCCTCATAAAAAAAAATTGCCGATACTTTCGAAAATCAAAATACCATTCAATAAATCATATCAAACATCATTACTTTATATTACACTCGCTCCGTACATAAGTGTCAATTAAATAGAATTATATGAGTGCAAACAATACGACCGTTACCGTTTCGACGACGGTTAACGTAATATACGAAACAATTTAAAAGTAGGATAAATCGATAAACATCTCGGAACAATGCCTGGTTATAATGACAGTGTGAAATGACGGGAACACCTTCGTTATTTGGTAACGTGATAATGATAAGTGATAGTGATAAGAAGGTGACTTCGTGATTGTAGAGAGAGAAAACAGTATACAGTAAACAGCTCATAAGGTAGGCGTCGCCCTCTATATGATACAGCTGTATATCTTCATTTGCATTCACGCAACAAAAGGCTACAAATGATTCTTTTCCTGACCATCCTGGAAGATATTACGACCGTGAATGTATACTAATTATACTACCTGTTACAGGAAACGAAGCGAGAGTTGAGGCGGACAACACACGCAAATGTGCTAAAGTACAGATTGTACTTCGATGAGTGTGCCCAAGAGCTACATGAGCTCATCCCGCCTTCCCCTTTCTACTATCGGACTTCCAGACGCACCACGGGATATCACCCCATTTTGGTTGACATCCCACATATCTGCACCAAGCGCCTTTCTGAAGAAAACTTGTCAAGAATTATACCAGTCATATTTATTTTGCATAATTTCTTTAAGGCATGTTCATGTTTCGGTGTTAAATTAAATTAAATATACATAATTATAAGTAAATATATATTATATCGTACCCAAGTGTGAGAACTGTATTTGACTGCCAACAAACTGCTCTGCAGTTTGGCAGATAAATAGTGTAATAAAACTGTATATTGTTCTGAAATAAAATAAATTGAAAAAAAAATGAATCTTTTATAATGCGCACAGCCAAGGAGTGGAACGCCCTGCCTGCGATAGTATTTCCGAGCGCTTACAACCCGAATTCCTTTAAAGTAGAGTGAATTGGCTTCTTCTGGGTGAGCACGCTACATCTTCGACCCCATCTTTGTCCTGAGGACTAGATTGAGGTCTATTCTATTATATTTTTATTAAATGGCGTTTCCTTAAAAATTTCGCCAGTATCAAGTGTTGAAGATATTATTATAATTCAAGTTAACGTTCATTGTACGGTAATTTATATGGCAATCTCAAAGCCCTGTTTTTATACAAAAACACACACCCGAAACCGCCATAAAAAGGCGGAGCCGCGTGGCTACCTAAATCGCGAGCCTAACGAAAGACGTCTACTCGAGAGACCTCTAGCCACGCGACTCTTAGATTGAGGTCAAGAGCAAACCCATAAGTAATAAAAAAAAAAAGTCACAACCCTCCTTTTGTTAAAAGTAAAAGTATACCTACGTAAAATGTATTTGGGTGAGATGAAATGATCTCATCTATTAGTGAACGAACCTGTGCCTACGACTTCGTCTGTGTGGCATTTTTATGTCTATGGCATCAGCGTTCATCCTAAGTATAAGATCTATACTAAACATCAAAATTGGTTTAGTGAATTACCCGTGAAAACGTAACAGAAAGACATATACAGGTTCCCATATATAATATGACTATAGGTAGTTTGCTATATAAGGTCTAACAAAATTAGCTGAATCTATTTTAAGGAGATGACCAGATCATAAAACTGAACAACTTTCTACTATAGAGAAACAACAACAACTTTTATTTCTTTCTTTCTTTCGATATTGGTCCCATAGGAGACCAATATCGAAATCGCGGAAAAAAAAATCTGCTGTCCCATACAAAACTGCAAACACAACTCGACTGAAATGTATGGGACGGCAGATTTTTTTTTTTCGCGATTTCGATTTTGGTCCCATAGAGAAAGTTGTTCAGTTTGATGATCTGATTATCCCCTTAAAATAGTTTCAGCTAATTTTGTTAGACCTTATATACTCAAAGCTTCAGTAAGAAAAGACCAAAGTCAACGAGGTAGTTATTTTCAAAGCTAAGCTAGTATTAGTGAGTTACGAAACACAATTGATCTTTTAACTCCATCATATCTGGCGTTAAGGCGTTATAAATAAGCAAATAAGGCATTTATATCTATCATAACAAGTCTAAAGACGCCATTCCATTGTATTACATCACATCACGATTTTACAGTTTCATATCATAAAGTAAATAACCTAGCTATATGCATTACACTAACGATCGTGTGATTTACTGTTATTACACACGATTTATAGTAAATTGCTTTGTAATTGACATTTTCCGAGTCGGCATATAATTGATCATATTCTGCCATAGACTTCACGTATTATAGACTTTTTATCAACACGCATTGGGTCCGTGGACCCAGGTGACCATGGCCCGCTCACTTCCAACATCTCGTTTGGAATCTCTATAGTGTGACGTTTATAGGCTGGTGACTGATGAGGTATCGTTTTTTTTCAGGGGAATACATTTGCATAGCAACATGAAAGACTTCTTCATCTCTCATTGGCTCGATTCACATTTGCATCACTTATTTTGTAGTAATGTAGACTAAGCTAAGGTAGACATCTCGCGATTTTTTTCCACAAATTAAAAACTTGAGCAAAGTAAAAACAATAAAAAATATAAAATGGTTTGTGTTCCAAAATTTTCTTTCGGCAAAATTAAATTTCCTATGATATCAGAAGAATATAGGTGACTAGGTATCTCCTGACATAATTTTCACCGTACTGCGTCAGAGTGTAATAATTGTCACTCTCCAAATGTATAATTAGATTAATTAGGTAGAACATAAAAGTCTATAAATAAGGCGGTCTATGTACACTGCAAACCACGTCTGAATCGAACAGGCATTTGTATCGATACAAAGTCGATAAATGTTAGTTAATAGATTAGTTTAATGTAACAGGTTTCAATCAAATTACTGTGCGGATAACATTTTACGTGACTTAAATAAAAAGTTGGCTTTAAAAAGCCAATTATATTTCAGATTGACTGATCACCTGCTGGATAGATTGTCTATTAAAAACCTTGTTTTAAGTATATGTGTAGGTAGTTACTATAAACAAGTAATAAGTCGACCGAGCACCTTATCAGCACCATTTAGGACAGTAATTAACAGATTTTTTCCCGAAAATAATACATAAACTTCTAGACGCGTAAATAACTGTTCTTTTCGAGTAGACCTATCGTACAGACCGACAGGGTACTTCTTAATATGCTGATAGTTTTTTAAGGTGATGATGATGACTATAAATAAGTTTCTCTATGGGACAAACGTCGAAATCACGGGAAAATAAAACGGGCAAAGGCAAGTCGGGACTCGGACAATTAGTGTTCCGTACTATCAATTGTTTAAAATGGGTCTTTGAAAGCCACCACTATAAATTGACACTTACTTAGTATGTGGTCATATAGTAATTGAAGATTATTTTACACTGGTAACTGTTTTTTGGGTATAGAAAAAAAACTATTCAAGTTAGTGCCAGCCTGATAATTTGCCCGCCATTTACACCTTATTTCTAATGTGCGTGATTTTTTACGTGGCTCTAGTTTACGTGGCTCTAGTTTACGTGCCTCTAGTTTACGTGGCTCTAGTTTACGTGGCTCTAGTTTACGTGGCTCTAGTTTACGTGGCTCTAGTTTACGTGGCTCTAGTTTACGTGGCTCTAGTTTACGTGGCTCTAGTTTACGTGGCTCTAGTTTACGTGGCTCTAGTTTACGTGGCTCTAGTTTACGTGGCTCTAGTTTACGTGGCTCTAGTTTACGTGGCTCTAGATTTTGAAATATCGGCGGGGTTAGCAGTTTTTCTGAATTTACTGCAAAATGTTGTTCAACAAAGTTTCAGAGAAATATTAAAAGAAAATATTTTAAGATTTGTATCTTTATAAGCTTTCATTTGATACCCCACACCTTAATGTAGAAAAATAAATTTTCTTTTTCATCTCTTTCTGTCCCCCAAAGCTGCCCCTAAATATTAAACATTAAACTTTTTTGTCTCCATTTATGTCATTCGACCATTAATTGCTATAACTGTACTAAGTTTCAGCTTCGCATGTCTTACGGTCTCCGAGAAAAATGCCTGTGACAGACGGACGGACGGACAGACACCGAGGTGATTCCATAAGTGTTCCGTTTTGCCAATTTTGGTACGGAGCACTTAAAAATCAACTGTCCCATGCATTTGGGTTAAATAGGATTGCAGTGTAGTATGTTAAAGCTTTTTTTAACGATTTTAACACTGGTCCAATTTGGTAAAACGAAGCAACGTAAAATAACTAAACCTATTATAGTTGGAATGTTAAAGATGAGAAAAATCAAGATTGGAGTAAAGTGAATCGTTTTCAATTACCACACTAAAGGGGCATGTAAAGAAGCCACCAAGCATTTATTTCGAAAGCTTTTTTAACTGAAAACAGAGATAAAGATCGTATGAAATGTTACACAACTGCCACCAACAGAGCTTGACGTTCGCGAACTTTTAGTCAATTGCCAAAAAAGGCATATACAAACAATACAATTAAGGTTTTAAAAGATAAAGATCTATGACGAAACCAATAACAGAAAACTTTAACACTTATTTTAGCCACTAAAAATAAAATGATGGTCACGATGAATGTAAAAGAAAATATCAATTTGTATTTGAAGCATAGTCTACAAACTCAAAATTACCAAATTTTGGGTGAATTTGACGTTTCACTAAATGGCTTTTTTTTAAATATAAGGTCTAACAAAATTTGTTGAAACTATTTTAATGGGATGATCAGACCATCAAAGTAAAAAACTTTCTCTATGGGATCAATATCGAAATAGCGAAGAAAAAATCAGCTGTTCCATACAAACCTACTCGACCTAAATGTCCCATACATTTAGGTCCATACAAACCTATTCGACCTAAATGTCCCATACATTTAGGTGAAGTAGATTTGTATGGAACAGCAGATTTTTTTTCGCTATTTTGATATTGGTCCCATAGAGAAAGTTGTTCAGTTTGATACACACTTACTCGACCTAAATGTATTTATTTATTTTATTTAATTTTAATTTTTATTTATTTGATTCACTTACAGTTATTACACTCATACAATCATTGTGTTACTTAACTACGTCTTAAGCTAAATGCATAACCACTTAAAAGTCACAAAAGGAAAAAAAACAGAACGTTTCAGCCAATGAAAGAGAAACATTGACCTCAGATGTATGGGAAACAAACTGTAATGTTTTAACAAAATATCACCATAAAAGAAAACTTTTTCTAGAAACGTTTTATATAGGTACAAATTGAGTTCTGGGTTCAGTTTAAAATATCTAGGATGCTCTAATTTAGGTGCTTTTAAACAAGTGCGTAATAAAGGCAGTACTTAGAATAGAATAGAAAACTTTATTTTCGACCAACTGAGAACACAATATTGTTAGTAACATACTAACTGAGATAACTAACTAAGATTGAATTATTTGCATTAATCATCAAAAGGTTATAATTATCATCATCGATATAAACCAGGAAACACTTTGAATCAGTAACAAGGGCCATGTGGTAAATGAAATAGCGTCTCATAAAGACCACAGTCTCAAAACGGAATTAGTAGCAGTTGGTAGTTATTAGTAAATTCTGAGGGTTCCGTGGATGATGAACGCACGCCGCGCCGATTATGTCTATTGTACGGGTTTAGATGGGATGGAATTAATTTGGGTGGAGGCTTAACCGTAACTTGCAACTATCATAAATCTTATTATGAAGGTAATATGGTAGATAGTTGGATACAAAGCTGGCATTAAATGTTTGTTACACAAAGTTTATTCTTTGTTTATCTTATTTACAAAGTTTTCTATTCCAGCGTTCTCATTTACCTCAAATTTGACAAGAGATTAACCAGGATCACTTATGAACATCAAAAGAAACGAAATTATAATTTTTACAATGAAAGGTGAAGTACAAGTTTACAATTTTTAAGTTTCAAATATACGACATTATAAACTGATTATGCAGTGTGGTGTCGGCTATGAATAGCACCATCCCATATCCTTCCGTGGGTGTCGTAAAACGCGACTAAGGGATCTACTGAAGGATGGGCAGCAGCATCCTCTGAGTACACACATTGATTCGATCCAACTGCGATCGCCAACCCGCCTGCCAAGCGTGGCGATTATGGACAATCCCCCCCCATTTTGGAGGAGGCTTATGTCCATCAGTGGACGTTTAATGGCTGATATGATGATGATAAACTGATTATAAATTATATTTTTAACACCGGTTTCTTTTTCCTAAAAAGAAAGTCTTAATTATTATGTGCTTCAGAATCGATCACTGATGTGGGTCCAGTTCATCAGTGCCTCCTTTAATATTTGTATCAGCCAATACAATTATAACATCTTCGATGCTGGGCTATCATCATCATCATGATGATCATAGGCCTGGTAACATCTATTGCAGATTTTGTATACTATAGAATAGATAGACACACGTGCCCAATGCGGATTGGGGGACTTCACATACGCATATCAATTTGTACATTCAGCGAATGCTAATGAGTTTGCGTATAATGCACAATACATATCTAGTGGTATTACAATGAAAATCAAGTAGTACTTGCAAATGCTTGTGATAAAGTCAGTGCTTCAGACACCAATTAGTAACTCAGGAGAGAGGTGTTAAGCTAAGACATCAAATTGGATGAAAGTTAGAGAGTGATACGCACAGAATCAATGGTGTGTAGTGTAGTTATATGTACGTGCAGGTTATTACAGGTCCATTCCAAGTGAAACCTGGCAATGCCAATTGTGAGCTGACCTAATAATCTGTTCATGATCTCTGTTATGAAGCAGTTTTGTGATTGGTGTAAGGTACAAAAGTTTTGCTATTAAATGTTGAGAATGAGAAATAGATTCAGTGTGCTAGTTCTCTTCACATGGGTATCCATTAATTTCCTCTTCTCATATTACGAGTTAAATTCATTGAAATTATCTCTTCGTAGATTTAAACTGCTAAAATAATCTGCAATACATGGTTAGGTCTATGATGGTGCTATGAATTACAATTTATCAGGATTCATATTGATCAATAACATAAGATTCAGATCTAACAACATATTTCACAACAAATTAGAAAATCAAACACTGCTACAGATTAATTACTGCATTTGAAAATGAAATTTTAAATAATTATAAAAACTCTGTGCATACTTTTAAAGCGCATTTCGATGCAAACAAAACCTCTGCTACTTTGACTACTGATATAGGGACTAGCCACGCGTGTAATTCTACTAATAAACAATTCTGCCACTTTTTGCGGGGGGCGAGGTAACATGAAATCTGCAACTTTGGATTTTATTCCCTATAACTTTAGATTCTAAATTTTTCCTCTAGCCCCTACCCTCCAGCTAGATATTGGTGTAAATATTGGGTTCATATTGATGAACCCAATATTTACACCAATTCCAAATCCAAATGTTAACCTTCCCTTCCCGCAGCCACTTGTCCCGTATACCGGACACATGGCAAATATCATGTCCAACAGGGTGTACGTGCCTGCCCACTGCCCAGATAACAGGCTACGTGAGGTGGTCTAACCGACCCCGCTAGATAAAAACGGATTAGCAGTTTTATGACCACGTAATGTCATGGCGAATATGATTTTGATATTGTAGGTTTAGGTTGAGCGTAATGAAGGCGCGAAAGATATTGTTAGAAATTTCAACATGAAAGGCAATTAGTAAAATTGGTGGTATCACTGCTAAACCTAGAGATTTTTGAATTATCTACGAACATCATGCTCACAAGAAAGAAAGTCCCGACGATGAGAATCTGAACTAGAAATCAAGCCCATAGATTAATATGTATATTGGATATAGATAGGTAACTCGCCTTGAATTTTAGGACGTCCTAATTGCGTTGCCGCTTATTAGCACAAGGGGGCGCCACATTATGAAATAAATTAAAAAAGACGATCGGCCGACACGAGGATGAACCTTAGCTACCCGGATCGTAAGTCAGTTGTCTAGACCGCTAGACCAACAAGACAGTGATTGATATGGGCGAAATCTCTCACTACTACAGCGGCAGCGCAGCGCGTGAGGTGTAGTGCGCTGTTACTCCGATATGAACCCTAGTTCAACACATAGCTTCGAAACGATAGATGGCGGAAGCTGTCTATGGAAAATCAGCCTTCCACTTAGTTTGTACTAAGATAACATAGCATGATCAAGCCTTTGCTTGGTGACCAAAAATATTATTGTTTATAGTTTTGCAAACATTATACCTATTTAGTACAAAAGCTCTGCCTTTGATCGCAAGTTGACGATGAAAACAGTCATAAAAACAGAAGCACCCGTATAGAATATTAGACCTAAAGCTCTACAAAACGACATACACGCTACCGAAAAGTAATCAAGCTAAAACACCCAGAAGCAAACTGTCATTCAGAAACAGAATAATCGCTGACATGCCGCATCTCCCCTCTTTATTAGAAGTATTATTTCCGCCACACAAACCACGTTAAGATGAGATGCTGGGGGATGGAATTATGTTAGGATACAATTGATACCAATCTTGATGGCAGCAGCTAAGTGTAAGATATGACATGTCCACTTACATCGGAGGAAATTGATTGAACATTGGATTTGAAGAACAAAATGCGTACTATTGCGTACTTACTAAGTTTTTGTAGGAAACATTTGTTTTGTGTTAAAAACATTAGTGTCAAGTGACTTACGCATGTAAAGACAAGAGAGGTGTGTCAGGATTGCAAAACTGGTTAATAATTTAATGTCATTTGTCATCAATCGTCATAATTTGTTATTAATTATAAACCAGTCCATCTTCTTCTTCTTCTTATCGTGTGGGCAGAGCCTTAGTGTCAGAGTTTTTTCAGACCGCCTTACGGCCTCTGACGTGGTGTTTATGTAACGACTACTACCACCAGAGATAGAAGCCGGGACCAACGGCTTAACGTGCCATCCAAAGCACGGAATCATTTTTCTTTTCCGACCATCAGGTGGGACCCCGTGGGAATCGAACCCGCGACCTCCGTGTCGAGAGCCAATGCTCTTAACCATTAGACCACGGAGGCTGTCCATGATCAATGGGTTATGCACTGTTTCTCCGTGCAAATAAAAATTCAATGCATTATAATATGTACGCCTTGTGTATTAATACAACTAAACATTCAAAAATAATTAGTCTAGCATTAATTTAATTTGAAAGAGACTTTATAATTCAATTCTTTTATGAACTACGTAGAAAAGATAAAAATTCCTGTTTTCTTTTCCAACAAAACCAAAAGCAAATAATATCCCACCCAAATGTTTATCCCCCTAATGTTTCAATACAGAAGTGCTAAATACCCAGAATAGGACTAACATATCTGCATTACGTGCCTTTTGTGAAGCTTTGACCTCAGTGTAACGGAAAATTAAAAAGGCTATTTTCTTAATGAAGCCGGCGCTGTAGGGGTTAAATGCGACACGGGCGTTAGATACGTTCTAATGGCTTTTGGTGTGCTAATTTTACTTATTTTTCATACATAAATATGTAGTTAAACCTCACGACCATAATATCTTCCAGAGGGTGGTGAGGAAATTAGCTACAAATGCAAACATGCTATTTTATTCTCTAAGCCTATAGAAGATAGTAAGATGAAATAACGTATCTTTTGCCCATAAAAATCCTTTTCCCTGAGTCGCCTCGTAGCACACCCACGGGAAGAAACGGGGTGGTCCATTCTAAGCCACGGCTTACCTAAAGTTATCAGTTTTATTTCTTTACGAACTTTTTCCCGGCGCGACTTCATCGGCACTCTCCGCACCGGAGCGACTCCCGTCATAGTAGCGAGATAAAATAAATAAGGTCTAACAAAATTAGGTGAAACTATTTTAAAGGAATGATCAGACCATCAAAATGGACAACTTTCTCTATGAGACTAATATTGAAATCGCGAAAAAAAAATCTGCTGTCCCAAACATTTAGGTCGAGTTTTTTCGCGATTTCGATATTGGTCCCATAGAGAAAGTTGTTCAGTTTGATGGTCTGATCATCCTCTTGAAATAGTTTCACCTAATTTTGTTAGACCTTATACTATATAGTCACAGCTTTCAAACACAAAAAGGTTCATCAAAATCGGTCCAGTAGTTTTTGTGTTAAGATGAACAAACAAATAAAAATCCAAAAATCGGTGATTTGTAGTAAGGGAAACCTAAACCACCCTAAATCTAAACACCATAATCGTAACTATTTTTTTTGTCAATATCTTCAATGTACACACTGCGACACATCAAGCTATACAAAACCAAAATAAGCTGGCCGCGCGTAGGACGAGTAATGTATAACGTCACGCGACCAGCTTGTATTGGTTTTGTATAGCTTGATGTGTCGCCGTGTGTACAGTACAGACACACTTCTGTTACAGTTTTACAATAGTTTAGATTATTTTTCTAGAATAGACAGATTTCATTCTTATTCATAAATAATGGAACAACGACCGATGTACCAGCCTAGTTACAACAGAACATTAGTATCGATTACCTACCGTTATCACACGTTTATTTAAGATCATTATCGCAAATACTATGAATATGCAATCAAGTGGGTTTACACACGCGGTATCTGCTTCCTACACGGTATATTAATAATAATAGCGTATGTAGGTGTCAATAACGGCGTATGAATACTATACATCCATTAATCAGCACCGACGCTGAATGCAACTTTCGAGCTCGACTAATTAGCCGGTAGAGCTAGCATTCCAAGCACAACGAAGCGAAAAAACTAGAAAACAGTCATGCGCGCTAATTTTGGCATGCGTAAGACAGGGACATCTCAATTTTTTTCTCGTTTTATGGTAGATATCACAACTAAACGTTTTCGGTAACCCGAGACACTAGTCTCTCCGATTAACTATTTAATATATTGTGTTCTCTCAGATAAGATCTATGTATGCTGCAGTTATATTTGGTGATAGAAAATAAATGTATTGTATTGTACTTAATTATCTAGGCTGAATATGTGCTCTTATTGAGTCTTTTCACACGTACATGTCCACTGCGATGGCTCTACCATTTGAGCCCATTTTGGCGCCCAATCTTGGTGCTCTGGGCTACCAGTACACATGGCGACGATATACGTTACTCGACCTACGCGCGACCAGCTTATGTTGGTTTTGTATAGCTTGATGTGTCGCCGTGCGTACCACCAAAATTCGAACGGGTAGGAATGTAATGTGTATTGTCGCTACTGCTTCGTTAGTGTATTGTGATGTGAATACATACGTTTACGTAGAATTATATGTAAAGGCTTTTTCTTTGGAAAAATACTAATTTGCCTCCAGGCACTGGAAATGTCTTTGGTTCTCCTTTCTTCTTTAATAAGTATCATTGCTTGGATAGATGAAATCGTATAATAGTTGAATAGTGATTTCTATCTACTTGTAATTAGAGTTTATTCATGACTAATCGAGTAAGATTCACTGTCACTTAACTTCTAATGATAACAAAATAATTTATCACTGAAGTAATGAAACTGTTTACTGACTAACAATGACATCATGTTAATGAAACACTCAGGCTATCAGACATGAGACATAATGATATAAAATGTTCTTGACATAATAAGTTGTAGTTATGAACAGGCTTCTTTGGAAAATGCACTATTTTATGTTACGTTATTAATATTATGTTACGTTTTATGTGTGATGCGTCATAAGATATTCTTCGGCAAGCCCTGGTGACAGATTTTTTTCAGACCGCCTTAGGTCCGCCGGCACAGACGGAATTGCGATCCGGAATCCTGATTCAGGATTCAGTGTTGTCAACTATGGTTACAAAAAATACTAGAGTGCTGTTTAGAAAACGCCTAAAATAAAAATGTATGGAACGCCAAATGAATGACAATAAATGCATTTTTAGGTATTTATTAAAACAAAACAAACCATTTCTATACATGATAATTACTATCATGTGATGAGGTCATGACGTTACGAATGTTACGATGATGGTTTGTAAATTGTATTCCAATATTAATGGAACTATATCAAAAGACTATAGATAGTTTTAACATTAGACATAATCTGCATACAAAATGGCATGAACCATTATCACACAAGCGGTTTTTGAGCGTAGGCGATTTCGCAACTATACCGCAACGACGTCGCAACTCCACAGTCACGATACGGTATCGTTCCATCAACGCCTACGATCAAAAATCAATTTAATATATGCCACCTAAGACATCAAAAATCACTAGATCTAGTGAAAAAATCTCTGAAAGCGGCAACACTCCATACGGAATCTAATTCCGAATCAGGTTTATTCCGGATGTATGTGGCGGACCTTACGGCTTCTGACGTGGTTTTTATGTAACGACTACTAATGTACAGTATATGATATTAATGTACAGGATATACATTTAACAAACACATAGACAAATATTTACATTGCTGTTTTATTAAAATGTGTCGAGCATACCTGGCCAGTAAATATAGGAACACCATCATAGAACCATTTACACGAAAAGAAGAAGACATAATCCCACGTGAACAAATCTAGCAACATCTAGTATTGTAATAAAACACATTATTCACAGAACAAACAATCGGTTAATTTACATAAAAGAAAGCGTTTAATTCGGTTAAGCTCAGCGGTTAATCACGGCTCCGAACTAACTAAGCTCTTTTAGTCGTTTGTACCCGTCGCACTAATAATTAACCAAGACGGGGCAGTGCGGTAAACGCTTTACCAAGATTTAAATAACAACAACCGGCTTTTAAAGGTTAACTCTATGTTTACGCGTTGTAAGTTAATTGATGACGTTAATTAGACTCTGTTTTAGTTAACCGTTATCCAATTAATCAAAAGTAACCTGTCTTGAACTCACATAGTAGGAGGTTTTTCCAGCTACCGCCGAGAGCGCGGAGACAGCGGTGGAGACGCGGTGCGGGGGTGGTTGAAGGGGCGCGGGGAGGGGGCAGCCGCACATCCCCTTCTGAAGAGCTCCTACCGAGCAACGATGACCCCCTGTCCCTCGACAAGGACCTTCGCCTCCCGAAAGGCGCGCCCCTCACTGTAGCATAGTTATCCTCAGCTATGCTGAACGTCTCCAAAGGTATATCCTGCTCCTTTCGACTCCTCACTGAAAACGTTCTTCTGAAACCATTCGCTAGACCTTCCATCGTTTTCCTCTTAGGTTTCGGTATCTCCTCAGAACTGATAACAGTGATATCGTCCATGTTTTCTGAAGTTCTGTATGTTCTGGGCTCGCTCAGGTCTTCGATTCCACCGTGGCGGTATCTTAGAGGTCTAGAACGTTCAATTATGCCTAGTTCGTCGTAACTCCTGTAGGTAGAGGAGGCTCGTCTCGGTGCTGGTGGAAGTCCAGCTCGGTCTATCGTCATTTTAGATCAAGGGTTCAGTGAGGACCTGATGGAGAAATGTTTCTGTTTAGATTTTTGGTCGGGTGTTTCGTGATGATCCTGGCTTGCATCGCCGCACGAAGTTTTTGCTGAACAAGAGCTGAAGCTTTTGAACTTCAAGGTTGCGATAGGCAGTTGTCCCTAGCAAAAAGAGAGACCGGCTTTGTCGGGTGAGAAATAGAATAAAAAACATATTTGATTTTATATGGTCTATTTGGTACTTAAATAAATCAAGGTCAAAAATCGGTGACCCCTTTTAGTTATTAAACCAAAATATATTTAGATTGTAAATGGCTGAGAAATAATATAAGAAATTCCATTGTATTGTATTCGGTTTCCAGCTCAAGATGTGTGTGGTAAACGGTTTTCTGGTGTTGCATTCATTTTTACGCATACTGAGGTATTTTGTTTTGTGTTCTTAAAAATACCCTACCTAGATGCATATTATACGAGTAGGTATAATAATGCCAGAATGCATAAGAGTATAAGTATAGCACGCAAATTTCTTAGTAGATCCAGAGAAACCTTTTCTTTCAAGGTTCCCAAAACGGCCTGTGCGTGCTACAGCGTAAATTACCTTTACATTTCCACATTTCTGTACAAATTTAGTTCCCTATAAATTCTATAAATCTTTTACAACAGTAACAGAAGTTATGGTAAAACGGGTGCTATTACAATTTAGTTAGTGTTATATTCGCGTGCACGGGAACAGTTTAGCTTGGCGTTATCGTGACTTGTGTAAGTTCTGAAGTTACAGCAATAAAATTTGTTTACCATCCTCCTGCAGACAAATCTACAGGATGTTACAGAATTAACCAAATAAAATAAAATCCTTTTTCGAAGCCAATAATTAAAAAATCCCAACTCTAGTGTCACGTCTGACACAAAGACTATTTTTTGCAGAATAGTGGTGACCTTACGACGCATCTACTCTCGTTTAGTCTTTGAACTAGCAGACAGTTAGTAAAATAGTGCTGCGCTTCAAGGACGACTTTTTTATTATTTTATTATCGATAGTTATTTTTTCGGTAAATAATAATATTATACTACGGTTGTCATACATTATCAATAAACTCTTAATAGGGGGACCCTTTAACACCTATTTTTCTTTGGGGGTATTTTTGTAACAACCTGTATATTTGTGTGTACATGAAACCTTTTTTTTTAATAGTGTTATATATTGCAGGTAGGCATAATAATTATAGTTAAAATTAACTTGACTTGCTGCCCACATGATAAGAAGAAGAAATTACATTGAAATTAATGAGACTTATAGATTTATATAATAAAAGTTATGGAGCTTTTGGATAGCAGTAACGTTAACTTAAAAAACATTATCGTATTATTATTTATTAGTGGTTGAAGTTGACTACCGATCTCATGACATGATACTGAACAACTTACCCCAAGTATCTATGAAATAAGAAAAAAAATATCGACTTACTATAGTAAAACGTTTTTATGAAAAGATGATGACATTTTTTTTTTGCAAGTTTCCCTTAGGTTCCTTGAGGAAAGTTGTTTAGTTCCACGAGTACAAACATCTTAAAAGTAATGCCACTGTCTACACTTATACCTACCCTTATACTTACCCTTAATAATACAGGGTGTAAGTGACAGCCTAGCAAATACTGAAAGGGTGAACTCAGACCATCAAACTGAATAAATTTCACTATGGAGCCTACCTCAGGAAACGCGAAAAAAAATCGGTTGTCCCATACATTTTAGTCGGGTAGGTACAGCAGTTTTGTATGGGACAGCTGATTTTTTTCCGCGTTTCCTGAGGTAGGCTCCATAGTGAAAGTTATTCAGTTTGATGGTCTGAGTTCACCGTATCAGTATTTGCTAGGCTGTCACTTACACTCTATATACTTCCGAATACTAGACTACTAGACTAGATAATTTGTGTGAAAATGTCCAAGACATTTATTTACCTATTTCTACGGTATAACGAGAGGTACCTATTCAAAATTCCTGCAAATGTATACTATGTATAAACAATTCTATACAGTCAAAGATCGAAATTAATTCAAGTAGACACCTACTTGCCTATTCAAACATTGGTGACCTAGAAGTATAAGCAAATGTTATGTCACTTGTAACGTATGGCTTGTTTAAATTAACAAACGTGTTTGTTGATAAACTAAAGAGTATGTTTTGTAGGTAGATAACACGATTGCAGTATGTTTTGTGTTAGGTATTGACGAAACTAGACAAAGTCAAGCATCGTGGGCGCAATTTTATCTATTGCAGAATTCCTTACGGTGGTCGCTATAGAAAGGTCGAATGAAATTTCGATTCGGATCTTAAAAGTCTAAGCAGTCTATGTCTACATGATATAGTTGTGTATGATGATCAAGATCACAATATTCATAATTTTGTAATTAAAATAAAAATTTTAAGTTTTAAAGGCCTTGCTGCAATAGGATATAGTAAAGATTCCAACCAAACGAATGGGAGAATGGGAGAGCAGGGAATATGATCGGTAACATTTAATACGTATTTCATATACAAAATCTATATCTATATACTATTATAAAACTGTAACAGGAAGTTTGTCTGTACATTGAAGATATTAACAAAAAAAAAGTTACGATATGGTTTTTAGGTGTCCCTGATTCCATTTCACCAATTTTTGGATTTTTTGTCTGTCTGTTTGTTTGTGTGTTTGTTTGTTTGAACGAGTATCACGCAAAAACTACTGAACCGATTTTGATGAAACTTTTTTGTTTGATAGCTTATGATCTGACTTAAAATCTGGTATATAATTTGTGCGGACGAAGTCGCGGGTTAACGCTCGTAGATTATATATTCGCCAAGATATCAGTGCGATAGTAAATTCATCGACAAAAGGCTAATGCTCGGTTCGTCTTGATCGAAACAACTGAAGAATGCAAACCTTCTTAGTCCCGTCGACAAAGCGAGCCGATTAGCGCAACGGAATTCGAACAATTATCGAATTAGGAACAGTTTCCTGCTTTGCGGTCAGTTGAGAGACGCTTAAATACGGATTTGTCTCATTGGAAGACGTTAACATCCTTCGCTATTAAGGATTGTCGAGTCGAAGCCCAATTTAGCGAACAACGTGGGACGAGAATGGGGAATTAAATGGTTGATTAAGAATTAAAACTGTGTTGTGATCAGATTGGGTTCTATTCACGTCTAGGTGTAGGTACAACACTCGTATTTAAGGCGGTTGCAAAGCGGTCAATTTTACACAAAACTTTGACGCACAATACGCGTAGACGGTATTAATATAAGTAACTTTGTATATATGGAAAAATAGTTTAGAAAATCTAGATGCCGCGTAACAAATAACATTTGCAATTTATACAATAATTACGAAGATATAATGCTTTGATATTTTTCATACAAAATTTTAAAAGCTTTATATTTTCTTAATTATATTATAAATTGCAAATGTTATTTGTTACGCGGCAACAAGATTTTCTAAACTATTTTTCCATATATAAAATATTACTTTTACTAATTCCGTCTACACGTATTGTGTGTCAAACTTTTGTATGGACTGAAACCACCTTAACAGAGCTTTTAACAGAAGAAAATTTCGCCGCAGTTTGGTTAACTTCAGAGCTACCGTTTTTGAAATGTGTGTATTTATGGATGAATCTTCAGACCCTGATCCAATGTCATCGTATGTTTATTAATATGATAAATAATTGCACTTATAAGGAAATGATGAAAACAACGTTTATTTTTTAAATATTTCTTACATAACGGTACGAATTTGTTTTAAAGATCATGTAAACATGACTAAAAACATGGGTTAATTAAAAACAACGCAGAGCACATATTCACATGCAAACAAAAAAATTTATGAAAATAATAAGTTTTCATAATGTAAAAAAAAAAAGATTCGACATCGTTTGTAATTGACATATTTATTGACAAAAACTGTAATACAAGAAAATATGGAAGAAGATTTAGCCCCAATAGTGATTGATACCTTCTGTTATAATGGACCAACAAAAACTTTTGAATACTATTCATCATTTCAAAAATTAGGCTGTCCATCATTTTTAACTAAGTAAACAGCAAGAAAGGTTATAAAAACTAAGATTCTACAAAATAATGTGACAGAAACAGGTTCGAAGTTAAAAGTGATCGATGGCGCCCATCGAGCAAAAAGCAAGAGGCGATGTAATCGAAGTGAAAATTTAATAACAACAGCTTTTTTCGTTGAGACGGTGAAGGGGAGGTGCACACTGTAAATTATTAAGAAAACTTTTAAGTATCTTGTAAACGTTTTTTTTAATACAATGGGTTTTTTCAAGATGTTATTGGCAGTGTGACAAGTGATTTAATTGACAGTGAAACTGTATTGTATTGTTAGGTAGGTGAAGTCACACTGAGAAATGCAATTGGTGATGAATTGCCAACAAACATCTTAGTTGTCAAACATTGTGTTAAAATGTAATTCAAAGGAAAGTAAATAAATAAAATTAAATAGAGGATGGACAAATAATCCAAACAGAAAACAGGTGTTACCTACATACTCTAAAATAGAGACATAGAAAAGTGTACAAAACACTTTAGCTCGTTTTTTTTAAACTTTCTTTTTCGAGTAGGTACCACGATAATTATACCTAATCTAAAACTAAAAGACTGGAAGTACAAGAAACATAATCTTAATCTCCATTTTATACATTTTTCTTGTTAACATTTTAGTTTTTTTTTATTTAAGGGCGAACGAAGAAAAATGTTACCTATGTATATCTCAGGACTTACAATTCTTACAAATCAATGTAAATATAGATTAACAAAAGCAGACATAACAAACACAGTTCATGTAACTGAAGCTTAACATGTAACAAAGGGCTATAAATACACTTTTTGCGGATCCCTAAACTGCGACGACGTTCGTGCGTGATATAAGTACCAGAACGTTCACAGTTATTGAAACCAGAGCTCGTACACTGTTGTACCCTAATCTGTTATATTATAAATAAGATAAGATTTGGAGATAATTTAGCCCTTGTATATAAGGTCTAACAAAATTAGGTGAAACTATTTTAACGGGATGATCAGAGCATCAACCTGAACAACTTTCTCTATAGGACCAATATCGAAATCGCGAAAAAAAATTCAGATGTTCCATACAAACCTACTCGACCTAAATGTATGGGACAGCAGATTTTTTTTCGCGATTTCACTATTGGTCCCATAGAGAAAGTTGTTCAGTTTGATGGTCTGATCATCCCCTTAAAATAGTTTCACCTAATTTTGTTAGACCTTATATTTTAGTCCGTGGTAAATGATTACGAAGAAAACACAGGAAAACCAAAATACATTACAAACAAATAAAAACAATTAAGAAAGAAACAAAAAAACTAGGTCATCGTTATCCGTCATCAACTATTTTTTGTAACATTAGTGATCAATTTGAAATAGGTACTAATATTGGTATTGATGTCAAAAATAAGAAAGGTTTCGTTCCTATCCCGACCGACAAACAAAGAAATATTAGTTTTTATAGATACACATTTGCTCATGGTGCTACTGCTTGTTGAGAAACAAACAGTCAAGCTACATAAATAAAAGTCGAAAAAAAATTTCTAACATTTGTCCATAATGAAACAAAGCAACGCCTCCAAAAATATAATTATACCATTTACTATTAACATTTTATGAGTACAACTTAACATATAGACACAAACACTTGATTTAGATGCAAGTATCTTAAAAGTGAACAACACTTAACCATTTAAGTAAGAGTAAGTTAAAATTAGTCTCAAATTTGAAGTACCACTCGACTTCTCTTGAAACTAAACAACTCAAATGTCAGTATAGAATGTGTTCGAGTAAACATTTTAAAAGCAGGAAGCTAATTTTACAAACAAAGATTGATTTCTTTGTACTTTATTAATTGGAATTTAAAAGCCCTTTAGAAAAACATTGTTTTTACGAAATATTGTTGTAAGTATATTTCCTTTTCAGAAATAGCTGGCTATAGAAAAATGCCGTTGGATGCTATATTCGTCGGTTAAAATTGTTATCCAAGGAGATTCTACTCCAATTCATAATTTAAACGATACTGGCCAGTCGATGCTGGAATTTTCCTGATCGCCATTTGATTCAATTATAAAACAATTCTATACATTTTTAAATTTCACAAATGGCTTTTACCTTTTACTCCACGTATATCAGTACCAGTTATTTTATTATTTTGCCGTCCAACCTTTTAGTGCATGTAATTCTGTTAACAAAAGAGACTTTATTACAAATGTATAGGTGAATATTTTCACAAAAAGTCTCAAAAACGTTTCTTTGTACCAAATATTATCCAGTAGCCATGAATATATAATAAATAAAACGTTAATTGAATTATCTACCAAAAAGATTACAAGAGCCATTTCACCAAAACTGAGCAACAAAAAACTTTTAATGACATCAAAAAAACAGAGAAAAAATACATAAGTTAAATTCACTTCCATACATGCGATGGTTACGACATGAAAGGTGAAGAAAACAGTATAATGTATCAAGATGTATTGAGGAACGTGTAACCAAATATGGCGACGACTCGAAGGAAGCTGCGAGTTCCATAAAAATTACTGTTATTATATTAATTATCATTGATAATAAAGGTTGTACACTAGACAGATTTTTAAACAGACAGAAATGATATGATTATACTGGAGCCTTTGATTGTAAAATAATATCAAAGATACTAAGATCTTCTTGTGGGGCAAAAAAAAAAGCCAAATAATAAACAATCTATACTATTATAAAACTGTAACAGGAAGTTTGTCTGTACATTGAAGATAAAAAAAAAAAATAGTTACGATATGGTTTTTAGGTGTCCCTGATTCCATTTCACCAATTTTTGGATTTTTTTGTCTGTCTGTTTGTTTGTTTGTTTGAACGAGTATCACGCAAAAACTACTGAACCGATTTTGATGAAACTTTTTATGTTTGATAGCTTATGATCTGACTTAAAATCTGGTATATAATTTGTGCGGACGAAGTCGCGGGTTAACGCTCTTAAGTAATAAAATTATAAGCCGCAGAATTATAAAAAACAAATTTATGGAATGGAAAAATTCGACCATTTAACCTTTTGACCGACACACAATATAGAATTAACAGTGATCGAAATATTAGAACGATGTCATCATTACTTATAATTATTATATTATTGGAAATTTATGAATTATGCAGCAATGCTTTATTTTTTGTTTTAGAATTGTTTGCGCTCATAGAATTTAAGGTCCGCCCCACACACATACGGAATTGCGATCCGGAATCCAGATTCAGGATTCAGTGTTGTCAACTATGGTTACAAAAAATACTAGAGTGCTGTTTAAAAAATGCCTAAAATGGAAATACTTCGTCCGCACAAATTATATACCAGATTTTAAGTCAGATCATAAGCTATCAAACAGAAAAAGTTTCATCAAAATCGGTTCAGTAGTTTTTGCGTGATACTCGTTCAAACAAACAAACAAACACCCAAACAAACACATAAACAAACAGACGGACAAAAAATCAAAAAATTGGTGAAATGGAATCAGGGACACCTAAAAACCATATCGTAACTTTTTTTTTGTTAATATCTTCAATGTACAGACAAACTTCCTGTTACAGTTTTATAATAGTACTAGCTTTTGCCCGCGACTTCGTCTGCGTAGACATGTAATTTTGTCTAATGTCTCGTCTAAGGTCATGAAGGTCATGGTCCGAACCAATTCTAGGAATCCTGGCATGTAACATTAGAATGGCGATTAAGGAATGGGCTGATAAAAGACATAGGCTAGAATGCTCTGGCCTCTCGGGTCTGCAACACTGCAGGAAATTCATCAGCAATCTTCTTATTATCGTGTGGGCAAAGCCCTGGTGTCAGAGTATAACAGCAATATAACACCACGAATCCCACAGTTCATACTGAACAACAGCAGGAGTAAAGCTCGTGCCATCGTCGGAACCCTCACCGGGCACTACGCAACAGGCACGATAAAGCTCACTCTAGATCCCGGTTGCCGAGCGTGTGGAGAGGAGGAGGAAACCATGGAACATTTGTACTGTGTGACTGCGATGTCTTGGTGGGTAAACGTATGTGACTCCTGAGAGATGGTTATTCATTACAGGTTTCTTACCCTGAACGCTATTGCCTCCCTCATTTTCCAAGTTTTTCAAGGATGAAGAAAATAATATGTAGGGTTCAATACAAAAGATACCATTGGGTCGAAGTGTTGCTGGCTTGCCATTTCCCATAATAAGATAAGAAAGTCATGAACTTAAGCTAAATCAAAATCAGAAAGTACCCCAAGTAATTCTGTAGGTATCAGATTTAAAAGTCATTCACTGGATCCATCACTTTAATTTTTCTACTGTTCGTCGTTTATTAGTTTTTTATTTATGTCGAGCAGCACAATAATCATCTTACGACCTACTGCGGGTCACAGACCTCCACTCACGTATAAACGTTAGAGTATACTCTACCACGCGGGCTACTGTAAAATGGTGAAGGCAAGAGCTAAAACGATAATATTCTAGGAAGCTAATGGTCAATTTGCTAAAAAAGATTTTCAATTATGTAAGTAGCTACATTACCGACCTGTGGTGTTATATTATAAGGACCTTTTAGATACGTAGGTACCTTTTTATACGTTGTGGTAGAATGATGTTCTATAGTTAAGTTGCACAAGCCCTCAAAAAATCATAATTGAGACCGAAAATCAAACAAAACAAAAATTTGGCAAGAATTACTGCAAAAAAAATCGTCCTTTCTGTAAAATAAGGTTATCATTCCGTAGCATTGGCTCAGATTGGACTCAAACAATCAATATACTTACAACGATGTATTACAACGATAATATAATCAACTAAATTTGTAAGCTCCTGCTATAGCTAGGTTTTTGAATTAATAATTGTAGCACACTTGCTTTAAAAAACTCCCAACGCCATCTATTAAGATGAAAACAATACTACGATTAAATTTTTGAACACTTGATTTTTAATATTTGACGACCCGGTTGGTGTAATGGTTACCTCGCCGGTCTGCCAAACCAGGGTCCTGGGTTCGAAACCCGGTTCGGTCATGGATGTTATAAATGTTTGTGCCGTTGTTGTATGGTTTCTATAATAAAAAGCCTATAGTGCTTGTTTGGAATCATAACAATGTTCCTGTAAGCGTTATTTATTTATTTAATTATTTTTCTAATTCAGCCGGGTAAGTAACTATACAATCAAATCTGTAAGACCAAATATCTGAGATGTCTTGAGCGTGAATTGAGTATGGTACTTGCTTCAAAAAAACACACAACGCCATCTATTAAGATGAAAACAATACTACGATAAAATTATGAACACTAACTTTAGAAAAGGTTAAAAGAAAGAGGATTTTTAGTATTTGCCGACCCGGTTGGTGTAATGGTTACCACGCCAGACTGCCAAACCAGAGTCCTGGGTTCGAGTCCCGGTTCGGTCTTGGATGTTATATGTTTATGCCGTTGTTGTATGGTTTCCACAATAAAAAGCCTATAATGCTTGCTTGGGATAATTAAAATAATGTTTGTGCCTGTGAGCGTTATTTATTTATTTGTTTAATTATTTTTCTCGCGTTCTCCGCTGGAGAATACGCTTGCCCGGTGTGGGGCCGATCTGCCCACGCCAAGCTGGTGGATACCGGCACTAAACAAAACGTGTCGGATTATAACTGGATGCTTGAAACCGACTCCAGTACAGTTGCTTTACCCACTGGCTGGCATAGCGCCCCCAGATGTAAGTAGGGCTGTGGCAGGTTCCTCAGAGAGAGCCCAAATGGTGGACGACACACGACATCCCATGCATGGCTTTATTCCTGCGCTGCAAAGGCTGCCAAGCCGACGCAGCTTTATGAAGTGTGTCGACCCCCTGAATACTGGCCCAGCGCAAGCAAGGTGTACTCTATGGCGACAAAAAGTGTCCCTCCCAACTCCATTTGTGTCGCCGTCTGAGAGCCTCACGCCTAGACATGACTTGCCTTGGGCGACCTGGAAGTCTTTAAACCGACTTCGAACCCAGGTCGGTCGCAATAAGGACAACATGGTCAGGTGGGGATACTCGGATGCGCAAAATGTGACTTGCTTGTGTGGAACTCCACAAACGATGGCCCATCTCACATCGTGCCCTGCGTGCCCTAACATCTGCACGCAGGAGGAGCTCATGACTGCTAGCGACGGTGCAGTATCGGTTGCCCGATTCTGGCAAGCTACTATTTAGCGACTTTGTTCAGAATTTGAAGTCGACACGATAAGAAGAAGATTATTTTTCCAATTCGCCCAGTACCTATACAATCAAATCTGTAAAACCGAATTTCTGAGACGTGTTGACTATAGAACCACAAACATAATATTAATATTAGTGAGATACCTGGTAGGATGGTAGGATTAAATTAGAAAAAAGCCAAAATAAAACATCCTGCGCTAATATTAGATCTGATATGATCTCAGGATATTATTATGATTGAAGGTCAGGCCCTTAACATATCAAGCCTAACTGCTTCTGTCTAATCCGGTGAAAAATGGATATAGTCGTTGAATGTATTTAAAAAAAATAAAAAAAAAACATTCTCGACCAAGAATCGAACCTCCACCTCATGCACGAAAATCTAACCATATACCAAATATACTACACAGCTGTTGTCAAAACTGTTGAAAAAATTAAATACTATTTTTATCACTGAAATCTACACAAATGCACCTGTCAGCGTCAAATTGGCGCTAGTGAGCATAGAATAAAAACGTGGTACATGTTTCAGCATGATAAAACATTGTAATTTATCCCACAGAAACCCATTGCTAGGATAAAAAGTATCTTATATCTTAATCCAGAACACATTCTATCTGCGTGCCAAATTTCATCAAAATCCATTCAGCCGTTTATGCGTGATTGCGCCACAAACATACAACATTACAACTTTACAAACATCGTCACAAACTTTCACGTTTATAATATTAGTGAGATTATTAGTTCTTCTTCGTGATGGAATCTTTCATTATTGAAAACAATCAAGTGTACTGGCAGATACAAAATTATTTGTTAAGTATGATTATCACTGAACGGAACGCGTCGGGGCGCATTATATATATATTACTTAATTTTTTATATATTTAACTTAATATGCTGACACTTTTTTAAGAGGATGATCAGACCATCAAACAGCTTTCTCTATGGGACTGTCATCGATATCGCGAAAAAAAATCTTCTGCCCCATACATTTTTGTAGAGTAGGATTGCAATTTTGTATGGAACAGTTGATTTTTTTTCGTGATTTTGACTTTGGTCCCATACAGAAAGTTGTTCAGTATGATGGTCTGATCATACCCTTAAAAAACTGTCTGCATATAAGAAGGACCATATACATCTTGCAATCCGGTCAGATGCGCGCGAAATCGGTGACGGCCGCATTCCACTGCAACGTCGCCTGGTCAGCACTCGCTGTCAATTTGCGTGCATTTGAAACAACGGCTGAGGCGCACGTATGCGCCTGGATTCCAGCGAATAATTTCGTCCGGAAGGACGCAGTCGGCTATTGCCGAATGTTACATTAATTTATGTAAAGCTCATATCAAGCGACAGTCTGTAGGGCTGTGGCAGGTTCCTCAGAGAGAGCCCAAATGGTAGAACTAAACATTTAAAAGGAAATCACAGATATTGGTTTCTAGATTGTTTTAAAACCATTAATTTTTTACTTTAATTACTAAATGTTCAAACTATGCTTCGTTTTGTATGGAGCGCCGTAGAAAAATGCGCAAAATGCACGGCGGCACATCGCATCGGCGGCATAAAAAACCGACCCTTATTAATTTGTTAGAGTTGTTTGTATTTTAGTAATAATTTACGGTATTTCAAAATAGTTCCTTACCTGTCTTTAAAATATTAGCTATTATACAGTCTTGCGTAACTGTGTGATTACACCGTAAATAAAAACATTCCGAATTAAAAATCGAGTTTTAGACACCTTTAGGCTGCTGATTTGAAATCATGATTATATGCTCTTTGTTTGAAATTGGCGTGCAGTTTTTTTTAAAATAATTACTCTTGCTTTGTTTGCACTGTAATTCTACAAAATGTCGAGAAATTTGTAATTCGAATCTTGTTTTCTAGTGGCCAGTACTAAGGTTTTTTTTGTTATGCAAAGGTTTTCTCCATGGAGTTTGAAAGATTTTATAGCCAAAAAGAAAAACAATGTTATACCGGTGCAGTCATCAGCACTGGAGAATGATAAAATTTATAATTATTGGTATTTATTTTGTAATTTATTGTTATTTTCGTTATTTATAAATCAAACAGTCTTCAGAATTAGTTTACTTTATTACAAGTCTTTTAATTTTAATTAGTGTTACTTAGTTGAAATTGAAATGGTACCGTACATTGGTTGCACTTGAGGTTATATGTTTATATCTCCGGCTCCCGTCAACGTAGCGAGATAAATTATATACCAGATTTTAAGTCAGATCATAAGCTATCAAACAAAAAAAGTTTCATCAAAATCGGTTCAGTAGTTCTTGCGTGATACTCGTTCAAACAAACAAACAAACAAACAAATAAACAAACAAACAAACACACAAACAAACAGACAGACAAAAAATCCAAAAATTTGTGAAATGGAATCAGGGACACCTAAAAACCATATCGTAACTTTTTTTTTGTTAATATCTTCAATGTACAGACAAACGTTCTGCTACAGTTTTATAATAGTTTAGATTAGATAGATTTGTTCGTACGATGCTTGTGGGGGGTGCGTGGTGTCGGTGTGCGTGTTGCTTGTGTATCAGAAGGAGGGAGTTCAATGAAGAGACGGTATACAGTTCACGAAAGTCCGATTATAATGTCAGATGAAAACACGATTTACATGGAATTTATGAAGTACAAATAAGAATGTTCACATTGGGATGTTCACAAAGTGATGCGCGGGGATCGACTGGCGATCGCTGCGCGCTATAAAACGATGTGGCACAAAAGTGCTGACATAATGTAGATAGGTACATACCCCTACAGATTAAAACGAAACAAACAATTTCTATACATGATAATTACTATCATGTGATGATGTCATGACGTTAGCGCTTAAATGTGGGAATGATTATACAGTAATCTATAGTAGCAAAAATAAGTAATCTATACTATTATAAAACTGTAACAGGAAGTTTGTCTGCACATTGAAGATATTAACAAAAAAAAAGTTACGATATGGTTTTTAGGTGTCCCTGATTCCATTTCACCAATTTTTGGATTTTTTGTCTGTCTGTTTGTTTGTGTGTTTGTTTGTTTGTTTGAACGAGTATCACGCAAAAACTACTGAACCGATTTTGATGAAACTTTTTTTGTTTGATAGCTTATGATCTGACTTAAAATCTGGTATATAATTTGTGCGGACGAAGTCGCGGGTTAACGCTCGTACTATTTAAAGGGTTGGTTTAGATTAGACCATCAAATTCAATCACAATGGAGTCGGGCCCGAAATAGCGAAAAAAAAACAGCTGTTACATACATTTGAGGCTCTGCAGTTTTGTATGGTACATCAGATTAACTTTTTCGCGATTTCGTAATTGTTCCTACTGTGAAAGTGGTTTAGTTTGGTGGTCTACCTAACCTAAACCACTCCTTCTGATACACTGTGTTTAGTGACAAAAAATGTTGGTAAATAGATTAAAGTTAAATTATACAATTACCTAATACAACAGCTTTACCATTTACTTGAAATAAAATACGCAACTATTATGAATCTTGAAAACAATGTCGTTTGCATCGTAGCAAATTAAGATGTGAGACAGAATCCATAACCACCACATAATAAAGGTGTTGTATGTATACGAGCATGTTATTAGGTGCCATGTTTACCGATAATGAACCCTATAAATATTCATTTATGGGCGACAATGGACCGTCTAGTCTGGCATATCGATCGTTATGGCTATTACAAAGCGTAGTTACTTAGTCATATTGAAATTGCTAATTAAACCTCAACGTGCGTGGTTGGTACGTAATTGTTTACAGTTCTGTATTCAGTTTCTGTTGTATATTGCTAGTTGAACCTAATATCAAATCGATGGCAAAGTTTCAGGCATCTTAAAAAATAACATGATTTTGCAGGGAGTGAATACAACTTAATAATCTAATCTCAACTATTATAAAACTGTAACAGGAAGTTTGTCTGTACATTGAAGATAAAAGTTACGATATTATTTTTAGAAATCCCTGATTCCATATCGCCAATTTTTGGATTTTTTGTCTGTCTGTTTGTTTGTTTGAACGAACATCACGCAAAAGCTACTGAACCGATTTTGATGAAACTTTTTGATAGCTTAATATGTGACTTAAAATCTGGTACATAATTTTTGCTGACAAAGTCGCGGGTTAACGCTCGTATTTTCTAAAATTACTGACTTGAAAATCTTTTAAGCGCATATTTGGCTAATGCACTCACTAAATATTAAAAAATCTCACGTTGTCTTTTAATGCGGCGTGTACGTGTAGTGGAAAATCGAGTCGTTCTGCATTAAAATACTGAAAAACGCCAAAATGTAAGTCTTCTTCTTCTTATCGTGTCAGAGTTTTTACAGACCGCCTTACGGCCTCTGAACGTGGTTTTTATGTAACGACTACTACCACCAGAGATAGTAGCCGGCACCAACGGCTTAACGTGCCATCCAAAGCACGGAATCATGTTTCTTTTCAGACAATCCGGTGATTCAGCCTGCAATGTCCTAACCAACTGGGGAAAAAAGCACAAAGTGACATTTCACTAGGTGTCCCCCGTGGGAATCGAACCCACGACCTCCGTGTCGAGAGCCAATGCTCTTAACCATTAGACCACGGAGGCAGTAAAAATGTAACTTAAGTTCATTCATTGGTTCGGTAGACCTACCAGGGCGCTTCGCCGTCACTGGTGTGGTCCCCCCATAGTCCGCAGTAATAAGCAGTCGATGCTCCCTGAGTAATGCTGTATTGGTCAATTCGAAAAAAAAAAACATATGTATGTTAGGAGGTACTGGAACTTCACATTCGAAATGTAGACCGTTAACCTTTAAAGCTAAAATTATTAATGTCTATCCAATTAACATTTTAAACACAATAAAGAATTCTTTCCGATCCCAATTAAAATGCACAATAAAATAAGATTTTTAAACACAAGATGAAATCCGACTGTTATTATGGCAGGACCTTATAAATTGGACAGCCTTATAGTCTTAACCTACTTGAAACACATTAAAATTCATACAAATGTAAATATCAAGAGGTGGATGAATGAAATTGGAATCAGTATTCTGATCGAAGCCGACGCTGACGATTGCTCGATTTCGTCAATTCACGTAATACGGCATTACGACCATATAGGTAACTCTTGTAACACTACTGAAACAGTAATGATGGGATGACACATATGGCAGAATTTATTGAGATATACGTCTTTCGATAAGTTCAAAAAAAAAGCTTTTAGCGAAAACGATTCCATTACTTAAACGAAAATTAATGTACTTCATACGAAATCTGGACGTTATTTAATTGATGTGACCTTTTAGGCAAATCAACTGAACGTTGGAGAAATGTCTCGAGGCACTATGTTGTAAAAGCTTTCACAAATATATTTCTAGGAAACAATACGACTAAAGACAAAGAGACGACTCCAAAAAAAACAAGGCAAAAACCACACGAGGATCGAGCACAAAACCTTGCTAACGAGACAGGGGCACAGGCTCGGACCATCCATCAGCCAACAGAGAAATCTGCCACACTGATAGCACTAAATTACCTCCAGCACTCACGTAGGGTGACCATCACACCTGTGAGATTCAGCGCCATAAACACACGAACAATACCCCACCTCCGGAGAAAGTAACTGCATAAATTGATTAATAACTCTCTCAACATACCCCCAGGCTACTCAATAAAAGACGACCGGTAATAACAGATGATATCGAAAGCCATAATTGTAAAATTGATAATTCACAAAATCAACCGACAGAGCAATTGGCAGTTGCGAAATCACAATTGATTTTACCAGGAAACGTGAAGAGTAAATTCATATTTGGAGGATGTTCGGAGTATGATTGCTGTCGAGTTGACACTTTAACGAGAGGGCTTCATAATGAAAATTTTAAACAAGACAGTAAAGCGACGAAAGGGAAACGATTTGTGTAGCTCAACGGAGGCATGACATGAAGTGTAGAGGGACGGGGTCATTCATCAGTAGTGAAAGCGGACAACGATAGTCCTAAATTGCCTCAAGCCAATAGGGGAGGTCGTTACAAGATTCCTATAGCGTCTCGACAAAAGAGGTTTGCAAAATCGCAAATCATCCGTCGATAGATAGTTGCAAATGACCTCACCTGGCGAGTGCGACATTGACATAGATGTAGAATACAAGTCAGTGAAGCGAGAGATTGATGGGTTACATTAGAGTATTATTGTAGTGCCTTCGAGTATTATGAACATAATTGCGAGATATACGCACTTATATCAGCGATGCTTGCAGCAGCGAAGAGATACACAATTCCGAGTGGAGTCCATTCAGTACGATCCATTTGGCTGAATTTTGGCAATCTCACTCAACTCGTTTGCATTTCGAGTGCACGAACCTGTGGGGACCTTTTATTTTATCTTTTTAACGGACAGCTGTTTAAACGAATGCCCGTTTTTGTGCATTCCTCTCGGTTTTAACGAGATTTCCCCTGACAAAAACACGATAGCTTTGACAGTTATTTAAACGTCCCTCTTTCTTTTGCCGGAAAATGTTTGTTGTTTTTTCCGCAAGCCTGACGCGACGTGATGCCGCATCAACGATCTGTTAAAACGTTGCAAAGCCTAACTAAAAACTTGTTAAGTTGTTTGTAGTATTTTTCCTTTAACTTGCGAAGAATTTATCGGAGATGTATTAATCACAAGTGTGTGAACATCCGCATTTGGGGGACCTTGTTAACAATCATTAGCGAATCCATGTTACTCGCATTCGTGAGTTCCTTAACGGGTCGCCCGACACAATCGAGCATGAGACATTATCGATTTGTATTTCGGAGAACATACACGAAGGGGTCAACATGATGTGCAGTTTTTATCCTGCGAAGCGTCATGACATGCACATAATTATTGTTTCGATAATCAGATATTCAAAGATGCTTTCAAGACAAGTGCTTTGAACATTAGAAAGCCAAATTGCGATACCGTTAAAAACGGAGCAAGTACAATAAATGTATGCTTTGAAATATTGAACTTGTATTAGGATCGTTAGCCGTAATTGCGCATCATGCAAAAACGATGTGTGCAAAAACAATTTCGCCTCACGGCGCCCATCTATTGTACAACATGGTGATTAAATACAAGTTTTATTTGCTTTGATTGTGAGTGCGGCGTGATCCTATTCACTCAGCTGGTTATTGAGGGGCCGTTGACACGTATAAAAACACTGATTGGTAACAGTACACGTAGTACTAGGTATGGTTGATGGATTGGCCTGTCAGACCCGCCCGGACCAACCACCGGATCCTATTGTAACCGCGTCCAATTTCTAAAAGTTAATATTTATTATTGGACTAAATTGATAATCATACGTTTGGGGGCTAACGACCAAAATCTCATTTGAGAAGAGTATTGTCGGTATGTAATTATGAAATTTTATTTGAAAAGAGGAGTAATAAAATTCTTCGTAAAGTATGTTTAAACTTTACACATATTGCTTGAACGGGGTCTTAATAAAATACATTGATTCTTTAAAATCAATTTCAAGATAATAACGTTATAACATCCCAATTACGGCTTTATCATTACTATCTCATTGGAAATCGACAAAGCTTTCAATAAACAAACAACTTTTTTAGTTCTGACTCGAAACATAATTATTAAATTCCGACAGAAAATATACCGTACAATCGACGAACTAATTTATGCATCTCGTTTCGATGACAGATCGGTCGATGGTATCAAGTTACAAGAAGCATGGTGGAGCTAGTTGGTAAGATCAGCTTTGAAGACCTGAAAGCCAAGCTATTTTCTTTCTTACATCGTTGGAGCAAGATTTATGTCAGGGGATCACTTACATAGAATTAATTTGTGGTGGCCAACTGGCCAGTGATAAGTGTAGGTACCCTGATGATAATCACGCCAGCTGACACGATCTTTGGATATAAATTGACTATTCTACTCAGTTCTCTCAATATAAATCGTTGGAAACACACAAGTTGTTTAGATGTTGAATCGATTTGTCAAAGTGTGAGAAATAATTGATCGATTGTTGAACATAGTTCTAAAATTGCTTTGACTACATTGTTACGTAACTTCAATATGTTATGACATTTTACAAAACAACATTATGCTTTGTTTTGTATGGTGTAATTGAACCTATATTTTATTCCGATAAACTGCTTTTACTGCTACAAAACTTTAAAGAAAATTTTCGACCGAATATATATATATATATTTTTTTATGTGTGTTCGTGGATAACTTCATCGTTTATGAACCGATTTTGATGATTCTTTTTTTGTTGAAAAGTAGATATTCCATGGGTATGGTACCATGATAAGGAAACCAAGATCTGATGATGGCATCCCAGAGAAATCGAGGGGAACCTTTAAAAATCGTAGCGCCGGCTAGTGTGTTAAGCACTACTATTAAATTGAACTAATGAATTCACCACTGAAAATAGTGAAAAAAACAAAATTTAAAAAAAAAATTAAAACCGCCTTCAAAAACCTAAAAAGTAAAAAAATAGTATTGCAGCCGATGACTTTTTCGTTCGCATCATAAGAACATTAATTTGTTTTATAGAAGTCGGTGTCAAGCCAAGCCAAAAAACTAATGCAATCCCTGTCGCGAATCGTACCGGCTTGACAGCGACTTCGACGAAACAAATTAATGATCTTATGATGCGAACGAAAAAGTCGATGGCTGCAATATTATTTTTTTACTTTTTATTTTTTTTTTAAATTACCCGTCAGATAACAAATGTAGTAAAAATTTTCTCATGACAAAATTTCGCGCATAAATTATGTTATTAAAATAAATTAACCACTAGTTGTCATTATAATTTAACTTTTACCAACGTGTGAGCTTCGTTATGTGATTTATTAAACGATATTTTCGATTCACAGGTTTTGATATATATATCGTCGTGTAGACTTTATGATTTTTCACACTTTATTATAAGTGTTATGTTATAATTGCATTCTTGTTAAAGTTTTTGGATTTTTTGTCTGTCTGTTTGTTTGTTTGTTTGTTCGAGCATCACGCAAAAACTAATCAACCGATTTTGTTGAAACTTTTTTGTTTGAAAGTTGATGATTTTACTTACATTCTTGTATACAAGATGAAATTGATATCATTAGCATCCTTTTAAACTAAGAGTCTACCCATCAAACTGAACAACTTTTACTATGGGAGCAAACCAATCGGAGCAACATAAAAATCTACTGTTCTATACTTAACTGCAATGCCTACTCAACTCAAATGTATGCAACAGCTGACTTTTATTATGCTCCGATCGGGTTGCTCCCATACTAAAAGTTGTTCAGTTTGATGGGTAGACTCTTAGTTTAAAAGGATGCTAATGATATCAATTTTACCTTGTATATAATTTGTGCGGACCAAGTCGCGGGTAAAAGCTCGTTACAAATACCTAAATCTATTTTTTTAAGAATGAAACCAAGCAACCAAGTATGTAAGTATATAATTTTGGATACAAACATCACATCTGCGGGGCCAATAACATAATTTCAACTTGATACGCTCGTTTAAATGCTGTCTTGATTTATTGCACTACACTTGACAAATGGCATAAGGTTTTGTCTGTGGAATGGTTTAAAAAGTTCAAGAAGCGTTATTTTAATTGTGGGGTAACTGCCGATCGTTGTTGATAAAGGGCCGGTTTGAACGCTGTACAATATCAGCGATATACATAAATAGTAAACAACATTTTAAACCGTAGCTAGGTACTTACGGTAAGGTAAGTAAGTTAAGTATAAAATTGATCGATCGAATCAAATCAAATCACACTGAAAAGCCTGGAGCTAGGTATTTCAATGAAACTTAGCTGGGGTAGAGTAAATGAGTTGTTTGGGATCAAACACGGGCATAACATCCAGACACAATGAAAAATCCATTGTGTCTGGATTTTATGTCCATTTTTGATCCCAAACAATTAAAATATCTAGATTACCTATCATAGGCCTATTTTAAATCATTGTCTAGAGTAGAGGCAACGCTCTACTTAGAGTTAGACCATCAATTTTTTTTTACTATGAGAGCAACATTAAAATCGCATCACTTTCGCATTTTTACTTTGCTTCTATGGAATCCTTCTTAAGTGGGATCACACACGATGACGCATGTCGGAGCGGCAGACGTCAGTCCGTCATTTGTGAAGCAACGTTACCGCACGTAGAAGCACTCACGGTGCGTCAGTCCGTCACCGTGTGTGCTTCTACGTGCGGTTTCATTCAACACCTTGCTTCACAAATGACGGACTGACGTCTGCCGCTCCGACACGCGTCATCGTGTGTGATCGCTCTAATAAGCGGACGGTTTTTAAGGGGATGATCAGACCATCAAATTGAACAACTTTCTTTATATGGGATCAACTTCGAAATCGCGGAAAGTAATCAGCTGTTCCATAAAAAACTACAGTCCCACTCGACACAAAGTGTGAGACAGGGAGAGCAGAATATTTTCCTCTATTTTTATGATGGTCCCATACAGAAAGTTGTTCTGTTTGATGGTTCCCTTAAAAACCAAGGATCCTGCATTTAACAATTTTCAGATTGGTAGTCCATAAAGTTCTATCATAGACAAAAATATTCTAAATGTTGACAAGCTTGCCTTAAGTATAAAAAACATAATAAAACTTTTACCAAAATAATCAAGAACCTTATTTACGAAGCCAACTGTACTAACAATTCAACCCATTCAAACAAACACGTTATCATTATACAAGCCAAAACATACAATTATACAGTCACAACGAACAAAGAAGATGACAGCTAATTGTAGAGTCAAATATGGCGCTCAGATTACGAGTGTCAGGCCAGGTATGGTGCGGCGTCGGACAGAAATGGCCACCTTGACTAATCTGTCACGAGCGAACAAAATGGGTCGAAAGATGACTCGAGTGAATATCCGTTCTGATGAAAATGTTCGTCAGGTTTAAAAAGGAGCGAGAGCGCTTTTACATGTTGTGTAATTGCATTTTTTGTGTAATTTTAAACAGCTCTATATAATGTATAAAACAGCTGATTATTTTTTGCGCTGACATGTTTGCTCTCATAGTAAAAGATGTTCAGTTTGGGTAGAGAATGTGGTTTAAAGGTTAATGATATTTTTCCTTGCACCCTGAATTTATGTTCAAGTAATATTAACCATCAGGTGACGCAAACTTGTGAATCTTTTAATATTGGTTTGAAATTTTAAAGATAGTGGGTAGCTGTTAAGATAAGATAAATATGTTGCCATGTTTCTGTCCACTCCGAAATGGATTATCATTGTGAGGTTCATATATGTTATTCCGTATACCTCACGTGTCTACAATCCAAACAATCCTAGACTCCCAACTAATTAGAAGCTAAAGCGGCATCTAATCCTAACGGACTTGTTGCGAGCAGTCCTAGCACCTTGCCAACTGTTCAAGCTTCAATTTATACCTGTTATCTAAAGATTTACAGCCGCTTTGTCACAGACAATATGTCTATCGGATTATGAGAGAAGAAGGATGCAACATGTTAGGTATACACTGTATACACTGTAAATAATTTTGCAGAACCAATCAAACTTGATGAGGTACCTACTACCTACCATCGACTCGACAGAAGAAGGATAGCCAGAAATATATTGTTGAATTTAAACTAACGACTATCTTGCAGTAGCAGTTTGAGGCAGTTTAATTTACAGGATGGAATGTTTTCTAATATGTTTTTTTTTCATTGCACGCAACGCGCCTTTACTGTACTGTAGAAAAGAACCTCTTCCCGCACGTTTTGAAAAGATTTAGGTTTGATATTGCTGCGTAAGAAAGACTAAATTTTTGATGTACAGACGGCATCAAAAGTTGATTCAAATTGTTTAAACCTTTAGACAAAGCGTTTAAACCTAAAAATCCATTGATAAAACATCAAAACTATTCGTAATAAAAACAGGACCTAATGGAAATAAAACAAAGTAACAAATGTTACGGTGTCACGTTACAGAACGGCTCGAGTTTCATTTCATGCCGCGGGTTCCGTACAAAAGAAATGAAAAACGATTAATCAACATTTTTCATTTCGACTTTTAATTTTTGTCGACAGCCTTCCGGCGGTTTACGAAAAGTTCAATCTTCCAGGTTTTTTGTCAATGGTGGCTTTACCCGAGGATTTGTTCCCTTTGATATTTTCTACAAAGATAGATTGGCAGAGCTACGACATCTACATACACTGGACATATTGGAATTCATATTGTATGTAGGTATATGTTGTGCCTTATTATTATTATCGTAACGGATACAGTAAATTTAGTATCATTTGAGCAGCACTCCAATCGTTTTTAAAGGCAACTAAAAGTTGACTTTCATTTAATTTTAAACCGACAAATAAACAGCCAAAAAAAGGCAATACCCTCCGCTCCAAAAACATACAAATGGAGGAAATTAAAAAAGCAACATCTGTGTCCGACCTCTCAATCCTTAAAACTAATTTATTCCGAACAAACAGGATAACAAAAACCATCGCGACTGTGAGAAAAGTTGGAATTTATTTAAAAAATTATCTACTTCCTTTGCCCCTAACCCCAAATATTGTGAGCATATATCACAGGTACCATTACTAATATAGTTCCTGTCTAGTTCCATTTGAAGTGAAGTAACGTCACGTTACTATAAACTGATGGTCTCGAATTTATATTATCTTCTATATTATCTTTCTGATAATCGCTTCAAAATTTGCCACTCAGTACAAGTTACCGCTAACCAAAATAAAATGAACGTTAGTCGAAGGGGTTAGTCGTAGATTGGTAGATTGGTACTTAGTACCAAGAATATACAGCTAGGTACACACTACATGCAAGAACATCTTTCAAATTGGTACTTCGTCGCTTTCTAATAGGATAGCCATCAGATGTATAGAAAAGAAAGCGAACAAAAATACAACACAACAATTATGACTACTACTTAAAAGCGGTCTTGCGAACATCGGAGCAGAATTTGGGACTCTCTTTGATTCGATACGACAAAAACAAAAATTTTACGCGAAGGTTAGGCATTAAACTACTGTTGTATATTGTATATCTCAGTGTGCTACCGAACAAGTTAATTAACCCCGCTCATTTATCAAGGGTATTGGATTCGGTAACCCTAGTTCAGGAATCGAATTGAAAATCAAAATTTTCTTTTCAAAGGAATGATTAACGATGCAATGTCACCGTGCCCTCGTCAAGCCACAATGTACAAGTCATCCGATATAATAGCAATATTGTAACGCGAGTAAATTACTTTACGATGTAATTAACAGTTATTACGCTACGTTTTGAGCAATACATCATGCGGGCCCTTAAAATGTTTCCGTAGTAATGATAAATTCTTTTGAAAGTTAATTTCGCTTGGGTCAAAGATTTTCATCTTCAATCTTCATCAGGAACGTTTGAAAGTCTCAACGTTGCGTAAATAAAGATTACAAATCAGAATCATAAACAAATTCAGGTGAAGACCAATATTAGACAAACAATATCCCTTCGGATTTAAAATAATAGATTTTTTTTTTTATGAGAGACAATCAGAGATCTAGACAAACAGTCTAAGTGAGTGTTTGATGTAAACAAGACAAATCGATTATATCACACATCAAAACAAATTATGAAATACCTAAAGCACACTAGGAACAGTCAGCTCATTGACATGACGTAGCTCATAGTACCATGGATACGCGCAGTTAACTAACATATTGAAGCACAGGATATGGTAATGGTGGTAGAGAAATGGAAGGCGTAGAAATAGAGACTATTTTAGTACAAGTTCAGAGTAAGGGCGATTTATTTTCAGCCCTTATTTCCTCTCCAGACGAACAGGCGGACGTGATATTACTACTCGACTGTGATATACCTTTATAACACGTTAAAAAGAGAGAAACATATTTAGATATTAGTGTAATAGACTGGGATGGGAGTTGGAATTGAAAACGTTGAACTTTATGAAACACGATTCGAAGAAGATGTTAAGATAAAATGGATAAGATCTAGGAATAAGGTTCCTTTTGTAATGATTATGTTGGCCAAAGGAGAAGTCATTCCATGTAGTGAAACAATAGTAAACTTGCTTACCTGGCTTGGTAGTAACAGTAAGATCCGCCACATACAACATACGTAATTCCGATCCGGAATTCCGAATCAGGATTAGAATTTCGTATGTATTTTCCCCCTCTAGGTATCGAATCCAATACAAAATCACAATCTTGATTCGGAATTTCGGATCTGAATTCCGTATGTATGTGGCGGACCTAAGTAGAGGAGGATAAAGATGCCAAACAAATTCAGTATAAGATGATTGTAAGACGAATGAAAAGGAAATTTGAAGATTAAAGGTGGGAAGATATTAATTATATTAGAAACGGTCTCGTCTTCCGCTTCAATGCTAAAAGGTCCTTTCTCTGGGCACGTTTAAGGAATTAATTTGGACTTAATAAATGTATTCGTCAAGATTCTGGACGAAATTGAGTTAGAATGTTAAAGTACTTATTACGAGATGGTTTTCTTTGTAAAAGTATTTCTTTAGAGAGAAAAAGTTTTTGTATTTTTATGTTTTATTCCCATTTCTTTCTAGCACGAGTTGACGATCATCATTAAATCGAAAATTTTTATGACAGACATATTTTAATGGATCTAAAAATGTAAAATGTTCATAAAACAATAGTAAAGCTTTGAAGCATTTGATACATCGATACTATGCTAGAAATATCGTTAGTCAAACTTTATTCAAATCTACCTTTAAAATAAATTTCGTAATTTTCTTCATCAAGTAAAGCAATTTGAACAGAGCCCTGAAATAATTGCGGGGTTATCCCTCCATAACTTATTGTAATATTTGGTTTCGGTGGAAACTCTAAATGATCCGCGAGGATTAGTCTGCCACTTAAATTATACCATCTGCTTATTTTGTGGGGTATCCTTAAGGGAGTAATTTTTGTTGGACAGTTGTAAATTTGGGCAGCTGTCAGGCAGGTGGTCGGAACGTGCCTGTTTTGATCAATCGCTGGTTCTGTATAGTTTTGCTTAATGGTATTATAATTTGTAATATTTTGGTTCGTTACATTTGGTTTGATAGCTATCACGCTTTTAATTAATTCAGTACGTATTGTGTCAAAAATTTGAATTTACATTATCTATAAGGTCTAATAAAATTAGCTGAAACTATTTTAAGGGTATGATCAGACCATCAAACTGAACAAACTTCTCTATGGGACCAATATCGAAATCGCGAAAAAAAATCAGCTGTTCCATTCAAATCTGCAAACATAACTCGACTCAAATGTATGGGACAGCAGATTTTTTTTCGCCATTTCGATATTGGTCCCATAGAGAAAGTTGTTCAGTTTGATGGTCTGATCATCCCCTTAAAATAGTTTCAGCTGATTTTGTTAGATCTTATATACCCTCTGGTTTGTCTGAGAATTTTTGCAATTGAAGCAGTTCAGATTATTTTCGAGTTATCTAATTCGCTCAAAACTAATATTAATACTTATTTTGAAAGTATTATATGTACTGGTCTTATCTTATGTTGCCTTATTTTTTTGATACAAAACCCGTGACAGAAGTAAATTAAAAATAGCGGAAATTCGATTTATTGAGAAGAGAACCTTTTAGGCACTTTTATTTTTAGTTCTTGTTAGTTATTTATAATATAAGAATAAGAAAATATGTACTACTTTACTTCATGAAGAATGTTCAATAACAAAAATTCTTCTAGCTATTAAGTTCTCTCACGAAACCAGCATTAATTTCGCGTCTGCTACACGCACTCGAGACAATATTAATATTCATACAGCGTTGTATTGTATGCGATTACTTAAACTCCAGTATACGTTGGTTGTTTTACCTAGGAACTGTTTGTAGTTTACAATGTGTTTACCACGCAAAGTTACCGACTTCGGCTCTCAAATGGAAGTATTGTATTACTCGTTTCCACTTGTAACTAAGTTTAAAACTGTTACCGTTTTACTGGTGTATTAAATCGAAACGGTTTATTGCTTGTAACATATTTCACTCACAGTTTATTTGAGGCCAATTCACGAAGCGAAGTTTGGTGAGATTTAAAGTGAAATATTTTGTTATTTACTCAGAATGTTCAATACAATAAATAAAGTAGATCTAGATTTAAAATGAGGACGAGACAATTCAATAACTATTCAGTTTGTATTCAGTATACAAAACCACACGGCTCTTGTAACGTAGTGATTCAATTCTCTTTAGGCTCTTGTTCCAAAGCTTAATAGTAAATATTGACTTGACAATGTCATGAATTTGGGTTAAGTTGTCTATAGTTGATAGTCTAAATTCCGAAAGATTTTCCCAGGCGTGATCGGTATGCTCTCAATAGCAACAGCTCAGTTAAGGATGGAGAAATTATGAAAACACCTAGAGAGTAGATAGTTATCTGAGAGAGACCGATGCTGATGCCGACTATCCCACAGTTGTCAATAGCGAGCCGGCGCGGGCGCAGGTTGCCATACATGGCAGTGACCGTCTACGAGATACCGCCGATCATAATCGATGGAAAAACTCGGTCCTTCGAGACGGACTTGACCTCTTTGGAACTTAGGCGCTTATTTGTACACATTCCAGTTTTTACAGATATAACCAGCTTTTAGAAAAGCAAGGGACTTTTAAAATTATAACCGTCGTGTTTTTTTACCTTTAAGAGCCAACAATGACATTATTTTTTCAAAGATCTTTATCAGACTTTTTGTGTGGTGTCAAGTTTTTCTCAAAAGCCAGGAAGCGTGACCCAATATTCTTTGTAACAAAGATTGCATCGAGTCTCTCAAAAAGCTTTGTTAAGATTAAACTGCGGAATAATGGAGCTTAAATCTCAGCTGCACGCAGGGTTAGCGCGATTTTGAGATAAAGGATCGTGCAGTGGATCAGAGATGGCGGCCTCGGGATGCGCGAGCGCATCTGCCGTCCCACGTGCCACCTCCGCCCGCGCAGGTTTCTCTTCATGTTTTTTATTTCTCCGACGAGCGCATTCATCATTTACAACAGATGCGTTTTGTAATAACAGGGGTACCTTAGGTAATTCATTCTTTAATTAAATTTCATTCTCCCCTTCGGATTTGATTTCTCAGCGTAGGCGTCTATTCGTTTTATTTACTTCACATTTAGTTGGCTTTGTTCTTTTAATTGCTCCATGTTTTGGTGTTATTACTTTGCCTGTATTTTGTTACTAGCATATGGATCGTGTGAGACAGATTGGCCTGAATTTGGCGCCACACATGTGGCAAGGAGTTCTGTTTTTTGTCCGTCGACAACTGAGGGTCAGGACTTGAGCCCTGTTCCGTAACATGTGCGAAATTGAAGCCAGGGAACAGGATGTTGAAGATTGTAAGGATTCAATTTAGCTTCTATGTATATTATAAATGTGTCAGATGGCATTTTCATTGTTGTTTTAGAGTTTATCTGATTAATAAATTAGTACCTACGCTAACAACACAAGCAAACAAGTTCTACATTCTTTCACAAAAGCAATTGTGTTAGTTACTATTATGAAAATGTTATTCTAAGAGCTTCTCTTTCCAGATCTTACAACAGGCATGCTTGTAGCTTTGTTGTGTAACCTCTATGGCGGTGATTAAATCTCACCATTATTATTAACTGGCTCCATTCAAACACCCACTGTCGTTCTCTAGGCGGTTCTGAACTATGCCGTCCACCCACAGCACTGGTCCCGTAGGCGCAACAGGGTCACACAAGCCTTCATATATCGGCTTCTAAACCAACCGTGTTCGATTGTTCAAACCAACTCCAATTTACATTCGGAGATTCAATGTCGCCCGAGACGCAAGGTCTACTATTGTTTTGGCCGTTTTGGTGGTCCGGATGGAATATCGCTGCGCTCATTTGAATATTTTAATAAATAAACGTCTCGTCTGTAGCTTCTGTGCCCCATCCCAAGATGTTCTCTCACCGACGATGTGCGTGTGTGCGTGTGTGACTTGTTGTGCGTCGTGCAAACCAAGATCATCAGATCATCCACATATACAACAGCATACCAAGTGACAGTGTACAAATCGAACAACTCATGCAATATTTAACTGATTTGGAGAACTTTACCGTTTATTTTCATGTTAGTATTCAAGAGGACCATCAGCACGAGGTTCCAGAAACGTTTGGGAAAATTAGTTTGACACTAAGAGCACATTCTTCGAACGTCACTAACACTGCAAATAATCCACTGATAATCCGATCCGATGAGGATTGTTGTGCACTAAGTTTTTTCACAAGTTTAAATCGAACACACGTATACAGAGCTTGCAGTAGCCGACACACGTGCGGCCGTGCGCGTCTCTCGCAGCGAACTGAACATATCCGACCGTCCGAACTCTCCGAACGCAACCGGCGCGGCGCGGCGTCGTATACCGGAGTCAAGTGACGCGCGGTCGGTAGCTCGATCTCCCTTCTCCCCTCCGCGGTCGCCCCAACGCTGCACCCGACAAATCTGGCGACGCTGTTAGATGGAACTGTCGTGACTCTGCGATAGATTAAACCCACCTTTATATGAAATTTCTTGTCGTTTTTACGATGGGATTTCGTTTGAGTAGGTCGTGATATGACGGGCGCACTGACATGCTCGCGTGGGCGACCGCCCTGCGATGCCCGTTCGATAATGTAATAAAGCGAGATTGTAAAATTTATTTACGCTGCGATGCGAGACCGTTATCTGGCGTGAGGCACTCGACAGCGCATCGGTGAGTGCATCGATAACGAAGTGACACAGGCATTCTCGAGTTCGACGCTATTACTACAAGGTGATCTGATGATCTCATCTACAATGCTAAACAGCAAACGACATTTAAAATTGTACGAATAGTGTACAATAGAGAAAGTTCTAATGATAAATGGACCTCTATTATTCCACTTAAACTCTAATAAAGACATCACGCCGCGCCGGTTTAAGCATGTTGCATTAAACCATCCGTCGATGAAGAATGAATAAGAAAATCGTTAATGTAATGTCAATCTGGTTATCGTCATCATTAGGTTAAGCTACTTTATCAGATGGAGAGGGTAGATGCAGTCTGGCCTGCGATTATTCCTCTCGGATCGACGTGCTAATTCCACTTGATGAAGAGTTATCGCGCTTCACGCCTCTAGCCCATATTTCAATTTGATCCTTTATTTTCCGCCAGAAAACCCTCGCTTTTGAACAGACACCGTTATTATAATCTTTACGCGGCCATCTATCAAATCAAAGGCTTTCTTTTGAAATCGCATCAAAGATGCAAAGATGAACCGAATCAAATTTAAATTTAAAGGGAATTCTTTCAGAGCTATAATTTTCACATCAACATTCCTAAAGTCTTTCCAAATTAGTTGCATATGCATCGTGAGTAGATTGTACGGGAGCGATAAATTGTTAAACTAGTCGGGTTAACTCGGGTTCCGAGGCTCGTCCATCAAGTTCAGGTTCCGTAGGTTTTGTTTTGTTTTGTGAATGAGTTCTGGGAAGGCCGTGCGGCCCGCAAGGTCGCCTGACCGGTCACAGGGGATTTAGCTCGTGGCGTGTGATTAAAATTGAAATAAAATGTATTTCTCTTGGAATTAGATAAAGCTTGTATTAATAATACATTCTAGGAACTCTACGAAGGTTCGCAATTACGCGTGGGTTCGAAACTGAGTTTTAAATTTTAATTACTTTTGTACAAGTTTTGAATTTAGGTAGCGACGACGTTCTCAATGAACAGATTGTTGGTAATTAAATAACTGTTTTATATACCGTTTTGTTAATGTTTCCGGAATTTCATTTATGTAGGTATGATAATAATTTTTCAACGGACCTGCACTTTTACGTGTGGAACTCGCAATTAGGCTTCTCTGAATCCAATAATTAGGTAATAAAAACATGTTGACCGGTATTTAAACCTTAAACCGAAAGGGAATGAAATACGATTGTTTCATATATTTGTGTTGCGTAAAATAAAACGACATCTGAACCTTTTGTCACGATCTTTATCTTTATAAATAAGGAAAGTAGCAACTCGTTCTGCATCAACATTCAAACGAATATTATTGTACCCGCATTTTTGGTCCAAATTGAAATGTAGCATGCGCAAGATTATATTTCATCGTCCCTGAACATAATGGGACTTGAACCCACCCACTCTCTCGTGGCCCACTTGTCAAGTGCCCACACGTTTTGTCCTCTGAAGACTTCCTATATCTTGTAAGGGCTTTAATATTTTATAGCCACATCTGGGTGTAATTGTGTTGAGATACATCTTCGGTGAAACGTAGTAATTTATCCAGGGTAGAACTTGAATTTAGCTTACGTAGCGATAATAATTTGACTATGTGACTGTCCAAATCAAGAGGAACCTAAGGGCACTACGACGTAATTGTTTTAGCCAATATGTAAATATTAACACAGATGTTTTTTAATACTCGTAATGAAATTCATTAGAAACCAACAAAGACATTGTTATAGTAAGTTCAGACTTTTATGATAATTTTTTTAATTTTTAATTTTATATAGTCAGGCAACAGAGGCGGCGTTAAAACATTCTTAATTCATACAGATGTAAAAATAAAAGAGTGTTAAGTGGTGTTACTGATAGCACGACTATAGGGATACTGGAAGGGCCCGACCTGAAATGAAATATTAAACGCGTAATCGCCTATTTGAAGAAGCAATTATGAAGAAACATAAATTAGATTTCTACAGGTTACGATTTTGATGTGTGCATTGTAAATATCTGTCGCACTAGGATGACTAGGACTAGGAGAACTGTAATATACAGGGTGTCCCGTAAACCGACGTCGACCCGGTGGATGCTGATAGGTTAGTTCATGCCAAACCAGAATATACTAAAATAAAAAATAAAATAAAAAAATCTGTCAGTCAATCAATCAATCAGTCAACATATTACTTTAGGAAAAGGTTCTTAGTTTTTGAGTTAAGGACAGTTTTATGAAATTCGTGAAACTCTTTACCTTAGTCACTATTTTGAGTGCCACGGCTAAAAATGTTCTATGCAGTATCTGTGTTAAAACTGTGACACTTTTACTGAAGTCAAAATTTGATATTCTGCTTAGTCATGACCTAACCTATCAGCATTCGCCGGATTGACGTCGGTTAACGGGACACCCTGTTTATATTCTAAATATGGAATAGGTACCTATTAAGAATATCTCCGACTATCCCCTCGGGGAGTACGTGACTACGTGAAATACTTTTTTTTTATTGTAGAGCAAAGATAAAAGAAAAATGTTATCTGGCAGAAAAGTATGATTCCTAAAGGCAGGCAGAATAGATTGAATTGAACATTTTCATAAATATTTAATTTCATAAAAGCAAACCTGTCTGTAGCAAGTTTTTTACAAATCTTGCCCTACGTGAAAGAAGCAAAATTCGATGCTAAAGCTAAAACTGATGGTTTCAGAATTTAATTAAATTATCATAAACACTCTAAATAACAAATGATAATATTCCTGATATTATAATTTGTAACCTTATAAAGATTCCATTACATTTTGTCGGAATTGCACTTTAAACCGTTGTAAACTGCATTCATATTTCCGTTTCCCCACTGTACGAACAGTTATACGACTTATGTGCGACTTGCAAGTGGCTCATAATGAGAGCGTGATATTTCACACGAAAGGTGCTGTGAAATTGATGATGTGATGTATGTACTTTAAAATACGCATTGGCATTTGGCGCTAAGTGACAAAGAGCTGGACATATCTGCCGAAGTACTGTCAACCGACGGGGAGTCCGAGTTCTAGAATGGAGACCGCGAACTGGCAAGCATAGTGTGGGACACCCTTCGGGCCACTGCATCGACTACTTGAGCCGTAGTGCAAGCGACTGGATTAAGAAGGCCAAGGGTAGAGTTTTGCGGCGCGCCTTTCTTCAGCAGTCGACAATGAAAATGGTGAAGATGAAGTAATGACACTTGTCAAGATACGCCTTCTAAGCGCACGTTGATAGCATAAGACAAATCATCATCATCATCATCTCAGCCGATGGACGTCCACTGCTGGACATAGGCGTCCCCCAAGGATCGCCATAACGACCGGTCCTGCGCTGCCCTCATCCAACGGGTTCCCGCCGCGTGTGGCACACAGTGTGGGGGGCCTACCCACGCTGCGCTTTCTGGTACGCGGTCGCCACTCGAGAACATAAGAAAATATGGGAAACTAGTAGAAGAAGAAAACTAGTAAGAATAAGATGGCTAGATCAGTTCAGATAACACTGAGGATTTCATTTGTAATGATTACCCATTACAATGACGTGAAATCTGTAGTGTTATCTGGACTGATCTTATAAAAGGTCATAGACCAACTGCATCCGTGGTCTAATGGTTAAGAACATTGGCTCTCGACACGGAGGTCGTGGGTTTGATTCCCACGGGGGACATCTAGTGAAATGTAACTTTTTGCGTTTGTCCCCAGTTGGTTAGGACATTGCAGGCTGAATCGCCTGATTGTCTGAAAAGAGAAAGGATTCCGTGCTTCCGATGGCACGTTAAGTCGTTGGTCCTGGCAACTGGCTCCGGCTCTGGTGGTAGTAGTCGTTACATAAAAACCACGTCAGAGGCCGTAAGGCGGTCAGAAAAAACTTTGACACCAGGGCTCTGCCCACACGATAAGAAGAAGATAGAAAAGATGTGAATGGCTCTGCTGTCGGAGGCCACGACTCCCTTCGAGTCTTGGAGCTAACGCAGTAAATAAGTAGCATAGTCTGTTGAGCTTCAAAATATTCAGAAAACATGATAACCAACCATCTTGCCTTCACTAATCAACACAAGCCCACGTGGTGGTTCGTTTCACTTCTCACTCTTGTTCGAAAGATAAGGACGGCGCTCTGCAGAGGGACTATACAGGGTTCTTCTTAATATGCTGGCAGTTTTTTAGGGGATGATCAGACTATTAAGCTGAATAACGTTCGTTATAGAACTCGTGAAAACCAAATTAGCTCTCCCATAAATTTGGGTCGACTAGGTTTGCAATTCAGATGATCCCCGGAAAAGACCGTCCGCATACCCTATACAGGGTGAAATTGATATCATTAGCATCCTTTTAAACTAAGAGTCTACCCATTAAACTAAACAACTTTTACTATGGGATCAAACCGATCGAAGGAAATAAAAAATCTGCTGTTCCATACTAAACTGCAATGTCGACGCGCGAGTTTGCGACTCAAATGTATGCAACAGCTTATTTTTTTTCTCCGATCGGTTTGCTCCTATAGTGAAAGTTGTTCAGTTTGATGGGTAGACTCTTAGTTTAAAAGGATGCTAATGATATCAACCCTGTATTTACAGTCAAATTAAATATTCAAATGAATTGGAAATACGATGCCACTTTTAGGGGCTTTATATGCAAGGTATCTACCGATATAAATTAAATAATAATTAAAATGTCAAGCCGTTCGGCCGTAATGTATGGTGTGGCACGTTAATTAAGAATATTTTTGTACAAATTTTGAAAAATAAGTCATTGCGTATTTGTTTCTTTTTTTTAATCACGTTTTTAATGGTATCCCATTGAGAAATGTTCCAATTGATTATAAAATGTTAATAAATAGCTCAAGCTTCTGAATTTTATCAATTCTGATATTTTTTGACAGAAATTTACAGCCAATCGAAATGAAACGAAGGAAAGGGCCCTACCAGATACGTCTTTTTCTTCCACCCCAGCATATTATGTTTAATTATGTCCCATCACATCTGACAACACATCAAGAAAAATATGTGTTTTTTTCTACCCTGTGTTTCACAAATAGCTATGTTCCATTGAATTTAGTACCTATGTATTATGAAATCTAACATACCACACTAACAATAGGTATAATGTTAATAATGCTTTGTGTTTCTTGTTAAATGTATTAAATAGATAAATAGGCTATTATATAAGGGTATGATCAGACAAACAAACTGAGCAACTTTCTCTATGGTACCAATATCGAAATCGCGAAAAAAAAATTTAGGTCGAGTAGGTTTGTATGGAACAGCAGATTTTTTTTTTCGCGATTTCACTATCGGTCTCATAGAGAAAGTTGTTCAGTTTGATGGTCTGATCATCCCCTTAAAATAGTTTCACCTAATTTTGTTAGACCTTATATAAATTTCTTGTCAAACATTACGCTTAAAGTCTCTACAAAAACTAAATTAACAAAATGTTAACAATATCGTATATAATTAAAATAATGTCTTAATCTTCTCCCGTTACTATGATATACGAGATGATTAACAAAATAATGTATAATTTTGTGTCAAAACACATATAAAATATGTTAAATAACGAGGTCCATAAACCACGTAAAACATATTTATATTATTTTTTAAATTATAGCCGTGGGTTTTGCGTACACCCAGTAATTACGGTGTCGTTGACCTTTATGCAAATTGAAAGAATGTAGTACTTTTCGTATGTAAATGTTGGCCCTCCTGCCTCCCAATTATTTCTGTTTGTTTGGCCAAGGAAATCCGAGATAAGTGGCTGAAGAGACAAAAATATAATAATGAACCCAGTGCTGTCTCGTTTGAGAGTTTAAATTAAAGGAACCCTAGTTAAATAGTGATTGCAGCAAAATATCACAGATTCAAAGTATACACGGTGTTAAAAAATTATTTTACGTAAAAACGAAAAACCATTTTACTGAATCGGTATACATTAAATATATTGTTTGGGTGACGTACGAGGCGACTATGGAAAAGGCAATTCTTATGCAGTGTTTTAATGGGCTAAGCCAATGTGCTAGTAAAGGTGAACTCCTACTACTACAGACTAACTTATACACGGTGTTAAAAAATAATTTGACGCAAAAACGGAAAATCATTCTAAATGAATCGATCGTAGATTGTTTGGGTCACGTACGAGGCGGCTACGGCAAATGTAGTGTTTTTATGGGCTAAACCAATGTGCTAATAAAGGTGGACCCTCCTACTACTAGGTACTAACTTTAAAAAAAGATGGTTGGTAGTTGTAGCAAAGCTTCTGTCGTGAGTTTATGTTTAGTGTACTAACTAGCTGTAGCTCGCGACTTCGTCTGCGATGTCAGCTTGAAATAATCCCCTAGTTTACCCCCTTTAGGGGATGATTTTGCGAAAATGCTGAAACACGTTATCCTTTAATCTTTATTTCTTACCAAAAGCACTGTTTAAGAAAGAGTATCTATTACTACATACATTACGGACACTCCCTTCCTCCCACCAACTTTTAACCTCACCCCCTCTATCGCCCTCTGGTTACCCAGCAGTTACCTAAGAAGAAGACTTAAGGTTCAATTTCTTTGGTTTCGCATGTACTGACGTCATCTTGTCAATTTAAATTTTTTGTATGCTGTGTCCGGGCTGTGCCAAAAGCCTAAATATGAATTTTCATATCACTAACTTGAGAAATTATAATTCCTAGAAATTATCGATTCTAGAGAGTATTACCTACCTTTATTTGTCTGTAAATATACAATTTAATATTCTAGAGAAAAGGTTTTCAACATTTCAGACGTCAATAAAATTGATGCTAATGAACTAACTCTTTTTATATATTGTTATTTCATTTTAAAATGAAAATGTCATAAGGAACTATTATGTAAAAAGTATCGGGTATACTTTTATGGTTTTGGATGTTAGGTACCTTCGTCTTCGGCATACATAAAGCATTCTTAAAACGATTTTTTTCTCACCAGGTAGTGTTATCGGGTTTTCTAACCCAAACCCGATAATAATGCTTATCATTTATCTTATCTTATCGTGAAGACTAAGTATTAGATCCTCAATGTGACCAATGCTTCTTGATTTAAGACGCTGTATTATAATTATCAATAAATAAGAATAAGTAATATTTGCTATGTTTTCAAATGCACACTCATGTCTTGTACCTATATACCTACCGATATATATGATAGATACTTGTGTTAAACCTACTAATATTGTGTATGAACTAGTTTTATCCATTTTAGTTTATTGTCAATTTTATTTATAAATCTTTTTTTTCTCTATTTATACAGGGTGGCCCGTAAACCGACGTCAACCGGTGGACGCTGAAAGGTTAGTTCATGCCTAACCAAAAAATAATAATTAAAAAAAAATCAGGCAGTCAATCAATCAATCTGTCAACATTTTTCTAAAAAGGTTCTTAGTTTTCTAGATAAGGACAGTTTTATGAAATTCGTGAAACACTTTACCTTAGTCACTATTTTGAGTGTACAAATGTTCTATGCAGTATCTGTGTTAAAACTGTCAATATCTCGAAAACTAAGACACCTTTACTAAACTCAAATTTTGATATTCTTCTTAGTCATGACCTAACCTATCAGCATCCGCCGGATTGACGTCGGTTTACGGGACACACTGTATGTGGGAACTTATTGTCAGCATCATCTGAGCATCAATTTGTCTTTGTATAAAACAAACTGTTATTTAGCTGTAAGTTCTCGTAAAAGGAAATTAAACAAATGAATAATAAGTATTATAAATCTGAAAAGTCACGATGCAAGTTATGATGTTTATGACTAAATCACGCATAAAAGGCTGAAATGATTTTGATCCAATTCGGTACACAAATAGGATAAGCAGGTATATTCTGGATTAATATTTAAAATATTTTAATATTTTTTTAAAATCAAAAGTTGCGGCAAAAGATAGTTTTTAGGTAAATTAAAAGATTAACATCACAACATAACGTAAATCGGATGATTTTTTCTAATGTAACATAGAAACTTAAGTTACATTGTATTATTCATAATAATAATATGTCAAATAAATTAAGTAAAGAACTAAAATATAAACATCAGTAAAACTACAAGACCTGCATAAAAATAAAAGTATCTATAGATAACCCCGATGCCAAAGAGTCTACAAGTGTTCATAACGTCATGTTTACTTTACAAGTAAATGGAACGTATAATGTACTTACATACCTATACGTTAATGACTCAAGTTCACTCTAAATAAAACTTTATTCCAAACAAATAAGGTGGTAACTTTACAAATAGATATCGTATAATGATTGATCGTCCCTCTTGCTTATCGATTAGATAAACTCGAGATGTCATTGTAATACCTATGTTTACCTAGTTTCACAGATATTTATTGAGGTTATGTATATCTATCAGCGTTGTTTGTGTTACGAATGGAAAATGCTTACAAAATGATAAAGATATTGGAAAAATTGTAGAGACAGATTTTGCTTAGTAATCCGATATTACTTTTTTAGTGGACTAGATATTACTATCGTCTATCGTTTATTTTCTAGCCGCGCGGTTCCAGCATAGAATTGACCACCATTTCTTCACTTGGGTGACGTACGAGGTGACTAAAGGTTTTTGTGGCCGAAAGGCTAAGCTATTGCAGTTAAAGCAGAGCATCTGAGCCCCCCAAAAGGGGTTATGGTCATGAGTTTGTGCATGTATGAGTATATCTAAAAGAATATAATTCTGATGTCATTCAGAGACGCTTTACCCATCAATGCCTTGCTGACTTTCGAATGTTCATAAAATATCCGTTTAGTGAGCACGATTTCGCAGAGGCTCGTCAAACCCTTGCACTATAACACCTTGGACTCTTCATAAAACGGGCTCGCACTAACAAGAAGGGGTTAGCACAAGGAATCTGAGTGAGTCTGAGTGCGAGAGGACTACACTATTGCTTACTGTCGTCGTCCCCCGTACCACAGAGGTAATGAGGTCAAAATTGGTAGGGGGCAGAGAGTTTCCGTAGAGTCCGTTGATACATATTAATGCTTATACTGTGGCAATATCCTTAAAAGTCTTATGATTACAACAATATATAAAATTACGAAAGAAGAACTTTCTTTAAAAGTTTTACATTAATTATAACTGTAGCTGTTTAGTTTGAAACAAAAAGTGTAACCTGATACAAAGTTTCCCGCGTTAACTAATTGCCCATCGCTTGCAGGGTAGGGTTACTATATGTAGGAAAACCATATTTTAAAGGAGACCGATGTAATATTAGGTTGGGTAAAAAGTTTCTTCGCATTCCCTATTACGGATAAAATGGATGCCATTTTTGAAATAGTGGAGCAAAATCGGCATATCAGTAGTTACGACGTAGCTGAAGAACTGGGAATTGACCACAAAACAGTTTTGGCGCATTTGAAAAGAACTGGGTACACAAAAAAGCTCGATATTTGGGTACCTCACGAGCTCACTGAAAGAAACCTAATGAACCGTGTACTCATTTGTGATTCTTTATTACGACGTAATGAAACCGAACCATTTTTGAAGAAGCTGATAACTGGTGATGAAAAGTGGATCACGTACGACAAGAACGTGCAAGAGCGTGAAGAAAAAGGTTGTGGTCAAAGGCCGGTTAGGCTTCACAGACTGTGGCGAAACCCGGGTTAACTCGCAACAAGGTGATGCTGTGTGTGTGGTGGGATTGGAAGGGCATTATTCATTATGAGCTGTTACCACCAGGCAGGACCATCGATTCTGAACTCTACTGCGAACAACTGATGAGACTAAAGCAAGAAGTTGAGAGAAAGCGGCCGGAATTGATCAACAGAAGGGGTGTGGTTTTTCATCATGATAACGCTAGACCTCACACATCTTTAGCAAAAATTAAGAGAGCTTGGCTAGGAGGTGTTAATGCATCCGCCGTATAGTCCTGACCTTCAGATTTCCACCTGTTTCGGTCTCTTCAGAATTCTTTAGGCAGTGTCAGGTTAACATCACGAGAGGACTGCCAAAACTACTTGTCGCGGTATTTTGATCAGAAGCCCCAAAATTTCTATAGTAATGGGATCATGTCTCTACCTACAAGATGGCAAAAAGTTATCGAACAAAATGGTACCTACATACTTTAGTTAAATGTTAATAAACTATATTAAAAAATGTTTTGAATGTTCTTAAAAAACGCAAAGAAACTTTTTCCCCAACTTAATATATAAGTAAGGTCGTACATCTACTCTTCTTTTCATTTTAGATGCCTCAAAATTATCGAAGAAGGCAACTGTGAAAAAAAAAGTTTCTTCACCACTGGAAAAAATATGTGTCCACCTATTTGTCTTATACTAGCTTAGCAACTGTTTCAAAAATAAAAAAAATATTTTGTTTTTAGTGTCAAAAATAAAGTGCTTCTTTATTTAATTGTCATAATATCATAAAATATTTGATAAAGTTGACCAATTCGAACTATTAATCAAAATAAGTAAATTCGTTCTTTTCCTGTAGTTTTTCTCTATTTTCCAATAATTCCTCGTATATTGTTATTTGATACAATTACTTTATATGAAGAACATTTTATAAAGTTCTTCAAATTATCGAAAGCCATGGTCACCGTAAACTGTAACATACCTGGAGGTATAGCGCTAGCAGAGGGCTATTTTCGTAAATGTTATTTCCATATTTTAACGCTCAATTGATAGGGGTTGATTAATTTAGGCAATTGTCACTCGCCCGTAATAAAGATATATCTTTATAAACGCAACGGAATTTACAAATGGATCTGCCCCACTTACATTTCAATTATAGGGACTGTAAGTTCGATGTAATAGATAAACGATACGTACCTTCCTATAATCTTAATTTCATTTCAGTAGAAGTTGTCGAAAATAGAGGGAGAAGTAGAGGTATCTGGATTTAGATAAAGGCCTAGACAAGTAATATATAAATAAAATATTGGTGTTTAGGAACTCAAGGCACTTGCAGAACGGAGACATGATTGAATACCCGATGGTCATCGGAAATATTTTCAACTCAGCGTAGCATAGCATATGCGCACGACTATATTCCCGGGGGTAGTCAGAGATATTCTGAAACCTCAGAACATCCACGTTTCACTAGTACCGAAACTATGTCCAGTGTGACGGGGAGTGAGCCCGTCGCCACTTGTAATGCACAGTGGGCAAAATACATGCCTCGAAATTGAAGCATGCAGGTTTCCTCACGATGTATTTTGAACTCGTATGATTAAAATTATTGTCTTTCAAGAAGGACTAAAAACTAAAGCACTTGACTAGAAGCTTGTAACTACTATTTATATAAAAAAAACATAAAACCCTAATTCAATAATAATAACAACTTTTATCATTGACAATAATCTCTTAATTTTATGGTCCGCTAACTCTTAATTTGGTTAATATTTCCTCTATCAATATTTTTTATCTAATTGACATAATTATTATCATAATATCGTGTGCCGAAACATGCATAAATAGTGAATTCAAAACTGCAATTACAATGTATTAAAGAACAAAATCCACCTTTAATTTTCACCCTCGCTCTAATTCTGAGCAAACGCTAACAGAAACATTTTAAACGCTGGCAATAGTTATTTAACAATTAAACAAAATTAAAGGTTAATTAGCGTTTCTAAAAAGTTGAAAGCGAAAGTTTAAGGATAATTGCATTCGTTACGACTTTGATGTTTTTGTTCTAAACTTATTTAGAGAAGTCAGACTACTCCGAGGTATTTATGACGATTAACATAACATTACTAACATGGAATTGGTCCCATATAAAGGAGGCATATTTCTGATAAGGCAATGAGAGACAACATGATCAAATTATCAAATTAATTCTTTATTTCGTCTATACCTGTAATACCTGTTTTTAGTTCCTCCACATTACGCGCGAATACATGTATTTGAGTCCTATTTTTATGCTTTTCCTGTTAAAAGTTAGATAATAATAATAATAATAATAAAATACTTACATACTGCTTCAAAAAGCAGCCATCCTCAACACTTGCCGAATCGTTAGAAAATTCCTACAAATAGACGAAGACACCAACGGGCAGACGGACAGTTAGGCCCCAACAAAAAACGTTCACATCTCACAGATTCCCAATGTCATTTACTTGGTTCTGGCCCGTAAATGGCATTTAAAAAATTACCAGCGCAAGCTGAGAAAATGAAACAACCAAAATAATAATAATAATAATGCATTCAGAGATAGACCACGCTTGGTGCATCCCATCGCATTTAGATAAAAGTGTCTCAAAGGAGCCTCTACGTGTTGGACCTGTGTCCCAACGCAAGCCTTCCAAAGGTCCGGGCTACGGCCCGTCAGTAAGCCTTTTACAGAGATACATAATAATAATAATAAATAATTTTATTTCTCAACAAATTGTTACATACAAATAGACACAGATACACAGAAAATACAGGAATTTTTAACAAAACAATTTGAAGGAGACTGGAGCCTAACGTACGTAAACCCGAAGGTAAACCTGTGAAATATGTAAATAAGATTTTAATCAAGATTAAAGATGCCCTTATTATAAAATTATCGGTGTGGCCAAGATTACAGAGCAAAACATTAAATAAAAGTCTTTTAATATTAAAGAGAGACTTTTAAAACGGTATCTAGGAGATTTAATAATAATCTTAATCAGCCTATACAGGGTAGTACAAACTGTCTTGACCTAAATGTATGAGACAATAGATTTATTGACGGCCCGGTAGCACAGTCTGTAGTGAACCTTCCTGCTGTGCCGAGGGTCGCGGGTTCGAATCCCGTAAGGGACAAATATTTATATGATGAATATGAATATTTGTACCCGAGTCATGGATGTTTGTATCTATTTATGTATTATATATCTATATCGTTGTCTAGTTATTATAATACAAGTCCAGGTACTTTAAATATGACTAGATAATTTGTGTGACAATGTCCAAGATATTTATTATTATTGTTATTTATATTTTTCGTGATTTCGATGTTGGTCCCATAGAGAAAGTTGTTCAGTTTGACGGTCTGATCATCTCTTTAAAAAGCAGTCTGCATATCAAGAAGGATCCTATGTACGTCCCACTGCAGGGCACAATCCTACCGTGAAGATAAGATAAGATAAGATAAATATTATTTCCTAAAGGTTGGTGTGTATGAGCATCAGTCCACCACGCGCCGTGCCCAATTGATAGACTTCACATACGAATCATAATTTCTCCTTCAGCGTATGCAGGTTTCCTCACGATAATATTAGTATTGATCAATATAGGTAGCAGAACAATAATGGTGTACTTACAAAACTGAAAATACAAAACGTAGTACAAAACAGAACACAAAAGTTAAAAAACAAAACAAAAGAAGTTAAAAAACAAAAGAAACGAATCATCCACAATAATCTCCGACTAAACTAAAGGAATCCGGTAGGAAAACATAAAACTATTTCTGCTAAGGAAACACCACGTGAGGACGACTCACGCTTGCCCCAATTATAATAATGGATATTATTTTTACGACACATCCGAACAACGACGTTCCTGGAGGAAATAGAAATAAAATACGATTTCACGAAGGAAATTGAAACAAACGGGAAGATATGTGAGGTAAGAATGAAATGAGGACAATGATGGATGTATGGTAGAAAAGAAAGATTAAAAAGCTAAATTTAAAAATTCTAACGAGTTAAATGAGACAAGACGATAGAAAATATATAATTACAAAAGAAACGATAATGTGTTTTTGTTGGTGTACCTATCAGGAAACGCGAACCATGCCACACACGACAAAGTGACAAAACGTAAAACCTCATGCGTGCACTCTTTTGCACACGCAAAGTAACAAAGACGGAGCCACGACTCGATTTTTGTCGTTTTCTCAGGGATTATGACGCAACTGCATGCTTAGAAAGTTGTAAGAAGTTGCAAAGATTCTAGCTACCTCAAAAGCGGGGGAAAGTATATCAGTCGTGCGTATTTTTAGTAAACTAAAATGATAGAGCACATCATACCTACCTACTACAAGAATATATCTTTTCAAATCATTACACAATGAAACAGTATCTAAACCCGATTATTTTGCTATTGCTAAAATTAAAAAGTTCGGCGTATTGAAACCAGAACCACCCTTTGATTTTATTTGCATAATACTATTTTTTGGTAGAAACTTTCGATAGAATATAAAATATTTCCTCCTATAAAGAAACGTTAAAAAAATGGTCAAAGAATTTATCTCTAAAGATAAAGATTCTGATAAACTTAATGTTAACCCTTTCGAACATAAATTGTGAGAAAACGTTAAGTAATAAATCAACATTGGTGGGCTTCAAGTACAGAATGTACCTTCATTTGTTTAGAATTTATTACTCATCCTCAAACATTGTCATACTTTGGAAAGACCATGTTGCTAAACTAAAACAGATGTCATGATGTTAGTTACGAAACACTTCGTTTTGTAATTGTTTCTTTTTTTCCTTCCAAGCTTGTTGAAGGTCAGTAATTTTGTAATTTGAATTGTCAAAAGACACACCTCCCTTGGGAACTACTTTCAATGCCAAACAGTTTGGAACTTTTAAGATTATGTTCCTTATTGTATTCATTCTGTTAGTTAGATTTCTAGCTAAGTGTAAAAATAGCCGTAATTCATGGTATACGTATATGCTTTATAAAGAAAAAGGCACTACACGATTTGTCATATAAACTCAAACTCAAAACATAGACGTCAAATCTTTTTTTGAAGCTACCACCGCGTCGGAACGTGTTGTCGCTGTAGAGAAGATGCGCCCAGAAACTCTAAAATATAACACGACCAATAACGTACACATTACAATATAAATTCTTAAGCTAATGTTATGTTTGTGTTTACAGTTAATACCTACATTCAGTATAAATAACCTAACCAAACCAATCACGACATCTACCCGATCCCAGCGTATTTCTGGATCCCGCTGGTAGCTTGAACCCGTTTGCTCAAAAACTCCTGGTTTGGTCTATTATGCTGGATGCATCGCGATCTGATCATAGAGTTCCACCAAATAGTTCACAGTAATAATAAGAAGATGTTTCCTGAACACGAGTGCGATTTTTGAAACTCATTCTTTGAACTCAGCAGTTGAAAATGTCAATATGCATTTTCCTACTGCTGATATCTGCATATCTCCATACCATAGTAATATTGACATTTTCAACTGCTGAGTTCAATAAATGACTTTCAAAAATCGCACTCCTATCCTGCTCCTTTCTTTATGTTAGTATTTTTTTATCTTTAAACACCATCGATCGTATAGTTACTCTAGTTCCTTTCCTTCAGTTACTTTTTCTACCGTCTCATTATCCGCTTCAGGAGATTAACTTTTAATCCCACTACCATTTGTCAATATACTTACATATTATTGTGTGTAAATACATTGTCACATGATTACTGTCCTCATTAATAATAATTAAGCTAAGCTGTTAACTATAAAACAAAAACATCGTGTGAACAGTAATCAAATCAGTGTCGTCGCTGCCTTTATTAACACTACATAAAGTCTTGTAAACAGACTCTTGTGTCTGCAGTTTATGGTTGAAAGTAACTGGATTCAAGCGACTTCGTATGTGGAATGTATTGTAACCAGATGTGCAAGTAAATCACGACCTTGGTGCAACATGTGTAAGTTATTAATCCATTACTTTTGTTTCAGCTGACAGCGTGATGAGTTAATTTGATACCGGTAACTTAATGCAACTAGAATTCTTCTATGAAAATTAAGATCTTATTTCAATACATAAATTACTAGCTTTTGCCTACTGCGACTTCTTACCCGTGGATAGGTTACTTCATGACCCCGTTGCACCCCTTAAGGTGTTGAATTTCCAAAAAAAAACATTTATTAAGGGCACCCAGGCTCCGTAGGCCAGTAGTAGGTAAGGTAGTAGGTAATATCATTTAATTTCCAAATAGTATAGCTGGTGATTTTCATTCTATTTTCACCATTTCCTTAACAAGGAAAGGCATTACATACTAATAAAGAAAAGTCTCGAAAGTTCGGTGGTACCGAACTAATGAGACTAGATGTAATGTTGCACTAAAGACAGAACAAAAGCAAAAAGCTAAAATAACAAAAATTGTGTGCTTTCGCAAATTAATTTCAAACGTCCAGTGGTCTATTACCACAACCATAGACAAACTTTTGGTTTCTTAATCCAACAATAAAGAACAGGAACGTTTAGAGGACAGGCCTTAGTCAAAACAATGTAATTTTTTAAAGACGCCATCGCAGCAGGTTCGTTACATTACAAGTATTAATGGGCCAGAGACGTGACCGACAGACGAATGTCGTCGCTATATTTAGAAACCTCGTAATGAGTTGTATTTCCTTGGCTTAGATGGAATACAGTCGTCAAGATAAGCTAATTTTTGCGGCGAACAAATTAGTATTTCTTTGGTAGACCACTTGCCTAATGCCTCCACACTTCGACTTCTAGCACGATGTGATGAAGCGATGTAGCAACAGAAGTAGTAATAAGTATCTCTCATTTGTATACTTAGGTATGTAAGGTAAGTAAGTAAGGCACGTGGTAATAAGTAGATACATATTGTTTACATGTAAATATCCACTGTCCATTAAATCCGCTCTCTACCACCTGCAATGAGTTGCCTGCTAGCTTGGGCAATACTAAATTTTGGCTAGATATTAAATAAGCTAAATTTTAGTCCAGGTTTATAACGTTTTCAGGGAAAAGGGACTTGTTGTCGGTTTGAGTTTCCAAGATATCTAATTATTTATTTAGAGAAAAATATGTAGGGTTTGGATCCATTAATAACTCCATACCGACAAGAAGGTCCCTTTGCCCTGAGAACGTAACATTTCTCAATTTCTTTTTTTTCCGTCTTTGCTTTTAGAGCTCTGTAGATCTTGAATGTCCAAGCCAAGGTACCTAAGGATAAATACAAAGTATAGAGTTAATAAACCATTACAATCTGAGATCTTTGCCTGAAGGTATCTATTTAGGTACCTATCTGTAGGTATCTGTTTGCCATTTTTAAAGACAGTGTGTCACAAAAATATAATGAGTAGAATTTCCTCAGCTTAAGTTGCCACGCACTATGAATTCCTTGTATTCGGCTGCACCTGAGTGGTACTATGTGTCCGGCATAATAAAATCTTTTAATACATTTGACCGTGAGAGAAAAAGTCTCGTCTCTTAAATCTCTTTGAAAAATTATACATCTATGTTATAATTATAACATTTGTTTTTATCCAGTTCGAAATGTATTTTTGTAAGAGGGTTTTTTTACGAATAAAAAAATAGAGATTGACATATATAAGGTCTAAGAAAATCAGCTGAAACTATTTTAAGGGGATGATCAGATCATCAAACTGAACAACTTTCTCTATGGGACCAATATCGAAATCACGAAAAAAAAATCTGCCGTCCCATACATTAGAGTCGAGCTATGTTTGCAGTTTTGTATGGGATAGCAGATTTTTTTTTCGTGATTTCGGTATTGGTCCCATAGGGAAAGTTGTTCAGTTTGACGGTCTAAACATCCCCTTAAAATAGTTTCAGCTAATTTTGTTAGACCTTATATAAAGTATTTTTAGCTTGAAAGGGTTCCAGTTGAAACATTATCCTTATTATAAATTCATGAAACCTTTTTAAAACCATAACCGTTCTACACCGAATTATCCTCGTGTTACATAAAAACGTTTTTGGTTTTGAAAGTCAGTAACACACTAATTACCAAGTAAATAGAACACAGAAAACAGTAGCATGGCTGAATTTTAGTTAGATAGTTATAGAAAATTGTTTTGACGGCCCGGTAGCTCAGTCTGTAGTGAACCTGCCTGCAGTGCCGAGGGTCGCGGGTTCGAATCCCATAAGGGACAAATATTTGTATGATGAATATGGATATTTGTACCCGAGTCGTGGATGTTTGTATCTATAAGTCATCATAATACAACTCCAGGCTAGATTCTGGTACTTTAAATGTGACTAGATAATTTGTGTGACAATGTCCAAGATCTTTATTTATTTATTTTCTGGTCTTACCAAAATATATTAGTCGTGAGTATACTTTCAAAGAGTATTTAAATCGCACAGAATCCCAGCAGCCGTTATGCTAAAATCTGTCTACCTAACCTCAAGTACCCAAAGGTTAAACATGTGCGTCCGCTTTTCAACAACTCCTCGATCCATACGGAGTGCGAACCCCTCAGACTCAGACCCTATTCATTTGAAATTCATATCCCTCACGATCGCGTCAGAATCAACACTCGTCGAGCCAACAACCGTGAGACAAAGGCACTTTGGCGCCAAATTGAAATTCATCCACTCGAAAATTATGCGAAGAAAGCTAAAATAAAAAATAAGATTAGGTATTGTGGCTGTCGAGGTATGCATCGTTCTCACACGAATTTTATAATTTTGAATGAGCAGGATAATTTTAAATTAATTTGCAGGATGGAAAACTTCTAATTCTCAATCATTGTTTTTAAAATTGCATTAAAATCAAGTAAGTATACTTAAATTTTCACCACTCGCCGAAGTTTGATAATAGCCATTACCTGTAAAAAATTAAGAAAAAAACATTAATAATTTGCACAAAAACTGCAAATAAAAACAAAAACAATTTTGACAGCGGTGGGATTCGAACCCACGCCCTTTCGGACTGGTGCCTAAAACCAGCGCCTTAGACCACTCGGCCACGCTGCCTCATGCTCAATTGAGCTAATTTAATATGTGCTATCCGTTTACCTTATTCAATACTTCTGCCAACTGTAAAATGCATGAACATTCCATAATTGTTTATATTACCTTACACAGACTATCTTCTACTATGGACCTTTAAACTAAGGCATAGAATGATATAACAAAAAAAGTATATTTCTTGAAATTCCTAAGGGGCCTAATTTATATTCAAAAACACTAACAAATAGAATAATTAATTAACTAATAATAATAACGTAGACCCAGTATGTCTTGTGACATTATTTTAGCCAGTCATGCTTATCTACATTATCAGTAGACCCAGCCCAGATACCTAATTATTAGGTTACTGATAAACTTTGAACTTGGTGTAGAAAGAATATCCTCAATACTTTGTCACACAACCAAATATCATACAAAATATTTTCACGAATATCGTGAAATGTTATATTTCCGCGTTTTTTTTTTAAATTACTTTTAAACGCGGTAAGAACCCGTTAAATGTTTATTTCTAGATTAAATAATAACTGCGTAACTCTCAAAAACTGATTTATATTTCCGTCAGAATAATCAAATGCTAAATTGTAAGTTTTTGAGAATTACGTAAAATTAATCAAAAACGCGGTGAGATAAGAACCCGTTAAAATTATTAACTTTAGCTTATTTCAGACTTAGACCATAACAGAGTGTTTTGTGACTTCAATATTATTTGTTAAGAAATTAATAAAATTGTTTGGCTTCTGACCAATTTTTTTATTAAAGAAATTAAAAATAAGCTGTACGTATTTTTTCGATTTAATTTTTATTCATTATTTAAATTTTTTATGAATTTTAATTTTTTCTGACGTCCGCATCCTAACCAACACGGTTATTGTTACCTTGGCCGAAGATGATACGTAAAGAAATGTCAAACGATATGATTAGATTCAGATTCAGGCAAAAGAAAATACATCCCATTCAGCGAAGCTTTTAATTTTTCAAATAACTCTAAACATAATGTACTTATAGAAAAATCGGTTAGGTAATTTTCATATAATCTCCAAATGGTTTTCGAGTTTCGGGATCAAGAAAAGGAGTTATGTACCTTTTCTAAAATGAAATGTTGTCCATTAAGATACTTCTATTGGAAAACACTATAGCCACAGCCTCCAATTACAGCCAACGCATTAGACCTAAAACGGGGTCTAATCCACGTGACGTAGCTCATTTGCACCGATCTCAGGTAATATGCACTTATCTCGCGGCAAGACGGGCAATCATTACGGATTTATGTCCGATAATAACTCCGAGTTAGTTCGGATATAGTCGGGCGACGCCCACTCTGGTTAGAAGCTTATCCAGGATACACTCGGGGATGGGAGTAATTGAATTCATGTTTTATTAGACGGGTATTTGATTCATTTTGTATTGTTGTGAAGATTTGAGTTGTCTATCGAAAATATTCAGAGACTGCCTGCCTACAACCGTACTTTAGTAGAATTAAATTCAAATTCAAATAATTAATGTATAGTTAACCTTCCTCCTGTATCTTTAAAGTATCATCATCATCATCATCTTATTTCAGAGCTACGCTCTTGTCGGTGGAGTTTTCGCCAATCCTGTCTCCTTTCCGCTAGTCTCTTGAGTTCTTGATACGATACGACATCAACCTTTTCCTTCACTTGGGCCAGATAACTCTGTCTAGGTCTTCCTCTGCTTCCCCTCTATCTTCCCTTCCAGTATTATTGGTTTTATAGAAATTGTCGTTTCGTATCAAGTGTCCGATCATTCTCTAAATTATACAGATTAAAAAAATGTATGGATAAAGGCGAAATATGACCAAACACAGGGTACACCCAGGCAAATACTGAAACGGTAAATTCAAACCATCAAACTGAACCACTTTCACTATGGGCTCAAACTCAGGAGACGCGAACGAAAATCAGATTTTCCAAATAGCTGATGTTTTTTTTTCGTGTATCCTAAGGTTGGCTCCTTAGTGAATGTTCTTCAGTTTGATGATCTGAATTTAATTTAAGTATACATGTCATTCACACTTAAACTCACGACCATCGTCCCTTTCAGGGTGGTCTGAAACATTGCTACAACTAACAGCTGTCACAAACAGGACCATAAAATATTCAAAAGAAAACTTACTTGGAGTGCGATTTTTGAATCTCATACGTTGAACTCAGCAGTTAAAAATATATGGAGATACGCATCTTTCTACTGTTGATTTGACTTTCAAAAATCGCACTCTTGTAGTATGATTTTTGAAATGCAAATCAGCAGTAGAAAGATACATATCTCCATAGTAATATTGACATTTTCAACCGCTGAGGTCAGCGAATGAGTTTCAAAAATCGCACTCCTGCTATCTTTGCGTTTACTGTTCATATTCAGCATTTAGGTACATATTAGGTACAGGGGGTTTTCGCTTTGGCTAGGGTTTTGTCCAAAAAACGATACAAAACAAATGTTTTTCTTAGTTGGCTCCAAATAAATTCACGGAGATATATTGGATGGTTTAGTCTTATTATGTGTGAATTACGCAAAATACCAAATTCTCTACCTACCTTCCTACGCTACGTACGATAAACAAGGATTGTATGCATTTATAATTTACGATATTACCTAATATTTTCAAGACCTATTCATAAAGCCCATTCCCAATGAGCGTTTCTATTCCCAATGAGCGTTTCTATTCCCAATGAGCGTTTCTATTCTTTTTTTTAAAGTTACTTCCTAAAAACTCAACAGATGGCATATCATTTAACATCATTTCAAGCCCATAAAACCATGTCAGACGTAATCAATTTCAGACAGTTTAAAATTTTCAATTAAAATGATTCGTACAATGAAATATTCCATTTAAAGATGCCTTAGCATCTTTTTATTATTTATTCCCTATTTATTATTTTAAAGACACATTTTGAAATACCTTTATTCCCGGAGACCGTGGCGCCATCTATCAATCCCCTAGAAAATTCTTATTAAACTCTACATATAAGGTAGTCCATGTATCAGTCGTTTAGCTGATATAAGGAATTCGAAGACGTAATCACAAAAATGGGCCCAACGGCCCTCCAGACAAAGGCCGACATTGTGTCGAACATAATTTGTGGGCTCAGCGTCCTATAACAATAAATTTGGCACGTAAGCAGATTTACGGCACTATAAACATGCAATATCATCAAGCAGTTTAAGGGCGAAGGTGAAATGGGCATTTGGAATGAGATTTTTGATGTTCTTGTCTCTTGGAATGACCTAAATATTGCCTGGAGGGTGCATCTTGAAATATTAGCAATAAATATGTTCTCAGTCATCTTCTGGACCTTACGTATGTGAGGTATTATTTGTATATCTATAAGTTAAATCAGCAACCCAAAGTGCATCTTCGCTTTCGACACAAAATTAGGTCTCCTTACTTAAGTTACTTATCTACTGTATTTTGTACCATAACCAGCGCTCTAGTTTGTGACTTCTTCTTGACTTGAAGTTCATGCATATCATTTTGCATCTCCTATAGAATATTATTTCCTTACAATGAACCTTTTCAGCTCTTCGAATTATATAATCATAAAAACATTGCTCGTAGCGACTGGTGCAACAAAACATGAGACAGTTTGTTTCCGTACAAGAAAACTGACGACAGAAAGAGTATTGGAATTTGGAACCAAACGAAGTGGAACTTGGCCTCCAACAAAAAACTACCAGTATGAGCTTTATACTACCACCTCGCTAGTCACAGTTTTGAGCTAGAAGTTCGTGATTGGTCGTACGTCCATTCCATGCTATGCCCTACAAAATCTACTAACTACCCATCCAGTGGTAATACCATTTTTTCGCGTGTCAGTCTACGCGAATTAGTCTTAAACAGCGGGGGTGAATTTTTGTGGCCGTTCCTAAGACCGATCGTAAAAAATACGTAAGCCACCCGCGGCGAGCATTAGTCACTTTAATGCAGTTTCTAGTCCTGGGGATTCTTTTGAGAGGTTTATTTAATTAATGTCTGGCTAATGTTAATGATTGTATAAACAAACGCTAGTCTAGTCGCCGTTTCTTTCATTTTATTTTCTTAAGTTTTAATTAATAATTTCTACCCTGTATACAAACTATGAAAAAAAGGGACTTCTATACTATCTTTCAGTGCGTTGAATATGAACATATTAAATGCGAATCAAAGAGTGGTTTTATGTCTACAAACTAATAAAAATTTAAAAATTGATAGCACACTGAGAAAATAACAAATGTTCCAGCAAATAAATCTCATTTCATTTCAAATACATTTCAAAAAAGTACTTCAATGAAACATGGAAAATGTTTTGAAGATGCATATTAAATAAGACTCAATATTATATAAATCACTGTCGCATCACCCGAAAATTACCTATTTTAATCTTTTAACCCGCGCCGTAGACTAGACGCCTCCTCTGGGTCGAACGCGAAGGACGGCAACTCTTCACGGAATTGGACATTGAATTGAATGCCCACAAGAAAGCCACAAAATTACGCAGATTCGCCAACAACTTTGATTCATTCAAACGACTGTGACGTTAACAACAACTCGAGTTTCCTTATTTCCTTTTTCTCCCACAACCAAATACCACTCTAAAAACGACTTAAGGATAAGGTAGGAAAGTATTTTTCAGAGAGTCAAGAGAACTAGTCCATCAACGGCACGCATGATAAAAGCCAGCGGGATACAAGTGTGATTAAAATAAGTACGGATTTGGGTGCGGCTGCCCCTAATAGGGTGGGGTCTGGCTGGGGAGAAGCCCTTCGAAGCCACGCGTCCACTGAGTTTGTGGATAAAAATTCTTTGTAGTAATAACTGTAATTTTTTTCACCAATTCCGGTGTTTTGTTCCCCTTTTATTTCGTCATTGGATGGTTCACGCATTGGGTTGTAAAATGAAGGTAATTTCATCACTAAGCTTGGGCGTTTTACAATCCGACTCGAAGGACCAAATAGATTCATTCCACAACAATTAAACACTTTAGAGTGTTTTGTTTGCTAGTTTCTGTGGCATTTAACCCACGAATGGCAACAAAGAAACTGCAGAAAAAGCAGACAATGACAAACTATTGCACAATGCACAATAACCATTAACCACCACAGACTAAAAAAAGTGGCAATTCATGGCGCCAACCTTTTTTCCATAGAAAATTATTCCATCGAATCGACTGATGAGAAATCCTAGCAACATTCCGATGGAACCAGGTCTGAAAGTAGGTAGGTACTTAAATAAGACAAAGTTACTCAGAACAAGCACTGTTCACTTTTTATTTGAAGAAATAAGAATAAAATTGTCAGTAATTAAGGAAGATATCTTAACTAAGCGTACGTACTTGTGCTAAATTATGGGCTGTAGAATAGAAAGCAATGACCTCTTCTTACAAAAGAGGGTGTGGAGCTCTCCTCTCCACTCTATAACCTCATGCAGGCTTAATATTGGCGTTATTTTTCAACTGATAGGTAATCATTGCTCGGAAATACAAAAAGCTCAACACCCCTCTAAAAACTTATAAAATCAATCAATCAATCAAATATTCTTTATTTTACACCAAAAACATAAACAGTAAAATACAGAAATAAAATACAAGAGGCACAAAATAAGGCGGCATAAAACAACGTCGTCCATCCAGATTTGTGCATCTAAGTACCGAGAAAGTACTTAAAGAAGGAAGCAGCTCATAACCTATTGACATTATTCAGGGTCACGTCGCGACCGCTTCTTCATCGATCACCATTACAAACGGCTGTCCACGGGAGCATGAGCGATGCAAATCGCACGTAAGCGATCGAGACGGGGTGAAAATATGCTGGGAACCATTATGTTAAATATGACAAGCGATTTGGGCATGAAGGTAAGTAAAACGGCTGTTTACTGCATCGACATTTTGAGCGACTGTTGTAAAATGATTTCAGACGTATAATGTAAGAAAACTAGGGACATGGATGTTCCGAGTTTTCAGAATATAGTCGTGAGCATATGCATGCATGCAATGTAAGAGTCTACATAATTACATATTGTATTGCAGTAGTAGACGTCTAAAAAAGTTGGTAAGGAAAGAATTTCCTAGCGCCATATACAGGGTGTAAGTGACAGCCTAGCAAATACTGAAACTGTTAACTCAGACCATCAAACTGAACAGGTATTCCATGACGAGCATCTGAATTAATGCAAAATGTCAAGAATAACTTGGACTTGGAATAACAGCACAAGGATTGGTACCGCATGCTTGACGGTTTGGATTGCAAATAATAAAGCCCAATCTTGAACTTAGGGATAAGTGCAAAAAAGTATCAAGACTTTTTTTTCAATTCTGGTTCTAGCTGTTTCTTATGAATAGCATTCGCTCGCTATTGCTTCTTCTTCTTTTCGTGTCAATGGTTCTGCAGTGATGTTTTTATATTTTAATAGCCAGGTGTTCGGCAAGCCTGACAGCGTAAGGAGTAGCTGTATTTAAATCCTCCCTCGTGCAGGTGTTGGGGCACAGCGGACATTCTACCAGATGACCCATCGACTGAATTGCTATGCTTGCAATGCTATGCTATTGCTTATACGAGTGTTCTCCTCTCCAGTCTAATCCTGACGTAATATTCTGCAATCTATTCAGTGCAGGCATAAGGGAGGTCTCAAACTAAACGGAGGTGATTAATGAGGGCGGCGTACTATCGGCAGATATCTCACTATCGCTGCCTCGATCCGTCTTTATTGCCCTATATTCACTACCTTGTGTAGATCGATAGCAATGTACCTACCCTTAGTGCGTGGATGAAATGCTCTGTGTTTCACTTTTATTCAAAAAATATGTTTTTAAAGCAAATCTATGTAGACGTACAGGGTCTTTCTTAAGGTGGTTACAGAGGGGTCAATTTTATACAAAACTTTGACGCACAATACGCGTAGACGGTATTAATATAAGTAACTTTGTACATAGGGTGAAATTGATCTCATTAGCATCCTTTTAAACTAAAAGTCTACTCATCGAACTGAACAACTTTTACTATGGGAGCAAAACCGATCGGAGCAAAATTAAAGTCAGCTGTTGCATACATTTGAGTCGCGAATTCGCGCGTCGACATTGCAGTTTAGTATGGTATGGCAGATTTTTTATTTGCTCCGATCGGTTTGCTCCCATAGTAAAAGTTGTTCAGTTTGATGGGTAGACTCTTAGTTTGAAAGGATGCTAATGATATCAATTTCACTCTGTATATGGAAAAATAGTTTAGAAAATCTAGATGCCGCGTCACAAATAACATTTGCAATTTATAAAATAATTACGAAGATATAAAGCTTTGAAATTTTTCATACAAAATTTTATTTTATTTTATTCTATATAATTATATAAAATATTACTTTTATTAATTCCGTCTACGCGTATTGTGCGTCAAACTGTTGTATGGACTGAAACCACCTTAATATGCTGACAGTTTTTAAGAGGATCATAAATTGCGGTCGATATGGAATAGCTGATGGTTTTATGCGATTTCGTTTTTGTGCCATAGAGGAAGTTGTTCAGTTTGATGGTATGAAGCACTGCCATTAATATGTAACTGCCTCCATGGTCTAATGGTTAAGAGCATTTGCTCTCGACACGGAGATCGTGGGTTCGATTCACACCTAGTGGGGGGACACCTAGTGATATGTCACTTTGTGCGTTTTTCCCCAGTTGGTTAGGACATTACAGGCTGAATCACCTGATTGTCTGAAAAGAAAAATGATTCCGTGCTTCGGATGACACGTTAAGCCGTTGGTCCCGGCTACTATCTCTGGTAGTAGTAGTCGTTATATAAAAACCACGTCAGAGGCCGTAAGGCGGTCTGAAAAAACTCTGACACCAGGGCTCTGCCCACACGATAAGAAGAAGAAGATTAATATGTAACGCATTTAGTTTTACACCCTGTATAAATTCACCAAGTTTATTTTTCTGTTGGCTTCAAGGTCTATATTGTTCAAGGTCGCCATAAAAGAGTTTTACGAATCTTTCTGCCAGCGATATCTCAAATGTCAAGCTTTTTGTTTTGTCTGTTTCCAAAATAAACTGTATCTTAATGCAATGTTATCGAATCAATAAATAACCAAAAAGTTAACTGATGATTTAAGCACCAACACTTTGGGTACATTCGTGCATTAATCAACACAAGGTTATCGAAGCTTACTTTGTGAGAACATTGTGGGTAATCAAAACAAAAAACCGGCCAAATGCGAGTCGGAGTCGCGCAACCAGGGTTCCGTACCACCAAATTAAAAAAAAAACTTCTGGTTTCTATAGCGCGTACCTACACACTTGGCTGATTTTATTATTTGTTGTTTTTTCGAGTATGCGCTATAATTATAACAAGTTTGACGCTTTGTTTTTACGTTAAAGCAAAAACAAAACAAAAAAAACGTGTTTCTTGTATGGGGACACCCCTTAATTTTTTACATGCTAGAGCCTGACCAGGAAAATAAAAAAACCTCGCCATGTTGCGGAAAATCATTGGAGTTAATTTTTGTACTTGAAACATTGTCATTAAAGGTTATACTCGATTGTAGCGCCCCCAAATCAGGTTTTTTATTTTTCTGGTCAGGCTTTATTTTGTTTTATTATTTGTTAGCAAATCCAAATTTCTAACACATATTCTGCAAAAATTTCAACCCGCTACCTATGATGGTTCAAAAGATACAGCCAGTCCTTTAGAACTAGGACTAAGACGCTGACGGACGGACGGACGGACAGCTTTGCCTTATGAATAAGGTCCCATTTTCACCCTTAGGGTACGGAACCCTAAAAACGAATCAATACGTCAAAGTACACAAATCTTTTATCTGAAAACACGATCTACCTTTTTTCGGGGGTTTGACAACGTTCGATAAGGCATCTATGAGATATAAATCATTTTTACGGCGTCTCCTCTCTTGTCTATGCGACAGGCTTTCACGGGCCTTGAATGGCGGTCTTTATGATCCACCGGCAATACACTTTTACCAGCTTTACTTTGCAGTTTGAGTCACCTTTGTACCGAGAGCATTAGGGTGGTTTTTTGCATGGGAAGGGTCGAGGTTTTGTTTTTTGAACGTTCATTGGAGCCGAAATGCCTAAACATGGCCTATAAATATCGTGTGCCGCATATATTTATCAAGATTTTTTGTACTGGGCTTCGTTTAAAGGAAGAAATCTGGCTTTATTCTTTGAGATATATTTTTTTGGTTTACAAACTATTTCAGCAACGCCAACATCGAAATGCCAACAAACTGCTCTGCAGTTTGGCAGATAAATAATGTAACAAAACTGTATTATTGTTCTGGAATAAAAAAAAATGAAAAAAAAAATGGCGAAAAATAAATTAGCTGTTCCATAAAAAAACTGCAAACCTACTCGAGTCGAAAGTATTAAATGGTACAGCAGATTTGTTCGATTTCGATGTTGGTACCTTAGAGAAAGTTGTTCGGTTTCATAGTCTGAGCACCCCCTTAAAAACCCGTCAGCAAATTACGAAGGACCTGTATAATCAATTATATGTACATAGAAATTACTCGAAAGGCCTAAATCAGTAAACCTACGGTCATATATTTTAATTTTCGATAGCACATTATTTCGGCATATTCATACAAAACGCTATAAAAATCTCTTAGATGACATTCAGAAATATCTACCAAATTAAATTTAAATTATTTAAAGAACAAACAGATTCACATCAAACAAAACTGAAGCTACGAAGCTGTGCTTAAAAAATCAAAACCTTTGTTATTCGACCATTTAAGCTAGACCTCTGCAATCCCTTTCTTCCCCTTTAGTTTCAGAGAACCTATAACTAACAGGGGGATCATTTTAAAGCAGTGCAGTTCACAGCGGGAGCTTCCGCGACACCCTGTATATTTGTTTAGGATACGTCCCTCGTTATTTACATAAGCCTCTCGAATGGCAAGCGAAATGGAATCCTAATTACGGCAGAACTAGTTTGAATTTCAATTGTATCGTCTACACACGTGTGCTTCGGTAGCAGAAGGTTTGTGTGCATTTAATGGGCTATTCCCGACTGCTCTTTTCGTAGTTTTGTTACCGTTATGATTATGGTAACAAAACCATGAAAGCTTTTAGATTTAGGACTTTAGGACAAAAGGGAATTTATATCTCACCAACAATGGTCTAATAAGACGTTCATAACCTGAGGTTGCAGGTTCTGTTTGGTATCAGGAGCCCGATTGCGCTAAGTTAAAACATCGAAGTTCTATTCTTATCCAATTTCAGTTCTAATTACATTGCAATCCAATTACTATTCAACTGTGCTGAATTCCGCATCACGCTAAACTCTATGTAACTGACAGCCAATAACGTCTGAGCGATCTGTCAAAACGGCTCTAACGGCTGTCAAGAGCAGTACCAAATTAGCGACCGCGATTAGCTCAATACCAAATGTGTCAAAAGTTATGGTTCGTTCGTAGTCCAATAACAGTTTAAGCACCGAATATTTACCGCTATTGCAGCCCAGGAATAGTTAAGCACGATTCCACTTATTGTCCTTACTAGTAACAAGAAGAAAACTAGTGAGCCTCCCCCTAACTAGGCTAATTAAATGTAACAGAGGCAGACAGGGCATAATGTAAACATAATATTTAAGTATACCTACTAAAGAATTGTAATTGTAGAATTGTAAAGTACCTAATGCTCTGCATGCCCTCTCTCTCTCTCTAAAATACTGTTCACCACCTTTATATTACCTGTGTCGCAATAAAGTCTTTGAAGATTGAAGTTTGTTTAATTTAATGGTTTGATCATCCCCTTAAAAACCGTCTGCCTAAAAAGAAACCCCATACATACTAGGTAGTAAGGACTCTTAGCTCAAGTAAGTCAAAGAAAAGGAGACGTGTCAAACACTTTGTGTCTCGTTTGCAATCGTTTCAGACTCGTTTATTTCAGCAGCTAAGTGAGAATAGACCGATTCGAAGGTACGAATAGATGCAGCCTCCATAGGATGGGGTTTATTGACCTTGGCTGGCAGCCAGATTTGGGAACAAGCGAATTAGATGCTTATTGGAATAATTCTGGTTACGATTACCACCGCAGTGCGCCGGCTTTGTTAAATACCCTATGCAAAGTGTAGGTATAGCTCTGTATCTTGTTGGTGCCAGTAATGTATGGTGAAATCATGGTTTACGGTACGCTTAAAATATTAAGTCAGATCTAGTCTATGTAGCCCTTTGACTATTTATTATAAGGACTAGCCTTGCGGTAGCATTTCCCCTCTGCCACGGTATAAGATCAATTAATCATGTGCATTTTACATTAAATTTTATACCTTATCACTAAAAGAAACAATAATTTCGAACTAAGAACGTTTGGGGTTCACACGAGACTACTTTTCATGATTTTTAACGTTCAAAATTAGAATCTAAAGTTATGGGAATAAAATCCAAAGTTGCGGATTTCATGTTACCTCGCCCCCCGCAAAAAGTGGCATAAATGTTTGTTAGTAGAATATCACGCGTAACTAGTCCCTATTATAAGTAGTCAAAGATTGAGCCCTACTAGGAATGCAATTACTATGCGCTACTATAATACTGCGTACTATGAAGTATGAATACGCGCATGCGTAACTATCAAAGCCAGTAAAATTGTTTTCAATGCCTTTGACACGTTGCTAACTAACGTAGGCTCATAAACTTAATAGTAGTAGACTCAAGCTAGAAGATGTCAAATAATGTATTTAATTTTTCCCACGATGTAAATCAGCAATCATCATCATCATCATCATCATCAGCCTATATTCGTCCCACTGCAGGGCACAGTCCTACCCTCAAGGAGTAGGTGTATGGGCGTTAGTCCACCACGCGTGCCCAATGCGGATTCGTAGACTTCACATATACGCATCAGAATTTCTTCTTCAGCGTATGCAGGTTAGTGATGTGCCTAATCGATTATAATGATAGTCGGTTGCAATCGATTATCGTTTATAATCGATTATAATAGATTTTTAGGAAACGGTCAGTCTCTAGTTTTATTTTGAGTTGTTAAGCTGTTGGTGTAGACTTATCGGGGATCTCCAGAAATATTTTCGGTTTTTTTTATAATTATTATGTTCCAAAACTGGCCAGTTATTTCAGTGTATCTTTATGTCTTTTTAAACGTAAACTAGGCACTTCTTGACGATACCATAATCTGAGGAGGTACCAATTTAATCTATATTACTATTATAAAACTGTAACAGGAAGTTTGTCTGTACATTGAAGATATTAACAAAAAAATAGTTACGATATGGTTTTTAGGTGTCCCTGATTCCATTTCACCAATTTTTGGATTTTTTGTCTGTCTGTTTGTTTGTGTGTTTGTTTGGGTGTTTGTTTGTTTGAACGAGTATCACGCAAAAACTACTGAACCGATTTTGATGAAACTTTTTTTGTTTGATAGCTTATGATCTGACTTAAAATCTGGTATATAATTTGTGCGGACGAAGTCGCGGGTTATCGCTCGTAATGAATAATTATGTGAGTGTGTGTCTACTGTCCATCTGTTACAATCAACTTTTTTAATTTTATTGTACCTACACAAAAATATCATGAAAGTACAAAATTGTCTTAAAGTATATCTAATCAGTGACTAAAGTATCTTTTGTATTTTAAACTTTTATTCAGGATGCCTAGACATAAGACTTACATGAGATGATGATATTTTCGATACATTTTGAATATTTTTTAATCCTAGTTCAATAATCGGGTAAAATCGATTAATAATCGATTACGAATTTTTTCATAATCGATTTATCGATTAGCAAAATAATCGAATTGGCACATCACTAATGCAGGTTTCCTCTCGGTTTCTTAACGTAAACATGAACCACGCAAATATTCGTAACTTCATTCTATCGTATCCAAAAGATTATGTCGAGGATAACCTCAAACACCATCAAAATTCACCAACAAAATTTCTTTAGATCAAAACAAACCGCTTTCGAGTTACGTTACGTAAATGCAATTTAAAATTCATGCCTGTAAAAACACCTTTCATCCCTTTAATGTCCGTTCCATATAAGAAATTTCCCGATTCAAGTTATTTGCATCTTTATAGCGAGGGTTATAAGAGTTTTGGTATGGGACTTACGTCTAACAAACGTTAATGTAATCCGTTGGCCGTCTCCGAGATAACTAAGTGACACCTTACTAAGTACAGGCGAGGGAAAAGTTTGGTTATTCTTTAATAATTAATTTACACTTTCCGACTTCGTTAGTTAAAGGAAGTACGATAATGAATTCAAAGAGTATATGTTTGAAATAAACTTCGAGGCAATGTGATAGGCTGACAGGTAATTAAACTTAAACTGCCTCCGTGGTCTAATGGTTAAGAGCATTGGCTCTCGACACGGAGGTCGTCGGTTCGGTTCCCACGGGGGATACCTAGTGAAATGTCACTTTGTGCGTTTCTCCCCAGTTGGTTAGGACATTGCAGGCTATATCGCCTGATTGTCTGAAAAGAGATATGATTCCGTGCTTCGGATGGCACGTTAAGCCGTTGGTCCCGGATTCTATCTCTGGTGGTAGTAGTCGTTACATAAAAACCACGTCAGAGGCCGTAAGGCGGTCTGAAAAAACTCTGACACCAGGGCTCTGCCCACACGATAAGAAGAAGGTAATTAAAATTAATAAGGCGTAATATTCGTGATGAGGGTAGCGCAGAGCCGTAGACGGTCGTTATGGCGATCCATTGGAGAGGCCTACGTCAAGCAGTGGACGTCTATCGGGTGAGATAATGAGGAAAGCACAAGGTATAACGTAAGTGTAAGCACAATCACAGATTACTATAAAGAGTTACTTCCAGGTGGCATCGGCAAGACTGTCAGATTGGACAGACTTGCCAGTGAAATGTGGATATTCTGAAGATGGTTCTATTCCTTGTAATATTTGTATAGGAAACATGAGTTTACTATTGAATCGAATGTGAAAATGTTTGCAAGAGTCGAGCAGAGCGTCTCTTCTGGGAACTACTCCTAGGAAATAACAGATTTTAAACTCAGGTTTGACGATATTTGATTTATGCAGGTTGCACTACATTTTCAAACATCATCAAATTTATCACATAAGTAGGCCCCACAGTGGGGATGAAAGAAGCTAAAATGATGTAGTTAACAATATACAAAGCAAAAGAAAGTAGAAAGAAGAGAAGAAACCAAAACAATTTAACGCTCCTTTCCTCATAAAGAACAATAAATCACATTTACCAAGAGATGCTTAAAATTATGAATGAATAACATGAACGTACATAGACTCGTTAGGTAATCTAGGTACGTGGAGTTCAAAACTGGTTCAAAGTTCAGGTGCGAACAAAATATCAGTCTTCGTCATCATCATCATCAGCCGCGTATCATATACGTCCCATTGCAGGGTTACTATCGAGGAGGGTTTATGAGCGTTAGTCCACGACGCGTGCCCAATGCGGATTAGTAGAATTCACATACAGGGTCCTTCTTAATATGCTGCCACTTGTTTAAGGCGATGATCAGACCACCAAACTGAACCACTTTCTCAATAGGACCAACATCGAAATCGCGAAAAAAAATCAGCTGTCCCATACATTTTGGTTTACATATAAAAAATCAGCTCGCCCGTACAAAACTGTAAACCAAAATATGGGATAGCTGTTTTTTTTTTGCGATTTTGATATTGATCCCATAGAGAAAGTTGCTCAGTTTCATGGTCTGATCATCCCCTTAAAAATGTGTCAGCATAAGGAGCCTATATATACCTACGCGTCAGAATTTCTTCTTCCTTCACCGTATGAGAGCAGTCTGCCAAATATCAGTAATGTCGGTAAAAAAACCAGATTGTGTCTTTCTACGGAATCAGTAGAGAAACACGCTAAGTATAACATAAGATCTCGACTGTACACGTCAGGGCTCGATGCGTGTAGTTAATTTCCAGTCTTCGTCTTTGTGATGCAAATGTGCGCCTTTGTCTCGTAAACACACGACACATAAACATTATTGGACTCTTAATGATGAGACGGGTTTATCTTATAAAGGCTCCATTTATAGGCCTAAACGTAGATTGTTTTATAACAACCAAATACTAGACTAGAAGATGATTGCCTAAAATGTCGGTTGGTACCAAACGTTTTCTTTAAACTTATTTTAGCTGGTTAGGGTCTCCAAATTATACCTCATTTCTTTATGGCCGTGCCATATCCTCTCTCTTCTCACGATATACCTACATTTGTGATAAATATCTAACTGCTTGCGTCATCCTTTCTGGGCTTGCCACGTCCAGCTTCTTGTTCTTTCGATTCGATAGCATTTGTCTTTGAGTTTACTTGTCATCGTGGTGAAAAGATTTGTCAACCAGCATTAGATGCTTGCTGATTGCCAAGGGTACGCCGGATGTATCGGGGATTTGTCATATCACTCGGGCAGGTTCTATTTGTGTAATCCACGTCCGTGAAAAAATGCCACATGGATCACCATTAGGTAACACAAAAGAGAGTTCTTTTTGATTGCATAAAGTTTCTTTCCCGTCAGCCAAAAAGTCTAAAAAGACTCTTCGTTACGCTGAGCCTTCAAGAAAAAAAGAGAAAAAAGAAAACAAGAAAGAATGGGAAAAAAAGTGGGTAGATATTTAAGTATGTTACTTTTATATAAACGATGCAGAATTTATAGACTGCAAGACAATAAAAACTTTAAACAAAAGACAAGGTGAACATTTAACACCGGTAGCGTTCAAGAGACCTTAGCAATTTTTGTCTTTTTTCGACCATTTTAAAGTAGACACTGCCATCCAATTAAGGATAATGCAAACAGGCTTCAGGACGAAGGTATATTAGCTTTTGTCACGAAGTCGCCAGACAAAGGGCGGTTTATTAGTTAATTTAACGCGGCTTTTTTTGTTGTGATACCGACTACTTTATAAATTAGATCGGAGTCACTTTGTAACGATGTTACGATTATGTTGAGTCACATAAAATGTAGTATTTTAAGATTTCTAACCGAAAAGTTACGATAAAAAACGAAAATGAAATACTGTTTTTCTCTTTTTGTTTCTTCTTACATTTTTCTTCATTAATACCAAAAGACGCAGCGTAGGTAGGCAAGGTAGACTGACGACCTGAGTGAAAATAGCAGGAACCAGTCGCATGAGGGCAGCGCATGACCGGCCGTTGTGGTGATCCTCGGGAAAGGCCTATCCATCGGTAGCAGTTCAGCCCCGAACTAATAAGACAGAAAAAGTATCATAGGTTCGGAACCAAACTACTGGAACTAGACGCAACAGTGGACGCCTTTCGTTTAAGTTGATGACAAAACCCGAATGGATCCGAACCTTGAACTTTAATGGACAGTACCCTATTCGTTTCCCAAGCTTCACCACTAACGCATGCAATGCAATCAGGTTAAATAGGTAGGTAACTATAGTCACAAGTGCAACCTACAGGTTACGAGCTTAGCTGAATGCATTCTGTTCGGTGCAGACCGGCGCCGCTCCGTCCGTCGACATCGCTCGCTTCCTTCGCTTCCGGACTTCGTACCCGCTTCGTACTCTCCCTCACACGGGAACCGTTTTGTTTAAATATCTACTGGGTTTCGAATTTAGCCGAACGATAGGTGAACTTTAAACAGGAAATTGAATTTCCTGTCCTAGGGTGGAGAGTTGATAGTTGATGAGCTAAGCTAAGTTTTACAGAACATTGTTGTGATAAACCATTTTCATTTGTAGGTAGTAGGTACGGGTGAGATAAGTTTTTTCGGACAAAAGATTCGCTGCGCAAATCAATACATACACCCACAGATCACAAAAACTAAAGGGAGATGTGAAAAGGGGGTGGGGCCAGTGTCACAGCAATATGCGCAAAAACGGAACACATTGCTCGTGCCAGTAAGGATTCAATATATTATGTGGCTGAAAGCCAGTCGAGATATTATGTGTAAATAGTTTACAATGCTTGCGTAGTACTAAAGATTAATCGAACGTTGAGTTCTGATACCGCAATGGATAATGAGCATATTCAAGCTATCAAAATACTTTTTATCGCGTGGTACTGGTGATAATGCGAAACTAGGTTTCGTACTCAGCGCGTTGGTTGGCATCTCTCTAGATCTCTATGCATACACCGTATTCGATGAGATGGTATTTGTGGTATGTGCTTCCTTTACACATTGTGTTACATCTATGAAGCACCTACCCGTGCTATTTGAGCTTCAAGATACCTACTCTATCACAAGTAATGTCAGCCTATTACTGGTACAATCTTCCTACATCCTCTATCAGACCTCATTACTATATTCATTTCCCGTTTTCAGTACCTACTTCGCAAGAACCGCTATTTTCATTTAACTCCATACAAACTTGCATTGCGTTTCATTCCACATAGTCCCGTAGCTCTACTCTAAGCTTTCGTGTTAAGTTCGAAAATGGTTCGACTCGTGAGACTTTGTAAGTGGAACAAATGGGCGCTAACAAATTGCCATTGAAATTGGCAGCTATTTAGAGCGTATTGTTGCTAATGTTTTTATGAAAAGCATTGGGTGCGTCATCCTGGACTGATAATGGGTTATTGTGTTTACACTGCACTTGCCAAACTTACAATGGCCGTGTTGCACTTGAATGACAATCAGACTAGAATGGAGACATTGTGTTGCCAAAATGTTTATTAAAAATATTAGACCATTAATTATCAGTGGTGCTGCAGAAAAAAAAAGCCGTCGCGTCGCTACAGATTATTCAATAGTGCTTAACGCGAGTAAATAATTTTGTCTCGTTTTTAGTAGTATATAGTTGTAGGTAGGTACTTATCTATAAAAATTGTTGCTCATTTATTACAAGGATTTTACGAACTTGCGTTATCAATTACCTCAATGCCTGTTGCTAGAATCTTGATCTCACCGATCCCCGCCACCCAATCCGGCAATCCGCTGCGCAGCCCCAGCAACGTCCTATACCGAGGTCCGTTCCGTACCCCTCTGGGTGCCCCTAGATCGGTTGCTTAAGTTCATTCATTTGGCTCGGTAGACCCTTCGTGGTCCCTCCAATAGTCCGCAGTAAAAAGCAGTAGTTGCTCCCTGAGCAGAGCTGTAATAGTCAGGTCCAAAAAAAAAAAACTAGAATCTTGTATACACAAGTCCGTAGAGAGTCGATACAATTTACGATAATGATATTTTAAATAAGGCAATCATAAAGATTGCCTTTTTCCCTTTATAACACAATAAAATATTCCAGTTGCACTTGCACAAGATAAAAGATATCACAATTTCTGCATAATAAAAAAGTAGGCCACAATCTTAACTACGAGAAGCGACCGGTCCGAACCTATGCACTCTTGTGTCGGTGTTTGCGTATACATTATACGGGTAAGTAAATATATAAATAATGAAACAATTTTCACTCAATATTTTTTTATTAATAATAAGGAGAGTGCTTCAATCAACGCTCAACACTTAACGGAAGAACTCATCAAAACCTATCAATAACAATCATAAAGCGTGTCCGACTCATCGATATCTTGACGAGTTCGAGGCCGCCACCGAGTCGGTACAATTACAATAATTGAATCAGGAAACTGTTCCCCCTCGTAAGAGAAGCATAAATAAATCTAAAAGGGCTCTCATCTGTACCGGACGAGGCACCGTGCCTTATTTATTTAAAGCATTCGATAAAAAAGCGAATGAAACAAGCTGGTGTGTGGACGGGAATGAACCCGAGTAGGTATCCGGCACACGGTTCGAACACCTGGGACTAACAGGAGCGACAAAATCATTATTCATCCCCGCGGAGTGCTATAGCTGCTCTCACAAAAAAACGTTCAAAAACTTGTATCCGAACAGAATCCGCACAAACAAATTTATCCGAGCGGAAAAATTTACCAACACCAAGCGAATGGAGGAAATGGCGGGAAAGTTACAACGGGAATACGTCGGCCAGTAGGATTTTCTCTATTGCTAGTGGAAACTGGAAAGTGTTAATTCAAGTTTTTCACATCATTAACTCACTATTAAATCTTATAGAATAAACTGGCTCCGTCGACGTAACATAAACATTTCATATATTTAGAACCTACATTATTTATTAACACGTTGATATTCATGTTTTCACCAAGGAAAGAACCTCCCTGATTGGCGTAATACCTGGGCAGTCATCCCCGATAGGACCTTGCTGAATGACTCATTAATCTTTCCATTACAGCAGCATGTAAGTGACAGCCTAGCAAATACTGAAACGGTGAACTCAGATCATCGAGCTGTCCTTTACATTTTAGTCGGGTAGGTACAGGAGTTTTGTATGGGACAGCTGATTTTTTATCGCTTTTCCTGAGGTAGGCTCCATAGAGAAAGTTGTTCAGTTCGATGGTCTAAGTTGAAAGTTGTTTAGTTTGATGGTCTGAGTTCACCGTTTCAGTATTTGCTAAGCTGTCACTTACATCCTGTATAAACTCTTGCTGACACGAAAAGAAGATCACATTATTCGTAAATAATTTAAGTATAATTTTATAGGGTTTTTCCTTACATGCTGCCGCCTTTTATATGGGATGATAGTCCACCAAACTGAAAAATTTTCTCTAACGGACTTACTTACATCAAAATAAAATCAGCTGTCCAGAGATTAGAGTAGGTTCCCAGTTTGTATGGAACAACTGATAATTTTACGTGATTTTGATGTTAGTCCCATAGAGAAAGTTGTTCAGTTTAATGATCTATTTGGACCGCTACAATTTGTTTTAAATGGCCCTCCTTTTACGCTCAGTTGCAAAAACCCTCATTAAAGATAATCCTCCATTAAAACTCTTGCTGTCACTTTTTGTCTTGTTGAAGCTTGCAAGAGATTTAATGGAGGATGTTAATCCTCCCAATGAGAAACGTTCATTAGAAATAAACATTTTAACATCTCTCTAAAAAACTGTATTACGCTCATTAGAGTTATCTAATGAGCGTTTCTGCAACTGAGTGTTAATCAATTTTCCCGTCCCTGTTTTAGCACTACATAATTAAACTATTTATAGTGCGTAAGAGTGTCTATTGCATACAGAAGATGCACGCGAATTCAAGAGATGCAAGAGCTGTACGTCTCGATATAATAATTTTTCCCATATCAGCGCACAGCTTATCAAAGAACATGTTTCATACGCACTTTAAGTCGAGACTCAATACAAATATAGCGGAATTTTGCATCGAAAAGTCAACTTTCGCCAACGGATATGGTCGTAGCGGGTTCCATTTCGAAATGAAATACTCATATCTTCTTGTTGCACAAGGGCAGCTTAATTGAATACGAACTAATTATGAGTATCGCAGGCCAATATTTTAGCGAAGTGAAGGCAATCGACGTTAAATTTAACATCCATTTTAGTTACAAAGAACGCCGATACGATGTTTGTAGTCGCACGTGGAAAGTACTTGAAATGAGTACCGAAAATTGTTTTGGATAATTAATTTGATATAATCACCATAATGTTAAGTTATTATTTTTATATGTTACTGTAATTGGTTGGCCATTAATTCCGGTCCAGTGACAGTGGCTCATTGCTTCAATAATTTGTTATGTATGACTGGCGAGATTTACGATCGTAATAAAAGTTCAGGTTATCTTTTTTACTTACATTATTTACGACAAATTGTCTTTGAGTTTAATAGAGCAACCGATGATTTACCTGCAACAGAAAAAAAGAGAAATTACTTTAATGTTAAAAACGTCAAAGAAACAAAATTGTTAGTCAAAGTACCTATATCAATAAAAAGAGGCGACATAATCTTTAACGACGCTTATTATATACCTAATTTATGTAGCATGCTATAATGTTCGCACAAGATGCTCGCATAACGTCTCAACAAGACGTAAGCCACACAAGAGCCAAATATTGGCTAAATAATAAAGCTGTTCATAAAACGTCGGCGGCTCATAAAGATTTATGGCGTAACCCCTCTATAAATAAATATTTTAGCATCGAGAACTTTCTATACGCCTTCACGTATTTTGTTGACAGAAATATAACATCGATAACTGAACATTACCCCGATTACAGTTATATTCTATACCCACGCGATAAAACAGCGAAATCCCATGATTTATTATCGGTCTTGCAAATCCTAATCGAGAAAGTTTAGGGGTCAATGCAAATTGATGGATTGAGACAAAACGCGGCCTGTGTCAACAAATTGTGCGATAGATTTTGTGCCATTGTCGTTGACGACTTGATATTGACATTATTAGGCAATTAATAGGCAAAACGTGTAATAAGTAAAATTACATATGGTACCTATAAATGCATAAACAATATGAATCAACTATTATAAAACTGTAACAGGAAGTTTGTCTGTACATTGAAGATTATTAACAAAAAAAAAGTTACGATATGGTTTTTAGGTATCTCTGATTCCATATCATCAATTTTTGGATTTTTTGTCTGTCTGTTTGTTTGTTTGTGTGTTTGTTTGTTTGAACGAGCATCACGCAAAAACTACTGAACCGATTTTGATGAAACTTTTTTTGTTTGATAGCTTAATGGTAAATGACTTAAAATCTGGTATTTATTTATAGTATTATCTGGTTTGTGCGGACAAAGTCGCGGGTTAACCCTCGTATATAAATAAGTATAGTATTGTATTAGTTGGCATTAGTATTAGAATTAAAACTGTAAAAAATGAGAGCTTACAAACTGTCAAACAGTTTGGCAGATTTAATGTAAAGAAACCTTTTTGTAATGTCTTTTGGATAAATAAATGAAAAAAAAATTGTTGATTATGGCATCCTGTAAGTTGCGTTTAAAGAACTTGCCACTATAAAAACAATTTCCTGATATCTCTCGTCTACCTACGTAAAGTTTTATATTCATAATGTAGGTACCTAGTTTCTTTGTACTGAATACCACAACTAGATCAGAAGTCAGAACCATAAACATTTATACTTGAGTAATATTAAGTATATGATCAGAACTGATAGCTCTTTTGTACATAACTATGGGTTTGACGGTTTGAGTTTAGTTTGTTGGCAATTCGTACAATTTAGCAGTAGCAGAGGGTTTTTATAAGCTGAAAAGGATGTGATTATTACAATACATAATATTGCCATAACGTAGACTATGTTTGTAATATACATAATATTACAAACATAGTCTACGTGATTCAAACGGACAAGCGTAACAAATCACACAAAGATTTAAAAATATTTGCTAAAATCCCTAGAGGACGCTTCACAAAATTGAAAATATTTTGCTAAATTCTAGGGTACAATGAAATTCATATTTCTCTTTTTAAAACCCAAAGGGAAATCAAGATAAACTGAAGGAGACAGTACTTTTGACGAGGGTAAAAAATACTTTGTAAATTATTACAGAAGATATACGAGGACTTAGAGACTAATGGCTTGGAAACTAAATTTCTTCCGTGTGTGGTAGGCCCATTAAAAATATAATAAACAGCTTCGCGCGGTGAAAATGTTCAAATTAATAACTCTCATACAATGCGAATAATATGAAAGGTGACTTGGTGGAATAAATTGAGCATTTTGGTGGTTTTACTACACATTCCTTCAGTAAGGACACTTTGAAAAGGTGTGTTACTACGCTCACAATTTTCATGAGATTCCTTTCTTTACTTGCAGTCATACTGACGGACTTTTACAGGGATCGCTATTTCTTATCATGTACACAATATAGGTAGACATATATACCTACTTTTAAGCTCATTCCATAAGAGCACATATAACACACACATATAAGAATTTTGCATGAGTTTTTGAGAAAAATGTATGTAGGTATGTGTAAGACCAAACTTGGTACATTAAATTATATATAATATACTTAATATTAATATTTCATCTTGTATTAATCTGCCGGTAGTAGCTTTATATGATTCCTGACAAATATATATGCCTTTTAATATAAAACCTTTAAGGCAACGATATCTACCTACGTCGTCGTGTAAATACAATATTATAATAAGAACATGCTGAGTGCAAGAGTAAATGATGATTACCTACTGTTCACAAATTAATCATTTTACTGCAGATCTTTATTTTTAACTAAATTTTTTTTAAATAAATAAAATAAAATAAATAACTCTTCATTTTAATTTAATACTTACATTTTTAAGACATTGTATGGGTGATGTGATGTCTGATGTGCAAATTAGCAAATCAGGAACAAAATAATATTGCCTCTGCAAATCTTAATTTTCACCATAAATTATTGAGCTCCGAATATAGATAGATACTCAATGAAGGGAATGCTGATTTTCAGTTAGATGGCATCATAAAGCATAAACATATTATGCTCATGTCTATATTCCCCGAGGGGGTAGTCAGAGATATTCTGAAACCTTAGAACATCCACGTTTCACTAGTACCGAAACTCTATCCAGTGTGACGGGGAGTGAACCCGTCGCCATTTTCAGTTACGTCTTTTTTATAATTAATTTATAAAACATCTAATGTACTTTTAACTCTCGTCTCGGCTGTATGTGTAGCATATTTCCAAAAAATTGTTTATAATACTTAATATACTAGAATATAATACTATTTAAATCATAACATTTAAAACTTAATTAAGATTTCCCCTCAGTAAGCACTGATATCTCGAGAATTATCAATTGAGTCGCGGCGCAGATGGGTTCGGCTTCTGTTAATTGTTTGTAATTTATAGCCCACCCTGACTACAGCAAGAAATACACCGCCATTTTGTGTGGTCCGCCATTTATCAACATCATATCAAAATGGCGGCTGTTCTGGCAGTTCTAATTCAGGTGTTAAAATTATTACGATTTGATATAATTGCAGAAACAAAGTGTACGAACCACAAGTAGGTACAAACTGTGAAGTGTGAACATTGCTACACAACTTAAACAGCAGAAAAATCTTTAAGGTAGAAACGGAAGTTAACGATTCGTATAGAATCAGCCGAGAAAACAGAATTCCTGTTAAACTCAGCTCTTCAAGCACGACCTTTCAAGCTCCGCAAAGCAAATCGGCTAGATTTTTCCAGCGAAACATACGATAAATTGGCAAATAAAACCAGAATACATATTTCTTTCCACGTACGGACAAATAAAAGTATACACAAAAAAAAGCTAATAAAATATTATGATTGTCAGTTTTCGAAATTTCGACGTGCAAAACCAACAACTGCATGGGAAAGGAAGTGTTAATTAAAACAAGATTAGTACGAAAACATTTGTTTTACTAAGCAATTAATTTTGATAGTAAACTCTCGCGTGATACTATAAAAGGAAATCAAATAAGGAAACTGGTAATTAACTTAAAGCTGCCTTGGGACCGACTATCGCTTTTACTTCTACACTTTCTCAGGGCAGGCTGTGCACAAAATAAGTGTAGCAAACAGAGCTGCGCCCAGTGCCGCGATGTGAAAATGATTTACGTAGTCGAAGAAGGAAAACCAGCCGATTTCCCCGGCACATAAATCCAATGCGACCCGGCCTAAAAGAGTTATAAGCGAATCACATTTTTCCATTCGCTTCCACTGAGTATTTCACATACAGGCTTTTGCGATAGGTATTTTATCTCGGTCTAATGTGTATCTTAGCCCGATTGATTTGATTGAAAAGTCGTCGAAGTTTAGGGATTTACTAGACTACTAGACTTGTGTAAAAAAAAGGCGTTCTAAACATTAAGACTCTTTCTCTCGCATCAGGCAGTAAGCTAAGCGTGCGTATATAAGATATCACACGCCCATTTCGCTTCAATTATTTTTCGACATAGGCCCTTAATTTATAAATAATATACTTAATATTAGTATGTCATCGCGTATTAATCTCTCGGTAGTAGTATCACTGAGTATTTCACATACAGGTTTTTGCGATAGGTATTTTATCTCGGTCTAATGTGTATCTTAGCCCGATTGATTTGATTGAAAAGTCGTCGAAGTTTAGGGATTTACTAGACTACTAGACTTGTGTAAAAAAAGGTGTTCTAAACATTAAGAGGGTACCGAGTCTATAGTGCTGCCCCCAATCGTTTTTTTATTTCTTAACAATTAAACAATATTTCCAAAAAACAAGAATGTCACATTGTTAGTCCTGAATGGCTTTTAATTTATCGAAACATTATTTATTTCTTTGTTATGATTATTATGCCAAAAGTGGACACTTTTTTTACAACAAACATTAAAAAAAAAAGTGACCCGATAAATAAAAAATCTGCAATGACTACAATGTGACATTAGTGTTTTTCGGAAATATTGTTTAATTGTTAAGAAATAGCAAAAATACGATTGGGGGCAGCACAATAGGCTCGGTGCAGCCTTAATATTTTTGTTCTTGTCGGCGAATAGAGCGGTCTATTGTCATATAATATTACAGACACTGTAATCAGTAAACATAGATAATCATATTATATATTAATAATTAATTGGTTTAATATAAATACATAAACTTAATTAATTATGGCAGGTTAACTCTATAAAGAAACAATTACTATAATATTTCTATGTCAAAAAATGTTACTGCTTTCTCAGTATAATTATTTTAAGTAGAAAAGAAACCCTAACTGACTGTACTTTTTCTATATCACCGCTCTGTTCCAAACTAACATGAGAAAAATATTACTTTTGAACGGATTTACATCTTCTGGGAGACATAGAAAAGAAAATCAATTATTAAAAAACATTTTGAAAGAATATTTTTGACGAAATACTTTTTTTATTATTTTATCTCGAATCTCATTAATTATAATTTCGTTACGAAAGATCTAGCTTTTGACATAAAAATCTTCACTAAAATATTTCTACGCTTTCTCGAGTCAAAGATCTACTATACCTAGTATAATAGGGACTTGAATTTAATTAATATTACGTGTACTTTGTCGGCTGCTTTCGCCTTATCTATTAAATCGATACCATATTCAATTGATTCACCATGAAATTGATTCATTTCTAATACCTATAAAGGCTTTTATAAGCATCTGAAAGTTTTTGGAAACTTAATCTAATGAAAACCAATCTCACGCACCTATATCAGTGTTAAATTAATCTATAAATTATCAGTCTCCCTTTAGCAATAAAATTTTAATACAAATGGATTTAACTATGTATTAAATTTAACTGTGGTAATCTATCTATCTATACTATTATAAAACTGTAACAGGAAGTTTGTCTGTACATTGAAGATATTAACAAAAAAAAAAGTTACGATATGGTTTTTAGGTGTCCCTGATTCCATTTCACCAATTTTTGGATTTTTTGTCTGTCTGTTTGTTTGTGTGTTTGTTTGTTTGAACGAGTATCACGCAAAAACTACTGAACCGATTTTGATGAAACTTTTTTTGTTTGATAGCTTATGATCTGACTTAAAATCTGGTATATAATTTGTGCGGACGAAGTCGCGGGTTAACGCTCGTAGTATTATAAAACTGTAACAGGAAGTTTGTCTGTACATTGAAGATATTAACAAAAAAAAAGTTACGATATGGTTTTTAGGTGTCCCTGATTCCATTTCACCAATTTTTGGATTTTTTGTCTGTCTTTTTGTGTGTTTGTTTGTTTGTTTGAACGAGTATCACGCAAAAACTACTGAACCGATGTTGATGAAACTTTTTTTGTTTGATAGCTTATGATCGGACTTAAAATCTGGTATATAATTTGTGCGGACGAAGTCGCGGGTTAACGCTCGTTGTAATATATACGTATACTGCTGTACGTACCTAGTGCAATAAATTAATTTCTTAATTGTTATTACTAGTTAACTCCTGAACATAGGTACCTAGATTAAGGGCCTATGTCGAAAAATAATTGACGCGAAATGGGCGTGAGATAGCTTATATTACTGCCTGATGAGAGAGAAAGAGATAGGGCGGCGCGGCGCCTGAAACGACGGAATCGTAAAACAAACTTTATTTAATTGTGTTTGTACTATTTATGTAAATTCAATTCTGCTCTTATCAAAATTTGTAAAATATCAATCTCTTTTTTTTAAATCAAGTCTCGTGTTTCTATTATTCACCGTTTAGCAGTTCCATGCATTTATAGATAAAAACGGAGGCTACTTTGGCTTGTTTTTCTATCGAGAAAATGTGTCTTAATCGTATTTTGGTTCTTTCAAAACTTCAATTATATGTTCAATTTACACATATCCGCGCGCTTTGAAGAAACCTATTTTTTTCTCATAGCCTCATAATATTAGTACTCAGAAGGTAATACGCTTCGCGATTTTGATGCTGCTCTAATAAAGAAAGTTGTTCAGTTTGATGGTCTAATCATCCTCTTAAAAAAACCGTCGGCATATTAAGTTGTACCCTGTATAATAATTAAAAAATTGTATAATAATAAAATGTGCCTAAATAAAATCTCCATAGATGATCCGCAAAGGACATCAGGCAAGTTTCATATGTAGTTGGTCAACAAAACAAGATTTGAAAACTTGTTTTTTAAATTTGCCAGTTTTTGGTCCTTAAAAATAGGTGCATGCTATGTTATCTTAGTACAAACTAAGTGGAACGCTGATTTTCCATAGACAGCTTCCGCCATCTATCGGTTATGTTTCGAAGCACTATGTGTTGAACTAGGGTTCATATCGGAGTAACATCGCACTACACCTCGGACGGACGGACACGAGAGTGTCTTATAAGGGTTCTGTTTTTCCTCCTTGAGGTTCGGAACCCAAAGAAAGGAGTTGCGCGGCCGGACGTGAAATTATTTGCAATCAATTCAATAACTAGGTTAACGTTTAGTCCATAAGACTAAACCGCGTTTTGTGAGTAGATATTTATTTTAAAACAAATTAACATCCCATTTGTTACCAAAAGAAATACACCACTATTTAAAAAAATCGTTCATTAACGTAAATTTTTTTTGCACGCCAGTGCACAGGCACAGGCGTGGGCGTGCCGCGTAAAACGGGAGCTGATAATTATGTTACTCCAATTACACGTACGATAAATAAAGTGAGTTTCAAGTAATTGATATTAGATCGGTGGCGGCGAAAGTGGACGGGCTGGTGCAGGGCGAGTAATGAAGGCATTTTTAATATAGACGCGGAGGTGAAGCAAGTTTTATTAAATTAAGAAGTTTGTAGAAGATGGAATATTAATGCGGTGATTAAAAGGTAGTAAGTAGTGTTAAATTAAATAGTATACTTTGTGCTTCTAGAATTTAATCGAATTTTCATTAAAGTTTTTTTTATTCATCTTAAAAACAATACATTGGTAACATTGGTGTTCTGGCACTTAAACCTGCGAGGGGCTTAAATTGTGCCTAGCCTGACATAGATTATAGGTACATTAAAGTTACTAGCTAAGTGCTTTAAAAAACTACATACTTAAATATTATCCAGTGCAATGTGCACGTCCGTCTTAATTAAATATATGCGGCCAGCCTCCTAGGTACTCTGCCTCAGGTGGGCGCTTTGGACGCTTTGGAGGACATATTTTATTTGTAATTTGTGTTTTAGTTTATTATGGTTTTTTTTGTCTGGTGTTCTGTATTTTGTATGTGTTTTTAATAAATGTTCTGTTATTTATTACACTCTAAAAAAAAAAATATTTTGATATGTAAACGTGACATTAAATATTCTAGATGGTTTAATACGTTCGTTAGACCAAACAATTCAGGTTTTTGTCCAAATAAGGATTGATCATTCTTTTTTAGACTTTTAGATAAAAGTAAAATTAATTTAGACTCATGTTTTTATTTAAGGTACAAAACACAAATTGGGATGTGTTTTGGACCACGCAAGCACGTAAGGAAAACATCACACTAGGGATTTTTTTTTAACCGGCCCACCACACATTCCCACCACTGTAACTCCTGTAAGCCAGGATCAACAGCGGCGACCATTCACAACACTGGACAGTGAAGTCCAGTGAGCCCGGGGGTGATTCTAATCTGTCTTGGAACCCGCAATGAATTGATCAAAGAAGATAGGAGGAGTAGGAAAACGAAATATCCGACTTCCCTCCATTGCAAACGGGAGACAGCAATAAAAAGGAAAAAACATGGCTATTAGAGAGCCAATTCCAGAGATCATTTATGGCAGTGTTGAAGACACTACCGCAAAAGCACCAAAAATACAAAATAAAACAATAGGAACCTAACATTGTACTGAAACTATGACCTATTTTGCTTCCAATAATAAGTATGGCAAAAACATCTGAACGCACGGAAGTTATCCCTAGTTGCGACTAGGGATAACTTGCACTAGATCACACTATGGATGACTAAATATCTTTTCTATGCAGCTGGAATTTATATTTGTGTCCTTTATACTGCTACTGTAAAATATATATTACGTCTCTTTTACTCTACATCTTTAACCTCAAGATAAAAATAGCAAACGAAGCGAACAATAAAAACACAAAGCTACGTTAAATGCCAAATAAAAATTTATTACAAATATCAAGTCGAGTCTGAATGCGTAGTCGACTCCGGAAAATCCAATAACCGAAATGAAACGAGAGAAAATTATTCCCGTAAAGAAGATTATAGCGAGCAAACCCGTCGGAAACGCTAAGTGCTCCGGTTGAGGTCGACTAATATAAAAATCGATGAGTTCTTCTGTTTTATGGTCCTTAAATCACGATAAATTTCTGAGTTTAGTTACATAGTTTGATCAGGGAATTTTGTTGATATAATGAAGCGCCCCATGTTGGAAGTAGGCACTTTGCAGTAATGCGGTGTTGTTATGGTAGGAGTCGTCGTGCCTGATTGCCGTGTGGTGTCGGCTATGAATAGCACCATCCCATTTCCTCCCGTGGGTTTCGTAAAAGGCGACTAAGGGATCTACTGAAGGATGGGCATCAACATCCTCTGAGTACACACATTGATTCGATCCAACTGCGATCGCCAACCCGCCTGCCAAGCGTGGCGATTGGGGGAGGCTTATGTCCAACAGTGGACGTTTAATGGCTGACATGATAATGGTAGGAGTGGACGAACGGAATATGGAATAATTGGGTGTCCTTTCGTTCTTCTCTCAAAGCGAGATTCCCAGAAACTAACTTAGAAAGCTAAATTTGGAAATTTTTTATGAGAGATGAAATTATTTCTATTTACATTTTTTAAATCTCAAAAAATGGTTTTTGCCAATTCATACAACAAGTTGAAGTATTTTCTCCTATTTAAAAATTTTTTTTATAGCCACTCGTATCCCTTCCTATGTCTCGCCATCTTTCGTCTTTCCATTCTTTTAGGTTTACGAACCACGACATTTGTGGTCAACCGATGCTATGCAGAGCTGACTGCCTATCTCCAGTAATGGAGAGGAACCAGAAGAAGAACCATATGTACATATACTTATCGAACTTATCAATATTCCTTGAGAGGTATTGTGAAGTATTCAAAATTCAAATTCAAATTATAAATGGGCGATTTCGAAATGTATCATTAACAGATAAAAGTTACCTACCTATAAAAAGTACGATTAAGGTTTTGCGTTAATTTATTCCACGCTACCTGTCAAACTAACCAACTAAGTATTATACTTGCTTGGTTTAATATACAATGTAACACGGAGTGTGTGTATTTCGTAAGTTTAATTTGCAACCCCAACAAAGGTAATACCAGTTGACAATCCTTATCTCAACTCGTGTCTGTATTAACATGTTAATTAATGTCTTCTGTTAATTAAACTATAGCATTATTTAAGTCGACTTAAGTACAGTTAGCCGCGAATGTTTCTCAACACCTTTACTTATTAATGGTGATAAAATACTAACGCTGTCATCCACCCTGAAAGTGCTAGATAAAAAATACTCAAGACTAAATCATTTTTACATGATCATTGATCATAATAGAAATTCTTGGCTTGAATTAACCACCAACACAAATTTTCACCAATTACACATTCCTGAGAGCTAAATCTGTCTGAAGCAGTCATCCCAATGATAAGATGGTCTTGGATTTAAAAACTAATTTAATTTAAAAAATATCAAAGAGGAATTTCCCAATAATGTGAGAGCGGGCAACAAAGACAAACATAAACTACACAGTAAATTATTTTGACTCCTAACAAAGGACTCCCTTTTCCGTGGTCCAGAAGGACACTTGTTGTAGTTCCCAAATATTTGTTTTGGTGCTAAAATGGATTGCGAGTTGCAAGACCCTTCGTAACGTAAACAGGTGATGCACTAACAAACGATAACGCGATAGAGTTCATTGTTTTTCAGTTATTTGTTTAAAGACTGTGTTCAAGGTTTCATTTGCCAGGAAATGGTAGTTAACTTGTTATCGAGACGGTGAAGTAAATGCCTTTTGAATGTTTTGAGGCGGAATCAATAAATTGTTGACGGTGGGCCGAGGAGCAATTTAAAAAAATACTTCGTGCAATGCTTCGTTCTTTGGAATTAATTGGCTTACCGGAATAGGTAGTTCTATTTTTACCAGATTGCAACAGAAGGAGGGTTATTAATAGTGTCGTTTTCTTTGTGTCTTCAGCGTTTCTTAGACGCGTCAGGTATAGTATGCTCGCCGATTTCGGATACCTGCATTATGACCATTACGGCTATATTGTGTATGTGTCCGATTATATCCATACGAGATCGATAATGTATTTATAACTGTACTAGACAATTTGTAAGTAATAAAGTGTTTTTTCCGATCATCATCTCATTTTTTGTTTGTCCTCCCATTAACTAAACATTTAAGCGGATACGTGAAAAAAAAAATTGGATTCTTCAAAGCGTCATATATCATGAAGTACTAACAGTAGGAGTATGGTTAGCGGATATGTGTAAATTGAACATATAATTGAAGTTTTGATTAGAGCCAAAATATGATTAAGACACATTTTTTCGATAGAAAAACAAGCCAAAGTAGCCTCCGTTTTTATTTATAAACGCTTGGAACTGCTAAACCGTGAATAATAGAAACACGAGACTTGATTTAAAAAAAAGAGATTGATATTTTACAAATTTTGATATGAGCAGAATTGAACTTACATAAATAGTACAGTCACAATTAAATAAAGTTTGTTTTACGATTCCGTCGTTTCAGGCGCCGCGCCGCGCCGCCCTATCTCTTTCTCTCGCATCAGGCAGTAATATAATATCTATCTATTCGCACGCCCATCTCGCTTCAATTATTTTTCGACATAGGCCCTTAAGAAGCAGAATCGCCAAGAACTGTCAAAAAACACCACGTCGATTCGAATACCGATTGAATTTGGTAGTTACTTAGGTACACAATAAGACCCCTGCTACAATAAGACAACTGCCTCCGTGGTCTAATGGTTTAGAGCATTGGGCTCTTAACACGGAGGTCGTGGGTTCGATTCCCACGGAGGAAACCTAGTGATATCTCACTTTGTGCGTTTTTCCCCAGTTGGTTAGGACATTGCAGGTTGAATCATCTAATTGTCTGAAGATGATTCCGTGCTTCGGATGGCACGTTAAGCAGTTGGTCCCGGCTACTATCTCTGGTGGTAGTAGTTGTTACATAAAAACCACGTCAGAGGCCGTAAGGCGGTCTGAAAAAACTCTGACACCAGGGCTTGCCCACACGATAAGATGAACAATTAGACCCCTGCTTTTTAAGAATGTCGCCAATTTGGTCAGCGTCAACATCAGTAGCAGTGAGACAAAGAACGATCATAAAAAAAAATACCTCGCAAATGATCCCAAATTCAATATTGCACACGATTCTGTTGCCTTAATTAATTATCGAATAACCACAATTTATTAGTCACTGCCCTAATACATAATAGAAAATAACTATAACAGCTCAAAGATGAAGTGGAATACAAATAATAGAAAATAAAACGACAATGGAACCAACTACTTAGGCTCGTACCCCTCTCCCCTAGCAATACATCACATCATGTGCAGTGACAGACAACAGTGCACACCCTCTTTTGTATGGAGACTATTTTGCAATGTGTATTTAGTTATATGTATTTTTGTCAGTTGTTTTCGTTGGTTTGGGCAAAAAAAGCGTGTTCCCAAAATCGAGGGAGAACCTGAAAACTGTTTGTTTTAGATATACATAGCTGAACTGACATTTTATAATGCGATTTTTCTTTGCACTCTATTGTAAAAGCGGTGTTACATACATATCAAATTAACAAGCGTCAAACTTGGTATAATTATAGAGCAATCTAGAGATTGCTCTACTGTAGACAGTATACCAACAAATAATAAAAACCGGCCAAGTGTGAGTCGGTTTCGCGTTAAAGGTCCCGGAGAAAACAACACTTTTTTTGTAAGTTAATATGTTGTGTGGTTTTGTGGTACGGAATCCTCAGTGCGCGAGTAGCCCGAGTCGCACTTGACCGGATTTATTAAAAATTGTTGTAAGCAAATGCCATTGACCTCTTTTGACGTCATGGGTTCCTAAACGCTAAAAGGGTTGATGATTTGTTGTAAAAATCCCACGTCACGTCAACCATCAAACGCCCAGACGCGAAAAACGCACTTCAAACGGTCCTCTTCCCCCTCGGATGCATTTAGTTGCCTTTAGGTACATAAAAATACCCCGAAACGAAACATTTTGATCTCTATCACAAAACCTTAAGAATTTTGTGTGGGAACATCTTAGTTTGAACAGACATTAGTTGCAGGTGCCTACTATATTTCTTCTCTGACAAATTCGAGAGTGGCTCTATCATAGTACAAGCGACGACTGCGTCAAACTCAGCCCAGAGTAGGTATATTTTCTGGGGTATGGTCGTCTTATTGAATATGCCAAGACAACTTACAACAGTAGATATATATGTTCCTAATGTGAGTGGAAGCGTCGGTAGAGGGCGCCCTCGTAGGACGTATGCTGATCAAATCAGTTGCGTCCTACAAAAAGGGGAGGTGCGGAGTACTCGAAACCGACGGGCATGTATGAAGAGATGTATGGATGTGCATGAGGCAAAAGAAGTATATAAGGATCGTAGTAAGTGGCGCGCCCTGGTCTCTGCCTACCCCACAGAGAAAGAGGCGTGACGTTATAGATAGACAGAACTTACAACAGTATCTAAGAATAAAAATAAAAATATTGATGATCAGGTCTCGTATCAAATGTCACATTTTTTCCAAAAAAACACCTACGTAGAAGGATTATTTAGCAAACGTAACGAAAAAAATTATCAGTAGTGTTCATCAGTATCCCAGGAGGACGACGAGAAGTATTTAATGTAAAGAAAAAGAATCGATACAGAAAAAACTGTTTTTTTTAAACAAAATGACGGGATGTTGAGTTTTGATCAATCGTCTCTTATACTATAGGTACAAGCATGCCACATCAGGCCACATGTGTGTCTGCCACAGTGGGTAAATTTTCTTTTATGTCACAAAAGTTTCAATAGCACCTTAGAATGAACAGATGTCTCTATTATTGTGAATTAATAGATTATCTTTAGAGATAAAAAGTGCTGTGGAAAAATATTGTTAGAATAGAAGTTTCGGGGAAATTTTCCAATGATATTAAAGAAATTAATGACAGGCTGCCGTTTCAGACACCATTTGATTCCTAGAAAAATCATTTTTACTACCTGTAATTAGGTTAATACCCTGTAGAATCCCACTGCAGAGCAAAAGCCTGTGTCACGAATACGGGTGGGAGGGAGTGGGCTATTTTCAACCACGCGAGCCCAGTGCGGGTTGGTGATTACCATAATCTTCATAAAAATATACAGGTTCCTCCTTAATATGCTGACACTTTTTTTCAGGCATGATCAGACCATCAAACTGAACAACTTTCTCTATAGGACCCATACATTTGGCTCGAGTAGGTTTGCAGTTTTGTATGGACGAGCAAATTTTTTTTTGCCATTTCGATGTTGGTGCTATAGAGACAGTTGTTCAGATTGACGGTCTGATCATCCACTTAAAAAAGTGTCAGCATATTAAGAAGGACCCTATATAATATCATACTCCAAACATATTGGAGACTAAGGTCCGCCACACACAGACGGAATTGCGATCCGGAATCCTGATTCATGATTCAGTGTTGTCAACTATGGTTACAAAAAATACTAGGGTGCTGTTTAAAAATTCTTAAAATAAAAATGTATGAAACGACAAAAGAATGACAATTGAATTTTTAAATATTTATTAAAACGAAACAAACAATTTCTATACATGATAATTCCTATCATGTGATGAGGTCATGACGTTACGATGATGATTTGTAAATTGTATTTCAATATTATGCAACTATATCAAAGGCAATCGATAGTTTTAACATTAGAGACAATCTGCATACAAAATGGCATGAACCATTATCACACAAGCTATTTTTGAGCGTAGACGATTTCGCAACTATACCGTAACGACGTCGCAACTGCACCATCAAGATACGGTATCGTTCCATCAACGCCTACGCTCAAAAATCACTTGTGTGATATGACTATCTTTAAAAAATGCCACCTAAGACATCAAAAAATCGCTAGATCTAGTGAAAAAGTCTCTGAAAGCAACAACACTCCATCCGGAACGAATTCCGAATCAGGTTTATACCGTATGTATGCGGCGGACCTTAACGTCAAAAAGTTTTCAAAACTAGTTAAGCACAAATGACGACACAGTGCAATACAGTCAGACGTTCATTAGCATTATAAATACCTGCACACTCGACTAGCATCGTCTCAAGTGCTCACTCAGCAGAACTATTTGTCTGAAGTACTGTTTCACTCTTGTTCATGCTAATTTTCATTCTGCAAATACTCTCCGCTACTGATATAGGTAGTTTTGTTTCATGATAGTTGTTTCAGTTGAACAGTGGAAGTTTGAGGTGAAGTTAAAATAATTAAATATTTCGAGAAAGAAGCGTTTGAATATTAGAGTATGATTAGTTTTCTTCTAATGGAACTGGCCAACATACCACACATATTATACCACAGCATATTATTATTCAAAAAGGTTTTTTATATAGGATTTATACATGTGTATATGTATATACAGGATATCCACACTCATTCACATTCACTGTGTAGGACACTGGACCTTTTTTTTGGCGGGGGCAAATTCTTCGAAAGATTCTCGGCTCCTTGAGGGAGGACCTAACCTAACCTAACTCTGTCTAGAATGACAGAAAATGTGCCCATCACTACGTTCAATGAATAGTGGACAGAATAAATGAGCGTTTTTCTTTTGGTTTTCTAGTGAATCGATAGATGGGGTTACGGTCTGTGCGAATAAAGGTTAAAATTTCAAAAAGTGTTTCTTTAAAACAATAAAGAGGGAGACGATGATCAAAAAGATGCCAACGCATCTTTTGAATGAATATTTCATTATTTACGAATCATTTTAATTGAAAATATGATACTGTATGCGTCTGACACGGTTGTATGGGCTCGATCTTTAAAAAAAGGCAGGCACAGTCTTGACATGGTTTTGACAGGATCTCGGGAACGTCTCTATGGAGCGATAACAATGACATCTGTCCAGTTTTTTAGGAACTAAAATAAAATAAAAAACGCTTATTGAAGCCTAAGGTTACCGGGTACAAATCGTGCATAAGATAAACTTATTAGAACTGATCCTGCCTGTCAATTTGGCCATAATTTTACATTCATGAGACTGTTGCATCTAATTCTTTTATAATCGACTAGCTTTTACCCGCGACTTCGTTCGCGTCAAATTAGAATACCGAAAAATTCTACACTCTCCGCAGAATCTATATTCCAAATTGCTTCTATCTTCAACGGTTTAGGCTGTACGTTGTGTCAGTCAATCAGTAACAGAACTTGTTTTATAAGTCCACCAAGTTTTGTAAGAATAAAGCACCAAAGCTTTATTTCAAGTTCCCAATGACAATAAAGATACGCGAATCGAATCAATAAAATTCGGACCAAGGACCAAAGCAATTTTAAAAAATCTCTCGAAAGCAATAAATTGTAACAGGTCATTTAGAAATGGCACATCAAACGCAGTGCATCCGATTGCAGTGCAGAGTGCAGTATAGCGAGATATTAAACTGTGATTTAGTATCGAATGCGGCGGGTAGATATGACCCGTGGTTATAGGGGGTCTAAAGTGCCCCGCCTTCTTTATATGGTTCGGTTTATTGATTATTATATTACGGTTCAGTTTGAGAAGTTTATAGTTTACTGATATATGTTTACCAAATAAATCTATGTGTAGTCTGTGTGTGTATGTGTGTTCCATATAATTATGACTGCAATAAATTTTATATAAGTACTACACATAAAAACAGTGTCGCCAGACGAGCGATAATTATCCTAGATGCACGATATTTTTGAAGGGCATGCGATAGAAAATAAATCATTCATGTATCGCACGATAATTCACAAAAATTCTACGGTAATCCTCGATCATTTTTAAAATTTAATGAAATCTGTGTATCCAATCACAAACAATATAAACAATATTATCCGTCAAATTCCAATGATATTGTCGTTTAGTACCACGTAAAACTGTTTTCAAATACCTATTACTAAAATTGAAGTTCTAATGAGAAAAATTGTGATAGAAATATTTCCTCACTGTGTCGTTTTAATCTGGAGTTTTTATAAAATTCCCTAAAATCCACGTACTTTCCTACCTATGCATAGGTAGCATTAAATAGTGGCATGCAATATAACTAAGAATGATTGAATTTCACGCATCATTTCACACTCTTTTAAGTTCTAAAATACGAAAATTTTTGGAATTTGTGATGCGATAAAAACACGATAACTTTGCTGTCAATCTTGGATAATTCTTAAGTATGGATCTGGCAACACTGCATAAAAACATACAATAAATTCACGACCATAATCCCTTTTTTTTACGCCTTGGATCCCAGAAAACGGTCGTCGGCGCCCGGGTCGTCCCAAGAAGAGGTGGCGGGATGATCTGGATGCTTTTGACGACAAGTGGCCAGAGCTTGCCCAGGATAGAGATGGTTGGAAGATTAAATGCATTTGCCCAGCAGTGGGACGAAATAGGCTAGTAAAAAAAATCTCTTTCGGTTTGGTCAGAGTCAGAAGCATTGCTACAATTACCTACCACCGGCCTTGCATTTTATATTCTATCCCACTAGAAATTGCTTACCTAAGTGGTAAACAAAATGCAGTATACCTCGAAAAGTATCTAAATTCTTTATAAATAACAGCTAGAAATATCTAAAATTGTAAACAAGACCCTAGGATAAGGTATACTTGAACACATACATACATTAACTCACAACCATAATTCCTTACAGGGTGGTCAGAAACCTGCCTTGGTACACCTACTATGTACTTTCTATTTCTTCATAAATCAGACATTTATGACCTCTAAATACTTTATAACATAAACTAACAAAAGTTTTTTTTTAAAGACGCCTCCTTACCATATCAGTTTTTATTCTGGAATATATTTGATATACGAGTAGATAAAGATGATACAGACAGGCACAGCTCTTTACCGTTATTGGTATCATTTATAGACATTATCTAAACTATTACAAAACTGTAACAGAAAGTGTGTCTGTACAGTGTACACACGGCGACACATCAAGCTATATATAACCAACATAAGCTAGCCGCGCTTAGGTCGAGTAACGTATAGCGTCGCGCGGCCAGCTTATGTTGGTTTTGTATAGCTTGATGTGTCGCCGTGCGTACATTGAAGATATTTACAAAAAAAAGTTACGATATGGTTTTTAAGTGTCCCTGATTCCATATCATCAATTTTATAGCCTGTTTGTTAGTTTTTTTGATCGAGTATCACGAAAAAACTGCCGAACCGATTTTAATGAAACTTTTTTTGTTTGATGGCTTATTATCCGACTTTAGATCTGGTACCTATAATTTGTGCGGACGCAGTCGCGGGTTAACCCTAGTATTTTAGTAAAATTATAAAACAGTGCTTTACCTATTCGAAGGAACTTCCAACTGAACGAGAGGTGAATTATTAGAGTATTCGTAAACAGATAGTGAAAGTACTGTAACAAATTAATTCCCCTAGGCTAGCTCTTATTAGAGTAATGATTAGTGAGCGATAGATATTGTGTAATTGCATAGTTCAATAAAAGGCTCCTATAATTTAATAGTTAATCTACTAGGAAGGGAGGTTATTATTCAATAACTTCTGCAAGAATAAATTTGTATAATTAAAAATTAGCATGTTTATAATTTTAGCAATAGTCAAAGTTCCGACGTTTTTATGCGTCATAATTTATTTGTTTTAAAGAAAAATGGTTGAATGTAGTTGTTAATAATAATTTTTGCCCACTTCCCATTAAAACGAGATAAAGGGGCCCGTCACACTGGATAGTTGCAAGCATAAGCATAAGCATAACCACAAGCATAAGCATAAGCATATGCTCACGACTATATTCCCCGAGGGGGTAGTCAGAGATATTCTGACACCTCAGAACATCCACGTTTCACTAGTAGTGTCAATGTTACTTAAAATACCCTTTTCGCAGGACATAAAGAGCTGGAACCATATCCGTCCAGACCTTTGCTTTGCCTTTATATGTAGTAACAAAACATGATTTAATATACAAAAAAAAATTATTTAACTCAATAGTTTTTACATTTTTTAAATTTGAAGTCTTCCCTTACAGCAATTCGAGAATGCTCGTATTGGGAATGCCTCGCTACTTCCTTAATTAAATGTAACTCTTAGATTGAGACATGCCAAAATGTTTAACTAAAGTATATAAAATTAATTAACAAAAAAATATTGAAATAAAAATGAAAATATGCGTGTGAGTGAGCAAGTGTGCCCGCGGGAGTGTGTGTGTTTGTTTTGTGTGTGGGGTGTGTATGTTTGTGCTGTGAGAAACAAAACATCAAAGTGAACCCATCTTAAACCTATCAAAGATCATTGAACCCTTATCAGTACCAGGTACAACAAAGTACACAAGTCTAGTAGGTACGTAGCGTACTCCACACGTTATCTGAATGACGACTTTCATTGCTTGCTATCAGCTGCACTTGGGTTTAAACCTTCTTTATTGGGGAACAACATTATTAAACATAGCGTAACACTTTTATAGGCTGTAAAGATGTTCTTTCACATGACAAAAAGTAGTCAAAGCTGTAAAAGTGTGTCATTGTCTACAGGGTGAAATTGATATCATTAGCATCCTTTTTAACTAAAAGTCTATCCATCGAACTGAACGATCGGAGCAAAAAAAATCAGCTGTTCCATACTAAACAGCAATGTCGACGCGCGAGTTCCCGACTCAAATGTATGCAACAGCAGATTTTTTTTGCTCCGATCCTTGCTGCCATGTAAAAGTGGTTCAGTTCGATGGATATATACTTTTAGTTTAAAAGGATGCTAATGATATCAATTTTACCCTGTATATCTGTAATATAAATATATCATCATCAGCCTATGTCCCAAACATTCGAGTCGAGTACTGCGGTTATGTATGAAACAGCAGTTATTTTTATTTTTTCTTTATTTTGAAAGTTGTTCTGTTTGACGGTCTAAAAGTAAACCAGTCCTTTAAAAATTACAAGGGTGTTTTATTACAGCCACTGTAACATGACAGGGGTGAGAGCGACACAGACAGGTCACTTCAACACGTGTCTCCATAGTATCTCACTTTGACGTTTAGAAGTGACCTGTGTTACAGGAGCATGTATATTATGTTCATCAATTTCATCGGCTTTTATTAGCTTTTATAAGGTCTTATTGTTTGTAAGGTGCATAACAGGCGCAATCCTCCTTCAAAAATCCTGAAAAGTCCTTTACGTGTTCATAAAATACGCCTATGAACTCGAAGCCTAGAAATAGTTACTTTAATGACTTAAATCGAGATTTATATCAAACATTTTCTAATAATAAATAAACGAGCACTTATCTAAAAGGTAAGTGTACGTAGACCGATTCGAACGCGCACTTCGATCGACATTATATCAAGTGCAATTGACAGCTGACAGCTGTCAGATTTCCCGCGCAAATGTAAACATGGCCGTTACCTATATTTGTCATCTACTTTTTAAAGTATATTATTTATTTTATGACCAATATTTGTAGTTTGTCTCATACTGTTGTTAGTCTAAAGTTGGTGGGTTGTTCTCTGACTAAACATGGTGTAAAATAAGTTACATATATCTTAAGGGGTGCTTCAGACCATCAAACTGAACCATTTTCTCTATGGAGATAAAATCGAAATCGCGAAAAAGAAATTTTTATATTCCATAAAAACCGCCAATGGCTACACGCACGACCCAAATGTATTGAACGACAGTTTTTTTTCGAGTCTATGCTGGCTCCATAGTGAAAGTTGTTCAGTTTGATGGTCTGAAGGACCTCGTAAGATGTTTTGTATTTAAATTTTATATCATATTGTATAGCTAATAGCTACCAGTTCCATAGGATTTCCAGTACTTATCTTCCTGTGCTGTGACGCAGCCCAAAAGGAGATTTTTTTCTTATAAAAGACAACTTTTAACAAAATAAGAATGCAAAAATAACCCTAGAAGAAAAAGACCAGCACTAAAATCCAGCTTCTAATAAGGCAGCCTTAAAACTAAATGAAGAGGCCCATATAACATAATACAGGCTAATCTAGTCATGTAGAAAAGGCAAGGGTGAGGAGAACTACGACAAAAGTGTCGTAAAGAGGTCGTATATCACGAGAATGGAGCTATCTTGGTAACGTCCCAACTTGTCGGGTTATCGGCCAGGGTGGCTAGGTGTCTAGAGTTTTGAAGGACATTTCGTTATTCTTCTTCGGGTCACTGACGAAAAATTGCAGGAAATCTCATGGTCTGATAGTTATAAACAAAATTCAAGCTCATCATAACCAATCGGTCAATTAATTGAATCAGGAGTGCTACTCGGTGTCGGACGCTCGGCGGAGTAACAACTCTGTTTCGAACGTTCGTCGGTCTAACTCCTGAGGATGCTCCTTGGTGGAGCGAAACACGTGTAGAGTAGAAATTATTTGGTGGGCAGGTTGTGTTGCATAACGTAATACAACTTTGTCTACTAGGTACTTGGAAGCGGAGGTCTTGATACAATCGTGTCATCTACATATCAATCGGTCAATTTCAACTTTGTTAACAATTATTCCGCTGAAAGACGACGAAAGCTGGAGTGCGATTTTTAGAAAGTCACACGTTCTATTCAGCAGTAGAAAGATGCATAATCTCCATAGTAATTTTGACATTTTCTACTGCTGATTTCAACGTATGACTTTCGAAGATACCACTCCTGGGCAGAGGCCTCTCCTAATTTCTACGGTTAGCGTGACAATTGGATCAGTCGGCTCCTTCGCTCCGTCCAATAGGCATCTTCTGGTTCGATGTCGCTTATATCAAGAAATATGCTTACTTATTAGTATAATTTTTAACATGTTATTGGTACGTAAACATAGGTACTGTTTAAAAAAATACCTACCTCTACATCTATTTTACGTAATTAAATAAATAGTTCATTACGTCTTCACAAATTACAAAATTCTAAAGTGTCCGTTAATTTTACGCAATTATGGTATCCTTTTTTATTGCCAGTCTGAGAATCCAGTCGATTATTAAACGATAGCAAAATCGAAGGTGATCTGAAGGATTTTGTTCTTGAAATACAAGTATTCGTTTAAATTATTTTTCTTTCTTCGGACGAGGCATCGTTTTGCTTGTGCAGTTAAGGTTAGAACTAAGAACAGAACAAAGCTACCCCGTATCGCTATCGTCCTGTCAAGGGGAAAATTTCACTAGGTATAAAAAAGCCTCATATACAGGGTCCTTCTCAATATGCTGACACTTTTTTAGAGGAATGACCAGACCATCAAACTGAACAACCTTCTCTATGGGATCAAAACGGAAATGGCGAAAAAAAATTTGCTGATCATCCCCTTAAAAAAGTGTCAGCATATTAAGAAGGACCCTATATGTACGTATCTAAGCTATTATAAAACTGTAACAGTAAGTTTGTCTGTACATTTAAGATATTAACAAAAAAAAGTTACGATATGGTTTTTAGGTATCCCTGATTCCATATCACCAATTTTTGGATTTTTTGTCTGTCTGTTTGTTTGTTTGTGTGTTTGTTTGTTTGAACGAGCATCACGCAAAAACTACTGAACCGATTTTGATGAAATTTTTTTTGTTTGATAGCTTATTATCTGACTTAAAATCTGGTATATAATTTGTGCGGACAAAGTCGCGGGTTAATGCTCGTAAGCTATATTTGCGCACTTAAAAGCTGATTGGTAGTTGTTTCAAAGCTACTGACCAACACGATTCATGGTCGTGTGTATGTATGGGGTATTCGTGATAACTTGATAAGGATTAACGAGATACGTGGTTAAGATAAGACAAGGTTAAGAACCCTAGTTGTCAAGTGCATGTTAATCTTTTGAGTAATGCGCTTTATGTAACAGATTCAAAGTTAAGGAAGGATTTATATCATAATAGCATAAAAAGTTTGATAATTTCTTATGTCAAAGAAATGTTAACCGGTCTGATTATGCACTTAAAGTCTTAGATAAAAGTAAAATTAATGGATAGGCCTTACGCGAACATTTCAAACCATAAAAATGATGCAAAGCAATTGACAGTTTTACTTCAAATATTAGTAGATAGTTTGTATGGGCCAAGTGTGCTAGTTGCGTGCTTCAACTTAGAGCGCTTTGGGCCTATCCATTAATTTTACTTTGATCGAAGCTTAAAGTAGGATAGGTATATTATACCTATATTTTATTTAAATATTGAATTACATTGAAATCTGTTGGGTTTAATTTAATCGTGAAGATATAACAAAATAGACAAACACACTTTCGGATCTTTATACATTATTCTTGTCTTTTTGACATATAGTGAGAAAACCATTGATTAATTTGACAGTGTAGGTAAAAAAAACATCATTTAAAGGACATCATCGGATTTGGTCCAAAATGTGAAAGTGCCGGCCAAAAAAAAAAAGCGATATTCTGTTAGGACTTGACACTTGGCCATCTAAACATTTATTATTATGTTCGTGCCATAATATTAAATGGTTTTAGGTCCATTGTCCTTGGTTTTATTCGGGATCGAAAATCTGCCTTTTCATTAACATTTTCGATGAAATTAGCTAATGGTATATTCTGTTAGAACTAGTCCGTCTCAGAATTTTTTTAGTATGGCACTAAAGCTGTAGGGCAATTTTCCTTAGTTTTATTAAGGTTTGAAAAATCTTATTTTGATGAAATAAAACTTACAGCTACAGCTTTCGTGCCATAATAATAAACGCTTAGACGGACAAGTTCTAACAGAATATAGCATTAGTTTTTGTTGGCCGACACTTTCACATTTGGACCAAAAATGTATGAAAAGGCGATGATGTCCTTTAAAACATCGTCAAACTATTTGTACCACTGAAAGCTTAGTAAATAGCATAAGCATAGCATATGCTCATGACTATATTCCCCGAGGAGGTAGTCAGAGATATTCTAAAACCTCAGAACATCCAAGTTTCACTAGTAGTACCGGAACTCTGTCCAGTGTGACAGGGAGTGAGCCCGTCGCCACTTATATTGGACAGAGCATGTAGGTTTCCTCACGATGTTTTCCTTCACCGAAAAAGCCAGTGGTGTTACAAATTGTACATAAATTCCGAAAAACTCATGGGTACGAGTCGGCCTGGACGGGGATCGAACCATCGCCTCCTGCACGGCAGGCAAGATTACTCGCCACTGGACCACCACGGCTTGTAAAGTAAATATATATGTTGGTATAACAAACTGGTATAATTATATGTAAGTGCTTTTCCTAATTTATCATACAAATAGCTCTGTTACCAATTACTAAACTTTACGGTTAGAAAACCAATGTTAAACAAATAACAATGCATAAATAAACAAACAATAATAAACAAGAGTTGTAAATGAGGAGAAACATGAAACTACCGATACATTTTACAGGATTTCCGAGATTTAGAGTTCCGAACGTGTTCGAAGCGTGACACGGTTGGCTGACAAATCTTAGCGCGCCTGCGCGGGCGCTCGTAAAATGTCTTCCCACGCGACCTAATGTCGAGTCTTTCACCACGGTTTGACGGACTTGGACTCAAAGTAGGTAATCTGAAGGTAAGCTCATATTACGACGGTTCGCATCGGGGCGGAGCAAGCTGCATCGCAGCGGAAAATGCGTATTTCGCACGCTAGAGAGTGCGCATTGGAGGATTTTTAGTTTAGACTTAATACTGCAAACTTTTAAAAAAGTTCCGCTTGGTATGGTACATTGAGACAGACGGCATCGGGGCGGACCGGACCGTATTGCACGCGGACGGAAATACGCCGCGCAATAACGAGACCCGCTCCGACCCGGCATAGTATGCCATAGTTCATTTTATATCTATACAGGGCATTATAGGGTCCTTCTTAATATGCTGACACTTTTTTAAGAGGATGATTAGACCTTCAAATCGAACAACTTTCTCTATGGCACCAAAATCGAAATCGCGAAATAAAATCAACTCTTCCATACAAAACTGCAAATCTACTTGAGCCAATGGTATGGGACAGCTGTTTTTTTTCGCTATTTCGATGTTGGTCCCATAGAGAAAGTTGTTCAGTTTGATGGTCAGATAATCCCCCTTAAAAATGTGTCAGCATATTAAGAAGGACCCTGTATACATAAATTATACGTTGTTATGGTACGGATGTTATGGTTCATTACTTTGATGGGTGATTGTACTCATGATACTGAACAACTTTCCCTAAGAAATCTGTAGGAAATTGGAAATAAAAATATTTGGACTTTCCATACTAAATGCAATGCAAGCTGATCGAACCTTTGTATGAAAAATCGAAAAGTATCGAAATATTTTTTGCGAATTTTCCTTATATTTCTTTGGGATAGTTGTTCAGTATCATGAGTACAATCACCCATCAAATTAATGAACCTATTTACCCTAACACCCTGTTCCCTGTATAGAAGCGATTTTGGCGGATTTTTGTGCTGCGGCCCGACCCTATGCGGCCCGTCGTAATCGGCACTTACCTTAAGGAAATAGTTGGAGCTCGGATATAATGGGGCTTTGGTTCAACAAAAATTATTCTTGGATCACTGCTCCTAGTCCATTGCCCAAGGTCTACTTACTGCGCCTACACAATGTGCGACATTTATCACTTGACCAAATAAAAGCTCTAAAAACCGAACCTTCAGTAAAATTGTCATAATCAGCAATGTGACAATACTTGACAATTAGTATCTACCAGCTCACTGAACCAGGCTCAATTAAGGCTGATTTGTGGACGGATGCGTGCGACAGGCTGGATTCCTGCACCCAGAGCATTATCGACGTTCTGCATAACAGCTTTCTCTAAGGCTCTGTACATACTGCTGTTGGGTTTCATTATTATTTAGGAGCTTTTGATCGCCGATTTGAGTGTAAAAATTTCATAAAAATATCTACTCTGGGTTTTATTAAAATTATGAAGGCGTACCGTAGCCGTAGCTAATACAGACGTGCTCTTTCTGGTTTATTATATTATATTATATTATTTTATTAAGTTATGGAAGTAGTACTAGGAATCGTTTTGGGCGTTAAATAAAGAATTCAATTGAGATTATAAAATAAACATTTTTGAAGAGCTGGCATATACAGGGTTTAAGGAAAAGTATCATTAACCTTTAAACCTACCCATCAAACTGAACAACTTTTACTATGAGAGTAAACCTGTCAGAACCAAAAAAAAATCTGCTGCTGCATACGTTTGAGTCGAGTAGGTATTGCAATTTAGTATGGAACAGCTGATTTTTTTTCGTTCTGTCAGTTTTGGACCTATAGTAAAAGTTTTTCAATTTTATGGGTAAGGTATGTGTTTTAAAGGTTAATGATAATTATGCTTACACCCTGTATAAAAAATACAATCGTTTGTAGGCAATAATCAAAGAAGGTACGGTATCTGCTCACAATATTTACCGTAATAAAAAGTACATATTTTTCTATTATAGTTTTTTCTTGTTTGACGATGATAATCCTGCCAACGACAAAACGACTAAATCACCAAAGAACGATTCACATAGCTACACCTAGCAAATATAGCATGATAACCTTACCATATACCGAACGGACTTGACCTATAATAAAAGATCGTGACGCGAAGCTTTACAAAGGATTTATTACTATCAATTATGTCTTAACATTTCTCATACAAATTCTTATAGACTAGAAACGATTGTGCATGATGGCTGTAAATCAAAGATTTATCACCTAACTTAACTGTCGTGTACGAGATGTATTGTTAGTCTAAATAATGCTATGAACCTTTGTGAAGACTAAAGGTACTTATACACTTGCTCATACTGGCACTTATACTTGCATGCCATGTTGGTATTGACCCGTCAAAAAAAGAAATAGAAGTTTTGAGGAATTATGTAACGACGGTACTGATATGATATGTCATACCATTCTTTTCTATGCGAGAAATAGGTTCTACACTTCAGGCCACAATGTTGCGTAGATTTTCTATAGGGGAAATATCCTGTTACTTGAATTCCACTTTCTTTATTCACTTTAATGTACCGCCCTTCATAATCTTTTACATTACCTAATATCACAGGTTTCACAGCGATATCAACCTATTGTGATTATGTTGCCTTAATCAATAAGAAACATTAAATCAAGGAAAGTATCGTTCTTGACTAAAAGAGATAATTTTAGCCTTAATGCGTTCCTGTGACATCTACTAATAACACGTAAGGTGATCCTAATTGGACATGGGCGAACATTTAGATTTGTAGATATCATAGGTCATCGTAGTTCAGTGCCAATGCAACATCATTCTATGATGTATCACTACCTTAAGTCTCAAGAACAATACGCATTTCTGTTTGTAATATCAGCTGGCACTGAATAGCTTACACGGTCATTTGGAACTATTACTGCAGGTTAGTTTAAATGAGCAATGATTAGTTGGTTTTACGAAGGCCTCGCTAAGTCATTGCCATGGCAACGGTACTCCAGTTGTTTTGTTCCTAAATTATTGTTTGAACTTACAAATAATTTGTAGTCTATTACATATATTAGTTTTATCTGCGCCGTTGTCGTAAATATAAGTTATCTATGTTATTGCAGTACAGTTTTATAGTCGTAAAAATGATATCTGAGCCGGATTGCATGATAATAACTAATTTAAAGTGTATTAGAAAGCGTACAAATAACTGTTTTACATATTTTATTATGTTGTTTCACAGTGCTATCTAGTTAACTTGTGATAAAATAACTTCTTGAGTTACCTACAATCCGGATCCACATGTAAATGGGAGCGAATTCAAATAACATTGGATTCTACAATAATTTACCTAATAGAAATACCTACCACCTGACGTAAACGGTAAATGTAGTTTTTCATTCGTCCTCTAAGCTTTCTTAGCTTCATGATTTGTCATAGATTAAAAGTGAGGGCGTGCTCGAGTATTTGTATGGACTAGTTTGACTTTCTGTAATTAATCTGGGGGTGTTGCTTTGCCGATGTGGATTAATTACTTAACGAAGAAACTGGAAGGACTCAGACGGGCCGGTGGAGAGCGAATGTTCGCAAATACTAAGAATGTTTTCCAGAGCAGCAGCAGTGGATAGGATCGAAGATAGAATCCACCAATAGTTTCAATAGACCAATAATTCCATAGAAGACCAGACAGCCTTATGCTGAGTGGGTGTTTAGTATATTGGGTCTCATACAACCACGGTCTAGAGGGAATTGATGGAAATGAACTAGGTTTTTCATAATCCATAAATATTGTATCGAAAACAGTGTAGGCATGTCAGCTTATCGGGATGGAGCTCAAGCGAAGAGCGAAAATACTAAGATCGAAGAGTGTTGCTAAAAGTTAACAAGGTGCAATTTCCCCAATTTGCACGTACCAGGTGTCCATTTTGACCTTCGTTCTTACAGTTACGTATGTAATTGGCCTAACTGTCCATCTTTACGACATTCTGACATTCACCATAAAAACAGCACTTGTGAGTTGATCCCAACTACCGATGTATAAATTGGTTATTTGCTCACCGCCTAGATATTGCCAGATACGGGACTTATACCCTGGGTGATTCAATTTAGTACGATTACAACCCGTCTCGCTGATCGGACTCGAACGATATCGATTCAGGCCTAACCCGCAGGCTTTATTAACTTTTCATTAAGGCATGTGACAAAATATAGTGTCGCTAATTGGAAGTTAATTTTACAGGATGGAAAGATAAAAGCTTTTATTTTAAAGGGGTTCCTAATTGATATTACACAGAACAGTAGTTATTTAAAAAAAAACTACATTATACCTACCGATATTTTCTATACCAATTGAAGAATGAGGTCGTTAGATGTATAAATCTACGAAGATAACAATGACCCGCGCCTCCGAAGTGTTTACAAGTGTTTCCAAAGTTTTTACAACTCTAACAACGCATGCGTGTGCGCTAAGAGAGACGGACGCTATAATTAAAATCAAATTCTACCCACGGATTTGTTGCTCGACTTATTAGTATTACAACGAGCTATGTTATCTTAGTAGATCTCTAAGTAAGTAAACAAAAATATAAGTGCGTAAGTATCTTGAATTTCTTTCAATCCAAAACATACATGGTAAAATCACAAAAAACAACATGAATTACTCATTTGTTCAAATATTTAATAACAAAAAGATTTAATTTGATTTATTTCAAATGTTGGTCTAACCAGTCTGTATTTAATATAATTACTATTCTCTTCAATGGGAGTCTATTGATATGTCACTTTGTGCGTATTCCCCAGTTGGTTAGGACATTGCAGGTTAAATCACCTGATTGTCTGAAAAGAAAAATGATTCCATGTTTCGGATGGCATGTTAAGCCGTTGGTCCCGGCTCTGGTGGTAGTAGTCGTTACATAAAAACCATATCAGAGGCCGTAAGGCGGTCTAAAAAAACTATGACACCAGGGCTCTGCCCACACGATATGAAGAAGAATGGGAGTTTATGAGAGAATAGATAGATCCAAAAGTGTTAATCAATATTCATTCGCTTAAGTATATAAAAATTGTTTAAATTCCGATAAAAAAAATGAAAACATCGAGTTAACATACTTGTTACCGGAAAATTATTATTTTTCATACTTTTCCACCTCCCCCCGACTCCCCTCCCCTAACGAACCCTTGTAAAAGTGTTCTCTAAAGTTGCAAAATAGGCCCAAGGAGATTGTTAATGCCTTTTTTACCTCCCTGTCCGGTCCGTGTAACTTTTTTACGATAATTCCTACGGGAGCAGGTTTACAACTCGGCTGTAAACAAGTCTAACGATTACAGCTATGTTGCGTATATTGATGTTAAAATTACGTCTTACCTTTAAAGACTTTTAAGAATTTTATGTAACACTGTAAAAGCTCATACTTAGTTTCAAAGTAACTGCAGTAATATTTTTAAATATCACGTTCTAATTACTATACGAATATTTAATCCATAAACAAGTCATTGCATAAACTCTATACTTTAAATTGACATTTCGAAATAAGGTGAATGTGGTAGAGAATTAGATACGTTGTCAAAATAAACTCTACTACACTGTATCACTTACTTAAAGTGCTGAAACAAACATATTGTATTCCAGTAGGTATCGATAATAAGAACAATAAAAGAAAAAAAATACCTTTCAACCATTTATAACAACAATTTTTTTTTTTACTTAACCTGTTCAATGTCCTAACTAACTTATTAATTATGTAACTAAATTATTAATTATTATTATTATGCCAATTTTCGAATGATGCATATTGTTATTTTAACACATTTGCGGACAGTGACCGGCTATAGCAGTGATAACAATAAAAGTTCTATTGTCTCTCGTTCACTGTCCGCGAACGTGTTAAAATGAATTTAATGTTTGCATCTTTTGATGGTTAGTACCTATATTTTAACAAATCTCTATTTGTGTATTTGTCGTGATCATCAGTAATATTTAAATATCTCTTACATTATCGTACTTTCATTCTTAATAGTATTTAAGTACGGAAGTTACAATTTGTAAAAACAAAAAGGCTTTCCACCACCGCCGCCGCCAGCGCTGCCCCGTGATATGTAGAGAGCAATAATGGGTATTATCACGGAATATATAATAGTATTATGTAACAGAGTAATGGATGCCTTTCTGCATCAATCCTGATGCATAAAATACGTAGAGTACCTAGCATTTTTCAATGCAATATCTGATATGCGTGCCCAAACCAAATAATGTTTGTAAAAAAGGAAACTAATTAAATAATAAATAGTAAACTATTAGCCACAGAATAATGTACTAAATTCTGCTGAAGATCCAATCCTATTCGAAGCAAGAAGCCTTCCGCATTCGTTCCCGTGGATGCCAACAGTTACTGTATACCTCATACAGAGTTCACAGCGACCGCAAACCGCGGATGCGCCAGCGCCCTTTTTGGTACGAACTGCATTATTGAAGTTCCAGCGCAAGCTTGGAGATGATTTCGAGAAAAAATCCACTCGCAATGTGAGATTATTAATGCGTTCCGAAGAGTTAATGTAAGTGCGGTATGTTTTAATTGAGATATAATTGAGTTGGTTTTATCGTTCTATAGTACTGACAGTAAAATAAAATATGATTTGGGAGTGCTTCAGACCATCAAACTGAACAACTTTTACTATGGGACCAAAATTGATCGAAAAAAAAAGTTTGTTTTCCATAGAAATTGTCAATGGCTAGATTATTAGTTCATGATAGTATTCTAGTGGTTTGGTGGTCCCTCTAATATGTAATTCATTAAAATTTACGTCACCTGTATAATATTTAATCATAAGCATTTAGCACGGGACCATGAAAAAATGGCGCTATAAAATGGAGTCTGCGGATGATGGAGATGTGGATATATTCTTCTTCTGTCAGATCAATAGCATAATCATTGAGATTAGCTAGCCATCGTTGATAAAGCGATGCCAATCAGCTTGATGATTGCCCAGGGTGCGTCGGACCGAATCATCACTAGGTCACACAGGTCTAGGTTGTCTGTTGTCCTGTCTGTACAGGGTGTTACAAAAATATAAATAAACATTTAAGGGGGTGGTTAAGACCATCAAATTGAACAAGTTTCATTATGGGACCAATACCGAAATCGCGAAAAAGAAATCTGATGTTCCATCAACATCATCATATCAGCCGATAGACGTCCACCGCTGGACATAGGCCTCCCCCAAGGTGACAAGATTTGCCATAATCGCCATGATGCGATGCGTTTGCGATGTTCTATACTAAACTACAGATCTACTCAAGCTAAACGTATGGGACCAAAGATTTTTTTTTCGCGATTTCGATATTGGTCCCATAGTGAAAGTTGTTCAGTTGTTGTCTGAAGCACCCCCTTAAATATGTAATGCATTTAAGTTTACACCCTGTATAGGATAATTTTTTCAACTGCAATCTCTAAGTACAAAATTAAAGTCAATCGGCTGCACATTTGCATTTCTAAAGTACTAACCAACAGAAAGCTCATGCCATGAGTTGTAATGAAGCCGTCTAGTTAGCCTAACTCATTTTGCATACAATAAACCCGAACGAATTACCAACCAAAGCATCTTGCACTTCAAATAACATTACACCTTATTACGAAAGCCATAAAAGTTTAATTACAACGAACAGATTACGTTATAACTAGTTAGTTCGGAAACTGGCTACTGACTGGTTTTCTGTCATAAAACGTCTTCTTTACTTCTTGGTTACAGTCAATTTTCATAACTCCTGACAGAATCCTTATTTCCGAATGTATAGAAATGAAAATGGCTTGGTTCGCGAGACTTCTTATGTAGAACGAAGTTTAGCATATTATTATAATTATGCGTTACAGTGAGTGCAGTTTATAATTGTGGTTTCTGTTACCATATGCGAGTAAAAAGTCGTTAGCTAATTATCAAATGAAAAGGAGAGTAAATTGTCTGTCATAATAACATACATACACTCACGGTTAACTTGTATTGGGGCACGTAGAGGCCATAGAGCGCCACCTACAAAGATCCAGATACATTTCTTTCGCTCTTCGTCTACTTCTTACACTAGCCCAGTCATTTTACGGAGTTTTGTTAGGATGGGTGGGGAGTAATTATAAATTAGACTTTTAAATTTCAACCGGCACCATTTAGTGACAAAAACACTATTTGAAAACGTATTTCAAAAAAATCACTACGCAACATAGAAATCAAAATTGTGAGTCCTGAAGGCTTTTAAATTAATAATATTAATACTAATGCACTCATATGAATTAGATTTAATAATATAAATTATTTTTGAGTAATAAAATAGGCATTAAGATTTAAAACATGCGGTTTTTATTAGAAAATACGAATGTATTTTTCAGCACCTTCTAAGTATACAAAAATATTTACACCATGTTTGAAGTATGTATAATAGTAATGCCTTAATACGTGCAAAAAAAAATTACCATCAGGTTTTTTTATAACGAGATAATAGCTAAATTTTAAATTTGGAACTGTTGCTGATGGGATTTTTTTTTATTTTGTTACGTTTCTAAGCTCAAATTGGCTCTTAAATACTATACCGAAAAAAAATATCAATTACTAATTAGTCCCGGCTCAAACCGTAAAATGACTGGGCTACACGTACAAAACCTGCAGTTTGAGAGCAGTAGGTTCTATGTCACAGAGAGATGGATGCCTGCATTTATGTTCGACAGATTCGAGTTCTTTTTGTTGACTCACCTAATGATTTTTTGTAGTAGGTATTCATCATCATCATCATCATCATAGGCCTTTACATCTGTTGCAGATGGTTTAAGCAGTGTTTTTGAAGAGGCACTGTTTCTCATGGCTGTACAATCCTATACGAGATACGAGAGCTGCATTTACGTCCACAGCCTCTACACGAAAAATTAAAAGATTTGTGGATAGGACTGTTAAATATATATTTATTCGAAAAAAAAATACAAAGTGCGTATCCACGACAGGCTTCGTCAAAGAAAATATATCACACAGATCCACAACTCGTTTCGTCAATAAATACATCCTGTATATTATCTGCAACAAGCTGCTTCAACTTCATAAATATAAAAGGGAGTTAATATATTTCCCAAATGTCTAAAAAAGGATCCTCAATTCTGTAACATTTGAACAAGGTACATCAATTTGTAAAAATGGGTAAAAAAAATTGAATCTCGTATGTATATTCTGTGTTTTATTTTGGAACAGGGTAAAGTCATGTCTACCCTGCCCAATCTAACCTTACATGAAGATAATTTATATGTAGGTATGGATTAAACATATTGATGTTCACAAAAGAAGTGATAAGATGATAGATAAGTAGGTAGTCACATTATCCCTCGTGCCCCTCCGGGTTATTTATTTTATTTGGGTCAGTAATTCATTATGTAAGTACTTGCCTCCATCGATCTGGAGGAGAAGATTGGGTCGCTCTCACCTTTATTCGTGAGACTGGCTTGAGCATTTACATACTGAGGCTGATGATGATTATGATTAGGTATATAGTTATAGTTAGGTACCTAACTATAACTATAACAATAAGCCTCAGTATATGAAAGACTGCCAGATCAAAGTCCGTGTTTACCTGAAAACAAAGAAAACAAATAAACTTCAATATTTAAGTAGTTCAATTATAAGTAAGTTACCTATGTATACAATAAAGAATTTTCTCAATTTTCATTTTTATTAATTTAATTTTTCTTTCTAATAATCGTATAAATCTAAGTCAAAGTATAAAAATCTACAAATGTTATTACGGCAAATATTTTTCAGTGCATGCTGTGTTCATCTATAATTAGTTGTGAATTTATCTATGTTTGTTACCTTAGTATAACTACTGTTGAAGAGTCTAATCTTAGTAGGGTAAGCTTTAGTTTAGGGCACCTGACACCAGGGCTTGCTGCCCACGCGCTAAGAAGAGAAGAAGGGTAAGCTTCTCTGAAAGAATTTCTTCCAACAGAACCCAACATTTTAAGATTTTTAGAAGTTTTTGAAAAGTAAAAAAAAATTATTAATGTCAATTAATGTCATGTAATCTAATTAATAACTTATCTATCAGTAGTTAATAACTTCATAAGTCAAAGCAATGAATGACATCAAAATAAAGATAACATTAAAAATACAACAACAAGCATTATTTAAACTAGCAACGTAAGATACTCTTATCTCAAAGTCATAAAGTACACTATCTAAAATTATATTTTACCTGAAAAGATTCAAAACATATTTTGGGCTTTTACTGGAAAGATAAAACAGTGTAGTAAACTTAAGTCTGAGGTCCGAGTGTTAGCGGAATTATAAGGTAGTAAGAGCGAGAAAAGACTCCAAACAAGAAAAAACCGTTTAGTCTTTATATCTTTATACAAGGTGTAAGTGTAAGTGACAGCTTAGCAAATACTGTGTGGGGACTTGCTACAGATTTCAGCACCCACAAGTTATAGCAAAGATGCTAACAGATGGCGATACCGTCGCTCTCGGAAATATGCTCCATACATAGAAAACGTTCACCGTGAATACGTAACTCGTAACCTAATACAAATAAGGTTCACAATCGAATGCAAGACATACATCGCGCAAGAGAAATAATGACAGATTCGTTATGTATATGTAAACAAAAAAAAAAAAAAAAGGTCCAACTAAGAACTGTTGGACCACGGCCGGTCCCTAGGTTTCACACATAGCCTGGTGGAAGATATTCCCTTTTCAATGGAGGAACATTCCCAGTAGCACCTCCATATTGTTGACCCTCGACAAAGAACATCGCAACCTGAACACCGCAGAGCAGCAACAACACATAGCAGCAACCAACTTCAACCAATCAAATTCTCAATCCATAAAACTGAACAACTTGCATTATGGAGCCTGTCTCAGGAAACGCGAAAAAAAATCAGCTGTCCCATACAAAACTGCTGTAGTACCCGACTAAAATGTATAGAACAGCAGATTTTAGACATTAGCATCCTTTTAAACTAAGAGTCTACTCATCGAACTGAACAACTTCTACTATAGGACCAAACCGATCGGAGCAAAAAAAAAAAAATAGATGTTCCATACTAAACTACAGTGCCGTGCCCGACTTGACTCAAATGTATGCAGCAGCAGATTTTTTTTGTGCTTCGGTTGGTTTGCTCCCATAGTAAAAATTGTTCAGTTTGATGGGTAGACTCTTAGTTCAAAAGGATGCAAATGATATCATTTTCACCCTGTATACCTATTATACTCTTATCCATTCTGTGCTTTGGTTCAAGTAATAAATTCATAGTCGCGTCTCTTTCTTCTGTAATGTAACTACATACTGACAACACACATGTTCATTATAAATGTAATTACTGATGTTTACATAGATACATCAGTAAACTCAAGCTAGGTATCACTTTCCGCCACAACTCTGACCACGCCTAAACTTAAACCCTACAATACGATAGGAAACTTTCCGGCCACTATCTCAGGGGAGTAATGATTTGACCGCACTTTTCCAAACTTACCCCTCGAACTTACCCCAGGAACTCTACCTTGATGTTCTATCACGCAGATTGGCAGATTTTATTAGGACCACGTTTCATTCATCTTGGTTTTTTACTACGTGCGAATAGGGTGGGAAACTTCTTGATTGGAGTCAGGGAAATGAAATGCGAGTAACAATGTTTTGGTTTATGAACGAACGTGGCATGTAGGTTTATAAGTCTTACCGATGTACCTGCGCAGTAGACAAATGTTAGTAAGGCGCGAAATTATATTGAACAATCAGGATGTGCCACCTTCAATCCGTTAACGCTATTGGCTAATTTGTTTTCGCGCCCTTTGCACCCTTTGATTACTAAATGACTACGGGTTTTGTCGGGGACTCGGGCCTGCTCTGCGCAAACGAAGATTGACGAGCGGAATTATTTTCCTGGACGTACTGTACTAGCTTGGATGCCCCGTGCATCGTTCGCTGCAAAACTCCCATTAAAATTTACATCTACAGAGTGAAATTGATATCATTGGCATCCTTTTAAACTAAGAGTCTACCCAGCAAACTTAACAACTTTTGCTATGGGAGCAAACCAATCAGAGCACAAAAAAATCTAATGTTGCATACATTTGAGTCAAGTCGGCACGGCACTGTAGTTTAGTATGTGGAACATCAGTTTTTTTTTTCTTCGATCGGTTTGCTCCCATAGTAAAAGGTGTTCAGTTTGATGGGTAGGCTCTTAGTTTAAAAGGATGCTTATGATATCAATTTCAACCTGTATAGAGCTCGAATTAAAAAATAACATTTATTTTTTAGGACCTAGAACTCCTAGAAGCCAAAAGAAATACACATTATATCTTTTACTCCATTCATTTAAAAATATGTTAAAGAAATACAGGGTGTTAGCAAAGCGTAAAGTGTTAGGTTTTCTTTTTCGTTAGGAAATTTTTTCATAGAATTGTTCGATCACAGCTGATTGCATTTAATATGCAATGTCCAACTGGCCTATGCCCAGCAATGGGTCGATGTGGGGTGATTTGATTGATTGTCCAACATTTTAATTGCTAATTTCCGGTTAGGTTTCTTAGGTAGAGTTGTTCAGTATCATGGGTACAATCACCCCTGAATATAATGTAATTATAAACCCTAACACCCTGTAGAATACAGGTCAGGTTTTGGTACAATATTCAGCTTGTATATTAGTCTTGATATACAGGTGTTACAAAAGTAAAAATAAACATTTAAAACTTTTAAGGGGGTTGTTGAGACCATCAAACCGAACAACTTTCACTATGGGACCAACATCGAAATCGCAAAAAAGAAATCTTTTGACCCATACATTTAGCTGCAATCGATCTGTAGTTTAGTATGGAACATCGCAAACGGATCGCATCATGGCGATTATGGCAAATCCCCTCATTTTTGGGGGAAGCCGGTGTCCAGCAGAGGACGTCTATCGGCTGATATGATAATGACGGAACATCAGATTTTTTTTCGCGATTTCGATATTGGTCCCATAGTGAAAGTTGTTCAGTTTGATGGTCTTAACCACCCCTTTAAATGTTTTATTTGTATTTATGTAACGTCCCGTATAATAAGATCATCCAATGAAGGTTTAATTGAATACATAAGACCAATCAACAAACAAAACATAATCACAGATGGGAAAGAGTATCTAGTACCTAGTACCTACTACATAAAGAAAGAGTACCTATCTAGTACTTCAATAACATAACATAGCTACTCGTAATGCTTAGAAACAAAACAAATGAATCACGATTGTGTTCCTCACATTTAAGGTATAATAATGGCAATAATGCCTCTGATCTGTACGTCTACCAAAATCCGATTGACATGTTCTTGACAGAAACAATACATAATACATCCCTTTTACTAGCGTTACTTCTTGTTACGCAATACTGGGCTAGAGTTTTATTCGCAAATAAATTAGGCAAGGAAAAAGAATTGGAGTGAAGCCAGAAGGGGAAAATCGATGGCAGTTTGACGCAGGACCCGGCCTAGTGGGCTAGCTAGTTGTTTTAGCTTTATGTTGTGGGAAAGAAACACGATAAACTCGAGGTTCTTGAACCGGGAATAACGGATAATTTATGGCAATACGAAATTACTATGAAATTTTTTGGTAAGTCTGTAGGATTTTAGTAATAAGCCTCTTTCCTAACAGAAGCCGTAAAAATTGCAAATGTCCTTTCCTATAATAGCTGAGTTATATGTTCAAAGAAATAAAATAGGCAATTAGGGTACTGATTCGAATATCATAAATATCAAGCAACTTATCTTTAATTCAAAGTAATATATACCTACCCTTAAATATATAAACTACTATACTTAATATAACATACCTTATAATGTAAAAAATAATAATACATTATATCTTTTGCTTTCTGATGGAATAGATACCTAGTGAATCGATTTACGAGTATTGATAGTTCGATTATAATATCGTTACATTTGATGTAATGAAACTTCGATCAACTAAACTTTACGATGTGAGTATAAACATAAACTTTGATCAAACGCATATTATTAATTCAACATTGAACTGGAAACCCATATTGAGAATCAATTACTAGAGCCTATTAAATCCATCGTGACAATAATAATAATGACTTTATAAACGCAAATTATACCAAACTGTCATTAAATAAACAGAAAGTTAACGATGCCCTCGATATGTACGTAAAATAGAGTAATCATCCACACACTTCAGTTGACGATAAACGTTTCTAATTACCTAGTACCATTAGAGACTTTGCAACTTGTAATAAAAGTTATTAGGTTTATCTGGAGTTCAGTTGATAAAATAAACAATTTAAAAGCAATAACATACTAATATTAGTATTAGCTTACGATGAAAGAGAATTATACACTTTTTTTAAATAATATTTAATATTGTCCAAATGCCAAGAAGGCCTAAGGACTTTGAATAGCACAAGACCATCAAGAATGGCATAATTGGAATAACCTAACATTGGTGAATAGTTCGAGGCTGTAGTGGTAAAGATAAAGTAGTAATGATGTAATGCATGATGGTTTCGTCATATGGAGAGCAGATTGACGACTGAAATTTATAAAGCAAGCGGGATTAAGCGGTAAGTGGAATTGTTGGAAAAATATGACCTAGACGAACCTACACTGATCAAATGGGTGACGAGCGTCAGATATATCCGAAATTAGTAAATTATTATTAATCTTTGCGAAACCTACGAGCAATGCATGAAGAGACTGAAGCGAGAGAAGTCTCCATAGCAGTTGGCGTATAGTTTTCTTTGCCTATGGAAGAATATTAATGATGAAGATGAACTTGAATTTTCTTGCCTTTTGCTAAAGCGCTATCCGCAGTAATGTTTATCTTAAAAGCAGTCATTCATTTGTATATATCTTCAAATAGTTTCCGCCTCGATTCCCATATTACGCTTTTGGTTTGCTCCTCGCGTTCCTACCATATTGTTACCAAGCCAGACACATTGTTCAGGATTACTCCAATTTGGAACGTTGCCTCTATATTTGCATAATCTTTGTAACTACCTATCAGAAGCTTTCAATCCTGCTCATACACAAACTTAGTAGTCTAGATGTCGTTACAGAATGGAATGTGACATTTTATATATCAGTTTAAGCAACGCCTTTTAGGGAAAATAAATGGGGTAATGTTTGTACACTTGTAAGTTTCAAAGGACATCGGAGAATCCTCTTTTCCGTCGTAAAACCACATAAAAACATATGGTTATAGATATACCTATCAATTTTACCTCTCAACGCTATCACAAACACGAAAATTTTAGTTTAACAAGAATAAAAAATAAAAACTAGTATGTAGTAATACAAATTTTTATGGTATAATGGGGATGGTATAGGTATGTGTTGAATCATGTTATAGTTAGGTAGGTATTATGTACAAAAAAAATGTAATTGCATAAAGCATCTCATCTTCAAGCTGAAAAGCGTTCCATCCGCACTTTATCAACCTTTTAATAAAGAAATGTCAACCTTTTCTATAACACGAAGACCGTTATCAACTCCTCTAAGCACTTTCCAGCCCAATTTTCTTGATACCGACCGACCCCAATCAAGTGCAGGCCCAGCACCTTAAAATTCAATCAACACACCTCCGTATATTAGAGCGTTTAATTAGAGCAGACAATAGTGAGTGTGGACGATGACGTCATGAAAGGGGAGGAGACAATACGTGTCCCGGCTCAGAATCCCGGACATAATGACGCTGAGTTTTAATGTTCGTTCCACAGCGTCCCGCTGACCTAGCTATTATCATACATAATGAAGAAGGCATAAGAGTCACATCACGTGAAATTAATTTGTGGCCATGGCAGGTAACCTGTGATGACATGGGTAATTCCATTTTCAAAGTCTCTTAGACTTGGCAGTGAGATTTTGCATGGGTTTAAGTATTTGTGGGCAGATTAATTTATCTCGTTAGGAAAGCTTTGCTTATGTCGTAGACCCGTAGACCGATCGTAGAATTGGGCATGTCGTGAATCTGCCTGGGCATTTCTCATCAATCCGCCCGACTTTCTGTTAGGTACATCGCGAAATAATTAGCCAAAACATGAAATGGCGGCGTATCATGAAATGCCCAGACAGATTACGATCTACCCAATTCGACGATTAAGGGAAGAGAACAAAAAACATAATTTCTTTCCGAGGGTTTCGTACGAGACGACTAAGAGATAAGATTTCTTTTGTAGTGTTTTAGTAAGTGTAAAACAAAACACATTATCACTTGACACACCATCTTGAAACTAAATATACTGATGACAATGCTCGTATTGCCCGTTATAAAACGTGGTTGTGAAATAGAATATGATCGTAATATCATGTATAATTATGTACCTTCATATTCCTAAGTACCCATGTAACATCTGTCTAAAAGGCAGTGTGATCCAGATGCTGATTGTGATTAAAGATTTGTGAATGTTGGCGAGAGATCAATAACAGAAAGCTGTGTAAACACAAAGGAATGAATATTCAGAAAGTTTTTGTTAAGATTCAGAAGATTATTTAAAGAACCGCGTCAAAAGAGCCGGAGCTACGGAAAGAATCTTTGGAAAAGTCTTATCGGACCGTCTATGCAAAAGAAATGCAAATATTTAAAAGCCAAGGGATGACCAAGTCGCCGGCGTGCATACAAAAACTTTCACCGGCAGCAAAAATTCCGAGGGACTACCTTTTATGGAAACTTGACCGATTCGGATGAGACCGAACTCATACTAAGAAAATGTATAATATATAAAAAAGATTAATTATGCCACACGTGAGTAATACTACCAAGAAACTATAAAACATGAAAAACAAAAGGAACATGAAATAATACCAAATTGTATGACAAAATTAATTTTGACAAGAAAGCTGCAGTTAAAAGATATTATGTAATATATTTTAGCAGAAGTTAAACGTCAAGTAGTAGCGTCCCATGCACAGGCGTAGTGCTAGGACGCTCTGCGGCAGATGGACCGGCCGGCGTCGGCGGGCGACCTAAAAAGGGAGCGGGGAGCGACATGTTGAGGAAGGCCGAGGATTGAGCGCCTTGGGTGAGGCCTATGTTCAGCAGTGGAAAATGATGGGATAGATGATGATGAAGTAGTAGTACTCATTGAAAGATATGAATGAAATTAGATTAGAGTAATCATTATGTTCGAAACACTTCAAGACGTTTCACAACAAGTTAAGCACTTTTTGTACAGGCGACTTATTTCTGAGCAGACAAGATGTTGCGTTGACAATGTTGACATATAATAGTTTAATCGACACTAACTATTGGACAATGTTTATAGGATGGGCTCGAACGTCAATGAAAGATTTCCTTTCTTACATGGCAAAGTTCATAGATATCGCTTATCAAGATTATGTAAAAATATATTACCCCATACTTTATAGACTAATATCTACTGAAATCAACTAGTCTGAAATAAGCCAAACGAATAAACAACTAGTCATAGATTTGTCGAAGTAGTGTAGGTACAAACTACAAAGTTTATCCCAGAGACAAGAAGTCGTCGACACTGCCGACAGAGATAAAGTGCTCAACGTTTCGCTAAACATTTTCTGAGACAAAACGCAAGTGCAAAAGTGTTTTGCATGAGTCCTGTGACACGTGTAGAAATGTTTCTGCTACCAACAGGGTAATTTGTCAAAACGCTGAATATGAAAGTTTTAGTTTGAAACTGTAGCAAGTTGTAAAATTTGTTCGTAAGATCGTAAATGATTACGAACGTGACTATAATGAAAACTGTCATATTTAAGAAAATAAGTGGCGTTGTTAAAAATTAAAACTAAAATGAAGTACCTAGGTATCTTTGGGTGCCCAAAATAAAAGAAGTAATGATAAAATAGAAAAATCAATAAAATGTATACTTATCTGGGTGTTAGGGTAAACAGTTGCATTACTTTAAGGGGTGATTGTACCCATGATACGTGATACAACCTTCCCTAAGAAACGAATAAGAAATTTGCAAAAAAAAATTGTACTTTCGACACGAAATGCAATCAGCTGATCGAAAGTTTGTATGAAAAGTCGAAATTTTGCGGTTTCTTAGGGAGAGTTGTTAAGTATCATGGGTACCCAGAAACTTAAAGTAATGAAACTGATGACCCTAACAACCGGTAGTTGTGTTATGTAACTATACAAAATTTATATTATAGTTAATTACAAGGAAAAATGTATGCAAGAGAGTTCCGAAGCCGCTAGGGAAAGAGAGAGAGAGAGACGAGTTGGTTGTATAAGGTCTAACAAAATTAGGTGAAACTGTTTTAAGGGGATGATCAGACCATCAAACTGAAGAACTTTCTCTAAGGGACCAATATCGATCTTGGTATTAGTCCCATCGAGAAAGTTGTTCAGTTTGATGGTCTGATCATTTCATTAAGTATGCCTTTGCCGCTATCTCAATAGTATCTACCAATACTACCTTATAGTATCTACTTCAGAAAAGCAGTGGTGCCCACATTGTCAAAGCAACTATCAAAGATGATATCATAGTCTGAGACGAAGAGCAATAATAAAACCGTACAAAAATTCAAACACTAACAAAACAAGTTTTTCCCGACTCCAACTTGTTTAAAGATTTGTCAGATTTTCCGCAAAATTTTATTTAGGATAGTTTCGTCCGTGCCAATAGGTAACAGACTGGGTTCAATAGCTTGCCGGGCGCCGACAAATCCAATAAAGAAGCGTGCCTCGAAGAAATTTATGTTATTGACCGGATTATACCCACTGACGTGTTAGAGCTTGAAACTCCGTACAAACCAACTCTTTTAGACCTCTCCGACATCATACAATTCTGCTGAAGCTTCCTTTCAAGCAGGGATCTCAATCGGTGGTCATATTATTGATTGTTCCTTCAAACACCTTTTTCGATGCGTCAGCGATCATACCCAACGAGGGTCTGTTCTACATATTACGTGCTAAACGGTTTCCGACGTGTGCCATCGAATTTTGTGATTTATTGCTTTCTAATATGAGAAGAGTTTGTTTCCGTTTGTTGCTTGTTGAACAACTTTATTGGAATTTGTTCCTTTTTCATCCCAATGGTAGCTACATATATTTTAAGATCTCTTTTGTTGGTGGAGTATGTACCTATAATTTATAGCATATCTAATGACTCCAAAACGACTGAATATTACTAAGAAAACTGTTTATGATCTATTTACAGGCGGATAAGGTTTGAAGTTGAACCCCCATCTTTTTCCTGAGGACTAATAGATTGAGGTCAAGAGCAAACCCATGTTTGATAATGTCCGTTGGCTGTTATACAACTAACTGATCATGATCAAGTGCAAAACGTTTTTGGTGATTCAAATAAACGTTATTATACTACAGAAGTGAACACAGGCAAATAATCTAAACCATTTCATTAATCTTGTCAAAAGAACGCTATTCTGCGTTCAAATATTAATAAATGTGTGATGGATGATTCTGATGATGACAAATAAATTAAGTATTAAAATCTTTTCATATTTCGTTCGGGGTAAACCAAAGTATATTTCAGCAATTTTCCAAAAGGAAATCCCGTAAATATTCTTCAAAGAGTCATTTAAATTTTGAGTACGTATCCATACGGATAGGTCGATAAGGCCCGGAGGGTAAAAAATGGAGATCGCATCGTAATAAAGCTGGCACGGGTTAGACCTGCACTCAGGTTAAATTGTATACTATATACATACGCAGCTGATGAATATGTATGTTCAACTTGCTATCTTTGACGATCTTATTGGAAAACGACGAATGCATAGAAAGAAGTAAGAAGAATAGAATGGAGATCAACAAGCTGTTTTGACTAATAATAAGGAAACTAGAATAGAGTTTAAGTAAGCCAATTGCTCATGATGTTTTTTCCTGTAGATTAGAAATGAGTGTTACCACAAGAAAAGGCTTTACGGTTCATTCAAGTCATCCGCACTAATATAAGATACAAACAACTACCTAGGTTATGCCTATTACCTGCGACTTCGTCTGCGGGGGCTTTAAACAAGTATCCTATTAAGGGCCTATGCCGAAAAATAATTGAAGCGAAATGGGCGTGTGATAGCTTACATTACTGCCTGATGCGAGAGAAAGAGATGGGGCGGCACGCGCGCCTGAAACGACGCAAGCGTAAAACAATCTTTATTTAATTGTGATTGTACTATTTATGTAAGTTCAATTCTGCTCTAATCAAAATTTGTAAAATATCAATCTCTTTTTTTAAATCAAGTCTCGTGTTTCTATTATTCACCGTTTAGCAGTTCCAAGCGTTTATCGATAAAGACGGAGGTTACTTTGGCTTGTTTTTGTATCGAGAAAATGTGTCTTAATCGTGTTTTGGCTGTAATCAAAACTTTAATTATATGTTCAATTTACACATATCCGCTAATCATACTCCTACTGTTAATACTTCGTGATATATGACGCTTTGAAGAATCCTATTTTTTTTCACATAGCCCCTTAACATGGACGTTTTCTATCTGTGCGCCGAATCCAAACATCCAAACATTGTCACAAACTATCAATATTGGTATTTATAGTATCTAGGATAGTGTAACGTCTCAATAACTGTTTTCACGCCTACGAACTATTGTTATTATTAATATTCTGTGGTTATAACGGTCACATTTTCTCAAACGGATCAAGAACTTATAATTAAATCAAAATATTTGTGTTTCCCTGAATTTCAGTTCCCTTTCATCGGGTCTGTTCTTCCGGGCATTTGGTTAATGTATCAGACTGGTCATAAATCTTGTTCCTTTGATCAGGCCCTGCTTCCCTATAGGTCCCCGGGGGCAGGGGACAGGTTACCCTCTGTCGGGTGCATCTAAAGTTTTACAGGACGTGTCTGCGATTACGTTTTGATTTAGTTTATAAGTTTTGACGTGAAGATAAGTTTGAGTGTCTATGAATTTGCAAAATGCAAACTAAAACATAGTTTTCACAAAAGAAGATTTTAGATTGTATTGTTCATTCCTCTTGTTTTAATATTTATTGCAACACTTTATTGTACGCACGGAAATAAACAGGTGTGGTGCTTTTTGGCTCAAGTGAAAAGATAAATTTACGCAATTTTACTTTTTATTGTATTAAATATTTTATTTTTAGTTCCACGTACAGTAAGGATTATTGTACCATTATCATTCGAAACTATACAGGATGTTACAAAAATACAAATAAACATTTAAGGGGGTGGTTAAGACCATCAAACTGAACAACTTTCACTGTGGGACCAATATGGAAATCACGAAAAAAAAAATCGGATGTTCCATCATCATCATCATCACCATATCAGCCAATAGATGCCCACTGCTGGACATAGGCCTCCCACAAAATGGGGAGATTTGCCAAAATCGCCATTATGCGATGCGTTCGCGATGTTCCAATACTAAACTACAGATCTACTCAAGCTAAATGCATGGGACAAAAGATTTTTTTTCACGATTTCGTTGTTGGTCCCATAGTAAAAGTTGTTCAGTTTGATGGTCTCAACAACCCCCTTACAAGTTTTAAATGTTTATTTGTACTTTTGTATCACCCTGTATAGCGAAATGTACCGTCATACAATAGGTACTCAATTTGTAATTATTTGAGGAGCATATACCTACTAAATAGTGACTGCAATCGGATAACATAAAAATAGTAAACTTATTCTTTCCGTGCCCATAACGATAAAAAATTAAAAATATATTATGTAAGTATAATTACAAAATTAATTCTCAGTTGTCTCCAGTTGTTTACTTAGGATTGTGTTCATTCAAAACTTAGTTTTTGCACAATTTTGGCACAAATGTCACAAGAGACAGTAAAAAATAATAACCGCAAATTAGAGCTCCATTATAACGTTTATCATCCATTAGTTGCATAGTAAATAAATCGATAGATCTGGCAGTATCGACTGATTGCTCTGACGCAACGTGATCTATCACGACGCTACCATTATGAGGTCGGCTGTAATCGAACAACTACTAGTTAAGGGTGGTCTTTGTATATGGTCATAATTTTCTTTCGGTTTAAAGTTCAGAATGGATCTGGACCCATCGCAGTTTGCTTGTATGATTGAGAAATGCAGGAAAAGCATTCTAGAGGACGAGTTCCAACAAAGGCCAAATGACCAAAAATAGGACAGCATAGAGGCATATTTGCAAGCAGAAATAGGCCCATCAGTCCACCACCCACTCCCACCGATGTAACTCCTGTAAATCACGATCTATATACAGCGACCTTCGTAAATCGTAACACTAGACAACAAATATTGATATTAATCACACCCAACCTCAAAAGTTTTACTTTATTATATATTTTTTTAAATATTTTATTTAAAAGAGACATTATTGGTGAATACCCTACTGACAAGAGCGTAGCTCTTAAATAAGAAGATGATGAATTGGAATTGTTGTCATCCTTTGAACTAAGGCTCTAGCTTTAATATATCAAACTGAAATACTTTTACTATGGGAGTGTCCTTAATGTTTTTACATTACTGCTAAGTGACCGAGGACATTTCTAGCACACTAGCCAACCAAAGAGAACAGAATTCGAAAGGAATTCAATTAAAGAAGATAGGGGTAGGAAAAAACAACAAGATATCAAACGTATTGCAGGCAGGCCCGATCCTCGTCGATGATGCAGAAGAAAATAAACATATGGGCAATGCTAATTTTCTAACTGAGCCACTGTAAATAATTAATCTGTGACTGAGCACTGAACCAGCCACTGTAGTATTGCCACCGTTATACAGCACTATCGCACCTTCGCTCCCTTTCTATTTGTGCGGGAACGAACGAGATAAAAGGCGTGATATAGCCGCATCACGTGTAACATGCTAGCTAGGCAGGACGTAAAAGAGGAGTAGGTAGAAACAAGAAACAAAGTGGAAAACCATATTGTTGTTGTCCAGATCCCGCAACGAAACATGAGTGATGACCTTGAATGGTCAGAAATCAAATTCACCCCTATTTGGCGGCAGGAAACGGGAGACAGCCGACGTCCAAACGCCATTGGCCATTCATAGAGATCTAGAGAGATGCCAACCAACGCGCTGAGTACGAAACGTAGTGTCGCATTACCACCAGTACCACGCGATAGAAAGTATTTTGTTTGCTTGAATGTGCTCATTATCCATTGCGGTATCAGAACTCAACGTTCGAATAATCTTTAGTACTTCGCAAGCATTGTAAACTATTTACACATAATATCACGACTGGCTTTCAGCCTCATAATATATTGAAACCTTACTGTCGCGAGCAATGTGTTCCGTTTTTGCGCATATTGCTGCGACACTGGTCCCGCCCTCTTTTCACATCTCCGTTTAGTTTTTGTGATCTGTGCCATTGGCTGATTATTACGTCATCAACTTGCGCAAAAATCCCTACCACTTTCAACTTTAAGTGGGCAAAATATAAAATTGAAGAGCATACTAAGCAAGAGAACGTGGTAGACTCAAAATGCAGAAATTATGAAATAATTAATAACCACAAAAGGATTTATTAATGCATGATGAGGAAACTATAGAATGTTGTAAAGTACTGTTTATACTCCTCATGGCGAAAGTAATGGGCGTTGCTCAACCTATCAGAGCCTTAGGACAAACTTCCAGTCAACTAATTTACCTCTACAATAAGTACCAGTGATGAAATTTGATTACCATTAAACAACAAGATTTATGTAGGTATTACCATTTTAATTAATTAATAGCAAAAGTATACTTAACCATTATAAATTAAACGGTAATTAACGCGAAATATCGGCTATTTAGCCTTTTAGTTTCAACACTGTATTCCTCAACTTGCAATTCACTAAGCGCAAACATCGTCACAACCAAGCACAGTGTCTGTGCAACCAAGTCACAACCTTAAATTCGTCGTTGAAACACCGGCAAGCTGACAATTCGGTATTCGCTATGGTTATGTCATGTGTCATCTATATACTATTATAAAACTGTAACAGGAAGTTTGTCTGTACATTGAAGATATTAACAAAAAAAAAGTTACGATATGGTTTTTAGGTGTCCCTGATTCCATTTCACCAATTTTTGGATTTTTTGTCTGTCTGTTTGTTTGTGTGTTTGTTTGTGTGTTTGTTTGTTTGTTTGATCGAGTATCACGCAAAAACTACTGAACCGATTTTGATGAAACTTTTTTTGTTTGATAGCTTATGATCTGACTTAAAATCTGGTATATAATTTGTGCGGACGAAGTCGCGGGTTAACGCTCGTAATCATATAAAAACTTCTACGATCTGAAGGATGCAAGAAGGAGGTTACATTTGTGAGCTTTTCGATGTTTTTGACAGCGATGTGACGCTTAAATTGCACTCCAGAGCCTGACGCATCCTAATCGCATCAAATGCAAGTGATAATACAATATTTACCGTCATCATCGTCATATTTATATAAGGTCTAACAAAATTAGGTGAAACTACACTGGCCTGCAAAACTAAGTATCACACATTTAAAATTGCAATAACTTTTTCAGTACACAGAATTTACTTTCGAAATAAAAAGGACTCGCAAAAGAGTTTAATGTACAAAGAATAATTACAAAGAAAGCTGATAGCATTTGCTATAAAACGTTTTTTATTTTAAATCTCTAATTTCTATGGTTCAGAAAAAATTAAAATATTAAAAGTGTAGTACTTAGTTTTGCAGGTCAGTGTATTTTAAGGGGATGAACAGACCATCAAACTCAACAACTATCTCTATGGGACTAATATCAAAATCGCGTAAAAAAAATCAGCCGTTCCATACAAACCTACTCGACCTAAATGTAATGGGACAGCAGATTTTTTTTTCACGATTTCAATATTGGTCCCATAGAGAAAGTTGTTCAGTTCGATGGTCTGATCATCCCCTTAAAATAGTTTCAGCTAATTTTGTTAGACCTTATATACAGGATGTAAACTTAAATGCTCTACATACCTACCTACCTACATAAAGGGGTGATTCATATCATCAAACTGAATCACTTTTACTATGGGACCATATTTATTATTTATTTATTTAACACTTTATTGTACACATATCAATACAGAAAAAACAATTAAAGTAGACATGTACAAAGGGCGAGCTTATCTCCATCCATCTACGAAATCAATAAAAAAAATCAGATGTTTCAAACATTTTGGTAGAGTAGCTATTGACACTTATTTCTATAGAACAGAAGATTTTTTTTCGCGATTTCGATCTTGGTTCCATCATTATTTTTTTCAGTTTGATGGTCTGAGGCACTGTTCGATATGAACGCACGACGACACATCAAGCTATACAAAACCAAAATAAGCTGGCCGCGCGTAGGTCGAGTAATGTATAACGTTGCGATTAGTACACCCTGTAGGTATAAATTCATCTCTTTAACTTTCAACGGAAATCTAAAAAAATATTATCTTCAGTTATAATTTTTTAAATTGTTTGATGCTCCTACGCAGTATTATTTGACGGATGGTCAAACTGTAATACTGAAAATGGTAACAATTTGAAATTGTTATTTGTGTACGTGAGAGCTCTCATGTAAACTCTACTATTTCTTATAAAACCACTCCTACACTGAGCGATGGTTTATATAGATTCTACAAGGTACTTCTACATTCTGATTATTGTATACCAGAGAACACAAATGAAACACAACGAAGAAAACGTAAATAATGGTTGTATTTAGTTTGTACTGAGTAGGTATATAAGGTCTAACAAAATTAGGTGAAACTATTTTAAGACGATGATCAGACCATCAAACTGAACAACTTTCTCTATGGGACCGATATTGACATCGCGAAAAAAAAATCAGCTGTTCCATACAAACCTACTCGACCAAATTATGGGTCCTTAAAAGGTCTAACAAAATTAGCTGAAACTATTTTAAGGGGATGATCAGACCATCAAACTGAACAACTTTCTCTATGGGACCAATATTGAAATCGCGAAAAAAAATCTGCTGTCCCATACATTTAGGTAGAGTAGGTTTGTATGGAACAGCTGATTTTTTTTTCGCATTTTCGATATTGGTCTTATAGAGAAAGTTGTTCAGTTTGATGGTCTGATCATCCCCTTAAAATAGTTTCACCTAATTTTGTTAGACCTTACATATTTAACTTTATTAATGCTAACAACGGTCTCATTGCTTAACATCCCGATACACAACTGCCAGCATATTAAGAAGGTCTTATGTAAGTATAGTTTCTTCTTAATATGCTGACGATTTCGATTTTACCATTATGGTACTTATGGTATGGTCCTCCATTCTCGACTTATGGCGGCACACAGGCGGTCTGTGGAAACAGCTGACTTTTGTTTGCTCCCATTAATGACATTCTATACACATGGACTCATCATGTCATACTAATAACAAAATCCATAAAAGGCACATGTCTCTAAATCACCTTAGTTTACTTCAGTTGTGCTTCGTATACATTGCCGCTGACATTCCAGTCCTTTCAAATGTCCTCGGTCACTAAGCAGTAATGTAAAAATATTAAGGACACTCCCATAGTAAAAGTATTTCAGTTTGATGTATAAAGCTAGAGCCTTAGTTCAAAGGATGACAACAATTTCAATTTCAAAGGTAATTTCATCACCTTCTTATTTAAGAGTCGAGCTCTTGTCAGTGGAGTATTCGCCAATCCTGTCTCTTTTAAATAAAATATTTAAAAATATATATAAAATAAAGTAAAACTTTTGAGGTTGGGTGTGATTATTATCATTATTTGTATCCGCATTGTAACGATTGGTATCAAAATCATTGATAATATTGATAGTGAGCCATGCGTTTTTAATACGTCGGTGTTTATATTCTTAGTAAAGAAATGTTATAAAACTGTACAAAATGCAGTTACACTGTATTTTACGGCGTAATTATAAATTTGTGAAAGTAGGTAACCGTTCAGTACAATGTAAAGTTTGAAAGGAGTTTTTGTTTTGTTTAATTAGCTGTAATTGCAATTTAATTTCCTAATAAAATTCACACTAATGAACTGAAATAAAACGCGGCCTACATAAATTTAACAATTTATGGGAAAGCATATTGCTTGCCATAAAATTTAACAAGGATAAATCCAATTAATTTAATGTCAATCAACTTTCAATATATTTATGGCATTATTGGTGCCATAACGTCGTCGTGTGATAATATTCTACTTTCTTAATTAGAAGCCTAAAAAAACTTTATGGTATAGCTATAGAAAACCTTTGTTCTCTGAGCGATTGTTAAAAATGTTGGTCAAGATAGAGCCAGGTTGTATGAATGGTTCCGTTTCGAAAAAATTTACCTTGTTTGTTCCAGTCACTCTTCCTTTATTCGATTTTTTAGGAAAATTTCATCTCATTTTTATTTTCTTCAGTTCAAAACGATCTTCTTCATTTTTATCTCTAAAAGTCCTAAGATAAAATTTATAAGAAAGAACGCTAACCTTCGAATTCACTGTTGACTGTTGTTGTTGTTCACTGTTGGTGTTTGTAGCAAGTTTTTAACCAAACCAAAAGATGGCATTGCTGTCGTGAATATGGTAGGTACCTACGTAGAAAACTATGACGTACCTATGCGGTCAAACAAAATGTATACATGATTATATAACGACGGGATATAAGGTTTAAAAATATAAGTTTAAGTTAAATATAATTTTAAAGATCTAAGTGGCTTTCTACCAATCTTTTTAATTTGGAAAGTGGGAATAAATGAAACAATACCTCATTAAGGGTCACCGGTTATAGAAAAGCTCAGCGTGTGGCCAAAGGGCGGCCGATTAATAACTTAATTACACGCTCTTAAGGCCCTATGACTTTGACCCTCAGTTAGGCCAAGTAGGGTGGCATAGCTTGGAATTAATGACCGGCTGTAAGCGACGAAAATTATGTTCTGCTAGAGACTTAGCTCTATAAAGAAGAATACTACAAAATCTGTAGTACCAAGTTTAATAATGATCATATAGAAGGTAAAATCTGAAGGGTTGATGTTGATGTGCTTGTGCCTTACTTCCTGAGTTCCTGACTGATTTCGGTCGACGCATCGGGTTCATCTCTTGTTCTTCTCTTTTGAATATCATAGCCAAGTGCGCTGAACGGCTCAAATGGGGAATCAACTGACAACAGAATGTATGAAGAAATATCTTTGACATAAAATGACGTAAATTTTAATATTGATGTCGTGAAAAATATACGCTAGATAGAATGAAGTAAGTTACTATGGTTTACGCATAGTATTGTATTATCAACGTATACTAAAAGAGTAGAACAAACAAATGAAATGATTCATAATTTCATATGATAATATGTACGTTACTATAATATAGTTTTCCAGCTAGAAGCACTAACACCAAAATGCGAAACCCAAATAAAGCCTTCCAGACATTAATAACAATCTCTAACAAACACATAATACCACCAAAACAGAACACTAAAACTGTCTTAACTCGACTTAAGTAGCAAAACAAGTAAATTCGTCATAGCAAGCCAGCAAAGCTCGCGTGGTCTCACCTCATAGTCCTTTCAACATGTAAGTCCCTTAAACCGAACCATTTTCATCTTTATTACGTTGCTCTAAGTATTTCGTTAAATGACTATCAAACGTGGAGTAAAACAAGTCGCTGTTTGCACTCCTAAGACTAATGTTTATTGAATACATTAGAAACATTTAAGATTTATACTGCCCTTGCGCTTTGTAATTATCGTAATCGATCAAGGTTAAACTGAGGTCAAAGATATTTATTTCTGTTATTCGTGAATATGATTATAATGGATTTTGTTACAAACAAGCTATTGTCTTTTATGTTATTAAAGCTATTATGTGGCCAGAGTTCCTTGTTCCAATGCTTAATAGATAACTGTTTTGATTCAGTGAAAAAAGCTTTGTATGTAATTATGACTAATCATTAAAGAAGCTGACCAGATAAAAGAAGGTGTTTTGTATCAAAGATGTAAATATAATAATATATTTTACGGGTTCCAAATATTGGGATAAGGAGAAGGATGATATAGCTAATAAATGACAGGTTATATTCGGCTATATTATATATTACCTATTTGTATCATATTAAGGGAATGAGACACTTTAGACATTGAAGCAATTATATCTGCATAATGTTGACTACCTTTCGCCCATTCAGTTGATTATTCAGTACAATAATAATCATTAACTAGATTTCAAAGACATGCCCAAAGAAAGAAGCCTTCCTGACTAAAGTTAACAACTAACTACTTAAAAGCCGGTCAAAACAATGCGCGGAGAAATGACGGGCACTCCTTACGCATATCATTTCAGCTAAGGCCTTCTAATTTATAGTGGACTTGAAGTCACCGAGATAGTTTGCAACAGTTTACGGTTAAAGGAAAGCTGGCCCGCGCACAGGAGCAAGGCGAATCGTGTGGACACGCCGATTTGCGGCGAAAGTTACCCCGCTACCAGTTAAGCAAATGTCGCTCCATTTTGTTACTTTATTGGTCGTTAATCTAAAATATCTACTGAGTTCATGTCAAATTGTTCTAGATAGTAAAGCGGTGACATTGATACACAGTAAGCGCGGATAACATAGTTGCATTGCTTGTAAGAGGTACTTTTGGTGTCGCTCAAGGGTCTTAACTTGGTCCTGTACTATTCCTATCTGTTGTATATAAACCTTGAGGAATTCATTTGAATGTTGAAGCTTTAACGGACTACGTAATACGTGGGTGTAATCGACAATATCCATTAACCAATAGAAAGGGTTTTGGTTCACATGAGTCAAATTTCAGTAACACCCATTCGAACGAGTTTTAATGGCTATTAAAGACTATTATAATAATAAATTGATTAACGAAAGTGATAAAAATAATAGGTAGTCAGCACTAGAAGGTACCAAATTACAAACGTAATTTACAAAAGCCATTACAATAACTTTCTAAACTTACGACTTTATAACAAGCATGTTAAACTACGAGATAACAATTTTAACAATTTTAAGAAATAGTAAGTATGTAGAGACTTTAGTAAATCAAACTAAACAACATTTACAATAGGAGCAAAACTAAAATCGCAAAACAAAATCCGTTATACATATGAATCAGATAAGCATTTCAGTTTTGTATCTTACAGCAGATTTCTTATTTGGGATTTCAGGTGTGGTCCCATAGTAAAAGTAGTTTTGTTTAATGGTATAATCATTCCCTTAAAAACCGTTAGCATCATGTCAGCATATTTAAGTATGTTTAAAACCTTAAACTTCAATGTTGACCTCAGTTGTGTGCATAAGCTTTAAGTTTATGTTCCCGGTTAAACTTAATTCTATCCAATGGCAGGTTATTAAGAACGCCCACAGTTTCGCAGTTATCCTAACCCGGAACAAAGGTAAATATAATTTACACTCATATTATGCTAGTTCAGTTTTAAAAATGAGATTATGATCTGCCTCAAGGTTTTGTTTACTAATTTCATCGATGTTTATAGTTTCGTTTACTTTCAGACAATATTATAATTCACAGGTCTTGAAAATTTCGTCTTTTCTAAGTCATGGATTCTATCAATCAAGCAATTAAACAATTTAGCTATAGCCAAACTGGTGAAAGGGGACAAAATATATGTACTCGTACATAAACTCACGAACAGAATCCCTTTTGAGGTGGTCAGACCACTTATAACTATATTATTAACACTTTCGCTGATAAGCTCAAAACAATGATCTTCGCGCAGTGCTAACACTGTGGAATGCAATACAATTGTGACTCACCGGGCGAGTCGTGCGCACTGCGGCACATTTGTTGCTGACCTACGACATAGGTCGTCAGCAGTTAAAGTGTTAACGGAGCAATATCAGCAATGCTCTTTTTATTGGCTCATGAGTCGAGACATCCAAGAAATTTTACCGCACCAATTTCAATATTTTACTCCCAGAACTGGAAGTCCCGTAGTGAAATATCCACTTCGATCTGCCTAGTTTTGCGTCGACTAGGAGATATTCTAGGTCTAACTGTCTGTAACACGCCACATTAAGCAACGTCCCTCGGCTATCAGGCTATCACACGTGGTTAGTGACACAGCGTGGCTTCCAGGTGAAAGTTGAGCGGAGCAAATCGCAAATTATCCTTGCTTCTCCCGCTGGCTTAGTGTGGTCTAGGTTAGTGGCGCGAGCGGATTTATCGGGCAACAGCGCTCTCTGTGATACCTGTACCAGGGAAGCAAGGATGATCTGACCCACACATACTTCTTCTATCTGGCCGTCCTTTACAGAAGCCAGTATTTAAGGGACTTCTGTAAAGGGTATCTAGGTGAAAGTGACCTGTGTGGACCAGATCATCCTTGCTTCTCACGCTGATACAATGTTGTATAGGATTCTGACAAGAACGGAGTGGATCAGTGTTTTGAATATGAATTTACTTTCTCTGGATCTATAACATGTTCTGATTGTCTACCCTATCCTATGTTCTGTAATCCTATCCTATGTAACTCCTGATATTTTCACTAAAGATCGGATTCAGCTAAATGTGTTTTATGAAATCTTTAAAAATCCTACCTTTCGTAACTTACACCAATAGTAAAATCGTTTGTAAAAACGTAATATCGGTAACGTTATCGTGATGAAACTTGAATGATCCGAACATTAGGACCACGGCAGCCATCTTACTTTCGTCTCACACTTTCATGGGAAAAACTGATGATTGACGAAGATTGAAGATTGCATGTATTTATAAATATTTTTATACACTTTCTTTATCAATGTTTTGTAAAAGAAATATTACATTTTCATTAATTTTCTGACAGTGAAAGATTTATGAAAAATATTTACAAAAGCAGAGAAAGAAGTTATCAACCTGTAGGTACCTACCTACAGGTTGATAACTTCTTTCTCGTTAATGAAGCAAAATATAAGGCGAATCTTAAGAAAAACATAAATTGCTCGTATACTTGGCATTTATACCGGCTTTTGTCATTCTTACAACGGTTTTATCATGTTTACTCGATTATTTTAGGCAACCTCTAACCTCGGAATTGATTAAGTTAACCCCTTCTAACCTTGCAAAAATAACAAGCATTAAACTAAACTCCTCTCGCAATTCAGTAAATCAGTGTGCTAGAACGGGACGGTAAGAATTCATTATCAGACTAGGAAGTCTGTCACATCCATTTGTGGATGTCGCCAATTGTACTGACGAGTTTGTTCAAGATGGCGAGCACGTTTAGGACGCGGGAGTTGTATAGATTTGATTTAAAAGGAGATTTTTAGTTTTTTTCGTCATCGTATTTTTTACAAAGTAACTACTGGTACCGGTTATGGTAATCTTATGGTAGCCTTGTGGCTCTAGCTTAGATTGGACCACACCATTTCTTCCCGTGGGTGTTGTACGAGACGACTAAGGGATAAGGGTTTACAGTGTATTTTTTGGGCGAAAGGCCATCCACCTCACCACGTTATTTCATCTTGAAACCTTCAAGATGAAGTGAGCCTTGTTGCAACTGAATGCAAGAAAGTTGATAGTTGTAGCAATGGTTCTGACCACCCCGAAAGGGTATGTAATGGTAATTGTAGCATGAATCAAAGAATAAGCGTCCGGCTCCAGAGCCGAGTTATAAATCTAGTCCTAAATTGATTAATAATCTATCCACTCCCGGCAAAGACATTATACTCCCAGCAATAGGTATCATATTCTCTTTGTTTTCTCACGTAGTCGAGTATTTATTATTAGCAGCCACATAAAGTGTTATGAATAATGATAATGGTTATCAATTGCATACAAAGTGTAGGTACTTAATACATTGACATAATACAGATAATGGTATTACAATCGTGTTGGCATTACGTATACATTGTTGATAATAGGTTGGATTGTAAATCATTAAAGTTACTCTTGATCAGACAAAGATCACATTTATAGGTACCTCCGACCGACCGTAAGGTCCGAAAAAGGATATTTTAGGTTTTCAGTTTTGAATGGAAGCAATAGTTGCAGCTAATTTTGTTCTAATCTTTTGTTGGTATTCTTTTACACATTGAATAAGAACTAGATGCAGTCTTATCATCTCATGTAAAATCTTAGCTTATTTCTGTCCGAATTGAAACTTTCATTGTCAGGTGACCTGAGATATTTGATAGATTTCTATTTTTGAAAGATTTCTATGTATAATAATTATGAATTATCATCTCCCAAACTTCACCATGATACATTTAAATCTGTCATTTTGATGATTGTGTTATAGTTTATATGTATCATTAGTATTTAGTTTTCTATTCTTGATCGAACAATTTTGTGTATCATGATCATGAATTATCAATAATATTATCATCTCCCAAACAACACAACGATACTTTTAAATCTGTCATTTTGATGATTGTGTATCTGGTTTTTATTCTTGATCGAAGATTTCTGTGTATAATGATCATGGAATGGACCATCATCTCCTGTCATATAACAGCCTTAGAAAAAGTATATGCCTCACGATTCTACCGTAAAACACAAAAGAGGCCAACATTCCTCGGTTGGTGTGCGTGAGGCGTCATACAAATTATGTCTGTGTGCATGTATATGGATAGGGTTTAGAGGCCAGTACTGGTTGCAATTTTTTTCTACGTTTTCGTAGCTTTGACTGTCAATCTTGACATATAACTTATCCAAGACTACAGCATATTTCCACCAAACAACGTAGGTACAATAGAAAACGCAACAGAAACAAGCTCTCTAGATGCTTCGTTGTTACAAAAGGGCACACATTACGGACAGACAGTCAAGCCTTCTGTGTATTGTTTATGATCGTAAACGGAGACCATATTGGAATGGAAACTAAGAAGCCACATGATTTGTTGTGCACGCCGACGAAACGGCTAAGTGGCGGAATAATGTTCAATATTAACACATAATTGTGAATAAGATATACGATTACAATGATGGATTTACTGCTTTTAACTAGCGGTTACTGGTTTGAATGATGACACGGTATTACATGTTAACATTATATGGCATAATATCCTTGTGTGTTGGTATACTACTGCACATTCAGATGAGAAATCATTCGATGTTCGAACTTTTTTCAATGTTTCTGTTTCTGGGTTGCACTTTATAATTACAACAGTCTAAAGAGGTAAATAATCTCTAAGTGTATTAGCCAAATGGTTAAATGATATTCGAGAAAAGAACAATTGGAAATCGAGGACAACAGGAAGAATTTTGAAAGAAAGGAACCACAAATATGCTGTCGCCGGATATAAAGTTAATTGTTCATTAAGCTTGTCTGCATACTCACATTAACATATTTAAATAGTTTTTTCCATAAACGTCCAATTCAAGTAAATAGAAATTACTGTAAAGGTAGAGTCTACGATGAAAAGCCAAGGTTGTTTCGAAAATAAGCTTTAAGCAAGTAAAGTCGACACCTTAATAAAACAAGTTATTCCAAAAGTTGTCACTTTCAGCAAAGTACTTGCTCAGTCCAAAACAATTCGAAAACTTTGGGTCTTTCAAAAGAAAATGACCGCTCAGGGTAACTGTCTATAACAATAAACTCGAGAGGGCTCCGTAGTAACTCGATGACAAAACTTTACAAAAATTTCCTAAGCTCACAACCTTCATTTTCAATTCTAAAGCTTCTACCTAAAGTCGGGATTCGAGTGGCTCGTAAGTGGTTCTTACAACGTTTGGAGGTTGAACAGATAAGTTCGAATAGCGTATAAGGGGATCAATTACGCACTACTCGCTCGTTGAGTGATCCGGGTTATTTATGTCAACTCAATAGAGTGAAATGCATTAAGAGATACATAGGTAAATATAGTAGCTGCAGCTCTTTATGTAGGAAGCCTTTTAAAAGATATAAATAGAATCAGTGGCTGATGTATTGGATAGGTTAATGCATGCTCTTGCCAATAGGTAGTGAATGAGACTAACACAGGTCCATTCGTAGGTAGCGCAAAATGTCGAAGATCTTATAGGTAGAAAGCAAGCGAACATAGTAAAATCTTGTTTGTGTATGTTGAGAATTATGATCGAAGAGAATGTTCCTGAGTTCCTGTAACAATACTTTATTAACAATGTATAGCATCCCAAAAATACGTTACGAGTCAATAGCATTTCTTTGACCGTTATTGGGTTAGTTGTTAGTAGTCCCATTTATAAAGGGTGAAATTGATATCATTAGCATCCTTTTAAACTAAGAGTCTACCCATCGAACTGAACAACTTTTACTATGGGAGCAAACCAATCGGAGCAAATAAAAATCAACAGTTTTTTTAATTTTTATTACGTATGGGTTTGCTCTTGACCTCAATCTAGTCCTCAGGACGAAGATGGGATCGACGATGTTAGCGAGGTCACCCAGAAGAAGCCTAGTTTCATACATTTGAGTCTAGTAGGCAGTGGCGGCGGGTGCAGTTTAGTATGGAACAGCAGATGTTTTTTTGCTCCGATCTGTCTGCTCCCATAATAAAAGTTGTTAATTTTGATGGGTAGATCTTAGTTTAAAAGGATGCTAATGATATCAATTTCACCCTGTAGTTATATAAGGTCTAACATAATTAGCTGAAACTATTTTAAGGGTATGCTCAGACCATCAAACTGAACAACTTTCTCTATGGGACCAATATCTAAATAGCGAAAAAAAAAAATCTCCTGTCCCATACCTGTTATGCTTGCAGTTTTGTATGGGACAGCAGATTTTTTTTTTCGCCATTTTGATATTGGTCCCATAGAGATAGTTGTTCAGTTTGATGGTCTGAGCATACCCCTTATGGTTTTGTGGGACTATAAATATGGTTTTTTAGGACTATAAGTAAAACATGTATGTATTTCAAACTTTTATTAAGGTGGTTTCAGTCCATACAAACGTTTGACGCACAACACGCGTAAACGGAATTAATAAAAGTAATATTTTATTTATGGAAAAATAGTTTAGAAAATCTAGTTGCCGCGTAACAAATAACATTTGCAATTTATAATATAATTACGATGATATAAAACTTTTTAAATTTTGTATGAAAAGTTTCAAAGCTTTATATCTTCGTCATTATTTTATAAATTGCAAATGTTATTTGTTACGCGGCATCTAGATTTTCTAAACTATTTTTCCATATATACAAAGTTACTTATATTAATACCGTTTACGCGTATTGTGAGTTAAAGTTTTGTATAAAATTGACCCATCTGCAACCGCCTTAAATAAATAAAAAATTAAAAAAACCCTTATAATAGTATCAGCTAGTTTTGTTAGACCTTATAATACAGGTTTGCTCCCATAGTAAAAGTTGTTCAGTTCGATGGGTAGACTCTTAGTTTAAAAGGATGCTAATGATATCAATTTCACCCTGTATAGAAAAGAAATTGTTTCTTCTCTTCTCATGAACAACGATATCAATTGATTGCCCCTTAATGACTTCGTTCAATCATTTACCAGCTAATGCGTATTGGATGATCACGATACCCAAACATCAGGTTGTAAACTGGTACAAAACATCAGCCCAATTGCTGAATGATCACTTTCGCCTTCAATCTTTGTAATTACGAACTCAAATGAACGAAAGCTGGTACAGCGAAAGTAATTGGGTAGGTGGTATGTAAATTTATTTGAGTCAAGTCAGTCATTGACGAGTGGATGTCTTGTAAGAGAGAATGATTAATATTGTCAAGTCTAAGATGGTTATTGGACAAGTTGATTAAATAAATCGGTTGCTGAAATGAAGAAGTCTAATGTGAACGTTTATGTAGTTAATTTGTACTAGAGAGCTGACATTCAACTTGAAGAATACAGACGACAAAAAATATATATTTACGGTCGAATTGAGAAACCTCCTCCTGTTTAGAAGTCGGTTAAAAAGAGAAATGAATTGTAGCACGGATGTAGCTCGAAGACTTTTCTGTCGTATCTCAATTGCAAAAACTGAAATCTCTAACAAAATTAGGTGAAACTAATTTAAGGGGATGATCAGACCATCAAACTGAACAACTTTCTCTATGGGACCAATAGTGAAATCGCGAAAAAAAAATCTGCTGTCCCATACATTTAGGTCGAGTAGGTTTGTATGGAACAGCTGTTTTTTTTTCGCGATTTCGATATTGGTCCCATAGAGAAAGTTGTTCAGGTTGATGGTCTGATCATCCCCTTAAAATAGTTTCACCTAATTTTGTTAGACCTTATATATGTAGTGTAGAATCAATAATTTTTTTTTAAACTAAGATAAACAGCAGCGACCTCTCATAACCTTGAATGAAGTTAAGCCAGCTCAGGGGATGATTATAAGCTGTCTTGGAACTTATTTTCGCCATCTATCATTGTTTATAGCTGTAATAACAACTTAATTGGCCATACAATGGTCAAGAGCATCATCACTAAATGGCTGGTCCTATAAACAAAAATAGTCCATATAAAAAATATATAATATATCGCAGGGTGTACATGACCGCCATAATCGTGTGAACATTCTCCCCGTTCCGACCATTTGACGCATCCGTCTCTTAATAAAACCGTTCTGGCGTGGCCGTTTGACAACTGGGAGGCAACCCTAGTGATGGCTAGTCATAACTTGACGTGATACGATATTTTTTTAGTTCCGAAAAATTCGAACGAACAACAAATCAAAAATGGTACCGCTTTTGCGTATACCCACACCTTGTACACTGTCAGCTGATAGCTGTAATTTCATACAAATGGGGAAAATTGAAAACAAAAGCATGTGCGATACTGAGTGAGTGTGACCGAGACAGGAATACGCATTTTGCAAAGAGGAACCACGATCCAACTATAAGGGGTGAGGTAAAAAGTAGGTGGGAGGCAGGGATACGACTGTCCGTACGGTATTGTAGTACTAGAAACTCTTTCTTATACCTTATGGTTCAACTCTACCTAGTGGTACAACTCTACATTGCTTTCTACAAGTAAGATTCACTTCAGCTTCAACATATCTCAGGTTTCTAATGGTCCACAGAAATATTTACTTTTGAAACCATAACTCTTATTTAAAATATTCTGCAAATTTTTCTTTTCTGAAGAAAATCGTTCTTTTACACATAATATCTCGTTTCTTATAAACAAACAATACTGAACATACCTATCGCAAACATCCGAATTACCTATACCTTTCATCATCATAATCACGGGCCTTATTTAATCTAAATTAAATGTTTCAAACATACCGACGTTCATGGCTGTATAAGCCAATTCGGGAGCGGCAATGCCTGCCGCATTTACGGCATTTGTGCTGTGTGTTTGCCTTTCGCCATTAACTACCTATATTATATCAAGACATTGATCTTCTCCATGTGGAAGTTCTTAGGTTTTAGAATATCTCTGAGTACCCCCTCGGGGAATGTAGTCGTGAGCATATGCTATGATTGTCTCCATCGTTACGTCTAAGAAATCATTTTCACTACGCTGTCGACAAAACATCTGCCCAACTACCCAACCTTACAAATTCCCATACAAACGATAGGCGTCAAACGAGCGGCATTCAGGGCTGACACCCGCGATTTGTCCTCGGCTTGACCCCAGCATCCGTTGCCGACAATTGACGCATTTGTCACCCCTGATGACTAGAGCTGTGAGTGTAAAGCTTATTTGTGGCACTTCTGATAGCTATTGGTGGAAAATATTTTGGAAATGTTATCGTCAATTTTATGCAATTTCCACTAGAAGCGAGGAGCATAAAACCGATTTGTTTTATTTACATCGATAATAAACCTATAAACCAATAAACAATTTACCAGGTTAATTATAAATAATCATTATATTCTAATAAGATCGGACATGCAGCGAGATTTAAAAACTTTAAAGGTTAATTCATTCACTCATTCATGTTCTTGTAATTCTTTATGTATTCAAATGTATGTTCTGTTTTGGAGTGCAATAAAGTATAAAATTGATTGATTGATTCATGTCAACAACTTTTCCCAAGGAACCAAACGGAAATTCGCAAAAAAAGAAATTTCTATACTTTTCATACGGTATTATAACTAAGAAGTTCGATTAGCTGATTGCATTTAGTATAACAAATAAAACATTTTTTTTTCTGAAGGAATGAACTTTTTTAGCAAAGCAGCGTCGAAAATGGATGGATTTTGACAACAGATTTTCGAAAACCTATATCTGTATCTTGGCCTTACAATCTGTAGGTATAATAATATAATAATACACAAGATAAGGTCAATCCAATTAGTTAGGTATTCTTTGTAAATCAATCATCATATTTTTATACGTAGACAATAAAAACATAATAGCTATAGAGTAATAATAAAAAGCAGTTCAATAACAAATAAAATTAATTTATTCTATTGATTTTTTTTAAACATACGTTAGTTAGTTCATAGATACGATTATTAATAACTACACAGTTCTTGGTGATTGGTGAAGGAAAACATAGGTACTGAAGAAAGCTACATGCTTTAATTTTGAAGCGTGTATGATGGTCCATTGTCAATTAAATATTGTTATTATAATTGTTTCAAATATTATTGATTTTAAACATGTTACAGCCATGTTGTGCTATTTCAAATCAAATTAAAGATTGAAAAATTTGTCTCGGGCGGGACTTGAACCCGCACTCTTCCAAACCGGGGAACTGCGTTATCTAATTTCGCCACCGAGCACACTACCCAGAGAACGAAACGGATTGGATAACGCAGTTCCCCGGTTTGGAAGAGTGCGGGTTCAAGTCCCGCCCGAGACAAATTTTTTAATCTTTAATTTGATTATAATTGTTTTCGTAATGTAATAAATAATTTTATTTTATTGTATTCTAAATAGTGACGATGAGCTGGCTACTTGACATTAAACAAAAACTAGAACACTTCTGAACCTGCTGTTTCCATACATTTGGGTCGAGTAGCCGTTGACGTTTTCTACAGAACAGCTGATTTTGATGTTGGCTCCATAATCCAAATTGTTTAGTTTGATGGACTGATCTGAAGCCTTTAAAGGCATTTATGGCTCTTTAATATGTAACACTAACGTATATTTCAGTTTAATTTAAATACCAGATGAGATGAGAATGCACATTGCATTAACTTCTGATGCTGACCGTAGCTGCAAGACACTCTTTAGGTCCGCCACATACTTACGGAATAAACCTGATTCGGAATTAGTTCCGGATGGAGTGTTGCCGCTTTCAGAGACTTTTTCACTAGATCTAGTGATTTTTTGATGTCTTAGGCGGAATTTTTTTATAGACTTACAGTCTCCAGTATATAGCAGTATAGTTGCGAAATCGCCTACGCTCAAAAATCGCTTGTGTGATAATGTATCATGCCATTTTGTATGCAGATTATGTCTAATGTTAAAATTATCGATAGTATTTTGATATAGTTGCATAATATTGATATACAATTTACAAATCATCATCGTAACGTCATGATATCATCACATGATAATAATTATAATGTATGAATGAATTGTTTGTTTCGTTTTAATAAATACCTACCTAAAAATACAATTGTCATTAATTTGGCATTTCATACATTTTTTAAACAGCACTCTAGTATTTTTTGCAACCACAGTTGACAACACTGAATCCTGAATCAGGATTCCGGATCGCAATTCCGTATGTGTGTGGCGGACCTTTCATCGTATTATAAACAAAAGTGCGTTAACCAGCGACTTCGTCCGCACAAATTATATACCAGATTTTAAGTCAGATCATAAGCTATCAAACAAAAAAAGTTTCATCAAAATCGGTTCAGTAGTTTTTGCGTGATACTCGTTCAAACAAACAAACAAACAAACACACAAACAAACAGACAGACAAAAAATCCAAAAATTGGTGAAATGGAATCAGGGACACCTAAAAACCATATCGTAACTTTTTTTTTGTTAATATCTTCAATGTACAGACAAACTTCCTGTTACAGATTTATAATAGTATAGATACAGGAACCTAGCACGGCTAACCCTACAAAAAGCAATAAGTAATAAAAATGTTTTGCCGTTGAATGAAATAGTAGCTAAGTATAAAAATAAAAATTTCAATATAACTTGACTGCGAAGCCACCTGTGAAGGAAAGTCGCTTACAAACGCAACCGCAACAATATCAGATTTCTAGCAACTACGACGGTAGCTTTTTGCTAATCGAAGTGTCTCGGGTTTTTTTCCAATTTCAATAGCAAAGGCACAAAAAATGTCTGCCAACTAGACTGATATTTCTATACAATAAACAAGCAGTGGCGATAAGATTATAACATAACGAGCGTTAACCCGCGACTTCGTCCGCATAAATTATATACCAGATTTTAAGTCAGATCATAAGCTATCAAACAAAAAAAGTTTCATCAAAATCTGTGTAGGTTCAGTAGTTTTTGCGTGATACTCGTTGAAACAAACAAACACCCAAACAAACACACAAACAAACAGACAGACAAAAAATCCAAAAATTGGTGAAATGGAATCAGGGACACCTAAAAACCATATCGTAACTTTTTTTTTGTTAATATCTTCAATGTACAGACAAACTTCCTATTACAGTTTTATAATAGTATAGATATAGATAATAAACGACGTCCGTGTGGTGTCGCGGCTAAGAATAGCACCATCCCATTTCCTCCCGTGGGTGTCGTAAAAGGCGACTAAGGGATCTACCGGAAGATGGGCAGCAGCGTCCTCTGAGTACACACATTCAATCCAACTGCGATCGCCAACCCGCCTACCAAGCGCGGCGATTATGGCAAATGGCTTATGATGCTTATGTTCAGCAGTGGACGTTTAATGGCTGATATGATGATGATGATGAATAAAAGACGTTTATTCAACCACACTAACAATTACAAAAGTACATCACCATCATCTTATACAGGTTGAAATTGATATTATTAGCATCCTTTTAAACTAAGAGTCTACCCATCAAACTGAACAACTTTTACTATGAGAGCAACCCGATCGGAGCAAATAAAAAATCCGCTGTTCCATACTAAACTGCAATGTCGACGCGTGAGTTCGTGACTCAAATGTATGCAACAACTGAATTTTTTTTGCTCCGATCGGTTTGCTGCCATAGTAAAATTTGTTCAGTTCGATGTGTCGATGTGTCGATGTGTGTTCGATGTGTTCAGACTCTCATTTTAAAAGGATGCTTATGATATAAATTTCACCCTATATAAGAGCTACGCTCTTGTCGGTGGAGTATTCGCCAATCCTGTCTCTTTTCCGCTAGTCTCTTGAGTTCTTGATACGACACGACATCAACCTTTTCCTTCACTTGGGCTAGATAACTCTGTCTAGGTCTGCCTCTTCCTCTCTTTCCCTCTATCTTCCCTTCCAGTATCCATAAAGAAATTGTCGTTTCGTATCAAGTGTCCGATCATACAAAAGTACAATATTTATAAAATAATTAATACGTAAGTTATACCTTTTTGGAAAGTATAAATAATGAAATGAGGTATACATTCTGTGTACTAAGTATCGGGAATTTGTCAATAAAACAAAAAATACAAATTATTCATCTAAATTTATTTTATCGCCTTCAAAGTAGGCCCCATCGCTTACAATACAACATCTCCACCGCTTCACCCAGTCTTCCATACATTTTTCATAGGCTATTTGCGGTATGGCCTTTAGCTCATTCAGCGAATTTTCTTTTATAGCTTCTATCGACTCAAAACGTTTTCCTCGAAGTGGTAATTTTAACTTGGGAAATAAAAAAAAGTCAGACGGAGCCATATCAGGTGAATACGGTGCTTGGTCGAGAACTTTTGTTGAATTTTTCGCTAAAAACTCTTTCACTATAATGGCTGTGTGTGATGGTGCATTATCATGGTGCAGCATCCATGAGTTGTGTTGCCACAAATCTGGACGTTTTCGGCGGATACTCTCACGCAAACGCTTCATGACGCCTAAATAATATTCTTTATTCACTGTTTCTCCCTCTGGAAGGAATTCGGAGTGAACCACACCACGGTAGTCAAAAAAAACTGTCAACATCACCTTGATTTTGGAGCGACTTTGCCGCGGTTTTTTGGGTTTCGGCTCGTTTTCGAGACGCCATTCTGAAGACTGTTGGCTTGTTTGCATGTCGTACTCATAAACCCATGTCTCGTCGCCAGTTATTATACGTTTCATAAAGGTCGGATCCGTAGAAGCTCGGGAAACCATGTCTTCAGCGACATGCTTTCGCTGCGCTTTTTGAACAAAATTGAGCTCTTTTGGAACTAGTCGAGCGGCGACGCGTTTCATGCCTAAAATGTCAATGAGAATGTTGTGGACGGACTTAAAAGATATATTCACCTCACTAGCCAACTCTCTCAGACTCATACGTCGATTTTCGAGCACTAGCTTCTTGATTCTGTCGATGTTTTCTTTGGTCGTAGCGGTTGAAGGTCTACCAGAACGAGGCAAGTCTACTACTACTTCTCGGCCTTCTTTAAAAGCCTTATACCATTCATAAGCCCTTGTTTTCGATATACACGATTCGCCGTAGGTATTTCGCAACATTTTTAGTGATTCACCACATGAAATATCATTTGAAACACAAAATTTAAGGCACACTCTTTGTTCAACAATATTTTCCATTGTAAAAATCGCCGAGGACTCAAAACTATGACCAACAAAAAGTGTAGTTTAAAACAAATTAAATGACAGATCCCGCTCAAATTTTGCGCGCTAAATCAGTACAGTGCTACCAACATGCAGTAAAAAAATTAGAACGACCTCTTTTACGCGGGTCTTTTTATTGACATATTCCCGATACTTTTTACACAGAGTAGTAAATGTCGAAAAAACATAGTTACAACTCTCATCAAGTGCCACATTAAAGCTGTGCATATATCGGGCCGAATCGGGCGCATCCTGAGCTGCAATCGCGGTAAATATTTGGTGATTGAACCGTTATGGGACTACGTACGAACCATAACTTTTGACACATTTGGTATTGCGCTAATCGCGGTACAGCCGTTAGAGCCGTTTTGACAGATCGCTCAGACGTTATTGGCTGTCAGTTGCATAGAGTTTAGCGCGATGCGGAATTCAGCACAGTTGAATATTAATTGGATAGCAATGTGATTAGAACTGAAATTGGATAAGAATAGAACTTCGAGCAAGCTATTGCCACTCTCTTTACCACAATGGCAAATCTTCTTATCGTGTGGGCAGAGCCTTGGCGTCAAGAGTTTTTTCAGACAGCCTTACTGCCTCTGACGTGGCTTTTTTATGTAACGACTACTACCTACCATCATTGGTAAATAATAATCAATGATATGTTATGGACTCTACAGAAAAGATTATAACTAAGAAACAAACAAAACTTAAATTCACTTTCGTTGAACGCCAAAACGCCTTAATTTACTTCTGATCCATTCAATCACATTCACTTCACAAACTGCACGACAAATTATCCCCATGGTGTGGACTTATACTTATACAGGGTGCTAGGGTAAAAAGTTGCATTACTAGGGCCTATGTCGAAAAATAATTGAAGCGAAATGGACGTGTGATAGCTTATATTACTGCCTGATGCGAGAGAAAGAGATGGGGCGGCACGCGCGCCTGAAACGACGCAAGCGTAAATCAAACTTTATTTAATTATGATTGTACTATTTATGTAAGTTCAATTCTGCTCTAATCAAACATTATAAAATATCAATGTCTTTTTTTTAAATTAAGTCTCGTGTTTCTATTATTCACCGTTTAGCAGTTCCAAGCGTTTATCGATAAAGACGGAGGCTACTTTGGCTTGTTTTTCTATCGAGAAAATGTATGTTAATCGTGTTTTGGCTCTAATCAAAACTTTAATTATATGTTCAATTTACACATATCCGCAAATCATACTCCTACTGTTAGTACTTCATGATATATGAAGCTTTGAAGAATCCTATTTTCTTCACATATCCTCTTTATAGGTGATTGTGCCCATGATACTGATCAACGTTCCCTAAGAAACCTATAGGAAATGCGCAACAAAAATTTTCAACTTTTTATACAAACGTTTGATCGTATCGCTGGCAGTAAGTATGCAAATTTTTTTTTTTAGTATTTCCTATAGGTTTCTTAGAGAATGTTGATCAGTATCATAGGTACAATCACCCCTTATAGTAGAGCACCTGTTTACCCTATCACCCTGTAGTATAGAGTCGATACTGCTTCATCATTATATCGGGTTTGATACGCTCCAATAAACAACTTTGCTGAAAGATCTTACCCATTCGGTTTGAAAAGAAGTTTTCCACCAATCGTTTTTATTTTATTTTTCTTTTACTGACCTGTAACAAAAAGAGAAATTCGATTTAAGAATTAACTTAAAACTGTTTGTTATACAACCCAAACGACCAAAAATTTGAATTTAGAATTTTCACACCATAAAAATAATAACACTTTTCTTAATGGCCAGTCGTTTCCCATAATTTTTGTCTGTCTAGCATAGCTATAATAAAAAGCATCATAATAACACGTATAAAAGTATCATTTTTCAATGGTATTATAAATACCTAATCATAAGTAAATGATATACCATAAAGTTGGTGGTGAAACCACACCTTTTTGTAATATGAGAAAGGAATTTAGTGTCAAATAGGCATTGATAATGTGTTTTGACAAGTTATTAATATTGTGCATCTAAATTACCCACTAAGTTTCTTTTGAGGTTTATTCTTACATGGATGGGTAGGTAGGTACAATAGGAAGGTACCATAATATGCATAGATATTAAGTTTGGTTGTTGTACAGTCAGACAACAAAGAACATTCTTGATAGGTTACTCGACTAGTTACTTCAAATCTAAGTAAGTTTTCTTAGACGTTGTCACGGATTATTATCGTCAATTTCAATGTTCTGAAAATTCTGAAATGATGTCTAGACTTGCAGGTATTATATTATGGATATCTAGATTATTATTGTATACGAGCGTTAACCCGCGACTTCGTCCGCACAAATTATATACCAGATTTTAAGTCAGATCATAAGCTATCAAACAAAAAAAGTTTCATCAAAATCGGTTCAGTAGTTTTTGCGTGATACTCGTTCAAACAAACAAACACACAAACAAACAGACAGACAAAAAATCCAAAAATTGGTGAAATGGAATCAGGGACACCTAAAAACCATATCGTAACTTTTTTTTTGTTAATATCTTCAATGTACAGACAAACTTCCTGCTACAGTTTTATAATAGTATAGATAGATAACACATACGTGCTACTTTTCTAAAGTACCTACTGGTGATGGTAACGTATTTGACCAGTAAAAACAATTAACTGCTCTAATGCGTTACCGCAGACAAAAGCAGCTATTGCTCGAATTGATTGCTCCACGACACAACTAATATTTAAAATATCGCATATAATGGTCAACTCATGAATGCGTCTCTAAAATAAAATATCCAACTTAAGGTGGTTTCAGTCCATACAAAAGTTTGACGCACAATACGCGTAGACAGAATTAATAAAAGTAATATTTTATATATGGAAAAATTGTATAGAAAATCTAGTTGCCGCGTCACTAATAACATTTTGGATTTATAATATAATTACGAAGATATAAAACTTTTAAAATTTTGTATGAAAAATTTCAAAGCTTTATATCTTCCTAATTATTTTATAAATTGAAAATGTTATTTGTGACGCGGCATCTAGATTTTCTAAACTATTTTTCCATATATACAAAGTTACTTATATTAATACCGTCTACGCGTATTGTGCGTCAAAGTTTTGTATAAAATTGACCCCTCTGCAACCGCCTTAATAATAGTAACCCATTACATGTGTCGGTATTCAGCGAGCTTCGTGAAACTGGTTGGCACTTGGCACGTACCAACTGATTGCTTTCAAATGTCAATGTTACGCTTCTCAGTCGTTCGTCGGTCTGTCTGTCTGAACTGAACGTCTCACGTATTCAGGGTAACATACTGGAAGATCAAGGTTACCTAGATTTTAAAATGCATATACATTAAAGAAATGGTTGAAATTGGCGGCCCGAAATTCTACTTGACACAATGTTTAAAATGCATGCATGCATATGCTCACGACTATATTCCCCGAGGGGGTGGGTAGTCAGAGATATTCTGAAACTCCAGAACATCCACGTTTTACTAGTACCGAAATTCTGTCCAATGTGACGGGGAGTGAGCCCGTCGCCATGTTTAAAATCCTTCCATTCAAAGTGTTTGTCGATTTAGATTTTAATGAAATACGAGTTCATGAGTATAGATTATCACAAAAAAAAATTCCCCTTCTCAATTCAATTCCAAAACCGAAAAAATCTCTTCCATTTACCCAAGCTCAATTTAAAAGAGCTCTAAAAAAGAAAACTTATTTCGTACTATAAAAACGCAAATGAAATTCCGTCCAAGCGACGGATTTTACAGTATTCGCTGAAGCCGCAACAATAAGCCATGTAACCTATGTATCATACACATAAAACAGCCGTTCTTTTGTCTGTAGGTCACGCTACGTAGGAGAGCTACTAAGGTATGAAAAGTCGTTTGAAACTCGCATTTGTGATTTCAGTGAAAGCTAGTGAGAGCCGTGAAGCCGTGGTGGTCCAGTGGCGAATAACCTTGCCTGCCGTGCAGAAGGCGATGGTTCGATCCCGATTATATGCTATGCTATGCTAGTGAAAGCTCTGTAAGTTTGTTATAATGGATTTAAAATTTTAGATGAAATTACTTAATTTTTTGGGGAACTTTTCATCATTGTGATAGTCGTTTAAAGACGAAACTTAATTTTCAATAATTTAATAGTCATTTTAAAATGTTACCATGCGTCTTTAAAAATATCCTGATTGTATTTGCTTGGAAACACAGACTAGCTTTTTTTTTTTTACAGAGTGAGTAGCTAATGAGGAACCGTAGTAACCACAGGTTCTTTATTAACTTCAAGTTGGGAAAAGCGAGTCTTTGTCCGCTGCTACTCCAGGTAGCCTAGACCCTAGAGAGGCTGAATTGAATACCTTTGCGTTTAGAAAATGGTTTTATTATAAACCAACGTTTATTGTTCGGTACTCCGGGATAAAATATTGTTTCAGTTATGCCCCGGAACGGGAGGAAACGGTCTTTTGTGACCTAGTAGCGTTTACATCCGAGTTTTAATAGTTAATTAGTATTTGTAAACATCGTGGTTCTACTGCGAAAGTAGTGTTTTATATAATAAGTCAAGGTAATAAGTCGTAGTCGGACCATTTCAACTTACTGTTTGTTTTCACAACATTAGTTTTACCATGGCGAAGTGCCGTTTTCGTTCAGTTTATTAGATGATTTACAGTTATTGCGTGAAAACAAATAAATATGTATTTGTTATTCCATTCCGGAGTAGGTAACTCTATACGTATTGGCCAATTTTACAGTAACTGCAATGCGTTTATCTTCCTTTACATAGTTTAACAGTAACCTCATTCTACGAATCATTGGCTTAGAATTAATTAGTCTACCAAACAATGCTTGCCCCGTTTATACTCTGTAACTTTTTATAACGTGATTTAAATTGAATATCAAACTAAATGCAAGTTAGTAAATCTGTCGGGAACAGGTCCCGACCAACTCTCTAGTTGCACCTCGTTGCATTTTTAGGGTTCCGTACCCAAAGGGTGAAAACGGGACCCTATTACTAAAGCCTCCGTTTGTCCTAGCTTCATATCAGAGGGAGCTGTATCTTCTGAATCTTATTAGGTAGACGGTAGAAATTTTCACATTATAGGTAGGGTTATTATGGAGGATTTGCTAACAAATCCCCATACAAGAAACGTGTTTTTTAAAGGTTTTTGTTTTTAATATATCGTAAAAACGGCAACACAAACAAGCTTCAAACTTGGTGTAATTGTAGTGCAAACTTTACAGTATAACAAATTAACAACAAATAATATAAACTGGTCAAGCGTGAGTCTCAGGGTGCCGGAAAAAAAATATTTTTTTTGTATTGTGTGGTGGTACGGAACCCTCGGTGCAGTAGTCTGACTCGCACTTGGCCGGGTTTTTTTACGTAGGTGAAAATCCAACTCAAACGGGATTTCTGTTACCTACAACAAACACCTAACAATTTTGCTTTGGGCTTCCCGCTTTGTACTTTTGTTTGAAATTCAATACGTCGACTGTTGTTCGTGTGAAATAGTTCCTTCCGATGGTTTTTAGACAGTTTTGTTGATGAGGCACAATTTTCAGTCGCTTATTATCGTTTTTCATGTTGCTGCATGTTTTAACGTTATTATTGATTATTCGTGCTGTTTAAATAAAAATTCAGTGGATTACGGGACAAATCCGCAACCCAGGGCGTGCTTTAAATCTACACTACTACCCTGTGAGTACTGTGTATTATCAAACTATTTTTTGTTTGATTTGACTGATTGCGGCTACTGTTCTGCAGCTGTTCTGCAGCCGCACCTCGTATATAAGGTCTAACAAAATTAGCTGAAACTATTTTAAGGGTATGCTCAGACCATCAAACTGAACAACTTTCTCCATGGGACCAATATCGAAATCGCGAAAAAAAAATTGATGTCTCATACAAAACTGCAAACACAGCTTGACTCAAATGTATGGGGCAGCAGATTTTTTTTTCGAGGTTTCGATATTCGTCCTATTGAGAAAGTTGTTCAGTTTGATGGTCTGAGTATACCCTTAAAATAGTTTCAACTAATTTTGTTAGACCTTATATAATTCTATAGTTTACAACAACTGCCGGCCTGCAGCCGGTCTGCACCCGTTCTGCAGCTGCACTCTGTGTGGCAAAGCCTTAAGTTGCAGACAAAAGCGAGTAATAAGGTCCACATACATACGGAATAAACCTGATTCGGAATTAGATTCCGGATGGAGTGTTGCCGCTTTCGGAGACTTTTTCACTAGATCTAGTGATTTTTTGATGTCTTAGGTGGCATTTTTTAAAGATTTACAGTCATATCAAACAAGTGATTTTTGAGCGTAGGCGTTGATGGAACGATAACGTATTGTGACGGTGCAGTTGCGACGTCGTTGCGGTATAATTGCGAAATCGCCTACGCTCAAAAATCCATTTATGCCATTTTGTATGCAGATTATGTCTAATGTTAAAACTATCGATAGTCTTTTGATATAGTTGCATTATATTGAAATACATAAATACAAATCATCATCGTAACGTCATGACATCATCACACGATAGTAATTATCATGTATAGAAATTGTTGGTTTCGTTTTAATAAATACCTAAAAATACAATTGTCATTATTTTGGCATTTTATACATTTTTATTTTAGGCATTTTTGTAACCATAGTTGACAACACTGAATCCTGAATCAGGATTCCGGATCGCAATTCCGTCTGTGTGTGGCGGACCTAAATAACTGAGTAATTCTCAAACACTGTATCTTCTTCTCTTTAATTTAAGAGAACAAACAATTATACTCCTTACAACATTAAACTACAAATAATAAAGCATATCCCATATCAAAGTAAAGTTTAGGAGCGTTATTAACAGCACAGTTGCGGTTAATACTCGACGAGCAACCCCGGGGTCCGTCGCGTCGGTCTGTCCCAAGAAACTTTGTTCTTCAGAACATACTCCGAATAGTTCCTTAGTTTCTTGAGAACTTACACTATTTAGCTATGAAGGGAAAGGCGACGGAAGATATCAGGGTTCTTGGAATTAAAACATAACTGATACCGGTATTCAATAATAAATAGATGTAAGTAGATGATGACTGCTCTGTAGTTTGGCAGATAAATATAAACTATTATAAAACTGTAGCAGAAAGTTTGTCTGTACATTGAAGATATTAACAAAAAAAAAGTTACGATATGGTTTTTAGGTGTCCCTGATTCAATTTCACAAATTTTTGGATTTTTTGTCTGTTTGTTTGTTTGTTTGTTTGTGTGTTTGTTTAGGTGTTGGTTTGTGTGTTTGTTTGAACGAGTATCACGCAAAAACTACTGAACCGATTTTGATGAAACTTTTTTTGTTTGATAGCTTATGATCTGACTTAAAATCTGGTATATAATTTGAGCGGACGAAGTCGCGGGTTAACGCTCGTAATGTAATAAAACTGTATTCATCATCATCATCATATCAGCCGATAAACATCTACTGCTGCACATAAGCCTCCCCCAAAATGGGGGGTTTTGCCATAATCGCCATGCTTGGCAGGCGGGTTGGCAATCGCAGTTGGATCGAATCAATGTGTGTACTCAGATGATGCTGCTGCCCATCCTTCAGTAGATCCCTTAGTCGCCTTTTACGACACCCACGTTAGGAAATGGGATGGTGCTATTCATAGAAATAAATAAATTAAAAATAAAGTACCTACATACTTATGACTTGAGTATCACTTGACATCTACAGGGTGAAATTGATATCATTAGCATCCTTTTAAACAAAGGGTTTACCCATCAAACTGAACAACTTTTACTATGGGAGCAATTCAATCTTAGCAAAAGAAAATCTGCTGTTGCATACATTTGAGTCGAGTAGGCGTTGCAGTTTAGTATGGAACAGCAGTTTTTTTTTTGCTCCGATCAGTTTGCTCCCATAGTAAATGTTGTTCTGTGTGATGGGTAGACTCTTAGTTTAAAAGGATGCTAATAATATCAATTTCACCCTGTATAAGTTATTAATTCGACATTACTAGATACGATGATGACGACAAGCACAAATAAGTAAATCTTAATAATATCTCTATTATTTTAATAATATAATACAGGACCATATTGGTCACCGGGGTTCAATCAGCCTGCGCCTTCCAATAAAATAAACAAACAAAATTTAATTTTTATGATCCATTTTTCGCCACACTCACTCTGAATTTCCCGCACGTGTTTGTTAGAACATTAATTTAATTCCTGTAGTAAATCAAATCTGTGATGAGTAATTATATGAATACACCCCCTTAGGGGGTTTAGATCGTTCGCGTTCTTTCTGTATGTTTTTTTTTAAATAACATGATTGAAATTTTGAAATATATTTTCCCTAAACAAAAGTTACAACACAAAACAATTACTTAATGATGAGGTTGTGTTGCACAATACAATTCCGTCGAGCTCAGGACCACCGATGAAGAGCGAGCGGCTGATCAATCATTCCTAAATCGTCCCACTTGTACACGAGCGATTCTCAAACTTTACTACCTAACTACCTAACACTCAGTTGCAGAAACGCTCATTAAAGTTAATCCTCCATTAAATCTCTTGCAGTCACTTTTTATCTTGTTGACGTTGTAAAAGCTAGCAAGAGATTTAATGGAGGATTAACTCTAATGAGCGTTTCTGCAGCTGAGTGTAAAAACTGCCATGACACAATAATCCATTTACCACCTAAGATACTATAAAAACAAATTAAGTATTATTAGCTGAAGTGTTGTGTACACAGTCACACGGCAAAACATCAACCTATACAAAACCAAAATAAGCTGGTGCGACGCTATACGTTATACAACCTACGCACGGCCAGCTTATGTTGGTTTTGTATAGCTTGATGTGTCCCCGTGTGTAGGTCTATGTACACCTAATTGAGAAATCAAAGTTTACAATCCTAAATAAACTAGCTAACGGGTAATTTTATAGATTCCACATAAAACAAACTTCGCACCTATCAATAAGGAAGATTTAGAAGCTTCTCACGTAGTGTATTGTTGTTTTATTGTGGTCTAATTGGCGCATGCGGGTTATATGGGCGTTGTAATGGAAATGTGTCAGTTGCTAAGTTTAGTTTTGGAGTACCTACCGAACAATGAAATGCGGACTTCGGATTTTGGGAGCGAGTAAAATAGAATAACCAATAAATTGAACACTTTTATACCACATACAAAAATACAGTCAGGTCAGAAAAAACAGATAGGTATTAAGATATTCGATGAAATGCTTAATCAAAAGGTAAACACGAACGATTGATAATCAAATTTAAACTACCTGTTTACTGTTATATTCCGAATAAACAGTGACCGCGTAACTTAAAAGCTGGAAGACCATCCTACATTTATTTTACACGTCCAAACTCATCGATCTCTCACTAAATCGAATGAGATCGCAAGTAAAGTGTCTACACTTGACAACATACAACTTTTAAATAATTCATGTAACGCTATACACAGGTGAAGCGCCACTAATACGATGGTGGAATGCTAAATCGTTTTTGGTAAAGCTCTCTTTAATGCTCGGACAGGGCACGGAAGTTGTGGAGAATACTGAATGTGGTCAGGACACGAGGTGCCTGTCTGTGTTTATTATAAGAAACCAGGTGTGAAGAAAAAGGAAAATATAGAAATAGAAGAATCGGACAGGACAGATACCCAACAAACGTTTGTTCTGTATTCAGAAGGTCAAACTTAATAGGGTGTCTATTCAAATCAATTTCAAAACCAAGATTCATAATGAAGAACTGTATGAATACCTATGGGCTGTAGAACCAAACAGATTTCAAATGAACAGCAGCAAGAGTAATTCCACGCCAACCATAACGGACCAAATTGAACCGTGAATTCATTCTCATCGTCATCATCTCAGCCGATTAACGTGCACTGCTGGACAAAGGCCTTCCCCAAGGATCGCAACAACCGATCCTTCGCTGCCCTCATCCAACGGGTTCCTCTGCTACCTTCTCAAGGTCGTCGGTCCACCTTGTTTCCTAGCCATGATGCGGTTTCTTCGGTACATGTCGGCTCACTCTGGTTTTCCTGCGGATCACTTTATTTCTGATTCAATCCTGCAGGGAAACTCCGAGCATAGCCCTCTCCATTACCAATGCAATTGCGTCTGAATCTGAATTCTTCATTGTTTCAATTTTGAAAAATAAGGTACGAAAAACGTAACATTATTCCCCTTCAAGTAGACCAGAAGCCATGCTATAATTACTAACTATGGATGGATATGGAGAGTTACTAGTCGATTTCGACTAAGGCGGCGTCAGCAAAACTTTACAGAAAAGCAGTCAGTTCCGCACTATTTTTTGACATGTATAGCGCTAAACACAGATGCATCCTTTCCTTTCCTTATAAGGGTTGAGACACATTACCAGACGGCGGCGACAGACTGCTTGCCAATACTTTTTGTATCGGCCCGCCGCCGTCAGTCGCCATCGGGTGATGTGTCTCAACCCTTACCCTCCTATGTCTGATGGGACGATCACCATTGAATTTTTACTAACTATACCAACCAATTAACAGTATAGCAATGATTTCATAAAGGTCTAATATATCAAGAGATCTGAAAAAACACCTTATCCCTCTAGTCGCCTCTCCGGACGCAAACACGGGAAGACATTGGTATGGATTCATTATAAGCCAAGAGCTACAAGACAAAAAGCATTTTGAATAGAGTTTCAAAACGATTTGTTCATATTCATAGACAAAACACAAATGCAAAACATAGAATGCATTTATATCACTTATTGTAAGCCACTAAAGTGTTAGTACTTGACAGCGCGGAGGCTACGGAAATGCGGTATTTGATTGAAGAACCGCAGCGCAGGCCCAGGTTACTGTTCAAACTACTGTTATATTATATAGTTACTACTGTTATGTGAGTATGTTGGTGCATAAACCTAGGAGGTATAGGTTATAAACTGTAAGATCCCACTGCAGGGCAAAGGCCTCCTCTCATTACTGGTGGGAAGGAGTGCGCCATACTTCCCCACGCGGGCCCAGTGCGTATTGGTGGAGGCAAGTTAGTATTTTTAGATCTTCGTATGATTATGAATCAAATGATGTTCAGATAAGTATGTTATGGATCTCCAAAAGCATAAGAGAAAGAATATAATGATGCCACGCCACGGTGCCAGTCTTCAGCAAAATATCGATTAGTCTAAGGACTTATAGAAAAAAAAAAGAACATAGTACAAAAGGTTGTTAGGTGTATAAGGGGTGATCGTACCCATGACACTGAAAAACTTTCCGAAACCCGCAAAACAAAACAAATTTTGGACATTCCATACTAAATGCAATCAGCTGATCGAATGTTTGCATGAAAAGTCGAAATTTTGATTTTGGGAAAGTTGTTCAGTATCATGAGTAAAAGCAACCATTAAAGTAATGCAACTATTTACCCTAACACCCTGTAGTAACAAACAAGCAAATCAATCAATAATTTGTTTACGCAACCGACTATTCCAACTCAGAGGCACTCATACAAAACGAATTAATGATGTCGGTTCATCTGCAGTCTGCACACAATCACAGCCAATTCACTAGACGATTCAATACGTTCAATTCATTGACGTACCTATGCAGTTTCTGCTTTGAACGCTTCCAAATTCAGGGAGCTAACTTTGAGACCTTTGAGTTAACTTTTGAACGTGGCTTCGCTCCTGCTTGGTATTTCCTTTTGACTGAGAAACTTTTGGATTCTGTTGTGCTTTTCATTTAAGCTGGTTGCAGAGCTCAATGTTATACAAAACTTTGATGCGCAATACGCGTAGACGGTATTAATATAAGTAACTTTGTATATATGGAAAAATAGTTTAGAAAATCTAGATGCCACGTCACATATAACATTTGCAATTTATAAAATAATTACGAAGATATAAAGCTTTTAAATTTTTCATACAAAATTGTAAAAGTTTTATATCTTCGTAATTTTACATTATAAATTGCAAATGTTATTTGTGACGCGGCAACTAGATTTTCTAAACTATTTTTCCATATATAAAATATTACTTTTATAAATTCCGTCTACGCGTATCGTGCGACAAACTTTTGTATGGACTGAAACCACGGTTTGACGTTAAAAAACTAACATTAAATATTCTTTATTTGCCGATAAAACATATAACAATACAAATGGCGTTCTTTTGACTAAAAGTTTTTAAGCAGCAGATCCTGTTTCTTGATTATAATGTGACAGCTTGTTTCAACTTTTCTTAACTGTAGCATGGTGAAAACCTTCAAATCAAAGTAAAATGAATGGATTGGCCATAAACAAACATTTCAATTATGAGAAAAATACTATGCAGGTATATACCTACTTCAAAATACGTACCAAGATGACAGACCAAGTGTCGGTACGCCGGCGCCTACGATAAGTTTGTATTAAAAGACGAACTACACACAATGAGCTATTACAGCCAGTAACCATAAAAAACTTCATTTCGCAACTTGCCAGCTACAACGAAAAACAATATTGAATAATTCCACGAAAAAACATCTTTTAACAGCCAACGCAAAACGAAAAATAGCTGCCACCCAACATATTAACATGTGAGGCAAAGTGATCGTAAATTTTTATATGAGCAGGAGCATGTCAAAGTATCATGATGCGCAGCCCTGAGAACGCTACCGACACACGTTGTTTTTGGCGGGAAAACGTTGCGTGACAGCCCTACCAATGACATTAAGGTGTTCTCGCGAAACAAAACACGCACAATTTGAATTATTTGTTTCGAAAACAAGCAGTGTGCGACATGATAAGCTGATCGTCCTATGGATGGAAATATTGCCGAAACACACTGGTCCCAGTATGGAACGAGATCGAATTTTCTTTTCATGCATATCGACAGCGACACTCATAATCATAATACCACAGACTTCTGTAATACAGAAGTCTGTGCATAATACACATACATAACCCACTGATGACTTCCGCCTGTCTTGCCTGATACGATATAAATATATGTGCTTTAGTATTCCATGCCAAATATTGGCAAAATTTTACAGTAATCGATTCGGTTCCGATATCCGTCTGTCCACCTGTCACAGAGAATTTTCACGAAAATTATTTAATAACTGCATTTTCATATTACGTTCTATAGCAAGAGCATCATGTAGGCATGAAAGCATTTACGAATTCCAGAGCGATAGCCACTATAGAACAAAAACATATTTTTTCTTTCTCTCTCCTAGTAATAGCCTAATTCAAACAAAATAACCCACTGTGTAATGGTTACCACGCCGGACTGCCAAACCAGGGTCCTGGGTTCGGATCCCGGTTCGGTTATGGATGTTTATATGTTTTTTCTTTTGTTGTATGGTTTCCATAATAAACAGCCTATTAGTGCTTGCTTGGGAACGTTACAATGTATGTGCCTGTGAGCGTTATTTATTTATTTATCTCTATTCTTGTAATTTCACCCTTGGATATAGTTTCCACGACAAGCGACTACATCAAGTAATGTTCATGAATCATCAATTACACCATGCTTAGCTAACTAACGAACGATAGTTGTCATTACAACAACGTTAGGCTTATTGTTTTGTCATACAAGCCTGAGATATTCATGTCATTGTACTTCTAAATGTCAACAAGCAGCCAAGGACACTAATTATTGCAGACAAGAAACCTATTGTTATTAGAAACTATCTACTTATCTAACTACCTTGTTTTGTGTCGTTGGCTATGATAGAATTCGGAAGAAATTTGCATTTGAAATAGAGGAGCATTTAATGAGAGATTTGGAATCCCTTATCAATCGAAATAATTGATTTACTTCTTTGTGCTTGTCGTCATCATCGTATCTAGTAATGTCGAATTAATAAATTATACAGGGTGAAATTGATATCATTAGCATCCTTTTAAACTAAGAGTCTACCAATCAAACCTAACAACTTTTACTATGGGACCAAACCGATCAGTACAAAATAAAAAAATCTGCTGTTGCATACATTTGAGTCGAGTAGGCATTGCAGTTTAGTATGGAACAGCTGACTTTTTTTTGCTCCGATCGGTTTGCTCCCAAAGTGAAAGTTGTTCAGTGTGTTGGGTAGACTCTTAGTTTAGAAGGATGCTAATGATATCAATTTTACCCTGTATACTAAACCCAAAATAATCAATTGATCGTCAGTTTCCCTAGACGCTCACAGAAATCCTCTTAAAGCTAGGTATACCAATACTAAAACCACAATATTTCCTATATTGTGGTTTGCAATGTACCTACATTGGTACTTATTATTATTGACTACCTATAATACAAGTTAATCCTTCGTCTATATCTTGATCGTTATCACACTTCCCAGTGTATTTAATGAACAATTTAAACACTAACTCAACAATCGAAACACAGCGAAACAAGCTAAACACCAAACCACCTACCAGTCAATTAAACCGCTGATTTATGTTAAAAGCAGCCATATTTCTTACCATTGAAGCCAATTTGTGCAACCTCTTAATTTCTTACTTCAAACACGAGGTAAAACTAGTATTTCAACCGAAGATATTTTTCTAATAAGCTCTGACACGGAACCGTAGACGCACGCGCAGAACCGTGACCGCAAACAGGTAAGAGTCGATGCAGTCGCGCCATTTTTGGAAGTGGTCGAGACCGTCGCAGGCGCATAGGGTCTTGTTCTTCGCAGAATTCAAGGGACGCTGCGCAAACGCCGCAAGGGACTGGAATGGAATTGTGCTGGATATTATCGTCTTTTTGTGAACTTTACTGTTTGATTTCTATCGCTAGGAAGAATGGTCGGAACTTGTGAAGAATTTTCGAGATCACTTCTCCAATTACGGTTAGACAGCGTTTCATTACCTATAGATAGATTTAATACTGGTTGATGTCCACGACTGCTTTCGCGAAGTTGTGTTAGAACTTCACCTGACTCTATTTAACTATGTACCTACCTTTTTTAGCGTAATGGAGTAAATAACAAAAATCTATCTGTCTAAACTACATTAGGAGCAGGATTACATTTGGAAAGTCTTCAATGGACTATAGTAAATGCCAATGCCACTAACATCAGTACCTAAATCTAAACGTGGTGAAACATAAATCCATCACCGTCAGAATCAATTTGGAACTCTGTTGTTCAAAACAAACTAATATCGATAACTGCCAAACAAACGCAGAAATCTATCCCGGTAATTAGGACCGAAACCCGACACCTCTATCTAGCAGTCAGATCGCAAATCAAGCGAAACAAGATAGTTTAGTTCGCTTCATCTGCAAGGTGTCAACACGAGATACATATCGTGTCAGACGGCTTCTGGCGGTCAACACGCAAGATCTGCGCTGATAACGATGTCATGCCACAGCCACCCATTTGTATCGCCGACTTTGCGTGAGAGCCAAGATTGTATGGATTTCACCGGTGCTAATAAGGGATAGAGATCTTGATGTTTGAAACGCAGTAGCGCTTTTGAGTAAGCGAGGCAATTTAAGGCTGGCTAAGTATGAATTCTGATTCCAGTGCATATGAAGTCCACTAATTCGTTTTAGGCACGCGGAGTGGACTAACGCTACATAATAACCATGAGACCCCGTGTTCCAGCAATACGATAGAAGTTGAGGATCATGAACAGAAATGGACCAGCAGGATCACAAAAGACGGAGGGAACTCGGTTCTGAGGAGGATTGCTTCATCATCATATTCCCCTAATGAAGCGACGATCCTCTTCGCTTCCTTGCTCAGCACTGGTAGACAGGACATATTTCTTACGAGTCTCAAACAACACTGAATAAGATAATAATTCGATAAGGATAAGAAGAAGCGGACTAAGTTAAACTCTGCGATGTGCCTAATACCTCCACTGGAAGCATGTGTCCAGTGTAGACGTATGTAAGCTGATGATGATGACCTTTCAAAGCTTAGACTTAAAAGATATAATGTTTCTATTCTGGATCCAGGTCATTCATTAGCTGATGCCAAATTAACCATCTCTTACATCTCTTGGACCAAATAAGTCGAAGAAATGAAAGGGAGATGGTTAATCAAGTTCAAATTGTAATGCAAAATCAATTCGTTCACATGAGAAACTGTTAGAGTCAATCAAAGATGACTAAAACAAATAGTTATTTAATAACCTCAACGGCCCTGTCACGGAAGCAATTGAAACAACAATTTATCAATATTTTATTGACCCGCTAGAAGAAATAATCTATTTTAATAGAGGATTATAAAAAAGCTTTATGTAAAGCTCTTAAGGTATATTCAGCGGTTAAAAATAACCGGTTAAAAGCTGTACTGAATCACATGAGAAACACAAATATGCTAATCCAACAACAAACACCAAACGTTGGCTATTGTTTAAAAATGAACGTGTGCAAACTTTTTCTGCTCATTTTACTTTTTAATTTATTTTTAAGTCGACGCAATAATGTTCAGAAATATTCCCAGGCACAGGCAACCCTAAAGTTTATTTTATTTTTACCATGCTTTCTGTAGTCCATAGTCTTTTTGTGGTTACCTAGTGCTTATACCTAAGTACCTAGTAAATTTTAATTGGTTTCGGTTAACCAGAACTTCGGCAGTGATTTAATCAGTTCCCCTGTCCTTCATTCAAGCTGCATCAAAACTTCTCAAGTAAAAGTGATTTTTCCTTGTCAAAAGTTACGTAAACTTACGAAATTAAGCGGTTGGCCGCACGAAAAACTTCCCAACTGTAATCTTCTCGACCGAAACATGTATCTCGCCTAAATCCCGCCTCGTGATCATCTCTCACCCCTTGATATATAATTCAGGGTAAAAACTCGGCTTTGTGCGGGACAAGCCGTTAGTCTCCAAGGAAAAACACCTGTCGCCGAGAAAAGGATGTGTCACAACAGTTTCATTCTGCGAAGACTCGCGAATCATTCCATTTTCATACTTAAAGTGTTGATAGAAGAATCACATGAAAAGAATTATAAAATTAGTTAAAGCGTAGTATGTTATGTAGACCGCGATAAGTATACTGTTTGAAAACCTTTAAGAGAGTTGTGACTAACATTGAGAACAACATTATATTTTGGTGGCACATAACCGCTATTGAAGAAACCAAGCACCTTGCCGTATTAGAGCCTGTTTTTAAGGAACCATCTTATTCTAACAACTATGAGTGAGTATCCCAGTAGAACTGGTTATCTGGAATGGTTGTCTGGAAGAAATCGCGTTTAGTGATAAGACCGCCCTTTGTACTCTTCTCATTCTTGTTATAAATTGTATTTGTATGTTCTTGGTGTGCAAATAAAGAATATTTATCTTATCTTATCTTGTCTTAACTCAAAAGTATTGGGGTGGTACGGTAGAGCAAATAAGTGAGCGAGCGTAGTCTGTTAGTCATAGTCAACGTATATCAAATGTCATGTCATGATAATAATTATAACATAGGTCATCACTTCAGAAAGCTGGATAAAATGCAATGCATACGTTATAGCTATAGCATATGCTTACTAGGTATCACTACAAATAGGTAAAGCTACAAATAAAACAAAGTACTCTACCAAAGTTAAAAAAATATTTCTCAGTACATTTTTCTTTGCCGTGTTGTTGATGACATATTTACTCGACAAATAGCAAATACAGGCCAGTTCTGTTGTATGTTTGTAAAGCTGGTTTTATTAGTATTTCCATTTAACAACTGTTACTCTTTATTTTGCTTCAAACAATAAATAATACTTTATATTTTTCTGTGTTCTGTATTTTCTGTAGTCACGCTCCACTGAATCGCGGAAGGTTGAACAAAACTACAAACTTATAAATGGATTTCGCGTTATGGACATGATACAATTATCTTACTTTTACAACTTAATTAATTATTCGTTTTTGTACTGCAGCAATCGTTGTATCCTTTTTTGGAAAGCGGACATTTGCATTTGCCAAGGAAATCAAGTTTTTGGTGCAATATATAATAATATATATCGTGTAAAAATATGGTAAAAACAATTTTCTTAAAAATATTTCGTTATAAATTGGTAGGAGGAACGGTTTGAACACAATATTTTCAAGGCAAATAAAGTATGTATAAAATCCTGTGGCAGCGGGGTATATTGTAAGAAGATACTGAATGACATTAGGAGGTCCAGACCTATTCTCTTCTTAGAAACTTACGAATTGAATATCTAACAGGAAAACACGGAACCATTTCCAAAAAGTCAATTTTATAAAGTCTGTTGAACATAAGCCTTCGGAGTAACCGTTATAGGAGTAATATTGGATGAAATAAAATGAAAGCCACCTCAACTCTAAAGGATCTTAAAGGAAATGGTCTGCGACAGCCGCCATCGCTCAGGGCCTTATAACTTAGACCGAAGAAGACAGTTGGCTTCTAATAGTGAAGAGCATATTTTAGTCTAGTCTAGTATCGATAGTTATGTACGATGAAAAAACAACATCGAGTTGGGGAGAACGGGCCCTCAATACCAATATCAATACAATGTAAAATCACTAGTCACTAGTTTCTGTTGAGTGCAAGACAATCAAATAGGAAACAATTAATTATACTTGTTCCAGCTGATAATTGTTTATATTAGTAAGTAAATGCATTGTTTCGTGTGAAATTAACAATACTACGAAATCATTAACAAAAGGATGTGATCATTCAAAATAAAAGGTTCGTTAATAATTCCAATTCATGATGGTAAACATTCGGCTTCATTCAGTCCATTTCGATGCAAAACACAATGTGATCGGAAATAAAACGAAAGGCAATTACGGACTTCAAATCTTGTTTAATTAAATTTGGAGTGGGAATGCCAGGCGCAATCTGTAAACAAGGTTGCGTGTACAACAACAATAGGGTAAGGACGTACCTTACCCACCGATATTCAAATTCACACGGGGACTACCGAAAATCGATAGGCGGGGTGCGGTCAGCCCTAGACAGCATGGCGCCCGGTAATTCAATCCGGTCAAGAAGGGAGAGCGCTTATTGCCTCGCCCTTACATACATTACACCTCTCACTCGCCTCGGTCGGGTTGTATCGGCCATGACTTTCGCCTGACGACCGCCCCTGCCTTCATAAATTCTCTTCCTTTACAAAAGTACCCGCCCTAATTAAGTTGGGATACTTCTGAATATTTCAAACGTGCTACCGGGACTCTCATTCCGGACAATCGCCCCTTTGAAGCCGGTTATTATCAACTATAATTATGGAGTAATATTTCAAAAGGACTAGAATGGTAGCGTGAAAAGTTAAAATTTATCCCTTGAGTGGCAGCGTCGGGATAATACATCATCGGGACTCGAGATGAGACATCAAAGAGGAGATATTACACTTTTGAGATAGCACTGTACGCATTATGATGTTTTATAACATAGGTAGGTACAATATGCTTCCAGCACGGTGCTAGCACAGGGTGAACGTACGGCGCCCAATCGCAAATAGCTCTTTGAACTTTTCTCGCGATATTTCCGCTTCCTGCGCAATCGATAACAATATTTTCAGCGAGGGTGACACGAAATGCGACCGAACGTGGGGAAAGGTGCCAACTAAAGTATGAGTTAGACATTTTTCATTACAATAAAGTTTTTATCTGAGTGCATGCTTGCACGTTGCAGAAGTGTAAGGAAATTCCAATTACCATGTCAATTTGTTCCTTTTATTTTTCCTTTAATACAAAGAAACAATACTTACCTTGGAACACGTACTAAGGTCACAATTGTTACGATTTACACACGAGGCGCAATACCGAGGCAATAAATGTGCGTAAGGTATTGTTTGTAAAACTACACGTGGCTACGATTGTCGTATCGTACGCAGATCGCGGCAATCCAAACAACTCTACTTTGCATACGTATACAACTGAGAATTTCACTGTTTAAGACAATCGTACGATAAATCAGAAGAACGGTCGTTTTAAGCGTTTACGAGGAGACGCTTTTAAAGTTCTCTCGACGCTTTACGCTTACGCGGCTCGGGCGCCGCTGCCGGGACGCACATTACACCCCCCAGTGATGTGTGCTCGGATAGGTAAAAGGTTTTCAACATCTGCTCCCCCGTGCAATATTAAAAGACCTACGAAGTGGGAGTTTATAAAAAAATGTCGAAGAAGTATGTCGCTAATAATTCCCCTCGGAATGTATTGAGCGTGTACGCGATCAGCTTACAAGAGCCGGGTTCCGCTTTATACGGTGCTATGAAAGTGAGCAAGTTCGATATAAGTACAGATTATAGTGTAGGTATAGATAACACAATAACAATTGGTACGTAGAGAACAGATAGGTAAGGGCATTGATTAAATACATTTTCCCATTAAGTCTCAATCCTTGCGGTTAAGTCCGCTGAAAAATTCACCACAGACGAGGCGGCAACTTCCACCAATCCAATTACTGGCGCGGAACTCTGGAAATTCTAAACCGATTATACAGAATTGAAAACATTAAGTACTTTACCGATTCCGAATGCCCTGTCATGGAACATCGGACCTTATTTCAGAACGTTTGAGTTCGATTTTGGTTACTTGTTAATATGATTACGAAGTCAAAGATGGAATTTGGATGAAAATTATTTACGGAAAACTCTTATTTTGCACGCTCCGCAAAGGAGGTACTGATTAGGAAAGTTTGATAACTTGGGTTTGCGTTTTTAAAAGACAAATAATCATTTCGACGAAAACGTAACTAAAATTGCTTTATATAAAAGTAGGCACCTAGCCGATAAATCATTCGGACACATGAAGAGTGAACCGCCTACCATTGCGTATTTGTGCAATACTTGAACAAAACAACCTACTTAAATTTGCAAAATAGAAAATAACAATATGCAGTATTTCGCACAAAGCACGCACGATTAGCAAAAATTATTAGCCTTTCAGAATTAGGCACGCAAAAGAACAATGTGTGTTTTCTATAAACAATCCGAACAGATCATCATAACTAAACAAGCAATCTAATTTCATAATTACCGTTACATAATCCGTAACACGACAGATCGAAAGCTATAGTCGATGACATTAATACGGCAGCTGTCAGAGAGTCGTGCTAATTGAGACCTTATGTTGTAAGGCATAGAGACAATGAATGGGAGGTATTTATGACAGGGGTGACCCTGGATGGTAAGGCTCTTCGGGTTGTCTTCGTGAGTCACGAGCACGACTCGAAAGTGACAACTTGCTGGTACTGTCGACAGTGGAAGTTTTATCTTAACTATTATAAAACTGTAACAGAAGTGTGTCTGTGCATTGAAGATATTGACAAAAAAGTTATGATATGTTTTTAGGTGACCCTGATTCCATATCAAGAATTTTTGAATTTTTTGTCCGTCTGTTTGTTTGTTTGTTTGATCGAGCATCACGCAAAAACTACTTAACCGATTTTGATGAAACTTTTTTGTTTGATAGCTTATGATCTGACTTAAAATCTGGTATATAAGGTCTAACAAAACTAGCTGAAACTATTTTAAGGGGATCATTTAACTGAACAACTTTCTCTATGGGACCAATATCGAAATCGCGAAAAAAAAATCAGCTGTCCCATACATTTAGGTCGAGTAGGTTTGTATGGGACAGCAGATTTTTTTTTTCGATAAAGAAAGAAAGTTAAAGAAAGTTGTTTAGTTTGATGGTCTGATCATCCCCTTAAAATAGTTTCAGCTAGTTTTGTTAGACCTTGTATAATTTGTGCGGACGAAGTCGCGGGTTAACTCTAGTTTAAAATAATAGACTAAATCCATACTAGGTAATTATTATAAACGTTACGTTTTCACGTCTAAAACGCTGAACAGATTTCGATCAAATTTCGCAAGTAGATAGATTCCATCCAGAGGAATATGAGACGTATGCCCAAAAAAAACTGATGGGGGTGAAATAGGGATGATAAATGAAAGCACAGATTACTTTATTAGTTGCTACATGAAAGTTTGTATGGGAAACCCATAATTTCTCAAGTAAGGGATCATAAAGTCCATACAGTTTTTGAGAGTTACGCGGTTATTATTTTAATCTAGAATTAAAATGTTTCATTCCAGAAAATGCATGATTAGACAAGAAGAAGAAATAAAGAAGAAGAAATGAAGAATAAAGAAGAAGAAATAAAGAATAACGTGTTTCAGCATTTCTGAAAAATCATCGATCCCTCGAGAGGATAAAATAGGGGGTGATTTGAAAACTACAACGCAGCCGAAGTCGCAGACAACAGCATCTATTTGCAATACATTTAGTTACAGCACGGAATACTATAATTTTGCAGTAAAAGTGAATTCGATAGATTTTCCGAAAATTAGGCCTAATCGTAATGTAGCATAGCATATGCTCACGACTATATTCCCCGAGGGGGTAGTCAGAGATATTCGTAATCGTAATGTAATTTAGTAAAATAAACTTTTTCGTGAACTCCAGAAGTTCCGTAAGTATATAAAATGTGGTTTGGTTTCCTATAGATTCTGGAGAACTTGTTTTTCGTTTATATACAGGCAAATAAAACACAAAGAGAGACGTTTTGTGCACAACTGTACAAAAGAAGGTGCATAATCAAATAAAATCACACTGTCTACATCCGTTACCAGTTAAATAGGTATTAATAGTAATACTACAAATTCAATGCACCTAGTATTAAGACATCAGCTTCGCCAAACTATCCACACTGAGACTATCGACCTTGAAAATTAGTTACATACTTACCTACTTACGATAAGTAGACATTTTTAGTGTTCCGTACCAAAATTGGTAAAATGGAAAACTTATGGAATCAGCTCAGTGTCTGTCTGTCCGTCTGTCACAGGCATTTTTCTCAGAGACCGTAAGACATAGGAAGCTGAAACTCGGCACATATATAGCAATTGCTGGTCCAATATAATAAATGAAGTAAAAAAAAGCTTAATTTTTATATTGGGGGGCAATTTGGGGAGGTAGAAACTAGAAAGGGTAAATAAAAAGAAATTCTACCCTATGGTATGTCAAATGGGTATCAATTGAAAGCTTATGAAAATACGAGTTTGAATACATCTTTTTTAAATTTTCAATTAAAACTTTGTTTTTCAATTAAATCCGAGAAATTGCTGTCCCCATCTCTATTAAAAAAAAAATAGCCGTATAAAATCTGAAAAAGATCATCAGAAATAACGTGTAGATGGCGGGAAAATTATCAGGGTAGTGGCACTGACTTGGATAGTTTTTTTTAAATTATGATACTTGCTAAAAAGTGGTAATAATACTAACCATTGATGAACAAGCAATATTATCGATAGTATCGAATTCGAAAAGCGTCTCTAACTATTGATAAAATCTACCGAAACACTTCCGCAATCGAACTAATCGATAGCGCCATAAATAAGAACTATAGAATTTTTTTGAATATCGATAGTCGATAATCGAGCGGCACCACTATTAAACATTAGTAATTTAACAAGAGGTTATCAATATCATATAGAGTCACTTTCGTTCGGCCATGAGGTCAAATAGTTTGTGCAATGGTATTCTGACATGATACTAAATTGAGCTGATTCTAATCTTGACGTACGTACGCTTTCGCTTTCTTTTGTTTTAGCTGCAAGTAGTAAAATCAAGTATTATAATATTGCATTCGGCAAGTACAATTTAGCAATCTTTCTTTCTTTTAGAATTAGTAATGGACAACATTTCATTTCAGTAAAGGTACCTATATACCAAAATTCGAAAACCATTTGGAATTATAAAGAAAAAAAAAATTTTTATTATGTATTACAAAGCTTATTATTATATAAAAAAACTCGAATTATTAAAAATACTGAAAAATTAATTTTACGACGAAATGAGCTGCATTTCCTTTGCCTGAACAAGACACATCACTGAAATTTTCTTAATCAACTTACCTACATCATCATCTCCGGCCAAGGTAAAAATGGCCATAATTGCATGCAGAAATAAAAAAAAACTAATATTATTTTTTAATATATTTTTAATGTAGGTATGCAATAAAAATGAAAAAAAATTAATGTGTCTATTGTCATGCGATACAGCTCACGCTGATCCAAAAGAAGAAGAAATTTTTGAGTACTAACTCTAAACCGCACATAATGCTACATTAGTACATTACTCTCTCGTGTATTTATTCAAATTAAAATTAAAACTTAAAAACCCGTAACTTGCAGACAGACAAAAAATCTATTATGCCACAGCATTGCACGGCTTCCTAGCCAGCGGAATATTAATTCTTCAGTCCGTTTTACATAAAGCTCGTTCCAAGTCCCGCGAACCAAGTTACTGTCGTACTTATGACGAAGTCATTAAGAGATCTGAAAGGGACCTTCTATCATGGAACGGACTACAGTTCGTTTCTATAACGAAGTCTCCTGGAACTAGTTATTTTCGTACTTAAAACGTAGCCACAAGAGTTCCATTAGAGGATTTTCTGTGGACTGATGTCGGGGGCCAGCGCGACCGCCGTGATCTTGAACCTTTGGCACACCATTGTCTCTGAACTTCGTTGTGAACCAAAGTCGCTTTTAATTTGTCCTTCACTGGCTGCGGCACGAGAGCCTTTGTTTATATTTCACCTTTTTTCCCACCGAGAACTTATAATATCGTTTCTTAATAAACACCAGACGCTAAGTTTTTTAATAAACACCGAGACGCTACAATTTGTGCTGCAGATTAGAACAATCTTTTGCCCTTTGGTTCATTTTTAGGCCAATCTGTTTGGTAGACGTGACAAATAAAACTGACAAAACACATTTTGAAATAGATGCTGCATAACCAGGATCAGCCCAAACATTTGCAGTTCGAAGTTAGTAAAATAATCTAGTTACTGATCAAAATAATCAATTTACCAGACCACGACCCTTAGAACAAATTGGCCATTCAATAATTCTTTGAACAACGCGCATGTTGACAATAGAGCTTGCTTTACGAACCTGATACCTATACCTACCTCACAATGTTGTAAATGAATAGGACTTACTACGAGTTAATGCTAAAGATCGCCATTGCAGACTAGGTTCAGGCACAGATATGTTCAGGCATGTATTGAGGTAGATTCAGTAGACCCGGCACTCCGTGCTTAGTAATTTCTACCCGACTACAGCGAAGCAAAAAGGAGGGTTATGATTAATTCAAGACTTTAGATGGACAAATTAATATTAGATGGACAGATCCGAATGCATGTTTATCTGTTTGCTACGTCTAAAATGTTAAACATACCTAATTCGTTTGAGGAAACACCAATTGTCTTGGAAAATACAAATAACTTTTTAACCCGATACCATTGTGACTTCTACTTTTCATGCTGGTGTGGGAATTGTGATAAGAAAAATCCTAAGATTTTGGATTTGAAATAATATCGAATCTGTCTGTGATCTGCCTTTGACCGGGGCATGCACTAAATTGTTCACATTATTTACTATGCTTACTAAAGTAAATCCAACAATAAAGATATTAGAATTCCGATTCCTCCCTGAAATTCCTGATTCGTGCCTCTAGACAGCAGCATGGCCCCAGCCGGTGTGGCGATTCCCACCGCCCTGTCCCCACGTGGGATGTCGTTTGAAATATACATGACAAGATACGCAAGCTCTCTCTCATTATCATTGGAATCAGCCAGGCAGTAATGTTGTTTGAAAACAATGCCTATGTTTAGTGCTATCTATAGTTTAAATGTTAGGCTTAGATTCAATGGAAGTTGATTCCGGAATGTGTTTACTGACGTACAATGCCTGCTCCTCATTTCAATGAGGCACCATTATTTTAAGTTATTTGAAATGACACGTCAATAGAGTACACAGGTGTACAAAAGATAACAAATCCTGTTAGTTATAATTATAATTATAAGTTATCTTGGACGTGGATACATGTTTAATTGGTTTGGTGCTAAAATATGCACTATGCGAAGAAAGAGCAAAAGCTGTACCCAACTGCCCTCGAGCTGTCCCCAATCACTGAGGGTCGGTGACTGTCGAAAAGAAACAAAATAATGTCAAAGTTCCTCGCTAGGTATTTATAACTTCAACATCTATTTAACCCCTGACGTCAATAATTCACGTAAAAAAATTGCCAGATCAGTTTCACAGGCACATTTCCAGTCTACGTCGATCTCAGAGGATTTCCTCGTCCGATCAAAACATACATTGTTAAGAGAGGAGCAAAACATCGCATTGTGAACACGGTAGCGATGGCTTTCGACATCCTCGTGACTCACGACCCACGCTTAATCAGCCAAGAAAGTCATACAAAATGCTTATTTATTTGCCCAACATGACCTACGGGGCATCCAGCCCTTTGTTCGGTGTGACATTGATTTTTGATCAAGTAAACTTGACAGTGGCTTTGTGTGGAATTTGTCTGAGGTACAAATCTCGGTGAAAGGCCAATATTAATTGGGGTTTATTATTCAAAAGTATCCTTTAATCTTATGTGCAATAATGTGGGGCAGGAGGTGGCAGGAGTGCTACTTTTGAAACGTTCACACGCTCATATAAATTTTATAATAGAATGAGCGTTAACCCGCGACTTTGTCCGCACAAATTATATACCAGATTTTAAGTCAGATAATAAGCTATCAAACAAAAAAAGTTTCATCAAAATCGGTTCAGTAGTTTTTGCGTGATGCTCGTTCAAACAAACAAACAAACAAACAGACAGACAAAAAAGTCCAAAAATTGGTGAATCAGGGATATCTAAAAACCATATCCATTTTTTTGTTAATATCTTCAATGTACAGACAAACTTCCTGTTGACAAAGGCCAATGTCTAACAGGATGACTATCAACCTATCAACCTAGCTTTCAACTAAAATTAAAAAATGCATCAAACATAGATACCAACAAACGAACCTATTGTATAATAGGTTCAATGATTACGAGCACATACGTTTGAAACAGAAGGCAACAATTTATAGCTTTAGTATAATTTTAGGATATTAAATATACCTCAATAATTCCATTTAAAAAGACGTATTCTGCCTTACACTTTGTTAATGCAGTTTATTCTTAAAGGGAAACAAAACATCATAAATAATGCAACAGACGGTAGAGGAGTGAAAAATAAATCGCTGCACCTAGAGCACAGTATAAGAAAAAGCATCTAGCCTAGAGGTAGACGAAGCTTTCGCAGAAGTCTAGCGTTTCTTCACCATTAACTATAAAGCACAGAGGCTTATTTATAAGTCTCACCGATGTACCTGCGCAGTTGACACATTTTAAAAGCGCGCGAAATTATATTGACCAATCAGGATGTGACACCTTGCCGCTATTGGCTTATATTGCTTTCGCGCCCTTTTCGCTGCCGAAACATCCATAGTCTGCTATTCGAGTTGGAGCGAGATAGAGAATACCCGATTTTGCACTGCTCTGCGCAAACGAAGATTGATGAGTGGAATTATTTTCCTGGTCGTACTGTACCGGTCTATGATATAAAGTATGTTTAACACTTCGTATTCTAATTGTGAAGAGAACAAAAAGGCTTTCGGTTGAAGGTCGAGATGACTGGCAGGAAGCGTGTGAGGCCTTGTATGACGTCACTTCCTGGGCCGATGAACGACTTACATTATAGTAAGGTATGCTAGCCGATAACTGGTAATGTAAACGAGTGTTAGAGTTGGATTTAAGGCTGGATAATTGTACTAATTCTTTAAGCCCGTGGCTTTATGTTTCGTTAAGAAAGACAGAATGAAATTCCTCAAAAAGTTAGATTTTGAAATACTTGAGAATAAATCTCGGTCATTATCAGACCCGCTTGAATTTAGAAGGTGTGAACTTCTACTTTCTAGCTTTGGTAGACCATACCACCCATAATTAAAGCCTTCAAAATTATAACACCGCCATAGTCATCGACATTTCAGCAGTGCCCCTTGGTGAGATACTCAAGCACGTATCCAGAGGGGGGATAGCTGGGATTTATCCCCTGCCGAAAGTCAAATAAATGTATAGTAGGTACAGTGACTTAGTACAGTGAAATTAAAATATGTGTCTCCTGCGCCATGCTTTTGTGAAATCTATCACGTTAGATGTTAGATTTTACAATATTACCCGACGCGGATGGACAACACCTCCCGCATTCGCCTGCCATTTTTGTTTCAAGTACTGACCTCCAGAACCAAAAATGTAGCTACTTTTGATTAACAGTGGACAAAATACGCTTAGAAATTTAAGTTTCCTCAAGATTGATTGAAAAGCCAGTGGCGTTACAAATTGCCTCTAGCTATAAGAGGTTAGAGAACAAAATAGTTACAACAGTCATCTCATCTCATAACTCCAACTTCCAACTCGAAGGCTCGGCGTGGGCGGTGGCTGTTTATGCAGGACTCAGATTCAGGTGTTTTTGTTTTATTCTCCTCTTTATAGTCGAATGCTTCATCCACCAACGCGGAGTAAAGATAAGATCGATATTGTTCAACGAACACGAACTTTAAGCATCCAACTTTGACTCAAAATTTCCTTTTATTGCCGATAGGGACGAATAAATTTTGCATGTTTCGTTTAATTTTATAGCGTTTATCTTGTGATGTAAAATTTTTATTGTTCTGACCGTTGTTTCTTCGGTTCGATATGACGTGGGAACATAAAATTGTTATTGGTGAGACACCGCGTATAAAACTTGAACTATACTTACACACCGGTACAATAACATGATGACGATGATTTTTCATAGCCGATTTTGACTGTAGCGACTGCTTATTTAGAAAAGCAGTCAGAATAGGACATTTCGTTTACTTGAGTGTGCACGTAAAAACAGATCTCATCTTACCCTATCCTGGCCATGTACCCGGACTTTTGATGTTCGATATATCGCCCCTGTTTCGGTCCGCACTTCGAGAGTTGACATTCAAACGAAAAAGGTTCACGCAATTGCGAAGTTCGAATGTGCGGGTAGAGGCCCTTAATCGTATGTGCGTAATAAATAAGCTCAAGTTTGAGTTTTCCAATAGCATCAACCAAACATTTTTTGCATGCAGCGAACACCAAAAATAATATTTGAGCATCAACCAATATCATGCGTCGAAACAAAATACTTTTTGTGTTGACCACTGTTGACTGAAGGGCTGCTATCGCAATGTCGACGCTCTTGACAAAAGAATGCTTCCCATTTCCATTATTCTGAAATTTACGGCGAATGTAGAAAATATCTTTGCTCCCATTAACATTACGTCACTACTTCTAAGAAATAAAAAACCGATAATTGGAAAGCGAACACGTCAATCGTTTCCAGACGTCTATCGTATTCGTTAGTTAGGCAATCGGGTCCACAGTTCAACGAGCCTCAAGTTTATCGTCTTCATAAAGCTGTAAATAGATCGAATGCAGTAAAATGAGGCAAACGCTGCACCCGACTTGTGCCGGCTTCTTTCCAACTTCACTGCATTACGATCAATAGAATTCCGTTGTCGGTACGGTGGTGCTACGATTGTACATAAGATACAAGTTTACAAGACGTTTAGCATATTGGGCTGTTGTTTATGTTTTGTTTTCTTGCCTTCGGTGTATTGTCGTGGATTTCTGATAGCTCTACCTTAACCTATAGGTCAAGACTACTTGACAGCCAAACGAGAGACAGGAAAACTACCACGCGTGAAAAGGACTGCAAAACCTGAAATCCTTTTGTGCAGAACCAATATCAGGATAACGCTATTCTAAGTAAAACTTTTTATATTCGCAATATCGCTCACCAGAACGTAGGTAATGCTATATTATGACTCCAAGCTTTATTATGGAATCTGAATAATAACAACAGCACAAAATTGAAATTGGTTTTGAGATTGGAACGCAACCTCCCGTAATCGGGCATGGTGAAGGATCACAGTCGTCAACTAAATTATTTGCATCTGTGAGTTAGAAATTGTAAACATGCCTAGTCGTGCAGCTGTGTTAGATCTCGGAGAAACGATAGGATCAGACGAAACACTATCACATCTGACTAATCAGTGTTTGTAACGCATGTCACTTGAATTAAACTTCTAAGTACATTAAAAAGTCAAAACTCATCTTCTGAGAAATAAAAGCACTACAACATAATTATAGTTGGTAATGAACCTGCATGCGAAGTGGAAGATTCCAATCCCGCAACGGGCAAATATTTATGTAATGAATACAAACATTACACACAATATTTGTGTCTGTACTAAACCCAAGTCATGAACTATACCTATAGATACAAATCAGTTGTCTCGTTACAATATTAGGATAACTAATCCTGGATGATTGTGTGACAATGCCAATGATGTGCAAAATGTCGCAAAGAACGAACAAAATGAATGCAGTGACATTCTTGTCTAGCAAAAACACGGAAATTAAGATAAAACGCAGTAACATAAAAAAATTATAAAGCATTCAACATGCTAGAATAGACCTTGATTTTCAATACAATGTCAATCAAAACGTAACGCTATAAAATAAGATCATCCGGTAAGTTATTTTTATACAAGACATTCACGGAACTAGTATCTTAGTAACGTTGCGAATGATATAAATGTTATTTTATATGTGATTTATTGGTTGAAGCTAATACATCTATGAATATCAAGCACAATGACATTCATTGTCAGTAATCATTTCAAAGCGGAAGGTTTATTTAAGAACTTATACATTTCTATCGACCCTTTGTTTATATCATCTAATATCCTTAGTAGGTAAGACTCCAATTATCCGGTTAAGTGGTAATCCCAAATAGATCAACATCTTAAACAGGGGACCAAAATCAGTTTACTCCCTGATACCATTCTCAATCTATCCAAATGAGCCAACAATATTCCAAAGTTCACCAACATCGTATCAAGAGTGCTCCAGATAAATGGATCACGTTACTTGATTAACCGGCGCGCATCCCTACCCCTTATCACCCCTGGGAATATTTAAATGGGGCCCTGAATATATCACACCACCCTCTGGAGGTAAACGAGCGAGCCAAGTACACTCGTTACCTGCGCTTTAGATTGAGAATATAAATGATGGTATCTTCATTAACACGCTACATACGAAAGCTGTGACTGTGTTAACACAAATTACACAGTAGCTGAAGATTGTGTAGGTAGAGTTTTAAAGATTATGGTGATCTAGTTAAATTGGCCTTTTTGACTTTAACAACAGTGGGATAAAAGAGTAAACCCGGAACTGCGCAAATTGAAAAGGCTATCAGAAATGTACCCAAAGCTAGTGGGTCAACAACTGCGTTTATCGTATTCATCATCCTTTGACGAGGAAATTAATTCGTGTGAACTAACAACAACGCTTTCTACAGCCGTGACAGAGAGAAATGTATTCCCGTCACATGCGAATTGGAGCGACAATTTGCAACAGACGTATACGATCTCAATCAACATGGCAATCACGCGCTTCACTACCACAACTACTGCTAATGTGGCGGTATTGAAAATCAGCATTCACACCGTCAGCGTAGCACTAACACGCCTAGTTACACTCATTGATTCCATGACGGCTGATTTACGACCGGTTCCATCCAACTGATAACTTGTTATGACGACTTTATCACAGCCAACAGCGACACATGTCTTTTGAAGCTTTTACTTACTTGTTTTCACAATAAGTTACATTGCCATATTCTAAACATCTATTTACATTAAGTAGAACCTCGCTACTGTCATTAAGCACATTTATTTCGCCAACTGTCTAATTCATTATGCGCAAATTAAGAACCAAGAACGCGTGAAGTGTTTTTGCAGCTATAACTCAAAGATCCTTGTCTAAGCTTAAGCTCATATATAGCCAAGGTCTGCAAACTCATTCACAAGATCAAGTGGCAAAAAACTGGAGCAATGAACTGGGAGTCACGTAGGATGCTCATCAACTCCCAAAGCACGTAGTAGCGTCTAAACTACCGCTCATTGTCAATATGGAGTGTTCCGAACCACTGGTAAAATCAATAGACACATTAACGGCTATTGGAAGTATGATTGCGGGAAATTGTTTTACTGTCTAATGAAAAACAAATAAGCTTGCGGATATAAGAAAACAAAAGTAAAAACAAAATGGGATTTTAACAAGAAAATTATTTCATGCTTCAACGGTTTTCTTTAAGGCTCTTCAGAAATGCTTTTACAGCACAATGTTACAGTTTCGTGAAATAACAAAGACTGAGCAATTTTAATTTAAAAACTTGGTTAAGCCTGAAAGGTAGAGTATCCAATTTACGGAATTCGTAATATTTCATTTCAGCGGGGAACTAATAATTCGTGTTAATTAACTCCCGAGTCCTTTTCCTTTCTTTTTTCTTAGAATCTTTTTGTAATTTATTATATGTATCTACATTCGAGTAACTTTATATCGAAATGCAAATGAATCAAATTGGAAATGATTGTTATTGAGTCAACAACCTCGCAGCGTCTGAGTAATGGTTGCGGCGACTGAACAGTTGAGCACACACGGCAAAGTGCAAGGCTACGAAGTGCATCGCCGATAAACCGGAGATGAAAGCGACTGTTTATTTGATTTTCTGCCGCTACGTGCAACCATATTAACTAAGCTTCGGTTGTTGAACTCCATGCTTGTTCCATCATTTCTTCAGCTCGTAAAACTCCCGCAAGTTCGATGTGAGCGCCGCGTACGTTCGCCACAAGCTTTTATTATTCATTAACCTCAACAATAACAACAGTCTTCGATTGAACGCTGACGTGAGTGTGTATTAGGCAAATTGCTAATGTTATCTATCATCTGTTACACGCATGATACGATACTCCTCGTCTCTTGAATGTATCTTCATTCGAGCGTGTTATTAAAACAAATAGATGTTCTACGCTGTCTGTCGCAATCATTAAACAATAAATCTTGCAACTGTACTTCTAATGTTTGCCTTACAACGTGTTACATTTCATCGAAATTGATTTTATTATTATGTACTTACTTATTACTTTACATAATGTCGCATGTAATTATAATAATAAGCAACGATTGCAATAATTACAATGATGAAACAAAAATATTAATAGTCTGTCCCTATGTAAATATCATCTTGTTTCGCTGTATAATTACCAGTCGTCAATATAATTGATTTAAATTTTGCGAGATGACGAGAATGTCTTGAGTCGATATCATATCAGCCTCGACCGGTGACCTAGCGGCGAACTGCCGGTTTCGTAACCAGCAGCGCCTCGGCGGGCGGCGGAGACCCATCAAACATTGTCGGATTACGTTTATGGACCATTTGTATGGGATCTGCTACGGTTAATGATTTCGGCCGACTTGAGCAACTCTATTTCGAGACTTATTGTTAATAACTTTTTTAACTGTGCTCACTGAATATTTGTTAGTTTCAGGAAGAGAATTCTTGGTCACGCATTCGTTTCTTTTAGTCATTTCGAAATCTTGACTTTTTTAGAGTTTCTATCTATGATCATCATCTATTATTCTTTGGCTATGTGTTGCTTTGACAGCATATACACCTAATTTCTTAACAACAATTTCTTACTGCAACAAATGTTGAAGAACATCATAGGCAAAGTAGGTATGCTGGCAGAATCAACCAAGGTAAAATAGAGGTAACTGAGGTAAGCACAGCTGCAGAGTAAAAGGCTGCCTAGGGGCATGTTGAAAGTGCAGACAATCTCGGTTTAGTAAAGGGATTTTTCTTACGACCAGCCCGTTAGACATGCTTGGATCTTAGATCTTATTTAATAAAGATAATATTCTAAGATCTTATTAGAATATTATCTTTATGCACAACGAGCTTTTGAGTGTTTTTACCCGCGACATTGTCCGCGTGAATTACCCTTTTAGTGGTCGATTTTCGGAAAATCCTTTCTTAGTACACCCCCAAATCCTCTGCAGAATATATATTCCAAATTGCATGTTTCTATCTTCAGCGGTTTAGGCTGTGCGTTGTCCGTCAGTCAGTCAGTCACGGAACTCTTTTATAAGTATAGATAATGAGAATCATAAAAGGATTAAAGAATAAAACCAAATTGCAGATTTTCAATTTTGCTTCCTATTCAACACTGCAGTTGACAACCCTCGGGATTGTGCTCAACTGTTCACTTCTGCTATTATTACCAAAGGTAAAGTCCCTCAGTTTTATTATCAAAGCGCCCCATGTTCTTGGCATATCGAAAAGCAAGCTCCGTGAAAGGTTATCTGACATTTTAGCAATAAAACAATATTCCAGTTTTTGTAAGTACTGTTAGCTTGTGCGATGTTTCGCTCGCTTCCTCTCAAGTTTTTGCTTATCTCTGTCCACAACCCGGTCAGTTTTTACAAGTATTTCTTATCTCTACATGAGTGGCGGTTAGTCTTAAGCATCATGAGATGGCAGCACGGAGGATTTAACCTCTAAGCCCGCATTCTCACCGTTTATTTTCCTCATGCCGGCCCTAAACCTTTACTGCACGGCCAGAATCCAGCTCCCCTGTTTCGGCGACAACAAAACACACACAGACGCACTCTCATTTAATCCACAAAGCACACTGTTATGAACATTCCGCAACTTGGAACACGGTGCCAATAATTCACGGTATTCAACTTAGGAGCACTTGTTTAGTATTGATAAGGTGGAAAACACATAAAGTTGTTTATCACGAAGCGATCTACACCCACGCAAACATGTTGCGACGCGCGTCAACGCCGCGTGACTGCAGGCGTGTCGGCGGCTGACACTTTGGCGCTGGACGACGGCAGGCGATGGAACTAATCGTGCGCTTAGTGATACTAACGATAGATGGCGTTGTCATTGAAATGCATTTTCATCTGTTTACCGATTACTGCAATGTTCTGTAAATGCATTTTGCTGTCATGAAGTTTATAAAGAAAATCATCATATGATTAAGAAAAATAACTTAACGCTCTACAAATAATCGTCTGTTTAATTTATGCACTATTATTTAACTAATAAAATTATGTGCACATTAGTCTGTGACTACAATACCTAGGTAATAATAATTAATGAAATTTAGGACTGAATCTAATAAAACTTACCTTATTTTAATTTCTTTGAAGACAAGGTGTTAAAAGACGATCTCGAATCCAATCCCGAAAAATCAGCTATACGCAACTAAGTACAATTAAATTAACATCACTTCACTTTATTAGAAAATATATTTGCGAACTTTAAAAAGAAACATTAACCATTAAATCTAGTCAATTAACAACAAAAAGCCGCATTGGAGAAAACGCCGGCGTTAATTGCCAGCACTGAAGAAACAACAGCTCTACGTAAATCGGTAATGTTATTGGATTTTCCACAACACACATGTATAATATCAAGAGCACGATTTGAACACGGTTCACCCTGAATACCGACCGATAACACTATCCATCACCCCATTATCCTACGCACCCTGAAGTTAGCTGCGAGCGTACACGTCAAAATATACCATAAATAACACCGTACGTATCTGGGGAGTGACGGGGCCACCTCTTACCCCCTTCGCCCTTCGATCGACCGACGACAAAAGGAACACAGCGAATTCGATTTTGAATTTTTCTGAATTGGAAATAAAAATTAAAATCGATGCCGGCCGGCGTCAGCGTGCGTGGACGGGAGACTATTTGAGCTATGGTGTCGGCGGAACCCGTCTGGAGGCGGGGGAGACTTGCGACCCGTTTCGAGTACTATACAATACGTTAAACCGCCTCCGGCGTTCGTCGACTGCGGCCGCGCCGGCCCGGCAGTCCCGGCGACATCCCCGAGTAGGCTCTCCACATGTAATAGCCAATTAACGAGGCTTTAATTACGCTTTTCCATTAAAAAGCTTGGCTTTTATAGTTTCACTAGCACGTGACAGAGGGTTCGTTCTTCAAACTCTACTGCCTAATAAATGTCAGTTTTGATCATAAACTATTAATCACACTTTTATAACCGAAAAGAATAGCTTGAGGAATGAATTAAAGTGAGCATTAACCTAAAATATGCGTCTGTCTGAAGACTGAAACGTCGTCTTGCATATAACATCCATTCGTTATGCGAAAGAAATGCGATGAAAGGAAAAACCTACAAAGGAAGCCTTTTTAGGGACGCGGATAAGACGCGACGCGAAGAAAAAGGAGGGCGACAATTTTTCCGGTTCATATCTTTCTGTACATTTCATTACTTCCGCTATGTATGGACGGTGGTGTCGGGGATAGTCGGGCGCGTTCGGGTGTAGTCGGGCGACTTCGGCTAATTCCGGAGGACTAATCGATAGCCGTCAAGCATGTTACGCTACAAACGTAGCTACTACGCGAGTCTACGCGTTGTAGCTTACGCTACGGCTACTACGGGCACCGTTCTATTCAATTTATTGTTAGCCTTGCAGACGGAATGGAAAATGAGGAAACATGTTCATAAAAAAGGTTCATAATAGAAGCAATAAGCTTTTATTCTTCTAATAAGCAGAATCCCACTGTAGGGCAAAGGTCTCTTGCTAATAAGGGTGAGAGGGAATGGGTGGAATGGGCCATTCTCCACCACACGGACCTAATGCAAATTGGTGGAGGCAAGTTAATGGTCAAATTGCTGTCAGAGAATTTTCAAGTCGCCTTGATAGGCCTCTGACTTGGAGTTAACGAATTGCCATCTGACGTGACTATCCGTACCAACTGCTTAACATGCCTTCCGAAGCACGAAGGCGCTCGTGATGAAATACCACTAAGCTAAGCGGTCACCCATCCAAGGACTGGCCGGACCTGACGTTTTCTATCTATACTATTATAAAGCTGTAACAGAAGTGTGTCTGTACATTGAAGATATTAACAAAAAATATGTTACGATATGGTTTTTAGGTATCCCTGATTCCATTTCACCAATTTTTGGATTTTTTGTCTGTCTGTTTGTTTGTTTGAACGAGCATGACGCAAAAAGTACTGAACCGATTTTGATGAAACTTTTTTTGTTTGATAGCTTATGATCTGACTTAAAATCTGGTATATAATTTGTGCGGACGAAGTCGCGGGTTAACGCTCGTAATTTATAATACCGAAAGCACTACGCCCGCCAACGAGCACTTGCTCGAGCGTCTTCAGCTATCTTTTACGGGTTGTAAACATAAATACGTTATAAGTACATAGTTAGGCACCAACATTGAAATCGCGTAGAAAAATCAGCTGTTCCATAGAAAACGTCAATGGCTGCTCGATCCAAAATTCAAATGTATTGTAACTAACTAGGTAGTTAGTACCTAAACCTACAGGTAGACGCTTGAAATATTTACAGAATATTTAGTTATACAGGGTAATATTGATATCATTAGCATCCTTTTAAACTAAGAGTCTACCCATCGAACTGAACAACTTTTACTAAGGGAGCAAACCGATCGAAGCAAATAAAAAATCGGCTGTTCCATACTAAACTGCAATCTCTACGCGCGAGTTCGCGACTCAAATGTATGCAACAGCTGATTTTTTTTTGCTCCGGTCCGTTTGCTGCCTTAGTTGTTCAGTTCGATGGGTAGACTCTTAGTTTAAAAGGATGCTAATGCTATCAATTTCAGCCTGTATATTCACTTTAAAAATAAATTAAAATAAAACAAATATTTCAGAGGGGCTCCCATACAACAGACATGATTTTTTTGCCGTTTTTATAGATAATGGTACGAGCGCGAGTCTGACTCGCACTTGGCCGGTTTTTTTTAACCGATTTCAATGTTGATCCTATAGTGAAACTGCAAACCTACTCGAGCCAAAAGTATGGGACAGCGGATTTTTTTTTCGAGATTTCTATGGTGGTCCTATAGAGAAAGTTGTTCAGTTTGGTGATCTGATCAAACCCTTTAAAAAGGGTCAGCATATTAAGAAGGACCCTGTATAAGTAAGCCATGCTACAACTGCACACTTGGAAATATAGCTCCTTGTAAGCTTGTAACAAACTTTCTGACCAAAACAAAAAGAATTAATCATTGAGTTTATGTTATACTTACAAGTAGGTACCAAATTGTATGTATATTATGCCTAGAGATCTAGAGAGATACCAACCAATGCGCTGAGTACGAAACCGAGTGTCGCATTACCACCAGTACCACGCGATAGAAAGTATTTTGTTAGCTTGAATGTGCTCATTATCCATTGCGGTATCAGAACTCAACGTTCGAATAATCTTTAGTACTACGCAAGCATTGTAAAGTATTAACACATAATATCTCGACTGGCTTTCAGCCTCATAATATATTGAATCATTACTGGCGCGAGCAAGGTGTTCCGTTTTAGCGCATATTGCTGCGACACTGGCCCCGCCCCGATTTCACATCTCCTTTTAGTTTTTGTGATCTGTGTGTATTATGTATGTCGTAGCTGGAATACGCCGTAATACAAAGTGCCTAGCCGCTCTACCATAAGAATATTTGCTTTACGAAACGGCCGGCGATCTGTTATACTTACAGGATGTAAAATTAATTGCGTTACAGTACGACCAGGAAAATAATTCCGCTCGTCAATCTTCGTTTGCGCAGAGCAGGCCCGAGTCCCCGACAAAACCCGTAGTCATTTAGTAATCAAAGGGTGCAAAGTCGGATAGCAGCGAAAAGGGCGCGATAACAAATTAGCCAATAGCGTAAACGGATTGAAGGTGGCGCATCATGATTGGTCAATATAATTTCGCGCGCTATTCAACTGCGCAGGTACATCGGTAAGACATAAACCTGGTACTACTGTACATATCGAAGAGGGTGCTTCAAACCATCAAACTGAACAACTTTCCAACATCGCAATCGGGAGAAAAAGCTGTTTTAAACGGTCCAACAGGCGTCGATGAGACCAGGGTCCGAAGATAGTAATTTAGGCCAAATAAAACCCGACTACATAAAAAACTATTAACTGAAAACAGAAAAGCAAGCTCTATAATCACTAATCAGCTATAACCACTTTATTGACGGCCCGGTAGCAGTCTGTAGTGAACCTGCCTGCTGTGCCGAGAGTCGCGGATTCGAATCCTGTACTTAAGGGACAAATATTTATGTGATGAATATGAATATTTGTACCCGAGTCATGGATGTTTGTATCTATATCATATATGTATTCTATATCGTTGTCTAGTCATCATAATAAAAGTCCAGGTACTTTAAATGTGACTAGATAATTTCTGTGACAATGTCCAAGATATTTATTTATATTTTATTTATTATACCCATGTACTTACTATCTCTATGATTATACTTGGACATATTCTTAATGATCTGTGGAATATACCTGGCATGCCTTTTAAGTTCTGTCATTTCCATATTTCCCGGCAATTTTGAATTTGGAACTGTTCTATAATCGAATTTGTTTAAATTTTGAATCTCAAAACATTTGAAAGTATTAGGATTAATGTGATTACTTGCTCAGTGGCAACACTGAACAAATAATCACTACGTTTTAGTGATTACTTGTTCAGTGAGTGGCAAAGAGAATATAACCACTCTCAGTGGTCACAGCGTCGATTGGAATCTGTCAAGTTACCTACGAAAATGAATCTTTCTAAGGAAAATGTTCGTGCAATAATTTTCTACCACTTTAAAAGAGGCCTGACACGGCTTCAGTGTTTTGAAGAGCTAACATCTGTGTTCAGTGATGAAGCCCCATGTCTGCGGACTGTCGAACGCTGGTATTTAGAATTCCAGCGTGGACATACTAGTGCTAGTGACAAATTTCGCGAAGGACACCCAAAATCCGCCTTCACTGAAGATAACATCATTGCTGTGAGACAACTAATTCTCGAAGATCTTTATGTGACGTATCGAGAGATAGAGGCTCTATTAGGCATCTCAGAGACAACCATTCAGAAGATCTTGCGAGAATACTTTGAAACACAATAAAAAATACTATAAGGTTCTAGTTGTGTTTTTTTCTTCAAACGACAAAACTTAAAAAGGCATGCCTCTATATATATATATATTATTATTTGAGCAAATATGTTAAGTAGGTTAGGTATCGCAAACGGGGACAAAGAAGAATTAGGTATAAAACGTACCTTACTTGCCTTGATTAGTAATTTAAGTATTCCTAATTGCTTTGTCCCCACCTGCAATACCTACCTACATGTATACCCATGTATACCTAATATATTTGCTCAAACAAAATGGTTATAGCGAAATTTGGGATTATAGAGCTTGTTTTCCTCTTTTTAGTTAATAGTTTTGTATACAGTCGGGTTTTATGTTTTTCTTAATAATATAGTTTATTTCATACTTTTTCGAATCGTCTGTTCACCAGCTTTCATTTGATACCTTTTTGATACCCATTATTGTAAATATTTATAAAAAAAAAAATTATTCTCTTTTTTTTTAATTCGCAGACGCCATATTAAACTAATATGGCCTAATAAAATTGTGAGAGTGACATACTCTCACAATTTTTACGAATCTAACGACACTCATACGTTAAAATCCATATTTAGGCTGTAGGACGTGCGGGCCAAAGAAATTGACCTACAAACATACATACATATGCTCGAAAAACATGACCCTTCTTCTGGCGCAGTCGGGTAAAAACATAACCCTCCTTCTGGCGCAGTCGACTAAAAAACATAACCCTCCTTCTGGCACAGTCGGTTAAAAAGTTAAAATAAATGCACGTCACAGGTTCAGATGCATCTTAACGGAGTGTCTTATATTCATGTTTTTCGTCAAATTTATAAAACGATTTATTAATAATTAATATCTTATTTGTATTCTTATAATATTTCGCGGATCGACGCGACGCCATCTATTAATATTTTTTGATGAGTCACTTTGCAGGTTCTGACCCGAGCACACGTCTCGCGTGGATTTCGCTCGTCGCGTTTTTGCCTGCCACGAGGCTCCGTAATCCTCAATCTCTTCTTGTTCTTGACCAAAAACAATCCCTGAGATTGGGATAGATTCTCCCATAAACACGTGACATTGGCGGAAATGCAGTGCTAACGCACAAGCAAGAGTCCGTTAAATATAAGTGAAAAAAGAAATATTTTTTGATAAAATCCATCATTATCAACTAATGACGACCAACTGTATGGGTTCTATCCGTTTGCCTTTTCGCCAGAACACAGAAGAAAAAACTTAAAAAAAATATTGTCATGCAGTGTTGCAAAAGCTACTGATTTATCGGTAGATCTTCTTATTTCGGGCGCTGTCTACCGATATAGCGATTTTAGGCTGTGATCTACCGATTTATTTATAGCAGATGATTTAGACAAATCTTTAAGTATTTTGCCATTTTGTGCGGCAGATGCCAAGAAATTAGGGTTAGTTATGAATCTTCTAATACATTATTACAAAAATGGGATTTTCCTTGAAAGATATGGAACAGAGTTTATGCTATTTAAAGCCTCGCGAGAACTGTATTTTTCGATACTACTAAAATGACACAAAAGTCTTTCACTTCACACAAGTTTCAAGTTTTGGTCAATACGCAACTGTCACGGGAACAAAATTATCATGTGTCAGTATGTCTCATAGTTCAGAATTTGATGGCGATTGTGTACTATTGGAAAAAAAAGGACCTAAAACCAGAACTTTACAAACATTCTTTAAATCTTATACAATCTACCGATTTTTAGTCGCGAATTTTGCGAATTTTATTGAATTCACCGAATTCACTGTTGCAACACTGTATGTCATGTCATGTCGAGGTGTTTTATCGAGTTTTACATCAGTTTTCGTGAAAATAAATGAATCCAAATAGCCGTGATTGTTTTAAAATACAGACAAATTTGTTATGGATAAACCCAAGATACTATCGTAAGTACACTCGACATAATATCCATATTTATTTCATAAATGTAACCTACAACTATACATTTACAAATTGTATAAATTTACCTAATGTATGAACATTTCTTGTATTATCTCCACAGAGGCTACGATCTGGTTGCTAGGGGTACAACAAAAATAGATGGTTCCTTACCAGAAATAGGTCTCAAAGATGTAATTCCAAACGGATCGTGGTTGGAACAAAAACAGATTCAGTCAGCTTTGGAAGCCAGGAAACACCTGATTGAAATCGAGAGAATTGAAAAATGGTGCGTTTTCTTTTATTATTACTTTATTTAACCGCTCGCATCCCGGCTTTAAGATAACAATAGATTAAACATTGGATATCGGACAATATCACGACCGCGGTAGTTGAAGGGTATATAATTTAAGACTAATAATATATATTTATTAGTCTTAAGTACCTACTGTTTTATTAGTTAAATGTGCACACTATGCCTGCCTCACTTTCTATGCTCTCTCTCTGTCTCGGGTTTGCTGGAAGAAATCTCTTTAGAGATAAGCTCGCCCTTTGTAATTGTCTATTATGTTGTTTTCATGTATATTTCCATGTGAACAATAAAAAATAAATAAAATAAAAGGGTTACAACCACATCAGAGGCTGTAAGGTGTTCTAAAAACATTCTGACACCAGGGCTTGCGCCCACATGTTAAGGAGATTACTTTATTTATTATTAAAAAAGAATAGGGGTGTTCGGAACATGGAGCTACTTACTTCATACTAGAGGCGATGCTGTACTTCATTACAACGTCCCATTCAAGTGTGGCGATACGCCATACTTAGTTGGTAAATTCTCTTTCGCCAGCCAGTGCTCCTATCGTATTTGTTTGTTACGTCACCTATGTAGTACATAATAGCTCAAAAATGGCAAAACAGACAAAAATCTAAACTATTAGACAACTACAACAAAAACTGAAACACTACAATAAAACTACACAAAACAACTATTATAAAACTGTAACATGAAGTTTGTCTGTACATTGAAGATTACTTGAAGAGTACAGGTGCAAAACCAGGAATGTCACTAAAAATCCAAAAGTTAATTTATTATGGCAACCTTCTCATTTTCCCGCGTATTTTTATTTGGCATTGTACAAAAAGCGTAAAAACGAGCATTGTCAGATGTGTTACTAGAATTTAAAACCTGTGTACAGGAACCTAAGAAAATTGTTAACTTTCTAAATTATAAATGTTGATTTCACAACTTTTTGTTTTTGTGACATTTCTTGTTTTGCCCCTGTACTCTTCACTTGCTTTATAAATGTAAACTGTCATTTTAATTATTGCTACCAAAAATCAGAACAATGCTTATGACAAAACATTTTACAGTGGCGTACTAAGTCACGCAGAGTGGCGGGAAGATTTGATGCTGGCCGAAGTGACGCAGAAATGTGGCGGTCACTGGCAGTACCTTGGTCACAACATTGGGCAGCAATTGTTTCTCAATCCTGAGGAAGCCTTGTATTTGATTGAAATGGTAAGCTATTTTTATTTTATTTATTCGGAATATCTACAGCATTAATAAATGTGATTATGCTAACTTACAGTGCTAAGAGAATGGCCAATTACAGATTTGTTCTCCATTAATTTTGTTACAATGCTTACATTGTATGTCCACAATAGTGTAAGAATGTGTCAACTAAATGTCAGTCTTGTTACAATTGCATGCAAAACAGCTGGCAATGTAATGTGATCCCACGTATGCCCAATTGAGATTGGCAGACTTCACATATGCATCAACATTTTGGTGCACCACATCCTAGACTCTTCATACAAACAGGCTCCCACTGACAAGAAGATGTATAGTACGACCAGGAAAATAATTAACAGCAAATCTTCGTTTGCGCAGAGGAGACCCGAGTCCCCATCAAAACCCGAAGTCATTTAGTAATTAAACGGTGCAAAGTTGGATAGCTACGAAAAGGATGTGAAAACAGTTAGCAAATCGTGCCAAGGGATTTCGAGCCTACAAAGGTGGCACATCCCGATTGGTTAATATATTTTCGCGCATTATTAAAAGACATTGCCCAATCCCGTTTCACCTACGAAACTGGTAAATTTGAATTTTACAAGAAATCCCAAATAATTTCCATTTCCTTGGGAAGTGTGATATTCCTCCTATTTTGTGTATAATTTTATTTCATACTCTTTGTATATGATCTTTGATCATACTCATTTGTTAGTTGGGATATGATTTGAAACGAATACAGTTCGTCACATGGCCAATATCTTTTGTCAACTGTGCAAGTACATTGTTGAGACTTATAAACCTGGTACTACTGTAAGTGAGTGCGAGTGAGACAGAGACAGGGCTACACCATTAACAATTGCCTCCTGTCGTCTTCCACTATGGGGTGAGGTAAAAATTGGTGAGGGCAGGGAGTGTCCATACTGTATTTAGTACCATATTCTTTCTTATACTGTGGCATGGTGGAGTATGGTATAGCCCACTCCATCTCACCCTCATTTGTAAAAGGGAGTCTTTTGCCATGCAGTAGTATCCTATATCTTTTAAATAACTTTCCATATTAAACTCAAATGTTAATTGTAAAAGCTATTTAGAATATACTGAAAACAAAAAAGGCTCATAATCATCAGAATATTTGTAATGTCATTGATCTAAATTGTTGAAGACACTGATTGCACAAAACATTTCTATTTCAAATCAAATTAAAGATTGAAAAATTTGTCTTGGGCGGGACTTGGGCTGGACTTTTCCAAACCGGTGAACTGCGTTATCCAATTTCGCCACCGAGCCCACTACCCAGAGAACGAAATTTTCAATCTGTTGGCTGTAAACAACATGGCTGTAACATGTTTAAAAATCAATAATATTTGAAATTTCTATTTCAGTTAAATAATCAGATAAATTTTTCTTTTTTAGAACTGTTTACGACTAAAACACAATGATGTGACAGTCTCACTGCAACAAGCATATTCTTTACTTTTACGTAGTAAAATATCGCTATTCCAATACAAGGTCTATGCTTCGCTTGGAAGACTGGGTTATAAAGTTTTCAGACATGATAAGAAACTATCAGAAAAGGAAACAAATGAATCCTATAGACCTCAAACAGTTGATAATGATAAAGAAACTAGTGATGCAAATGGTGACGAAAGAGATGATATAGATATAGATGCTTCTCCTAAAATGGAAATAGAAGAGGATGCTACAAGTGAACAAATTGGTAGGTAACATTTTATTTTATGCACTATTTTTATCAAATGAAGTCAAGTCAAAGACATTTATTGCACTAATTATAGATTGCATAGAGATCTTTTTTATTCATAAATTAAATGGAGTCTTGCTTGTGCGTTAGCACGGCTTTTCTAGTGGTTTGTGAGAGTTTCTATCCCAATCTTAACGATAAGAAGGAAAACACTGCTGAGAAGGATTGCGGAAGCTCGTGGCAGGCTCAAACGTGAACCGCGCGAACACCACGCGAAAGACGCGACCCTCGCGGTGAAACCTGCAATGGTTAATGACTCCATACAGCTCTTATTATTATTTACATTAGGAATCACTATAACTTGCCGATAAAATATATAGGTAATATATTCGAAAATCACCAAATCAAATCATCATTTTATTAAATTGGGATCTAAACTTTGAAGAAGACGTTCTGTAAGGCCCATTTTCATAAATTATCTTAAGTGCATGCTCCTTAATGAACTCTGACATATACCTACTACTTGGAACTCTAGAAAACTGAAACTGGTGTTTCGTGTGTGCTAAGCATTCGTGCAGCGTATGGCATACACACCACACATACCTGTAATATAAACCAGGTCTTCTTGTTCCAAAGATCTATTAGATGTACCTATCAATTGACTACACAGTAGAAATCTCTCATTTTTGAAATGTGTTTATTTACAGATAACAATACCAGTAGTGAATCTAATAGCACCAGTCAAGATGTAGTTTCGAGTAGTAAATGTTCCGACACTAACGATACAGAGAAAGAAGTTTTAGTCACAATGGAAACAGACACTGATAATTTTACAAAAGATTATACAGGTAAGATTTTCCAAGATTATTTTGTACTGTTGTAAGATTTAGACATAAACTTGAATCAAATGATTTGTTCCTTGAATTGTAACCTTGTTTTTGTAGCTATCTCCGGCATTATGCACAATCGTAAAAATTCTCATTTAATATATTTTTTTAAATAATGTTACAGAAACAAATGCAAATAATAATGATGCCTGTAGCTCTGTCCCTCAAGAAATCATTGGCTCCTCTAAAATAAATAACATGAATGTAATGGAAGCAGAAAACATAAAAGAAAGAGATGCTATAGATGCACACATAGATAATGTTTGTGAACCTCCAATAGAAACTGATAAGAATATATCATCTAGTTGCAATGCCCAAAGCAATATGGTTCATCCAGTTAATCATCACAGTAAACTAGAAATTTTAGAAAACAGACAACTAAAACCGTGTAATTCAAAAGACATACAAAAGAGTTTTGAAATAGTGCCAGATATATTCCAAAAACATGTTGTTACCGTCAAAGCAGCAGAAGAAAAGTATGTCCCTTCTAATGTATGTTTAAGCAACACAGCCTATGTTCTTCATATTGACAAAATTAAAAGTAAAGCTAATGATAGACCAACATTGACTGATTCAAGAACATACAGCATTCCAGACGAAGTTAATGGCGCCCATGTACCAAGAGTCGGGGATTCGTCCCCAAATGTAGCTGTAAATAACTGGTCTCAACCCTTTGCTCCCAACGAAAGTTTTACTGAACAGAACCATCAATTCAGACAATTCAATTTATGGAGGCCGCCCCGCTCCAATATGAATTTCTTTCAATTTAACCTACTTTTTCAACGTCCCTTCATATCCAATACAAACTTTCAAATGTTTCAAAGACCTTTTCCTCGATTACATTTGTTTCCGAGACCACCGCCATTAATTCAGTTCTCTAATGCTCCTAATTTCAATACGAATAGTGAAAACCAAAATGTGCCAAATAACAGAAAGAGAATGAGAGATGGAGCAAAACAGTATCACTTGCAAGCTATTAAAAGGCTGTCATTTAGACTTAAACATTTACTGCAGTTAGGTCACATGCAGGCACAGAATATTGTGTCGCTCCAGAGACTCATACAAACATACAACACGAGGTATAAGGTGAATTTGTTACTAAATGAAGAGCTTGAAATAGTTAACAATGAAAACATTGTTGAAACCATTGAATTAGACGATGAAGAAGAGTCATCAACTAAAAAACCAAGAACTGAATCTATACAACATAAGTATGAAGAGAATTTTAACAAAATTAAACAATTGGCACTGAAACTCAAAGATCTTGATGTAAAAAATAAGGCAACTGCTCGACATAGAAGGGCTTTCTCAAACTTAGTGAAGAAATTCAATAAATCTTACGACGCTGATGTATCTATGACCCATTACGACGTTTTCGATCAGAGACACATCAGTCTTGATAGTTCTTCAGATTCTGATTGTATCGTAGAAGAATTACCCGCAACTCCTAGTGGCAAGAAGCTAAGGAATCCATTCAACATTCTAAAGAGACTATCGGAAAAACATAATTCAAGTATTTCCAAAGCTACTACCAGCAAAGAAACGAGAACCGATGAAGAATCAATGAACACAGAAGATAAAAGATACAGCCAATTGACTAAAGAAACATTTAAAGATTGGTTGCCAAGTGAAGATGATTTTGGTAGGGCAGAAGTACCTCCTAAGAGTAATATGTATAATTATCTTATAGAAAGCAAAAGAGAAGAATATTTATACGAATTCATTAAAAATCAAGAAAACCATTTTGATAATTGGTTACAAATAAAAATATTATTTTTTAAAAGTATCGCGGAGACAGCTGTATTTGTTCAAAGTGAAGTCACTGAAGAAGATAGATCTGAATTGAAATCTATAATAGGACCAGAAGACTGCACAGATATGCCTTCAATCCTAAATAAATTAAGCATAATACCAAGTTATGACAAACTTGATGATGAAACTAGTCTTTGCATAGACTTTGATGTGTATAATAGAAATGTTCAAAATTTTAAAAAATCGAATCCCCCTAAGCCACACTTCAGGGTGATTTGTTTGAAGTAAGTATAATAATTAATAATACCAACTTAATTCAATTTTCATTAAATGTACAGGGTGTAAAGTTAAATGCGTTACATAAAGGCTTTAGAACATTATTATGTAGTAAAAGATACTCTTTCTTATACTATGCTTATAGTGAACAGCTTTCATTATGGAGCAATCATTGAAATAGCGAAAAGGTACATTATTGTTTCATAAGTTGTTCAGTTTGATGGTCTGATCATCCCCTTAAAACAGTTTCAGCTAGTTTTGTTAGACCTTATATACTTATAAGATTTTAAGTCAAATCATAAGCTTTCAAACAAAAAAGTTTCGTCAAAATCGGTTCAGTAGTTTTGACCAGACGCTCGAAAAAAGGACAGGCAAAAAAACGTAAGATTTGTGATTTGGAGACAGGGACTAAAAACCATACTTATCGTAATCTTTTTTTTTTAATATATTCAATGTATAGACACTTCTTTTACAGTTTTATAATAGTTCAGATGTATTTAAGTTTACATCCTTTATAGCTAGATTTCGACATAAAACATTATTTTTCTATTTTCAGGGAATCATCAAGCTTCCCGACGGGTATTGATGTAAAGGCACTCCAAGCGCAATATGATGACAATGTAGCCATTGTATTTGCCGTCGTAAATCTTGGATCTATCTCATACTTGCAGATCAACCCCACTAACCTACCTGTCTATATTCCAAGTAATGATTTTACTTGATTAGTTTAATTTAAATACTTATATCTCGTAGCTGTGTTGCCATGATGCAATGTAATACTCGACAAGTGCATTCTAATGATAATATTGTATAAGTATATGTGACTTGTAGTTAATCTTGCCATACCTATACGGAGATATATGGACACTCAATCATGAGGGTCCAGGTTCGAATCGGACGGAATGCCATGTACCAATGATTTTTTCTAAATTATACTGGATGAAATTGATATCATTAGCATCCTTATAAACTAAGAGTCTACCCATAAAACTGAACTTTTACTATGGAAATAAACCGATCGAATCAAAAATATCTACTGTTGCATTCATTTTAATCGAGTAGGCATTGCAGTTTAGTATGGAGCAGTTGATTTTTTTGCACCGTTCGGTTTTCTCCCATAGTGAAAGTTCTTCAGTTTGATGGATATAGACTCTTAGTTTAAAAGGATGCTAATGATATCAATGTCACCCTGTATATCTAATACCGACTGCTCTCAAACGGTGAAGGAAAACATTGTGGGGAAACCTGCATTGAAGAATAAATGCTGATGCGTTTATGAAGTCTATCAATCCGCATTGGGCACGCGTGGTGGACTAACGCCCATACTCCTTGAAGGTAGGCATGTGCCTACCAGTGGGACGTATTTAGGCTGATGATGAGATCTATATCCATAAATACATACGAAGAAATTGGCTCAATCGAGCTAATTTCATCCAAGTTTACTTGTATCATGTCAACGCGGCTTTGAGTTTTAAAGTCTTACGGCATACCTGCAGTGCTGAACGTTTCGTCGAACACGCGCGCAACGCTTTTCCCTATACCGGCGACACACCACTACGCGTCATTACGCGCCATTTTTCCCAGTAGACGCGTATTCGACGGAACGTTCGGCGCGGAACGTTCCGCAAGTAAGTTTTATTTTATTTATTGTATAAAAGTATAGACCTTTGTGTCGTTAAAATAAAATAAAACTTCATTTCTATTTACATGACTTTGATTGTCTTTATTTAGAAGTATAATAATTGCTTTTAAACTACGTGGCACTTACGAGTTATGGATGGTTTACAAAATTGTGTAGCTACTTTTTTGAAGGGGGTCTCTAGTTCTGCTCTCAATCGTATTTTTTTTTAAATTTATTTATAATTATGCAACATTTAAAAAAAAACACGGAAGTCACATTCTTGTAGTCATAGATGATTTTCAATTTATCGGGTCATTATGGATGTTTTTATAATGTTTGTAGTTATTATCGTTAAACCCGACAAAAGTGGCCACTTTTGTACGAAAATAACTACAAATAAAACTAAGTCATCCCTAATGTTTCAAAAAATAGAAAAATAACAATGACTACAAGGGGGCAGCACTAGAGGCTCGGTAACCCACTTAAAAACCTCCCCTATTTTTTTAAATATTTTTCAAAAGCATATTAATCGATCGTCAATCAATGCCCATAAGGACTTGGTAACTTCATCCCATTGGGTAGGTACTAATATCTATTTAACTTACTTCGTTCATTGTTACACAACCATTGGTTAGCTAATACTAAGTTTGTGTAAATTCTAAGCCTAATAAAATGTTGCTAGTAATGTCCAGCAACCGTGCACTATAAAAACACCCAAATGCAGCGAATATTTCTTTTCTTATTCGTAGCCCAAATGAAATGTATCATTTTTATTTATATCATAGACTAGCAGAAATGTTATAAAGTATCGTTGATAACTTGTAAGCATATAAAGACTTCAATTTTAGAGTGTAACGAATAGATACTAAAAAACCGCAACAAATGATTTAATTAACTATACCTTTCGTCATAAACAATTTTATGTGTCCATTACACTTATTTAATTTCAAGAAAAGAAATTGCTACCTCATATAATCCTTAATTTTTGCGTTTGCTACAATGATTAGTGGAAGATCTAATTATTTTATTGTTTACTATAATTAATAAAAAGTTAAAAACCTACCACGTATCTGACTCCACAATCGTATAAATTATGAAGCTAAAAACAACGTACTCTAGATCACTGAGAAGGAATTATAGATTCTTACTAGGAACTGGAAAGCAATTACATTTAAAGTTTATCAAAATTTTTTTTTCTTGTCAAAATGATTAATCATCCATCATTTTGTCAAAATTGCACATCTTGTCCCATTGGCCACAAATCTATAGTTTTTAAAATCTGCCACTGTCATATTCATGATTATTTATCTCGAATCTTTTCTAGAATCTAGATTCCAATCCTCTACTCTAGATTATTGAAAATAAAGTAAACCCTGGGGCTCGCTTTCACCATCTATGATCGCCACTTGCTTCTTAATCAAGGCCAACCAAAATTAATTCCAGAAAGTTCATAAAACCTCTCATTAAAGGGTCTATAGAATTCCCTAAGTCTCTCGATGGTGACGGGGTTGATATGGGGGTGGCTGCGACCCTTGTTCTTGCCGAGGCAGTGCGGTGTGGAGCGACTCTCGGATTTGAGCAGGCACGGGAAACCCTTGGTCGAGTTGAAGTAGAAGTGCTTCTCTGTTATCACATGCTTCAGGCCGAGGAATTCCTGTAATAGTAACCAAGTACATAATAATGATTATACGAGTACAGGGTAAATACTTAAGGGGGTGCTTCAGCCCATCAAACTGAACAACTTTCGCTATGGAGCCAACTTAGAAATCGCGAAAAATTAATCAGCTGTTCGATACAAAACTGCAGTAGCGAATCAACTAAAATGTATGGGACAGCTGTTTTTACTAGGGTGTTTTGTTACACCCTGTACATTGCAAATTATTATATAAATACTCGAGAACTCTTCGGCCCATCGGCCATCGGTTCTGCGATGGCCGACCACTACCACCTCCAAATAGTCGTGAATTTTTGTATCACCTGAACTCTTGCCATCTCAGCAGCGGGATCAGCGACCAATCTCTCGCCACTAATGAGCAAGAGGCTGGACCGTGGAAACCTTCGGAGCCACCTCCTCAGCGGGCGGGCGTATACGCCAAGTCTCACGGGAGGCCAGGACGCGTCCACGACAGACGAGGCGCCCCAGCCCAAGGTGCTGTTGATCAATGCTAGGTCTTCGAAGCGGGACAGTGCTGGTCTTTTGCTGGGAATTTATATATGAAATGTTTAGTCAAATAATCTGTAGGTAGGTTTAAATATCAAAATATGCTTATGTCTATATTTCTGGCAGGAGTAGTAACGATCAACATCATAGCCCTTGACATCTGTTACAGATGATAGGTAGATCAACGATAGGTTCTTTAAAATAATATAGTGTCCAAACTGTGTCCAGTTGGTGTACTGTTATTATTTATTACCTCGAAGATCTCGTCGCCCAGTACGACGGTGCCTTGTCCAAGCATACCTCGCAGACCTCGTCACCCAGTACGACGGTGCCTTGTCCAAGCATACCTCGCAGACCTCGTCACCCAGTACGACGGTGCCTTGTCCAAGCATACCTCGCAGACCTTGTCACCCAGTACGACGGTGTCTTGTCCAAGCATACCTCGCAGACCTCGTCACCCAGTACGACGGTGCCTTGTCCAAGCATACCTCGCAGACCTCGTCATCCAGTACGACGGTGTCTTGTCCAAGCATACCTCGCCGACCTCGTCATCCAGTACGACGGTGTCTTGTCCAAGCATACCTCGCAGACTGCGTGTAGTCACTGATGGCCCTCGTGACGGGGTCTCTGACGACCGCGAGCAGCTTTGTCGAGGGGTTCATGGAATACACGCGCTTGGGCGCAGACCTCGTCACCCAGTACGATGGTGTCTTCTCCATCGTGATCTGACCCTCGAGTGTCGGCGGCATTCTTTCCCTGGATAAATTAATAAAAGATAAGCATTATGGTCGCAACTATTTTCTTCGAGAGGGTAGTGGATTGGATATCAGTATATCCACAATTATTTGAAGATCTAAATATGCCGAAAGTGGCCAACCATGTGAATGTAAGGTTTTAAAATGGTTGAGGATTTAATTTTTGAAATTATTTAAACTTTAATTATTAAAGTTAGGTAGGTATAAGATTTATTAATCTCACCTGTACCATTCGAAGCCTTTGTGATAAAACTTATCGAAGAAATGGACTTCTGATCCTGCTGCTCTGACATCCGGATGCAATCTGTAAGTTAAATTGTTCAAGAAAAGTTTTAAAAAAATACTCTTAACTAAAAATATTACACCTTAGGTACCAACCTACCTACAAATGGTACATAATAATTGGGTACATAAATATTTTTAGTTTTATCTTCTCAGAAAGAAAGAAAAAGATACCACAGGAAGAAAAAGATACCACAGGACAGTCTACTGGGAGGGTAACCGTTCCTTAAGACACTTTAATTTGGATGCATCACTGGGTGCATACCAAGCAAGCCAACATTAATATACGTCACACTCTTTGCTGATTGTCCAAAAAACGACAGATTGCAAAGGACAAAGGAGAGGAAAAAAAAAAAAAAAAAAAAAATCTTAGAAAAAAATACGTTTGAAAATAATGCTAAACTTACATTTTCAAAAATTTTGTAGCTTGAATTTTTAATAAAAGGATAAACTATAAAAAGTATCGAAACGACGACGAAAAACAATGACGTCACTATTCATGATTTAGTACAACCACAGTATGAATAGTAGTAGCACCCGTGTACAACTTTTCATACCAAGCTCGTGTTTTGACGTTTGATAAAGAGTTGCTGATTTGACTATTTGGAAACTCGCGGATTATATCGACAACAAAAAAAAAAAACTTATCGTACTTACCTTAAAAATTCTAAAAGCGCTCTCGTCCCACATTTCTTAACGCCGATGATCAAGGCACCAGGCAGTCTCTTCACCGGCACAGAGTTCTTCATCAATCTCCTGTATTTATGTCCGCTCTCTCCCAAATCAATGCCAAAGAATGAAGCGAAGCGGATAGAAGCACTTCTGTAGCTTGATATGTGGCGTTTTAAAACAAATTTTAGCGTGAACTGAAATAGATAAGAAGGTATACAGAGTTTCATATTTTCTTATTATTTCGTAAATTAAAAAAAATTTTTACATACATACTTACCTTTTTTTCGTCAACTAAACAAGAATTCAAAACATAAAATAAATATAATAGAAATAATAATATGAAAGATATAAACATAGTTCGCTTCGAAAAAGCCGGTATCCATTTCATTGCGATTCTTCGAATTCATTGCTCACATTTACTCAATAAAAATTTCACTAAAGATTTCCCATACTATTCGGTATTTAGGTATCTATAAACACGACTGAGATCTACATACATTTTATAAACCGACTTGGTACTCAAATCAAAACACACTGCAGTATTTTCGACAGAACAAAATCGATATAATTTCCCGGGAGATGAATGAAACGCACACATAGAAAGAAAACACAACACAACACACTTTACTGCCATTTCCATTTTCTTCTAGGGTCCGCCCCTGAAAATCGACCAATGCTGCCACACATGCGAAAAAAACGCGCCAAATGTTGCGGATGCTGATTTTCCGGAAACGGAAGTGCTCATAGTGATGAGGGCGTAATTTTACGTAATTTTTATCCGTTTTTTTTTAGGCCTAAATACAATGTGTGACAATACCATTGCCTCAATACATGGAATATGTTTCCAAGATTATTGAGTATATATTACATAAAACATTTGTTTGTGCAACTTTCACTTTCGTGAAAACAACATGTGCTACCTACGGACTGGCCACTTTATTATTTTATTTTGGAGTTGGACGCATAAAGTAAGTTGGACGTGTATTCGAACGTCACGGAACGGTTGCGTTTTAGTTGGACGCTAATAGCACTACCATTTGAATAATAAAGAGATAGCGCAATACAAAATCGAAGCGTCTATTTCTTTTTCAAAGTACTTTTAGTGACCACAGCGTGCCACAACCAGTAACAAAATGTGGGAAATGACAGCTAAATAAAAAGAAATTCGTTCGCTTGGATTTCGATGCCGTGAAATAAATTAAAATGACAGTCCAGCAGATCAACTCGAATATTTCTGACGACTCTGATGATATGGTTAGTTTACCATCGGAAGAAGAAATTTACAGGCGAAAATATCAGTTGCTATTGGAGCGATGTGAAGTGTTACAACAGGATAACGAAAGAATTGTTAATAGGTCCGTCTCAACGCGCTAAAACACGATAAATTCCGTATAGAGGGTGCGCTACTATTCTATATCATTGCAGGATACATGAAGCGAAGAAAATCACCAAACGTTATCGCAAAGATATCAAGTTGTTGGTGGAGCGACTTGATAAGCATGGCGATCCGTTCAGGACCGCGTCGATGGAAGTTGACATCAAGCCCGAGGTCGTGCCGCGGACCAAGCCGAGCTCCAAGGCACCTGCAGCTGCCAAGCAGACTGATAAACAGAATGCTGGGGCACCCAAAAAACCTGGGCCTAAGCGAAAAAGTAAAGCTGATAAGGTAAATTCTATAAAAATATCTAAATTAGCACAAAACGCGTTGACTTCGTTTGTGGAGCATTAGCTAAGAATGAAGCGACAAGCATGTTAAGTTTCTTGTGACCAGAACTGAATCGCAACTATTTACCTCCCATGCCATCCCCTAATAAAAATGGGGGCTTCGTCGCCCCCCCCTCCCCTCCGCCACTCTCCCCTAACCCCACGATTAAGGTAAAGTAAGTTTCTAATGTTTAACCACAAAAACATCCATTACGATCTCTACAAGGTTATGATAGTCATCATAACATCATGTATGCTAGAGTCGGATACATAGAGTCCAGATTGATTTTTACGTTTTAAAATGGACTCTAGAGCAATATGCACCTCTCTTCAAAGACGCCATTGCTCTAAGAGGCCTTTCTGACAAGAGTGGAACGAATCTTTGAGGAGTGAACTATCTATGTATAATATCTGATGCGGCTACCTTAAGTCGCTAAACAACACATGCTATCATTTTCAAATGTCAATTTCCAGCCGGAACGAGATCCTAATGCACCAAAGAAACCGTGCAATGCTTTCTTCCAATTCTGCCAAGAGCAGCGGCCGGTGGTTGTAGCGGAGACAAGCTCGGAGATGGGTGCTGAGCCTACTAAGCAGGAAGTCACCAGACAGCTTGCATCAAGGTGGAGAGCTCTCACCAATGAGGAGAAAAGGGTAAATCTAATTCTACTTGCATCATAAATTATTCTTACTGTTCAAGCGTCAGAACCATTCAGGTTTGGTTGTTTTATGACACTGCACTAAATTTTTGTAGTGATGCAAATGCAAAAAAGTGCTTATTGTCTCTGTCCCATTATTTTGATAGTGATTTTTTTAAGAGGATTCATTTAAAAGTTTGTTCGTCTCTCTGGCTATGTCATCTGGCAGACCACCGATGTTAAGAGGGGCTTTTACTGATAAAATAAATAAATGAATGAATAGCCAAACAGAAAATTAATGGTCCCAAAGGATTTCCCTGCTGGGCACCTACTTGTGGGGGTATGTGATGATTCTTATAGAAGAGGTTAGTTAGGGATGAATAACACTGAAAGAGAAATGGATAGAGGCAAGGGACACGGTCTTTAACTTGCTCTAAGATTTATTATTTGTGGTTGGGCTATTGCAAGCAAGGGTCGTGAGACCAGTGCTGGTCCTTTGTGTTCGCCCCAAAACTCGCCCATATTTTATGCATACCTCCGAACCTATGGTATTTTCTTTTCATCCTCGCGAATGCAGGTTTCCTCATGATGTTTTCCTTCACAGCCGAGCTAGTAAATGATAAATACAACCATACATAAATTCTGAAAAACTAAGTAGTACAGGCCAGGAATCGAACTGTGGCCTCAGGATTGAGGCAAAAGAATGCGTCGCATGGAATAATAATTAAGAATCCTGAGTTGCTTTGCAAGTATTCGGTATTCGGGTGGTTGTAAACCGGATGCTTTGTTTTTCCATGAGGTTCCACCATTTTATATAAGCTCGAATGTCATTTTGTATATAAAATGAACCTTGAGATTATGATACTCCTAAAACCCACTACCTACTATTCAAAGGCAGAAATGCCATTTAATTTACAAATAAGAAATTGTTTAGAATCCCATCTCCTTTTTATAGCCAAATCAAAACACTAACTCATCACTACATCAATCCTACAAACCATTGGCACATTGGTTTTCTCTTGGCTTTTAGCACAGATTATTTAATAGTTACTACCTTAACTTCTAGGGAGCACCTAGAAGTTTTTCAATGTTCAAAACCTAAAGATGTTTAAATGTTGAATGAATGAATGAAATGTTGAAATGAAAAGAGTGGATGAGTATTTGGGAATTTCATAGAGAAGTACAGGAATCCCCTCAGACTTAGAGCATTTTTTCACATAATTTTTTTTTTCAGGTCTATGTGGCTATGTTTGAGAGATCGAAAGAGAAATACGCAGAAGAAATGTCAGCATACATAAAGAAAGAACAATGACAGTCAAATACATGCGAAAATAGCTCTTAATTCTCTTGTGATAGCAGCTTTAAGATTAGGTTAATTATTTAATAATTAAATATAGTATTTTATAGATATTTTATTTCATTCTCTGAACAATAATATTACAGGATAAGATGTCTGATAAAAGTGATATATGTATGTATGTTAAAGATTACAATAATATTAACTTTGACACATAATACCTATTATTAACACATCTTGCATCGATGTTTCCAAATAAATCTAATCTAGACATTTTAATCTAATACAAAATGGTTCTAGAAACCAACATTATTACCTATAGCACAATAAATACTACTACTACCTATAGCAAAGAAGATATATACTACGCGAAAAGAAGCGACACTCATGCATGTGTGCTCGTAAAAGCGCTCGCGGCTATGTGTACGTGTCGAGGCGAACGCGGGCGGGTGAGAAATGCAGTCATTGCCTGATGAATTCCTAGGCTGCCATCGCTTGCTTGACTCTGCGCCCTTCATTTTCTTGTTATTTACCTACTCAGGTTTATACTAAGGAACCCGTATCTAACTTGATTTAAAATAATACACTACCTAGGTTTATTTCAACCTACCTACGTATATTATATGCAATTTGGATCGAGCATGGTGTGAAATTGACACTACAACGAGAATATAATTTGATTTACGTAGACAAACTTAACTTTTATTATTTCCTCGCACCTAGGCAAGGTACATAAATATATCATTCGTTTTCAATATCGACTCTATCGCATACTCGCGCCGACCCAAGGTCACCGTAATGCGCTCATTCACGTACAGGCAGTGTCATGCCTGTGCCCATAGTTAAAGCCTGAGAAAATTAAAACACCACGCCAGTCGCCCTGTTGCGGAAATACTTTGAAACTAATTTCGTCCATCCCTGGTAAATGTCACCACAGGCACCAGGAATGGATACTGCACTACGCCTCCAAAGCAACGCATAACAATTATAAAAAACCTGCTTTTCTTTGGAGGCGCTACGATAAATTATAACCTTTAAATAACAATATTTCAAGTACATACGTCTCAATCAACTCTCTCAACAATCTGTATCATGGCGAGGTTTTCTATTTTTCTGGTCAGCCTTTAATAAGTTATATCCTCACGCTTATGTCTTATTCAAAGAAATTGAATTGGAATAGGGCATGGCTAATAAAAAATTAAGATGACTAACAAAAATAATTTATTTTGTAAAAAAAACCAAATGAAACAAATGTAAACATAAAACCTGTGCCCAATATTCCATAAATGCGTTATGTTTTTACTATCCCATAAATTAAATTATCCTTTAAAGTTATCTTTTTGCATGCGTATGATCTTCATGGCCTCGATCGAGTCGTGTATGCCAGCGTGCTCCATCACAGAATGCTGATTCACTCTCATGAATGGATTGTACAGTTTCTCTTCAGCTATTGTTGAAGGCACCTATAAATTAGAAATAAATAAATAAATAACGCTCACAGGCACATACATTGTAATGATCCCAAGGAAGCCCCAGGCTTTTATGGGAACCATATAAAATAACGGCACAAACATATAACATCCATGACCGAACTGGGATTCCAACCAAGGGCCCTGGTTTGGCAGTCCGGCGTGGCAACCATTACACCAAACGGGTCGTCGTTACATATAAACTATAAGATCGACGTTTGTAGCGCTGCCATACCCATAGTAAGTTTTATACAAGGGGAAAATTCTTTCTTCATAGCACTATCAAATATGTTGGTAATATTTTTTGTTTGCTATTTTGGGGTCTTGACAGGCTTAAAGCCTGTGCCACTTAGGTCCGCCACCTGATCCTGATTCATCCTGATTCAGGATTCAAGTGTTGTCAACTATGGTAACAAAAATTACTTAAAGTGCTGTTTAAAAAATGTCTAAAAGCAAAATAAATGAAATGCCAAATTAATGACAAATTGTATTTTAAGGTATTTATTAAAACGAAACAAACAATTTCTATATCTGATAATTATTATCATGTGATGAGGTCATAACGTTACGAACGTTACGATGATGGTTTGTAAATTGTATTCCAATATTAATGCAACTATATCAAAAGACTATCGATAGTTTTAACATTAGACATAATCTGCATACAAAATGGCATGAACCATTATCAACAAGCGGTTTTTGAGAGTAGGCGATTTCGCAACTATGCCGCAACGACGTTGCAACTGCACCGTCACGATACGGTATCGTTCCATTAACGCATACGCTCAAAAATCACTTTAAAATATGCCACCTAAGACATCAAAAAATCACTAGATCTAGTGAAAAAGTCTCTGAAAGCGGCAACACTCCATACGGAATCTAATTCCGAATCAGGTTTATTCCGGATGTATGTGGCGGACCTTAGACCATCGCTGGTCCTTTTTGGACAAACCTTTTTAAATTAAACAAATATGTAGGTAGGTACATATCTCTTGTTTTTGGCAGTATATATATTTGCAATAAAGTATGATTGATTGATCATAATTTGAAAAAAGCTCATGTCAAAAGACAGTATTGTTAACAAACTTAATATACTATCGAAGTAATATTAAGTGTATGGTATTGTTATACATTATACTGTTCATAAGAGATCGAAAGTGAAATGAAAGACGTGAACGAATTATTGTGTATACTGTTCAAAGTGTAGGGTCAAATGTACCTATTTAATTACAAACATACATACATAAACTCAGGATAATCCCTTTGATTGAGGGTGGTCAGAAGCTCTGCTACAACTACCAACTACATTTTTAAGCATGCATTGTTTATTGAAATATTATGACAAGCTGATTACTTCTATAGATGATTATTCTATAGATATATGATAGATAGATGATTCTATAGAAATGCTTGACCAAAATTGACATTATCTACTGTACTTAATGCCAATATAATTTGGACTTTAGTTTTAACACTTTCGCTGCTAAGCTCAAAACCATGATCCTCGCGCAGTGCTAAAACTGACGCCCCTCGTGTGTCGTGCGCACAATCGTAACGTAAAAAGACCAATGCAGCTCGCCTCGTCGGTCACCCGCACAGGCGTAAGGTTTTAGTGACTTACGCTGTGGGTCATGAGCACAGGCGAAATGCCGCGTCGTGGGTCTCCCGAACAGGCGTAAGGTATTCGGTGACTCGCGCGGTAGGTCATGAGCATAGGCGAAATGCTCGTTACGTGGGTTCTTCAGCTCTGCGGTCCATTTCACGCCGACCTACGACGTAGGTCGTCAGCAGCGAAAGTGTTAAATAATAAGGAAAATGTGTTTACCGTAGGCAACCCTTGCTGTCGCCTCTCCATTGACCAGTTCAGTTTCTTTATAATCTGATCGTTCATCGGCTCAACGAAGCTAGCAAACTTCAGGTTTTGCAATGTATACTCATGGCCGCAGAACACTTTAGTTTTCTCAGGGAGTTTGCTCAGGATGTCGATGAGAGCACCATACATTTGCCGTGCCGTGCCTTCAAAGAATCTACCACACCCCGCAATGAAAAGAGTGTCGCCTAAAAAGAAAAACAGAATAATAGTGCTCTTGCATTGCAAGTTTTGTGTCATAAATCTCACACAAAACATGAGTAAATCACAGGTGGATATATGGTCACCACCATCGTTGTCAGCCTGGTAAACCCCACTGCTGGATAGACCTCTTCATTTTCACGCCAAGTAGAAAGGTCCCATGCTAGTCTCATCCAATGTTTTCCAGCCACTAGGCAGTAGTCGTGCGACCGTCTCACCTCCCATGGCCAATGCTTTCGTACGAATATAGGGTAATATAAACTAAATAAATACAGCCCTAGTGCCCTATTATAATTTATTTCTTAGCATATCAATTGGTTGATGTCAGATGTGTCATTCATTTATAAAACATATGCATTAAAAAGATTTCCATATTTTGTCACTTGCATACTTAATTATGAATAAAATTTGAATGTGAATGAGGTGGGCTAGAGGTATGTCAGAAGCCTAGCATTTGGTGGTCCTTAGTGCCTGCCAACCTCCATAGGACTGTGGCGAGAGCTTTTGTGTGTATGTATGTAGAATAGAAAGTCATTGGTATGTAGGTATTAATTTGATGCTTTAGCAGAATTTACTGTCACTAGTACAAAACCTTAAATACCAATGCATAATGCAATGCAAGGCGCCATCTCTACGAGCTATATTATCGCAGCGATAATCTCGCCTAACTAAAATATTCCATACTAAACGTACGAGCGTCTCGCCGTGTGGATAGTAGCTCTTATATCAATTATTTATAAGTTTCGAAATACATTTTTTAATTATAGCATAGCATATGCTCACGACTATATTCCCCGAGGGGGTAGTCCGAGATATTCTGAAACTTTAGAACATCCACGTTTCACTAGTAGTACCGAAACTCTGTTCAGTGTGACGGGGAGTGAGCCCGTCGCCACTTGTAATGGACAGTAGGTACAATACATGCCTCGAAATTGAAGCACGCAGGTTACCTCACGATGTTTTCCTTCACCGAAAAGCCAGTGGTGTTACAAATCGTACATAAATTCCGAAAAACTCATTGGTACGAGTCGGCCTGGAAGGGGATCGAACCATCGCCTCCTGCACGGCAGGCAAGGTTACTCGCCACTGGACCAACACTGTTTTTTAATTATAGTCCTACGAAACCATGTTTTATGGTTTGGCTGTAGGATTTAATATGGAATTTGGTGATTCGGCGATAATATGCTGAGGCATATTAAGAAAGAATATAGCGCCTGAAATCAGACTGAAAATTTGAAGACTAATAAAAATATGATAATACAAATGGAATATCCACATAGGATCCCAAAAGGAAAAGAAAAAAGTATAATTGATCCCAAGAAACAGTATGAAAACAAAAGCAAACCTGTAAAAACAGCAGTTTCCGGTTCAGATGCGTCTCCCACGCCCGGTGCAGTCACAAAATAGCAGATATGGCCTTTAGTGTGGCATGGTGTATAGAGACATTGGACAGCCAGGTTCCCGATATTAAACTTGGTGTTATGCTTCACTTTGTGGTTTAGCGCTCCAATACGCTCATCTCCTCCGTAAACTTTCAGCTTTTGCATGGCTTTAGCAAGTTCTTCATTGCCGCCAGCATGATCCCTGTAAACATCATCTATACTATTATAAAACTGTAACAGGAAGTTTGTCTGTACATTGAAGATATTAACAAAAAAAAAGTTACGATATGGTTTTTAGGTGTCCCTGATTCCATTTCACCAATTTTTGGATTTTTTATCTGTCTGTTTGTTTGCGTGTTTGTTTGTTTGAACGAGTATCACGCAAAAACTACTGAATCGATTTTGATGAAACTTTTTTTGTTTGATAGCTTATGATCTGACTTAAAATCTGGTATATAATTTGTGCGGACGAAGTCGCGGGTTAACGCTCGTATTAAATAATTTGTTCAATGATGGTATGTATTTAAAAGTAACATAAGCCGTTTGAGATGTGTTTTTAGGATTCTGTACGTAAAGGGTGCAAACGGGCCAATGGCATGTCTTTTGAGCCGAAATACAATTTCAAGTGTATTGTTTTCAATTTTTTTTTTAATTATTATTATTATAAATAGCATGCCATTGGTCTGAGAGCCATGAGCAGTTCTTTAGTATGTCTCGATCGACGATTGCACGAATTCCTTTCCACTGTCTGGCTGCCTTTATTTGGTCACTACAGGTCATAAGTTATCCCAAATGTGTCATCGTTTTAGATGTCTTATGCTGAGAGGTTCACTTAGAGACAACGCTAGCCTATTTATATTGGTGATTGGTCCTATCTCTAGGCCTTGGTAGAGCAGTTCATTCAACAGTCTTTCACAGTGGGTATATTTAGATACTCATGAAATTAAATATGGCCTCAGAATAGTACATAGTTCTACATATAGAATGGTCACTCCGTGCCCTCTGTGACTTCAGATACCGCACTTCATCCCACACTTTCTGGAGACAATTTAGGCGCGGTTTATACAGGTGAAATTGATATCATTAGCATCCTTTTAAACTAAGAGTCTACCCACCAAACTGAACAACTTTTACGATGGGAGCAAACCGATCGGAGCAAATAAAAAATCTGCTGTTCCATACTAAACTGCAATGTCGACGCGCGAGTTCACGACTCAAATGTATGCAACAGCAGATTTTTTTTGGCTCCGGTATTAAAAGTTTTTCAGTTCGATGGGTAGACTCTTAGTTTAAAAGGATGCTAATGATATCAATTTCCCTGTATAGAAGTGACGTAGCGCGGGCGTGGCGCGGGCGGGGTGCGGCAATATAAACCTTATAGTACGTAGCATAGCACCGTTAGGAGAATTACGCCCGCGCCTCCAGGCGACGCCGACGTCGCCTGGTGGCGCGGGCGCGATTTTCCTTTACAACAAAAACGACGCTGTGCTACGTACTATAAGGTTTATATTGGTGTTACTTTGACTATTCGCCACCGCCACACGTCTCTTCTGTATAAACAGCACCTTAGGGCAAAACCTTAAGCAAGAAGCAAAGTCAAACAAAAGTGCGCGCGCTAGTGTGATTGTATCATATTAATCTATGGCTTAACTAGTACTATTGGTTATAGATTAGGGATTAAGGTCAGCCAACACCGCCATGGACCGAACCATAACCACCTGAATCGTGAGCCAGTTGTCTAGACCAGGGGTCTCCAAACTTTTTAGCGTAAGTTCTAGCTGACAAGGGCCAAGGAATAACCAATTTATATTACTTAGGTATTGCAATCATCAACATCAATTTAGTATTTTCAGATATTTCAGATATTTTATTGCATTGCTACATTATAATGTACATAGTAATGAAGTAGTCGTACAGGATGTTAAACGTTTTTACAATGTTGCACCCCGTCAGGGCATAACAATATAAACTTGACCTTCATTAATTAGGAATTACATTCAATTAACAATATAGTTATCAAACAATCATAACATAACCAATTATTACAAAATTAATGTCCAGTTTAAATAAACATAAAAAAATCTAAATTAAACAACACTACTAAAAAATACATTTATTAAAACATTCAAAACAATTAAATTAAAGTTGTCATTACAATATCCTAATAAATGAATTATAATAGAACTATACAGTATATCTATGTATAAGACATGCAAGTAATTCGGACATGATAATAAGTATCTTACAAAACTTCGTCTGATAAAAATTCATCTACTGAATAGTAGGCTTTGTTTACTAACAACCTAAATAAAGCTTTTTTAAACTCATTTATGGTGCTCCAGTTCCGTATAGTTTTCGGTATATTGTTATAAATTTTTGGCACTACGGCAAATATACTTTGATGCATGAACTTTGTTCTAGTTTATATTATTCTCATGTCACAGCGGCGCGGCGTCTACTTTTTACATATTCATATAAATGTATATTGGTCTTTATAAATATTGCAGTCTCGTTAATGTAAAGAGCTGGCATCGTTAATAGTTTAAGCTTAATAAAGTACGGTTTGCAGCTGTCTGTCCGCCGTAGATTGCATATCGCTCTTATACATAGTATCTGTGATTTAAAGACTTCCTCCTTGTTTGTAGCGTTTCCCCAAAAAATCAACCCGTATCTTAAAGTGGAAGCGACAAATCCTTGATATACTGCCATTACAGCATTTCTATTTACTACCTTGCTCAGCTTGTATAGGGCATAAGAGAATTGATTCAATTTATTTCTAACCATGTCTGTATGTGTGTTCCAGCTCATATTATTATCAATTTGGATACCCAAAAACCTAGTTACAATTGTTTCTCCAACTTTTTGTCCTTCATAATTAATGTTGAGATTCAGCAAATCATTGTCTTAGCTTAAAATTTATTAATTTTGTTTTCTCTAGGTTAATTTTCAAATTATTACATTACATTATTTCAACTTCGAAATTCTCTATATTATCATCACCACAGAACACCACGGTGCTATCATCAGCAAACAAGGCCATTGGATGTTGAGTAATTTTGGAGAAATAGCAGTGGACCCAGTACCCTGCCTTGGGGTACACCGTAGGTTACGGGCCTGGGATCTGAAGAGTAAACTATTTCCTATTTTGACTCTGCACATATCTTACCTATCTGTGTTATTTGTTGCCTATTTTTCAAGTAAGACCGAATAAATTTAAGTATGTTACCCCTTATACCATAATCATTTAGTTTATCCAATCAAATTTGGTGGTTGACATGATCAAAGACAATAGTTATGTAAGTTTAATTTGATCATTAAATAAACACATTGCCCGAGCTATGCCTGTTCTATGGAATAATGACTTACCAACTACTGGACATAGGCATCTGCACTTAAAAGTGTTCGAACCAAAACAGCACCAAAACGTAAAAAGTTTACCGATCGGCCGACGACGCGCGGCGCGCGCCGTGCCCCGATGTGTAGGATGGAAAAGAATTTCAGCATTTTTAGTTGGTACACGTACTTAGGATTGTGTAGTTTAGTCCTGGACACTTTATTCGATAATTTTGTACTGGACGCGGCATCCATAGTATTCTATGTCAATGGATAATGCTTACCAATGATGGTGAGTAGTTAATACAGAAGTCAAATTGACACCAGATTGGTGGACAGCCTGAAGCACCGTCTGAGGAGCTACAGGGTCTACAATGGCAGCCTGCTTGGTCGCCTTGTCTACGATCAGGTACATATAGTTGTCCTGCAGCGCAGGCAATATTGTCACTTCCATGTTTTTGAAGCTGTGGTTCTCTGGAGCACTGTGCTGCCCGCGCTGTTTCAGTTGCAAGGCTGCACACGAAAAAACAAAAAAAAAGGTCTGGGTATGTCGGATTATGGCAAGGAATGCTGCGTATACAGCTGGAAAGTGAAATATAGAAATGTAGGTGCCTAGCCTACTATAGTACGTTCAAGATAGCTCCGTGATTTTGGCAGTTCGTTTTAGAGCGATTATTTTATTTTCTACATGTTTCAGCCGTAAAACCTTTAATTTTATGTTAAATGATAATTAATCTTGTATATTTTAAGTGTATTATAAAGTGTGCTCCACATTCTCGATGAGAGGTTTTGTCCCGGGTCTCTCGAAAAACTAGGATAAGGCTAGGAGTAGCCTTCCACACTTTTGCTCGCACATTTGTGCACTCGGTACTCAAACAAGATGGGCGTGTGGATGTGGAACTTTATTTTTATCTTTATGTTTGTTCACGATGTTTAGGATGTCTATGTTATTCAAATTCAAATAACTTATTTCAGACAAGATGTCCATATAGTACATGTTTCTAAAAACCTTAATTCGAGATCGTGCGTCCAATTTGTAGGCATTTTCGTTACCAAAATTGATGTACGCATGCTGCGCGATGTACGCACTGTGCTTACTTTTGGCAGACTGACAGCGACGGGAATGTGGAGGGAGTGTTTTGTGTCTCGGCAAAACTACACGAGAACCCATTGATTCTGACATGAAATACCAACACAGAATGGAGGCTGCACGAACATAGGCAGACTTGCTGAATAGGACCTCCACACTCTCGTATTTGCTATGTCTCGTGTAGTTTTGTCGAGAATGTAGAGCCCTCTTAACATTTTCATGGCTCTATCAGCGTAATAGAAGTGTGTCCGTACATTGAAGATATTTACAAGAAAAAGATTATATTATGGTTTTAAGGTGTCCCTCTACTCCAAATTAACCTTTTTTTAGAATTTCTGTATGTCTGTTTGTTTGTTTGTTCGAGAATCACGCAAAAACTACTATATTATTATTATTTTGGTTGTTTCATTTTCTCATTATTATTATTATACAACTTGTTAATGAATTAACGCAAAACTAGAAAGTTGTTTGTTTAGAATCGAGACCAGAATCGAATTATCATGGTTTCAACATAGGTAATCTTTTTCAAAATATTAAATAATTGCTTTGAGAAATTTAAAATTTACTGAACCCGATGTCAAACCACCCCACGGGCATACTCACCCTACTTACTATCGAAACAAGATTATTAAAATGTATCCATGAGTATGTTAGCACTTTCATTCATTGCTGAAATGATAACAAATCATTTTTAAATTTTAACTATCAAAATAATGAAATTATTTTGTTATCAATCAGTTGGGGTGTATGAGGTTTTGCGCTTATTTATTAACACATTGTACATGATACACTACCAGCTCAAAGATGATGCGTGTATATGTATATCACTGCACTTGTTTAGTTTTTTAAATATATGTCCAGTCTATTTTTGAAAGAGTTCACTGAAGGCGCACTTTACACATTTTGATGAATCTTTTTTCTTTTGATAGGTCCTACCTCAATGTTTCATTGCTTATGATTTGACTTAAAATCGTGTATAATTTGTGCGGACGAAGTCGCAGGTAAACTCTACTGATAATTATAAGTATGATGAATGCTAAATGCAAATAAAACTGGTAAATATTACTTTATTACAGGCTTAACATTATTTGTTATTGGTGAGATAAAACTTACCCCGGAAGTAAAGCTTAGTGACTCGCTGAGACAGCCCAGATGGCAGCGAGTTTACAAACCTAGCAAGCATTGAAATGATTTATTACTGTTAATTTGAACAAAAACTAAAGGGTTGATATGAATAATGTTATGTTACATGGAAAAACATTCAATTTTCAAATCAAAATTTTCAATTAACCTTCAATCAGCTGAGACGTTTGATTTGTTGACATTAGACAGTAAAAAAAATAGAGACGTTCCTATACATAGATATAGTAACGAAAGTCTTTAAGTTCCGGTTACTATTGATCTTTCCGTGGTTTCGTTTCAAAACGTAGAAAAATCACTAGTGCACGCTCTATTCTAAATTTTGTGCTGAGCGAGCGGGAGGAGCTTATTTCAGCGCTATACAATTTTACGACTTTTCTTATAAACTAGATTAAAATGTTAGATGAGGACAATAACGGCGTTCAAACGCCGGGGGATATTCACCTCAAATGCCTCGGATTCACCGAGAGTGAAGATCAACCACAGATTTGAATAAAAAGAAAACTGCTGAAGACAATGGCTGTAAGGGCATGGCATCTCTTCGCTTTTCTGAAAGGAAGAAGAAATTAAAAAGTATATTGTCATTTGTCAATGTCAAATGTCAATCGCACGTGTTAGTGGCAGAGTGCGGGTTTTGCCTTGTTTTGTGTGAAAACAATTTTCATTTTACACTTATCTGATAATATATGATGTGGTAAAGTCTACAAAATGAAAAGCAAACCTGTAAAACATAAAACAACTAACACTTTCCGGGTAAGCAATACGATAACTTTTTAGGTTACGTACTTTACAATAAATAAATACAACGTGTTACGCAGTGCCGCGACACTCAGAACAAAATCGTAATTGCATGAACTACACTAGATTGTATGGGCTCCAAAGATTTAATACCCTAGCTCTACACTAGCTTCATACTATTTTTGATTTCGAAAGCTAGTTAGGCAGTGCCGACTCTTAAAACGTAGTGATTTCATTCTCTTTGGCTAGAACTGGATTGATTTTTGGATGAATAACATAATTCCGTGTCTGTGAAATCTTCTCTCCAAGAAAGAAAAAGCATACCAGAATTGAAAACTCTAATAACTTCAATGTACAGACTCACTTCTGTTACAGTTTTATAATAGTTAAGAAATCAACATATCAGCTTGATAGATTAGAGTTGTGAAGTCCTATTAAGGTGGTTGCAGAGGGGTCAATTTTATACAAAACTTTGACGCACAATACGCGTAGACGGTATAATTATATAAATAACTTTGTATATGGAAAAATAGTTTAGAAAATCTAGCTGCCGCGTAACAAATAACATTTGCAATTTATAAAATAATTATGAAGATATAAAGCTTTGAAATTTTTCATACAATATTTTAAAAGATTTCAATCAATCAATCAATCAATTATACTTTATTTGACACCAAAAAAACAGAGTATACAGAGAGCAAACAATCAGGAAATACAAAAGGCACAAAAACAGGCGGTCTTATCGCTAAAAGATTTATATCTTCATAATTATATAATAAATTGCAAATGTTATTTGTTACGCGGCAACTAGATTTTCTCAACTATTTTTCCATATATAAAATATTACTTTTATTAATTCCATCTACGCGTATTGTGCGTCAAACTTTTGTATGGACTGAAACCACCTTAAAGTCCTATCGTAATTTAAAGTGAAAATAAACATTTTATGAGCGCTTTTGCCTATGCTTTTGTAAAATAAATGATTATATATCATTCATCCAAGAATAAATATCGCGATATATATCATCAAACCCTGATATTAGTTGGATAATTTTTAAGATAGGGCATTGCCACACGATGCAGGAACGATTTTCCGCAACATGGCAAGGTTTTTTATTTTCCAGAAATTTTATTTTTGAAAATAAAATTACCTGGTCTTGACCCTGCCTGCTGCAGCTGCAGCCTGCTTTATGCATTATATTCGTCTTTTGTACCATTTATTAAACCAGGATTATAAATAATAAAAACAATTTTTTTTCATAACCAGTTTGTCCCATTCGCCGAACGGATAAATTCAATAGACATCCGCCATGCAGCGTTATACCACATCGAGCATGCGTACACGAAACAGCCTGAAGAGAATGAGACGAACTTTAGCCTGGCACTTCAGAAGTGGTATGCACTCAATCTGACTGAGAACTTTAAAAAGTTTAGAAAGGAAGTGTTCGGTGTTATCACGGTGCCACAGCTGGTGCACAGGAAAGAGGAGGTGCTGGATACATTGGAAAAATATTTGAATTTGGAAGATCAACTGTGCTTGCAGCCTTTGTTGGAGTAAGTGGTTTTTTTTTTTCAGTTTATTTTATTTTATTTATTTATTTTAACACTTTAATGTACACACAGACACAATGCTACAGTTGAGAAAGTATGTACATGGGGTGAGCTTCTCTCTAAAGAGATTTCTTCCAGCAGACCTGTTGAGTTTAGTTAAGGTTTTCTGTATAATATTATTATGAATGCTGCTAGCTTTAATTTCTGGCATAAATGATTAAGAAATGTTATTCTAACCAATATAAATCAATCAATCAAATCAGCCCACATCTATGCACTGCTAGGCATAGGCCTCATTTTTAAATGGAGACCTATTTTTTTAGCCTATTTCATCCCACTGCTGGGCAAAGGCCTCCACTTTTATCCTCCATGCAACCCTGTCCTGAGCCAGTTCCATCCACTCTTCGTCGAATTTATCCTCTCCATCTCTTTCGGGTTTTGGCATATTGTGGTGTTCCTGACACGATCTGTCCATTTGATTCCCAATATGCTATGCTTTATCGCCCTTTGGCAAACCTTGAGTTTGGACTTCTGTGATTCTGTTAAAGACCATGTTTGAGCACTGTAGATTAGGATAGGCAGGATACACATGTCGACGAGTCTGCGTTTGAGTGATAAAGGAAGGTCACCCTTCATCAACTCCTTCATGGACCAGTAGCTCTTCCGGGTGTTGTCTACCCGTCAAGCGACTTCTCTGTCCTGCTCTGCCTATTGAAATTAGCAAAATAAAAATGTTTAATTTCTTTCTCCCATAAATCCAACAATGTTAATTATTTTATTTTCTTTATTGATTTCCTAACAGTTGTTACACTAATACAAATACAACAAAATAAGAAATCTTTAAGCTACATATGTACAACTAATTAAAGGGAAATGAGCATGAATACAGCAGCAACTTTCTTAGGTTGGTGTGCGTGAGGCGTTATACAACTTATCTCTGTGTGTGTATAGTGACAGGGTTTATCAGCCTAAACTTAGTTGATATTTTTTATACACGTTTATAGCTTTGACTATCTATCTTGACATATAACTTATCGAAGATTAACCCATAAAATCTGTCTGTTTTCAGAATCCTTGTATCAATAGCAAAAGACCTGCGGGATGATTTCTACCCGCACTTCCCGAGGTTTCTCGACATTCTCATCAAACTGCTCAACACAAAAGACGCCGAACGTCTAGAATGGACTCTAATTTGTTTAGCGTTTCTGTTCAAAATCCTTAAACCGTACCTAAAGAAAGACGTAGCGGTTGTGCTGAAGAGAATAATACCTCTGCTGAGTGAATCTCAGCCGCAGTACATAAATAATTTTGCTGCGGAAAGCTTTGCGTTCGTCGCTCGAGATATAAGGGATAAGAAGAAGTTTGTGGAGCTCGTTTTGATTTATTTGCAGAGCAATGATGATGTAAGTTAACTTTATATCTATACATATAAAACTGTATAGCCTCAACCACTAAAGATATTTTACAAAACAAGTAGGGGTGAAGAAAGGATTTTTTGAAGATCAACCACGCGGACGAAGACGCGTGCAAAAGCTAGCTTATAATGTTGGACCCTTGAATATTGTTAAACCTAAAAAGCCTAAAAAAATTAGATTGAAAATATAATAATTATGCTAAATATATTTTCAATAAAGAATACTTGGCTGACACATCTGAAACTTAAAAACAAAGCTTTGCAAGGAAGTTACAAGTTTCTGACCACCAGAGGGCCAAGTTCGCGCGACGATACTATCCCGCGCCGTTTCTCTCGCTAGACCCAACTTTGCTATGTCGCGATGTCCCACCGGAAATGAATGGTCTATCTACATATATTATATATTACATTTGTAGACACATGTTAGGTGACATTTTCTCATCAAAGTAAGAAAACTCGTGAGTTATGCATGACACTCTCTATTAACTTGTCAGCAGCACTTAGTAATTTTAATACGTTTCTTCTTCGATAACACAAGGCTTCATTCCACAGGCTATTACGGGGTGTGGTCATCTAATTTTCGAAATCCTGAGAGGTGTCAATGGCAAATTCCACAGCTGTATAGAAACATTTCTACCACTACTCCTACAACAACTCAAAGACAACAAGAAACATCAAGAAATACTGTTCAAAGTATTAACACAAACTATTGAAGATAGTTTACAAATTATATCTCCAAAAGAATACACAATATTTTGGACAAGTGTTTTAAAGTTCACTGAAGAAATTCTCAAAGAGGATGATGAGGAAAACAAAGGGTTAGAATACATTCTGAGACTAGCCGGTCAGGTTATAGAACATCAAAAGGGTAGATACTTAACTAACCCTCAGCAATTTGTGCTTTTACTTGTGAAAGTTATTTGCGAACAGTCATCGGAAAGTGTGTTAGAAGTTTGTTCTCAAATCGGAGCTTTATTACTTCTCTCACCAAATATATCTCTTTCTCAAGAGCATGCTGGAATTATAGTAAAAGTGTTACTGCCATTGCCATACCCTAACATTCTAATCAACTTTGTCCAAAATGTCATTGATTACTCCCAATTTGACATGCACATTTTGCCGCCTTTTATTAAATATGTTACTCAATCTAACTTTGATGCCGAAGCCATGTATACGCTTACCAAAATTTGTTTGGCGAAGTCACCACTGTCCAAAAATGGGATCAAGCTTTTTGAATGGGTAAAATACCCGATTGAATTTGGAAAGGGATTGCCACAGTTTATGGAACATTTCAATGCTGTTTTGAATGAAAACATAGACGATATAGTTGAGAATCCAGCTAAATTGATGCATTTACTGTTTTGTTTGCCTCATGTCGCACAAATCGATGTTGATATCTGTGTAAAAGGTCTTAATCAACTAATAACTAAACTTCTTAAAGTCCTTGCTAGCTACAATCTGGAAAATGAGTTGGAGGGGAATAAATTCCACTGTGACACAAATGTACTGTCGCGATGCGCTAGAAAAGTGCTATTTATTCTTGCGAATGCTTTCGAGAGTGCTATTCATATATCAAATTGCAAGAAATTAAAGGAAATATGTGACATTGAGACTTTTTTGCCGGTGATACTGCCATGTGCGGCAGATCCTAATTATCTAGCTGCTTTGCACTTACTAGATTTGTATTTGACGGCTTACGAACATGAAAATGGATTGTCTTATCCATTTTTGTCGCTGGTAGATTCATATCTCAAGATTAACGTTTCCTCTCCCTTTCACATAGTAAGTACTAATATAATTTTTCCATTCATTTATTATTATTACATTAAAAAAATAGATCTTAATGCTATTTGTTTTTCAGGTGCGTCTTCTGACAACACATATTTACAAGTTATTTGAGAATATTGAGGAGTTGAATAAATCTGCCCAAGTTGCGGGCAATATTGAGAAATTTTCAGTTTTTAGCCGATGTTATGAAGTAGAGTCTATAAAACCGTCTATTCAAGAATACAGAGCTCAAGTAAATATGTTGCAGAAAATGGCATTCAACACAACACAGTATGCTCTCGCTAAAGAAACTGAATTCCATCTTTTTGCTTTAAATTATATGTTAGGAGTATTGTACATTAATTTCAAGCTACTCTGGGAACCTGTGACTGAATTTGTTGCTGGTTTCGGCAACGCCTTGACGGCTGACGAATTCTGGCCAACATTTTATAAAGCTTTAGAATCATCATTTGCAAATGCAAAGAAAAACCTAAAACAATTTCAGTTTGATGACGAAATTGACTCAAATTACGAGCTCCTTAAAGATTTATATTCAGATTACAATAGCATTTCTGAAAGACCAGACTTGTTTAACTACAGAAGTTTAATACTCAAAATAATGAGCAATTGCATTCAAGTTTGTGAAGCGAAAAATCGTGATGTGGTAGTTCTGTTTCTCATTTTCATTGATGAAGAATACAGAAGGAATGACAATGCAAACGCTCTGAAAATAGATGTTGAAACAAGGAATACTGATATGGAGATCGATGAAGAAAAACCAGAAGACGCCGAAAACATTGAAGAATTAACCGAAGACATTGATGAAGTAAAGGAAACAGTATCCGGGAAAATTGTATTCAAAACACTCATAAATGTAATGCAAGTATTAGCTCAATTCAAAAACCCAAGAGCACTTCATAAGGAATCCATATTCTGGGATCTTTACATGGAGTTCTTGAAACACAAGAACCCAGGACTACAAAAATATGCTTTGGATTGTGTACTTAATTACAAAAACAAAAGCATAGTCCCCTACAAGAACAATTTATGTAACTTAGTTGATGAGAAAAAGTTTAAAGATGAACTAACACTTTTTAAAATAACAGAAGATGCACAGACCATACAACCTGCTGACAGAGAACACGTTATTCCGATTGTATTGAGAATACTGTATGGAAAAATGACTTCTAAATTAGGAGCTGACAAAAAAGGTGGAGGACAAAGTAGACGCTCTTTAGTCATGCGATATATAGCTGGTTGTACCGAAAACGAACTTAGAATGTTTATCGAGATGGCTTTCTCACATTTCAAACATTACATGACTATGCAACCGAACAAAATACTTGAAAATGTCATATCAACTTTAGATTTAAAGTCTATAACCAGTCCAGGAAAATTACACAGCATTTTGAATCTGTTTGAAGTCATTCGTGAATATTTTGGTGGTTATATGAAAGAGGAATTACTGGCAAAATTGTTCAAAGTTTATTATGCAGTTTGTTCAATATTAGCAAATGTTCTTGCTCAAGGGGATAAGGTTCACATTGGCTACGTAAAAGTTATGAAGAATTTACGAATCCTTGCTTTAGTCACATTAAGAAAGCTTTTCGATCAATTTGACAAGTATGTATGGACGAAAGATGAGCTATATGTTATATTCGAAACGTTAATATGGCCTTTGCTACCGAAGCTACATATCGAAGGTATTCACAGTCCTACTGCATTGTTAAAACTTTTGAACACGTGGTGCCAGAATCCACGCTACTACGTTTTACTAGTGACATGTTCAGAAAAGGATTCTTCTTTGAGTCCTATACCAGCCATATTCAAACTTTTGCTGGCCCCAAAGACTACCCCTGGAGTTGTTAACATGATTCTCGATATGATAGAGAAGCTATTGACATTGACTGAAGACGAAGAAGATAAAGAAATACCTGGAATAGAATCATTCAACACTTTAGAAGTCAAAGATAATGTTAGTATTAACTACGGAAGTAGAATACTGATCCCACATATTTCAAGCATATTGGAAGTCATGAAGAGGCGCATAGCGAACACCGCTAAATCGAACACAGTAAATAAACGAGATTTGCTGATTCTTTCCAGAGTTACTGAATTAGTTGCTTCACCAGAAATGTGCGACGAATTACTAAATTTACTCCTGCCAATACTGGTCAAGAAAGTCTGTTTGAACATGGCAGAGGAAAATATGGAATATGCTGTTAACACTATTATAAATCTGTTGGGTCATAGCTCAAATCCACAAATATACATCAAACATATTGCAGTATTGTTCAATAAAGTAGCACCAGTTGAAGTCAGAAAATTACTTATAAAGTTAATTTCATCCATAGCTGAAAATACAGATAAAAATAAAGATGTATTGACTAGAATGTCTGAAGTGATTACTGAAATGAATGCTTTCAATAAAAGATGGATTGAACAACCTGATTTTGATAGAAGATTAGATGCTTACAAAAAAATATATCAGCTATCAGAAAATAATGAAATCGACGTTGATCTTGCTATATTGATTGTCAATAATTGCTTCTATTCAATTCGCACAGAAAAAGACATTGGATTAAGAGATAGTGCCGGTCTATGTTTGAAACGAATACTGCCAAAACTCCTCATGAAATACTGGTCAACAACAGATGGACAGTTTCTAGTCAGGGACACCGTTTTGTCTCTTATTTCTACAGGCATAAAGGATACTAAGAATGATATCTTTCGAAACGAATGTATTGCATTACTCGGAGAACTAGCCAGAGAGTGTCCTGATGCTGACGTCGTATTGGCAGATTTAGCACATTTGACTAATAAAGAAGATAGAGAAGTTGATTTCTTTGAAAACATGTGCCATCTTCAAATGCACAGGCGTGTCAGAGCTCTTCTTAAGTTCAGTAAAGTTGCTAAGAAAGTAACGAAATGTCCCGCTCCAAGGACTCTTACGAACTTCATACTCCCTTTAGCTTCTGTGTATATGTGTGATGATAAATACACGGATAAGAATACTCTGATAGACGCTTGTATAGAAGTTGTATCAACCTGTTGCAGACTACTTCCTTGGTATCACTATGAAGTTATACTAAAGTTATATTTGAACAAAATGCGTCATTCGTCGGAACATCAAAAGCAATTGACGAGAATATTGGTCGGCATTTTAGACGCGTTCCATTTTGACTTCTCAAAAGTGAAAAACATTGAGTTGCCTAAAGCTTTGTTGACTAATATAGATTTCAGAAAACCAAAAGTCAAAGCAAATAAAGCTGCAGGTAATAATAAGAACAATAATAGAGTGAAGGAAGATATTGACATAGAAAAAGTTGAAGAGAATGACGTAGCAATCAAAGATAATGATGCAGAAATGGATAAAACAAAAGATGAAGATGATGCAGAAATGAATGAAGATGTAACACTAAATGATAAAGATTTGGAAACAGAATTGGAAGAAGCGGACGGTGAAGCGGAGAGTGAAGAACAAATATCTAAAGAAGTGACAAATGTGCCAGCGTTTGAGAGGGTAACAAGTGTGTCTCCTTCTGTCGCCAAGAGGATTATCAAGTCGCTGTCTGCTGGGTTGTTACCGCAGCTAAATAGGTGCGTAAACCAAAAATAAACCCAATATTTATTGATAAAACTGTAAGAGAACTGTCTGTCCATTGATGATATTTGAAAAAAAAAGTTACGATATTATGGTTTTTAGGTGTCCCTGATGCCAAATCAAAAATTGTTAGATTTTTTGTCTGTCTGTTTATTTGTTTGTTCGAGCAACACGCAAAAGGCTTCATTAGATACAGTTTGGTTCAGTCACTATCCAAAAGGTACGCCCTTTTGGGTAAAGACTGTTTTCAGTTCAAATTATGGTTCTTATGCAATGTCATTACAATTTCCAGATCAATAGGCAAAATGACAGAGCACGAAGAGTCGCACAAGCTGAACCGTCGACGCAACGGTATCGAACGACAGGAGGAAGACATGTTGCGAGTGCCGATAGCTCTCGCACTCGTCAAGCTTCTCCAGAGACTGCCCGGCGAGCTGCTGAAGTATCAACTACCTGGGTGAGTTCGCTTTTCAATTGAAAATTAATAGGGACAACATTTCATGACAGGTATCAAAATCCGAAAACCATTTGGAGATAATGTGATACAAAGTTTTTACAAAAATTATCAAATTTTTCTATCCTTTATTTCTCGAGTTGTTTGAAAAATACTGAGAAATGCAAAGTTTGGGATGTATTCCTTTACTTGCCCGGCTGTCCTTCTTTGACATTGACAGTTTTTGTTTTGATCAAGATATTCAGAAAAGGAGTCAATTTATTATAGGCCCGCAAACGGTAACGTTTATTAATCGTATCATCATCATAATCTCAGCCGATGGACGTCCACTGCTGGACATAGGCCTCCCCCAAGGATCGCCATCGCCGTCTTGCGCTGCCCTCTTCCAAAGATTTTCTCGCCGCCTTCACCAGGTCGTCGGTCCACCGTGTGGAATTAATCGTATTACACTCTAAAAACATAATTTAATTTATTATAGTAATCGGAGATTAGGTAAAAATGCAAGCGGAATATACCATTTTGACTTTATTGCAAAGATTATTTTTCCCTGTTAAAATGGCACATGTAAAGCAATGCGTGTATAGGAATGTCTTAGATGTTCATACAAAAATAAAAATTAAAAAGCCAACATATTTTACCACGACAAGATGTGCGCCAACTGTGATTACGCGACAGTCCGTTTAGATGAGGTATAGCTTATAATTATTACTACTATAATCTAGAGATTATGAGAAACAAATCGACATGAGTTCCATAACTATACGTTAACTATACGCTAGCATTTTTTGGGGGCCTGTTTAATTCCTATAGCTGGAAAAATTATCTTCTTTAAAATTAAATTAAAATAGAACGTCCAGTTTAGGAAAAATAGGTATCTCTAATATTTTAGCTAATTATTTTCGCTTTTTCGACGTTAGTCCTACAGAGAAAGTCGTTCATTTTGATGGTATGATCCTTAAAAAACCGTCAGCATATTAAGGAAGTATATAATTAAATTGAATTTTTAAGCAAAATTGTTATTATTTTTCAGAATTATAATAAAACTCTGTTCATTCCTGAAGTCACCTTTAAAACAAGTAAGATTAGCAGCTCGAGAAATAGTCAAGAAAATTATGTTGACGGTCGGAACGCAGTACATAGGAATATTGTTAGAACACCTAACTATACTTCTAACCAGAGGTTTCCAAGTCCACGTATTGGTAGCTACAATACACACAGTTCTCGACGCTTTGAAATTGGACTTTAAATCTGGAGAGTTAAATGACAATTTGCATTACATACTCGACGTCTGTACTAACGACTTATTCGGATCTTTATCAGAAGAGAAAGAAGTAGACAAACTACATTACAAAACACCAGAAGCGAAGCCCAGTAAAAAGAGTTACGTAACACTTATGATTGTGTCACAAAATATAACGGAAAAATGCTTAATAAACCTTCTGTTACCTTTCAAAGAAATCTTACAGAAGCATCAATCGAAAAAGATTGTCGTGAAAGTTCAAGAAGCCCTATTGCATATAACTACTGGATTAGTAACAAATAAATTTATAGATATAGAATCTTTGTTCGTATTTCTTCATGGCATTGCATCTGAGAGTATACCAGAGTTTGTATTAAGCGCCCCCAAGAGAGTGCTCACTGATGTACAGAGAGAGAAAATGATGAGGGCCAAACCAGATTGCTTCATCATTTCCCAAGCACCAAAACGAAATAAGGAATCTCAAGCGAAAAACGTCAGAACTTCTGGTAAAGCAAACGCTCATGTTCTAGTAGAATTCAGTTTGAACATTCTATACGTTATTTTGAAGCGAGAGAAAGTTCCTAGAATGGATTGCAGAGCTTTCGTAGATCCACTGATACCTTTGTTAGTCGACGCATTGAATAGTGACCATGTGAAAGTGACGACAGTTGCTATGAAATGTATAGCGACGTTGTGGACTATCAGAGTTAGCACTCCAACGCTTGAGGAAATGGTGGAGGAGATTGTGAAGACAATGTTTTCGATACTGCATAAATATGCGACGTTTGAAATTAGCAAGCAGAATGATAATTATCATTTAGTAAGGAATGCTTTTAAGGTAAGATATCAAAGATTATTATTACAGATTTTATTTATTCAAAGATGGAAGAATCGGTCTTGGATTCAAGAACCAGATCGTGCTACTTTTAGCGATTTATCGCTGTGTTAGTTGCGATATCTCAAGTATACCTAGCTAATTGAATTTTTCCAATATTTGAGTTTGTAAAAGCATAGCACAGCATTACGACACAAAAAATTAGTAACATGTCGTCATCATTATCAAACTATAATTATCGGCCACTGCATTAAGCCGCTTCCAGCGACCTGTTTCAGGTCATCAGTCCATCAAAAATATGTAAACACCGACAATACTTATTGCTAGTTTCTTTCTTCTTGGTTCTTCTATGCCAACCGACGATGCTTACGAACACGGATTTTACCAAGAGCAACTGTTATTCTAAAATGGATCAAATTTTTCTTTGCAATATGGTGTCTTTTCTTTTTGACGCTAAATTACTTCCACCGATGGTGTATTATGGCCGATACCCTCTCATACCTATTTACAACTTATTTGCGAGAGGCGGTCCTTGCCCTGCAATGGGATCAGGCTGTAACTAACCTAACCTACTTATTAACATATTTTTCGTTTTCAGGCCGTGACAGTGCTAGTCCGTAACGTAAAATACTACACACTAGAATCAGATCAATTAAAAACCCTTCTTCTTTACGCTGAAGAGGATTGCCAGAACGACGAGCGTCAATCAAACTCCTTCTCTCTATTGAAAGCCATATTAGAAGCTAAACTAGTATCGACTGAGCTACACGAAGTAATGGAGAAAGTGTCCAAGATTTGTATTTTGAGTGAATCAGCACGATCCAGGTAATTATTCAATTGTTTTTGCTCTATGTGTTATTTCCAGGATAACAACATAGTCCATACCCGCGAGCGCGCTACATACAACGGAGTTTAATTCTGTTTTAAAAATTAACCAATATTTTTTTTTAAATCTCAATCTAGAAACTAATATCTGTATATATCTAATATCTGTGGTTTGTTGGGTTTTCGTTTAAATGTATAATTTCAAGGCTACAGTGGCTCAAAGATTTTTATACAAATCTTTATTTAATCCTAGCATTGAATATTTTAACGAAAATCTGTCTAACCCCAAACACAGAAATTAGTTTCTACAGGGTGAATTTTTTTTTTATTACGTATGGGTTTTCTCTTGACCTCAATCTAGTCCTCAGGACGAAGATGGGGTCGAAGATGTAGCGAGCTCACCCAGAAGAAGCATATTCACTCGTACTTTAAAGGAATTGATATCTTTAGCATCCTTTTGAACTAAGAGTCTACCCATCAAACTGAACAACTTTTACTATGGTAGCAAACCGATCGGAGCAACAAAAAAATCTGCTGTTCCATACTAAATTGCACCCGCCGCCGGTGCCTAGTCTACTCAAATGTATGCAACAGCAGATTTTTTTTTGCTCTGATTGGTTTGCTCCCATTGTAAAAGTTGTTCTGGTTGATGAATAGACTCTTAGTTTAAAAGGATGCCAATGATATCAATTTCACCCTGTAGATCGTGTTTAAAAAATTTCATTTTCTTTAATATGACTAAAAAGAGGATCATTTCATTATTAATTGCAGAGACGAAGCCCGAGCGATATTCGTGAGCTACCTAACAAACTACTCGCCCGGCAAGAGACTGGACAAGTTCATTCAATTCTTCGTCTCCCAACTGAACTACGAGCTGCAGCACGGCAGGGAGTCCTCGCTGAAGTTCCTTGATATGATCATCAATAAGATCTCTTTGGTATGCCATTTTTACAGCCAACTATATTATTATTACCTTGTGTAATCTGCCTTCGTTTTAAAAATAAACTTAATGCATAAAGAATACGAACGAATATTTAAAACGTGCAAGTGCAACAAACGTATCGATGTTTTAGCCACCCGAGCTTCAAGAAATTAGAAAGACAACAGGAAAAATCTACTCGGGAAAATTTTATCAATGCTTGCCCAAATTATCTTCGTCCACTCCTGAACACATGCATCTCTCAAGACGGGCTACGTTACTTTATCCTCGATCTTCCACATCTAGCTGTACTATAATTACAAATTTGCAATGATGAAATATTCTGTAAATTATTATTATTTAGTTGTAAGGGCTTGGTCAATGACCAATAGCTACTGCCACCTGAATAGATCTATTGTAGCTGCCACCCTAGACCTAAAGGTCATTTCCTAGGCCCACGGACTTCATGAACCGTGTTATGCTTTTGGAGGGGAGGTCCCTAATGTCAGTAGGTGTTATTACGTACCCACCTAGATGGCGACTCCTGCAAAGAACAAACTCTAAATTCGAACGTGAATTCGAAAGAGTGAGATGGTTAAAACTGTATAGCACATTTGACATTTCACTTTCGAGTTCAAATTCGAGTTTTTAGTTTGTGCTTTATTGAATAGCACGACGTGATTAAAAACAAAAGTGTTATTTACCAAACCAATATTTTCAGCCGCAGCTATCAAAGCAGAGCGACTATCTACTCCTCGCATTGGGCGCGTGTATGTTGAACGACAGTGCGCCGGAGTGTCGCGCGGCGGCCGCGGGGTGTATTGAAGCCATGCTGAAACGTCTCACGGCCCTCGATAGGAACAAACTGTTCGATTTAGTGCTCACCTTCTTACAAGATACTCAGGTATGAATAAAAAATTAGTTGGTTTGATTAGCGCTAGGATGTAAGAAATTATTATAATATTCTTTTTGCTAGGAGCATAAGAATACTGAAGAAGAAGCATTTAATGATAATAAGAGAAAATGAATCAAATTAAACATTGAAAAATTAAGTCTCGCGCGGGACTTGAACCCGCACTCTTCCAAACCGGGAATTGCATTATCCAATTTCACCACCGAATCCCCCTAAAAACTAGAATTTTTCAATGTTTAATTTGATTCGAAATAGCACAGCATGGCTGTAACATGTTTAAAATCAATAATATTTGAAAGATTCGTCATTGCTCGATTCTGTCAAGCGAGGAAAACTGAGCAATTCGATTGGTTGATTTTACACAGCTCCGCTTTGGTGGATTTGGAGCCATAAACAATAGCTTTTAAAATTTCCTATTAGTCACTCACAAGCCATTTATTATGAATGCCAGAAATGAATGCTTAATCGACAGCTTTCCTGGTATTATTTACATTAATCTTTTTTTATCCCACAGCCCGTACATTTCGAACTAGCAGCTCAATTATGCACACGATTCGTAAACGTTGAAGGGGATGAATTTAAACACCGTCTCGAAAGCGTCCTTTCTCTAGTCTCCGGCAAAATGCTTCTCCTAAGCAACGATATAACCGAAGGACGATTCGTTAAAATAAAGTTAGACCAAGCAGATGACAAAACTGATGAGGAAAAACAGAAAGAAAAAGACCATAGTCTAATACAGATGTTGAATCTTTTAGATAAGATTACAGTACAATGCGCGTCGAGTTTGAAGAATAAGAAACATGAGAATGATTTTGATGAAATAGCCCAGCAATGTCAAGCGTTGCTGGCGTATCCTCATGCCTGGGTCAGGTTAAGAGCAGCTAAGGTATTAGGAGCTATACTTTCAGTAGTAGATGCAGAAGAATTAGACGCTATTGTCAAAAAGGGGGAGAATGATAGAGGATTTATCTATTACGATACTGAAGAAACATTTAGGAGTTTGGTTTTGGATCTCTGTGCTCAATATACCACTAGTGTTTCTATGGAAATGGCTGATCAAGTAAGTTTTTTGTTCTCGATTTTATTTATAACCGGGAGTCCAGATTTTCATTTTCGATACGTCGTGGACGTTTTCGTTCAAATTTCAACAATAATTCAATAAAGTTCCGAAAAAAAAAACGATCACGATATATCGAAAATCTAAAGTCCGAGTAATCTAATGTTTATAAATACCATTGTAAACATAGTTTAGTTATATTATACCTACTTATAAAAGTATATAAAGTAGCATGGGCACGTTCAATCGTGTTTACTTTGTGGTGGTGGATACTCGTATGTTTTACAGCGTGTCGTAGTTTATATAAAACCAGCAATAGGTTATTACTTATTTAGGTACTGTTAATTTGGTTTCATTAAGGGAAAGATTAAATAATTAAATGTAGAGAAAACTAGATAAATGTTGAGAATCTACCTGTCATTGGAAAATAAAAGAGTCTCAATTTAGCAAGGACGTTGTTTCATAACAAGGGCCTGGACGGATTTTTATGGCAGATTTTAATCAAGGGATGAGTGGAAGAGAAAAAAGAACCTTGGCTCGGTTTTTGGTTACGACCCCGTCGACGATGGGAGGAAGACAATAAAGGTAGTCCTTGCTCACTCGCATACAATCAGTATCGCACGTGTTTTCCTCTTCTTGTCAGTTCGAGCCTATTTGTATGAAGTGACCAGGGTGTGACCCAGTGATAAATAAGCTTAAAAAATAGTGTTTTTGCATTTTGGTCCTCCGAGCCGGATTTTGAAATATTTTAGTTTTAACCTCCTTTATGTCATGTTTCAGGTAACAAGTGTACTATTCCAAATACTTCAAATAGTGAATTCAATGTCGAGCTTCAAGTTGAGGAGTAAACAGGACGAGGAGGAGGTGGGGGGAGGGGGGAAGGTGAACATCAGGTGGATTCTGTTCAAGTTGAGGAGGGCTGTCAACGTTGAAGTAGCTAGAGCACCTAATTCCATGAATATTGTAAGTACGAGTATACTTTTTGACACTTATCAGTTTATCACTACCAGCACTTTACGCGGCACATCAAGATGAGTTAGTAGGGCAACCTCCGAAACTACAACGTGTTAATGAATTAACGCAAAACCTCATACACCCCAACTGATTTATAACAAAATAATTAGATTGAAATAATAATTTCATTATTTCTGTAGTAAGTAGGTTGAGAGTACCCGTGCGGTGAGTTGACATCGGGTTCAGTAAATTTTAAATATTACAAACGAATTATTTAATATTTTGAAAAAATTACCTATGTTGAAACTATGATAATTCGATTCTGCTCTCGATTCTAAACAAACTACGTTCTAGTTTTGCGTTAATTCATTAACACGTTGTATAAGAGATAGAAAAATATATTCTGAGAAACTATGTCGTAGATTTTAGAGATAAAGGGGCCACTCCCTCCCACCCTTAATCGTGAGAGCAGGCGTTTTTTCTGCAAGAGGATCCTGCTAGCTATACAACGTGTTAATGAATTGACGCAAAACTAGAAAGTAGTTTGTTTAGAATCGAGAGCAGAATCGAATTATCATGGTTTCAACATAGGTTTAATTAAAGTATTTTTTTTCGAAATTCTTAATAATTTGTTTGTATAATTTAAAATTTACTGAACCCAATGTCAACCCACCGCACGGGCACACTCAGAGTGAGTGTGCAAACTTACTACCAAAACAAGATTCTTACAAAGATTTTCAAAAAAAACTGGAATCGAACCCGGTCGTTTGGAAAAAATACTTACATTATTTTTATCACGATACTTATTGATTGTTTACTAAGGACTTTCTTTGGCTGTAGTAGACGTTACAAAAAAAACCACGTCAGATGCCATAAGGCGATTTGAAAAATGGGACACCAATGCTACACACACGTAAAGAAGATTGTTTAGTTTTTTATCGATCAATGCAGTTTTTCTTATCTCTAAAATTGACGACATGGTTCCTTAGAACATATTTTTCTATCTCTCTTTATGTTCGAAGGGCCCACTCCCTCCCACCCTTAATCGTGAGAGCAGGCGTTTTTTCTGCACTAGGATCCTGCTAGCTATACAACGTGTTAATGAATTAACGCAAAACTAGAAAGTAGTTTGTTTAGAATCGAGAGCAGAATCGAATTATCTTGGTTTCAACATAGGTTTAATTAAAGTAAATACTTTAATTAAACCTATGTTGAAATGAAACCTATGTTTTTCGATATTCTTAATAATTTGTTTGTATAATTTAAAATTTACCGAACCCAATATCAACCCACCGCACGGGCACACTCAGGGTGAGTGTGCAAACTTACTACCAAAATAAGATTTTTAAAATGTATCCATGAGTACGTTAGCGCTTTCATTCATTGCTGAAATGATAACAAATCATTTTTGCCTCAAAACTTAAAATGCTAACTTTTACTTTAAATTTTAACAATCAAAATAATGAAATTATTGTTTCATTCTAATTATTTTGTTATAAATCAGATGGAGTGCATGAGGTTTTGCGCTTATTCATTAACACGTTTTATATTAATTTTATAGTTTCCGAGGTTCCCCATATTAACCCATCTTGATGTAAACTTCCTGCGCCTCTCTGTAAACACGGCTGTGACTGTTTTGTATGACCAATTTTTCATTTTGAGCGTCGGTGGCGCGTTGCGGAGAGCTATGGAAACTCAATCTTGAGGTCTAGGTCTGAATCCGTACGGAAGACATGCCATGCCAAAGTACGTAAGGACGTATACAGGGTGTTAGGGTAAACAGTTCCATTACTTTAATCGGTGATTGTACCTATGATACTGAACAACTTTCCCTAAGAAACCTATAGGAAATTCACGAAAAAAAAAATATGACTTTCCATACTAAATGCAATCAACTGATCGAAAGTTTGTATGAAATGTCGATAATTTTTTTTGCTAATTTCCTATAGGCTTCTTAGGGAAAGTTGTTAAGTATCATGGGTTCAATCACCCCTTAAAGTAATGCAACTATTTACCCTTACTACAACTATTATCGACGGCCCGGTAGCACAGTCTGTAGTGAACCTGCCTGCTGTGCCGAGGGTCGCGGGTTCGAGTAAGGGACAAATATTTATATGATGAATATGAATATTTGTAACCGAGTCATGGATGTTTCTATCTATATATGTATTCTATATCGTTGTCTAGTCATCATAATACAAGTCCAGGTACTTTAAATGTGACTAGATAATTTGTGTAACAATGTCCGAGATATTTATTATTATTATTTATTATTTACATTCTGTATAGGCTGTGATGTTGTGTGGATTATTTTTAAATTACGTCCATGAAAACCAAAATACAATTCGCTTCAATATTTCGTAACAGAGCATGTAACCAAGGTGCACAAAACTAGGCTAATGGATTGCTATTGTATCTACCTCCTTGTAGAAGGTTTATGAGGTAAAAATTATATTATGACCGGTATCCCCTTTAACCATTGCGCATACCACACTATTTACCTGTGGCGACTGATGAGTTTTAAAACTGTACATATGGTTACAGTACGACCAGGAAAATAATTCCGCTCGTCAATCTTCGTTTGCGCAGAGCAGGACCGAGTCCCCAACAAAACTCGAAGTCATTTAGTAATCGAAGTGTACAAAGTCGGATAGCAGCGGAAAAGGCGCGAAAACAAATTAGCCAATAGCGTAAACGGATTGATGGTCACACATCCTGATTGGTCAATATTATTTCACGCGGTTTAAAATTTGTTGACTGCGCAGGTACATCGGTAAGACTTATAAACCTGGTACTACTGTAATATTGTAACAATCTGTGACTCCAATGATGCTTCAATAAAATTCTGTTTAAAAATTCACTGGTTTTATTATGTTTTTAATTTTAGTTTTTTCGTTAAACAAGCTCCCAACAAGATTGAGGTCCCAGAGAGGAGAGAGCGATAAACCAGAGAGCATTTTTTAAATCAACTTTTTTTTAAATGCGTTTCGTTCCACGTATACCACAAATATAACGATATAAATTTAATTTTTTCACAGAGAACATCAATATTTACAATGTGGCTGCATGTCATTAGCTCGATGGACACGGAACTCCTCAACAAGATCGTAGACGTGATACTCCCACCGATAGTTCGCGAGCTATCCACCGGGGACGCGATGGCGCCAGCGTCGCCGGTCAGGCAGCTCGCTAGTAGACTCGGCAAGAAGCTGAGAAGGAAGATTGGGGATATAGAGTATGGGAAACTGGTGGCTGAGGCTCAGACCAGGTTGAATATCAGGAGAGCTGAAAGAAAGAAGGTTAGATTTGCATGAAGTTGTACAGGGTTTAACAAAACACCCTATTAATTAAAGGGGTGGTTTAGATCATTAAACTGATCAACTTTCACTATAGAGTCAACATGGACAAAGAAATCTGCTGTTTCATAAAAAACTGCAGTACCTATTTGACTCAAATGTATGAGACAGCAGATTTATATATTTTTATCGATGTTGGCTCCATAGTTAAAGGACATCATCGGTGTTTCATACATTTTTGGTCCAAATGTGAAAATTAGAATCTAAAGTTATGGGAATAAAATCAAAAGTTGCGGATTTCGTGTTACCTCGCCCCCCGCAAAAAGTGGCAGAAATGTTTGTTTGTATAATTACACGCGTAACTAGTCCCTATATAAGTAGGTAGTCAAAGAACATGTCCGATGCATCTAGTAAGATTTTACATACCTGACAAAAATATTACTATATCTAACCACTAAGCCACTCATCCAAAATGTATTGTTTTTTAAAATACTTCAATTCAACTTTAAACCTAATTGTATTGCACTAGGTCCTACTCCAAGAAAAAGTGAACAATCCAGAGAAAGCAGCGAAAAGGAAGCTTCAACTAAAAGAAAAGAAGAAACAGTCCAAAAAGATAAAACTAGAAATGTTGCACGGCAAGAGGCCGAGGCCAAAGAAACGGAAGGCCGAAGATATTGATCTGGAAGACGAATTGTTACGAGATAATGGAGTTTAGAAAGTGTACCTTATGACTTCAGGCATAAGGACGTTGTTTGATGATGGTATGTAATTTCATTTATTGTTTGACTCAAACAATGCACATTTCGTAGTCGCCGACTTATACTTAAGCCTTGAAAAAAGATGTCATGGAAGTCCATAAAGGCTTCTAGTTGCAAGTGGCATAAGTGTCAGTTTGCAATGGACATAAGTGTTGCTGCTGAGAAAAATATGCCTTATTTCTATGGAGAAAGATATAATTATTTTAAGTGTGTAAAAAAATCGATTCGGATCGGTTTTTGAATTGACTGAATCTTTTACTTTTAGTACGTTATACTGTACAGATGCTTGTAAATATTATTCATAAGTAAATTTCTAATAAAAACCTTTGAACCTAACTGAGTTTTTACTAAATAAAACTACACATGAACAAAATAATATTGCTTTAATTTAAAAGTACAAAAGAACATAACAAACGAATATACGTTGAAGTTAGATTAAACATTTATATCGAAATAAACTTTATACAACATCACAATATTAACACTTTTTCCACAAAAGTACTTAAGGGTCATAGTTTCGCATCATACTTTATACGAACTTAAAACAACCAATGCCAATCTTTGGAACACAAAGTGCCTGATTCACCACTTGTGGATAGCTTACCTGACAAGCTTATCAGATAAGCTATCAAGAACATATTTAGAAGTAGTGAAACAGGCCCCAAATGTAACGAATCTCAACTAAATATTATTAAAATCTGCGTTTTGTAATAAATATAAAAAATAAATATTTTGAACAAAATACATTGAAACACACACATTGACACAAAAATGTGTTTTTCATAAAAAAAATACAGAAATTAAACATATTTTATTACTTGTATTATTTTGACAATGATACTCGCGATCGCGACAATCAATGATTTTAAAAGGTGACGCCAAACAAGCGTAATTTTGTGAGTTGTGAGTCTCGTATTTTGAGTCCGTTTCATATAAAATCCGGGAATGCATTGTCTATTACCTCAGCCTTTATATGAAACGGACTCAGAAATACGCAACTCACAACTCACAAAATTACGCTCTTTGGTTGTTTTAAATTTGTTTAGAGTACAATTCGTGACGTTTAACCTTAAAGTAAAAGCTTTGGTTTGTTTTAGTTTTCATTTCTCGTTGCCGTGTAGTGCATAGAAGCCAATAAAAATTTTTTGACTGTTAGCCAATAAAATACAGTATTTTTTTCAGTATGTGTAGAGTGCGATTTCCTTTGAACAGCAATTTTCACATATATTTCACGACCATAAAGAAGAAATGAGATCACTTTTAAAATTAATAAGAAGAATAGAAACGATTCAAAGAATTTAGATTTGTTTGACAAATTATTTACTATCTAAGATTAATATAACGTAGGTACATTAGGTAGGTAGTAATTTTTCATTGAGTTATTAATTATGTACTATGTATTAGAGATGACACTACACGTCACAAAGCTTTCTATTTAAAGCGGCAAATCGCCGCACCGTAAATCAGTATCGCTATCTCTTTCATCCGCCTTCATGACGCATAATATTTGTTTGTCGTGTCTAGTACGTAGATTATATTAACTCAATGGTTTTTAATAATATTTAGAGAGGTACCTACCTAAGATTTTTTTCTTTTGTTATGAACAACACAATTCTCTAAGCGATATCTAGAATTGTCTATTTCGTTTATTCGTAGATTGACTCTAGCTATTTCTTATTGTATGTAACTGTTTATTGATTCTTACTAATAAAATAATTATTCACAGCACCATAGTATCTTGCAAAACACACTAGATGTTTTCATTCTTAGTTAATACCTCTTATCTTAGATACGACCAAAATGAGGAAGATGAACAAAACATGTTTACACCTGTAGCTCACTTCGCTTAGATGAGTAAAACAATGTGTTTTCCAGGCTTGGCAACAGAAATGTTGACGCCCGTTACTCTGATTACCCTTATATTTATTTTTAATTTACTACAATTACTGTAATAAATACATATTACATATCACGTCCCAAATACCACAGTGTCTTAAAACTAAAGTCTTCGATCAGTGTGTGTTGCCAGTGATGACATATGGAACAGAGACGTGGTCGTTCACTTAAGGCCTCATAAAAAGGATGAAAGTCACCCAAAGGGCAATGGAGAGGGCTATGCTCGGAGTTTCCCTGCGAGATCGAATCAGAAATGAAGAGATCCGCAGAAGAATCAGAGTAACTGACATAGCCCAAAGAATTGCTAAACTAAAGTGGCAGTGGGCGGGGCACATTGCTCGCAGAACCGATGGCCGATGGGGCCGAAAAGTTCTCGAGTGGCGACCGCGTACCGGAAAGCGCAGCGTGGGTAGGCCCCGCACAAGGTGGAACGACGACCTGGTGAAGGCGGCGGGAACCCGTTGGATGAGGGCAGCGCAGGACCGGTCGTTATGGCGATCCTTGGGGGAGGTCTATGTTCAGCAGTGGACGTCCATCGGCTGAGATGATGATGATGATGATGACATATTACCTACATAGGGCACCCTATCGTCCACCTGTAGTCCCCCTTTGTCGCAGAACCTGCCAGTGCCTAACTACTCGAGCCATTATGTGTATGTATGTAAGTCTTGAACTTTGTAACTTTGAACTCAGTTTAGCCATTGGGCTATGACATATTTATTTATTGTTATTTATTGGGCGCCCGCCAATCACGTAACGTAATGATGCATCTTCCTCATTTGTTTTCTTCTAAGCCTCACCTCTAACTCATTGGATGAAATCTACGTTCAATAATATTGTTTTAGATTATAGGACAGGAGCTAGGATCATTTTTATGTTTGTACTAATTTATTAAATGTTTTTATTAAGCTATAAGATAGAGGTATCTAGAAAAGCTTCTATGCATAATTTTGAAGATAAAGTATAGTATTTAGGTATGCGAAAAAACAATTATAATAGTTTATCAAATAACCACAAAATTGGCTTTAGATCACAAGTATTAGGTACATCAAATGGTTCACGTTAAGTACAATTTTAGAAAGGGAATGTTCAACAATAACACTAAACGAGTAGCAATGGACGGCAGCAAGCTCTGTGATTATCTACGCTTATTTATAAAGCTTTTTTTATTCGTAATTTATTTTGTTCGGTAATCTGAAGATTTGGTATGTGCGATTCATGACATCATCGGTTTTTAAAATGCTAGAAACGTTTTTTTTTTTCTATTTTAGGGAATCGATGAGACATCTAATTAAATTGACTTTGTCAAAAACAAAATATGAAGTCGCGTTAAATCACAGAGGAATAACTAACATATATTAGAGCTAGCCTAACTGTATTGAAAATGTTATGCTTTTCAATTCGTCATTATGCTGTTGTGTTGAGTACAAGAGCCTTTCTTCCCACGGTACCAAAATAATATGCCACTCTACGGCTAAAAAGCGTTATTTTGCTGTCCTGTTAAAAGTATTCATATCTCTTTATGAGAACAGACAAATACCTTAACCACAGATCACAAAAACTAAAAAGAGATGTGAAAGGGGGCGGGGCCAATGTCGCAGCAATATGCGCAAAAACGGAACATATTGCTCGCGACACTAATGGTTCAATATATTATGAGGATGAAAGCCAGTCGAGATATTATGTGTAAATAGTTTACAATGCTTGCGTAGTACTAAAGATTAATTCTCAACATTCAAGCTAACAAAATACTTTCTATCGCATGGTACTGGTGGTGATGCGACACTAGGTTTCGTATTCAGCGCGTTGGTTGGCATCTCTCTAGATCTCTATGACCTTAACAATGAAAAGTATAAGTAGATAAATGCTAGGCAATCTCAATGTTAGTCATTGCTTTGAGCTTTAATAACTTCCATAATTGACTGTATGCTTCCGTCGTCTTTACAACAGCATAGCAGAAATAGGGTTGTATCTCATTATTTTTGATAGCAGTATCCAGAGTAGTGACGTTGTGGTGGCCAGGGCTACGCCTCCCCACCCTAATTCCAATGACCATGAGGTCGAGAATTCCCTGGCAGAGAGGAGGGATAGCGCCGGGTATCTTGAACCAATCACGCCGTCGGCTGTGTCGTCGGCATGTGGACTGCCTCGGGAAGAGACGCGCTGGATCCGCTTGCAGTGGATGATCAGCAGCGTGAACATTGCGAAGAGACCTGTGGGAAATAAATACTTTTAAATCAACATAGTAAAAGGCGTGTGGAGTTACGAGGTGCGTGTGAATTTCGAGCAGGCTGGGTGTGGGTGTTGGGGGTCTTTTTACTATTAAATTAATACATACATAACATACATATATAAATATGCTCATGACTATTTTCCCTGAGGAGGTAGATATTCTGAAATCTCAGAAAACCCACGTTTCACTAGTAGTACTGAAACTCTGATCAAATTAATCTTGAATAATAATCACATTGCGTGTGCTGTGTACTTAGAAAATATATGCAAAAACTTATACGGAATTACGTATCTAAACTATTATAAAACTGTAGCAGAAAGTTTGTCTGTACATTGAAGATATTAACAAAAAAAAAGTTACGATATGGTTTTTAGGTGTCCCTGATTCCATATCACCAATTTTTGGATTTTTTTGTCTGTCTGTTTGTTTGTGTGTTTGTTTGTTTGTTTGACCGAGTATCACGCAAAAACTACTGAACCGATTTTGATGAAACTTTTTTGATTGATAGCTTATTATCTGACTTAAAATCTGGTATATAATTTATGCGGACAAAGTCGCGGGTTAACGCTCGTTAATTATAAGGTGATTGAATACATTCAGATAATATTCTTAAAACCGATACTAATGAAGTTTTCACTATAATACAAAAATCTGACTAGATAGACTAGAAGCGCCGCACTGCCCAACACTATGAGGCAGACCGGGCGCATAATATTAACATGCAGTACGATACTAACCGGCTAACAGATACATGACTCCAGTGACGAGCACGGCGCTGATCTGGTGCTTGCAGACACCGAAAGCTCCGTCCAGCGCTACACTGCCCAACACTATGAGGCAGACCGGGGCGCATGACATTGACATGCAGTACGATACTCACCGGCTAACAGATACATGACTCCAGTGACGAGCACGGAGCTGATCTGGTGCTTGCAGACACCGAAAGCTCCGTCCAGCGCTACACTGCCCAACACTATGAGGCAGACCGGGGCGCATGACATTGACATGCAGTACGATACTCATCGGCTAACAGATACATGACTCCAGTGACGAGCACGGCGCTGATCTGGTGCTTGCAGAGACCGAAAGCTCCGACCAGCGCTACACTGCCCAACACTATGAGGCAGACCGGGGCGCATGACATTGACATGCAGTACGATACTCACCGGCTAACAGATACATGACTCCAGTGACGAGCACGGCGCTGATCTGGTGCTTGCAGACACCGAAAGCTCCGACCAGCGCTACACTGCCTAACACTATGAGGCAGACCGGGGCGCATGACATTGACATGCAGTATGATACTAACCGGCTAACAGATACATGACTCCAGTGACGAGCACGGCGCTGATCTGGTGCTTGCAGACACCGAAAGCTCCGACCAGCGCTACACTGCCCAACACTATGAGGCAGACCGGGGCGCATGACATTGACATGCAGTACGATACTCACCGGCTAACAGATACATGACTCCAGTGACGAGCACGGCGCTGATCTGGTGCTTGCAGAGACCGAAAGCTCCGACCAGCGCTACACTACCCAACACTATGAGGCAGACCGGGGCGCATGACATTGACATGCAGTATGATACTAACCGGCTAACAGATACATGACTCCAGTGACGAGCACGGCGCTGATCTGGTGCTTGCAGAGACCGAAAGCTCCGACCAGCGCTACACTGCCCAACACTATGAGGCAGACCGGGGCGCATGACATTGACATGCAGTAAGATACTAACCGACTAACAGATACATGACTCCAGTGACGAGCACGGCGCTGATCTGGTGCTTGCAGACACCGAAAGCTCCGACCAGCGCTACACTGCCCAACACTATGAGGCAGACCGGGGCGCATGACATTGACATGCCGTATGATACTAACCGGCTAACAGATAAATGACTCCAGTGACGAGCACGGCGCTGATCTGGTGCTTGCAGAGACCGAAAGCTCCAACCAGCGCTACACTGCCCAACACTATGAGGCAGACCGGGGTGCATGACATTGACATGCAGTACGATACTAACCGCCTAACAGATACATGACTCCAGTGACGAGCACGGCGCTGATCTGGTGCTTGCAGACACCGAAAGCTCCGACCAGCGCTACACTGCCCAACACTATGAGGCAGACCGGGGCGCATGACATTGACATGCAGTACGATACTCACCGGCTAACAGATACATGACTCCAGTGACGAGCACGGCGCTGATCTGGTGCTTGCAGAGACCGAAAGCTCCGACCAGCGCTACACTGCCCAACACTATGAGGCAGACCGGGGCGCATGACATTGACATGCAGTATGATACTAACCGGCTAACAGATACATGACTCCAGTGACGAGCACGGCGCTGATCTGGTGCTTGCAGAGACCGAGAGCTCCGACCAGCGCTACACTGCCCAACACTATGAGGCAGACCGGGGCGCATATCCGACTTCCTACTCGTTTTCCTACTCCTCCTATCTTCTTTGATTAATTCATTGCGGGTTCCAAGACAGATTAGAGTCATCCCCCGTGCTCGCTGGACTTCATTGTCCAGTGTTGTGAATGGTCGCCGCTGTTGATCCTGGCTTACAGGAGTTACAGCGGTGGGAATGTGTGGTGGGCCTATGCCCGATAAAAAAAAAAAAAAAAAAACCGGGGCGCATGACATTGACATGCAGTACGATACTAACCGGCTAACAGATACATGACTCCAGTGACGAGCACGGCGCTGATCTGGTGCTTGCAGACACCGAAAGCTCCGACCAGCGCCGCGCTGCCCAACACTATGAGGCAGACCAGGGCGCAGGATATTGACAGGTTCTGCATTCCTGCGGGATTAACATAACAATTATGTTACACATTAGGTGTACTAAGTAATTACTTCATTTCAGTTCGGTTCTTCATTTCATATTTATGAACTTAAAAATGTTTGAAAAGAGTTTGGAAAGCTTTGTTTACAGAACAACATTTATAATTATTTGGTTTTGTCTTTAAAACAGTCTTTTCTTACAAACTTCAGCGTTAGATATTTAATTAAACGTAAGTAGGTATAGGTATGAGGACTTAATTGACCTAATCAGCACTGAGTCTATGTCGCGCGCGACGCACTGCGACGGACTGATTTGTTTTCGCCCTCATAAGCTCGAAAAGGTCAGTGACACCATTTCTAGTGACGCTGCGCTGGGGATTATTGTTTAACATTATAACCCCTATTGCCAAATTGCTCTTAAGATTCCAGGCTATTGATTAGAAATATCGACTGACCTCTGGAAGCTACCTTACCTACCTATTTACCAGAATGGGGAAAATCCACCAATAGGATGGACAATATTTGATTTAGATTCGTTAGTTCTATTCTATTCTATTTTTTATTAAATGGCGTTTCCTTAAAGATTTCGCCAGTATCAAGTGTTGAAGATATTATTATAATTCAAGTTAGCGTTCATTGTACGGTAATTGATATGGCGTTCTCAAAGCCCTGTTTTTATACAAAAACACACACCCGAAACCGCCATAAAATGGCGGAGCCGCGTGGCTACCTAAATCGCGAGCCGAACGAAAGACGTCTACTCGAGAGACCTCCAGCCACGCGACTCCCCGATTCGTTGGTTATTGTAGCATATTGTATTCCGAAAGGGAATGCAGGTACCCTACCTAGTTTATGTAGTGTAGGTACCTACCTACAGCAATTTTAGTCAGATTTTTAGTAAACATTAGGATGTGTGTACCTACGAAGGACAAAGATCAATGTAGCCCGAAATATAAAACATTAACGTGTAGCTTTAGATATACGAGTACTTTAGTAGTATGTCATGTAAACTAAAAGGGGTGACGGTGGTAAAGGAAAAACGATGTACCGCAAATAAAAATGATTTGCGTTTCGCACCGTATCTTTTTGAATAGATTTTTCTAGTAAAGGCATTGCCGAACTTTGGTAATATACTTATATATAATTAATATGTACATATATAAGGTCGGTAAGGACGTAAGAAGTTAGTGATAAAGAGGATCAAGACGTGATACTGCTGAAAAGTTATTAATTTCTTCCATCTCGAGTTGTGTGTTTTATTGTACCTTTTTGGTAGTATAGAAGCGAAGACAAACATCGATACCTTACTATATTATTAGTGCAGATAGATATTCAAAATGATAATAGACGTCAAGGTTAGTCAGTAGTCTCCTTAAGAGAATATGTGAAAAAAAATAGGATTCTTTAAAGCGTCATATTATGAAGTACTAACAGTATGAGTATGATTTGCGGATATGTGTAAATTAAACATATAATTGAAGTTTTGATTAGTCTCAAAACACGATTAAGACACATTTTCTCGATAGAAAAACAAGCCAAAGTAGCCTCCGTCTTTATCGATAAACGCTTGGAACTGCTAAACAGTGAATAATAGAAACACGAGACTTGATTAAAAAAAAAGAGATTGATATTTTGTAAAGTTTGATTAGAGCAGAATTGAACTTACATAAATAGTACAATCACAATTAAATAAAGTTTGTTTTACGCTTGCGTCGTTAAAGGCGCGCGTGCCGCCCCGTCTCTTTCTCTCGCATCAGGCAGTAATATAAGCTATCACACGCACATTTCGCTTCAATTATTTTTCGACATAGGCCCTTAACTAAAAAAAAAGAATGTTATAATATTAAACTGTCGTGACAAATATCAGGCATATCAAGGTTGGGTCCATCTACGCGTAAAATATGTTTTGATGTATGAATATTAATAACTTTCACGTTAAGCTAGATTGTTACTAGTACCAAGCTATACCTACCTTGACCCTACGTATGAATTAATTACTAAAAACTTCTCAAATACTTATGAGTAAGATTATGATTGTAGAAGTAGGTATATTTAATTACTCTGGCTTTTCTAACGCCAGTAGCACTGTACCTATTTTTGCCTAATAGTCGGGGAAATCTATGGATTTTTGTATGGAGTAGGTTGCATTAATTGCAAGAAATATTAGTAGATCAATACCTGAAAAACATAAATTCTCAATAATCCCCGATTTTGTATTGTGTATTATGGAATAATACAGACAGTTACAAAACATTAAATTTAGGTATGAACAAAAAATGGAAAACTGGTGATTTTATACAGGACGGCTTCGTTCAATACGTTTTACTTATAATTTGAGTAGATATTTAATATTTTGTAAGTATAAAAAAATGATAACCTCAAAACTTAATTATTTACTGTTTGTTTGTACACAATAAATTTGCCTTGGTATGCTGGAAGAAATATCTTTAGAAATAAGCTTGCCCTTTGTACATTAATATCGATTTTAAGGTATTTCTCAGGGTCCTCAGCCTATATAACCACGAAATCTCGACAACAGTAAGTAATACCTATTAGTTCAAACACAATTTACTAAAGTATATTTAATGCAATCTCAAACCTTTGTACATTAATATCGATTTTAAGGTATTTCTCAGGGTCCTCAGCCTATATAACCACGAAATCTCGACAACAGTAAGTAATACCTATTAGTTCAAACACAATTTACTAAAGTATATTTAATGCAATCTCAAACCGTATTTTTCCTAGAGTACAAGTCCTAAGTAGATAAAAAAATCTTTCTTGTATTATTATTTATCATTAAATTAAATACAGTATGGTCATAGAGAGTCGTGCTCGAATATCCGAGGGATTATTTGACACTTTCTAAGGAACCGACACCAAAAGACAATGCTGTTTTGTATGGATGGTTGGCGCCTTATTTTTCGACGTTTTTTTTGGCGAGTCCATCAATCAAACTTAAATATTAAATATTATATAGTTCAGAATAAAGTAACAAACAAAACTTGGTATTACATGTATATCCCCAAACTCAGTCCGAACGGAGATATAAAGGCTTGAAGTTGAAAATAAATTCATTACATTTACTTCAAGCCTTTATATCTCCGTTCGGATTGAGTTTAGAGATATATAACATAAATACTTTTGCTTGTAACTTCATTCTGAACTATATATTCAAATTTGATTGATGGCGGCGCTAAACAAAAAGCCGAAAAGAAATAAGGCGCCATTTTTAGTCATTGGCTTTTACATAACTACTAAAATTCTTTTGGAAATTTGTGCAAGAATTTTTCAGTTCTTCAATTCATCTCACTTCATACTATTTCGGCCCAATCTACCCCTTTGTAAAAGCTAAACCGATCCATTCATTAGTTTCAGAATGTAAATCTTCTTTTTCTGCGAATTCTCTTCAAAAAAAGAAAAGATTTTCTTAGAATTTTACATTACAGTCGAAGTTATAAAATTCAATGCATAGGTACCTAGCTATAACTACTCTTAGATATTCCGTGTTATAACTTAGATAACTATCTACTTACCTATCTATCAAATATTTTTAATAGGTAGATAAGAAAATACTCACTATGTTGCCAATCAGCTCTCGGTTCATCATCATCGCTATTTGCTAAATAATTTGTGCATAAAGGTTGCTTCGGGAACCCAGCTCTTGACAGTATTGATATTTCTTCCTCTGTAATAATAAATAAACAAATACTTAGCATTTAGATACATTATTAAAAAAACAAGAGCATCTGTGGCGGGATGCGGAGAGGTATGGAAAGTTTCCATACCGTTGGAAACTCAAGGTCCGGGTTCGAATCCACAAGGACGATATGTCATCCAATGTACCAAATTACGACTGGTTTCTTTTTTGGAAGGAAAAAATCGTATTGAAACCTGCATACGCTGAAGAAGAAATTCCGATGCGTATTTATTTATTTTAACACTTTATTGTACACACGGAAATATACATGAAAACAACATAATAGACAATTACAAAGGGCGAGCTTATCTCTAAAGAGATTTCTTCCAGCAAACCCGAGACAGAGAGAGAGCATAGAAAGTGAGGCAGGCATAGTGTGCACATTTAACTAATAAAACAGTAGGTATTTAAGACTAATAAATATATATTATATAAAGATACAGGTATATGTATACTTACATACATACATACCTATATTCGACCATCACTTGAATATGGCTTCCAAATTTGGAATCCATATTTCAAAAAAGACATTGATCTGATTGAAAAGGTCCAGAGAAGAGCAACAAAAATGGTTGTTGAACTGCGGGACAAACCATATAAGAGACGACTACAAGAGCTTGGGTTAACAACACTTGAACAACGGCGTCAACGTGGTGACCTCATAGAGACGTATAAGATACTTGCTGGATCTTATGATGTCCAAGGAATTCAAGATATATACCGGATGAACCAGAACCAAAATCTCAGAGGTCACTCTCACAAAATTGATGGCACGTTTTGTACAAGCAACCCCCGGAAACATTTTTTGCCCAACCGTATAGTTCGCGAGTGGAACAAATTGCCTGAGACTGTAATAAGTGCGCCTTCAGTGAACTCTTTCAAAAATAGACTGGACAAATATTTAAAAAACTAAACAAGTACAGTGATATACACGCATCAGCTTTGAGCTGCTAGTGTATCATATAAAATAATAATAATAATAATACAAATATATACGGTATGATAAATAAATAAATATACTAGTTTATTGAAGAGAGAGATAGTGATCTGATGATATGTGAAGTCTACCAATCCACATTGTTTACGCGTGGTGGACTAACGCCCATACATCCTCCCTGTGGGTAGACCTGTGCCCTGCAATCGGACGTATACAAGGTGTTACAAAAATACAAAAAAAAACATTTAAGTGGTGGTTAAGACCATGAAACTGAATAACTTCCACTATGGGACCAATATCAAAGTCGCGAATAAAAAAACTGATGTTCCATCATGATCATCATCATATCACCCGATAGACATCCACTGCTGGGCATAGGCTTCCCCCAAAATGGGGAGATCTGCCATGATGCGATGCCTTGCGATGCGTTTGCGATGTTCCATACTAAATTACAGATCTACTGGATCTACATGTATGGGACAAAAGATTTTTTTTTTTCGCGATTTCGATGTTGGTCTCATAGTGAAAGTTGTTCAGTTTGTTGGTCTCAACCACCCCCTTAAAAGTTTTAAATGTTTATTTTTACTTTTGTAACAGCCTGTATAGGCTGATGACGATAAATAAAGACAGTGTCTTTATTATAATTAATGTAAGATTTATACACACTGAAATTTTAATTACTTTTAAACGCATAAATTGCAAAAGTGATGCCAAACAAATTCTTGAAAGATCTATGAAATATTTCGACAATGTCAGAGAGGATATAACTAGAATATAAATCATATTTCCGGAATAGAAATAGGAAAAATTAAAGAAAAGAGAAATAATAAAGAAGTACCTTCCAAGGACACGCACATAGTCCAAATACCGCCATTCATGGGAACTAAAAATGTCCCCCCACCTTTTCTTCCTGGTTCCTCAATCTGAAACAAAGAAACAATCGGATAGATAAGAGATCTTTGGTTAGGTCATAATATTAATTAAACCCTAAGATAAATGTTTATCTAAGTGGTAGGTTAAACGTGGGTTAAACCCACAAAGTTATTATACCTACGTTAGTTACAACCCTATACCACAGAGCACTATAGTTATTAATTATTATTACCATAACCTATGCGCTATACAGAATGTAATGAAAAGTATCATTAACCTTTAAATACTCCACCCATCAAACTGAACAACTTTTACTATGGGAGCAACCGATCGGTTTGCTCCCATAGTAAAAGTTGTTCAGTTTGATGGGTAGATTCCCTATGTGGTTTAAAGGTTAAAAGAGGTTATGTGAAAAAAATAGGATCCTTTAAAGCGTCATATATCATGAAGTGCTAATAGTAGAAGTATGATTAGCGGATATGTATGTGTAAATTGAACATATAATTGAAGTTTTGATTAGAGCCAAAACACGATTAAGACACATTTTCTCGATAGAAAAACAAGCCAAAGTAGCCTCCGTCTTTATCGATAAACGCTTGGAACTGCTAAACGGTGAATAATAAAAACACGAGACTTGATTAAAAAAATGAGATTGATATTTTACAAATTTTGATTAGAGCAGAATTAAACTTACATAAATAGTACAATCACAACGAAATAAAGTTTGTTTTACGCTTGCGTCGTTTCAGGCGCGCGCGCCGCCCCATCTCTTTCTCTCGCATGAGGCAGTAATATAAGCTATCACACGCCCATTTCGTTTCAATTATTTTGCGACATAGGTCCTTAATGATACTTTTCCTTACACTCTGTATCATCAACAATTTAGAAATATCTGACCACGTTATGTCCAACATTTTTATTAATTTTTTGTGTTCAGTCAGTGTGTAACAAATCACTCGAGTACCTAGTATTTAAAGAGTAGGTTTAGACCATAAAACTGAAAAACTTTCACCATGGACCTAACATGGAGAAAAAATAAAAGATATCTGCTGTTTCATTCAAAACTACATTAGTCACCATACATTTGAGTTTACTTGACTCATAATTTTTTTTTTCGACTTTTTCTCCACAATGAAAGTTGTTCAGTTTGATGTTCTAAACTAAACCACCCCTTTAAATAATACAGGGCGTTTTGTTACACTGTAGATTTTGCATCTCTAAAATCCTATAATTGTGACAAAATCTACATCAATGAATCCTGATTATAGAATCCGAATATATAGCTGCCTCCGTGGTCTAATGGCTAAGAGCATTGGGCTCTCGACACGGAGGTCGTGGGTTCGAATCCCACGGGGGACACCTAGTGATAAGTCACTTTGTGCGTTTTCCCCCAGTTTGTTAGGACATTGCAGGCTGAGTCACCTGATTGTCTGAAAAGAAAAATGATTCCGTGCTTCTGACGGCACGTTAAGCCCGGCTACTATTTCTGGTGGTTATAGGTCCCCCCTGACGAAGCTTGTTGCAGATATTCAGGATATATTTATTGACGAAACGAGTTGTGGATCTGAGTGATGTACTTTCTTTGACGAAGCCTGTTGTGGATGTGAGTGATGTATATACCTATGACGAAGCCTGTTGTGGATATGAGTGATGTATTTTGTTTAATAAAATGATTTCTGGTGGTAGTAGTCGTTACATAAAAACCACGCTAGAGGCCGTAAGGCGGTCTGAAAAAACTCTGACACCAGGGTTCTGCTCACACGATAAAAAGATAGAATCCGAAAGGGATACAAAGGTCGTCAGTTTAAGTACCTATGTAGTAAATAACGATGTACATGTACCTACCTATGGTTAAAGAGGAGCATGGATTTCATAGTAATCCGTAGGTACCTTATGTATGGCTTCCTATGCTATTTGGGAATCAATCTAAGCATAGTAATTAACATGATCGTTTTCACGTGTAAGTGGCTTCGTGAATGCGTAAAAGGTTATCGCTGTTATTTTAAATATAGGTAGGTATTCGTACATCACATTACCATTATATAAATTATCTTTTACCCGCAGTTCCGCCCGCCAGAAGTCCTTTCATTAAAGTAGCCTGGCTGTCTTAATTATTTTTAATCTTACGTTTCATCAGCCATGTCTACTTACCTACTCATCATTAGCCATGTTTTGCTTTTTATGTCAAATCAAATCTAAACTATTATAAAACTGTAGACTGTGAAGTTTGTCTGTACATTGAAGATATTAACAAAAAAAAAGTTTCGATATGGTTTTTAGGTATCCCTGATTCCATATCAGCAATTTTTGGATTTTTTGTCTGTCTGTTTGTTTGTTTGATTTTGTGTTTGTTTGTGGGTTTGTTTGTTTGAACGAGCATCACGCAAAAACTACTGAACCGATTTTGATGAAACTTTTTTTGTTTGATAGCTTATTATCTGACTTAAAATCTGGTATATAATTTGTGCGGAAAAAGTCGCGGGTTAACGCTCGTATTTAAATAAATTTAAGACATAGGGATTGCAATATTTGGCTCTAAGAAAGTCTGAGGTAGCTTCGGTAGCTTGTACAGGGTGAAATTGATATCATTAGCGTCCTTTTAAACTAACACCCGTATTCTTAGTTGTTTCCTTGAGATTTCGTCAACTCGTACCGTTCTCCACTCAAACAGTTTGTATGATTAGTTGTCAAAAACGTACTAGTAATTTTTTTTTTAAAATAAATTTTATGTGGGCAGGAGTGGTGCAGAGCCCCCACCTAAGTGGCATACTACTTTTGAAAGGGGGTTTAATATAGAACATAATTTTGTAATTATTTAATATTTCTTTAATACACTTTATGTCGTTCGATAGATACATTACTGAAGTATGTCTATGCCAAATTTCAGCTCAAAATAGTGACCAGTTTGAACACAGTAACCAGTTTAGTGGGACAAGGTAGCAGATCGGTGAAAAATCATAAAATCTGGAATAACTTTGAAACCGTAAATTTTTGGATCATTCTGTATAGAACCAAAAAGGTCGAACATGATGTCCTCTACCCCAGATTTTCCTTTTGACCATCTTAACTCGACCACCCTGTATAAAAGTCAATTTTTTATTTTTCATACCGTAGTGGTTTTTTATCGGCATAAAAGTAAACGTTTGTAACGTAATAAATAAAACTAATAAAGCAGTTAGGTACACCCACTTGTTTTTACGAAAAGATTGCGGTTTTCGAGGCCTACGAGACGCCCACGCTTTGTAAAAATGTTTTTCCTTTGTGTTTTTGCTTGTTCTTCAAAAAATATTCCTTTTAACGTTCACTTCATTAGCTTAACATTGAGATACAAAGAAAGAAACATAAAAAGAAAGAAAGACTGCTAGAGAATAAAATAAAACTTTAACCAGAAAATAGTCGGAGAATCTATGTTCTTGTGTATGAGTACAATGAATGTTGACAAAAGTAATTTATTTTAAACAATCTACGCTATTTCAATCGATAATTAGACCATATCTTACTTAATAGTTACTAATTAGGTGCCTAACGTTCAGTTACAGAAACGCTCATTAAAGTTAATCCTCCATTAAATCTCATGCTGTCACTTTTTGTCTTGTTGACGTAGTAAAAGCTAGCAAGAGATTTAATGGAGGATTAGCTCTAATGAGCGTTTCTGCAACTAAGTGTAAGTCCGATAATTAAGTCGGTTACGTAAATTACCTACCAAAATAATTGTTAACCATAGACGAAATAATTATTACATGGGAACCTTATGAGAGCCTTAGAACACTATGTATTTTGTAAATTATTAGCAATTTCGTTCTTCTGGAAATTAATTATGTTGTACCTACTTAGTTATTCTTAGGTACCATACTATTTAGTGATCTTCGTGCGCATATAATATGAATTTAGGACGTAGCCGTAGGTAATGAATAGACGAATAGTCTGTCCGGCAGAGAACGGAGCAGCGAACACAGTCATCATCTCAGCCGATGGACGTCCACTGCTGGACATAGGCCTCCCCCAAGGATCGCCATAACGACCGGTCCTGCGCTGCCCTCATCCAACGGGTTCCCGCCGCCTTCACCACGTCGTCGGTCCACCGTGTGGGGGGGGGGCCTACCCACTCTTCGCTTTCCGGTACGCGGTCGCCACTCGAGAACTTTTCGGCGCCATCGGCCATCGGTTCTGCGAGCAATGTGCCCCGCCCACTGCAAATTTAGTTTAGCAATTCTTTGGGCTATATCAGTTACTCTGGTTCTTCTGCGGATCTCTTCATTTTTGATTCGATCTCGCAGGGAAACTCCGAGCATAGCACTCTCCATACAGTGTAAGTTGTTATTTATCATTACATATTAAGAACCAAATTAATTTCTTACTAGATATTTATTCAAAAGATTCAATAAATATTAAATAAATAAAGTAAGTTACTTATTTATACCTACAATCTGTGATGTAAGCTACTTTATACAAAAATGATATTTATTTCATTTCACTAAAGATTTTATTTAAAACTATACATAATGTGAGTCTAAATGAATCTTTCCGATGAGTCTCCGAAAATTCAAAGCTCATCATCATTATCAGCCTATTATCGTCCACTGCTGAATATAGACCTATCCCAAGGCGCGCCACAAAACTCTGTCCTCGGCCTTCCTCATCCAGTCGCTCCCCGCTACTTTTTTTATGTCGTCTGCCCAGCGGAAAGCAAGGGATTAGATATATCGTAGGTATACTACTTTGTACTTTTATCCGCTCCTTAGGTAGAAGATTTTTAGACTTCTAAAAGGGCACAATACTTATATTATTAAGAGGATATGTGAAAAAAATAGGATTCTTCAAAGCGTCATATATCATGAAGTACTAACAATAGGAGTATGATTTGCGGATATGTGTAAATTGAAAATATATTTGAAGTTTTGCTTAGAGCCAAAACACGATTAAGACACATTTTCTCGATAGAAAAACAAGCCAAAGTAGCTAAACGGTGAATTATTATTCACCCACACAAGACTTGATTAAAAAAAAAAAGAGATTGATATTTTTCAAATTTTGATTTGAGCAGAATTGAACTTACATAAATAGTACAATCACAATTAAATAAAGTTTGTTTTACGCTTGCGTCGTTTCAGGCGCACGCGCCGACCCATCTCTTTCTCACGCATCAGGCAGTAATATAAGCTAGGTATCACACGCCCATTTCGCTTCAATTATTTTTCGACATAGGCCCTTAAGTCTTTCGTCCTGGAATTCCCACCAAATTATTCTTTAATTCCAACTTAACCTATGGCAGCTGAATTTTGTGCACCCATCTGTCTCCAAAATTCAAAAGACATAATCCTACTTAGTACTTTTATCCGCTCGTTAGGTCGAAGCATTTTATACTTATTTGAAGTATTAAAACTTATATTTTCTAAATTGTTGAAACCGTAACTCGCAAACATCAACAGTTCTAACAAAACATGCACGTTAACACCATCGATATAATAAAATTTTACGACTTTCCCCTTCACCTTTCTCCCCCTTCCTTTACCAGAGCGATACGGAAAAGTAAGGTGGTTAGATTGCGTGAGAAGCCGAGGTGCAGTTCCAAGGTAATGGCAGTTGAAATGATTAGAGAATCGTTTGGAACCGCATTGTTTTTATTATTATTTGATGGCGCCGCAAATCAGGACCATGACCTGAATGGCATCGTGGTTAATGTGTATGGCATCAATATATCTAGGTACGAGTCTAGAGTTATCTATAAACTTATACAGGGTGTAAAAACACCCTACGAAAAGTTTAGGGGGTGGTTTCCTAAATTTGATCGCAGGGTGGTTTAGATTAAAACACTATGAAGCGAACATCGAAAACGCGAAAAAAAAATCTGCTTTTTCATGCAAAACTGTAGTACCTACTAACTCGACTCAAATGTATGGGACAGCAGGTTTTTTCGGCCTCTACATTGAATGAAATTGTTTTTGATAGCAAGGATACATAGAGTAGGTTCGAAGTTACGGAGTTTAAAAACGAGGGTATTTTTTATTACCATTTTATACAGGACGTTTTGTTACATCCTGTTGACCAAAATGACTGGTTTGTTACGCTATGTAATTCTATGTATTTATTTTGTAATTGTAGATGATCGTGAAAGATGTATTGTTGTAGACTGTAGAGTTTCTGGCCACTTCTTCTCTACAACGAACGTAACGATTCCGATACAGTGCAGTGGTACTTAGGCAGAGTGATAAGTCTGGTAAAAATCTACTTAGGAATAAAGTTATCGTAAATTGCATAAAATATTTTTCTTGAACACTCTTTTGAAAGACTAAGTTATAATTTTCAGCCTGTTCTGTCGGTCTTTTTTTTGTCGGCCATAAAAGAAAAACAATCGAATGCATTTTCGCAAACCTGGAGAAAAGTTAATTTTGTGTGTTGGTTAAACATTATTTTTTGCGTGAAAAAACTATTACGGAAGCGAAACAAAGACATGAAAAATATTGTGGGGACTCCGCTCTATCGATTAGAATGATTCACAAGTGGTTTACTGATTTTCGTTGTGGTCTTACAAGCACAAGTGATGCTGAACGTCCAGGACGCCCAGTTTAGGACACGACTCCAGAGATGATCACCCAAATCCACGACGTAGTATTGAATGACCGAAGAGTAAAAGTGAGTGAGATAGTTGAGATCGTAGGCATCTCAGTCGAACGTAAGCGCAATATCTTACACCAACATTTAGATATGAAGAAGTTCTCCGCGCGATGGGTGCCGCGTTTACGCACGGTGGATCAAAAACGCACCTGTGCAGTCGCAATGGCCAAATTCCATGAGTTACGCTACGAGTTGCTTTCTCACCCACCATATTTGCCAGATTTAGCCCCCTGCGACTATTTTCTGTTCCCGAATTTAAAAAAATGCCTGGGTGGGAAAAGATTTAGCTCCAAATGAAGAGATTATGCACGAAACTAATGCCTATTTTGAAGGGTTACCAAATCTCTGTATATGAAAGGGATCGAAAAGCTGGAGAAACGTTGGATGAAGTGTATTGAGCTATGGGGAGACTATGTCGAAAAATAAATAATAACTTTTAAAAATTTTTTATTCCTTGTTTAATTTTTACCAGACTTATCACTCTGCCCTCGTACAGTCGACAAAATCACGTTAATGAACCATCTATATTGTTGATTTGATTTATAATTAGTACAAAAAAATCAGGCATTACATTTTTATTGGGTTCTACGAAATCCGACCTTAATCGAGGAAGGGGACCGCCTCGATTAAGGTCGGATTTCGAAGAATTGTTCGTGAAATTGTTTAGGATGCGATTTTTGCAAGGTACCTAAAATTTTATTTGGATTAATTATGCAGGGTATGTACTTAAAATTATCATAATCTCTTGACATATATGCACACATTATAAACAACAATTCGTGTGTCTAAAAAGGACCAAAGTTTTAAAATTTCAGCCGAAAATAAAGGAAATGAGGTAATATTAATAAAACTTTACCTCATTTCAGAGAAATGCGTGGTTGCTAATGAGCTGTAAGGGTCTAAAATTAACGCTTGCTGTCCGTTTTAGAAAGGGTTTGTCGCGTTTATTTCAATTTCTTTTCTGTTACACGTGCTTTAAGAGGCTATGTGAAAAAAATAGGATTCTTCAAAGCGTCGTATATCATGAAGTACTAATACGTATAAACAGTAGGAGTATGATTAGCGTATTTGCGTAAATTGAACATATAATTGAAGTTTTGACAAGAGCCAAAACACGATTAAGACACATTTTCTCGATAGAAAAACAAGCCAAAGTAGCCTCCGTTTTTATTTATAAAAGCTTGGAACTGCTAAACGGTGAATAATAAAAACACGAGACTTGATTTAAAAAAAAGAGATTGATATCCGCTTCATCTCTTTCTCTCGCATCAGGCAGTAATATAAGCTATCACACGCCCATTTCGCTTCAATTATTTTTCGACATAGGCCCTTAAAAAGCTAAGGTAAAGATATGCCCGTGATTTCGTTGTTTGCCTTTTTTATTCTACGTCATATAAAATTTGTGGACGATGCTTAACGGTATTAGGCACATAAGTTAGAAAAACACATTGCATATCATGCTATACGTACGGTTTCGAACCCGGACCCTCATGATTGAGTGTCCATACTTCTTCGCTCTTCGGTTAGTTTAATTGTAAGTAGGTATAACAATCATGAGAATACTTATCTCATGTAACATGTATTGCTATGTTAGGGTTACGAAGTTTCTATCGTTAATTTAACAAACAACGTCAAAACTTTCTCTGAAACTAACTCGTTCTCGTGTTCAACTTCAGTACCGTAGTCAATAGGGACTTCATTATGTAGAAAACTATGCTAATTAATCATGTTATATAGAATATGCAGGATGTTACAAAAATACAAATAAACATTTAAGGGGGTGGTTAAGACCATCAAACTGAACAACTTTCACTATTGGACCAATATCGAAATCGCGAAAAAGAATTCGGATGTTCCATCATCATCATCATATCAGCCGATAGACGTCCACTGCTGAATATAGGCCTCCCCAAAATGAGGAGTCATGATGCGATGCGTTTGCGATGTTCCATACCAAACTACAGATCTACTCGACCTAAATGTATGGGACAAAAGACTTTTTTTTTCGCGATTTCGAAGTTGGTCCCAAAGTGAAAGTTGTTCAGTTTGTTGGTCTAAACCACCACCTTAAAAGTTTTCATTTTATTCTTACTTCTGTAACACCCTGTAGAGATAGACGACAGACCAAGTAATGTTAGTTACTTTGTCATGTTTATACCTAAGCATGTTATTTGATTTTTTTTAAGTATTTTATTTTTTCTTCTTAGTAAAATGATCGCTTGAAAACAATGCAAAACTCACATTTTCTGTAATTTTTTTAGCTCGAATAACTTACTATTTTTTTTAATAACATGAATAGTAACGTCATCGTCTTCGTTTCGATACTTTTTATAGTTTAAATCCATTTATTAAAAATAGTATTCAAGCTACAGAATTACTGAAATATTATTTTCAGACGTTTTTTATTGAGAAGATAAAACTAAAATATATTTTATGCAGTCAGCTCCTCAATAGGGTATCAGGAATGCGATTTTTGAAACTCATACTTTGAACCCAGCAGTTGAAAATGTCAATATTACTGTGGAGATATGCATCTTTCTTCTGCTGATTTGACTTTCAAAAATCATACTTCAGGAGTGCGATTTTTTAAAGTCAAATCAGCCGATAGACTACTATGAACTGATACTATAAACTAGCAGTAGAAAGATGCATATCTCCATAGTAATTTTGACATTTACAATTGCTGAGTTCAAAAATCGCACTCCAGTTCATTTGTTCGCATCATGTAGGTACGGTACCTACTTATTGCAATCATAATTATCCACTCTTCTACAACTAACAATTAACAACTGCCAACGTTTTTACAATGTCATTCTCAGATAATTTATAAAATTGTTTCCTGTATCGATTTAGTTCACGAAGGACGGGGCGTAGGGTTGTGCTCAAACCATAAATTACTATAGTTTTAACCGTTGCATGCAAATGTACGGTCAAGGTTAAATGCCGGTTAACCGAGGGTTGTATACATGGGCTCTAAGCCAAAAGGTCGTAGATAACTGTTAAACATGTAAACGTTTCGGCTAACCAAAGGTTGGGGTGCATACATTGAAAAGGTGTAGCTGTTCATTTGTATACAACTTTGGTGAGAGATTTCAGGGGAGGAATTCGTTTTAAAATAAACCGAAAATAAGGTGATTTGTATGAAAATTGTTGCAACGTACAATGTTATACCCCTAGTTTTTAATGATTAACTAAATTTTAAGGGCGCGGGTTCGGTTCCCACGGGGGACTCCTAGTGATATGTCACTTTGTGTGTTTTTCCCCAGTTACTTAGGACATTGCAAGCTAAATCACCTGATTGTCTGAAAAGAAAAATGATTCCGTGCTTCGGATGGCACGTTAAGCCGTTGGTCCCGGCTACTATCTCTAGTGGTCTACTATTAGTCGTGACATAAAAACCACGTCAGAGGACGTAAGGAGGTCTGAAAAACTCTGACACAAGGGCTCTGCCCACACGGTAAGAAAGAAAGAAGGGCGCCGTGTTCAGACAATGAAACAAAATGATTTTCCCTAAGGAACATAGGTCGAAAAAAGAAAAAATGTTGTGACCTCCCATAGAAAATCGATCGGCTGTTAAGTACTTTGGTACGGGAGGTCCAACCAATTCTATAGGGAAAGTTGTTTGATTTCAGTGTCTGATTACAGGGTGTATTAACATACTGTTAATACCTAATTGGAATAGAAGGAATTTTTTCAACTTTAAAAGTCTTGTGTCATAATCATAAATGTAGGTCTATAATAGTTGTTCTTTATCCCCGTTTGCGATACCTACCTAATAAGATAGATACATTCAAATTATATTTGCACAAAAAGAGTTGTTATAGTTGATTATAATGATTATAGAGCTTGTTCTTCTCTTTTCAGTTTCTACTTTTTACAACTTTAATTTTTAGTTTTTTTGAAGGCGGTTTTAACTTTTTGTTAAAATATTGTTTATTTCACAATTTTCTGTGAATTCATTAGTTCAATTTAATAGTAGTGCTTTAAATTAACAAACACACTAGCCGGCACTACGATTTTCAAAGCTTCCCCTCGATTTCTCTGGGATGCCACCATCAGATCCTGGTTTCCTTATCATGGTACCACCGTTGGAATAGCTTCTTTCCACCAAAAAAGAATCATCAAAATCGGTTCATAAACGACGAAGTTATCCGCGAACACACATAAAAAAAAACAAAAAAATATAAGCGGTCGAATTGAGAAACCTCCTCCTTTTTTGAAGTCGGTTAAAAATGGCTAATTGAATGAATTAGGTAATCGGATTAAGTATAACTTTTAAAACCTAATGATTCTTTTATGCCCCAGTTTCGCAGGCAAACACTAAGGTACATTAGAAAAAAATATTAGTAAGAATTTATTCATAGTACCTACCTAGACTCGTATCCTACAGACTAATCACTGAAGTCACCCAGACTATCTGAACAAATTGAAAACCTTAACCACGATGGCATTTTATATTGTTTCAAAATGAAAGCAATCAATCACGAAATGACCGAGACTTGTTGAAATCAATCGATCAAGCGCCCAACTTGTAATTTCATTCAAACTTTGTATTCAGACATGTCCCCGAGTGTTCGAGTGATTAATGCGCGTTGTACTTAGATGTAGCTAGTACTAGTGTAGGTACATAGGTATTATATTGCCAACAGGACATTTAGGATACAAATATTTAAACATAAATAAAATGTAATAATTTTGAGTAGAATTTTAACGTGTAACGTTTAACCACTGTAAACCAGGATTTAAGGTGGTTGCAGAGGTATCAATTTTATACAAAACTTTGACGCACAACACGCGTAGACGGCATTAATATAAGTAATATTTTATATATGGAAAAATAGTTTAGAAAATCTAGATGTCGCGTCATAAATAAAATTTTCAATTTATAATATAATTACGAAGATATAAATCTTTGAAATTTTGTATGAATAATTTCAAAGCTCGGAATTTTCCTACGGAAAGTAGTAGTACAGAAAGGAAAAAAGTTTTAAGGGAACTCTGACACTCCCTTAAAATTTGGCAGTTGGTTTTTTATTTTAAAGTGACATTTATCGCTAAGTGGGTTTCGAGTATAGAGATTTTATGGATAAGTGTAGAGTTAAGCATTCACTTAAAGGAAATACTTAAAATTTAAATGTCACATTAATGTTCTTTCAGGTATGCCATTTTTGGATTTAAAGTTAGACTTTAAGCTAAGTGGGCCTTTAAATTTTTAAATGACGTTCCAGTATTCAAGCGTTAGACCGTGTGAAATTTAAAAATAGCACTCCAGACAGGGAAATCCGGCGAGCTTGGGGGATGACTCTAATCTGTCCTGGACATAGATTAATATGTATATTGGATAGTCCTGGAGTACGATTTTTGAAACTCATTTGTTGAACTCAGCAATTAATAATGTCAAAATTACTTTGGAAATATATGCATCTTTCTACTTTTGATTTGACTTTCTAAAATCATACTTCAGGAGTGCGATTTTTGAAAGTCAAATCAGCAGTAGAAAGATGCGCATCTCCATACATTTTCAACTGCTGAGTTCAACGTATGAGATTCAAAAATCGTACTCCTGGAATCCGCAATGTTGATCTGTTAGAGTAGGTATTTATTGCTGACTGTACGAAATAATGCTTCTAAAGACTCTTCTATTTATTATAATTAACAAACCGGGAGCTTAATTATCATGATCACAGTTTAGGTAAGATTTTGCATAATTAAATAGAGGTTAGAACGTTCTGAAATTGAGCTAAATTAGTGTTCTAACATACCTAATAGCATAGCTAAACTGAAATAGAGCACAGTTCAAGGCGAGACCTGCCTTGCAAATAGATTCTGACTAAATTCGCATTTGAAAACTAATTTATGCAGTGTAGATGAATAGACTAGATAATTTAGTTTATTTCGTTCAGTTTATTAGATTGAAAAGACTAATTTGACAAGATAATGCCTTAGAATAAGACTATTTATCAGGTCAATAAACTATAGTCAAGTACATTTTCGGCCCGATAGCACAGTCTGTAGTGAACCTGCCTGCTGTGCCGAGAGTCGCGGGTTCGAATCCCGTAAGGGACAAATATTTATACGATGAATGAATATTTGTACCCGAGTCACGGATTTTTGTATCTATATATGTATGTATGTTTTGTATTTGTATATATGTATTCTCTATCGTTGTCTAGTCATCATAATACAAGTGCAAGTACTTTAAATGTGACTAGATAATTAGTGTGACAATGTGCAAGATATTTATAATTTTTATAACCTACCTTTGACTACTTATATAGGGACTAGTTACGCGTGTAATTCTACTAACAAACATTTCTGCCACTTTTTGCGGGGGGCGAGGTAACATGAAATCCGCAACTTTGGATTTTATTCACATAACTTTAGATTCTAATTTTGAACGTAAAAAATCATGAAAAGTAGTCTCATGTGAACCCCAAACGTTCTAAGTTCGAAAATTATTGTTTCGCAATTATAGGCTGTTTCGTTTAGTGTTAAGGTATAAAATTGAATGTAAATGTACATGATTAATTGATCGTATACCGTGGCAGAGGGGAAATGCTACCGCAAGGCTAGTCCTTGTAATAAATAGTCAAAGGTACCTACTCAGTAGATCTGCAGTAGGGTAGGTAACTGCTTGATATCAAATGTAAAATGATTTGCTTTGTCCTTGTTTCGACAGATTAAAAAAATATGTGAAGATTTTTTTCGTGGTCTGGTATAAATAAGACCCACTATTTAAACTCGCTTTAGTATGATGAGGATATAATTTGAATGCTTTCTTAAAAAAAAGATCAAGATGTCGAGATCAGCAGATTTATTCTTGGTGCAGTTTTTGTACTAAAACAAATTTTTATGAGTTCAAAACTTGGTTAAAAACCACATGGAATGGTGTGGATTTCAGTGTTGACTCTGGAACATTTCGAAGAGAAACATTAAAAAAATATATACAACGTGTTAATGAATTAGCGCAAAACCTCGTACACCCCAACTGATTTATAACAAAATAATTAGATTGAAACAATAATTTCATTATTTTTATAGTTAAAATTTTAAGTTATTCGCATTTTAAGTTTCGAGGCAAAAATGATTTGTTATCATTTCAGCAATGAATGAAAGCGCTTACATACTCATGGATACATTTTAATAATCTTGTTTTGGTTGTAAGAAGGGTGAGTGTGTCCGTTCGGTGGGTTGACATGGGGTTCAGTAAATTTTAAATTTTACCAACAAAACAAGAATTTTTTTTTTTAATGAATATTTTGAAAAAAATTACCTATGTTGAAACCATGATAATTGGGTTCTGCTCTCGATTCTAAACAAACTACTTTCTAGTTTTGCGTTAATTCATTAACACGTTGTATACAGGGTGTATGTGACAGCCTAGCAAATACTGAAACGGTGAAATCAGACCATCAAACCGAACAAGTTTCACTATGGAGCTGTCACTTACACCCTGTATATATATGTATATATGGTCGAATTGAGAAACCCCTTCCTTTTTTAAAGTCGCTTAAAAATAACACGACCGTATCATCATTGAACTATTAGATAACATTAATTAAATAAATGAACTGCCCAAAGTACCTACTTAGGTATAATTTCCATTTATATAATAGAGCCGGGTGTGTAGAGGATTACTTTGTCTGCTCTTCAGACTATCCGCTTTGGGAGTATTAAAATGATATCACCAATTTAATGTAGTACTTTTAATGGATGTAAACAAACACATTAACATCGGATCGGAATTGTTACCATAGACTATAAGAGTCCAATACAGATAAGTAATATTCCTATTCACAACTCTACAGGGTGGTTCCGGCTTTGAATCGACCACCACAATTTATCCCGAAGGTGTTACACGAGGCAAGGATTAAAGGTTTCTCATGCAGTGTTTATAAAGGCTAGCCACCACCACCACTTGACCCTTCCCCACGCACGTTTCGTGCTAAGTTTCCCCAATGGTTACGGTCGTTACCACTTGCCACTTCATTCCATCCTGAAACTTAAACTGCTAAATGTTAGCATTGCTACAACTATAAGTTGCAGTGCTGCCAATGTAAAATTCTTGATTCCCCGCTTAAGCAGGCTCAATTCTTCGATTTTCCCCGATTTCGAATCATGCATTCCCCGAAAATTCCCTGACACTGTAATATTCAAGAAATAAAGCATTTTTCATGCAAAATATAATTTAATGTTTTACAAAATTAGCTTATCAACTTCTTTGTCTTCTAATTTTTACCAAAAAATCTACTTAAATATTTAGAACACAATGAACTATTTTATTTATTATTTATATTTCTCCCACACTTTCGATCTAAGGATAGTCCGATTCGGTTCTAATTTTATCAATTCCTCTTCTTTAGACATCCTTTGTTCGAAATTTATTATAAATAGTCGATTTCCCGAAAACCCCCGATTTTAATCATTCCCCACGCTCTCTCCGCACGCACCCCTCATTCCCCGAAAATCGGGAAAATTCCCCGGAATTGGCAGCACTGATAAGTAGGGACCCCGAAATGATTACGGTCGTGAGTTTATGTATTTAATAGAGCTTCGATCCAGTAATAGAGCGTATTTTTTCATTCAGAGAAAAGAAACGTCAAAAGAACCATTGAGCTTTTTTGTCAATTTTGTGAAGCAGTTTACAAAACAAAAATTAGCATAGCCTTTCAACTTATTTCAGTATAAACCGTTGCGTGCAAGGCAAAAATACATTAAATCAAGGTGACTTACAACTGGAGACATTAAAATAAAATATGCAAAACAGAACGTATTCTATTTACAAATTGGAAAGTCGACAATTTTTTTTGCGAATTTCCTATAGGTTTCTTTGGGAAAGTTGTTCATTATCATGGGTACAATCACCCCGTATACCCTAATACCCTGTAGAACTATAGTTTTAATTTATAGATACCTACAAGGACGATGAAAACAGAAAACAATGAGCTTTTTAGTATGCATTATTATTTTTTTATTTTTAATTACAGGGAAATTCCGCGTGGATTTCGGAAAACTTCAACAACTGTTGCACTGTTTTAAAATTTCGTTAATAGTACCAAACATTCAAAGTCCGCATATTGTGACGAGCAACTACGGAACCCTACACTGCACGTGGCCCGACACGAAATTGGCCTGTTTTTGTTGTTAGAGGATATCAGTGCGTTTGGAAGATTCCAGACGTATGGAAGTGGAGTGAGAAGATGATGAAGACCTTCTATAAAATAATTTTCAACAGTAAATTATATATATTTTATTATATGGATACCCAACACCGGGAGATCTTAGGTTTCTTCCCCTCAATGGTATTGCCTCCTTCATTGACCATGTATTTGAAGGGTGAAGAAAACAAAAAGTATTGGGGCTAACACAAAAGATCCCACTGGGTCGAAGTGTTGCTGGCTTGCTAGCCCTCACAACGAGATAAGATAAGATAAGATAAAAATTATTTCTGGGAATGTACATAAAAATAATTACAGTAATTTATACTTGTGTTGTGATAACTCAGGACTGAGGTAGGTATCTGTATTATAGCATTTTAACATAATGAATACCAAACAGTAGACAAGTTTGGTAAAACGAATAATGAATAATAAGAGAGGTTTCGAAGTTTTAACTAGACAGTCTGTCGTATTATATCGCCTTTGTGAAGGGAACTTCAGAACAATTTCCACAAACTTATACATTTTGCTAGAAAATGTTTTGAAAGACTTATTTTTACGGCCTATAGCCCAGTCATTTTACGGTTTGAGCCGGGACTTATTAATAATTAACATTTTTTTTTTCGGTATAATATTGAAGAGCCAATTTTAGCCTAGAAATGTAAAAATCACGTCAGCAACAGTTCCAATTTTAAAATTTAGCTGTTATCTCGTTCTAAAAAACCTGATGGTAAATTTTTTTTTGCACATATTTAAGGCTTTACCAGTACTACAAACATGGTGTGATTATTTTTGTCTATTAAGAAGGTTTTGAGAAATACATTCGTATTTTCTAATAAATACCTCATTTTTTAAAATTCAATGCCTATTTTATTGCTCAAAAAAAAGGTATATTGTAAAGTCTTTCAAAAAATTTAATTCAATGCAAATAAACAATTTCAATTTCAATTTAAAAGCCTTCTGGGACACACAATTTTGATTTCCATGTTGCGTAGCAAATTTTTTTCTTTAAATATGTTTTGAGATAGTCTTTTTGTCACTAAATGGTGCCGGTTACAGTTTAAAAGTCCAATTAGTAATTACTCCCTACCCGCCTAACAAAAATGATTAAATGACTGGGCTACTAAGTGAGTTAGTGGTCTACGTTTTTTTCTCATAAACTTTTCCTGCGCAGTTTGTAAAAAATTCGTTCTCGTAAAGTAATTTTCTTACTAAGTACAAGACTTTAGTTTACTTATTGCTGGAACTTGTGCTTTATTCAACGTTATTAAAATGAAATATTGAAGTGACGGTTTAGGACAGACCAATTTATATTCCTGTGGGTGTCATGAGAGAGCTTTTAACCCTGAGGTTACGAATTGGTTATTTCATTGTTTTGACGAGGCATGTTGCTGATTTATGACTGTATTTTTTTTTTGTAACTTTATATTTGACGAAGCTTGTGCTGACCTCTTTTTTTGTGTTTAATCTAAATGCTTTTTGTAATATTATAATTTGTTTAAAATAATATTTACACCTGCAAAGGGAAATTTGTTGTAGGAATAATATGTTTTAATTTTGCATTACACAAATATTTGATCCCTTGCTGGATTCGAACCTGCGACACTAGGCATCGCAAGCAGGCTCACTATCAACTAAGATATCGGGCTTTTATTTAATATATTTATAACTCTGTTGAACTGCATAGTTTCATGACATGAATGTCGAAAGGTCAGATTTCCCAAGTCACTCTACAAACAACAGCTGTACCGGTCGTAGGCTGTACCCAAAGCACCAAAGTTAATTTAAACTTTATAATAGGTTTGTTACCCTCGGAACACCTGCCGTTTGACCTCCAAATGTAGTTTTGTCAAGTCAGTCAATATCTATAAACATTTGGGTATCCTTACCTCTAGAACGATTTATATACCCTTACCTACATAGGTTTGAGATTGTACTAGGAACCTACTAAGGTAGTTTATGTGACATGCACGTGTCGCAGTCGTAAATATCATAGTTAATTATTCAGAAAAAATCCTACATCAATAGATTTTATAGCTCGAGCAATAAATTAAACCAACTTCTCGGAAATTTTGTGATTTGTATATGTATTACAATGTTGCAACTATAGGTCATGTTTAAACTTAATAAATATCGCTAATCTTAACAAAAGTTTCTTTAAAGTGAGTTTTTATAGTTATTTATATTATGTTTTTCCGACAGGCATTCGATCTCAGGCATCTGATCGCCGCGTACTGACCCTGATCAATTTTCTCGGTTTTTTTGTATAGTTATTATCCTCCTTCATATATAGTTTAAAAGGCATCTGACCGACGCGTACTGACCCTGATCAGCCTCCTTGGTTTTGTACTATTTTACTCCTTGATATAGTTTAAATATAACTTAGTATACTACACCGAATCGTTTCACTTATGACCAAAGAATATACTCAGCTCGTGGTCAACCCGATGGAGTCGAGTGCGGCAGCAGCAGCAGGGAAGAAGGCGTCTTCGTCATCGAATCTACGACATCTCACACACACACTCACCCCACACGTAAACACTAAATCATTTCTAGTGCAGTCGGTAGGATCTGCTGCGTCTCCGAAGATCTGTAGGTCGGTCTTTGAAGTAGGATTCAAGTAGATATTATATAGAAATTTACCTAGTTATGAAGACATCAAGAACTCCGGCATCGACCTACATCGACGCTCAACTGAGTCTAGTGCATCCAGTTGTTATTTCGCAGAGCCGTCCCAGAGGTGACTGCAGTACTCCATGCAAAATCTCATTTGGGCTTTGTAGAGAGTAAGAAGCTGTGCAGGCGTGAAGTACTGTTTAACCTTGTGCTGGATACCAGGTTTCTTAGCTGCGGTTTTAGCTTTGAACTCAATTTGGATTTTTTTTATTTTATTTTTATTAAAAAAAAATCGAGCGGAAGATCCGACGTAAGCTCAAGACCCAACAACTATAGACTTTCGCAGATCGAAATGGAGACATCCCGGAAAGTATGAGACACATTAGCACATTATTATTTTGCCCGCAACTTCGTCCGCATGAAATTAGGATATCGAAAAATCCTTTCTTAGTGCACTCCTACATCCTCCATAGAATATAATGTTCCAAACATGTTTAACATCATCAGCGATCTTTATCTCTCTAATAATAATACTATGCTTTCATCTTCCATGATTCTTAGAAAGCCATTTAGGTCAGCTTAATTTGCTACTTGATATTCAATAAACCATCGCTCATAACATACAATTTATTTGTCTGGAAAGTTCAAGCCTAATTTACCAGTAAATTACATAGAGGGTGTAAAACAGCAATTATCTAGAGCATCGAACTACCCCCATCAGTAATAAGTGGCCATTGTCCGACCAAAGTCACAAACTCCAATAACTGTAGTTGGTTCGCGTGATAATGACGTATAAATATAAATTATGTAGGTACATTGGTGACATGGAAACAACTCACATGTTATTGGTCAGCCTAATGTAGGATAAAGTACGTGTTTCGGTATTATTGATTCTATAGCAATCAATATACGAGTTAGTCATAGGTAGTTAGAGAAAAGTTTGGACATAACATTATTATTATTTAGTATCCATGGATTTTTATTGCTAAAGGTCAAGGATAAAAGTCTAAAAGTGGTTTTCCACGCACAGCTCTGATGGAAAACCGTGATAGCTCCAGCTTAGAATGGATCAGCCAATTTCTTCCCGTCATTTCGTATGAGGAGACTAAATTATGTTTTTAATATATTTTTTTAAAATAAAAACTAAACTTTTTAACTAAATTATAGCTTTCATATGCAGTGTTCTTATAGGCAAAACACAGGGAGTGTACGAAAGAAGCTTCCCCGTGGTGACCCTGAGTTCGCTTGGCGCACCCTGGGCAGTCAGTCTCGTTACGACCATTGCTGACTGGCTACTCTTTCCACTACAGCATGAGTAATTGTGATGACTGTGTACTCATGCTGACACGAAAGAAGATATGACACACCCCATACTTAATATGACACGTCATTCTAACTTGCACCTTCAAAGTAGGTACTAAAGGTGAGTCCGAAAGGGATTTTGGTCGTGAATTTATAGGTATACGAGCGTTAACCCTCGACTTCGTCCGCACAAATTATATACCAGATTTTAAGTCAGATCATAAGCTATCAAACAAAAAAAGTTTCATCAAAATCGGTTCAGTAGTTTTTGCGTGATACTCGTTCAAACAAACAAACACCCAAACAAACACACAAACAAACACACAAACAAACAGACAGACAAAAAATCCAAAAATTGGTGAAATGGAATCAGGGACACCTAAAAACCATATTGTAACTTTTTTTTTGTTAATATCTTCAATGTACAGACAAACTTCCTGTTACAGTTTTATAATAGTATATAGATACCTAAATGAGTACTCTATCACGGTAAACCGACTGAATAAATATCAAACATAGATAGAGATTGTTCAGGATACAGAAGATTTCGTCCTTCCGGGACATATTACAGATCGTAGTAGGTACAGTACAAAATTCGCCCTCGACCTATCGTTAAAAGAACCTTAGATAATCGATGTTAAAGACGATTCCATTCCACTTTTTACAGTATTTATGTTACTCTTGAGACTCTAAAAAGCTTTTTTGCCATATTTCTCCATGAAGTGTTTATTTTATAGCTCTCCAAAGATTACGCGGACAAAGATAAAGTAGGTTTTTATAATACGACTGTTTTTGATAGCAAGGATAAATAGAGTAGGTTCGAAGTTACGGAGTTTCGAAACGAGGGTAGTTATTACCATTTATATAGAAAGTAACTCGCTTAAGGTGGTTTCAGTCCATACAAACGTTTGATGCACAATACGCGTAGACGGAATTAATAAAAGTAATAATTTATATGTGGAAAAATAGTTTAGAAAATCTAGTTGCCGCGTAACGAATAACATTTGCAATTTATAATATTATTAGGAAGATATAAAGCTTTTAAAATTTTGTATGAAAAACTTCAAAGCTTTATATCTTCGTAATTATTTTATAAATTGCAAATGTTATTCGTTACGCGGCATGTAGATATTCCAAACTATTTTTCCATATATAAAAAGTTATATATATTACTACCGTTTACGCGTATTGTGCGTCAACGTTTTGTATAAAATGGACCCCTCTTCTTGACCGCCTTAAGCAGGTTTTTCGCATTATGCCAATCAAAATTCAAAGAAAGGTTTCATTTTACGATTTTTTGACTGGATCTTTCAGATACTTTACGTTAACATGCCAGTCTAATTCGTTTTGTCAGCATTAGCTCAATAGAGCATGACAGTCGTCCATACTATAGTTGAAAGGTTAGCCAGTCAACAATGATCGTATCGAGGCTGACTGCCCAGGGTTCACCGACGAAATCAGGTTTCGTCACTCAGGGAAGCTCATTCCTTGCACCTCTTTCTGCCACGCTAGGTGCGTTCAGGGTCAAGATGGCGTATCTTGACCTGGAACGAATCTGGCCTGCCTATACCGTCTAGTATTGATTTTACTTCAATTATAGTTTATTCGTTTCATATATTATGTATTTTGAGCGTGAGCTTTGTCTAAGTACATATAGGGTCGAAAATGTATGGATTATGACATTCGGGAGTTCAAACTAAAACTTAAAAAACATCTCTGAATCTGGGACTTAATCTTTATCACTTGACTACAAAGACACGCCACTTATGCTAAGAGATGCTAAGCCAACTTAAAGCCAAAACTCTTTGATCATAGTTCCAAAGCTTCTTAAAGTGGTAGCATCTTCCGAGAAAATCTCGCAAGCCATCACAGCGCTCACGTTCCATCGGAACTTTTAATACTAATCCAGGAGAACTTCGATAGCGCGAACAGAACGCGATTGACAGTAGGTACCTTAGCGACTTTTTCGTCGAGCAGCCACTGCAGCGCCGTGTTGGAGGCGTTGGCGAGCGCGGCCAGCGCGGCGTGTTCCCACGCCACGTGCTCCCAGTGGTCTGTCATGATCGCCGCGCACAGCATTGCCGTTGAACAGCTGGGAAAAAAGGTATGAGTTAATATCATAATAATACAGGGTGAAATTGATATCGTTAGCATCCTTTTAACCTAATAGTCTACCCATCAAACTGAACAACTTTTACTATGGGAGCAAATCGATCGGAGCAAATAAAAAATCAGCTGTTCCATACTAAACTGTAATGTCGACGCGCGAGTTCGCGACTCAAATGTATGCAACAGCTGATTTTTTTTGCTCCGATCGGTTTGCTGCCATAGTAAAAGTTGTTCAGTTCGATGGGTAGACTCTTAGTTTAAAAGGATGCTAATGATATCAATTTCACCCTGTAGTTCAATAACAGTTTATTAGGTACACCAACGACACATTCACAAATTTGATGAATTTGATCATGATGGAATGCAATGTACGCTATGAGAACACTTGAGCGCCAGCAACAGATTAATAAGGGTCCGGAACGCAAGTCCGATTTACACATATCCGAATGCATTAAATCCGAAAGAATTTTTTTTCCATCCACCATTATCCTGACGGGAGTAGCATCGAATTGACTTGCAGCGAAAGACGGTGCATCGACGGACTTTTTTAAAAGCTGGCAAACTATTTATAGTAGGTACTCTGTGCTAAGGCAAATCAAACTCAATGACATATTACCATCGACTACTCCAAAAAGCGGCCGTAAAGAAATCGCCGTGGCCGAAATTGGCCAGCATTACATACAGGATGTAGCAAAACATTCTAGTAATACTTAAGAGGGTGATTCAGACCATCAAACTAAACAACTTTCACTATGGAGCCAACTTCGAAATCGTGAAAAAACAAGCATCACATTTGAGTTGAGTCGGTGCTGCAGTTTTGTATGAAACAGCCGTTTTTATTGCGATTTCTAATTTGGCTCCATAGTGAAAGTTGTTCAGTTTGATGGTCTGAAGGCCCTTAAGTATTACTACAATTTTTTGTTACACCCTGTAGAATCATTTGACTTTCTCTGAAAAAGGGCGGTTTATGGAAATCTACAGGTTCTTAATCAAGGCTATGCAGGGTGGAATTGATATCATTAGCATCCTTTTAAACCAAGAGTCTACCTATCAAAATGAAAAACTTTTACTATGGGAGCAAATCGACCGGAGCAAAAAAAATCTGCTCCGATCGGTTTGCTCCCATAGTAAATGTTGTTCAGTTCGTTGGGTAGACTCTTAGTTTAAAAGGATGCTAATGATATCAATTTCACCCTGTATAGAAATTGCCATCGCAAACACTTATTATTTAACATATTCATGTCGTTAAAAAGCAATCAAATCACATATTTACGTGCTAACATTCTGATTGATGAAGTGTAATAATAATAAGTTAATCTGTGTTCTTTTGTTCATTTCTAAGTTTATTGTTTACTTTCAAAAGCTACTATAAGTGGAATCAGTGGTTCAGATCAGCCAATATGCTGGGTTCTTACTTATTATATTCTAGATTCATCGATAATTAATTGACGTAAACTAAACTTCATTAGTTATGTTTTTTACTTGTTAAAGAAATAAAATAGTGTAACAATGTCATGTAATGCAGTACAGGATCAAATTCGTGTACTAAGATTACATTGTAAATTAAAAAAAGCAAACTGCCTAATCATGAAGCAAAATGACAGCAATATTCATAGTTCATGGTATCGCATCACATATCGTACCATATATCGTGGGTCATTAACCGTCTAATATTTTATTCAGGAAATAATGACCTGTCATTTCCACACTCTCTTAGCGATTTGTTTGTTTGTTGAAAGACTACAGTATAATACATACACGTATCATTTCTTCGGTTGAAAAGAAGAAATGATAAAAAATACAGCACTGCGTATTATTCAATCAATATCTAGATAGGTAGGTACTTATTGTTGTGTTAGGCTTCGGTTTTGGATTACTTACTGTATTTTTTTTAATGTTTTCCAAAGATTATGATACTACTTAGTATATCTCTGACTTCAAATTTATACGAGGTACTTAAGGTGGTTTCAGTCCATACAAAAGTTTGACGCAAAATACGCGTAGACGGAATTAATAAAAGTAATATTTTATATATAGAAAAAAGTTTAGAAAATCTAGTTGCCGCGTCACAAATAACCTTTGCAATTTATAATATAATTACGACGATATAAAGCTTTTACAATTTTGTAAGAAAAATTTCAAAGCTTTGAAAACTTTTGTAAGAAAAATTATAAAGCTTTTAAAATTTCGTATGAAAAATGTCAAAGCTTTATATCTTCGTAATTATTTTAAAAAATGCAAATGTTATTTGTGACGCGGCATCTAGATTTTCTAAACTATATTTCCATATATATAAAGTTACTTATATTAATACCGTCTACGCGTATTGTGCGTCAAAGTTTTGTATAAAACTGACCCCTCTGCAACCACCTTAACCGCAACCACAAGTTAGACCAAACCAAGTATCTATTCTGTGACCGAACTAAAGTTTGTAACAATGATATAATTATAGGCAAAACTAACTACCTATACTGTACCTACATAACGATATTGTACATTTTTATAAGTATAAAACACGAAGGTCGTAAAGAGTTCCAACTGACCGCACCTCGGGAATGTCTGACAAAACATAATATCTGACAAAACGTAGGCTTTTACATTTTTAATTTTAAACAAGCGAAACAGCCAAGAGGCTTATATAACACATAAACTTAATAAGCACTGCGGGGTAACAAAGTTAGAGGGTGGTCTGAGTTCAATCTTAGAATAATGTAATTTACATTTAAGCTTCGCTAAAGATGAAAATTTTGTCATAAATAATTGGAGCGTTTCTCGGAATATGTTAATAGTTATTTTCTTATATTCTGGTCACGTTTCACGAGTTTTAGGGTTGTCGCACACGGACCACGAGTGATAGCCACGAGTGGACTAATCACAATATTTTTTATACTTTTTTTTCATCATCTCAGCCCATAAACACCCAAGCACGTATCCAGACTTTAGTTTCGGGGGGGGGGGGCATTTTATTTTCGGGGGGAGGGAAGGGGATGTTCATAGAAAAACAATGATAAAATAAGTGCTGTAATCACTTTTCCATACAAATATTCGGATTCGGGGGGGGGGGGGGTAAAAAGTAAAAAATTAAGGGGGGGTCCTTATACAAGAAACTAGTTTTTAGCAACGTTTTTCCTTCTCGCTCTATCGTAAAAACAGTAATACATACAAGCGTCAAACTTGAAGTGATTATAGAGCAAACTCTACAGTATAACAACAAATAATAAAAACCGGCCAAGTGTGAGTCGGTCTCGTGAAAAAGGTCCCATAGAACTTTTATTTTGTAATTTAATATGGTATGGTATGGTATGGTGTGGTACGGATTCGGAACCCTCGGTGATTGAGTAGCTCAACTCGCTCGGTTTTTGTTTACACTTCTATTTGTTGTCGGTTAAACACAACCTTGGGTATAAGGTAAAAACCGTACCATAACTTATTTAAATACAAAATAAAAAGACAATTCTGATTGACATTCAAATGTAATTGGTGAAGGTCAAAATCTTATGAAAGTCAATTGCGAAAGTAGAGGCACCTAATAAAAATTTGAATTCCAAAAAGGGTTCTAGAAAACTAACTTACGACATTCATCAAAGGAAAAAACACCTAAACTGACAATAAATTTCTATTCAGACCCTTTCACGGAGAGCCTGGTTCACAAACTTTCATCTAGTCCTCTGATTTACTGTGTATTGAGGGGCGGACCGTAAAAGTGAGAGTAACATTTTGTACGAGATTACTTGTGAAGGTCCCTACTTTGTTGCTACTTCGACTGAATTTGCTAGGGATATTTGAATGTAACTTTTTTGTATACTTTTACCTCTACAGTGAAAACAGTTTTACACATTGTCACATTTTGGCATTTTACAACATCTGAAAAGACTACGCATAAAATTAAATACTGCCTATTCATGATCATGAAAAAAACTTTTAGCTATCGTGAGTTTTAAGCGAACAGAAGAAATGTTAAGGTTTTGAAAGAATAACAGAGAACTAGTGCTCAGAACACGTATCGAGATATGCAAATAGAGATATAAATTCAACATTTTATCGTACATGTTTTGCATTTTTATAAAAGGCTTCTATTCTACTCATGATAATACGCTGAACACCGAGATAGTGCGAAGAAAGCGTTAGAAGCTAAAGAATTAAAGAACTCTCAACATTGTTACAAATAAAATCTTGAGACGCAGTCTTTTATCCCAGCTTGAACTGAAGTGAAGATAAAACGATGCTAAGCCAGTATTGTGCAATTTATAACAAGAATTCAGGTCACAACGAGTGCTAGGCGACGCTAGGGTAAGGTTATTTAGAACTTACCGGTCATTCACTTCATAAAATACCCATTCAACGGTCGTTTTAGTATTTATTTATAAATATTCAACATAATAATTTCTGGGACTTTGATACCGCTACATCGATTTGCGGTTGGCGCCAAAGCGTCTAGTGAAAGGGGGGAATAAAGTCGTAACCCGTAAGTCAGAGTTTACTATCTATTATGAGATTAACAGAAATAATGTGTAGTGTGCAATGTGAAAGCTGCCGTAATCCGATATGTTTCGGTTGTAATTAGTTTGCGAGAGGTTTTCTGGATGAATGGACAAAAGAGGCGGAAAAACAACTTTACTTCTTCGTAATTGGAGTGTAGTAGCGTTTGTTATAGCAATTTTGGTGATAAAAGTGCTGAATTCAGCAACGTACGGTCGTATGAAAACAAAAAGTATAAAACATTTTTATGTACTGGAAAAGTTATCTTTTCAGTTTTGTGGCTCTTAACTTTCGTTGTTGAATTACAAAAACTTGAGTCCTTGCAATTTTTAATCTTTGTTTGTTCGTATAGTTACAACAGTAATAAAAAGGGTTACGTTGAGGTATGGACACTCAATCATGAGGATCCAGGTTCGAATCCACACGGACCACATGCCAATGAATTTATCTAACTTATGTACGTAATACCGACTGCGCTCAAACGGTGAAGGAAAACATCGTGAAAGAAACCTGCACACACTGATAAAGAAATTCTGATGTGGACTAACCGGCCATACAACCCTTCCTAGACTTGTGCCCTGCAGTATACCAATATTATAGCAATATAACAACTTATATACCAATGTATTCAACATAGATAATTTTTTTCAAAATATTAGATAATTTGTTTGTAAAATTTACTGAACTCGCTATAAATCCACCGCACAGGCCACGGGCACACTCACCCTACTATTACTACCAAAACAAGATTCTTAAAATGTATCCATGAGTACGTTAGCGCTTTCTTTTATTGCTGAAATGATAACAAATCATTTTTTGCCACAAAACTTAAAATACGATTAACTTTAAATTTTAACTATCAAAATAATGAAATTATTGTTTCAATCTAATTATTTTGTAATAAATCAATCGAGGTGTATGACGTTCCACTGCAGGGCACAGGCATGTATAGGAAGGATCCTGTATAGGCTGATGAAGATAGTCACAGCATAACGATTCTTTTATTTAAAGACTTGTCAAGTCTGTACGGCCGGAGAGACAGAAATAAATTCTCATACAAATAATGAATGATAACAATAACAGAGGCTTGAAAGGCTAAGTCAACACTGCTGATTTTAAGGAATCTGTATTTTGGCAAGGAATTATTATCACGTAATCCTTGGATAAGGTACCTATATGTCATGATTGAAAGACGAAGTTATGAACCTGCCGAAAAAAATATAATTGAAGGCTTGAGTGATAAACCGTGATAGTTTAAAAGCATATAGATATAAGTTGTATGACATCTCATGCAAACCAACCTAAGAAAGTTTTCCACTTTTGTTTTATACGGTAGAAACGTGAGGCTCTATCTAGACATACACAAGGTGTTACAAAAATATAAATAAACATTTAAGGGGATGGTTTAGACCACCAAATTGATCAACTTTCACCATGGGACAAATACCAAAATTGCGAAAAAAAAATCTGATGTTCCATACAAAACTACAAATCTACTCGAGCTAAATGTATGGGACAGCAAATTTTTTTTTCTCGCTATTTCGATGTTGGTCCCATAGTGAAAGTTGTTCAGCTTGATGGTCTAGATGGTCTAAACAACCCCCTTAAAAGTTTTAAATGTTTATTTTGACTTTTGTAACACCATGTACTTTATCTGTGAGGTAATCATAAATAATTTATACAGCGTAGCCCAATCGCAGTGGTTCAAACAAAAACCATCGATAGGATGAAATAAAATTCTACAACCCTGTAAACCCTTGTAAAATACATATAAATTATTCAATTCTTCGCCACTGCCGTAAGGTCCGCCACATACATTTCATTTCATTTCTTTATTGGGAAACCAACAGTGTTACAAGATAATCTTAACATAGTAATATTCAACTTAAAATAAGACCAATAACAGGTTTCCTCATTAAATCTAAAAGTATATGATGTATCTATCAACTATCGTGCGGTCGTAATATGTATATGTATAAATAAGTATTATAGTAACTGTATGTCTGTCTAAATAGATATTAAGTAGGTACTAGTATCCGGAATAAACCTGATTCGGAATTAGATTCCGTAGTGTTGCCGCTTTCAGAGACTTTTTCACTAGATCTAGTGATTTTTTGATGTCTTAGGTGTCATACTTTTAAGTGATTTTTGAGCGGAGGCGTTGATTGAACGATACCGTATCGGGACGTTGCAGTTGCGACGTCGTTGCGGCATAGTTGCGAAATCGGCTACGCTCAAAAACCGCTTGTTTGATACTGGTTCATGCCTTTTTGTATGTAGATTATGTCTAATGTCAAAACTATCGATAGTCTTTTGATATAGTTGCATTAATATTGGAATACAATTTACAAACCATCATCGTAACATTCGTAACGTCATGACCTCATCACATGATAGTAATTATCATGTATAGATATTGTTTGTTTTGTTTTAATAAATACCTAAAACTGCAATTATTGTCATTTTAAACAGCACTCCAGTATTTTTTGTACCCATAGTTGACAACACTGAATCCTGAATCAGGATTCCGGATCGCAATTCCGTCTGTGTGTGGCGGACCTAAGTTGGAGACGTGATGAATCTAATATGGACGTGGAAGGATTCGTGGTGATCGATCGAGATAGCTCAAAGGGATTTAAGGTGCCTACAGGAAACATGGGTAACTACGTGAATAGCCTAATATTAGACAGGTATGGTCAGCAAAACAGTGACATTATACAGGGTCCAACTTAATATGTTGACGGTTTTTTTAAGAGGATCAAACTAAACACATTTATCTGTGGAACCGAATGGAAATCGACAAAAAATAAATCTACTGTCCCATACATTTGGATCAAAAAGGGTTGCAGTTTTATATGGAACAACTGATTTTTTCCACCATTTTGATGTTGGTCCCATAAATAAAATTGTTTAGCTTGATGGTCTGATCCCTTATATTAAATACTAGCTAAATTTTCTACGGCTGAGACTTAGATAAGTATTTTGAGTTTAAGTTTGAACATACCAAAATCCATATGTTTTAGACCCAATGAAGACACAACTTACACTCAAAAGACGTGAATCACGGCCTAAATGTGAACCATACTACAATACTACAATTGATGATTATCTTCTAAAAGTAATGATACAACTACTTAGACTTGTGTGCATCACTCATCTATCTACTGAAAGTATGTCTAGTGTCATCGGATGTCTACTGTCATCGGATGTTTATTGTCATCGCATGTCTACTGTCATCGCATGTTTATTGTCATCGGATGTCTACTGTCATCGGATGTTTATTGTCATCGGATGTCTACTGTCATCGGATGTTTATTGTCATTGGATGTCTACTGTCATCGGATGTTTACTGTCATCGGATGTCTACTGTCCACGAAGATGATTCAATACTTCAGATGGCACGTTAAGCCGTTGGTCCTCGCTACTATCTCTGGTGGTAGTAGTCGTTACATAAAAACCACGTCAGAGGCGTAAGGCGGTCTGAAAACACTCTGACACCAGGGCTTGCTGCCCACACGATAAGAAAATCTGATCTTACGCTTCGTTGCTAGGTCAATGTGTTACGAATTAATATACAGGGTGTTACAGAAGTAAAAAAAAATTGAAAACTTTTTTTTTTTTTACCCTTAAAAGTTTTAATTGTTTTGACGCGAACTTTTCAACACGTCAAGCGTAATCCAGACGAATGGTAATCCTGCTCAACGATATTGTTTAAAATGCATGAGTATTTGTACCTAGTCACACAGGCTGTTGCAGAAGTAAACATAAAAATTGAAAACTTTTAAGGGGGTGGTTTAGACCAACATACTGAACAACTTTTACTATGAGACCAATATCGAAATCGCGAAAAAAACAATCTTTTGACCCATACATTTAGCTCGAGTAGTATTTTAGTATGGAACAAGGCAAACGCATCGCATCATGGCGATTATGGCAAATCTCCTCATTTTGGGGGAGGCCTCTGTCCAGCAAGACGTCTATCGGCTGATATGATGATGATGATGATGGAACATCCGATTTTTTTTTCACGATTTCGATATTGGTCCCAAAAAGTTGTTCAGTTTTATGGGCTTAACCACCCCCTTAAATGTTTATTTGTATTTTTGTAACACCCTGTATAACATAACCAGACGTTTCTTTTTCTCAAATGGTATCTGATCCGACGTTACGTTTCCCCACTAATAAAAGACGTTGAAACGCCCGTAGGACTACGTGACTAGTACCCCAATAGGGCCACATCTACGTTTTAGGTTGCCTGGAATTATACTTCAAGTTGGAATTACGCGGTCACTGACACGTGTAAGCCGACAGTAGCTTTTGGAGTTTGTTTCTTATTCAAGATTCTAGATTGAAATTAATTGAATCAGGCGTTACTTTGCAGAAATCCATGACTTATAGATAGATATCACGTTTAAAACGTGACGGCCCGGTAGCACAGTCTGTAGTGAACCTGCCTTCTGTGCCGAGGGTCGCGGGTTCGAATCCCGTTAGGGACAAATATTTATATGATGCATATGAATATTTATTCCCGAGTCATGGATGTTTGTATCTATATATGTATTCTATATCGTTGTCTAGTCATCTTATACATACTTTAAATGTGAATAGATAATTTGTGTGACAATGTCCAAGATATTTATTATTATTATTTTATTATTACAAGATTCAGCCCTTTATAGGTAGGACAGACAGACGCACGGATGGACGGACAGTTTAGGCTTAGGGTCGACGCCCTTTGGGTACGGAACCCTAAAAATTACTATAGTAGCGACATTACGAATGTACAAGTTTGGGCCATAAATCATGATCATCGAACCTCTCGCTCGCACTAATGGGCTGTCGGCGGACTGTGAACATTTATCCCTCAGTTACCCATTCTTATTGAAAGAATGGTTTATGGCCCAAACTGCACATTCATCATGTCAATACTACAGGGTGAAATTGATATCGTTAGCATCCTTTTAAACTAAGAGTCTACCCATCAAACTGAACAACTTTTATTATGAGAGCAAACCGATCGGAGCAAAAAGAAAATCAGCTGTTCCCTACTAAACTACAGTGCTTCATCATCATCATCATCATCAGCCTATCATCGTCCAGTGCTGGACATAGGCCTCTCCCAAGGCGCGTCACAAAACTCTGTCCTCGGCCTTCCTCATCCAGTCGCTCCCCGCTATGCAGTGCTTACTTGACTCAAATGTATGCAACAGCTGATTTTCTTTTTGCTCCGATCGCTATGCTCCCATAGTAAAAGTTGTTCAGTTTGATGGGTAGACTCTTAGTTTAAAAGGATGCAAATGATATCAATTTCACCCTGTATAACAAAAGTTAGTTCATTTATGCCTACGCCAGCCTACGCCGTAGTCGGTTTTGACGTAGGTATCTACGCCGTAGGCAAACTCTATTCAAAGAGTTATTACTTTCAACAAATCACACTGGGCCGCTGCTGGTCCCTTAGGATGAGTATACCCCTCGAGGCATGTGCCTTACAGAGAGACGTATGAAGGCTGATGATGATGAAGACCGACTATACAGGGTGTAATAAAACACCATAATAATATTTAAAAGGGCGATTTAGATCATCGAACTGAACAACTTTTACTATAAATATAAAACTATGAAGCCGACATCGATAAAAAATAAAAAAAATCTGTTGTTTCACACAAAACTACACTACCGTTTAAGTCGAGTATGTAGTGTAGTTTTTTGTATAGCAGATATTTTAATATTTTTTTCGAACTTGTCTCCATGTAGTGAAAGTTGTTCAGTTTGATGGTGAGGGGCGCGGGCGGTTCTCTTTCAATATTACTAGGGTATTTTGTTACACCTAGTATGAACTCGAATCAATGAATAAAAAAATCTATATCTATACTATTATAAAACTGTAACAGGAAGTTTGTCTGTACATTGAAGATATTAACAAAAAAAAAGTTACGATATGGTTTTTAGGTGTCCCTGATTCCATTTCACCAATTTTTGGATTTTTTGTCTGTCTGTTTGTTGGTGTGTTTGTTTGTTTGTTTGTTTGAAAGAGTATCACGCAAAAACTACTGAACCGATTTTGATGAAACTTTTTTTGTTTGATAGCTTATGATCTGACTTAAAATCTGGTATATAATTTGTGCGGACGAAGTCGCGGGTTAACGCTCGTCTAAACTATTATAAAACTGTAGCAGAACGTTTGTCTGTACATTGAAGATATTAACAAAAAAAAAGTTACGATATGGTTTTTAGGCGTCCCTGATTCCATTTCACCAATTTTTGGATTTTTTGTCTGTCTGTTTGTTTGTGTGTCTGTTTGGGTGTTTGTTTGTTTGAACGAGTATCACGCAAAAACTACTGAACCGATTTTGATGAAACTTTTTTTGTTTGATAGCTTATGATCTGACTTAAAATCTGGTATATAATTTGTGCGGACGAAGTCGCGGGTTAACGCTCGTATTATATGAAGCTAATGTAACTTATGAGGTCGACTATTTCTACCCGTGTCCTATAAAGCGACACGTAAAACCACTCTGCATCATGTAGAGTGACACAATTCTGACGCCGAGAACGGCTTTGGTAAAGAAAATCCCAACTAATCTAAACTATTATAAAACTGTAACAGACTGTATGTGTGTGTCTGTTCATTGAATGAATTACAAAAAAAAAGTTACGATATGGTTTTTAGGTGTCCCTGATTCCGAATCACCAATTTTTGGATTTTTGTCTGTCTGTTTGTTTGATCGAGCATCACGCAAAAACTACTGAACCGATTTTGATGAAACTAAAATAATAGTGAAAGTTTGTTTCTTCCTTTGTTTTCCTTGATTTCAAATCAGCGACTTATTAAAAAAAAAACAGGTACGTTGGACATTTTTAAGTGCATGAAGTATGTGCGCTAAATGCATTTCCGCGTATTTACTCTCCGGGATAGGGAAGCGATACGACCAGTGGACTCGTCTGCAGTGGCCTTAGAGTAGCCATCAAGCCATACAGTGTTGCCACAGCATAACTATACAGGGTGTAAGTGACAGCCCAGCAAATACTGAAACGGTGAACTATCTCTGGTGGTCGTTACGTACTCAGACCATCAAACTGAACAACTTTTACTATTGAGCCTAACTCAGGAAAAGCGAAAAAAAATCTACTGTCCCATACATTTTAGTCGGGTAGGTACAGCAGTTTTGTATGGGACAGCTGATTTTTTCCGCGTTTCCTGAGGTAGGCTCCATAGTGAAAGTTGTTCAGTTGGATGGTCTGAGTTCACCGTTTCAGTATTTGCTAGGCTGTCACTTACACCCTATACAGTCCTTACAGTACGGCAACGGATGTACTTGCGCCGAGCAACGGCGGGGGCCTTGCGGGGAAGCGGGCGGTGGGGGTCGCATTACTAGATCTGTATGAAGGTGTTGGGATTGCCTTGCATATCTGTGCATGACAGCGTAAGTACACGCGGCGCAGCGCCGGGATGCCCCGTCATCAAGAGCGTTGCGATACCGTGAGGCTCAAGGTGAAAACAAACTGGGCTTATGTGATGCCACGCCACGTTATAAAAACTACTATAATTCAGCGGCGTCACGTAAGTTTCTAAATAATGATTTTTCATACATTTACTATGAAAACTGATGTCTTCAGATGGACGTGGCATCACGTTTGCTTTTTGTTTGCACCTTTATAGTAATACTGTGCCATCAGAAATGTTATTTTTCAATCGTAAGATTTAAAATCACATCAACACACAATTGCCTCCGTGGTCTAATGGTTAAGAGCATCGGCTCTCGAAAAGGAGATCGTGGGTTCGATTCCCACGGGGGACACCTAGTGATATGTCACTTTGTGCGTTTTCCCCCACTTGGTTAGGACATTGCAGGCTGAATCACCTGATTGTCTGAAAATGATTCCGTGCTTCGGATGGCACGCTAAGCCATTGGTCCCGGCTACTATCTCTGGTGGTTAGTAGTCGTTACATAAAAACCACGTCAGAGACCGTAAGCTGGTCTGAAAAAACTCTGACACCAGGGCTCTGCCCACACGATAAGAAGAAGAACACGCAATTTATGCATCGAATGACATGACAACACATTTTGACATTTTATACTGCTGATAACGTGTGACTTTCAAAAATCCCATACCATGACAATGCCTGAATATTATTAGTTAGATTCAGTTACCTCTTACGAAACCTATCTGGGTTGGTTGGTTACTGGGTATTTTACAGAGCAACATTTAATAAAATTACCAACATTTATTCAAGCTTTGTCTCAAAGTAGCAGAACATTTACAAAAATGCTTGACACGTCAAGCGTAATCCAGACGAATGGTAATCCTGCTCTACGATATTACATAAAATTCATGAGCCACCTTCACCTACTATACAGGGTGTTGCAGAAGTAGAAATAAAAACTGAAAACTTGTAAGGGGGTGGTTTAGACCAACAAACTGAACAACTTTCACTATGGTACAACATCGAAATCGCGAAAAAAAATATCTTTTGTCCCATACATTTAGCTCGAGTAGATCTGTAGTTTAGTATGGAACATCGCATACGCGATCATGGCGATTAAGGCAAATCTCCTCATTTGGGGGAAGCCTATGTCCAGCAATGGACGTCTATCGGCTGATATGATGATGATGATGATGATGGAACATCCGTTTTTTTTTTTTGCAATTTCGATGTTGGTCCCATAGTGAAAGTTGTTCAGTTTGATGGTCTTAAGGGCCTATGTCGAAAAATAATTGAAGCGAAATGGGCGTGTGATAGCTTATATTACTGCCTGATGCGAGAGAAAGAGATGGGGCGGCGCGCGCGACTGAAACGACGCAAGCGTAAAAAACACTTCATTTAATTGTGATTGTACTATTTATGTCAGTTCAATTCTGCTCTAATAAAAATTTGTAAAATATCAATCTCTTTTTTTTAAATCAAGTCTCGTGTGTCTATTATTCACCGTTTAGCAGTTCCAAGCGTTTATCGATAAAGACGGAGGGTACTTTGGCTTGTTTTTCTATCGAGAAAATGTGTCTTAATCGTGTTTTGGCTCTAATCAAAACTTCTATTATATGTTCAATTTACACATATCCGTAATTCATACTCCTACTTAACAGTAGGAGTATGAAGTACTAACGTACTTCATGATATATGACGCTTTGAAGAATCCTATTTTTTTCACATATCCTCTTAACCACCCCCTTAAATGTTTATTTGTATTTTTGTAAAACCCTGTATAATATGTACACTAGTTGTAGGTACTATATATTGAGATGTACCTATGCTATATGCTTACATCTCTTAGGTCACCTCTCGACAGTAGGCACTAAGCCAAATTTTTTGTTGTTGCTACTAGGTTGTGCTACATTTAAATGAGTTTGGGCACTGCTAGTATTTTCTATATCTGATGATATTCGCTGTATTTCGAAACCGTTTGTGAAAGAAAATTGATATTTAGATTTCATAGGAAAAAGCTTAAGATACAGAGAAAAAGAAATTCCCCGGTTTAGAAGATTGCGGGTTCAAGTCCCGCCTGAGACTTAATTTTTAGGGTTCCGAAGTTAAAAAGGAACCCTTATAGTTCCGCCATGTCCGTCCATCTGTCCGTCAGTCTGTCCGCGGCTTAGCTCAGAGACGCTTAATACTAGAAAGCTGTAATTTGGCATATGTATACATATTCATCACGCCGACAAAGTGATTTCACCACAAAATCTAGATTTCTTTTTTAAGGGTACCTCCCCTAACTTGGGATAACATTTTTTTTCGCATCCATCGCATGTAGTGGGGTATCGTTAGATAGTTCTTTTAAACATATTGTGTGTTTGGGAAAACCCTTTTTCGATTAAGGGATCCGTTTGCGAAATATTAAGCATTAAAATGCAATTTTTTGTTAGAGTTTAAAAAAATTCACGGCAGAAGTATATATAACGAAATTAAAAGAAAAACTATCTCCGCTAAGTAGGCTTTACAAGTTTACGAGTATAGACTTACTTAAAAAAAAAGACTTTTTAGTCTTTATTAGCCGTTAAACCGTAGTATAAAACAAAAAGCTCCCTTCTAAGTAAATTTATTGTGATTGCCCGTGGTTGCCCCACGGAACCCTACCCTGCGCGTGGCCCGTCACGCACTTGGCCAGTTTTTCAATCTTTAATTTGATTTTAAATATCACAACATGGCTGTTACCTGTTTGTAATCAATAATATTTGAAATTCGTAGGACAAAAATGAATAAATAAAAAATAGCTACCTCTAATCCGTGCCTCTAATTAAAAAGTCCGTTAAATATTTTGGATTTTGACACATAAATACCAGAATTCAGTTCAGACTTGTAATACGATCTTAATACGATGACTAGACGACGATGTACAATATAATTATATTCGATTATTACATCCATGACTCGGGAACAAATATTGGTATTCACCATACAAATATTTGCCCATCGCGGGAATCGAACTCACGACTCTCGGATCAGCAGGCAGGTTCACTACCAACTGAGCTATCGGGCCTTTTTTAGAGTCAGTCATTTATCGTATGTACCTACGTATCTAATATCGTAGGTTAGTATTTTATGTGAAAACATGAAACAGTCAAAGTACCTACTTAGGTTTTAGAACGGTACCTAGGTATGTTTTAGTCAGCAGTTTGCATTGTACAGGAATATTACTTTGTATTGTTATTATAACGAGCATATTACTGGGACAAAGGTTAAATGGCGATAAAAGTAATAGACTAAGAGATAAGTGTACTTTTTGCAACCATCAGCAGCAAGGCTGATTCAGTGTTTATGGGGTGTAGAGCATCTCTGTGATGGGGATGGACTAGGTCTGCCTGCATAACTTCAGTCGGTTTAGGAGTTACTGATATTTAAAGGTCAGTAAAATATTTACGATCAGCTGCAAGGCTGATCGTATAATATTATTGTAGTATGCACTGTAGCTATGTCAACAGTACAAAAGCTGCCATGAACTGCCAGTCGGTTTAGGAGATACAGCCGTTCAAAGGTCGGACCTTTGAAAGGCTGTAACTCCTAAACCGACTGATGAACCATGTCAGTTTTTGTACTGTTCACACAGCTACATTGCATACTACAATTATATCATACGATCAGCCTGATCGTAAATATTTTACTGACCTTTAAACATCAGTAACTCCTAAACCGACTGAAGTTATGCAGGCAGACCTAGTCCATCCCCATCACAGAGATGCTCTACACCCCATAAACACTGAATCAGCCTTGCTGCTGATGGTTGCAAAAAGTACACTTATCTCTTAGTCTATAAGTGGATAAAACAAAAATAAGCCGGTGTTTTTGGAATAATTGTGGTTAGGCTCCTAAAATTCTTGTTCTTAAAGGCCACATCAAAGCATATTTTTGGACTTTGGAAACAAAGTATACATTAGAAATGTTTCAAATTATTCTTTTTAGTCTGAGTACCTGCTTTGTAGCCCCAGAAGAGAATGTTTTTTTTTTGTTTGAAAATTGTTACTTGTGAACAGATATTTTAGTTATGGGAATTCGGTCATCCGATAAGTTATTATTATTTGCTTATGGCTTTATTTCCTCCAAAACGTACAAGAAACAAGATAATTACATTTTTCCTTCAAGCATAGCATAGCATAACATAGCATATGCTCACGACTATATACCCCGAGGGGGTAGTCAGAGATATTCTGAAACCTCAGAACAACATCTGAAGGAGATTTTTCCTTCAACATAATAAATAAAACAAAACTACAAATTAACATCTAAATTTTGAAGCCAACCCCTAGCTTCCGGCGTTAGCCTCCGTATGTCCCTAAGACCCCCCTCGAAACATCTTTTTGGACAGTCCTCCACGATTATCAAAGCTACAAACTTCATGAGCTTGTCAGACTCGCTGGACAATATTCACACCAGCAAACAGGGTCTGATGATGACTAAGGTAAGAATAAGTTCAGAGGGTATACATTATTTTTCTTTCGGTATTTTTTAAGTAGAATAAAACGTACCATTTTAGGAGAAAGCTCTGAATTATAATTGATAAGGAAGCTCTGAAGTCTGATTTATGAATCTCCCATCTGGGTTGGTGATATTCGGAGCCGGACACCACACGGCACAGCAATTTTTCTCGGAGAATGTTTATTGCAGGCAATATCAGCGGAGACACCTGTTTTATATTCAACCAACGTGCAGCAAAAGCTTTTATGAAGCTTCCTGCATCCCTGCAGCGTATCATAAATGCATTATGCTATCTAACGTCATACAGGAACACTTATAGTAGCTTTTATATATCTGTTTATTTGTCAGTCTGCCTGTACCTACTACGGGAAGACATTACTAGTTTACTAGCCGAACGCATTTATATGACATGAATTATTGTGTGATAACTAGCTGGTGCCCGCGTCTTCGTCTGCGCTTCGTCTGGACAATTCACACAATATCTTTATAAATTGTAGCCTATGTGTTATTCTGATGTATAAGCTATATTATTGTAAAGTTTAATTAAAATCCATTCAGTAGTTTTTACGTGAAAGAGTAACAAACATCCATCCATACTTAAAAAATTACGCGTTTATAATATTATACAGGGTGTAAGTGACAGCCTAGCAAATACTGAAACGGTGAACTCAGACCATCAAACTGAACAACTTTCACTATGGAGCCACCTCAGGAGACGCGAAAAAAAACCAGCTGTCCCATACATTTAAGTCGGGTAGGTACAGCAGTTTTGTATGGGATTGCTGATTTTTTTCACCTCTCCTGAGGTGGCTCCATAGTGAAAGTTGTTCAGTTTGATGGTCTGAGTTCACCGTTTCAGTATTTGCTAGGCTGTCACTTACACCCTGTATAAGTAGGATAGGATAGGATAGGATAATTAACTAGTAATAATGAAATATAGTGATACTGATAACTGCTAACTTCGAAATCGCGAAAAAAAAAATCAGCTTTGCCATACATTTTAGTCGAGTTCATCTTACATATTAGTCTGTTCCATACAAAACTGCAGTTCGGTACTGAGCTGATGCGATTAGCTGATTTATTCTTCGCGATTTCAAAGTTGGCTACTTAGTGAAAGTTATTCAATTTCAAATATTATTGATTTTAAACATGTTACAGCCATGTTGTGCTATTTCGAATAAAATTAAGTCATCTATATCGCATGAATTCCAGTTGTAATGCAGGACTTGCGGGTTGGTTAGTTTATAATAACTTCCAGTAGATGGCGCTCACGTCCCGATTGAAAATTTCTTCTGGGTAGTGGGCTCGGTGGCGAAATTGGATAACGCAGTTCCCCGGTTTGGAAGAGTGCGGGTTCAAGTCCCGCCCGAGACAAATTTTTCAATCTTTAATTCGATTCGAAAGTTATTCAGTTTGATGGGCTGACTCTAGGCTGAAGCACCCCCTTGTTACACGCTTTTGTTGTCCGTAAATACAACTAAAAATATTGACGTATTCGACACGCTGATGCTACATTAGAAAACTGTCTTCTCGTTTGAATGATAAAATGTGATAAGTAGGTTAGGTAAATACACAGAGTACCTACTATGTACGTATATCAAACTTTTGTTATTTTGACCCTACCTAATTTTGTAAACGGACAAAGGTAAACATTGCCCTCGTTCGATTTATTGCACGACATCACAGAATCCGTAAAATACGAGTAAGTACGCCTCGAAATTGGCCAGCTTCCCTGGCTTCCTCCCGGCATCTTACGGAAGAAACTCAAATATTTGCAGTAGAATTTCTCGAAATCACGTATTTCCAGCGCTGTATTTCAGCTCGATCTTAATTTTACGTTTACTCTGATTTTAGATTAGATAAGTTAGATTCAAACTTAGATTCTATAATGATTAATATTTTACTCTTATGGCTTAAAATTGGTTACAAAACCTGGCTTTATTTGAGCAGAGATAAGCAATAAGAAAGATAAGTATTCAACCATTGGCATACATGTTAGCTTTATTAATAAGTCTTTTTTCTTCTCTATTTTTATGTGTGGGAACTTGTTGTCAGCATCTGACCATCAATTTGTCTTTGTCACAAACTGTTATTTAGCTATAAGTTCTCCAAAAAGGATATAAAAAAATTAAAAAAAAATACCCACACTCACGGCCAAAATCTCTTTTCGGGGTGGTCAGAGCCCTACCGACTGTGAATTTTTTTTTTAAGATTTTCTCATATATTTAAATGACAATGTCGAAATGAGAAATACGTAACGATTCTTTAAACATAAAAATTACTTAACGATAATTAAAAGAAAGAATGTACCTAAGTGTCCCTAATCTGAGTGGGCTACATTGCTGACAGTGATTTAAAGTTACCACTTTAACCACCAACAATAATTTAAAGAGTGCAGTTCATGATCATCATTATTATCTTAGCCGAAAGAAGGCCACTGCGTGACAAAGGCCTCCCCCGAGGACCGATCCTACGCTGGCTTATCATCTAACGAACGGGTGCCTGCTACTTTCGTCCACCAGGTCGTCGGCCAACCCACGCTGCGCTTTCTGGTACGCGGTCACCACTCGATAACTCTTCGGCCCCGTGGCTACCTGTTCTACAAAACGAGCAATGTGTTACATTATATCAGTGCAGTTGAAACATGTGAAATTCAAAATAGCGCCCCAGGCCCCATTGTTGAGTGTGGCTGAAAGGCACGTTCGTATTTCTGCACCAAAGCTTACGCTCGCTTAATTAACCACTTGTTGTAGTCGACAGCTTATTTAATATATGTTATATGCTAGTATGTAATATAGTAAAGGTATATTATATTTATATATCATTAACATGTTGTGAAGTTGAATCAAACCGTTTGTTTGAACAGTAAAACAGTATGTAAACACTTAAATTATAAGTGTAATCCATATAAGACCTACCCTAACATTGTAACAGCCTAAAAATGTAAGCCTATATAAATCAGAAATGTGAAACCTTTTCGGAGCTAAGCTCCTTTCAGAAGGGGTTTTGTTTTCCACCGTGTAATATAAACAGATTGTTTAAGTCTCAACTCCAACACGTATGTCCCTAATCTGAGTGGGTTACCTCACTGACAGTGATTTAAAGTTACCACGTTAAATCTAAACATTTTAGTAAATTAGACAGTCTTCTTCTTATCGTGTAGGCAGAGCCCTGGTGTCAGAGTTTTTTCAGACCGCCTTACGGCCTCTGACGTGGTTTTTATGTAACGACTACTACCACCGATAGATAGTAGTAGCCGGGACCAACGGCTTAACGTGCCATCCGAAGCACGGAATCATTTTTCTTTTCAGACAATCGAGTGATTCAGCCTGCAATGTCCTAACCAACTTGGGAAAAACGCACAAAGTGACATATCACTAGGTCCCCGTGTCCCACCAACCCACGACCTCCGTGTCGAGAGCCAATGCTCTTAACCATTAGCCTCGTAACGCCCAGGCTTTTTCGAGCTAACATCAGCTACCTGCCCGTATGCCTTTATATAGGTTCACATGGTACCGGCCCAGAAATTTAGCTTTTCGAAAATGTGTCTTAGGATGATCGTACGAACGTGGGATTTTTTTTGTATGTAAATGTATACCCAGAGAAGTTATTGTAATATCAAATAAGCCCAAATACATCATCCTTTATTTAGGCATGTGGGCGTCAGTCTATACAAACCCTGTATTTTTTTATTTTTTTATTTTTAGGTGAATTGAGTCACTGATTATGCAGAAAAGTATATTTTCATTTAGAAAGAATATATTATTAATGAAAATAACAATGAAATACCCACGATTATTTTAATCACCAAAAACTTATCTTAACTCTAACTAATCTGTCACAAAAATATCAATATTTTACCAAAATGTTCATAGGAGGCTGTACTAATTATTAAAAATTATTATTTTATCATATTTTTTATAACATGAATCGATAGCAATTCGCATCCAAAGAACAGTAGGCAAATTTTAGCTTTATTCATTATTTCGCACATAAAATCATGATTGTAGCCCATATGCCTTTTAAAATCAAGATGATATAAAGTACCCTAATTCTTAGCGTTAATTTCAAGTTTTATACGTAGGTTTCTTTGTTTAATGATAACACTTATGAAGTATAAAATAAGAAGACGAAATATAATCAATTGCCAAAATCTTTTATTTGAAAATAAATTTTCAACAGCTCAACTGAATACAGACATAATATTGTATCAAAAAAGGTTTTCTTATCTATAATTTAATCTTTTTAAATAAACTACATCAGACTTCGAAAAAGAGATCAGATTCTTATGAATCTTAAGGCTATCCTAATTAACATAATACGTAAATTATAAACTTAAGCATGTTAAACATCTTTAGGCACAAACATCAGTCTTAGTAACGGAGGTCAGAGTAATGAAGTCAAAACAATGACCTAATCTTATTTACCTATCTATTTTAAACTTATGTATGTTAATATATCTTTGGGCACAATTTAGAAATACAGATCAGGGCGTCAAGACAATGATCTAATCATTGTATCTGTCATTGACTTTAGTATTGTTAATACAATCTTTAAGCACAAGCTTCTGATTTAGTAACAGAGATCAGCGAGTCATGAAGACCCAATCACAACATATAAGCTGACGCTAGTAAATAACATTCAAAATAAGAAAAATCCAAACACCAAAACGAATCACATTATGATGCTCTAAGTCTAAACTATCAGGTTCACACGGCGACACATCACGCTATATAAAACCAAAATAAACTGGCCACGATACGTTATTCATCCTACGCGTGGCCAGTTTATGTTGGTTCTATATAGCTTGATGTGTCGCCATGGGTACTATAATTAATAATGAAATAAGTTTTACTTATTTGACTTTTGCATCATGAAAATGTTTGAAACAGTTTCGTTCATAAGTAAGACATAAATGCATTTTGCATGATGAACACTTTACTTTAGACTTCTTTTTACATCCAGCACGCCGACATATCTTTTGGATATCACTTACTTCAGGCAAATGTACCGCTCCTTCAAACCGCTGTTTGTCTGATGGAAGAGGAACCGGTGCATTCCTTTGTCTGAATTGGGAGCGCTGCTGCAACTCCCCGTTCTGTTCCTCTTGCTGAGATCCTCGACTCAAAGAATTTTCCTCTTCTTTGTCGATATTGGCGTAAAGGATTGTTTTAGCAATGTCCAATTTAAATGCTCGTAATTGCTGAATTATTTTCAGTCTTTCTCCTTTATTAAGTTCATCTTCACGGTATAATATCCAAGAATTACTGATAGCTAAATCCATGAAGTGCGAGATAACTCGTTGAGTCCACTTTTTTGTTCGGTAACGAAACGGGCATACTGACAACATTCTGTCTGCCAGGTCAACGCCTCCCATGTTTTTGTTGTAAAGTTTGACCACTTCTGGTCTAGGTACAGAAACGTATTTTTTTTCCTTTTTTGACCAGCGTTCGCAGTTATCTACAGTCTTATCAGCGTGTATGTTCGACAGAAAAGTAACTGGTTTGCTGTCAACCCATTTTGTCAAAACTAATTTCTTTGCCTTATTAACAGCAATTTGCCAAGATCCCCTGCTTTTCTTTTTCATAGCTTTATCTTCAGGTAAAACTTCTCGAGCGGAACGAGGAACGCGATTTTTCATTATGGTTCCAGTGCACATTAGTCCTTTATCTTGAAGAGCAATTAGCAGTTTTTTAGACGTAAAATAGCGATCGCAATAAATAATATGACCAGGTATTAAATCTTTTGTCAAAGACAAAATAGCCTTTTCGCCTAACCCAAACTGCGAGTCTTCTAAATCTGGATACGTAGTACTCCCTTGATAGATGTGAAAATCGCAAACTAGTCCTTTTGGCGTAGCGAGCACGAAGGCTTTTAATCCTACTGGGTTGGGCTTTCCAGGACAGTATTGTTTTACCCCACAGGTTCCTTGAAATGGTATAATCATCTCATCGATAGAGAGATCTTTGGGCTTTTCTTGCTTTTGACAGCCTTTTAACACAGCATTTATCAATGGTCTTACTTTCCATAATTTATCGGCTTTTCTTTCTTCAGAACTAATATCTTCATCTAACACCAACTTTATTGCATTTCTAAGTAGCATAAATCGATTTCTGGGCAGGTTGTTTGCTATAATTGGTACTCTGAATTCTTTCGACCAATACATTCTTAAAGATGGATAATTAATGCACGACATTATCATAGAAATTGCAAAGTAAGTCATGCATTCCTCAAAAGTTAAATTCAAAGACTGAGTGTATCTCGCAAAGTAGCTCCAATTCGATTTTTCGACAATGTTCTCAATAACAGAGACGTCGATATATTGTTCAAAGTAATCAACTTTATTGAAATTGCTTCGGTCGATGGGAAGATATGACGGCTCCATCAGTGGTACAATGGCCGGTTCGAAGTTGCAGTCTTCCCATGTTTCGTCAGCAAGGACATCAACATTGTCAACTGCAATCTCTTGATTTAATTGAACAACTGGACGCAAAGCCGATCTTGCTCGACTGCGGCTTCCACGACCACCTCGTAATGCTCGTGAGCGTGTACCTCTGCGAGACCTACTTCTGCCTCGTCCATGATTTTGAAAACTAGGCGGATCTAAATTTTCGTCACTAGAACAACTGGTGGAACTTTCTTGATTTTCACAAATATTAAAGTCGTCATCAGCTATATCATCATCTGCAAAAGGATCATCTTGGTCTAGATCGGACTCATTAAGGACCTCTTCCAGAACATCCTCTAGTTCCTGTTCCCTTATAGGATTTGCTGAAACAATTTAACAAACAATAGGTTAGCAAAGTGCAAAGTAGGTAAGCATTAAAAGTAACAATAAGTTAATTTACTTCATATTGTGAGAATAAAATTTTTTTATAATCCTCTCTTGTCAAAAAACTGATGTTCTATGATTTCAGAATATCTCTGACTACCCCCTCGGGAAATATAATCGTGAGCATGCATGTATGCATGCAAGAAAAAATATTTTATGGATATCAACCCATATGCCTTTTAAAATAAAAGATAAGATAAATGCCTTTATACCTTTTAAAAGGTATTCCGATTTTGATAGGTTATAACATAAATACATTCTTTGTTTTGGTGATAAATCTTAATGAAATTCAATAGCAAACATATCCAAAATCATGCAGAAAAAAATGTTTCAAAATAATCGCAAAGATGACCAAGAAAAACATGGATTTACTTACCACGTCCACGACGTCTGGCCATCTTGTTGGAGGTTACGCCGAAAATGACAGAGTAATTTGCTTTCTGTTGGCACCACTGATTAACCAAAGACAATACTGACATTGCAACTATCGTTCAGAAATAACCACTTATCATATGGCGCGTTATTTAAAATTTTATGACACTTTCAAATCGAGTACCTTTTAAAAGGTGGTTGGGCGTCTATTACATGAAATTGGATTTCATCTTGGGCCGGTATCACTATGGAGCTGGATACCTTTTAAAAGGCATCTGGGCGTTACGAGGTTAGACCACGGAGGCAGTTAGACAGTGTAAAGTTCTTTTGTGTTTATAGTGGGATTGATTTTGGAATTTATTATCATAAGGATAGATAGTACCGTACGACCAGGAAAATAATTCCGCTCGTCAATCTTCGTTTGCGCAGAGCAGATCCGAGTCCCCGATAAAACCCGAAGTCATTTAGAAATCAAAGGGTGCAAAGTCGGATTAGCAGCGACATGCAAAAACAAATAAGCCAATAGCGTAAACGAATTGAAGGTGGCGCATCCCTGATTGGTCAATATAATTTCGCGCAATATAATACTTATAAACCTGGTACTACACAAGTGTGTACAAATAATTATAAGGAATGAGTGTGTAACGAACAAAGAACGAGGTGCGTCTTTGTGTAATGAAACTAATGAAATATAGCCCAGTCATTTTACGGAGTTTCGTTAGGAGAGGTAGGAAGTAATTATTAATTGGACTTCTAAAGTGTAAGCGGCACCATTTAGTGACAAAAAGACTATCTGAAACCATATTAAAAATAAATTCGCGACGCAACATAGAAATCAAAATTGTCAGTCCCAGAAGGGTTTTAAATTAATAATATTAATACCAATGCACTCATTTGAATTAAATTTAGCAATATCAATTATTTTTGAGCAATAAAATAGGCATATAAATTTAAAGAATTAGATTTTTATTAGAAAAATCGAATGTATTTTTCAAAACCTTCTAAGTAGAAAAAAATATTTACACCATTTTTGAAGTATGTATAATGGTAATGCCTTAAATATATGCAAAAAAAAAAATTACCATCAGGTTTTTTTATAGCGGGATAATAGGTAAATTTTAATTTTTTTAAATTTTGGTACATTTTTAAGCAAAAATTGGCTCTTAAATACTATACTGAAAAAAAAATCAATTATTAATTAGTCCCGGCTCAAACCGTAAAATGACTGGGCTAATATCTTAAACTTAATTGTTATGCAAATTTCAGGCGTTATCTTCATGATGCCCACATAAATTTCAATGATTAACTACCTATCTTGTAATAATAGTAATATAGAATGCATTGTCGATGATTGTCGGCTATAATTTGTTACTACATAAGAAGTCAAATGTTTAAGATTAAGCCTACACTGTCCGTCCGTCCTAACTTAAAAGGGTTATATCTTTCGAACTGTAATAGGTAGCCAGAAATTCAGAAATGTTCACAGAATATATGTCAATAATATTCCATATTCTCTTAACATATCAACTAGCTATTACGATTCAAAAGATACAGGGCTGCAATCGCGATAAATATTCGGTGATTGAACTGTTATTGAACTACGTACGAACCATAACTTTTGACACATTTGGTATTGCGCTAATCGCGGTACTGCTCTTGACAGCTGTTAGAGCCGTTGCGCCAGCAAATATCATACCATCATATAGGACTTGACGAATAATGATATTTAAATGCAAATCTCACGATCAAACTGTGGGCTTTCACTAAATCTGACGACTCCGAAAAATACGATTTGGACCATTCTTATCGCGATGGTTATATTCAGGGCGAAAATGGAATAGCTGAGGGCCTAGTGGATCATAAATTCATAACTCTTGAGAGATTACCAAAAATTTTGTTATCTGAATTTGAATAAATATTATTATTAAAAAAGTAAAATTAATTATATTTTCATATAAAATAAATCATGTGTTATACAGGTTGTAAAAAACATAAACAAACCAATATTCCTTAATAGCAGGTAGTGGACCTGCCACATTGGATAGAGTTTTGGCACTGCTAGTGAAATGTAGTAAAAACTGACTAGATAGTTAGATACCCCCTCGGGAAATATAGTCGTAAGCTTAAGTAAATTAATTTTCAGGTTTGGTAGTCTAATTATTCAGTAAGTACATTAAAAATAAATAAAAATATTAAGAACATAAAACTATGTATAGTGTATTAAATAAACCATCGTTCACTAACCTAATTAATTAGTTCGATTATTTAGTGAGAAACCACAAACTCCTTAATCTGCATTAAATAGTCTACTGAGAGACCAAAGTTCCACGCCGCTTCGCAGACTTGTTTAAAACGTTGGGTAAAGTTTGTGCAAAACAACTAATTCAGTTTGCTGCACTACGATGCAAATTTAACTTTGTAAGCTCTACTGAGTTTGATACTGGCTAAATGGTTTAGAGGGGGAATTCATAATGGTTTCTGCGAAAGTAAATTGTTATCTAATTGTGGAATCATCCATTGTCGTTTTGACTTTAAGGTGGTTTCAGTCCATACAAAAGTTTGACGCACAATACGCGTAGACGGAATTAATAAAAGTAATATTTTATATATGGAAAAATAGTTTAGAAAATCTAGTTGCCGCGTAACAAATAACATTTGCAATTTATAATATAATTACGAAGATATAAAGCTTTTAAAACTTTGTATGATAAATTTCAAAGCTTTATATCTTCGTAATATTTTTATAAATTGCAAATGTTATTTATTACGCTGCATCTAGATTTTCTAAACTATTTTTCCATATACACAAAGTATAAATTATTACGTAAGTATTAATACCGTCTACGCGTATTGTGCGTCAAAGTTTTGTATAAAATTGACCCCTCTGCAACCGCCTTAAAGTGAAAATCAAGTATCTACATTTTGTTATAAGAATCAGATGACGTCGTCGACGGCGAAAATATTCATTGCAACGAAACGTCGATGGGCGGGCGCAGCGAGAGCAATGTTCTCGGTTATTATTTTACATTGTCGCCCGTCCGCCCGCCCGTCCTAATGTGGATAGACCTTGACAGAGAGAAGCAAGCTGCTCTGCCCCCGTCTCGCCGCGCACCTACCTAAGGCGTAGTGATTATAAACACTAGTAAGTCGTTAGTAGTGACTGAGAGACTGTTACAGACACTAGAATAGAATGGATGATAAATAGATCTACATAACATAAACAACATAAACGGGATTCACGATGTTTGGTTTGGTATAGTAGATAACATTGAGCAATGTGCCCTTTTGTAGAACCTAGCATAGCATAGCATATCATAGCATAGCAAATACTCACGACTATATTCCCCGAATGGGTAGTCAGAGATATTCTAAAACCTCAGAACATCCACGTTTCACTAGTAGTACCGAAACTCTGTCCAGTGTGACGGGCAGTGAGCCCGTCGCCACTTGTAATGGATAGTAGGTACAACAATATATGCCTCGAAATTGAAGCATGCAGGTTTCCTCACGATGTTTTCCTTCACGAACCATCGCCTCCTGCACGGCAGGCAAGGATACTCGCCACTGGACCACCACGGCTTTGTGGAACCTATAGGCTACTTATTGGAACTAACTATATCAGAACTAACAGAACATTTGCTGTTTTGTAATATTATAGTTTGTGATTAGACAATAATACATATAAGTAGTATACTTAGTATACTAAACATCTGCAACATTAGATGAACATTAAAAATCACTTAGCTAAACTAAAACAATCAATTCTTATCACCCTGAACAAGGATATTATACTGAGTATAAAGTGTGACAAGTTTTTCGGTCCTTAAATACACCCTCCTTAATTCATGACTACAAGTTTCTGGACAAAGTTAACAGAGTAGAACGTTAACGAATATTGATGGCGTTCTCAAGTTCTCATTCCATCCATTATTATGAACTAAATGACACTCCGAGAATATTACACAGGACGGCGGGTAAAGTCAATTTGTTCACGACAAAGAGCTCTCACTGAGAAAATGAGGTGATATTTTCTCAAGAGAAATTGGAGTTTGCCAATTACGTTTTTCGTCGATTTTATTAGTCCAGTTTATTACTAGGATAAGCTCCAGCCAAGGGTTGAGCAATTCTGCAAAATATCTACCTTAGAGATTATGGCTTAATTAATTTTTTTACATTAATATTTGAGCCCCAATCTGGGCGCCAATATCATGTTGATGGTAATTCTGCTCTAGTACCTAAACTACCTAATTTTTGAAAATACGGTTACATGGATCACTAGATCGATAAGTCATTTACTAAAATGACTTATTAATTTGTAGATACATACATACACTCACGCCTATCTCTCATTGGGGTAAGCGAAGGCAACAGATCGCGACCTGCTACAATTTTGAAACACCTACTCTTTCGCTTCTTCAACATTTATCAGTCGTTTCATGCTTTCTCAGTTTCGGGTAAATTTCGACATTATTTTATTTTATTTTTATTTTTAAATCTCCGTCCATCTTGGTTTCACATGATTTAGCCAATATATTATTATGTAGCAAAAGTACTTGACGTCGTACGGTGATAAATGAATTTTGGTGACTTCAAGGGCTTTTTTTAGAAAAGAACACTATCCTGAGCTACGAATAGTTTATTATTCGTAGATCCTGAGCCACCACTGGAGCTTCGTTGTAGGCTGGGGAGGGAGCAACCGACGACCGAAACGCGACGTGACCACCCACTAGCAGACCTACAACGCGACTCCTTGTGCCTACAGTAAGGCCGTAGCAACAATACCCAATCAATCAAACCTGTGTCATTAACTCATTGACCTTTGGCTACAACTTACAACGACCACAGAAACTAACCTGGTAAGCAGTAATGTTGCCAGCAGGTAAAAGACCGAGGGGTGGACCCCACATTCGCACTCCTGCGGCGGGGTGGCGGTCTGGGTCTCCATGCCAGCGCCAAGCTTGTGGTAGGCGATGTACGCGCGCGCGGGACTGCCGTGAGGAGCAATTTTCGTGGCCTTAAATCGCTACCGGTAACACTGAAACTGCTCATCTGGTCGCCGAGGAGTCTTCACCCCTCACCTGTGGTCAAAAAAAAATACCTTAGATGGTTGGGTTTAGAGACTACAGGCCTGTTTCACCGCTTTTGGATAAGTTCTTTTTAGCTTATCCGACAGCTCATTTGACATATTTTGTATGAAGAATATGTCAAAATATTTGTCGGATAAGCTAACAAGAACTTATTCGGAAGTTGTGAAACAGGCCCTAAATATATTAAATAATCAGCTGTACCTAGTTGTAAGTACCTGTGCCCTCAATCAAATCAGCCCACATCAACCCACTGCAACTTATTGGGTATTAATCTGTGCCAGAGCTGTGCATACGCCTCCCTTTTATTGCGCCATTCCTCACGGTCCTGTTCTAGTCTGATCCAAAGCGAACCCGCTCCCACAATGTCATCAGACCAACGTGCTGGTGGTCTGCCTACAGTACAGACCTCTGTCCCTCTCTCGGCCACCACTCTGATATTGCCTTGGTCCATCGGCTGTCTTCCCGTCTAGCCAAGTGTCCTGCCCATCTCCACTTCAAATTTGTGATCCGCTTACCCACGTCTTCGACCTTGGTTCTTCGTCGAATTTCTACGTTAAGGTACTTGGTCCACTAGTGCTATGCCTAGCATTGCATTCCTACTAAGCATGCCCTAGTCTGTTTATAATTAAATCTCGAAACAATCTACTGGCATAGTGTATAGAACTGAAATCAACCAGCAGCCTTATGTATTGTTATCTACATAAAGCATGCGATAATATCAAAACAATACAACTCACGCTTTCGAAGAAGTCTCCATCGTTTTGCATCAGGAACGTTAAGGATTTTACGTCACATTTTACTTTTATTATGTTTCTGGAGTAATAGAAAGGTTTATCGTAAAACAATGGGTTTGTTGATCTTCGCGGTTAATTCGGGAAGCACGGGCACACGTCCGTTCAGGCCCACAGTTGCGGGCATACTAGCGGAATACTCAAGGAAAATGTGAAAATGAAGCTATTTGTAGTGCTTTCCACGGGGAAAATTTTTGTTATCGATGTTCATTTGGTGCGGTAGTTTTCTCTGCATTGCATATTCATATCGATAAGCTGACGTAATAGACTTAATAATTTTGGAACAAATATTTCTGAACCCAATACTGTAGCCTAGATCTAGATAGATAATGACAGTGATAGATTAAAAAATAATTTTCCTAATGTTTGAAAGTCATTGGTAACTTTCGTTATAATTTTTTTTTTTTCGTTTTTGTTAGCGTTTCACTGTAGCAAGTAGGTCATCTTTTATTCGGTTTTTTAACACGTCACATCACTAGAGGTAAATTGGGCGCGCGGCTAGTAGGCGGGGCGGGGAAAAGTCGATACCTACCTACTAGTATCATTACGCGATGCACGCTGCACCATAATTAATTACCCGGTTTACCTACTAAAAACCGACCTACACCTATACACATAACATACCTAGCTTATAAAAGGCAAAGCGTTATTCTGATGATTCTAGAAAGGAAGGAATTATATTACCTACTACCTATCTAATTATGAATTTAATCATGATAATGTCTGAAAGAAAAGAAAAGTTTTAAAGTTGAAATACTTTATGGTTATAAGCTGAATAGGTAGGGTAGTGACCCCACTAGGTCACAACCCTGACGATATTAATTGAATAGCGATTTGTTCAAAAGTTAAGCGTAGTTCGCAAAAACTGTTTCGGTAACATATTGCTAACATCTTGTGACATGTATCTATTAAGATAGACCTGCTACATCAAACATTTAATTAAATAAAAACCAAAATTGGAAAAAATCAAGGTAGCTTCGCACCTGTATGTGACATTCAGCGAAGTAGAAAACAGGATTACCTATAAGTATATGGCTAAAGCCACCGATTCTGCCACAAATCGCGGAAAAGTGTCGCGGAATTTTTCACGACGGTGACGAGGCGAAAGTGGCGAGAAATTTAAGAGGCTATGTGAAAAAATAGGATTCTTCAAAGCGTCATATCATAAAGTACTAACAGTAGGAGTATGATTAGCAGATATATGTAAATTGAACATATAATTGAAGTTATGATTTGAGCCAAAACACGATTAAAACACATTTTCTCGATAAAAAAACAAGCCAAAGTAGCCTCCGTCTTTATCGATGAACGCTTGGAACTGCTAAACAGTGAATAATAGAAACACGAGACTTGATTTAAAAAAAAAGAGATTGATATTCTGTAAAGTTTAATTAGAGCAGAATTGAACTTACATAAATAGTACAATCACAATTAAATAAAGTTTGTTTTACGCTTGCGTCGTTTCAGGCGCGCGCGCCGCCCCATCTCTTTCTCTCGCATCAGGCAATAATATAAGCTATCACACGCCCATTTTGCTTCAATTATTTCTCGACATAGTCCCTTAACGCTACTGTCGCGTGAAAGTGACTAAAACTGGTAGTGAAAAATGATAAAGTTTGGATTACACCGAACACAATACGAAAAAAAATAAAAAATACAACTAAAAATTCAAAATTGTTATTTAGTAGCGACCAACATTTAAATAATGTCTTTAGGCTTTAGGTATCAAATAAAAATTACTTAATCAATAAGTATACCTATGCTAAGAGAACGTGTCCGCAAAATAAAAAAAACTCTCATTTGGGGCACTCTCATTTAGCCCATCAAACCAGACCACACCAGTGTAATCCCACCTTCAAATAAAAACTGTATCAAAATGGAGGTGTCTTGACAATCTCGTCACTAGTGTCGAGGAAGTGTCAAGAAAGTCGCAGAATGGACAGCAGTAGCGGGAAGGAATTTTCTGTCGCATATGCATAACATCCGTAAAAAATTTTAATGATTTTTTGGGGTCAAACTGAAAAAAAATATTTCTCAAAAACTATTTAGAATTGACGCGCGGAAGTTTGACTCATACATTTAGTAGGTACCAGGAAGCTGGCATAGATATTGTCTATACCTTGGAGTACAGACTGCCTAACAAGCAGTGAAACATGATAATACTCCTTGGTGGTCGATAATGATCGCTTGTTTCGTCAATTCCCGTCGTTGTTTTCGACGTTACTTTGTCCCTTTATAATCCAAGGACAAAAATAGTAACTCCTGTCATACATTACGTCACGTCATTGGATAGAAAAGGACCAAGGATTTTAGAATCATAAAGGATGCCACTCCTCCTTACAAGCATGGAAACAAGAAAGTTGGCCATGGCGGTTGGTAATGTTCGACCTTCTTTCGTACGTCGCGTCGTTGATATTTCCAACGTTTTTGTGTCCCTTTCAGTATCAATAATAATAAATATCTTGTACATTGTCACACAAATTATCTAGTCACATTTAAAGTACCTGGACTTGTATTATGATGACTAGACAACTATATAGAATACATATATAGATACAAACATCCATGACTCGGGTACAAATATTCATATCCATCATATAAATATTTGTCCCTTACGGGATTCGAACCCGCGACTCTCGGGACAGCAGGCAGGTTCACTGCAGACTGTGCTACCGGGCCGTCAATCAATTATTGTTGCATCCACGAATCAACTCGATTTCGGCATAAGCTTAACAATCGGGTTGTAATGTAACAAAATTCTGAGCTCGCTTCGCTCGCTCCGGCTTTGATTCCATAGATGGAAGGCCTCGATATCGGCATGAGCTGGAAATGTACTACAACGTGGCAACATCTCGAGCTCGCTTCGCTTGCTCCTTTATAAGTCTTTATTGTGATTGTACCCCAACTGCCTCGACGCACTAGTGCAAATAATTCATTTTATTTTAGATCGTGTTACGCTCGCTTTAGCCAGGTTTTGGCTCGTATTGCAACCACCTATTCGTATTGTAGTAAAATTATAGTCAAAATACAAAAATTCGTCGTTCGTGGTTTTACTGAAATATCCGGGATTTTGGACGTCTTTGTCCGGCGACATCAATTTTGGTGATGGCAGCCCTTTTGTGATTGTGGTGTGGTAATCTGATTATAGAGCAATATATCAACAAACAATAAAAACAGGCCAAGTGTGAGTTGGTCTCGTGCTAAATGGCCCGTAGAAAACAACACTTTTTGGTAAGTCAATTATATTATGTTGTGTGGTGGTGTGGTACAGCCCCTCGGTGCGCAAGTAGCCCGACTTACTCTTTCGTAGCTGCATGAGCTTCCATCACGAACTGTAATAAAAATGCGACATACAGAACAAAATCGTGATTGTATGAAATGCCCTAGAATGTATGGGCTTCAAGGGTAGAATGCCCTAGCTTCATACTAATTTGGATATCGAAGCTATTGAGACAGCGCGATCTCTTAAAACGTAGTGATTCCATTCTCTTAAGGGCAGGGCAGATGGTTAGGATCATGGGGTAGGAACAAGCACGTATTTAGGGGGATTTATCTCGCCCCCCCTCCCCCCCGCCCCCTGAAATCCGAATATTTGTATGGAAAACTAATTACGGCTATAATTTTTTCATCATTTTTCAATGAAAATCCCTCCAAAACACAGACTCTTCTTCTTCCTGCCCTTATCCCATTATTTGGTGTCGGCGCAATATGTCGTCTTCCTCCTTACATCTCTTTCCGTTATTTCAGCGCACACTCCCTTTTTACACATGTCATCTTTCACACAATATCGGATCGTGAATGGTGTTGCAGTCCTAAAAGGCGTCCGACGACCTGGAACAAAATGTATGAGTAGTGCTACGTGCAGGATAGTGTGGGCTTGTAGTCCTACATGTAGGAATACTTTGAATGGGCCCCTTGCAGTCCTACGCCGATATCGGATCGTGACTGGTGTTGTAGTTGTAGTCCTACATGGCGTTCGACGACCTTGAGCAAAATGTATGAAATTGCGTCTGTAGTCCTACTTGCATGACAGTGTGTGGGCTCACAGTGCTGCATTTAGGACTACTGTGAATGGGCCCCTTTAGCCCTCGTTCGCACGGCGTAGTTCTATCGCGCGATGAGAACCAAGTGTGGCCATTAGTGCCTACATGCCTACAAAATTCCAAGAAATTTATCAGCAATGTGACAACTCGTGTCTCAAAGATACTGAACAATAGCAGGAGCAAGGCTCGTGCCATAGTCGGAGCCCTCATTGGGCACTACGCCACAGGCACGATGATGCACAAAATGAAACTCACCCTGGATCCCAGCTGCCGAGCATGCGGAGAGGATGAAGAGACCATGGAGCATGTTCTTTGTGACTGTGATGTCCTGGCGGCAAAACGCATGTGCCTCCTCGGAGATGGATACTCAAAACCGGGAGATCTTAGGTTTTTTCCCCTCAATGGTATTCCTCCTTCATTGACCATGTATTTGAAGGGTGAAGAAAACAAAAAGTATTGGGGCTAACACAAAAGATCCCACTGGGTCGAAGTGTTGCTGGCTTGCCAGCCCCAACAACTAATGAAATATTTCATCAAAAGATGCGTTGGCATCAAAGAGTAATATAATATAAGTATTGGCATCTTTTTGATCATCTTTTCCCTCTATATTATTTTAAAGAAATGCTTTTTGAAATTTTGACCTTTAGGTATAGCGCCATCTATCGATCCTCTAGAAAACCAAAAGAAAAACGCTCATTAATGCAATGTTAAAATTTTAGTTGGTACTTGTTGATGAAATTACAACAAATTACGGAAATGCAAGTTCTATACCTCAAGATCTTAAAAATATTCTACCATTTATTTGGACCAATTTACAAATTTATAAACAACTAGAGTTTACCTGCGACTTCGTCCGCACAAAATATATATCAGATTTTAAGTCAGATCATAAGCCATCAAACAAACAAAATTTCATCAAAATCGGTTCAGTAGTTTTCGCGTGATGCTCGATCAAACAAACTTCTTTTTTTTAATTTACAGTTTTATGACAGTACTAGCGTTAACCCGCGACTTCGTCCACACAAATTACATACCAGATTTTAAGTCACATTGTAAGCTATCAAACAAAAAAAGTTTCATCAAAATCCGTTCAGTAGTTTTCGCGTGATGCTTGATCAAACAAACAAAGAAACAAACTTTTTTTTTAATTTACAGTTTTATAATAGTACTAGAGTTAACCCGCGACTTTGTCCGCACAAATTATATACCAGATTTTAATTCAGATCATTAGCTATCAAACAAAAAAGTTTCATCAAAATCGGTTCAGTAGTTTTTGCCCGATACTCGTTCAAACAAACAAACAAACACACAAACAAACACACAAACAAACAAACAGACAGACAAAAAATCCAAAAATTGGTGATATGTAATCAGGGACTCCTAAAAACCTAAAAACCATATCGTAACTTTTTTTGTTAATATCTTCAATGTAGGTACAAACAATCTTTCTGCTACAGTTTTATAATAGTTTAGACTAGCGTTAACCCGCGACTTCGTCCGCACAAATTATATACCAGATTTTAAGTCAGATCATTAGCTATCAAAAAAAAATGTTTCATCAAAATCGGTTCAGTAGTTTTCGCGTGATGCTCGATCTTTCGAACACAAACGCGACAAACAAAAAAACTTCTTTTTTGAAATTTACAGTTTTATAATAGTATTTATTTAAAGGAATAAAATAGTAAAAGCACAAAAAAAATTTACCCTAAACTTAAACCATTCTAATAATTCTAAACTACAAATTTAACTAATTAGTCGAAAAGCCCGCCCCTGGTCATACCTGGCCCGAAGGTGCCCATAATGCTGGCCGCATTTCCGCGTTGAATCGCTAATGATATGCGTTGGGCTAGGTATGACCCGGCACGAGGACCGTTACCCGCATCCCGTAAACGTTTGCCCAGGTCCCTCATAAAAGTTTTTGCTTCATGACCCCACGGGCCCGCCGACTCCACCGCGAAGGGCACGAATAAGTAGCTCTGCTCCAAAGTTGTGTAACATTGGTGTTTACGTACTGTTGCCCTTTCCGCTGCCGACCCCGCTACTCGAATGGAACCTCTCAAGTAAGATGCAGCCCTTTTGCCACGGCACAAGGGTCAATCCGTCTGGTCTCTTCCCGTCGGTACGGCTCAAACCAGGTGGCTCAGTTGTACAGGGAACATTGGCGGACACCAGCGCTCGACGAATAATATCATTAAGCGCGTGGTGCCGCGGAGACCTTCCTGCGCATTTGACGCAGCTCAGACCATGAAAGCCGTCGGCCTCCACTGCTGCACCGCAAACGCAGGTGTGTGGAACACATACTCTACACCCCAGTCTTAGGGCCGCTGCCACTCTGAGGGAGTCGTTTATAATAGTAGTATAGATAGATAGATATTTACTATTGAAAAACAGTATTATACATGTAAACAAAAAAAATGGAAAATAAAAAAAATACGTGTGTCATAAAAAGACTAGAATCCAGTGCCGTAAAATTAAAATTAGTGAGATTTTTTTTTTATGTTTATGGCCTGGTTCTCAGATTAATGAATACCTGGTTACATGGACCTTTGGGCCATGTCTTAATTTGTATGTTTTTATTAGGTTCACATAACAAACACTTCACTTCACACTTCAACTGTAGTCTTTGCACTTCACTTTTTATTTGTCGACGAGTTGTCGACAGTATTTTAGTAAAGGCCAAGAACCAGCGTGACCACTTTTAACAGATTTCTCCTTTTTTGGTAGATTTAGGGCAAAGAGAACGATAATTTAGTAGTGGGAAATTGTTTACTAGATTTTAATATTAATTCGGTATTCGAAAATTTGATCAAAAATGCATATCTAAACTGGAAAACCGGCGCCTCAAAAAAACTTTTCGCACGAATTTTTCATGGCTTGCAAACGTTAGCAAGGAATAGAGCACGCGTCTATTTTTCGATGCTAGTGACCTCCCCCGCGTCCCTCGCCACCCCCTGCGCCAATTTTTCGACTCGTGGAAACACGACTTGCAAATCGCTCTCTGGAAGAAATCGCTTCTTAGCGATAAGACCGCCTTATTTTGTGCCTCTTGTATTTTATTTCTGTATTTTACTGTTTATGTTTTTGGTGTAAAATAAAGTATATTTGATTGATTGGTTTATCAATCTTGACCGACTAACATATTATTGTTTAAGCAGAATTTGAAACACGACTTCTCAACAGTAATTTTGGTAGATTCTCTGAAAAAAATGTGGTCACGCTGCCAAGAGCAGAAGATTTTATTTCAGAATCAGCCTAAAGTGAGGCCTAGATAATGAAGTTTTTATTTTATTGGAAGATTTGGCCTAAAGGTCTTGTAGCCGGGCCAGTAAATAAATAATAAAAAAATACATTGAAAAAAAAAAGTATTTCATATTAAATTCTCTTTGCATCAGTGTTGCCAGAAGGTTACTTTTGTAACCTTTTTAAAGTGATTTTTAGCTCTGACGATTCAAAAAGTTACTTTTTGTTGATTTTTCGGAATTTGTACTATTAATTTTAAAATTCTTATTTTTCCATGAAACGGAACGCTTTTTCATATATTTTGCAATGCTTTAAAACCCAAAACGTTCATAACGTAGGCAAGAGCAACTCCTCAAAACACGTTTTCCTTTCTCGAATTATTGTATATTGTATACCAAATGACTAAATTAAGCGTCTCACTTACTCGCTCGATCAATCAATCGGATGAAAAATGCAACTTAAAATGGAAAACGATTCTGAATTGTTTATTTTCTGTAAGAAAATACAACTAACATCTACTTATCTATCAACTTTTAATACCTTATTACTGGAAAAAAATATGAAAAGTTACTTTTCACACCAAAAGGTTACTTTTTTGTCTATTTCCGGTTACTTTTGACAAGATCCGGCTGGCAACACTGCTTTGCATATTTCAAGAAAAGCGAGCGATTGACACGTTATTTTATTTCTAAAGGGATTTTTATATAAATAAGTGATAATTTTCAAAAAAAAATTCTAAAGTAAGTATATAACTATTTAGTGTAACCGTCCCATCCATAAAATTACTTTTCGAAGTCCAGTTTCTGGTGAAATTATACCTTTCGACTGACACCAGACGACACTCCTCTCAAAACTTTATATTCTTTACTTATTTGTTATAATTCTTACGAATGTCTCAAAACGGGCGTAGGTACGGCAGATATATGCTCGCATTTGTGTAATTAACTAATTAGAAAGGAGAGTACTGAAGATTGGCACGTGGCGAAGCGATGCAAACTTTGAATAGGTAGCTTTGAACAATGGTTTCATGTCCGTTACACCCACTTTTGTCTAGTCTTTTTGTCGTTCTTAACACAATTAATTTAATTTAAATTAAATTGTTTCACTTATTACCATTGCTTATAATCAAATTTCCGAAATTATTGATATATTAACTACAGAAAGTTCTTATTCAATGACAATCGATTGACAAAAAAATTGGCGCCGAAAATTATGTCAAATTACCCCTCAACAAACAAACTTGAAAATCTTGGTTCGTTTCAATAAATTATTATCATTGAATAAAGCAGTATCTATGCATAGAGTTAATAATTGCTAGCCAAGTATTCCGTTTTTTTTTGTAATCCTGTCTTGTCACTATAATTCTTTTTCATTAATATCTCTTTACCTTGATATAATGGCCGGCAAACATCTTGAGCAAGACCTTGACTGTGCAGAGACAACATTTTCTGGCGAAATAGCTACTGTACATACCCCTAACCCAACTTACTCAGGTAAAATCAGATGGTTTTTTGGTGGGTTAGAAAAAGATTGCCAAAAATTTATTCTCTGCTCTCTGGCAATTGTTATCCTAAAGAACTATACTGCATATTGTTTACAATAAAACGAAATTTATCTACGATTTTTTTTTTGCTTTCACGCTTGGTTACTAGAAATACAAAATTCCAAAGCATACTAGAAATCAAATTAAAGAAAGAAATTACTAGAAATATTTGATTTATCCAATCTTACTACAGATCTGATCGATCGGGTAAGAACCCAAGTCCGAGTATACCTTATTGTAACTTTGTACAATTCAGACGTAATGTGACCTTTGAGTACTTATATAGGGACTAGTTACTCGTGTGATTCTACTAACAAACATTTCTGCCACTTTTTGCGGGGGGCGAGGTAACATGAAATCCGCAACTTTGGATTTTATTCCCAGTAGCTTTAGATTCTAATTTTGAATGTTAAAAATCATGAAAAGTAGTCTCGTGTGAACCCCAAACGTTCAAAGTTATTGTTTTGCAATTATAGGCTGTCTCGTTTAGTGATAAGATATCAAATTGAATGTAAATGCACATGATTAATTGTATACAGTGGCAGAGGGGAAATGCTACCACAAGGCTAGTCCTTATAACATGTAGTAGAATATTGAGTTACAATCTGTTTGTTACAGATGGCAGAAGTATCAGAAGTAAGCACATCGTCCCCGACCGAGCTCCTGGGCACGGGGCGTCGTCACCTCGCTGTGAGAGACTTCAGTGCGGCCGCCGAATCCCTGGCAACTGCCTGCGAGTTGCTTGCTAAGGAACACGGTGACACAGCCGATCAGTGTGCCGAGGCATACTTGTGGTGAGTTGATTACTATTCTTTCTTTCTTATCATGTGGGCAGAGCCCTGGTGTCAGAGATATTTATGGCCTTTGACATGGTTTTTATTTAACAACTATGGCCACTCCGTCCATCCGAAGCTCTCACCGATCCCCACTACCCAATCCGCTGCGTAGCCCCAGCAACGTCCTATCCCGTATCCCTCCGTACCCCTCTGGGGTAAGCAACCGCTTAAGTTCATTCATTTGGACCAGTAGACTGCAGTAGTTGCTCCCTGAGCAGAGCTGTAATAGTTGAAGCACAGAATCATTTTTCTTTTCAGACAATCAGATGATTTAGCCTGCAATGTCCTTACCAACTGGGGGAAAACGTGGGAATCGAACCCATGTCCTCCGTGTCAAAAGCCCAATGCTCTTAAACATTAGACCACAGAGGCAGTTATTTTTTGTTTTTTTTTGTGTGGAGTTGGATCGGAAGGTAGAATTTAACTGGGAAGGTTACATGTGTGTTGATAATTTGTGTGATAAGAGGCCCATGCTCAGTCCAGATTTTTTTATTTTACTTTTTACTAAATGTCTTTACAAATTCCACTTCTATTTATTACCTATTCATTGCTCTCAGTTCATTGTTTTCAACAGATTAAATATTTTTGATCCATTCTTTTTTACAATACCACAGAGTCCATAAACCAACATAAACACTTAGAATAAGATTTGGCTGTCGGGTAAAATCAGTTACATTCATATCTAATCTAAATATTATAAAACTGTAACAGGAAGTTTGTCTGTACATTGAAGATATTAACAAAAAAAAAAAGTTACTATATGGTTTTTAGGTATGCCTGCTTCCATATCACCAATTTTTGGATTTTTTGTCTGTCTGTTTGAACGAGCATCACGCAAAAATTACTGAACCGATTTTGATGAAACTTTTTTGTTTGATAGCTTATTATCTATCTTAAAATCTGGTATATAATTTGTGCGGACAAAGTCGCGGGTTAAAGCTCGTATTAGATAAGATCGCCTTTGACAATCTTTTTGAACTCAGTAACAATTAAATTATAACTAACTAGCTTTTGCCCGCGACTTCGTCTGCGTGGACATGTAATTTTGTCTTATGTCTCGTCTAAGGTCATGAAGGTCATGGTCCGAACCAAGTCTAGGAATCCTGGCATTACATCCTGACAATCCTGACATTAGAATGGCGATTAAGGAATGGGCTAATAAAAGTCACAGGCTAGAATGCTCTGGCCTCTCGGGTCTGCAACACTGCAGGAAATTCATCAGCAATCTTCTTATTATCATGTGGGCAAAGCCCTGGTGTCAGAGTATAACAGCAATATAACACCACGAATCCCACAGTTCATACTGAACAACAGCAGGAGCAAAGCTCGTGCCATCGTTGGAGCCCTCACCGGGCACTACGCAACAGGCACGATAAAGCTCACTCTAGATCCCGGTTGCCGAGCGTGTGGAGAAGAGGAGGAAACCATGGAACATTTGTACTGTGTGACTGCGATATCTTGGTGGGTAAACGTATGTGATTCCTGAGAGATGGTTATTCATTACATGTTTCTTACCCTGAACGCTATTGCCTCCCTCATTTTCCAAGTTTTTCAAGGATGAAGAAAATAATATGTAGGGGTCAATACAAAAGATACCATTGGGTCGAAGTGTTGCAGGCTTCCGTATGTGATTCCTGAGAGATGGTTATTCATTACATGTTTCTTACCCTGAACGCTATTGCCTCCCTCATTTTCCAAGTTTTTCAAGGATGAAGAAAATAATATGTAGGGGTCAATACAAAAGATACCATTGGGTCGAAGTGTTGCAGGCTTGCCGTTTCCCATAATAAGATAAGAAAGTCATGAACTTAAGCTAAATCAAAATCAGAAAGTACCCCAAGTAATTCTGTAGGTATCAGATTTAAAAGTCATTCACTGGATCCATCACTTTAATTTTTCTACTGTTCGTCGTTTATTAGTTTTTCATTTATGTCGAGCAGCATAATAATCATCTTACGACCCACTGCGGGTCATAGACCTCCACTCACGTATAAACGTTAGAGGATACTCTACCACGCGGGCTAGTGTAAAATGGTGAAGGCAAGAGCTAAAATAATAATATTCTAGCAAGCTAATGGTCAATTTGCTAAAAAAGATTTTCAATTATGTAAGTAGCTACATTACCGACCTGTGGTGTTATAGTATAAGAAGGACCTTTTAGATACGTAGGTACCTTTTTATACGTTGTGGTAGAATGATGTTCTATAGTTAAGTTGCACAAACCCTCAAAAAATCATAATTGAGACCGAAAATCAAACAAAACAAAAATTTGGCAAGACTTACTGCAACAAAATTCATCCTTTCTGTAAAATAAGGTTATCATTCCGTAGCATTGGCTCAGATTGGACTCAAACAATCAATATACTTACAACGATGTATTACAACGATAATATAAGGTCTAACAAAATTAGCTGAAACTATTTTAAGGGTATGCTCAGACCATCAAACTGAACAACTTTCTCTATGGGACTAATATGGAAATCGCGAAAAAAAAATTGATGTCCAATACAAAACTGCAAACACAAATGTATGGGGCAGAAGATTTTTTTTCGAGATTTCGATATTGGTCCCGTAGAGAAAGTTGTTCAGTTTAATGGTATGAGCATACCCTTAAAACAGTTTCACCTAATTTTTTTAGACCTTATATAATCTACTAAATTTGTTAGCTCCTGCTATAGCTAAGTTTTTGAATTAATAATTGTAGCATACTTGCTTTAAAAAAACTCCCAACGCCATCTATTAAGATGAAAACAATACTACGATTAAATTACTACGATAAAATTTTTGAAAACTTGATTTTTGATAGTTGACGACCCGGTTGGTGTAATGGTTAACTCGCCGGACTGCCAAACCAAGGTCCTGGGTTCGAAACCCGGTTCGGTCATGGATGTTATAAATGTTTGTGCCGTTGTTGTATGGTTTCTATAATAAAAAGCCTATAGTGCTAGCTTGGAATCATAACAATGTTCCTGTAAGCGTTATTTATTTATTTAATTATTTTTCGAATTCAGCCGGTAAGTAACTATACAATCAAATCTGTAAGACCGAATATCTGAGATGTCTTGAGCGTGAATTAAGTATGGTACTTGGTTCAAGAAAACACCCAACGCCATCTATTAAGATGAAAACAATACTACGATAAAATTATGAACACTAACTTTAGAAAAGGTTAAAAGAAAGAGGATTTTTAGTATTTGCCGACCCGGTTGGTGTAATGGTTACCACGCCGGACTGCCAAACCAGAGTCCTGGGTTCGAGTCCCGGTTCGGTCTTGGATGTTATATGTTTATGCCGTTGTTGTATGGTTTCCACAATAAAAAGCCTTTATTGCTTGTTTGGGATAATTAAAATAATGTTTGTGCCTGTGAGCGTTATTTATTTATTTGTTTAATTATTTTTCTCGCGTTCTCCGCTGGAGAATACGCGTGCCCGGTGTGGGGCCGATCTGCCCACGCCAAGATGGTGGATACCGGCACTAAACGAAACGTGTCGGATTATAACTGGTTGCTTGAAACCGACTCCGGTACAGTTGCTTTAGCCACTGGCTGGCATAGCGCCCCCAGATGTAAGTAGGGCTGTGGCAGGTTCCTCAGAGAGAGCCCAAATGGTGGACGACACACGACATCCCATGCATGGCTTTATTCCTGCGCCGCAAAGGCTGCCAAGCCGACGCAGCTTTATGAAGTGTGTCGACCCCCTGAATACTGGCCCAGCGCAAGCAAGGTGTACTCTATGGCGACAAAAAGTGTCCCTCCCACTCCATTTGTGTCGCCGTCTGAGAGCCGTTTGTGTCCCGCCTAGACATGACTTGCCTTGGGCGACCTGGAAGTCTTTAAACCGACTTCGAACCCAGGTCGGTCGCAGTAAGGACAACATGGTCAGGTGGGGATACTCGGATGCGCAAAATGTGACTTGCTTGTGTGGAACTCCACAAACGATGGCCCATCTCACATCGTGCCCTGCGTGCCCTTACATCTGCACGCAGGAGGAGCTCATGACCGCTAGCGACGGTGCAGTATAGGTTGCCCGATTCTGGCAAGCTACTATTTAGCGACTTCAGAATTTGAAGTCGACACGATAACGTTTATGCGTGATTGCGCCACAAACATACAACATTACAACCTTACAAACATCGTCACAAACGTTCACGTTTATAATATTAGTGAGATTATTAGTTCTTCTTCGTGATGACATTTTTCATTACTGAAAACAATCAAGTGTACTGGCAGATACAAAATTATTTTTTAAGTATTTTTATCACTGAACGGAACGCGTCGGGGTGCATTATATATATTATATTACTTTATTTTTTATTTATTTAACTTAATATGCTGACACTTTTTTAAGAGGATGATCAGACCATCAAACAGCTTTTTCTATGGGACTAACATCGAAATCGCGAAAAAAAATCTTCTGCCCCATACATTTTTGTAGAGTAGGATTGCAGTTTTGTATGGAACAGTTGATTTTTTTTCGTGATTTCGACTTTGGTCCCATACAGAAAGTTGTTCAGTATGATGGTCTGATCATCCCCTTAAAAAACTGTCTGCATATAAGAAGGACCATATACATCTTGCAATTCGGTCAGATGCGCGCGAAATCGGTGCCGGCCGCATTTTACTGCAACGTCACCGTTTGACGTTTGACAGCAGGGACGGACGAATACTATATACAATGTTCTTTGTTCTTGACCCGGACATTCGAACGTCGCAATTGCATGAAAGTTATCGTTCCAATGTCAACTCTATTACAATGAAGTTCGGACCGGAACCGAAACGGTCGCGTTATATCGAAAATCTAAAGTCCGGGTACATGGCCTGGTCAGCACTCGCTGTCAATTTGCGTGCATTTGAAACAACGGCAACACGTATGCGTCTGGATTCCAGCGAATAATTTCGTCCGGAAGAACGCAGTCGGCTATTGCCGAATGTTACATTAATTTATGTAAAGCTCATATCAAGCGACAGTCCGTAGGGCTGTGGCAGGTTTCTCAGAGAGAGCCCAAATGGTGGACGACATACGACACGGACGGACCGCAGCACGGACTACAAACTTTGAGTCAAGATAACTTTAGAACTAAACATTTAAAAGGAAATCACAGATATTGGCTTCTAGATTGTTTTAAAACCATTCATTTTTACTTTAATTACTAAATGTTTAAACTAAGCTTCGTTTTGATGGAGCGCCGTAGAAAAATATATTATCCCCTTAATCGAATCGGGCGCAAAATGCACGGCGGCACATCGCATCGGCGGCATAAAAACCGACCCTTATTAATTTGTTAGAGTTCGTTCGTTTGTATTTTAGTAATAATTTACGGTATTTCAAAATAGTTTCTTACCTGTCTTATAATTGCTTTAAAATATTAACTATTATCCAGTCTTGCTTAAAATGTGTATTACATCACACTGTGTGATTACACCGTAAATAAAAACATTCCGAATTAAAAATCGAGTTTTAGACATCTTTCGGCTGCTGATTTGAAATCATGATTATATTTTCTCTTTGTTTGAAATTGGCGTGCAGTTTTTTTTTAAATAATTACTCCTGCTTTGGTTGCACTTTAATTCTACAAAATGTCAAGAAATTTGTAGTTCGAATCTTTTTTTCTTGTGGCCAGTCCTAAGGTTTTTTTTTGTTATGCAAAGGTTTTCTCCATGGAGTTTGAAAGATTTTATCGCCAAAAAGAAAAACAATGTTACACTAACAACCGGTGCAGTCATCAGCACTGGACAATGATAAAATTTATAATTATTGGTATTTATTTTGTAATTTGTTGTTATTTTCGTTATTTATAAATGAAACAGTCTTCAGAATTAGCTTACTTTATTACAAGTCTTTTAATTTTAATTAGTGCTACTTACTTGAAATTGAAATGGCACCGTACATTGGTTGCACTTGCGGTTATATGTTTATATCTCCGGCTCCCGTCAATGTAGCGAGATAAATTATATACCAGATTTTAAGTCAGATCATAAGCAATCAAACAAAAAAAGTTTCATCAAAATCGGTTCAGTAGTTCTTGCGTGATACTCGTTCAAACAAACAAACAAACAAATAAACAAACAAACAAACAAACACACAAACAAACAGACAGACAAAAAATCCAAAAATTGGTGAAATGGAATCAGGGACACCTAAAAACCATATCGTAACTTTTTTTTTGTTAATATCTTCAATGTACAGACAAACTTCCCGCTACAGTTTTATAATAGTATAGACTATTCTAAGGGCTCAAGGACTGTACTAAAATTACAACCATAAAAGTCTTACAATAGTCAACTTCTGTAAAAATATCTGTTTCCTCGCAGGTATGGCAAATCTCTTCTGGGTTTGTCTAGAGAAGAGAGTGGTGTTCTTGGAGATGGTATGCCGGGAGCAAATGCTGATGCTGAGGAAGATGATGACAATGAAGGTACTTAGCCTATTTTAACAATGACTGAAACAGTTGAGTCGCGCTGCAAGTCTGGGGGAGGTCAGACGCGTGCGTATTTTCATCTGTTAGGCTTGCACGTGGCTCCACCATTTTGTAAACTCTTTTGTGTTTTAACTATAAAACGTTAACTTGAGATTATAATAAACTACTTGACATTGGCAGAAATGCTACTAATCATTTTCCTACGTGTACTCTCCACATAACGGGACATTGGCACAATTGTGATAACGCATCGGACACCATTAAATAAAAATAGAATAGACTGAAACAGTTCTTGAGAGTTATTCGGTTTAACGTTTAGCCGGTTCTTGTCATATTTATAATCCGGAACCCTACGAAGTATAGATAGCATATGCCTGGGCCTAATACTGGTCCCCAAGTTGATAGTCAGAAGTATTTTTGTTTTTACTACACGAGTGCGAGTTTTGAATCTTATACGTTAAACTCGGCAGTTGAAAATGTATGGAGATATGCATCTTTCTACTGCTGATTTGACTTTCAAAAATCACACTCCTGGAGTATGATTTTTGAGTGTCAAATCAGCTGTAGAAAGATGCATATCTCCAGCACGGCTAGCATGCCACCCACGACAAAGCGTTTAAACGAGAAAAACGTCATGCACGCTCTTTCTGGCATACGTTAAATTATAAGGATGGAGGCACATCTCGATTTTTATCGTTTTCTCGGGGGTGGCATGCGAGGACTACAGTAATATTGACATTTTCAACTGCTGCGTTCAATGAATGAGTTTGAAACTCATTCTTTGAATCGCACTCTAGATATTTTTGTTTCTGTTTATTCCAGGCCTTTGACTACTTATATAGGGACAAGATACGCGTGTAATTTTACTAACAAACATTTCGGCCACTTTTTGCGGGGGGTGAGGTAACATGAAATCCGCAACTTTGGATTTTATTCCCATGACTTAAGATTTTAATTTTGAACGTTAAAAATCTTGAAAGTAGTCAAATATAAATATAAATAGTATAATAAATAGTCAAAGTGAATAGTTTTGTAATTACTAATTAAAAGTTTTATGAAACTTGTTTTCTGAAATAAATGTTTTGATTTAATTTTGATTGGTCAATGTTTGCCGGCTATTATACAGGGTGTAAGTGCCAGCCTAGCAAATACTGAAACGGTGAACTCAGACCATCAAACTGAACAACTTTCTTCATCTGAGTTCACCGTTTCAGTATTTGCTAGGTTGTCACTTACATAACCTGTATTGCTTTTTACACAGAACATTATAAAAGGGGTTAGAAGTGCAAAGTAGGCGTGGAACGTGTCGCCACAGGTTATGCAATGATTTTCATAACACCATAAGGCGTGCGGCGTGGTGAGACAAGTGGCGACAGCCGTCTCCGAAGCAAAAGCACTACTTTGCATTTCTAACCCCTCTTATAATGTTCTGTGGTTTTCTACTTTACCAAATTAAATGTTAAATCAAACATAACTTAATTCCACATAATTTTAGATCAAGAGGATGGAGAAAATGGTGAAGAAGCACTGAATGGTGAAACAAAGGCAGAGAAAACAAATGGTGAAGCATCAAAGGAAAATGGTGAAAGTTCAAAAGTGGAGAAGAGTGAGGCAGAGTCTACTACAAAGGATGAGGAACCTGGGAGCACCAAAGAGGCTGAAGGTGGTGAAGAAATGGTTAGTATTTGTATTTTTTTATATAGAACTAGCTGTCCCTGGCATGCATGGCAAATGCGGTTTTAATTTTTTTTTTTGTGTAAAATACTCCGTGGGGGTTACAGCGTGGTCAGAAACAATGCCACAACTACCAACCCTCTTTGGAAGCATTCAGTTGCACCAGCGCTCAGTTTAGTGTGCATAGTATTCAGGGTGTAAGGGTCCGCTCCCCGCAAACTGAAACGGTGAACTCCGACCATCAAACTGAACATCTTTCATTATTGAGCATACCTCAGGAAACGCGAAAAAAAATCAGCTGTCCCATACATTTGAGTCTGGCTGTTAGTTATAGTAGTACCAGGTTTATAAGTCTCACCGATCTACCTGCGCAGTTGAAAAATTTTAAAAGCGCGGCAAAAAATATAGTGACCAATCAGGATGTGACATCTTGCCGGTGCTTTCACGCCCTTTTCGCTGCCGATGCATCCATACTATAATATAATACCCGATTTTGCACTGCTCTGCGCAAACGAAGATTGACGAGTGGAACATCAGTTTTGTATGAAACAGCTAATTTTTTTTCGCGTTTCCTGAGGTATGCTCCATAGTGAAAGTTGTTCAGTTTGATGGTCTGAGTTCACAGTTTCAGTCTGCGGAGGGCTGTTCCTTACACCCTTTTATCTATTACTCTTGAGCTTTTAGCATATTGGAGGTTTTAAGATGAAATGATGTGTTAAGTAGTGATAGGTGGCTAGCTGGCTAGCTGGTAGAAGCAACCAAAACATTGCTTAAGATACCTAATCCTGTAGTACGACACCTATCAGAAGAAATGGGGTGGCCAATTCTAAATTAGAACCACACGGCTCTAGAAATAATAGTTATAATTGGTTGAACAGGAAACATCGAACGGCGAGGGAAATGACGAGTCTGCAGTCAACCTGGAAAATGAAGATGATGTGGACAATCTTCAGCTAGCGTGGGAGATGCTTGGTGAGTGATTTTATGCCTATATCCGGTATATATCATAAATATCTAAAATTTGGATATTTATTATAAATATCAATTAGCAATAGTGTAATTATTGAACTTACTTTGTGGGCGTTACTTAGTGGAAATCCATGACAAACAAATAAACAAACAGACAAGAATTCTATATGATTTAGAGCCCTTTTGGACACCAAAAAACCATATAATTATCTCTTTTTCTTGTAAATATCTTCAAAATACAGACACACTTTTACAGTTTTATAATAGTTTCGATTTGTGGCAATACATAGTTGTCAACATTCTCTAAGACAACCATTTTAGGATGTATCATCATCATCATCATATTAGCTGATAAACGTTCACTGCTAGACAATTATGATCTATACAAAGTCTATACATCATTTTCTCCTGCTTTGTATTTGCACGTTGATAGTAAAGTGGAGCGTGTTGTGTTGTATGATTGTAGACCTGGCGCGCAGTATCCTGTACCGGCGCGTGCAGGACGGCGGCGGCCAGGCGGCGCGCGCGCTGCTCGCCGACGTGCACCTCGCGCTCGGCGAGGTCGCGCTCGAGAGCGAGACCTACGACAAGGCGGTGCTCGATATGCGTTAGTATACCACATCCTGTACCGACGCGTGCAGGACGGCGGCGCGCTCGAGAGCGAGACCTACGACAAGGCGGTGCTCGATATGCGTTAGTATACCACATCCTGTACCGACGCGTGCAGGACGGCGGCGCGCTCGAGAGCGAGACCTACGACAAGGCGGTGCTCGATATGCGTTAGTATACCACATCCTGTACCGACGCGTGCAGGACGGCGGCGCGCTCGAGAGCGAGACCTACGACAAGGCGGTGCTCGATATGCGTTAGTATACCACATCCTGTACCGACGCGTGCAGGACGGCGGCGCGCTCGAGAGCGAGACCTACGACAAGGCGGTGCTCGATATGCGTTAGTATACCACATCCTGTACCGACGCGTGCAGGACGGCGGCGCGCTCGAGAGCGAGACCTACGACAAGGCGGTGCTCGATATGCGTTAGTATACCACATCCTGTACCGACGCGTGCAGGACGGCGGCGCGCTCGAGAGCGAGACCTACGACAAGGTGGTGCTCGATATGCGTTAGTATTAACTATGTGACGCACGCTGTGCCAGACATATGAACTATTTTCGGACAAGTTGTGCCAGATTTGCTTGAATCTATCCAAATCCGCACATGCAATACTCAAATATCCAAAACTATTAAGGCGGTTGCAAAGGGGTCCATTTTATACAAAACGTTGATGCACAATACGCGTAAACGGTAGTAATATATATAACTTTTTATATATGGAAAGATAGTTTGGAATATCTAGATGCCGCGTAACGAATAACATTTGCAATTTATAAAATAATTACGAAGATATAAAGCTTTGAAGTTTTTCATACAAAATTTTAAAAGCTTTATATCTTCGTAATTATATTATAAATTGCAAATGTTATTTGTGACGCGGCAACTAGATTTTCTAAACTATTTTTTCATATATAAAATACTACGCGTATTGTGCGACAAACTTTTGTATGGACTGAAACCACCTTAAGACTTGAAATTTATTGAAAACTTGAAATTTGGCAGGGATGTTTTTATTGCCATTTCACAATAATAATTTTAATTCCAAGTAAAGTTTTCTAGTATTGTAATGTCCTTACCTTAAATAGACCTTTTAAACCTGGCATAGATATGCTATACCAAAGAATGAAGGGTACAAATCTCTGCAATGAATGAACAAATAATGCAATGTTTAAAAAAAAAATAGAAAAAAATGCTCTTTAATTTAGTTATGAGTGCTTAAAAAATTAATTATTTGTTACAGAAAGCTGTTTGGAACTGCAGAAAGAACTATATAGCAGCGACGACAGGCGTATCGCGGAAACACACTACCAAATAGGTAAATAAGAACTTACTGTATTCTTATACAATAAGCTTAGTCATATGCCCACGACTATATTCCCTGAGAGGGGTAGTCAAATATATCCACATTTTACTTGTAGTGGGTGAAATTGAGTTTTTCGCCACTTGGACAGAGACAAAATACACCTCGAAATTCATGCATGTCGGGTTTCTCACGATGTGTTCCTTCACCGAAAAACTAATTAAAAAAAACAATGGACTGAGTGAATGTATTGCTGATGAATCATTCATAAATATTTAAGGTGGTTGCAGAGGGGTCAATTTTATACAAAACTTTGATGCACAATACGCGAAGACGGTATTAATATAAGTAACTTTGTACAAATAACATTTGCAGTTTATAATAATAGGTTGGGGAAAAAGTCTTTCGCATTATAGTATGTATGAAAAATGGATGCCATTTTTGAAAAAGTGGAGCAAGATCGGCATATCAGTAGTTATAGCCGAAGAACTGGGATTTGACCACAAAATAGTTTTGGCGCATTTGAAAAAAACTGGGTACACAAAAAAGCTCGATATTTGGGTACCTCCCGAGCTCACTGAAAGAAACCTAATGAACCGTGTACTCATTTGTGATTCTTTATTACGACGTAATGAAACCGAACCATTTTTGAAGAAGCTGATACAAGTGATGAAAAGTGGATCACGTACGACAAGAACGTGCGAAAAAGGTCGTGGTCAAAGGCCGGTCAGGCTTCACAGACTGTGGCGAAACCCGGGTTAACTCGCAACAAGGTAATGCTGTGTGTGTGGTGGGATTGGAAAGGCATTATTCATTATGAGCTGTTACTACCAGGCAGGACCATCGATTCTGAACTCTACTGCGAACAACTGATGAGATTTAAGCAAGAAGTTGAGAGAAAGCGGCCGGAATTAATCAACAGAAGGGGTGTGGTTTTTCATCATGATAACGCTAGACCTCAGACATCTTTAGCCACTCAGCAAAAATTAAGAGAGCTTGGCTGGGAGGTGTTAATGCATCCGCCGTATAGTCCTGACCTTGCACCTTCAGATTTCCACCTGTTTCGGTCTCTTCAGAATTCTTTAGGCAGTGTCAGGTTAACATCACGAGAGGACTGCCAAAACTACTTGTCGCGGTATTTTGATCAGAAGCCCCAAAATTTCTATAGCAATGGGATCATGTCCCTACCTACAAGATGGCAAAAAGTTATCGGACAAAATGGTACCTACATACTTTAGTTAAATGTAAATAAACTATATTAAAAAATAGGCGGGTCCACACCGACCGAGCAGCCTCGGGCGAGGCCCGCCGCGCGCGGCAAACGTCCCACCGCGGGCGAGGCTTATTCGTTCGGATAATTTTACAGCCCGAGGCTGCCTCGCTCGCTCGCCCCGAGCCGTATTATACAAGATGGCGCCGAACTTTTTTTTTTTAACGTTTATGGCCTGGTAACGTAGACCTTTGGGCCAAGTCTTAATTTGTTCACATCACATCATTTTTTTTAAAAAACACTTCACTTTACTTTTACACAAATCGCGATTTTTCACGTCTATAAGACCCCAACAACGATTCCATTTTTTTTTCAAGTCCTTAACAGGCACATCCAATTGACGGCTTATATCTAGGCAGGAATCCTCTCTCATTCAAACCTTTATATCTTCGTAATTATTTTATAAATTGCAAATGTTATTTGTGAAGCGACAACTAGATTTTATAAGCTATTTTTCTATATATAAAATATTACTTTTATTAATTCCGTCTACGCGTATTGTTCGTCAAACTTTTGTATGGACTGAGACCACCTTAAGCCAAAAAACGCAACTATTGTCCAAATTTCATAATTTTATCTATAGCGGTTTGGGCAAGGCGATGATAAAGCGAGAACAAATTTTTTATAGGCTTAGATGAAAATGATATCACAAACTAATTTTCACAGGCCTGGCAAACTCCCTCGCCTCAAACTTCGAAGACGCCATCACTCATTTCAAGAACGCAGCGAACATTCTAGGAACCAGAATAAAATCCCTAGAAAGTCCCACCGCCGCCGCAGAAGATGCTACCGTCAAGAAATTCACCACCGCTGACCCAGGCTACACAATCGAGGGAGAAATAAAGGAGTTGAAGGAGCTCCTTCCTGAGATCCAGGAGAAGATCCAGGATATGATGGATTACAAAGCCGAGGTAAGACCCTGTGACTGTATTGAGGAAACCCGGAACATGCTTAGAGGCATGTTTCTGAAGGAGAAAAATCGCTGCTATGTAGACTGTGCTTAAGACTGATTTTTTATATTAACATCTTTATTACTCTTGTTTTTTTTCGAAGTGATTTGAATACATTCCAAAAATTGTTATTTGATTGTTCCTAATCTTGGATAAATAAGATTATAGATCTGACGGCTATCGGCTTACGCCTTAGATTCAAGTTTAGGATAGTATAGATGAATTCAAATATCAGTAGCCGACTAAAGGCCTGTTTCACAATTTTCTGATAAGTCGACACTGATAAGGAAATAATAGCCTATGCAACAGATAAATAGACCAGAATCTAATTAAGATAGGAAGTGGTGAAAGAGACTTTAAAGTCTCTTTCACCACTTCCTATCTACCAGGTTTTAAAACCTGGTTGACCGTCAGGTCTAGTATTGTGATATTCTATGTAAATGTGTAAGATTTCGTAATGCGACAATACCTAAAACGTGTAATCATTTTTAAGCAAGACTTTGTTTATTATCAGTATTATTATCAGTGGTATTTATAGATTTGTCCAATCAGTGCCTTAATGAGTCTCAAGTTGAATTTTAATACTCTTAGATTAAGTTTTACTTTGTATTCTTTCGTAGGACATAAATTTAAGAAACCACGTGGCCATTTTTGTATCTTTTTTGTATACTTTTTGAAATAAAAATTGTTCCAAATCTGTAATTTGTATTATTTCAGCTCGTGCCCAATACATTAATGGCCATGTGGTTATCTTTTATTTAATTATTGAATAGTCATGGCCATTGATGTCAAATCCATGATCATTATAACACTCTAAACTATAATTTTTATGGTAACTGTGAATGTATCTCATTCATAATTACGTCAGAGTAAGTAAGTAAGTATTATTGATTTTTAAACATGTTACAGCCATGTTGTGCTATGTCGAAAGTGCGGGTTCAAGTCCCGCCCGAGACAAATTTTTCAATCTTTAATTTGATTTAAATAAGTATTCATCCGTAAGTTATGGATGAATTTGACGTAATAGGGATTCCGAGTTCAGCTTTGCCCCCTTTTTATCATCCTTAGAGTGTACCAAGTTTATACGAATACGGTTCATTTGAGCGTAGACAGAGTAAACTAGGTAGACCATAGTTATGGTTGCATGAAAAAGAAACTTAGACAATTTCCTGAAAACCTAGACTTAGAACTTCATCACGTGCTAGTTTAATATAGGCATCACAGCACATTATACAGGGTGTAACAAAACAGCCTAGTAATAAGGGTGGTTTGGATTAGACCATCAAATTGGACAACTTTTATTATGGAGATAACATTAAAGAAATCTGCTGTCCGGGACCCTATCCGTAAAGCCTATGCTGTCCGTGTCCGTCTGTCCTACCTATAAATGGCTGTATCTTTTGAACTGTAATAGCTAGACGGTTTAGTTCTTTTTCGCCGGATTCCTTATTGGACGGATAATCTTTTTGAAGGTACATTTTAATTGATCAGCTGGGCTAGCACGTTGCATGTGTTATATCACTTTTATCTCGTTCGTTCGCGCGCAAATAGAAAGAGAGCGGTAGCGTGATAGCGCTATATCAAGGTGGCATAGCCATGTATATGTATCATGGATATTGGATACAAACCAAATACATTTGCCAGTTTCCTGACATGTATACATTTCCGGTGAAAAAGGAATCTATCCAAACAAGAATCTGGCCAAAACGGAATCCGTCCAATAAGGAATCTGGCGAAAAAGGACTTGCCCAAAACTGCTGCTCGAAAAGTTCTCCGCTATGTGTGCGCTGACCCCGAGGTGAAACCACAAAGCCACAAATAAATCATTGAATTTATTTTGTAGCCGTAAGTGCGCGTCTAATGCGTGCGCCTGTTTTACTCCATGCATGGAGCTGCCCTTCTGGAATGTTTATTTATCCACAGACAATAAAGCGAGTACGTGAGACTCTGTGCGGCAACGTGGAGGGGGGTTCGTCAAACGGGGCAGGGAGTTCGTCCAACGGGGCCGGGAGTTCGTCCAACGGGGCAGGGGGTTCGTCCAGCTTCTCCACCATCAGCTCGGCGTCGAGCTCCTCCCGGCCGGCCGCCTCGGACATATCGCATCTTATCAGGAGGAAGCGCAAGCCCAGCGAGTCCGAAGCATCGCCCGCTAAGAGGGCTAACACGTGAATCTTATTTACTTGTTTTGGAACGTCTGAATTTATTATTGAAGTTTGATCTGAGCTTGTTAATAGGTAATAATATTTTGTACATACTTAAATAAATTCACGTCACGGTCTAAAATATTGTTATAATTTCGTTTTGGATGCAGTTGGGTGTGATTTGAGCGTAATTAATTTGGCAATAGTCTTGTCGTTGCGAAATACTTGTCATACGACGCCGATGTGCTAAAAGAGAGCCTAAATCGGCGATAGAACATTTTTTTTTTTTTTACTTTAAGACGGTTGCAGAGGGGTCAATTTTATACAAAACTTTGACGCACAATACGCGTAGACGGTATTAAGATAAGTAACTTTGTATATATGGAAAAATAGTTTAGAAAATCTAGATGCCGCGTAACAAATAACATTTACAATTTATAAAATAATTACGAAGATATAAAGCTTTGAAATTCTTCATACAAATTTTTAAAAGCTTTATATCTTCGTAATGATATTATAAATTGCAAATGTTATTTGTTACGCGGCAACTAGATTTTCTAAACTATTTTTCCATATATAAAATATTACTATTATTAATTCCGTCTACGCGTATTGTGCGTCAAACTTTTGTATGGACTGAAACCACCTTAAGGTGGTTAGCGTTGTCAGTCGTTTGCGCCGTCTTAATTCCCGATTATAAATCGATATTGCGTCCGATTTTGAAATAATAATTCTTGTTGAACTTATTTCGCCTTGAATATCTTTCCACAACTTCGAACCAAAATTAATGGTCATAGAGTTGAACTTGAATTTTTATTTAAAACGTAACTCTGTCGGCAGCTCGAAACCCCTCTTTTTGTTAACACTTAAATACCTCACATGTTACAAGTGACCACGGCGAATAACGTTTTATTTCTCAGTTCTCATACGCACCTATCGTCTTAAACTATTTAGCAAGTTAGTGCAAAGTTCAGACATTACAAAAATAGAGTGAATAAAACTTTTGTTGATGTGATTTAATGTCTTACAAGTGCTAACCAAGGAAAAAATAATATTCTGTTAGAACTTGTCCATCCAAACATTTATTTTTACGGCACCAAAATTGAAGGGCCATTCTCCCTGGTTTTATTTGGTTTTGAAAAATCTGTTTTTCATACATTTTCGATGAAATGAACTAATAAATGAAATGTCCTGCCATAACATGACATTTTAAACATTTCCTAAGCATGTTCTAAGTCCATTTTTGACATGGACAGGCTCCATATACATTTTTGGTCCAAAATTCCAAATGTGTAATGTCTCTACAGCCATAATAATAAATGCTTTGATGGACAAGATTTAACAGAATATAACATTATTTTTCTTTGACCAGCACTTTCATATTTGGACCAATATGAAGCCTGGATGATGTCCTTTGCATTATATTTAGATCAAAGAATAAGTACTATATTATAAACATTCAGACCCACTGACTGACTGTGCATACTCTAAGGTGCTGTTTATACAGAAAAGACGTGTGGCGGTGACGGATTGTCAAAGTAACACCAATATAAACCTTATAGTACGTAGCATAGCGTCGTTTGTGTCGCCCGTTTCACCCCACCCGCGCCACGCCTGCGCCACGTCTCTTCTATTGGACTAAGAGATAAGTGTACTTTTTGCAACCATCAGTAGCAAGGCTGATTCAGTGTTTATGGGGTGTAAAGCATCTCTGTGATGGGAATGAACTAGGTCTGCCTGCATAACTCGGCTCGTACAGACGTTTAAAGGTCAGTAAAAAATTAACGATCAGCTGCAAGGCTGATCGTATGATATTATTGTAGTGTGTACTGTCGCTATGTGGACAGTACAAAAACTGACATGAACTGTCAGTCGGTTTAGGAGACACAGGCGTTCAAAGGTCGGACCTTTGAACGGCTGCATCTTCTAAAGCAACTGATGAACCATGCCAGTTTTAGTACTGTTCAAATAGCTACAGTGCATACTACAATGATATGATACGATCAGCCTTGCAGCTGATCGTTAATTTTTTACTGATCTTTAAACATCAGTAACTTCTAAACCGACTGAAGTTATGCAGGCAGATCTAGTTCATCCCCATCACAGAGATGCTCTACACCCCATAAACACTGAATCAGCCTTCTACACCCCATAAACACTGAATCAGCCTTGTTGCTGATGGTTGCAAAAAGTACACTTATCTCTTAGTCTATATATAAACCGCGTCTAAGGTTCTGTGAATTAGGTTTATAATCTAAATATAGTTTGCGCAGAATACACATCCAAAAATGTTGCGTTCTGAAGTTCAGACACTTTCCTTATTAGATAACTTACTGTAGACGTAATGTAGTTTATAAAGTATTTAGTATTGACGAAGCAAGCGCATGGCAAGACTGAACTAATTAGGAACACGTTGTAAATTATTGCGAGGAAGGCTGAAGCGCGTGATCATACCAGTTGTCTATTAATAATTCCTCCTTCAATATTATTTAAAAAAGTAGTATGTAGGATCCCATATCGACTGTGGGGGGTTGGGTCCGGAATAAAAAAAATAAAATTTTAATGGTTTATTACTATTGTTATCGAGTGAAACCGCACCGCTACGGTCAAACTTGGAAGAATTAAGAGAGTGTTGGTGTACCCTCATTAAACGTTTGAGAGTAGGTATTACCCGAAAACTAGGTTTCGCCTTCTGTTCAGTAACAAGAGAAACTAAATTCTTTAAATAATATAATAGGATATAGTAGGACTGTTTAGTAAAAGCCCAATACACAAATTAAGCATGTTCTTAGTGTTAGTAAGCTGAATGTCGAGGTCGAGGACCGAGCTGCGTGTAAGAGGCCGGAAGCCGAGATCTATTGGCGTGTGCTATGCCAATGCCTCACTATCTTTGACTACTTATATAGGGACTAGTTGCGCGTGATATTCTACTAACAAACATTTCTGCCACTTCTTGCGGTGGCGGCATGAAAGCCTCAACTTTGGATTTTATTCTCCATAACTTTAGATTCTAATTTTGAACGTTTAAAATCATAAAAAATAGTCTCGCGTGAACCCCAGACGTTCTAAGTTCGAAATTATTGTTTCGCAATTATAGGGTGTCTCGTTTAAAGATTTTTAAAGATAAGGTATAAAATTGAATGTAAATGCACATGATTAATGGATCTTATACCGTGGCAGAGGGGAAATGCTACCGCAAGGCTAGTCCTTATAATAAATAGTCAAAGCTCGCTATCGATGTTTGCGAGGCCGCGCCGCGGGCTAAGCCAAACCACTATCAGGTAATCGGTTAAATCTTAATGCGATTTTCCAATAAATGCGTTCGTTGCGTTTGTAAACTGCTACATTTTACCTACGCTCGATGAATGTGATTGTAAACCACGGCGCACTTCGAATGGGTCGTATGTATTGGTTTAATTAGTGTATTGGGTAAAAGTTTAAGAGGAGCAATTTTTTACAAAACTTTGACGCACAATGCGCGTAGACGGTATTAATATAAGTAACATTGTATATATGGAAAAATAGTATAGAAAATCTAGATGCCGCGTCACAAATAACATTTGAAATATATAAAATAATTACAAAGATATAAAGCTTTGAAATTCTTCATACAAATTTTTAAAAGCTTTATATCTTCGTAATTATATTATAAATTGCAAATGTTATTTGTGACGCGGCAACTAGATTTTCTAAACGTTATTTCCATATATAACATATTACTTTTATTAATTCCGTCTACGCGTATTATGCGTCAAACTTTTGTATGAACTGAAACCACCTTAAACAAACTACTGCCACATATTGTTTAAATTATATGATACAGCATTTTTTAGTCCATATTCATGAATTCAAAATCAGATTTTTATTTCTTTCTTTTTTATATCATAATTATAATAAATAATTAATTTAGTTCACAATATCTATCGTAAGAATAATAACAACTTGTTAGTTTTAATTTTCGTTTGTTATGTCTAGATGTGTGCTTATTTATGTTGTATTAAGGTTTACATTAATAAATTCACAATTTGAGTATAGATTTGATGTCTATTATTTTAACATTCATATACTCACGCCATTATCCTACATGGGTAGGCAGAGACTACGGCTCGCCTCGCCACACTCTACGATTCTGACATACTTCTCTCGCCTCATCCACTTTCATAATCTCTTCATGCACTTCCGTCAATTGAGGGTGCTACGAACTTGTCCTTTTTGGAGGCCATTTATTTGGTCGTGGTATATTATTTTAAATTATCTAAATATGTTTTGTTTCTCAAAAGGTATGCGTAGGTGTATTTTTAGACGTTGTGTGGTAAGCAAAGTCCTAGAGTCAGCTAAGGCAAGGCATTTGCTAAAGGAAGGCAAACGATAACTAACCAAACGTTACAATTACTGCGTTAATAAACAAAGACCTCTGGCGTCGTTAAAAAACTTCTTTGACTGCCAAATTACCGACGAACAATGGAAAATCAATTGTTATTGTGACCGATGGTGTTGAAGAGTTCAACATTATGTGTGCCATCATTACTTAGGTACCTAAATGTGCAAAAAGCTTCGTCCACCTTTCCTCGTGCTCGAGGACCCTCGTGTCATCTCATGAGCAACTCGCTAACACGACTTGCATCACTTCGTTGACAAAAGGTCCCTTAGCCCTCAGAACGTCACATTTACCTTCTAGTCGTTATGGTTTTCGTATTGCTCATAATATTGTATAATACCTAGGTATTGAAGTTAAAGCTTAAAGGTAAACTCTAAAACTACAGAAATATCTTAGAAGGTGAACAAAAATTTCTGTAATAGGCAGGTAACAAAATAAAAAAACCGGCCAAGTGCGAGTCGAAGTCGCGCATGGAGGGATCCGTACCACCATACAATATTATCAAAAACATTGTGATTTCCTCGGGACCCTTAGCGCGGGCCCGACACACACTTGGCCGGTTTTTATAATTTTTTGTTTTACCTTGGAGTACCATGTACCATGTACGTAATCAGTAAATAACACCAAGTTTCACGTCTGTATGTATTGCCATTTTTACGATCAAGCAAAAACAAAAAACCTTGAAGAAAACACGTTTCTTGTATGGGTTAATTTTTTATAATATTTTTTACTTTTTGTAATTCCCTATAATATTATTTGTTAGCAAATCCAAAACAATAAGACACATTTTTTTGTGTGATAAATCTCACCAGATGTTGAGTGATGATGAGGCCGAAGATGTAGCATGCTTACCTAGAAAAATGCCTATTCACTCTCGCCTTGAAGAGAACCAGGTTGTATTGCTCAGGGAACAGGTCCGCAGGCAGTGCGTTCCACTCCTTAGACGTGCGCATTTTTTTTTTTTAATTTTTTTTTTCAGATTGCAAACCCTTTTGAGCTCCATCCAGTCCTCAGGACAAAGATGGGGTCCAAGATGTAGCGAGCTTACCCAGAGAAATACTGACGCAGGCAGGGCATTCCACTCCTTAGCTGTGCGCATATAAAAGAATCAGAAAGGCGCTTAGTGCGGATATGTGGGATATCGACCATGAAGGGGTGGTATCCCGCGGTGCGTCTGGAAGTCCGATTGTAGAAAGGGGAAGGCGGGATGAGCTCATGCAGCTCGTAGAAGACCGACAAGCACGCTACTCTGCGGCGCCCTAAAATAGTACATTATGATACAAGTGAGCAAAGTTTGTCATTACAGCCGAGGCGGGATTGCAGCACGAGCCGTCAGGCGAGTGATGCATACTAGCCGAGGGCTGTTTGTTATGAACAACGCTCACGCGTTTCAAACGACGTTTTTCAACATACTTCCGAGGAAAAACTAATAAAATTTCGTAAAATACAACAATTTTAGATAAATATTTGTGGAAAATGGCGCTGGGCTTTTTTTTTGCGTTCCGTACTTAGAGATAGCTATAGTCGGGGAAATCTACGGATTTTTGTATGGAGTCTGTTGCATTAATTACACTTTTGGTGATAATTTGGAATATAGTAGATACAATACCTGAAAAACATAAAATCTCAATAATCACCGATTTCTTATTGTGTATTACTTACTGAATAGATTAAATTTAGGTATGAGCAAAAAATGGAAAACTGGTGATTTTATACAGGACGACTTCGTTCAATACGTTTTACTTATAATTATAACAATAATAATCCCCGGTTAATATCGTAAATTTGAGTAGAAATTTAATATTTTGTAAGATTTCCAAAATTATAACCTCGAAACTTAATTATTTAACGTTTGACTGTACACATTAAATTTGCCTTGTGATAATTATCTGTCTCTTTTGCTGGTATGCTGGAAGAAATATCTTTAGAAATAAGTTTGCCCTTTGTACATTTATATGGATTTTAAGGTATTTCTCAGGGTCCTCAGCCTACATAACCACGAAATATCGACAAAAGTGTTACAAACTAACAGTAATCAGTTCAAACACAATTCACTAAAGTGTCTTTAATGCAATCTCAAACCTTATTTTTCCTAGACTACTATGCGCGCGCAGGTCGACGAAGAGGCAAAGACGTTAACCGACATTCAACCAGCGATATTTTGTTGTAAACAACATATTTAAAACGTTATAAACTTAATATATGTATTTATAACACCAACTAATGTTAATTTGTTAATTAAAACAAATTGGTTGATGAAATGAAGCGTTTATTTATCATATCTATCTATTACTATTATACAACTGTAACAGGAAGTTTGTCTGTACATTGAAGATATTAACAAAAAAAAAGTTACGATTATGGTTTTTAGGTGTCCCTGATTCCATTGCACCAATTTTTTGATTTTTTTCTGTCTGTTTGTTTGTGTGTTTGTTTGAACGAGTATCACGCAAAAACTACTGAACCCATTTTGATGAAACTTTTTTGTTTGATAGCTTATGATCTGACTTAAAATCTGGTATATAATTTGTGCGGACGAAGTCGCGGGTTAACGCTCGTCTAAACTATTATAAAACTGTAGCAGAACGTTTGTCTGTACATTGAAGATATTAACAAAAAAAAAGTTACGATATGGTTACTAGGTGTCCCTGATTCCATTTCACCAATTTTTGGATTTTTTGTCGGTCTGTTTGTTTGTGTGTTTGTTTGGGTGTTTGTTTGTTTGTTTGAACGAGTATCACGCAAAAACTACTGAACCGATTTTGATGAAACTTTTTTTGTTTGATAGCTTATGATCTGACTTAAAATCTGGTATATAATTTGTGCGGACAAAGTCGCGGGTTAACGCTCGTACTATTATAAAACTGTAACAGGAATTTGTCTGTACATTGAAGATATTAACAAAAAAAAGTTACGATATGGTTTTTAGGTGTCCCTGATTCCATTTCACCAATGTTTGGATTTTTTGTCTGTCTGTTTGTTCGTGTGTTTGTTTAGGTGTTTGTTTGTTTGAACGAGTATCATGCAAAAACTACTGAACCGATTTTGATGAAACTTTTTTTGTTTGATAGCTTATGATCTGACTTAAACTCTAAAATCTGGTATATAATTTGTGCGGACAAAGTCGCGGGTTAACGCTCGTCTATACTATTATAAAACTGTAACAGGAAGTTTGTCTGCACATTGAAGATATTAACAAAAAAAAAGTTACGATATGGTTTTTAGGTGTCCCTGATTCCATTTCACCTATTTTTGGCTTTTTTGTCTGTCTGTTTGTTTGTGTGTTTGTTTGTTTGTTTGAACGAGTATCACGCAAAAACTACTGAACCGATTTTGATGAAACTTTTTTTGTTTGATAGCTTATGATCTGACTTAAAATCTGGTATATAATTTGTGCGGACGATGTCGCGGGTTAACGCTCGTACTATTATAAAACTGTAACAGGAATTTGTCTGTACATTGAAGATATTAACAAAAAAAAGTTACGATATGGTTTTTAGGTGTCCCTGATTCCATTTCACCAAGTTTTGGATTTTTTGTCTGTCTGTTTGTTTGTGTGTTTGTTTGTTTAAACGAGTATCACGCAAAAACTACTGAACCGATTTTGATGAAACTTTTTTTGTTTGATAGCTTATGATCTGACTTAAAATCTGGTATATAATTTGTGCGGACGAAGTCGCGGGTTAACGCTCGTTTTAACTAAAACAGATTAATTTATTCAGAAAAAAGTTTTTTTTTTACATAAAAACTCTTTACTGAGATTTAAAAACAAACTATAGAAAAAAAATTACATTACGCGTGTTCTATGATAGATATCCAATAGAGGATTGAGCTGTGTCAAATAATCTTTCTCTCGGTTTAATCAAACATAATCCATAGCTCAAACACATACAAACTATTTGACACGCATAAAGTTGACCACGCTAGAAGAAGAAGGCAATCTTTGTCCGCGGTGTCTCATTCTAACAGTGTACTGGTGTCTCATTCTAACAGTGTACTGGTGTTGCCATTTGCTAATGTTATGATTTCAACCGAATTAGTAAGATCAAATGAAGCAAAAATGTATCAAACCTTTTTAAATTATTTGTGTGTTGAAAAGCCGTGGTAGTAAAAAAGAAAAAATTTGACAACCCTATTTGCCATTTTATTTGAAATTGCTGCCAGCCGTCAAATTTATTTCTTATATTTTTATCCACATTTTTAAGTTAAAATGTTTCGTATTTGCTTAATCGACGGCTGCAAAAGCGAATATTATCCAGTTTGTGGCTTATCGTATCACAGGTTTGTATTTTTAATATGTTTTAGTTTTGAAAATATTAAAGTATTAGGGTAACAACAAACATAGAAGGTAAGCTTCGGAAGCAAACAAAATTTCAGTTTGAATTAAAATTGCTGCGTAACACCTAAATTATGATAAAAATTACGAAGATAAAACATAATCTTCTTCTTATCGTGTCGACTTCAAATTCTGAACAAAGTCGCTAAATAGTAGCTTGCCAGAATCGGTCAACCGATACTGCACCGTCGTAAAAACAAAATAGGTAGGTAATGTTAAGATATAATAATGCTGGCGGTGCGCTAGCGTGCAAGCTACACACGAACACAAAAAAATGTACTTAGCGTCGATGGCGCGTTGCAGAGAGGTATGGACACTAGAACATTCAATCGCGAGGGTCCGGGTTCTAATCCGCACGGACAACATAACATGATAATTATGTTCCTACCAATGCTTTTTCTAACTTGTGTATACGTAATGCCGCCTGCTCGAAAAACATCGTGTGGAAACCTGCATACGCTGAAGTAAAAATTCGCATGCTTATGTGAAGTCTATCAATCCGCATCGGCATCAATCCGGGCACGTGTGGTGAACTAACGCCTATGAAAACTCCCTGAGGGTAGTCATGTGCCTGGAAGTGGGACGTACTTCGTACATCGGTTAATGATGATGATGTATAAACTGGCATATTTTCTCCTGCTTTCGGCTTGACGTAAAATTTTGGGTATCAAAATGAGTATTGTTTTATTTATTTTAGGATTCCCAAGAAAAAATGTACCTGGTACGCTAGTTTTTTTCTCATCAAGGTAGCGTAGGCAGGTACACATTTTCAGTGGTAAAACACCTGCACAAATAGTAAAAATATTCAAAAGTCGTAAAAGCATAATCGCATTGCCACCCTACTAAGGATAGGGACACGACGGCCAACAACTTCTATCCCGCTTTGCCCAAAATTCCGAGAAGAGCTCTCTCCAGGTGTACGTAGTACTTACTATCTCTATGTGTTCTATAAGCTGCAACTGCATTATAAATTTATAAGGAAGCTGGGAATGAATAGGTATTGGAGCCACTTTACGAGCAAGTATGTTGAAAAGATTCTATTCTATAGGGTTTCTACATGAACTTAATATTACTACCGGTTTTCTATAAAATTTATTTTGTGGCAAACGTCGAGATTATAATTCTCTTTGTTTGTGGCTGCTGTGATTGATGGTAGTCAATTTATTGAAACATAAATTTTGTGATTCTTATAAAATGTTGTGTAACGAAAATTTTCGCATAGATTATTAAACTAAATAGGTAAAAGTTCCTTGTTATAATAAAAACAAAAGAATTAAAAAAAAAATCATTACATGTTAAATATTAACAACATTTAAAATGTAATTCGATCTATTGCACATTCAATTAAGAGCTAAAAGGGTATATTTCCTTGAATTTTACATCGTACCTAAGTATTATTGATTCTAAACTTTGACCACAGCTTTGCCGCTGTTTTCACCGGCTAACATTCCAATAAAAGCGTCAAATAATTTATCGAAACCCTCCGTCACGTGCTCCCTTGCCTGTATCTTGCCACTCTTGATCCATTGGATAAGTTGAATCAAAGCTTCATCCCAACGATGTACCCAATGCCATACCAAGAAACCTTCGACCTTAAGTTGTTTGAACACAATAGACGGTTGCAAAATGGTCGCTTTGGGCATCTTTGTCGGGTCATCGTTGTATGCACTGATGGATCCACAGACTGCAACTCTTCCGAAAAGGTTCATCTGGCCCATGATGACGCTGCTGATCTCTCCACCGACGTTGTCGAAGTAGCAATCCACTCCTTTAGGAGCTGCTTCTTTGAGGACTTTGTTAACGTCAACCGTCTTGTAGTTGAAAGCCTTGTCGAAACCAAGCTCTTTCTCAAGCCACTGCACTTTGTCATCAGAACCAGCGAAGCCGATGACTTTGCAGCCCTTGATCTTTGCAATCTGACCAACCAAAGAGCCCACTGCACCTGCGGCGCCCGTGACAACGACGGTCTCTCCTGCTTTAGGTTTACAGAGCTCCTGGAATCCGAAATAAGCAGAGACTCCTGGCATGCCGACGGCACCGACGCCCAGAGATGGAGATAGGCCATGTAGATCTGGTAGTTTATAAATTCTATGGTTAGGATCTGTGGACGGTGTAGTGTCGAGGATAGAATGGGTGCACCAGCCCTTGTGAGAGACAACCTTGCAGCCGACCGGGTATGCAGCGCTCTTGCTTTCTAGAACCTCGGCCACTTGATAACTGAACTGGTCATAGGGGAGTTCAGAACGGCGGTTGTATGCACGGAGGTAAGGATCTACGCTGATCCATTCGGCATTGACGAGGATTTGTCCGTCTTTCAAGGGAGGCAGTTCGTATTCAACAATCTCGAAATCGTCGCGTTTCGGTTCTCCCTCGAAATACTTCTTGACGACATATTTACGTGCCTTGACCATTGTGAATGTGTTGTTAAACAGACGCCGACTGGAATGAAACAATAGTATAAATTAGTTTCTCATTTTCTAAACAATGTAGGGAATTTTCATGGAAATTACTGTTTCGATAACAAGTTCCTTTTCACACATTCCTGTCACCGGGCACCCAATGCCCGCGCTGCCCCGGCAACTGAAAAGTGTGAAGGACACGAAAAAGTGATCATATTTAAAACGACATAGAAAAAATAGTTCCCCGGTTTGTATAGGTATCTGTGCTCTACCTATACAGGGTGAAATTTATATAATTAGCATCCTTTTTAACTAAGAGTCTACCCATCAAACTGAACAACTTTTACTATGGGAGCAAACGGATCGGAGCAAAAAAAAAAATCTGCTGTTTCATACTAAACTGCAATGCCTATTCGACTTAATTGTATGCAACAACAGATTTTTTTGCTCCGATCCCTTTGCTACCATAGTAAAAGTTGTTCAGTTTGATGGATAGACTCTTAGTTGTACTCACGAACAAATTTCGTATTCCGTATTCCCTTCGTATATTATGTTTTCTCCTCCAAAACTAAACCGATATAATTCTTTTAAGAATAATATGAGAAAGACTTTGGCAATGTCAGTATGTTTTGTTATTTTGCTCTTTATAATCGTCAAATTTGTTTGCTGGTTGTTTGAAAACGGACGGTAAAATTTGTCATTTTCGAAGGTGCCTAGTTCTTACAGTAATTAATAAATGCAAAAAAGCAAAACATAGGGACATAGCAGATGTATTGTATAGTAAAAAAATTTTGCTCTGGTGTAATTATCCAGGGAGTAAACAGGGGAATGAGTTTGTATGGAAAAAACTGCACCCGCCTATCCTCTTAATGAAAATAGGTAATAACAAAGTCTAGCAGATAATTTGACCTGCAGAGTTTTTTATGTTCACTCTAGCGTGACTTCTTTATCATGTAAAAGTTAGGTACCTACCTATTTGTTAAATTTTTATCTATAAATGCTCAAATTGTTTAATCCGTAATCAATAATAAGATTCTGACGCCTGTCTCCCATTGGAGTATAAGCAGAGAAATTAGACAACTTACCGCATAGCATAACATAGCATATGCTCACGACAACCGCGATAACTTAAATCGTTTTTACATTTAAAGTAACTACGTTTATTTTAACAAGTAGGTACCTATTACTATAAGTAATGCTTTTAAAAAAGTTAAATACATACTTTAGAGCTATGAAAATTATTACATTATCAACATTTGCACAGGATTTACACTTAGTTAGACTAGGTAAACTGGTTATCAATGTGTCAATATGCAACTTACCTTTTGCCGGTAAATTCAGCTAAAAAATTAAATGACCTTCCGCCGGTGAGGATCGACGCAGACTAAACTAAACTACTACACCATTATGTATATACGAGCGTTAACTCGCGACTTCGTCCGCACAAATTATATACCAGATTTTAAGTCAGATCATAAGCTATCAAACAAAAAAAGTTTCATCAAAATCGGTTCAGTAGTTTTTGCGTGATACTCGTTCAAACAACAGACCGACAAAAAATCCAAAAATTGGTGAAATGAAATCAGGGACACCTAAAAACCATATCGTAACTTATTTTTTGTTAATATCTTCAATGTACAGACACATTTCTGTTACAGCTTTATAATAGTATAGATACACTATACAAATTTTGTTTGTCATGACCAATCAGCACCTACACATCAGTGATAACTGATAAGTATTGTACACTTTATAATTGACGATGCGTCATCGCCACGATAACACACATTAGCCCAGTCATTTTACGGAGTTTTGTTAGGAGAGGTGGGAAGTAATTACTAATTGGACTTCTAAACTGTAACCGGCACCATTTAGTGACAAAAAAACTATCTGAAAACATAAATATTAAAAAAAATTCGCTACGCACCATAGAAATTAAAATTGTGAGTCCCAGAAGGCTTTATTCGTCACTCATTTGAATTAGATTTAAGAACAGACATTATTTTTGAGCAATAAAATAGGCATTGAAATTTAAAAAATTAGGTTTTTGTTAGAAAATACGAATGTATTTTTCAAAACCCTCTAACTAGAAAAAATATTTACATAATGTTTGAAATTAATGCCTTAATAACTATGCATAAAAAAAATTACTGTCAGATTTAAATTTGAAATTTGGAACTGTTGCTGACGATTTTTTTTAATTTTGGTACATTTATAAGCTCAAATTGGCTCTTAAATACTATACCGAAAAAAATATCAATTACTAATTAGTCCCGGCTTAAACCGTATAATGACTGGGCTAATGCCTATTTTGAATTATCATCATGATATTTCATTTTCAATATGGGTCTACCTAACCTAATAGGTAAGTAATAAGTTGAACTACGTCGGGGAATATAGTCGTGAGCATATTCTAAAACACCAAACAATTTTGTTTTCATAAAAAACTGGCCAAGTGTGTGTGCACAGGGTAGGGCTCCGTAGTTGCCCGTCACAATATACGGACTTAGATTTTGTTTTATACTACGGTTTGATGGTCGGAAGCACCCCTTTAAGTAACTGTCCCATTTTATTTTACTCCCTGTGGGTATACAGGGTATACACTACTATGTATATATGGAAAAATAGTTAAGAAAATTTAGATGCCGCGTCATAAATAACATTTGCAATTTATAAAATAATTGGCGCCTTAAAACAGTTTTTTTTGACAATAATATCTCCTTTCCGACTCACTTTACGATGAAAATAGATGTCTAACTAATTAAACTAGAGACAATTTAGCCCAGTCATTTTACGTTTGTATCCGGGACTAATTAATAATTGAAATTTTTTTTTTTGGTATAATATTGAAGAGCCAATTAGAGCCTCAGAATGTACCAAAATTAAAAAAAAAAACATGTCAGCAACAGTTCCAATTTAAAAATGTAGGTATTATCTCGTTCTAAAAAACCTGATGGCATTTTCTTTTGCACATATTTAAGGCTTTACGATTATACATGCTTCAAACAAGGTGTTAATATTTTTTTCTACTTAGAAGGTTTTGAAAAATACATTAGTATTTTCTAATAAATACCTTATTTTTTTAAATTTCAATGCCTATTTTATTGCTCAAGTTTTGAGTTTTGAGTCTGGACCGGAAGTGGGCATCACTTGGCCAGACGGATAGTTGGCAGATGGATGAAATCAGTGACAGAGTGGTAGACGTGGAAAGGGAAGCGGTCAGTGGGCAGAATAGCACTCATCAGATGGTCACTTTCGTTCTCTGGGTAGTGGGCTCGGTGGCGAAATTGGATAACGCAGTTCCCCGGTTTGGAAGATTGCGGGTTCAAGTCCCGCCCGAGACAAATTTTTCAATCTTTAATTTGATACAAATAAAGAAAGAGGTTGTTGTATCCGTAGTACTTATTGCAATGTGACGTTATATTCTTTTTAGTTTGTTTGGTTTATTCGTCACTTGTGGTTTTAAAATCAAATCACATGACAAGGACGGACTTAATCTAAGAATAAAATTTACTCGCGTTTGGTCGAATCCAGCCTTGGTAACTATTTCTAAACCTCCTATAAAACTGTAAAATTCGACTTGTCACATTTTTTTTTATTCGACAAAATGCCGTACGTCAAGATAGCTTATTATTACAACGATTCAAGAGGCCTACTCACCGAAATGCCTAAATGTCAATCCAAACTAAGCCAAAACCAGCTTTTGTGAAAACTCCGTTTAAATGGGTTCAGTTGTTTTATGTAAGGAATACTCTGGTGTAGGCGTCAGCAAGCCTGCCTACTCCAAATTGGTTAATAACTCCTTCCATACTGGACTGAAATATAAGTGTGCTTGTGATAAAGATTACTCAGGTTTGCATTCTTCTTATTGTGTTTTTAGCAAGCCCTGGTGTCAGAGTGTTTTCAGACTGCCTTTCGGTCTCTGACGTGGTTTTTTTATGTAACTGCTACTACCACCAGAGATAGTAACCGGGACCAACGGCTTAACGTGTCATCCGAAGTACGGAATCATCTTTCTCTTCAGACAAGAAAAACGCACAAAGTGCTCTCCGTGTCAAGAGCCCAAATTAATGCTCTTAACTAACCATAAGGTTTGCATTACCAAACATAGAGCAAACATTATGTATAGGTAGGTTAGGTACGCGTTTGTTGGAGGGTAACTAGAAAATTTGATATATAAACTTGCCACAAGTTTACGTGCTATCTGGGTACCTATCATACTGATCACTAGCAGCTAGATCTGGAGTGCGATTTTTGAATCTCATACGTTGAACTTAGCAGTTGAAAATGTATGGAGATGCATCTTTCTACTGCTGATTTGACTTTCAAAAATCGCACTCCTGATAGTGAAACTTGATAAACTAGCTGAAATCACTCACAAACTCACAATTCTTACGGGATTCTTCAGTTTTTCATCAATAAAATGCCTGAAGGACACAGCTCCGGCAGACTTCTCGCTCGGCCTCATGCTGGGTAGCATCTTCACCCGCGCCGAGGGCGCCAGGCTGGCGCCGACGGAGCTTGGCACACCATAACCCGTCACAGCCAACACCTCCATGCTTGTGTCGTATTTTAACATTATCGCCTGAGAAATAAATAGGTATAATAAGGTGACACCACGGACTCGATTCTCCAGAGGGCCCGGATTGATTTGACCCTCACCTACTATCTTGCCTTAATAACCGGCCGGCCAGGAGTGGAGTTAGTTTAATTGCTTATTATTTAAAATAGGATCTAACTTCGTTTGTAAGTAGCAGCGCGCTCGGGTGCTCTCGCTCTCCAATCCAAGGACTTATTCTCTTAATAGGTATATAAGTGCTGCTGACGGTTACCTGTAATTTCTCCATATCGGCGTTCAACTTCTGCCTGGCAGTTAATTCAACTTTAAACTCATCGATGAGATAAGCCCAGTACTTGTTTACTTTGGCATAATCAAGAAGTTGGGAGCGAGGCAAGAACGACATAATGAGCTTGCCAATGGATGAAGGTAGCAGTTGAACCTGTAGACGAAAATTAATACTTACACTCCATTTAACACAATTGTTATTATACAAAAAAAGTGCGCAAAGCAAAGACTCGAAATCGACCCAATTGTGACGTCTTTCAATAGTCTTCGTCAGGCAATGCTACGAGTGAGGCGGCTGCGGCGCGGCACAATTTAACGCGCCATTTTCTAAAAATATCATTTATTTAACGGTTTTTCAAGATAAAGTGAAATAAGTGCAGAGGCCTGAACTTTCAATCGGTTCAAATTATCTATTCCGTACGCACGGTATGCCATCATTGTAGATATTCAGACTGAAAACATCGTGATGAAACCTGTGATAAAGAAACAATTCTAATGTGAATGTGAAATCCACTAATTTACATATATCGGTAGATAACCGTTTCGTGGATTAACGCCCATACACCCTCAATATTTTAAGGAAAGACCGAAAGGCCTAATGTGCTCCAATATAGGATATACAATTCAGAGACTAAGAAAGAAAGAAGCTTGAGTGTCCAGGTGGTGCCATTACCACACCCCCGGCACTCGATAGAATGGCCTCCCGATGCTTGACTAGTCCTGATTTATAAAAACAAGATGCCTTCGGCACATGTATCGTCCCGCTCACAAACTATTGCTTGCTGTATGTATGTCTTGCTCGGCTCTCCTAACGCAAAATTAAAGTATCTCCAGAAAATGAATGGTGAGGCGACCCTCAACCCACACTTACCTAGTGATGATTTTGTAAACTCTTCCCATTTTAGGAGTGGTTCAGACCATCAAACTGAACAACTTTTACTACGGGAGCAACGGCAAACCAGAAATAGCAAAAAGAAATGTACTGTTCCATACTAAACTGCAAGGCTTACTAGACTCAAAAACTCAAATGTATCAAACAGCTGTTTTTTTTTCAGATTTCAAGTATGGTCCCATAGTAAAAGTTGTTCAGTTTGATAGTCTGAACCAACCTGAAAATTTTTTGTGTTTACAATATCATCATTAGCTAGGTGATTTTGTTATTTCCCTACTATATATATGTATGTGAATTTAATTTTGAGTTCTAATACCTCGACCTCGGTTGACCCCATAGAGGCTTTATCGAAAGGGATGAAAAAAAAGTTTTGTGAAAATTTATGTTTTTCTCGATGACTGTACCTAACCTACATATTTTTCAAGATCAGATCAGAAATTAAATGCTCCAAAAGATAGGTTAGTCTCCTAAGAACGTTTTCTTGTAGCTATAATGCTTCTGGTAGGTAGCTCCCCTTTCTGCCCCATCTCAACTTTCCACCCTGTATACCTATTGTCTTATATCCGTGGGGAAGGCCTATGTCCACCAGTGGACGTCCATCAGCTGAGATGATGATGATGATACCCAGTGTCTATTCCGTGTCATTACTAAAGTAACCAACTTACGAAATCTACAGTCTCAATGGCTTCAGGCTTCACGCGGTTGACCTTCCAAATTTTCCTCTTGGTGCCGTCGTTGAACGTCAACTCCAACTCTTCGAGTTTTTGACTGTCATTGGACTGGGATTTTATAGCTGCATTCCACGTTGCCAAACTTATCTCCAACTGGCATGGTAAAGACAACGTAGATATTTAGGACTTAGGTAGGTATGTAAAAATAAATATCAGGTAGTTATAATATGGTGTAATAAATCCTAGCGTAGGTAGTTAGGTCTATAGGTAGGTACCTATATTGCCATATTCTATTATAGGGCTCAAATTAATGATAGTTTCATAATCTAAGTTTATAAGTCATAAGCTAGAAAATTCAGTAGTTTCCTGAGTAGGAAAAATGACGGTGTCGCTTTCTCAATTGGTGGAGTGGGGAGTTATGACGCTATCAATTTTTTGTAAGGGATTAAAAAATATTTTTTTCTGAAACCTGTTGTGTTGGGTATGAGCCGGTTCTAAAAATATACTACACCATTAGGGTTGCTATACACATAAGCGGGCTGGGATTAATCGGCGAAGCATTAAATTTATTAATTACGAGCGTTAACCCGCTACTTTTCCGCACAAATTATATACCAGATTTTAAGTCAGATAATAAGCTATCAAACAAAAAAGTTTCATCAATATTGGTTCAGTAGTTTTTGCGTGATGCTCGTTCAAACAAACACACAAACAAACAGACAGACAAAAAATCCAAAAATTGGTGATATGGAATCGGGTATAACTAAAAACCATATCGTAACTTTTTTTTGTTAATATCTTCAATGTACAGACAAACTTTCTGCTACAGTTTTATAATAGTTTAGATATGTCATTCGGCTAAATCCAGCCGCTCGTCTTTGCCGCACGAATATAGTGGCCGGGCAAAGCCTTCGGGAAAAAGCAGCTCGTTTTTGCCGCACGAATACAGTAGCCAGGCAAAGCCGGATTGAACAATCGGCAAAACCGGGCGGTAAAATCACATGTATGCACATGAATGTTCGAAAGAAATTACGCAGGCCACACACACAAAATAATAAGAGTCACTACAGTAAGCCCACTTTAAGCTTATACCTACAAGGTATGAGAAAAAGCTTGCCGTTTGTACATTTATATAGATTTTAAGGTATTTCTCAGGGTCTTCAGCCTACATAACCACGAAATATCGACAAAAGTGTTACAAACTAACAGTAATATTAGTTCAAACACAATTCACTAAAGTGTCTTTAATGCAATCTCAAACCTTATTTTTCCTAGACTACTATACGCGCGCAGGTCGATGAAGAGGCAAAGACGTTAACCGACATTCAACCAGCGACATTTTGTTGCAAACAACATGATATTAAAAACGTTATAAACTTAATATATGTATTTATAACACCAACTAATGTTAATTTGTTAACTAAAACAAATTGGTTGATGAAATGAAGCGTTTATTTATCATATTTTAACTAAAACAGATTAATTTATTCAGAAAAAAGTTTTTTTTTACATAAAAACTCTTTACTGAGATTTAAAAATAAACTATAGAAAAAAAATTACATTACACGTGTTCTATAAGCTGCAACTGCATTATAAGGAAGCTGGGAATGAATAGGTATTGGAGCCACTTTACGAGCAAGTATGTTGAAAAGATTCTATTCTATAGGGTTTCTACATGAACTTTATATTACTACCGGTTTTCTATAAAATTTATTTTGTGGCAAACGTCGAGATTATATTCTCTTTGTTTGTGGCTGCTGTGATTGATGGTAGTCAATTTATTGAAACATAAATTTTGTGATTCTTATAAAATGTTATTTGTAACGAAAATTTTCACATAGATTAATAAACTAAATAGGTAAAATTTCCTTGCTACAATTCATTACTAGTTAAATATTAACAACATTTAAAATGTAATTCGATCTATTGCACATTCAATTAAGAGCTAAAAGGGTATAATATTTCCTTGAATTTTACATCGTACCTAAGTATTATTGATTCTAAACTTTGACCACAGCTTTGCCGCTGTTTTCACCGGCTAACATTCCAATAAAAGCGTCAAATAATTTATCGAAACCCTCCGTCACGTGCTCCCTTGCCTGTATCTTGCCACTCTTGATCCATTGGATAAGTTGAATCAAAGCTTCATCCCAACGATGTACCCAATGCCATACCAAGAAACCTTCGACCTTAAGTTGTTTGAACACAATAGACGGTTGCAAAATGGTCGCTTTGGGCATCTTTGTCGGGTCATCGTTGTATGCACTGATGGATCCATTCACTGCAACTCTTCCGAAAAGGTTCATCTGGCCCATGATGACGCTGCTGATCTCTCCACCGACGTTGTCGAAGTAGCAATCCACTCCTTTAGGAGCTGCTTCTTTGAGGACTTTGTTAACGTCAACCGTCTTGTAGTTGAAAGCCTTGTCGAAACCAAGCTCTTTCTCAAGCCACTGCACTTTGTCATCAGAACCAGCGAAGCCGATGACTTTGCAGCCCTTGATCTTTGCAATCTGACCAACCAAAGAGCCCACTGCACCTGCGGCGCCCGTGACCACGACGGTCTCTCCTGCTTTAGGTTTACAGAGCTCCAGGAATCCGAAATAAGCAGAGACTCCTGGCATGCCGACGGCACCGACGCCCAGAGATGGAGATAGGCCATTTAGATCTGGTAGTTTATAGATTCTATGGTTAGGATCAGTGGACGGTGTAGTGTCGAGGATAGTGTGGGTGCACCAGCCCTTGTGAGAGACAACCTTGCAGCCGACCGGGTATGCAGCGCTCTTGCTTTCTAGAACCTCGGCCACTTGATAACTAAACTGGTCATAGGGGACTTCTGAATCGCGGTTGTGTGCACGTAGGTAAGGATCTACGCTGATCCATTCGGCTTTGACGAGGATTTCTCCGTCTTTCAAGGGAGGCAGTTCGTATTCAACAATCTCGAAATCGTCGCGTTTCGGTTCTCCCTCGAAATACTTCTTGACGATATATTTACGTGCCTTGACCATTGTGAATGTGTTGTTAAACAGACGCCAACTGGAATGAAACAATAGTATAAATTAGTTTCTCATTTTCTAAACAATGTAGGGAATTTTCATGGAAATTACTGTTTCGATAACAAGTTCCTTTTCACACATTCCTGTCACCGGGCACCCAATGCCCGCGCTACCCCGGCAACTGAAAAGTGTGAAGGACACGAAAAAGTTATCATATTTAAAACGACTTAGAAAAAATAGTTCCCCAGTTTGTATAGGTATCTGTGCTCTACCTATAAGGGTGAAATTTCTATAATTAGCATCCTTTTTAACTAAGAGTCTACCCATCAAACTGAACAACTTTTACTATGGGAGCAAACGGATTGCAGCAAAAAAAAATCTGCTGTTTCTTAATTGTATGCAACAGCAGATTTTTTTGCTCCGATCCCTTTGCTACCATAGTAAAAGTTGTTCAGTTTGATGGATAGACTCTTAGTTGTACTCACGAACAAATTTCGTATTCCGTATTCCCTTGTTTCCTCCTCCAAAACTAAACCGATATAATTCTTTTAAGAATAATATGAGAAAGACTTTGGCAATAATAATAATAAATATCTTGGACATTGTCACACAAATTATGAATGTCAGTATGTTTTGTTCTTTTGTTTATATTCGTCAAATTTGTTTGCTGGTTGTTTGAAAACGGACGGTAAAATTTGTCATTTTCAAAGGTGCCTTGTTTTTCCAGTAATTAATTAATGCAAAAAAGCAAAACATAGGGACATAGCAGAGGTGTTGTATGGTAAAAAAAGTTTGCTCTAGTGTTATTATCCAGGTAGTAAACAGGGGAATAAGTTTGTATGGAAAAAACTGCATCCGCCTATCCTCTTAATGAGAATAGGTAATAACAAAGTCCAGCAGATAATTTGACCTGCAGAGTTTTTTATGTTCACTCTAACGTGACTTCTTTATCATGTAAAAGTTAGGTACCTACCTATTTGTTAAATTTTTATCTATAAATGCTCAAATTGTTTAATCCGTAATCAATAATAAGATTCTGACGCCTGTCTCCCATTGGAGTATAAGCAGAGAAATTAGACAACTTATTGCATGGCATAACATAGCATATGCTCACGACTATATTCCTCGAGGGGATCGTCAGGGATATTCTGAAACCTCAGAACATCCAGAACAACGACAACCGCGATAACTTAAATCGTATTTACATTTAAAGTAACTACGTTTATTTTAACAAGTAGGTACCTATTACTATAAGTAATGCTTTTAAAAAAGTTAAATACATACTTTAGAGCTATGAAAATTATTACATTATCAACATTTGCACAGGATTTATACTTAGTTAGACTAGGTAAACTGGTTATCAATGTGTCAATATGCAACTTACCTTTTGCCGGTAAATTCAGCTAAAAAATTAAATGACCTTCCGCCGGTGAGGATCGACGCAGACTAAACTAAACTACTACACCATTATGTATATATACACTATACAAATGTAGTTTGTCATGACCATGCAGCACCTACACATCAGTGATAAGTATTGTACACTTTATAACTGACGATGCGTCATCGCTACGATAACACACATTAGCCTAGTCATTTTACGGAGTTTTGTTAGGAGAGGTGGGAAGTAATTACTAATTGGACTTCTAAACTGTAACCGGAACCATTTAGTGACAAAAAACTAACTGAAAACATAAGTATTAAAAAAAATTCGCTACGCAACATAGAAATCAAAATTGTGAGTCCCAGAAGGCTTTATATGTAATATTAATACCAATGCACTCATTTGAATTAGATTTAAGAATAGACATTATTTTTGAGCAATAAAATAGGCATTGAAATTTAAAAAAATGAGGTTTTTGTTAGAAAATACGAATGTATTTTTCAAAACCCTCGAACTAGAAAAAATATTTACATCATGTTTAAAATATGTATAACGGTAATGCCTTAATAACTATGCATAAAAAAAATTACTGTCAGATTTTTTTATAACGAGATAATAACTAAATTTTAAATTTGGAACTGTTGCTGACGATTTTTTTTAATTTTGGTACATTTATAAGCTCAAATTGGCTCTTAAATACTATACCGAAAAAAATATCAATTACAATTAGTCCCGGCTTAACACGTTCGCGGACAGTGACCGGCTATAGCAGTGATAACAATAAAAGTTCTATTGTGTCTCGTTCAGTGTCCGCAAAAGTGTTAAACCGTATAATGACTGGGCTAATGCCTATTTTGAATTATCATCATGATATTTAATTTTCAATATGGGTCTACCTAACCTAATAGGTAAGTAATAAGTTGAACTACGTCGGGGAATATAGTCGTGAGCATATTCTAAAACACCAAACAATTTTGTTTTCATAAAAAACTGGCCAAGTGTGTGTGCACAGGGTAGGGTTCCGTAGTTGCCCGTCACAATATACGTTGTTTTATACTACGGTTTGATGGTCGGAAGCACCCCTTTAAGTAACTGTCCCTTTTTATTTTACTCCCTGTGGGTATACAGGGTATACACTACTATGTATATATGGAAAAATAGTTTAGAAAATCCAGATGCCGCGTCATAAATACCTAACATTTGCAATTTATAAAATAATTGGCGCCTTAAAACAGTTTTTTTTTACAATAATATCTCCTTTCCGACTCACTTTACGATGAAAATAGATGTCTAACTAATTAAACTAGAGACAATTTAGCCCAGTCATTTTACGTTTGTATCCGGGACTAATTAATAATAGAAAAATTTTTTTTTTGGTATTATATTGAAGAGCCAAAGTACCAAAATTAAAAAAAAAAACATGTCAGCAACAGTTCCAATTTAAAAATGTAGGTATTATCTCGTTCTAAAAAACCTGATGGCATTTTCTTTTGCACATATTTAAGGCTTTACGATTATACATGCTTCAAACAAGGTGTTAATATTTTTTTCTACTTAGAAGGTTTTGAAAAATACATTAGTATTTTCTAATAAATACCTTATTTTTTTAAATTTCAATGCCTATTTTATTGCTCAAGTTTTGAGTTTTGAGTCTGGACCGGAAGTGGGCATCACTTGGCCAGACGGATAGCTGGCAGATGGATGAAATCAGTGACAGAGTGGTAGACGTGGAAAGGGAAGCGGTCAGTGGGCAGAATAGCACTCATCAGATGGTCACTTTCGTTCTCTGGGTAGTGGGCTCGGTGGCGAAATTGGATAACGCAGTTCCCCGGTTTGGAAGATTGCGGGTTCAAGTCCCGCCCGAGACAAATTTTTCAATCTTTAATTTGATACAAATAAAGAAAGAGGTTTAATTTTTAATTTTTTTTTAATTTTAACACTTTATTGTACACACGGAAATATAAATGAAAACAGCATAATAGACAATTACAAAGGGCGAGCTTATCTCTAAAGAGATTTCTTCCAGCAAACCCGTGAAAGAGAGAGAGCATATTAAGTGAGGCAGGCATAGTGTGCACATTTAACAAATAAAACAGTATTTAACACTAATAAATAGATATGATTATATAAAGATACAGGTATATACATACATACATACATACACATATATATATATATATTTATAAAGAATGATAAACAAATAAATATACTAGTTTATTGAATGAAGAGAGAGATAGTGATCTTTGACTTGTTTTTTAAATGAAGCAATTGTTTCACAGTCTCTTATATTAAATGGGAGAGAGTTCCAGAGCCGGACTGCATGGACAGTGAAGGAATAGGAATAGAAGTCAGTAGTGTGGGATGGGATATTAAGGAGGGTACGAATGTGGGATCTACAGGGTTTGTCAGAAGGACGGGAGAAGGAGAAGCGTTCGCGGAGGTAACTAGGAGCAGACGGATTGTGGAGGGTGTTGTACAGGAGAGAGACGATATGACAATTTCTGCGATCACGTATAGGAAGCCATTTTAACTGCTTCCTGTATTCGGATACGTGATCATATTTACGCAATCCAAAAATAAAACGGATACACAAGTTTTGGAGCCTCTCTAATTTGTTAATGAGTTCCTCTGTGGCATCCAAATAACATACATCAGCATAATCGATGATAGGTAGGATGAGGGATTGGGCTAAGGAGATTTTGGTTTTAAGGGGAAGGAAATTTTGGAGATGTTTGAGGGAATGAAATGAAAAATGCACCTTCTGACTAACCTTGTTTATGTGGGCCGACCAAGATAGGTTGGAATCGAAAATTACCCCAAGATTTTTTGCAGTAGTAGTAAAAGGAATGATGACACCATTATAGAGAACTGGAGGAACGATATACTCACGGAGACAGTTGGACATATATCTACTTCCAATAAACATAGACTGTGACTTGGCGGGGTTGACCATCAGACCAAACGAGTCAGCCCAGGTACTAATACGCTCTAAGTCTTTGTTTATCTCTTCGATGGTATTTGAGATATCATCAACCTTGAAGTAGCGATAGAGCTGGAGATCATCGGCGTATAGATGAAAATTTGAAGAAATTACAGAGGTGATAGTATTAATGAAAATAGAGAAAAGAAGAGGAGATAGGACGCCACCCTGAGGAACGCCTGCAGTGAGATCACACCATTCAGAGGAGACCCCTTCGGAGCGGACACACTGCGAGCGTCCTCGAAGATATGAACTAAACCAAGCATTTGCTGGCGGAGAAATATTAAGAGATTGAAGGATACCAAGGAGTACATCGAAGTCAACAGAGTTAAATGCACTGCTGAAATCAAGAAGGATAAGTATTGAAAGCATTTTATTTTCCATTGCCAGACGAATGTCATCAGAGACTTTAAGGAGAGCTGAAACGGTGCTATGTCCAGGGCGGAAGCCAGATTGTAGCGGATTTAGCAAGTGGTTGGAGCAAAGGAATGATGCTAATTGCCTGATGCGAATTGAGGTCGTTGTATCCGTAGTACTTATTGCAATGTGACGTTATATTCTTTTTAGTTTGTTCGGTTTATTCGTCACTTGTGGTTTTAAAATCAAATCACATGACAAGGACGGACTTAATCTAAGAATAAAATTTATTCGCGTTTGGTCGAATCCAGCCTTGGTAACTATTTTTAAACCTCCTATAAAACTGTAAAATTCGACTTGTCACATTTTTTTTTATTCGACAAAATGCCGTACGTCAAGATAGCTTATTATTACAACGATTCAAGAGGCCTACTCACCGAAATGCCTAAATGTCAATCCAAACTAAGCCAAAACCAGCTTTTGTGAAAACTCCATTTAAATGGGTTCAGTTGTTTTATGTAAGGAATACTCTGGTGTAGGCGTCAGCAAGCCTGCCTACTCCAAATTGGTTAATAACTCCTTCCATACTGGACTGAAATATAAGTGTGATTGTGATAAAGATTACTCAGGTTTGCATTCTTCTTATCGTGTGGGCAGCAAGCCCTGGTGTCAGAGTGTTTTCAGACCGCCTTTCGGTCTCTGACGTGGTTTTTTATGTAACGGCTACTACCACCAGAGATAGTAACCGGGACCAACGGCTTAACCTGTCATCCGAAGCACGGAATCATCTTTCTCTTTAGACAAGAAAAACGCACAAAGTGCTCTCCGTGTCAAGAGCCCAAATTAATGCTCTTAACTAACCATAAGGTTTGCATTACCAAACATAGAGCAAACATTATGTATAGGTAGGTTAGGTACGCGTTTGTTGGAGGGTAACTAGAAAATTTGATATATAAACTTGCCACAAGTTTACGTGCTATCTGGGTACCTATCATACTGATCACTAGCAGCTAGATCTGGAGTGCGATTTTTGAATCTCATACGTTGAACTTAGCAGTTGAAAATGTATGGAGATACACATCTTTCTACTGCTGATTTGACTTTCAAAAATCGCACTCCTGATAGTGAAACTTGATAAACTAGCTGAAATCACTCACAAACTCACAATTCTTACGGGATTCTTCAGTTTTTCATCAATAAAATGCCTGAAGGACACAGCTCCGGCAGACTTCTCGCTCGGCCTCATGCTGGGTAGCATCTTCACCCGCGCCGAGGGCGCCAGGCTGGCGCCGACGGAGCTTGGCACACCATAACCCGTCTCAGCCAACACCTCCATGCTTGTGTCGTATTTTAACATTATCGCCTGAGAAATAAATAGGTATAGTAAGGTGACACCACGGACTCGATTCTCCAGAGTGCCCGGATTGATTTGACCCTCACCTCCTATCTTGCCTTAATAACCGGCCGGCCAGGAGTGGAGTTAGTTTAATTGGTTATTATTTAAACTAGGATCTAATTTGTAAGTAGCAGCGCGCTCGGGTGCTCTTGCTCTCCAATCCAAGGACTTATTCTCTTAACAGGTTTATAAGTGCTGCCGACGGTTACCTGTAATTTCTCCATATCGGCGTTCAACTTCTGCCTGGCAGTTAATTCAACTTTAAACTCATCGATGAGATAAGCCCAGTACTTGTTTACTTTGGCATAATCAAGAAGTTGGGAGCGAGGCAAGAACGACATAATGAGCTTGCCAATGGACGAAGGTAGCAGTTGAACCTGTAGACGAAAATTAATACTTACACTCCATTTAACACAATTGTTATTATACAAAAAAAAGTGCGCAAAGCGAAGACTCGAAATCGACCCAATTGTGACGTCTTTCAATAGTCTTCGTCAGGCAATTGTTACAAGCGCTTCATCTACAACCGCCACACGTCTATAATATTATACCTACTCACATCTATCCATCTATTTTTGTATAACGTACCTATAGTAACAAAGTTACAAGTATAATTATTGTATTTTAAATATCTCAAGATGCATTCTAGCGGGCGGGCCCTTAGCCCGACCCGAGGGCAGACTTTTTCCGTACGCACTCGGCGACACATGTGACAGCGAAATTGTTGTAATACTGAATATAAACAAATTATGGAAGATACAGTTTTAATTTCAATAATCCCGTCACATCTCAGAAGTGGGATAACGGAAAATGCTGGGCCCCTACTTTCATGGATTGAGAAAAAGGAAAATCACAATTTTTTTTTTGTAAAAGAACATAATGGAACTACGAAACGATCAGCTGAACTGCAAGAAGCATCAAGTGACTCACATGGACGCAGAATTACTATTCAAATTTGATCCAGGCAAGAAGACAACAAATATCAGAGGATGACTGTATAAGATCTATCAACTTGAGAGTTAGGTAGGTACGACCGGAACTCGTACATTTGTAATGCAGACACATTACGGGGGGCAGCGACAGTGATTGTTTAGTAAGACGATATGCAGAAATGCCAGAAGGAAGAAATATTCTATGAAGTGCAACCTTGATGGAGAAGAAGAAAATTTCCTGCCGCATTAGAGGATTACCGTTTGAATTACGAACCAATTCAAAAGCAGTTAATTGTGAGACTCCAGAGCAACTTTATCATGGTCTATCACTGAACAAAATTATTACATACAAGAAATACAAACAAATAAACATCATAAAACAACAGCAGTGTCGAGGAACGGAAAGTAACTGGCGGCGCAGCATGGAAATTAATGTAATGCCGAAAATTTGCTATACTGTCGGAGGACGGGCTATGAATCCTGAGACTTCCGGATTGTCAGGTCAGGTCTGTCAACGTCTGGGCCACGCAGTCGCCGGCACAGGGTTTGCGGGGAGACGTCATCACTGGAGCTACAGCAGCCAATCGAGGTACAGTACGAGTCAATATTATATTTAACTTATGAAATCAAATACGTAGCAGATTTATATAAATAGAAAATAAAGATTAGTGACCATCCATTAATAGCAGCATAAATCGATAAGGGAAGATAAATATTATCACCTTGAAAATTAATCAATACATGGCAATCACCTATCTCACTATCCGATGTCATTATGAAAGATTTGGGTGGCAGTACTCTATCAGTTTAAAAAAAATCGGGGCTATAAATTCTTACAGACAATTTGTTTTTTTTTAATAGCTGAGCTGAAGTTACGAATACAGATCATAAAGAAATACTTCGATATTAATTATTGTGTAGGTTAAACAATTTACCAATCCTATATTAATTGAATTACAACGTCAACGTCACAAACGGTTAAACTTAATAAAAACCGAAGATGATGTAATTAATATTTTAACACCAAATTTTCTAACAAAAGTCGTTCTGTGTTATCAGAGAAGTCGTTCTGTATTACCGAAGAACTAAAGAATTGTGCCTAATTACCTACCTACCGTACATATTCATTCAACACCACTATTACCCGACTGCCTATGTGTTAGTAAGCCAACGTGTACCTACTTTTCTCACTGGGCTATGTAGGTATCTTACTGTATTTCAGAAGCAATCTTGTCATCTAAACGCCATCGTAAATTTAAGAGATACATACAATCATGTTTGAATTGTACCAGAATGGTCAGCAGATAAATGAATAACTCATGCAGAAACAAAATAATGTCTTAGTAGTCATGAAAAAAAAATCGCTAATGCTAAAATCTAATAAGAAAATGTTCACTCTATACTCTATAAGTTAAGACATTTAGAAGAAAAATGCTCGAAATGCAATCGAAACAACTTTTAGAGCTGTTAAATGAACACAGATATACTTTTACTGAACATAGCAGTGACCTTGGATGCAGTGATATTTTTGAAATGCAAATAAAAATTAGGTCAGACAAATCAGTCCACTAATTATAAATCTTATCGATAATCGTATTAAAGAAAACGAAATAATCAAGGAAAAAGTTTACGATCTCATTTCATTGCAGAAGAAGAAGCAGGTATTATGCGGGAAACCGCGAGTTTCCAAGTAGTCAAATCAGCAACCCTTTATCAAACGTCAAAACACGAGCTTTGTATGAGAAGTTGTACTCTCAGATAAATTAACAGGAATGGATTGGAAACGATCGCTCAATTCTACGCGAAAAAGTCTGTCACTTTTGCCGGGGGGCGAGGTAACGCGCACAAAGCAATTGTTCATTACTAATGCATTTCTCGATCACGTCGCTATGCACGCAAACGACGACATTTACAAACACTAGCTTGAACTGTACACAAACAATTACATTCGCACACAAAGATGTGTATTAAATACGTAAACAGAAGGCCAAAAGGCCAGAAGGTAAGTTGAACCACATATTCACGCAAAGTATTTGAAAGTAGAGGTCTAGTTATGCTGGCTAGTTGAAATGGACTCATAAAAGTGCTAGTGCTTGACACTATCATGAATAATCGTGTATGACTATCAAATGAACTGAATATAATATTTTTCACGGTCGGGGTGTCGCAAAGAGGGTCCCATACAAAATTAGGACTTAGAACATTTTCGACAAAGAGAAAATATTTAATCAATTCTAAATACTGGGAAAGCGGCTAAATAAAAACACGTATACCCTCATGTTTACCAGATGTATTTAAAATAAGTAATTGTAATTACAACAAAATTATGTAATAGAATACAATGCACTATAAAATAATAGTTCAGCTATTTATTAAATGACGTTACGAATTTAAAGTAGGTATGTAATGTTCACAGCAATAAATAATAATGATTTATTCATAGAAAGATACACTATACTGATAAATATTAGAGTATTGATTTAGTGAATTGAAACACCACAACATGGCTATATTATAGGTTACCTTATATGTTTGTTTAAGATTCTTTTTTAATGATTTAGTTAGATAATTATTAAGTTATTTGAATAAAAAGGTTAAATAATGAAAAGGATTTTATTTTAAGATGACCCCAATTGATTGGCCAAGCAACCCGGATACTGGGTTCTTTTGGAAATCTGTAAAGATATACAGCTATTAAAATACTAACAAGTAGCGAAATATCGATATCGATATTTAATATGTGCAGGCCCTTCACTAATTTCGTAGCGGTGTGGCCAGCCACATTTAAATAAAATAATTATTTGGACCGAATTAAGAATAAAACATACACATTTTTATAAAAATACTAACACTATTATTGTACATTTAAACAATAGTTTTAATTCTAAAAAGTGACATGTAAAGAATTGTTCATGGGTTATATTATGATGGTTTTTCAGATTACCGAATATACCAAGTAAGTTTAATAAGTGCAAGCAGTATTTACTCTATTATTTTATTATACAGGTAGAGTAATAATAACATCACAAGTAATATACGGTAAAATGTAGTAATGTTCATACAACTTCAAAATCGTACAAATATGGACTTATACGGTCAACCGGCAACACTTATTTATTGGAAATATTTTTCTATTTTATGGTAGTTTATTGCATTATTTGATAATATTTGGACAAAAAAAATACTCACAAGTGAAAGGTAGTGTTATCCTTTTGTACGCTTGAAGTTCCTGACCTTTTTTTGCACTATAAAAACTACAGACAGGCATTTTTGCGGGATGTCGTGCCACGAGAACAAACACTTGGCGACTGGCGCGAGACGCGCGGGGACTAGTTTTATATAACGGGTATGCTCACTGAGCGCATGCCTTTGGCAGAGGGGTACGCGCGTAATATCGCATCCATTCCTGTTAATTTATCTGAGGTTGTACTAAATCATGAATAGTGACGTCATAGTTTTTCGTCGTCGTTTCGATATTTTTTTTATAGTTTATTATCCTTTTATTAGCATTATTCTTAAACGTATTTTGCTGAGAAGATACAACTAAAATATATTTGATGCAGTCAACTCCCCAATTTCGCTCAGAGTACCTAAGCTAGCAATGCAGTTTTCGTTAAAAAGAATAGCTCCTTTATCGGCTTTGCATAGATTATCGAGCGCTCAATTCACACACTGTTAAAGATCGCTACCCATTACAACACATTCCTTCTAGCCGTCTAGCTAACGCACCAGGCGAAACTTAGAATCTAAACTGGCAATATAATTTGTATGACATTGATATTCCATGTTTAATAAGATAATCAAAGGTGTAGGATTATTAGAAGAAGTACTAAAATCACTAAAATCTAAATTTATAAAAGGTTCTTTCCTAAAAACTTGTGTCAATTATTCAGCAGGCAACGTGCGCCCTAAAAAAACATCCTATGACATCCTATTCTATTTTTAGCCGAAATAGATCGACCCAGAATCGACCACTCACTTATCTAAAAAAAAAACTGAGTGGGGTCCGACCAAGAACAGGCGTTCAAACCTTTAAAACCTTAATTAATATAATAATCTGTTCTAACTATTAACGGCCCAAAAGCTTAAACGAAGTTAAATACCGATGCCAGTTAATTAGGCGTGGTAAGGCCTAAGTGAAAATTTGAATTTTACTTCAGTATCGAACAGATGCGTCCTTACGACCAGTTGCATACTTTAGCCGCGTGACTAGTAGTGAAGAACAATTTTACCATTTTTACCATAACTATGAATTGGAAACTCTTGCGGTAGTAGAGTCACTTAGTACTTACCCAACGAATAATCCAGATATTATAAACAATTATGAACTCTATAAAAATAATAACGTAAGACAATATCTACATAGGAAGAGATTTGAGTTTGAGTTATAAACTATCGAAATGGAGCTTGTTCCAATAATATTATCATAGTTATACACTGGAGGTAAGTAATTGATTCCTAAAGCAGTCAGGGTTATTGAGACTATTTGAGACAGTAAAACAAAAATCTAAATGAAAGGTAATCACAATTTGGCAATCCACAGCGCATTATTTCTGATCGAGGTGTACCTAGCATTCATCAGTCGATATTGAAAATGCAATTTAAACATAATTATGCTTAACGCAGTGAGCGGAGTACTCTCGTTCTAACGTTCAGGTATAGAGCTTGTGGAACGAACAATAATAGATGTGCTTAGTTATTAATACTACGATTGAGAGCGCACTTGAGACTGCTTGAGATGATAAATTCATTGGCGTTATATGCAGTATTAATGGCGCCACACTATTTCTAACACTATTCTGTTACTTACTGATATCACTCTTTTTCAAATGATGTTTAAGCTTGATAATTCAATTTTACTTGTTTACCTTTCTACGAATTCTAATATCACTGAACAAGAAGAAAAAAAATGTATTAAGCGAACGAATGTAGAAAGTTAACAAAGATAAAAATATAAAAACGTCTAATAAATTGGATAAGAGACAAGAAAATGCACGAAATATCATATAGTTAATAGTATTCACCAATAATAAAATCAACATTTTTAATAACTTATTATTTACAATATAAGAATAAGAAGAAATGTACATAGTATCCTAAGACTAACTACTTTTTTTGAAAAAAAAAAAAGTGATATTTATAACGCGGAATGAGCGTGCTCAGGCAATGAAATTATAAGTAATTGTACATGGCCTTACCTACAGTATTTCCAAAACTGATAGCTTAATTCAACGCTATACGATCAACAATACAAAAGATATGAAAGGATACCGATAGTTTAGTACCTACAGTCGCTACAAGGAAATCACTTCGTCCATTTAAACCTATTGTATTGTATCCTGATAATAATTATATGATGATACTGGCAAGTTATAATAAAATTCATTACTTAGTTACTAGTAGAGTAGTACTTAATAGTACCTATTTACCTAAACAAAATGGAAAACAGGAAAATAACTGTACTTAACAAAATAGCAGGCGACCAAATAATTAGAAAATATTAATTTATTTCCACTGTGAGAAATAGTAAGAATGGAAGAAGAGAAATAAATAACGTAGAATGATAATTTAGAGCTGAGTGAAATAAATTGTAACATCTAGTTGAGCTATGCTGTGTGATACGGCTAACTAGATCTGTGTGAAATACTGTTGAAATATTACCTATCTTAAGAGGCTATGTGAAAAAAATTGGATTCTTCAAAGCGTCATATATCATGAAGTACTAACAGTAGGAGTATGATTAGCGGATATGTTTAGCATATAATTGAAGTTTTGATTACTGCCAAAACATGATTAAAACACATTTTCTCGATAGAAAAACAAGCCAAAGTAGCCTCCGTTTTTATTTATAAACGCTTGGAACTGCTAAACGGTGAATAATAGAAAAACGAGACTTGATTTAAAAAAGAGATTGATATTTTACAAATTTTGATAAGAGCAGAATTGAACTTACATAAATAGTACAATCACAATTAAATAAAGTTTGCCGCCACATCTCTTTCTCTCGCATCAGGCAGGAATATAAGCTATAACACGCCCATTTCGCTTCAATTATTTGTCAACATAGGCCCTTAATATCTAGTTTAGCTCTGCTGTGTTACGGCGAACTAGATCTGTGTGAAATACTTTTGAAATAATATCTTAATATCTAGTTTAGCTATGCTGTGTGATACGGCTAACTAGATCTGTGTGAAATACTTTTAAAATAATATCTTAATATCTAGTTTAGCTATGCTGTGTGATACGGCTAACTAGATCTGTGTGAAATACTTTTAAAATAATATCTTAATATCTAGTTTAGCTATGCTGTGTGTTACGGCTAACTAGATCTGTGTGAAATACTTCTTAATATCTAGTTTAGCTATGCTGTGTTATGCGGCTACCTAGATATGAGTGAAACCGAAATATCTAGTTTAGCTATGCTGTGTGTTACGGCTATCTAGATCTGTGTGACCATTGCTATAATATCTAGTTTAACCTAACTAGATCTGTGTGGACTACATAACTACATACTAGCTAAATTAAACTTTAAAACGAAACAAATACCTATTGAAAAGACCATACAAAACGAAGTACCTACCCATCGATAACTAAAGAATTTTGAGTTCTCCCCATTAGTTACAAGTTTGAGAAAATAAATAATTTGTTATTCAAAGTATACCTATGCAAACAACACTTGACATTATTCTCACTAGCAAAGTTACCACTTAACCACAAACTCACTCAAAAATAAATAAACAAAAGTGGCGCTCACTTAAGGGACGTTGAATGAATGAGACCTTTTTCATCATTAATTGTTTAAAATGGGTAACTAATTGCCTACAACAAAAGAAGCCTTACTGTGTACATTTTTGTTACAGAACAAACCAGGAAGTAAACAACCCAATCGCAGTGGGACACAGCGACTGCAGGATGGCCGAATGTTACAAGCGCTTCATCTACAACCGCCACACGTCTATAATATTATACCTACTCACATCTATCCATCTATTTTTGTATAACGTACCTATAGTAACAAAGTTACAAGTATATTGTATTTTAAATATCTCAAGATGCATTCTAGCGGGCGGGCCCTTAGCCCGACCCGAGGGCAGACTTTTTCCGTACGCACTCGGCGACACATGTGACAGCGAAATTGTTGTAATACTGAATATAAACAAATTATGGAAGATACAGTTTTAATTTCAATAATCCCGTCACACAATGCTACGAGTGAGGCGGCTGCGGCGCGGCACAATTTAACGCGACATTTTCTAAAAATATCATTTATTTAACAGTTTTTCAAGATAAAGCGAAATAAGTGCGGAGGCCTGAACTTTCAATCGGTTCAAATTATCTATTCCGTACGCACGGTATGCCATCATTGTAGATATTCAGACTGAAAACATCGTGATGAAACCTGTGATAAAGAAACAATTCTAATGTGAATGTGAAATCCACTAATTTACATTGAGTACCTATACTACCTATCGGTAGATAACCGTTTCGTGGATTAACGCCCATACACCCTCAATATTTCAAGGAAAGACGGAAAGACCTAATGTGCTCCAATATAGGATATACAATTCAGAGACTAAGAAAGAAAGAAGCTTGAGTGTCCAGGTGGTGCCATTACCACACCCCCGGCACTCGATAGAACGGCCTCACGATGCTTGACTAGTCCTGATTTATAAAAACAAGATGCCTTCGGCACATGTATCGTCCCGCTCACAAACTATTGCTTGCTGTAGAAAATGAAGGGTGAGGCGACCCTCACCCCACACTTACCTAGTGATGATTTTGTAAACTCTTCCCATTTTAGGAGTGGTTCAGACCATCAAACTGAACAACTTTTACTATGGGAGCAACGGCAAACCAGAAATAGCAAAAAGAAATGTACTGTTCCATACTAAACTGCAAGGCTTACTAGACTCAAAAACTCAAATGTATCAAACAGCTGTTTTTTTTTTCAGATTTCAAGTATGGTTCCATAGTAAAAGTTGTTCAGTTTGATAGTCTGAACCAACCTGAAAATTTTTTGTGTTTACAATATCATCATTAGCTAGGTGATTTTGTTATTTCCCTACTATATATGTGTATGTGAATTTAATTTTGAGTTCTAATACCTCGACCTCGGTTGACCCCATAGAGGCTTTATCGAAAGGGATGAAAAAAAAGTTTTGTGAAAATTTATGTTTTTCTCGATGACTGTACCTAACCTACATATTTTTCAAGATCTATGAATGCAGAAATTAAATGCTACAAAAGATAGGGTTAGTCTCCTAAGTACGTTTTCTTGTAGCTATAATGCTTCTGGTAGGTAGCTCCCCTTTCTGCCCCATCTCAACTTTCCACCCTGTATACCTATTGTCTTATATCCGTGGGGAAGGCCTATGTCCACCAGTGGACGTCCATCAGCTGAGATGATGATGATGATACCCAGTGTCTATTCCGTGTCATTACTAAAGTAACCAACTTACGAAATCTACAGTCTCAATGGCTTCAGGCTTCACGCGGTTGACCTTCCAAATTTTCCTCTTGGTGCCGTCGTTGAACGTCAACTCCAACTCTTCGAGTTTTTGACTGTCACGTAAGGATTTTATAGCTGCATTCCACGTTGCCAAACTTATCTCCAACTGGCATGGTAAAGACAACGTAGATATTTAGGACTTAGGTAGGTATGTAAAAATAAATATCAGGTAGTTATAATATGGTGTAATAAATCCTAGCGTAGGTAGTTAGGTCTATAGGTAGGTACCTATATTGCCATATTCTATTATAGGGCTCAAATTAATGATAGTTTCATAATCTAAGTTTATAAGTCATAAGCTAGAAAATTCAGTAGTTTCCTGAGTAGGAAAAATGACGGTGTCGCTTTCTCAATTGGTGGAGTGGGGAGTTATGACGCTATCAATTTTTTGTAAGGGATTAAAAAATTTTTTTTTCTGAAACCTGTTGTGTTGGGTATGAGCCGGTTCTAAAAATATACTACACCATTTGCTATACACATAAGCGGGCCGGGATTAATCGGCAAAGCATTAAATTTATTAATTACGAGCGTTAACCCGCTACTTTTCCGCACAAATTATATACCAGATTTTAAGTCAGATAATAAGCTATCAAACAAAAAAGTTTCATCAATATTGGTTCAGTAGTTTTTGCGTGATGCTCGTTCAAACAAACACACAAACAAACAGACAGACAAAAAATCCAAAAATTGGTGATATGGAATCGGGTATTTAACTAAAAACCATATCGTAACTTTTTTTTGTTAATATCTTCAATGTACAGACAAACTTTCTGCTACAGTTTTATAATAGTTTAGATATGTCATTCGGCAAAATCGAGCCGCTCGTTTTTGCCGCACGAATATAGTGGCCGGGCAAAGCCTTCGGGAAAAAGCAGCTCGTTTTTGCCGCACGAATACAGTAGCCAGGCAAAGCCGGATTGACCAATCGGCAAAACCGGGCGGTAAAATCACATGTATGCACATGAATGTTCGAAAGAAATTACGCAGGCCACACACACAAAATAATAAGAGTCACTACAGTAAGCCCACTTTAAGCTTATACCTACAAGATATGAGATAAAGCTTGCCCTTTGTACATTTATATAGATTTTGAGGTATTTCTCAGGGTCTTCAGCCTACATAACCACGAAATATCGACAAAAGTGTTACAAACTAACAGTAATATTAGTTCAAACACAATTCACTAAAGTGTCTTTAATGCAATCTCAAACCTTATTTTTCCTAGACTACTATGCGCGCGCAGGTCGATGAAGAGGCAAAGACGTTAACCGACATTCAACCAGCGACATTTTGTTGCAAACAACATAATATTAAAAACGTTATAAACTTAATATATGTATTTATAACACCAACTAATGTTAATTTGTTAACTAAAACAAATTGGTTGATGAAATGAAGCGTTTATTTATCATATTTTAACTAAAACAGATTAATTTATTCAGAAAAAAGTTTTTTTTTACATAAAAACTCTTTACTGAGATTTAAAAATAAACTATAGAAAAAAAATTACATTACACGTGTTCTATAAGCTGCAACTGCATTATAAGGAAGCTGGGAATGAATAGGTATTGGAGCCACTTTACGAGCAAGTATGTTGAAAAGATTCTATTCTATAGGGCTTCTACATGAACTTAATATTACTACCGGTTTTCTATAAAATTTATTTTGTGGCAAACGTCGAGATTATAATTCTCTTTGTTTGTGGCTGCTGTGATTGATAGTAGTCAATTTATTGAAACATAAATTTTGTGATTCTTATAAAATGTTATTTGTAACGAAAATTTTCGCATAGATTATTAAACTAAATAGGTAAAAGTTCCTTGTTATAATTCATTACTAGTTACATATTAACAACATTTAAAATGTAATTCGATCTATTGCACATTCAATTGAGAGCTAAAAGGGTATATTTCCTTGAATTTTACATCGTACCTAAGTATTATTGATTCTAAACTTTGACCACAGCTTTGCCGCTGTTTTCACCGGCTAACATTCCAATAAAAGCGTCAAATAATTTATCGAAACCCTCCGTCACGTGCTCCCTTGCCTGTATCTTGCCACTCTTGATCCATTGGATAAGTTGAATCAAAGCTTCATCCCAACGATTTACCCAATGCCATACCAAGAAACCTTCGACCTTAAGTTGTTTGAACACAATAGACGGTTGCAAAATGGTCGCTTTGGGCATCTTTGTCGGGTCATCGTTGTATGCACTGATGGATCCATTCACTGCAACTCTTCCGAAAAGGTTCATCTGGCCCATGATGACGCTGCTGATCTCTCCACCGACGTTGTCGAAGTAGCAATCCACTCCTTTAGGAGCTGCTTCTTTGAGGGCTTTGTTAACATCAACCATCTTGTAGTTGAAAGCCTTGTCGAAACCAAGCTTTTTCTCAAGCCACTGCACTTTGTCATCAGAACCAGCGAAGCCGATGACTTTGCAGCCCTTGATCTTTGCAATCTGACCAACCAAAGAGCCCACTGCACCTGCGGCGCCCGTGACCACGACGGTCTCTCCTGCTTTAGGTTTACAGAGCTCCAGGAATCCGCAATAAGCAGAGACTCCTGGCATGCCGACGGCACCGACGCCCAGAGATGGAGATAGGCCATGTAGATCTGGTAGTATAAACTACCAGATCTACATGGCCTATCTCCATCTCTGGGCCATCTATAAAGAATCTATAAAGATTCTATGGTTAGGATCAGTGGACGGTGTAGTGTCGAGGATAGTGTGGGTGCACCAGCCCTTGTGAGAGACAACCTTGCAGCCGACCGGGTATGCAGCGCTCTTGCTTTCTAGAACCTCAGCCACTTGATAAATGAACTGGTCATAGGGGACCTCTGAATCGCGGTTGTGTGCACGTAGGTAAGGATCTACGCTGATCCATTCGGCTTTGACGAGGATTTCTCCGTCTTTCAAGGGAGGCAGTTCGTATTCAACAATCTCGAAACCGTCGCGTTTCGGTTCTCCCTCGAAATACTTCTTGACGATATATTTACGTGCCTTGACCATTGTGAATGTGTTGTTAAACAGACGCCAACTGGAATGAAACAATAGTATAAATTAGTTTCTCATTTTCTAAACAATGTAGGGAATTTTCATGGAAATTACTGTTTCGATAACAAGTTCCTTTTCACACATTCCTGTCACCGGGCACCCAATGCCCGCGCTACCCCGGCAACTGAAAAGTGTGAAGGACACGAAAAAGTTATCATATTTAAAACGACTTAGAAAAAATAGTTCCCCGGTTTGTATAGGTATCTGTGCTCTACCTATAAGGGTGAAATTGATATAATTAGCATCCTTTTTAACTAAGAGTCTACCCATCAAACTGAACAACTTTTACTATGGGAGCAAACGGATCGCAGCAAAAAAAATCTGCTGTTTCATACTAAACTGCAATGCCTATTCGACTTAATTGTATGCAACAGCAGATTTTTTTGCTCCGATCCCTTTGCTACCATAGTAAAAGTTGTTCAGTTTGATGGATAGACTCTTATTTGTACTCACGAACAAATTTCGTATTCCGTATTCCTTTGTTTCCTCCTCCAAAACTAAACCGATATAATTCTTTTAAGAATAATATGAGAAAGACTTTGGCAATAATAATAATAATAATAATAAGAACAATCACACATAGATCTCGAAGCTTCAAATAAATGGCTTTCAATAGGATCCCTTTTTCCGGAAACTGAGGGTTTCATGATTGCCATTCAGGATCAAATAATTAACACAAAAAATTACAGAAAACACATCATTAAAGACCCTACACTCACAGATGATAGATGCAGAAAATGTCACAGTCATCCTGAAAACATACAACACATAACAGGAGCATGCCCCAACCTTGCACAAACGGATTACACACACAGACACAATCAAGTAGCAAACATCATCCATCAGAGACTAGCACTCAAACACAAACTCATACCGAACACACACACACCTTACTACAAATACACTCCTAACAATATACTAGAAAACAACACACACAAAATGTACTTCGACAGGGCTATATTGACAGATAGGACTACCCACTACAACCGCCCTGACATAACACTTCAGGATAAAACAAACAAAGTTACTTACCTCATTGACATCGCTGTACCCAACACCCACAATCTGCAAAAAACAATAGCTGAAAAAATACATAAATACACAGATCTCCAAGATGAAGTCACTAGAATCTGGAATCAGGAGAAAGTCTACATTGTCCCTATAGTTCTATCAACCACCGGCGTAATACCAAAACACCTCCACCATAGTTTAAAGCTCATTGATTTGAAACCTAGCACTTATATACAACTCCAAAAAGCTGCCATACTGAATACATGTCGAATCGTAAGAAAGTTTTTACAAGTAGAAGAAGATGCCACTGATCTAAGAATATAGAAGTATTACCTAATATGTCATTTACTTGGCTTTGTCCCGTAAATTGCATAACAAAAATACCAGCGCAAGCTGAGAAATCACAAAGACAAAAAAATAATAATAAATATCTTGGACATTGTCACACAAATTATGAATGTCAGTATGTTTTGTTCTTTTGTTTATATTCGTCAAATTTGTTTGCTGGTGGTTTGAAAACGGACGGTAAAATTTGTTATTTTCAAAGGTGCCTAGTTCTTCCAGTAATTAATTAATGCAAAAAAGCAAAACATAGGGACATAGCAGAGGTGTTGTATGGTAAAAAAATTTTGCTCTAGTTATCCAGGTAGTAAACAGGGGAATAAGTTTGTATGGAAAAAACTGCACCCGCCTTATCCTCTTAATGAGAATAGGTAATAACAAAGTCTAGCAGATAATTTGACCTGCAGAGTTTTTTATGTTCACTCTAACGTGACTTCTTTATCATGTAAAAGTTAGGTACCTACCTATTTGTTAAATTTTTATCTAGTATAAATGCTCAAATTGTTTAATCCGTAATCAATAATAAGATTCTGACGCCTGTCTCCCATTGGGAGTATAAGCAGAGAAATTAGACAACTTATCGCATAGCATAACATAGCATATGCTCACGACTTTATTCCTCGAGGGGATCGTCAGGGATATTCTGAAACCTCAGAACATCCAGAACAACGACAACCGCGATAACTTAAATCGTATTTACATTTAAAGTAACTACGTTTATTTTAACAAGTAGGTACCTATTACTATAAGTAATGCTTTTAAAAAAGTTAAATACATACTTTAGAGCTATGAAAATTATTACATTATCAACATTTGCACAGGATTTATACTTAGTTAGACTAGGTAAACTGGTTATCAATGTGTCAATATGCAACTTACCTTTTGCCGGTAAATTCAGCTAAAAAATTAAATGACCTTCCGTCGGTGAGGATCGACGCAGACTAAACTAAACTACTACACCATTATGTACCTATATATACACTATACAAATGTAGTTTGTCATGACCATGCAGCACCTACACATCAGTGATAAGTATTGTACACTTTATAACTGACGATGCGTCATCATCGCTACGATAACACACATTAGCCTAGTCATTTCACGGAGTTTTGTTAGGAGAGGTGGGAAGTAATTACTAATTGGACTTCTAAACTGTAACCGGCACCATTTAGTGACAAAAAACTAACTAAAAACATAAGTATTAAAAAAAATTCGCTACGCAACATAGAAATCAAAATTGTGAATCCCAGAAGGCTTTATTTGTAATATTAATACCAATGCACTCATTTGAATTAGATTTAAGAATAGACATTATTTTTGAGCAATAAAATAGGCATTGAAATTTAAAAAATGAGGTTTTTGTTAGAAAATACGAATGTATTTTTCAAAACCCTCGAACTAGAAAAAATATTTACATCATGTTTGAAATATGTATAACGGTAATGCCTTAATAACTATGCATAAAAAAAAATTACTGTCAGATTTTTTTATAACGAGATAATAACTAAATTTTAAATTTGGAACTGTTGCTGACGATTTTTTTTAATTTTGGTACATTTATAAGCTCAAATTGGCTCTTAAATACTATACCGAAAAAAATATCAATTACTAATTAGTCCCGGCTTAACACGTTCGCGGACAGTGACCGGCTATAGCAGTGACAACAATAAAAGTTCTATTGTGTCTCGTTCAGTGTCCGCGAAAGTGTTAAACCGTATAATGACTGGGCTAATGCCTATTTTGAATTATCATCATGATATTTAATTTTCAATATGGGTCTACCTAACCTAATAGGTAAGTAATAAGTTGAACTACGTCGGGGAATATAGTCGTGAGCATATTCTAAAACACCAAACAATTTTGTTTTCATAAAAAACTGGCCAAGTGTGTGTGCACAGGGTAGGGTTCCGTAGTTGCCCGTCACAATATACGTTGTTTTATACTACGGTTTGATGGTCGGAAGCACCCCTTTAAGTAACTGTCCCATTTTATTTTACACCCTGTTGGTATACAGGGTATACACTACTTTGTATATATGGAAAAATAGTTTAGAAAATCCGATCGGTTTGCTGCCTTAGTAAAAGTTGTTCAGTTTGATGATTAGACTCTTAGTTTAAAAGGATGTTTATGATTCTCGTATTTTTGCATTGTATTCTTTTACAATTGAAACTATTTTAGCTATTGGTGTAAATAAAACTTGAAACTTGTTATTTACACCAATAGTTTATTTGATTTATGTAAGTTGTTATTGTGATAACGAAATCTGTGATTAAGAAAAATAATAAACATGATTAAGAAAACTAACTTAGGATTTTTCTTCTTCAGTGTACCAGTTTATTATTAAATCATCTGAAGTCGGGTGCAGTTGGGATTTTTTTTTGATATGGTATTTAAGTACATTTATAGTAGGGCAATAAAATCAGGGTCAGTTGGGCCGGGGGCAGCTGGGAATGGGGACAGATGGCACTAACCCAGATTTTCCCGAGCGATGTCGTTCACCTGCCTATCAGATCCCAAAATCATAAATTTTGACTTTGCTGAGTTTAAAACCAACGCATTTCTTCTAGACCAGTGGGCTATCTGATTTACATCTTCATCAATCTTGGATAATGCATCAGACATTTCACTAGGAGAAAATGATAGTTAAATCTGAACGTCATCCGCATACAAATGATACTTGCAATATTTTATATGCTTTGTGATGTCAGCGCTATATAATATAAAAAGTAGTGGCCCTAGAATGGAGCCCTGTGGAACACCACGACTGACAATGCCAGCATCAGACCCATGGGTGGAACCATCCTCCCTACAGACTTTTACTTGTTGCGAGCGGTCACTAAGATAGCTGCTGAACCAGGCCACCGAGCTGGAGTCAAGGCCGTAGTATGATAACTTAGCTAGCAGTAGTGAGATGTTTAAGCAGTCGAAAGCGCGAGAGAAATCCAGCAGAGTCAAAATAGTGCCCTTTCGTTCATCCTGAGCTACAAGTATATTGTCCACAACATCTAGAAGGGCAGTTGTTGTGCCTCGTCCCTTTCTGAATCCGGACTGCAAATCCGGAAGAATGTTTTTATTTTCAACAAATTTTGTTAGTTGAGTATTTATAGCACGTTCCACTACTTTTGACAAAAAAGGAAGAATGCTAATAGGTCTGAGATCTTTGATTTGCGCTGGATTACTAACTTTAGGAAATGGAGTCACAAGTGCAACCTTCCATTTACGAGAAAAAGTAGACGTCAGGATTGAGCAATTAACCATGGCTGTGATAACACTAAGTGTTTGCGGCAAGGAAAGCAATACCATATCCATGGTCAGGCCATCGATCCCTTGAGCATTCGACTTAATGGAAAGTATGATTTTTGCTATTTCGTTTTCATTAACGGGCCTCAGTTTGAAAATAGCATCACCATATCTATGGTATTCGAAGAAATCTAGCTCAGTGGCAGGGACCGTGCTGGCTCCAGAGACGTCTAGGAAGTGAGCATTAATATTGTTTGGGTCGTTAAAGTGATCCGGGAGAGACTCCGATTTATTAGTGTCGAATGTAATATTTTCTTTAATGTTTCTCCACAGAGTTTTGGCATCGTGGTTCTTATTGTTAATAAGTTCATCATAGTAGGCACGTTTTTCATGGAAAACACTAGTCTTAACAAGAGATTTCTGGCTCTTATAGTACTCTTTATGGTTGTCAAGCTTAGTCCTCCGAAACCTATTAAAAGCCGCATTTCTAAGTCGAATCATCAATTTAATATTGTCAGTGATCCATGGAACTGGCTTGTCCCGAATCCGAACTCTCTTAACTGGAGCATGTTTATTAAAAAGCAATATGGAATTAAACCAATCGACCATGTCGTCCACAGACTTAAGTTGGCATAAGGAATCCCAATCGATACAATTTAAGTCAGCGTTAAACTTCTCTAAATGTATTTGCTTGATAGGTCTATAAGTTATGGTTCTTGGTGCGATTTTCTCTTTTTTTATATTTAACGTAACGTTTATCATAGCATGTCCCAATGACCCTGTGATGTTAGTAGCACTGACACTTCTGGTACGGGCATTTGTACAAACCAAGTCAATAAGAGTTTCAGCATCAGTTGAAAAATGAGTAGGTTGATCGACCACCTGCTGTAAACCCGTGCAATGCAGAAATTGATTTAATTAAATAGTGTTGGCCTTGCCAGGCTCCAAAATATTTATATTGAAATCCCCCAGTAAGATAATTTTGTCATATGTTGCTAAATTTGTGATGGTTTCAGTAAGTGCATCGAAAAAAACGTCCACGTTTATCCACCTTTATCACCCCTTTATCACGTTCGTCAAACGGGGCAGGGAGTTCGTCCAACGGGGCCGGGAGTTCGTCAAACGGGGCAGGGGGTTCGTCCGCTTCTCCACCATCAGCTCGGCGTCGAGCTCCTCCCGGCCAGCCGCCTCGGACATATCGCATCTTATCAGGAGGAAGCGCAAGCCCAGCGAGTCCGAAGCATCGCCCGCTAAAAGGGCTAACACGTGAATCTTATTAACTTGTTTTGGAACGGCTGAACTTAGTATTGAAGTTTGATCTGAGCTTGTTAATAGGTAATAATATTTTGTACATACTTAAATAAATTCACGTCAAGGTCTAAAATATTGTTAAAATTTCGTTTTGGATGCAGTTGGGGTAATGTTGGGTGTGATTCGAGCATAATTAATTTGGCAATAGTATTGTCGTTGCGAAATACTTGTCATACGACGCCGATGTGCTAAAAGAGATAGAACAATTTTTTTGTTTTTACTTTAACACTTTCCGGGACAGTGAACGAGACACAATAGAACTTTTATTGTTATCACGGCTATAGGCGGTCACTGTCCCGGAACGTGTTAAGATAGATGGTTAGCGTTGTCAGTCGTTTGCGCTGTCTTAATTCCCGATTATAAATCGATATTGCGTCCGATTTTGAAATAATAATTCTTGTTGAACTTATTTCGCCTTGAATATCTTTCCACAACTTTGAACCAAAATTAATGGTCATAGAGTTGAACTTGAATTCAATACTTCTATACCTCACATGTTACAAGTGACCACGGCGAATAACGTTTTATTTCTGTTCTCATACGCACCTATCGTCTTAAACTATTTAGCAAGTTAGTGCAAAGTTCAGACATTACAAAAATAGAGTGAACTTTTGTTGATGTGATTTAATGTTTTTTTGGCATCAAATACAATTTACACAAAAAGGCATCATCAAGTCGAACAAGTGCTAAACAAAGAAAAAATAATACTATATTCTGTTAGAACTTGTCCGTCTTAACATTTATTTTTGCGGCACCAAAATTGTAGGGCCATTCTCCCTGGTTTTATTTGGTTTTGAAAAATCTGTTTTTCATACATTTTCGATGAAATGAACTAATAAATGAAATGTCCTGCCATAACATGACATTTTAAACATTTCCTAAGCATGTTCTAAGTCCATTTTTGACATGGACAGGCTCCATATACATTTTTGGTCCAAAATTCCAAATGTGTAATGTCTCTACAGCCATAATAATAAATGCTTTGATGGACAAGATTTAACAGAATATAACATTATTTTTCTTTGACCGGTACTTTCATATTTGGACCAATATGAAGCCTGGATGATGTCCCTTGCATTTAGATCAAAGAATAAGTACTATATACAGAAGAGACGTGTGGCGGTGGCGGATTGTCAAAGTAACACCAATATAAACCTTATAGTACGTAGCATAGCCACAGAATAAATACTAGTACTACCCGTGCATAGCGTCGTTTTTGTCGTAAAGGAAAATCGCGCCCGCTTCACCCCTCCCGCGTCACGCCTGCGTCACGTCTCTTCTATATAAACCGCGACTAAGGTTCTGTGAATTAGGTTTATAGGCAGGCGAATACACATCCAAAAATGTTGCGTTCTGAAGTTCAGACACTTTCCTAATTAGATAACTTACTGTAGACGTAATGTAGTTTATAAAGTATTTAGTATTGACGAAGCAAGCGCATGGCAAGACTGAACTAATTAGGAACACGTTGTAAATTATTGCGAGGAAGGCTGAAGCGCGTGATCATACCAGTTGTCTATTAATAATTCCTCCTTCAATATTATTTAAAAAAGTACTTTGTAGGATCCCATCTCGACTGTGGGGGGTTGGGTCTGGAATAAAATAAAATAAAATTTTAATGGTTTATTACTATTATTATCGAGTGAAACCGCACCGCAACGGTCAAACTTGGAAGAATTATGAGAGTGTTGGTACCCTCTTTAAACGTTTGAGCATAGGTATTACCCGAAAACCAGGTTTCGCCTTCAGTTCAGTAACAAGAGAAACTAAATTCTTTAAATAATATAATAAGATATAGTAGGACTGTTTATTAAAAGCCCAATACACAAATTAAGCATGTACTTAGTGTTAGTAAGCTGAATGTCGAGGCCGAGGACCGAGCTGCGTGTAAGAGGCCGAAAGCCGAGATCTATTGGCGTGTGCCATGCCAATGCCTCACTATCGATGTTTGCGAGGCCGCGCCGCGGACTTAGCCAAATCACTATCAGGTAATCGGTTAAATCTTAATGCGATTTTCCAATAAATGCGTTCGTTGCGTTTGTAAAATGCTACATATTACCTACGCTCGATGAAGGTGATTGTAAACCACGGCGCACTTCGAATGGGTCGTATGTATTGGTTTAATTAGTGTATTGGGTAAAAGTTTAAGAGGCGTCAATTTTTTACAAAACTTTGACGCACAATGCGCGTAGACGGTATTAATATAAGTAACTTTGTGTATATTGAAAAATAGTATAGAAAATCTAGATGCCGCATCACAAATAACATTTGAAATATATAAAATAATTACAAAGATATAAAGCTTTGAAATTCTTCATACAAATTTTTAAAAGCTTTATATCTTCGTAATTATATTATAAATTGCAAATGTTATTTGTGACGCGGCAACTAGATTTTCTAAACATTTATTCCATATATAAAATATTACTTTTATTAATTCCGTCTACGCGTATTGTGCGTCAAACTTTTGTATGGACTGAAACCACCTTAAACAAACTACTGCCACATATTGTTTAAATTACATGATACAGCATTTTTTAGTCCATATTCATGAATTCAAAATCAGATTTTTATTTCTTTCTTTTTTATATCATAACGAGCGTTAACCCGCGACTTCGTCCGCACAAATTATATACCAGATTTTAAGTCAGATCATAAGCTATCATACAAAAAAGTTTCATCAAAATCGGTTCAGTAGTTTTTGCGTGATACTCGTTCAAACAAACAAACAAACAAACACCCAAACAAACACACAAACAAACACACAAACAAACACACAAACAAACAGACAAACAAACAGACAGACAAAAAATCCAAAAATTGGTGAAATGGAATCAGGGACACCTAAAAACCATATCGTAACTTTTTTTTGTTAATATCTTCAATGTACAGACAAACTTCCTGTTACAGTTTTATAATAGTATAGATCATAATAAATAATTAATTTAGTTTACAATATCAGTAGTATAATATTGGGCACTCTAGGCCACCTCGTTTCCTTCAGGCTCACCCTGTTCGCCTTCAGTCACTCGTTGACCTAGAGTGCCCAATATTATACTACGAGCTTGAAGGAAACGAGGTGACCTAGAGTGTCCCAATATTACAAAGATATCTTTCGTGAAATCGTTTACTCTTGCATCCACGATGCTTAATTCTAATTCAAAACCTTTCCGATCAAACGCTTTCCTAATGTATCAGTCAGCTGTGAGAGCAATCTGAAAGACTCGCATGTAGTCTGTGCAGATACAAGATTATAGTAGCAGATACCACGTTGACATCGAACACGACAGACGTTATAAATAAATAAGTAATAATGTCTTTAAAAATAGATGATGTTGTGGAAGTAGTTATTGTTAAACGCAATGAATATGGAATTCATAATGTTCAAATAATCGGTTCAGACTATTACGAAGGTATTTTAATACCAATTCTACACAAAAACCAATATGGTACATGGAGTGGAATTTATTATGAAGGACTCAGGGTACCTGCTCGTGTGATTAGAATGAACAATAAATTTATAGATTTCGAGGAAGTACCCAAACCGTGAACGAGCAAATAAGGTATTAGTTATTACCTACAACGACAGGAATATAAATAAACGTTGTTTTCTTACATTACTTTCATTCTTATAAAGACAGCATCCTTATTTGCACCAAAATGAAATTTGTGAAACAAGCACAATCTTTAAAAGTTGAAAACCTATGTATAAATTCTAAGAATATTACTTCTCGTCATGGAAATCTCCTACCGAATACAATAAGGTGCTTAATTTGTGGACCATCAAACTGCGGAAAAACTAATTTAGTCATTGGACTTCTTCTACATGAAAATGGGTTAAATTATCGAAATGTGTATGTTTATTCCAAGACTCTTCATCAGCCTAAGTACAGATTCTTGGAGAAAGTTTTAAATATGGTTCCAGGTATATCTTTCGCAAAATACCACGAAAATGAGACAGTCTTAAGTCCTCAAAATGCTAAACCTAACTCTGTTATAATATTTGATGATGTTGCATGTGAAAATCAAAATAATATAAGAGATTATTTTGCAATGGGTCGTCATAAAAACATAGATTGTTTTTACCTTAACCAGACATATACCAAAATTCCCAAACAGCTTGTAAGAGATAATGCGAACCTTTTGGTTATCTTCAAGCAAGACGATGTGAATTTAAAACACATTTATGATGAGCATGTTAATACAGATATGACGTGGTTCGATTTTCGAAAAATGTGTTCAAAAATATGGAATAAGTCGTACAGCTACTTAGTGATTAATAAAGATTGTGATAAAAATAAAGGGTGCTATAGAAAGAAATTTGACACATTCGTGGTATTCGACTAGTTGATAATACATTAATAGTATATAAGTGTATTGCTTTCTTACGTTTATCATTACGTGGAAATTATTCAAAGCTTAGACACGTTACACTGAATTAAAATGGAAAAATCTATAAAAAGACAAGTTGTTAATGCAGCTGAAGCTGTAAAAAGAAAGGTACGAAAAATGCGTAATATTGAAACTGATAGAGATAAAACACTTGAAAACGTTTTTAAACCAATAATAAATCCCCTTAATCAAATGTTGGCAACAAAGAAACAAAGCACACAGTCAAAAAAAAATAAAGTTAAAAAGATTAAGTCTTTGAGAGATAGCTATTCCGATGCATCGTCATCTAGTGAACCGTATCTGGATAAAACAATCATGAAAAGGAAATCTGACATTATAAATAATGAAAAAGATTTATCAGATGTAAACACAGATGAAGATGATAATGACAATAATAACAGTTTTAATGACCATGATATTAGCAATATGTCCTTTAAAACTGTTGATTCAGCTCAGAATAGTCCTGCACGTAATGCATCATCATGGTCTTTATCTTCAGAGTTTTATGAAGATGTTCCGTATGGTGTTAGGAATGAACGTGGAAAACTTATGATGGGTTCAGCTCGTGTAACTACAAATGGAGAATATATAACAATAGGTGGGCATACGTATGATAACACTGTAGGAATACGTGAACTGATATTCAAGAAAGTACCTGATACGAACTTGATAACTTCCGAAGACATACAAAATTATAAAACCATGTTGATGGATACAAATGCGCATAGACGCGATTTTGATTCAACTAAACCAATAAAGAGCAATAAAGGACGAAAATACTTGAATATTATCAAACCATTATTCAAACTTCGTAAAGTTTCTGTAAGTACTGACGGTAGTGTTGCTCAAGGATCTGGCTTACCGTCTATGAAAAAGTGGAACAAAGATGTGGATTACGTTTACTGGGATGATCCTAACGAATTAGTGGAAAGACTAAAGATATTAATTGCATCTCGAGATGCAGGTAACACTGGACTGGATAATGAAATAATATCGGTTCTAGAAGAGTTGCGTGAAAGTGGAATTATTGTATAATAAATAAAGTCATCATATTTGTTTTGTTTCATTTGTATATTAACTTTTCAATTGATAGGTTCTCATCATGAATATTGATAAATTTGGTCATCATGTTCATAAACGAATGCGGTTATCTGAAATATTTGATTTAACCGATAAAACTTTGACGAAAACAGAAGGAGGAGAATTCGATTTGAAAAAAACAAGACTAAGAGGTGTTAAAATACCTTCGTCAGCTGATGATGCAGCTAATAAAGAATATGTTGATACTGTTATTAAATTATGTTGTAGCAAGGATGATGCTTCGGCACTCCTTAAAAGTATAAAAGCAGACGTAAACAAGGTTTTAAATCACTTCAAAAAGGAGTACTATACTAAAACTGAAGTCGATAAAATTGTAAAAACAAAATGATAAAGCAGCAAATAGTGAAAGAACTTCATAAAGCAGCTCGAAAAAATTTTATACGAAGATCTGTGATTCTAAAAGGAATTGATGATCTATGGCAAGCTGATCTAATAGACTTTTGTTCATTAAAAACCCATAACAAGGGTTTCAAGTTTATCTTAGTTGTAATAGACTGTGTTTCTAAATATTCATGGGCAGTTCCAGTCAAAACCAAGACAAAATCTGAAATAACAAAGGCGTTTCATCATGTATTGTGTACGAGTCATCGCCGTCCAAAAAATTTACAAACTGATATGGGTACTGAGTTTTATAACGATGAGTTTGAACAATTAATGAAATTATTTACCATCAACCATTATTCTACATTTTCTATAAAAAAAGCTTCAATTGTTGAGAGATTAATCAGAACTTTAAAAAACAATTTGTATCAAACCTTTTGCTTGAATGGTAGTTATAAATGGATCCAAGGACCGCTAGATGATGTAGTAAGGCTGTATAATAATACAAAACATCGTATTACAAAATATAAACCAATTGAAGTTACTCAGGCTAGTGAAAATATAGTAATGGGTAACATTAAAAAATCACAAATTTTTATATCAAAACCTGATAGACAGAAGCTCTTTGCAGGTGATTACGTTAGAATAAGTAAATATAAAAGTATTTTTCAAAAAGGGTACACTCCAAATTGGTCGACAGAAATTTTTACAATTAAAAAAGTTAATAATACTATTCCTATAACATACATTATTGAAGATTTACGTAAACAACCTATTCTAGGAACATTTTATAAACAAGAACTTCAAAAAACCAAATATCCTGATGTATATTTAATTGAGAAAATTATTCGGAAAAAGGGAAATAAGATATTGGTTAAGTGGTTAGGTCTCAGTGATGATGAAAATAGTTGGATTGATAAAAAGGAAATGGTATGAACTTAGTATTCATTACCTAATGAGATATGCAAGGAGGAGGTCTTATTAATAAATTAATAAATAATCTTCCATTCGAGTTACACTTACCTGGATATAATTTTTGTGGACCTGGTACTAAACTACAAAAGCGATTATTGCGAGGTGATAAAGGTGTTAATGAGCTAGACAACGCTTGTATGCATCACGATATAGCTTATTCTAACCATCAAGATTTGGAAAATCGACATAAAGCAGATACAGTGTTGTTAAACATGGCTAAGCAAAGACTTAGATCAAAGGATGGTTCGCGGGGAGAAAAACTTGCTTCTTGGATAGTAACTAAAGCCATGAAAGCTAAATTGAAATCAGGAGCAGGAGTAAAGGGTTTTAATAAAGCTGTTTCAAAAATCAAGTCTCACCTCAAAAGGTCAAAACCTAAGAACACGAAGGCTGCAATCAAATGTGCTTATTTTGCAGCTAAAAAATTTCTCGCTAATAACAAGAGAGTTCGTTTACCACGCGTAATACCACTCCCAAAGACAGGCGGAATTCTACCTTTACTACCAATCTTTGCAGGCCTTTCAGCCTTAGGTACACTGGCAGGAGGAGCAGCTGGCATTGCAAAAACTGTGAACGATTATAAATCTGCTCAACAAAATCTAAGTGAATCTAAACGTCACAACAAAGTGATGGAATCTATTTCATTGGGAAAAGGTTTATACATTAAATCACACAAGAAAGGCGCTGGACTGTTTATTGCGAGTTCAAAAAACTAAACGAAAGGTTACCTAAACGAGCCCTTACCAACTTAGATATTATAAAATTTGCTAGAGATATACCGTACTTTAGAGGTGTTTTTATGAAAGATCGATTACCTAAAACGCCTAAACCTATCGAATGTGGTATTGTTAATTTAGATAATTCTGATGGTGATGGAACTCATTGGGTAGCCTATGCGAAATTAAATAATTATTGTGAATATTATAACAGTTATGGTGATTTGAAACCTCCTTTAGAGATTGTTAATTATTTTAATCTCTTCGACATTTTTTACAACTACAAAAGTTATCAAGAGTTTAATACAGTAAATTGTGGTCATTTATGTATTTCATATCTTATAAATTTTTGGAATAAACATATAAAATGAGAAAGCTGGTTTAATATTCAACATTAATATAATGTCTTTCACTGTATCAATAACTGGTAATAAATCGATTTTATCTAATAATTATTATCCAACTTTACAATTAGAAGGTCAATATGAATGCGCTTTATTGTATCTATCAACCTTTAATTCTATTCCTAATATTGATGTTAGAAATAACAAATTTCATTACGGCAATAATGAAGTTATCGAAATACCCGAGGGAGCCTACGAACTCCAGGACATCTGCGATTATTTGAAGGCCAATATAAAAGATGCAGTTTTCAAATTACACTGTAACAATAATACATTAAAAACATCAATTTTTTGTACAAAAGAAATCCATTTTGAAAGAGAAACTTCTTTCGGTCAACTTTTGGGATTTGGAAATGAAACACTCAAAGCAAATATATTACACGAGTCACAGCATACAGTCAACATTCTATCAACGACAGTTGTGAGGGTTGAATGTGACATAGTGACAGGATCTTATATTAATGGAATATCAAGCCATATTATCCATGAATTTGCGCCGAATGTACCACCAGGCTATAGAATTATAGAAATACCTAAAAACATTATTTACTTCCCAGTAAATCAAAACAACGTAAATTGTATTAACATTCGATTGTTAGATATAAATAATAATTTGATTAATTTACGTGGAGAAGAAATTCAGTTATATCTACACCTAAACAAAAAATGATTGAATACAATAAATATATATCGCCGCTAACCAAAAACATCAGTACCATTCGATCTATCGGTAAAGAAACACCAAGAAAGAAAATAAAACTGACAAAAGAAAATAAGAAATTCCTTAAACTAATTGGATTGTTAAAATGAGCATTCTAGACATATCTAGTATTCCTTCGTACGATAACACTATCGACAGTGTTGAAATACATTCATATAAACCTTACGTTATCACTTTTAATAGAAATGATGAAATTCGTATTCCTATAAATCAGCAAGATTTGTACGTACTACCATCAGCAAGTACTTTATATTTGGAGGGGGTTGTAAAAGTTCACCACAGAGAAACGAAAGTAAGGTCACAGAGCGTGCAATTTACCAATAATCCCTTACTTTACTTATTCCAAGACATTCGCTATGAATTAAATGGTGTAGAAATAGATAAAATAAAAAATGCTGGAATAACAACAACGATGAAGTCATTAATATCGATGAACGAAAGTGAAGCAAAGATGTCTAAAGCTTGGGGTTGGGATATTAACGGAACAAAGAACAAACAGAGTGGTGGTTTCTCTGCATCTATACCCCTTTGTAATATTCTTGGTTTTGCAGAAGACTACAAAAAAGTAATAATAAACTGTAAGCATGAACTGATACTCTTACGGAGCAATACTAACCTTAACGCATTGAAATTAGGTTCGGGAGAAGTTGTGGATGATGTTGAAATACATAAAATAGTTTGGCGTGTTCCGCATGTAAAAGTGTCCGATAGAGAAAGGCTAAACTTCCTTAAATTATTAGAAAAAGATCGATCACTTCAGTTATTATTTCGAAACTGGGATTTATATGAATATCCATTATTACCAAAAACTACTAAACATACATGGTCTATAAAAACCTCATCTCAAATAGAAAAACCCAGATACGTTATTATAGGATTTCAAACGAACAGAAAAAATAATGCCGCAGCAGATATGACCCAATTCGACCATTGTACTATGCGAGATGTAAAAGTCTATCTCAATTCAACTTACTTCCCATACGAAAGTTTAAATGTTAATTTTACCGATGGCAAAATTGCTTTATTATATGAACAATACGCAAGATTTCAGCAGTCTTATTTCGGTCGTAGAACAGAACCGTTGTTGAATTTAGAAGAATTTAAAGAAAAAGCACCTCTGTTTGTCATCGATTGCTCGAGGCAAACTGATAATCTCAAGTCGGGACCTGTCGTTAACGTGCGAGTTGAACTCGAGAGCAACACAGAAATACCTGATCAAACTTCTGCATACTGCCTTATCCTAAACGATTGCATTGTGGAATATAAACCGTTGAGCAATACAGTCAAAAAGATATCATGAATAAGGATATTATTTTCGTAGATATTCAAGGCTTTAAAAATTTTAAAAATGATTTTATTGTTAAAGAACTATCTATAGCTACTATCGAATTTACACAAACGTTTCTTATAAAATCTCCATATTCATTTCATAATTTATCGAATTTTGAAAAGAAACAAATCATATGGTTAGAGAAAAACCGAGGAATTCGATGGAGTGAAGGTTTTATTGACTATCGTGAATTTAAACGTGTGATCATACCATATTTAGAAAATAAAAAAATATTGACAAAAGGCTTGGAAAAAATTAAATGGATTAAAGAACTGTGTTCAACATGTCAAATAGTAGATATAGGAGAAAAAGGATGTCCTAATATTCTAAAATTACGTAATGATTATTGTAAAAACAATATTAATTTTAATTGTATAAATCATACAAAAGAATGTGCTTTAAATAATGTAATATGTATTAAAAAATGGTACGAAGACAATTATATGTACAAGTTCTCTTTGTTTGATTGATTGTAATATTTTTTTTTATTCTCTTTATTAAAATTTAATTAAGCAAATAATGTTAAAAATATAAAATGTTAAATTGCATGTTAGAATTAGATATATGATATAAAAATAGTAAATAATAAATCATTTCTTTGTGAACAAAAACATTTTTTTTTATTTATACCTAACATCTTATCACTTATTTTAAAACCTTAGTGAAATTATTTAAACAAATTTTAATTGATAATAGCATGATACATTTTTTTTATTTTAATCGCTCTGTCTTACAAGTCTGAGAGTAATTTCATAAAATAATAATACTTAGGTCTAAATTATTACTGAATATATTAAATTACAGATTATAAAAGCACTAAAATTATACAAAATTAGAATTATTTAATTACTTTTTTTTTTTTTTGTGTATATTTCTTCTTTAATTTTTTTTTAATTTATTAATGAACATGAATTACATAAACTAAAATTAAATTAAATGTATTTAATAAGTACTAAAGTAAGTATTCCTCTTGCATTTTATTCGCTCCAAACGGTAGTACCTGAAAAAGAAAATATAAAATGATTTTTACACTATTAATAACAACGCAGTATCGAGCTGTAAGGTTGAAAAAATACATAGATACATAATGCCTACACCTACGTCGCACCGTGGGTAGGTTGAGACCTATGAAACAATAAGAAAAGAAAATAAAAGAGTATAATTATGTACTAACCTATTTACTTGTATCTGAGCGGTCTCCCAATTCTCTCGAAATCAAAAACAATGTGTGTGACACTGATTTCATCACAGGATCTTCTTCATCTTGCGCTGCATAAATGGATCTCAGCATTGGTCGACCCTCAATTATTGAATCTCGTTCAACTATTTGATTTACTTCTATCTTGATGGTAAATTTGGGAACACCAAACGTATCAGTTGCAAGGTAGCTAGTGATGACTGGATTCACTGGTCTAGACATTCTGATTATGTTTTTGAACTTTAAGTATGAAATAAAAATGCGGATGCTCCGTACTAAGGTTACTTAATGAATGACGAATAATTTAATTATGAAATAAATAACTTGAGGCATGGAAATTTGAAACTTAAAAACTGCAAAACGATCTATGTCATCATAATCGGTAGCTTCACATGACCGACAAGTATGAACTTGAATTTGCTTTCCATGCAATTTTTCATTACGGGAATGGTTTAACACGTGTAATCACTACCTATACCTACCTATGTGAAAATGATAAAACTATTTTTGTTTAATTAAGGAAATATATAAATAGTAATGTAAGTACCTATCTAAGAAATTTAAATCAAGTTTGATCTTGTTTCATTCTTGAGATGAATTGAATATTTTTTTCATAGAACCTGAGGCTTAGACGTGATCTTTTTAGGTAAACAACTCTTTAGTCACTTGCACATAAGCATTTGGAGAGGTCACTTAATTTGTTATTGAATTAAAATATTATAGGTAATCAGGCATTTCGGTAAGTTTAATTCATCTCTTTATAAAATATTTAAACTATACTGGGTGTAAGTGACAGCCTAGCAAATACTGAAACTGTGAACGCAGACCATCAAACTGAATAACTTTCACTATGGAGTCTACCTCAGGAAACGCAAAAAAAAAATCTGCTGTCTCATACAAAACTGCTGTACCTTCACGACTAAAATGGAAATGGGACAGCTAAATTTTTTTTCGCGTTTCCTGAGGTAGACTTCATTGTGAAAGTTGTTCAGTTTGATGGTCTGAGTTCATCGTTTCAGTATTTGCTAGGCTGTCACTTGCATCCTGTATAGGTAAGTACCTCATTAATCCTGCTTAATTACAGTTATCTAATGATTTTACTTTTACATTTTTTTGTTTTCAGATCATGGAGGAAACTACCGTTCCTTACTTTTATAATCAAGATCTCTTGAATAGATTTGATGTAGATTACCCTGAGCTAAGAAACAAACGCGATCATGGAAAAACAAAATTTAAGGAACAAAAGAAATCAAATAAGCGTGTTAACAAAAAGAAGTCAATTATTTCACCTACATCCTTTGTAATTTGCAAGAAACCGGACAGACCTCTGCGGTTAATAAAAATATTAGTCTATGATGTGAGCGAAATTGATTGTGTTAGAGAAGATAGTGCAATACTTAATGCGCAATATGTTGTCACCGAAAGAATGGACGAGATTATGGATCAGACAGAGAGTGTTATTAATAAGATTTCTAAAAAGTTGACAAATTACACTTTGTAAAATAATTAATATTTAAATGATCAGATTTATGGACACTGTAAAATTGTTTCTGTTAAGTTTAATAAACAGTAAAATGAAAATGAACTTTCAAATTATTTACAAATTCCTTCTTCCTCCAAATTCTAAAGTGAAACAATTATAGTTAATTGAAGTCTGAGTATGAGTCGAATTACTAATAAGCTAATAAAGTTAAGTATACATAATTATATATCTTTATCATAATATTTTATTATCTGTCAGCACAGCTAGCATGCCAAAGCGCTTAAACGAGAAAAATGTCATGCGCGCTCTTTCCGACATACGTAAAATAATAAGGATGGAGGCACATCTCGATTTTTATCGTTTTCTCGGGGCTGGCATGCGACGCCTACTGGTTTTACCTCACCATATTTTTGTGTGATAGACATTATGTCTATGTAGGGAAGTAGGGTACTATAAATAAAAAATGATATGAAGTAGAAAAAATTTTATTATTAGCACGCTATAAAAGTGCTAGCTGAGACATTTAGGCTAGCGTAACTTATACAATAGGTAAGTAAGAAATTAATATTATATCATTTTGAAGTTAAACATAAAATAATGTTGTCTGCTATACATATAAATTTAGTATTATAATCAGTTTTATTCATTGAAATATAATTCACACAATCTTTTTACAATACCACCTAACAGTCGATGAGTAATCAACCTATCTATTTCTTCATTATTATACTTAATATTATAGCCCGCTCGCAACTGACTAGTCACCGCCTGAGACATGGGATGGCGTGAAGCTCCGAATTGATGACGCGACGATCGCTTGCATGCGTTTATTCTACGTCCCACCTCCCTTGCCTCAGGCGGAGATTAGGTTTTGTGCGCAAGGTATTAGAAACTATCAATTTAGGATAATGTCTACACTCGTACTGTTACTGTTGATAATAAACTACAAAAATTTAAGATTTTAAGATACATTCGCTACCCCACGCCTTGGTAGATATTTTATCTTGAGAAATTGAACGTTTGTCATCATTCGCTGAGAGTGCAACTTTGTTAACACTTCTAGTAAATATTTCATGTTTGATTGATTTAAATAAAATATTTTTTTTGCGAATGACATCTTTATTAATAAGAACTTTCTCGTAATCTGTTAAACTCAATTCTCGCACAATGTTTGCTTTAACACCCTTTGCCTTTTTTATTGTTTTTTCTTTGGTTTTAATGCAATATAACTTTGACCTTAAACCAACAAAGTCCGTTATAATTTTCCCTCCCATCTCATCCTTAAACAAACCAGGTATCTTTTTGTTTTTAAGTGGTAAATTAAATTTATTATTTTCGCTATAATTGCTTGTATCTAAGTAAGGTAAGAATTTGTTTTTCATGTCTCGATAAAAATCATCTGTGGTAATATTATAGATGAAACTATCTGTGTCAGTATAACATAGCTGAACTCGATCTCCATAGAAGGGTTTCACTACATTATAGTGAAAATCGTACATGTGAGCCTTGGATAATTCCAATACCGAAAAGCCTATGTAAATTGGCTTATCTAAGATGACTCTATCTGGTTTCATTTGTATTGCAACCAAACTATCATTAAAAATTGATACACTATGGAAGTAAGGACTAGCTATGAGTTTATCGGCACTAGTTTCCTTTTTGGTTATATTTTTTGTATCATTCCATTGGTTTATCAATTGTACGTTAACCCTTCGCTCATTGTTTTCCAGAGTTTTACCAAAAACGCTGTTATTCAACAGTTTAAAAAAATCTTGTTCGAACTCAGACTGTGCTTTTTGCCGTAGCTCTGTGTTAAACTCTATGTATTGTCTCAAATAAGCACTTTGTTTGAATGTGATAGCCCTGTGAATTTTACGCAATACTAACCCATGCTCTAGACATTTTTTCAAATGAACGTAATGGATCACGTAGTTGTATTTATTGTACAAGTTTGGTACAAGCTTTACATTCTTCCCACCAGGTGGTATACATTTCTCTGGACAAAACGGGAAATCGTTATGATCACAATGTACGTTTTCAGGATATAGCAGATCAACCTCGAGTATGAAACCGTAATCAGCGTCATCTCGTATATCCGAAACGCATAAACCATCAATTTCGTTCTGCTCTAAAAATCTAAAATTAGAGAGGGGTAATGTTTGACACATACTATACCCATACAAATTATTACAATCTAAATAAACTATGAATGAATTTGGTTGGGAAGAGTCATAGTCATCTAGATATTTATGATTTGCTTTTGCGTATCGATGAGAGCACATACATACACCGCCTCTGATTCCATTTTGTAGCATTCGAATGATAGACAAATCATCAATAAGTTCTAGTTGTACACCGGTTTTGAGCAACATCGCATCGAAAGATAAGCTTGGTGCAGTGATATAAAATGCAGGATCGAGCTGGTAATGACGTTTACACGTTTGCCGAAAATTTTCAAATATATCCGTTAACAGAAGAACGTCAGTTTTCAGATATAAGTCCGTGTATTCCCCTAAACTTTTTATTTTAAATTGGTACCATACCGATTGCGCATGCTTATAATCTTCGCATGATATGTTTTCACCCGTCAGTGAGTTGTAAAATTTACTTTGCGGCGGTAAAGAGTTTTCTTCATAACATTTCCAGTCAGTCATATAATCATAGGGATATATACCTTTTCTTGTTAGTAAACTAAACTCGTCTTTATTTGGAAAGAAATAGTGGAGACTAGTAAATTCATCTTTCTTCATTGTTTTCGCTAACTTTCCTAAACTTGTTCCTAAAAATTTAAATGAATCTACGAATCTTAACTGAATATACTCTTCGTTTGTAACTTGAATAAATTTAGTGAATGAAATATAGTTTTCTTTAGACTTTGGTATGATTTTGATCATGCCGGGAGTTACTCCCAATTCTTTGATAAACAGGTGACAGTCATATCCTGCAAGATTGTGAAAAAAAATTGGAATAAATTTAGGAAGCCGATACTGTAAATTACAGTACTGATGGACAGCACCGCGATATCGTCCTGTGATATGACAATGATCTTTTACTCTATCATTCCATAAAAAATTATGACAAATATGACAACGAGTAGATGACTCGAAATCTTTAGCATCCTGTTTACTGAATATAATAGGGATAATAGTACCTAGAACTTCATGAATTTCCGCGACATCTCTATGCAGTGAGCTAACAAACTTTGGCACACAATCTTTACCGCGATAACTAACAAACCGATTATAACGTTCATCAACTGAACAAACGACTTGATAAGCAAACGCAACGGGCACATGACGCTGTAAGTCTGTTGTACTTGCATTATTTGGATCAGGTTCACAGCCCTGAAAAGGTTGTAGCATAGTTTCAAAGTCAGCGTAAATAACGAAAGGAACATTTTGTTTTCGTTCATAATTTTTAAACTGTATAACTGACCCTTTCTCAGGCAGCACAGTAACGACGCCTCCACAAATGTGTTCATCAAGTTTAGCAGCTGATGTAAAAAATTGTAAACAAGTATCACAATAGTATAACTTGCCGTGATGTTTTGTTATTTGTCGTCTAACAAGACGCGGCAGATCTTTGATTAAACAATAATGCGATGATTCACCATTTTCAAGAAGCAACAAATGAATACGTTTTTTATAGCTACTTGACTCCGATTTGTACAATGGTCCAGTTATAATCTTTTTGTCTTTCAGACCATAAACATAAATGCTTAAAGCAGGATTATTTTTCTCGAAAATTGAAATGTCCCTAAAGCTGACTGGAAACGACATATCTTTAATTTGCAACATATCCCGGAAATTTGCATATGATAAAGGTCTTACGGAGTGTTTTGTGGTAGGATATAGGGCCGCCATCACGCAATATAAGAAACAGTATTCGTCATTATTCTGAATATTCAGGCATGCCTTTTTGTTTTTGATAAATTTAGGTAAGTCTATATAATTTGATCCTCGTAATGGTTGACATTTATTTATGTTCAGTTCTAAGTGTAAATTGTTCAAAAATGTCCACCCACTGTCCCTCTCTTGAAATTCTTCAATCTTCTTTATCAAATTACTTTTGACATCTAAAAATAATGAATCGAAGTCATAATTTAAATGAAGTGTAAAATTTTTTGTTCCAAAAGACTTCACTTCCTGGGTATCATTTTTGAACATCAAAAACATAGAAAAAAGTTCAATATTAACTTTAACACATATATGACTTTTAAGTGATCGATCTAAAAGTGACTTGATTTTGAAACTAGTTCTGACAAAAAACGTATTTATAGAATTTACTTCCTCTTCAGTCACTGCTAAAATCCTATAGCTCGCGATACGACCCCGGAAAGCGGATTTTATTATCTGTACGTTATCGTAAACAGATGCAGCGGCATTATTTTTGTGTACGTTACTTCGTAAATGACCTGTCCATTTGTTTCTTACAACTAAAATACCGCAGCTTGAACAAAAAGGCATGTTAGAATAATTTAACTCTTGTAGTTTTTTATCAACAGTACGTATTAACTATAATTAACGCTAAGTATTTATAGATACGGTTTAACTGTACCTACCTACTATTTTTTATCAAAATTCAACAAATCAAAAAATGATGTGACTAGTTATTAAAATTATTATAAAAAGAAGGTGGAATGTCCTCAAACAGCTCATGAGCCGATCTCACAAGATTTTGGACATTTTGCCACTGCGGACAGTCGTCATTCGTAAAGCACTTCACCCTTACGAGAGCCTTCTTCCAACGTTCCTCTGGCTTAGAACCTTCGGCGTCGGTAGTATTATATACTTTAAGATCAATATAGTATTCACCACTTTGTTCGGTCACCCGTCGTTGGTTGCCTGTTGCTACCCGGTTTACGAAGCAGGACTCCAGAGTCCCGTTCCGCTTTGTTGGCTTTGAAGATGACGGTTGCGGTTGATCCTTGGTCAACCCAAACACGTCGAGCGCTGCTGGGGCTGTCTTCTTGCGCGCACTGTAAAAGCAAACAAATAGCTATAACATAACATTTTGTTTATTAAGAAAAATCAATCAAAAAAAAATTATGGTGTAGGTGCGAGTTAAAAATCAAATTACCTAGCTAAATTAGTCGATGACGTTTTTCGCTTCCCCACGCTGCTACTACTCAACGACGTAGATTTCTTAGAGGTCTTCTTTTTCGTTTTATCAACCTTTTCTCTCTCCTCTTCACTTACAATTTCATACTCGGAGTCAGACCTGAAAGTTAATAAAACTATTAAGCAAAAATTAATAAATTATCTACCTTCAGATCTCGAACGTTAAACTGTACCTAATGTGTTTAAAATATAAGTACTATAATTGCAACTAGGCATATCAAAATAAGTTTCAACTAGGATTCGAACCCATGTTGTAGGTATTAAATCATAACCATAATGTTAATGATTGCATGATTAAATAATTGTTCTCATACCTACTTACATTTTTTCTTGAAGAAACTGAATTTATTAAAAATCACTCACGATAATTTATACTGCGACTACTGTTGAGCAAATTCAAAATAAGTATGTTACAAATTATGGATTGCAATAATTAGGTAAGCTTTTTTACTCTTAAGTCTCCATCTAAAAACGTAATGTAAAGGTTCTAATCAATGTAATTTGAACCTTAAATTCAAGTAAATACTATGTAACATTCTACGAGTCACTTTTATCACATAATACATTCTGATTTATTACGATAAAAATGCTTACTTAGGTTTTCTTCGGTTTCACAGTATGAATCAACATTCGAAAAAAATACAGTGTGTCATTTTGATAAATATTGAAGAAAGATAATATCTATTTTGTAGGTAGGTAAGAAGCTTAACGTGTTATGTAGCTAATTAAATATCTTTGTCATCACTATAAATTATATCTAGGTATATAATATTATTAATTAAGATATAAACATATTTAATTTTATCACGCATATATTTCAGACAATAACTGCCTACCTATTATACCTACCTACCTACCTACTTATTATACTTACTTATTTATTATTTAATAATAAAATGATAACGATATTCGTTAAATAAAACCATACTGAATAAAACTAAGTAGGTATATAAACACACCTAAACTTACGTAAGTTCACTACTAAATACGAACTAGTACACAACTTAGTTGATAAAATAACAAGAAGAATTTTTGGTTACATTATCTTATTACAGACTTGAGTTAATCCCTTTAGTATTGTGATGTAATCAACTTAATAATAATATCCTTCTTATATTATCGTATATTTCAGTGGATACCTAACAAAATATTAAAATTAACACCTTGTATAATCGCAATGACGACATCCTTAGTATCATATTACGGTAATCAAATACTAACCGGGGAATTCAGTTTTTATTTAATGCCGCGTCTTTAATCCAGCTGTATGAGGTACATCGACTCTTTTATAAAGGTATTGTTACTGGTTCTGTTTACTAAAGACGTTAGTGTACAGCGGCCTAGCGAAAACTCGCGCATTAAAATAACGATTTCTAAATCGCGCTATTAAAGTTTTCAACGATGTTAGTATATATACCAGAGTGAAACAGTTTCCTCTGGGCTGGTTGAGACCATGTGGTGTTAGTTAAGCTTGGCCGACTTGACTACACTCCATAACTTCAAACATGCCTGTGATATGAAATATCAATTAGTATCGATCTGGCCAATCTGAAACTTGATAAAGTAATATCTCTATGAACTGAAATCCTACCTGAGAACTGACACTGTAATGTCGAACCTCAAATGGATACCAAAAACCCTGAAATCCTACCTGAGAACTGACACTGTAATGTCGAACCTCAAATGGATACTAAAAAAACCCTTAGGGGTTTCCTCTAATGTGCGATGAGCAATTAAGGTACCTTGCACAACTTCCGACACTAGCCGACGGGACCGAGCAAGGTACCTGAAAGCTCAAAGCACGAGGTTTTTGCTTCTTTTGATTAAAATAATGTTTTCAGTTCGACAAATAGACAGATAAAACGAGTTCCTGTTCTTGTTAAATAAACGATTTAACATCCTAGATGACAGTGCGTTCAAGGAGTGATCTTACCATGGCTCTCATCTGATCGCGTTATAACGACACAGGTTGAATTTAAATTAGAATGTCTGAGTAAATGATTGAACGAAAAATATCTTTGTAATATTGGGCACTCTAGGTCAACGAGTGACTGAAGGCGAACAGGGTGAGCCTGAAGGAAACGAAGTGGCCTAGAGTGCCCAATATTACACTACTAATATCTATCGTAAGAATAAACAACTTGTTAGTTTTAATTTTCGTTTGTTATGTCTAGACACAGACCACTAAGCCTCTAGACGGAGCTTAGCCGGGCCCCCGCGCTCGCCAAGCATATGTCGTTTTACTATATATGTAGCGCCGCGCTCCGTTTCGTCGCCGCATTCCGCTGTCAACACTCGACGGGGTATAAGCAGTTTTATAAAATCGTTTAAAGAGAAATTAGCCAATAAAAATGCTCTATTGTTCAGTGAAATGGTGTGGAAAATGTGCTGCAACATCCTGTCGTACAAAGGATGGCATTTTCTTTCACCGCTAAATAATTATTCCTTCATTTTTAGATGAAAACAATAACAAAATAATTGTGCAACCAAAAATTTGATTAGAAAGCCCCCGTTGATGTCTTTTTTGAAGTCTCTTTCTTTCTTGCGTCAATTTACATATTGCTATCTCGCACTACCACAAGCTAGTGAAGAACGAAATGTGGATGGAAAATTTAATCGATAAAAATGAACTCAAACTCAAACTCAAAATTTGTTTATTAAAAATAATTTCACATAAGTACTTAGATAGCTTTCTGACTTCCTTTTTTGACTCTACCGCCGTGTTGGAAGGTGTTCCGTTGTAGAAAAGATGCGGCCAAAAATTCTACATTACACATCTTTTATTTTTCTATAACAAACTCATTCAAAGTGATAACGAAATATTAGGTATTTTATATTTTCATGTACCTATTATTTAACTTTCATTTAATAGAATGAGCTATTTTCTTATCTTTTTGGAAATTTACTTCTTAGCTCCATAGTGATAATGTTTTCAAAATCATATCAAGACTGTGCCTACCGTTGTTTAGCAAAAGATTTGTAAATAAATAATTGTTAAAATAAGAAAATAGTTTTTGATTATCTTTTCCCTCTAAACAAATATGAAATAAATGTGTGAGATAAGGTAGCTAATATTAATTAACTTCGTTTAAGGTTTCCGAAGTGTCCAGAAATCAAAGAAAAATGGATTAATTCCACAAAACGAGATGATAATTGGTTTCCCAGCAAAACTCATGTTATTTGTTCTTGACATTTTTCGGAGGATTGTTTCCGCTACATAAAAGGGAATCGACGCATACTGGTCGAAAGTTCTGTGCCTACACTTATGTTACCGTCTTTGGTATGTCACATTAATTGTTGTTTTAATAATGTATAGGGCATGCACTTCAATCGGAAGTTTCAGTTAAGTGACTCGTAACTTTCAATCGAGTAATCGATGCCTTTACCTAGATCATTATTTATTGTGGATCGACCCTTTTGGTCCGTAAGGGCTCGTCCGCACAGCGATTTTTATTCCCGCGAATAATGTCAATGAGATAACATAGGATGACTTTAGACATGACACTTATGTCAAGAGACAATAAGTACAAAAATTGCTTGTTGCACGCGTCTTCCTATGTGCAAGTAGGGTGTGGGAGGTCGTTTTAGCGGTACACAGCATAAGGTGTTATTAAATTTTCAAACTTGTTTTATTACTGTATTAATAATAATTAAGTTCAATTTCAACATTTGTTTTAGAATTGTCTTGTATTAGAGAAACAACTAAAAACAGAAACAATTTATCGATACATGTCGACAGATGACAATACGACGTCCCATCACTAGTTTGATTTCTCGTGATTGACAACCGGTCAAACAAAAGTGTTCTAATTGGTTCATTCAAGGACACTTCCCCCCGCATGCCGCCACCTTTTGGCGATTTCGTTTTCGTACTACGCTGGATCGAAGCGGGGTCTTTTCCTTACTGGTCTGTGTGTCTAGATGTGTGCTTATTTATGTTGTATTAAGGTTTACATTAATAAATTCACAATTTGAGTATAGATTTGATGTCTATTATTTTAACATTAATATACTCACGCCATTATCCTACATGGGTAGGCAGAGACTACGGCTCGCCTCGCCACACTCTACTTCTCTACGATTCTGACATACTTCTCTCGCCTCATCCACTTTCATAATCTCTTCATGCACTTCCGTCAATTGAGGGTGCTACGAACTTGTCCTTTTTGGAGGCCATTTATTTGATCGTGGTATATTATTTTAAATTAGCTAAATATGTTTTGTTTCTCAAAAGGTATGCGTAGGTGTATTTTTAGACGTTGTGTGGTAAGCAAAGTCCTAGAGTCAGCTAAGGCAAGGCATTTGCTAAAGGAAGGCAAACGATAACTAACCAAACGTTACAATTACTGCGTTAATAAACAAAGACCTCTGGCGTCGTTAAAAAACTTCTTTGACTGCCAAATTACCGACGAACAATGGAAAATCAATTGTTATTGTGACCGATGGTGTTGAAGAGTTCAACATTATGTGTGCCATCATTACTTAGGTACCTAAATGTGCAAAAAGCTTCGTCCACCTTTCCTCGCGCTCGAGGACCCACGTCTCATCTCATGAGCAACTCGCTAACACGACTTGCATCACTTCGTTGACGCCTAAGAACAAGAGGACCCACGTCTCATCTCATGAGCAACTCGCTAACACGACTTGCATCACTTCGTTGACGCCTAAGAACAAGAGGACCTAGTGGACGCTTTGTAGGACAAAAAGAAACCCAACAAGTTCTTGTATTTCAACCTTCGACCAAGGCACGGCAGAAAGGACAGAAAACGGAAAAAAGAAAATAGAACCGTCCAATTGTCACATCTGCCAAATTAAGAAGTGTCAATAGTAAAGTTTTTGAAATTATTGTTATTGAAGTGCACAAAAATTAATTCGCCATGGCCAGCGGGGATACTCCTTTACCTAAACACTTGACTTACTCCAAGTCTAAAGTTCCAATCATCGGTGCTCTAATCGACTATATGGATACTAGTTTCGAATATCTTCGGCGTAAGACCTTCGCCCAAGCCGAGAAACTTCATGCGAAAGCAACTCGAGCTACTCTTTCTGCAACCTTCATGGCTACCATATGCTTAATGCTTGGCATCGCTTCTAATGTGAAATTCGAAGTGGTAACATTCGATGAAGAGCCTTTGGCCAACGATTTACACTTCATGCTTCTGAGCCCGCAAGACAATCTTTATATCGATGATATCGACGTATCTAGTAAGTGTACTTTGGATCCTCTGTAAGAATATGCGATTTTGTTAAGATAAAAGAAAGATAATGTTACTTATCTACCTACATAGTTTAGATAAAGAACATAGTATTAAAATATACAGCGTGTGACTGGACTAACAACACCTCTGTTAGTCATTAGAACGTATACAGGGTCTTTCTTAAGGCTGCACCGAGCATTTTGTGCTACCCCTAAACGTATTTTTTTTATTTCTGGACAATCAAACAATATTTCCAAAAAATGCACTTTATCACAGATTTACAGTTTGTTTATCGGATCAATGCGGATTTGTTTTTATAATGTTTGTAGTTATTATCTTTTAAACCGCCAGAAGACTTTTGGCGGTTTTAACTATAATAGCTATAATCATAAAACAATAATCCGTAATGTTTCGTTTCGTTAAATTGAAAGCCAATCTGGAGTGCGATTTTTGAATCTCAAAATATCAAAATTACTATGGAGATATGCATCTTTCTACTGCTGATTTCACATTAAAAAATCGTACTCCAGGAGTGCGATTTTTGAAAGTCAAATCAGCAGTAGAAAGATGCGTATCTCCATACCTACATTTTCAACTGCTGAGTTCAACGTATAGGATTAAAAAATCGCACTCCTGGACTACAATGTGACATTCTAGTCTTTTGGAAATGTTGTTTAATTGTTTAGAAATAACAAAAATACGATTGAGGGCAGCACAAGGCACGGTAGGCTCTTAATATGCTGACACTTCTTTAAGAGGATGACCAGACCATGAAACTGAACTCGAAATCATGAATGGAACAGCAGATTTTTTTTGCGATTTCGATGTTGGTGCCATAGAGAATGTTGTTTAGTTTGACGGTCTGATCATCGCCTTAAAAAGGTGTCAGCATAAGTACACAAGTAGGACCCTACATCTAATCTAAACTATTATAAAACATTTATAAAATGAATTTGTGAATATATGGATTTATAAAATTAGCACAAAACAATTTCGTCTGTCTCACCTCATAAAAAAACTGGAACATGCTATCATCATCAGCCAATATACAATACGTCCTTCTGCTAGGCACAGGCCTACCTCCAGGGAGGGTGTATGAGCGTTATGGACTAGTCTATCACGCGTGCCCAATGCGACGAATTGGTAAACTTCACATAAGCATCAGAATTTCCCGACCATCATTAGACCCGACTCGACCGGCTCTCAGCCACGGGCCACCGGCGACGCTCTGACGGTACAAAAATTTACGTTGAACACAGAATAGTTAATATAGCCCTCCTGGTCCTGCGCCAACATTGTGTAGGTATGTCATACATAATAGTAAAAGTACTTTGAGAAAATTCGAAGCTCTTGTAGGTGTATGTAAAAGGTTGGTAATATGAGATACCTATAGCCAAGTCAACCATCTATTTATCTAACTAAATGATCTCGATCACGATACAACAAAGTAGGGTTTACCTACTTTGTTTTTTGACATCATTTAGATTGCATGCATTTTGTTACAGGGGTAATGTGGTGTCTTGAAGCCTCAGACATGGTCGTTGTACTCATTAGCTGCCTGCTTATATGGAACTGTTCCAATGTGGTAAATTAGAAATAATCAACTACTTAGGTAACAAAAAATATATTTAATCACAAGAACATCACTCAAACTTTGACTATAGCTTTTCCAACATTTTCACCAGCCAACATTCCTACGAAAGAATCGTAGACCTTATCAAAGCCCTCGGTGATGTGTTCCTTCGGCTTTATTTGCCCATTCCGGACCCACTTAACTAATTCCGCGAACGCTTCAGGCCATCTGTCCAGCCACCGCGGCACCAAGAACCCTTCTACTTTCAACTGCTTGAAAACGATGGACGGCTGTAAAATAGTTGCTCTTGGCATTTGACTAGGATCGTCGTTGTAGGAACTGATACTCCCGCAAACAGCAACTCTGCCAAAAAGGTTCATCTGACCCATGATGATGCTGCTGATCTCTCCACCCACGTTGTCGAAGTAGCAGTCGACTCCGTTGGGAGCGGCCTCTTTGAGAGCGGTGTTAACATCCACAGTCTTGTAGTTGAAAACCTTGTCGAAACCAAGGTCTTTTTCAAGCCATTCGACTTTGTCGTCAGTGCCAGCGAAACCGATGACTTTGCAGCCCTTTATCTTCGCTATCTGGCCCACCAAAGAGCCGACTGCTCCAGCAGCACCCGTCACTACGACCGTCTCACCCGATTTAGGCTGACATAATTCCAAAAGACCAAAGTATGCGGTCGCTCCTGGCATGCCGACGGCACCTAGGCCCAAAGATGGAGATAATCCCTTCAAGTCGGGCAACTTGTACACTTTATCCATTGGATTTTTAAAGTCATTAGTGTTTATGATGTAATAGTCACACCATCCTTTGTGCGAGACAACCCTTGAGCCGACTGGATATCTGGGATCCTTGGAGTCTTCAACTATTCCGACCGAGTAGCCAAACTGTTTGTAAGGCAGCGGGTATCGGTTATGGTAGGCGCGTTGGTACGGGTCCACGCTAAGCCACTCGGTCTTCACGAGAATCTCTCCGTTCTGGACAGCTGGCAGCTGAGACTCCTCTACTTCGAAGTCATCGCGCTTTGGCACGCCCTGGAATCGTTTCTTGACGACGTAACTTCGTGCCTTCACCATGGTAGCTCGGTTCGACTAATCGGGATATTCTAACACACAAGACTGATATGTTTGGAGTACCTACTATTTTCGTACTATCACATAAAAATCCGATATCGTCATTTGATTATCGGATTTTTTAAATCTTGATCACATGGCCACGATTTCATAGTGATAAATTGATATCAAGCCTCGTGTACGTAGGTACCTACTAACTACTTAGTCTTTATCAATACATTTAAATACATTTAAACCTTACAAATAATCTACCTAAAATTGTCCGATTAGAGATGACGTCCGTCGCAATCTATATAGGGTAAGTATACGGTGTACGATATTACCTATATGGCAAAATACTTTATTATGGGCATGGCGGAAATCATCTAAGTATTATATGCATTTCTATTTGTGATATTCTCTACGTAAATTGACATTTTTGTCGGATCACCTACAGGCGTCATCTATAACAATAGCATTTATTTAGAGTGTGAGTCGATTTTGGATCCATTAATAATTCCATACCGACAAAAGGTCCCTTTGCTTGCCCTCAGAACGTCACATTTACCTTCTAGTCGATATGGTTTTCGTATTGCTCATAATGTTGTATAATACCTAGGTATTGAAGTTAAAGCTTAAAGGTAAACTAAAACTACAGAAATATCTTAGAAGGTGAACAAAAAATATCTGTAATACTTAGGCAGGTAACAAAATAAAAAAACCGGCCAAGTGCGAGTCGAAGTCGCGCACGGAGGGATCCGTACCACCATACAATATTATCAAAAACATTGTGATTTCCTCGGGATCGCGGGCCCGACACACACTTGGCCGGTTTTTATAATTTTTTGTTTTACCTTGGAGTACCATGTACGTAATCAGTAACGTAGTTGCCGTTTTAACGATCAAGCAAAAAACCTTGAAAAAAACACGTTTCTTGTATGGGTAAATTTTTTATAAAATTTTTTACTTTTTGTATTTCCCTATAATATTATTTGTTAGCAAATCCAAAATAATAAGACACATTTTTTTATGTGTGATAGGCAAACATTTGACCCCAATCTCACCAGATGTTGAGTGATGATGAGGCCGAAGATGTAGCATGCTTACCTAGAAAAATGCCTATTCACTCTCGCCTTGAAGAGACCCAGGTTGTATTGATCAGGGAACAGGTCCGCAGGCAGTGCGTTCCACTCCTTAGACGTGCGCATTTTTTTTTATTTTTTTTTTCAAATGGCAAATCCATTTGACCTCAATCCAGTCCTCAGGACAAAGATGGGGTCCAAGATGTAGCGAGCTTACCCAGAGAAATACTGACGCAGGCAGGGCGCTGTACGCATATAAAAGAATCAGAAAGGCGCTTAGTGCGGATATGTGGGATATCAACCATGAAGGGGTGGTATCCCGCGGTGCGTCTGGAAGTCTGATAGTAGAAAGGGTAAGGCGGGATGAGCTCATGTAGCTCTTGGGCACACTCACCGAAGTACAATCTGTAGAAGACCGACAAGCACGCTACTCTGCGGCGCGGTGGGCTAGGCTATGAAGCTTGGTCCCAACCAGCTTACCATCGCCAATGAGTCTCCTGGCTCTGCGTTCAACCGAGTCGAGTGCGTCTAGTTGAATATATATATAGTTGTCTATTATATACGAAGAAGCAAACTACTCCGTGCGCATTGCTGGTAGGTCAACGACATATTCTGAGAACATTTCAATTCGCTAACTATTACAGTTTTATAGATACAGCGTATAGTCTTATATGAATAGGGCCCCGATGGCACCCTTTGGGTACGGAGCCCTAAAATAGTACATTATGATACAAGTGAGCAAAGTTTGTCATTACAGCCGAGGCGGGATTGCAGCACGAGCCGCCAGGCGAGTGATGCATACTAGCCGAGGGCTGTTTGTTATGAACAACGCTCACGCGTTTCAAACGACGTTTTTCAACATACTTGCGAGGAAAAACTAATAAAATTTCGTAAAATACAACAATTTTAGATAAATATTTGTGGAAAATGGCGCTGGGCTTTTTTTTTGCGTTCCGTACTTAGAGATAGCTATAGTCGGGGAAATCTACGGATTTTTGTATGGAGTCGGTTGCATTAATTGCACTTTTGGTGATAATTTGGAATATATTAGATACAATACCTGAAAAACATAAAATCTCAATAATCCCCGATTTCTTATTGTGTATTACTGAATAGCTAAGACAATTACAAAACATTAAATTTAGGTCAAAAAATGGAAAACTGGTGATTTTATACAGGACGGCTTCGTTCAATACGTTTTAATTATAACAATAATAATCCCCGGTTAATATCGTAAAGGGTCTAGCAGGCTAAGGAAGGAGAAGTGGCCCCTGTGACGAATATCGGATTTTTATAATGTCATTTGTTGGCTATCTCATAATATAGAAACACCCTAACTTTCAGCCCCCTATCTTGAACCGTCACCGAGATACTGTCAAAAACGTCATTTTATGGATACATTTTTCAAAGTCGTTTTTCTCCTGAACTATATAAGGTAGAGCACTCAAACCAAATCATAGCTACAAAAGATGGGTAGGAATATAACTTAGATTTTTTTTTAATATTTAATTCCATGAAAAAATATTGATTAAAATGTCAGAGAAATTTTTGACAGCACTTTTCAACAAGTATTTGTAAAGGTACAGCTATGGAAAAAATCACATAAACTGTTAATAGTATTAGCTAGTACCATGCGAAAAATCGATTCAATATAATTGGTGCAACATACTTAAAAAAAATTAAATGTCAAAGAAAGCGTTAAATGAGTCTTTCATTCTGAAGGAGATTTTTCGATCCAATGAGGTTTAATTTCGTTGCCTAGCAACAGAATGTTTATTTTGAACTTCACGCATGGCTGTCAAAGGTATTAGTTTTTTTTCCTTGCACTTTACGAAGAAACACATTGCAAATCTTGCATTTGTCGGACATTATTGCAATGATGACTGCGACTGACTTCCTGTCAGAGTGGCATTTGTTTATTATACTGGTAGATGATAATAAAATATATAAACTTTTTCGTATACGTATGTATCGAAGAGGTTTAGAGCTATCAAATAAACTGAAAATGCAAAGTGAAACACTTTCTTTGACATTTTTTTTAAGTATGTTACACCAATTATATTGTATTGATTTTTCGCATGGTACTAGCTAATACTATTAACAGTTTATGTGATTTTTTCCATAGCTGTACCTTTACAAATACTTGTTGAAAAGTGCTGTCAAAAATTTCTCTGACATTTTAATCTATATTTTTTCATGGAATTAAATATTTAAAAAAAATCAGAGTTATACTCCTACCCATCCTTTGTAGCTATGATTTGATTTGATTGCTCTACCTTATATAGTTCAGGAGAAAAACGACTTTGAAAAATGTATCCATAAAATGACGTTTTTGACAGCATCTCGGTGACGGTTCAAGATAGGGGGCTGAAAGTTAGGGTGTTTCTATATTATGAGATAGCCAACAAATGACATTATAAAAATCCGATATTCGTCACAGGGGCCACTTCTCCTTCCTTAGCCTGCTAGACCCTTTGAGTAGAAATTTAATATTTTGTAAGATTTCCAAAATTATAACCTCGAAACTTAATTATTTAACGTTTGACTGTACAGATTAAATTTGCCTTGTGATAAGTTAACTGTCTCTTTTGCTGGTATGCTGGAAGAAATATCTTTAGAAATAAGCTTGCCCTTTGTACATTTATATGGATTTTAAGGTATTTCTCAGGGTCCTCAGCCTACATAACCACGAAATATCGACAAAAGTGTTACAAACTAACAGTAATCAGTTCAAACACAATTCACTAAAGTGTCTTTAATGCAATCTCAAACCTTATTTTTCCTAGACTACTATGCGCGCGCAGGTCGACAAAGAGTTTTGACTATTTATTATAAGGACCAGCCTTGCGGTAGCATTTCCCCTCTGCCACGGTATAAGATTAATTGATCATGTGCATTTACATTCAATTTGATACCTTATCACTAAACGAGACAGCCTATAATTGCGAAACAATAATTTCGAACTTAGAACGTTCGGGGTTCACAGGAGACTTCTTTTCATGATTTTTAACATTCAAAATTAGAATCTAAAGTTATGGGGAATAAAATCCAAAGTTGCGGATTTCGTGTTACCTCGCCCCCCGCAAAAAGTGGCAGAAATGTTTATTCGTAGAATTACACGCGTAACTAGTCCCTATATAAGTAGTCAAAGACGAAGAGGCAAAGACGTTAACCGACATTCAACCAGCGATATTTTGTTGCAAACAACATAATATTAAAAACGTTATAAACTTAATATTTATGTATTTATAACACCAACTAATGTTAATTTGTTAACTAGAACAAATTGGTTGATGAAATGAAGCGTTTATTTAACATATTTTAACTAAAACAGATTAATTTGTTCAGAAAAAAGTTTTCTCTTTACTGAGATTTAAAAACAAACTATAGAAAAAAAATTACATTACACGTGTAGGTATAAGCTGCAACTGCATTATAAGGAAGCTGGGAATGAATAGGTATTGGAGCCACTTTACGAGCAAGTATGTTGAAAAGATTCTATTCTATAGGGTTTCTACATGAACTTTATATTACTACCGGTTTTCTATAAAATTTATTTTGTGGCAAACGTCGAGATTATATTCTCTTTGTTTGTGGCTGCTGTGATTGATGGTAGTCAATTTATTGAAACATAAATTTTGTGATTCTTATAAAATGTTATTTGTAACGAAAATTTTCGCATAGATTAATAAACTAAATAGGTAAAATTTCCTTGCTATAATTCATTACTAGTTAAATATTAACAACATTTAAAATGTAATTCGATCTATTGCACATTCAATTAAGAGCTAAAAGGTATAATATTTCCTTGAATTTTACATCGTACCTAAGTATTATTGATTCTAAACTTTGACCACAGCTTTGCCGCTGTTTTCACCGGCTAACATTCCAATAAAAGCGTCAAATATTTTATCGAAACCCTCCGTCACGTGCTCCCTTGCCTGTATCTTGCCACTCTTGATCCATTGGATAAGTTGAGTCAAAGCTTCAGCCCAACGATCTGCCCAACGCCATACCAAGAAACCTTCGACCTTAAGTTGTTTGAACACCAGAGACGGTTGCAAAATGGTCGCTTTGGGCATCTTTGTCGGGTCATCGTTGTATGCACTGATGGATCCACAGACTGCAACTCTTCCGAAAAGGTTCATCTGGCCCATGATAACGCTGCTGATCTCTCCACCGACGTTGTCGAAGTAGCAATCCACTCCTTTAGGAGCTGCTTCTTTGAGGGCTTTGTTAACATCAACCGTCTTGTAGTTGAAAGCCTTGTCGAAACCAAGCTCTTTCTCAAGCCACTGCACTTTGTCATCAGAACCAGCGAAGCCGATGACTTTGCAGCCCTTGATCTTTGCAATCTGACCAACCAAAGAGCCCACTGCACCTGCGGCGCCCGTGACCACGACGGTCTCTCCTGCTTTAGGTTTACAGAGCTCCTGGAATCCGAAATAAGCAGTGACTCCTGGCATGCCGACGGCACCGACGCCCAGAGATGGAGATAGGCCATGTAGATCTGGTAGTTTATAGATTCTATGGTTAGGATCAGTGGACGGTTTAGTGTCGAGGATAGTGTGGGTGCACCAGCCCTTGTGGGAGACTACCTTGCAGCCGACCGGGTATGCAGCGCTCTTGCTGTCTAGAACCTCGGCCACTTGATAACTGAACTGGTCATAGGGGAGTTCTGAACGGCGGTTGTATGCACGGAGGTAAGGATCTACGCTGATCCATTCGGCTTTGACGAGGATCTCTCCGTCTTTCAAGGGAGGCAGTTCGTATTCAACAATCTCGAAATCGTCGCGTTTCGGTTCTCCCTCGAAATACTTCTTGACGACATATTTACGTGCCTTCACCATTGTTGATAAACAGACGCCAACTGGAATGATACAATAGTATAAATTAGTTTCTCATTTTCGAAACAATATAGGGGATTTTCATGGAAATTACTGTTTCGATAACAAGTTCCTTTTCACACATTCCAGTCACCGGGCACCCAATGCCCGCGCTACCCCGGCAACCGAAAAGTGTGAAGGACACGAAAAAGTGATCATATTTAAAACGACATAGAAAAAATAGTTCCCCGGTTTGTATAGATATCTACTATACAGGGTGAAATTTATATAATTAGCATCCTTTTAAACTAAGAGTCTACCCATCAAACTGAACAACTTTTACTATGGGAGCAAAAAAATCTGCTGTTTCATACTAAACTGCAATGCCTATTCGACTCAAATGTATGCAACAGGTGATTTTTTTTGCTCCGATCCCTTTGCTACCATAGTAAAAGTGGTTTAGTTTGATGGGTAGACTCTTAGTCGTACTCACGAACACGTATTCCGTATGTCCTTGTTTCCTCCTCCAAAACTAAACCGATATAATTCTTTTAAGAATAATATGAAAAAGACTTTGGCAATGTCAGTATGTTTTGTTCTTTTGTTTACATTCGTCAAATTTGTTTGCTGGATGTTTGAAAACGGACGGTAAAATTTGTCATTTTCGAAGGTGCCTAGTTCTTACAGTAATTAACTAATGCAAAAAAGCAAAACATATGGGCATAGCAGAGGTGTTGTATTGTAAAAACATTTTTCTTTAGTGTAATTATCCAGGGAGGAAACAGGTGAATAAGTTTGTATGGAAAAAACGGTACCCGCCTATCCTCTTAATGCTTTGACTACTTATATAGGGACTAGTTACGCGTGTAATTCTACGAACAAACATTTCTGCCACTTTTTGCGGGGGGCGAGATAACACGAAATCTGCAACTTTGGATTTTATTCTTCATAACTTTAGATTCTAATTTTGAAAATCATGAAAAGTAGTCTCGTGTGAACCCCAAACGTTCTAAGTTCGAAATTATTGTTTCGCAATTATAGGGTGTCTCGTTTAGTGATAAGGTATAAAATTGAATGTAAATGCACATGATCAATTAATTTTATACCGTGGCAGAGGGGAAATGCTAACACAAGGCTAGTCCTTATATTAAATAGTCAAAGTCTTAATGAGAATAGGTAATAATAAAGTCTAGCAGATAATTTGACCTGCAGAGTTTTTTATGTTCGCGCTAGCGTGACTTCTTTATCATGTAAAAGTTAGGTACCTATTTCTTACATTTTTATCTATAAATGCTCAAATTGTTTAATCCGTAATCAATAATATAATTCTGACTCCTGTCTCCCATTGGAGTAAGCAGAGAAATTAGACAACTTATCGCATAGCATAACATAGCATATGCTCACGACTATATTCCTCGAGGGGATCGTCAGAGATATTCTGAAACCTCAGAACATCCACAACAACGACAACCGCGATAACTTAACTCGTATTTACATTTACAGTAACTACGTTCATTTTAACTAAGTAAGTATTATTATAAGTAATGCTTTAAAAAAGTAAAATACCTACTCTGTGGTTAGAGCTATGAAAATTATTACATTATCAACATTTGCACTGGATTTATAGTTAGATTAGGTAAAACTGGTTATCAATGTAACTTACCTTTTGCCGGTAAATTCAGCTAAAAAACTAAATGACCTTCTGCCGGTGTGGGTCGCCGCAGACTAAACTAACTACCTACTACAGTTTATTTATTATGTGAGTAGGTATACAAATGTTGTTTGTCATGTCCTGGGAAGTGTGTGCGTGCGTGTATTCACGCAGCACCTACACATCAGTGATAAGTATTGTACACTTTATAACTGACGATGCGTCATCGCTACGATCACACACATTAGCCCAGTCATTTTACGGAGTTTTGTTAGGAGAGGTGGGAAGTAAGGACTTCTAAACTGTAACCGGCACCATTTAGTGACAATAAAACTATCTGAAAACATAAGTATTAAAAAAAATTCGCTACGCAACATAGAAATCAAAATTGTGAGTCCCAGAAGGCTTTTATTAGAAGGCTTTAGATTAATAATATTAATACCAATGCAATCATTTGATTTAGATTTAACAATATACTTACATTATTTTTGAGCAATAAAACATTTTTTTTCATTTCGATGCCAAATAAATGATGCTAAATATCGACTCACTATAAACCATAACAGGTTTGTGTGTACGCCGGTTGTAGGGACTTATCATTAAGTATAAAAAATAATCATACGAACAGAACATCTATAAAATTATAACTATAAGTACCTATATATCGATCGATTACACTTACATAACAGACACGGTTATTAAAATATGTTGGAGTTTGTAAGTATGGAGTATAGTATTAGGTACATAGTAGGAACGTTCTAGTTGGCGTAAAAACCCAGCAGTGGGGTTTACTCTATTCACAGCCAAAGGGAGCTCAAACTGGATATTTTGATAAAGATTCTGGCTTCCCTGAAAGTGATGATCGTGAGTTGTAGGTTGGTTGTTAAATTGACTAGGTACGTGTTGTTCAAATGTTGTATTATCGTATGCGTTATGTTCTAAATGGTCTTTTACCGTATGAATGGTAAATAACAACATGAACCTTTGACTATAAGTAGTCAAAGACATGAACATATGCTTCAGTCAGTCCGAAGGTAATTCGAAAACATTGCAGGTTGGGGTAGATATAACTAGATAATGCCGTAATAATTTTCAAAAAATTTCCTACTTACATTGAAAAGTTTAGAAAGTCACACTTTCTTTCTTTTCTACTTTAATGTCATTATAATTAATAAACAGTTATGATGATAATCTATCATGGTTTGCTCTTTGATAAATCAAGATTCGAACCAATAACATTAGGAACGCTTCCACGTTGTATAAGTAATTACAGGTAATTACTTTGATTTGGATTGAGTTATAATGTAAACTCTTGAGCTCGCTGAGATCCGCTCGCTCCTGGTTCAAAATCGTATAGGAATAATTTCATTAATTCACTATGGACATTGTCTGAAATAAACAGATTTTTTTATTAATTATTAATATACCTACTCCCTCATTTAGTTTTGCCGCCCCGGGCCTCGACGGGCTTAGTCCGCCGCTGTAAGGGCCTGGCCACAGCTTTCAGCGGTGCGGGATGAGGTGCGGCGTGAGGGGCGGCGGGCGGTGCGGATTGCGGTGGTATGCCACAGCTCGCAGTTGCGACCGCGGCGGCGTTAGCAGTGAACGTATTCAGAACAGCAACATAAAATAAAATGTCCCTATCAAAAGTGGCACGGTATTGCCTAGAATCAAGTGCGTTTTTAGCACAAGATATTATTCAATCTAGAATAGGAGCGCACCCAGTTAACCAAAAAAGGAGAGAACTTGGCGAATTTCACACTCATTATTACGAATACAGGAACTATCCCGATATTTTTTTTGAATATACGAGGACAAGCGTAGAAACTTTTGATTATATACTCAGCCACATACATGAAGACTTAAAAGCTAAAGTTAATTTTAAGAAAATTGTTTCACCTCCAGAACAGCTGTTTCTGACTTTAAGGTAAGTACCTACATATGTAGAAAAATGAAAGTATTAATATGTTTATTACTAAGTATTATTTATTTATGTACCATAATCTTTTATTAATCACAGATTTTGCTTATAATTATAATTATAAATTGTTTATTTACCAAGTATTTATTTATTTATGTACTCTTACCATAAACAATCATTTATCAATCACAGATTTTGCTTTTTTATTATAATTATACATATTTTTGGCATGACATTGGTTAATTTAGTTTATTTTTAGTTTAAATTATTAATATTATGTGTGCCGTAGTCAGAAGGCGGAGGTTGAGTGAAATAGCCCTGATAACCTGTAACGCCTGTATATTGATTCATACTAATTTCGTCCATCAAAGCTTGAGTGAATTTATTTCTCAGTCTCATTTTCTGTAAAACATTCAGCTTCTCCATTTCTGGCAATAGACTCATCAAAAAATGGTAGTCATCTGACCTGGGAATGTCTTTTTCTTTGCCACCTGCTAAGTCAGCTTCCATCAACTTTAATTTTTTCTTTTCTATTTCTAAATATTCGGCACGGATTTCTGTCGCTTTCAATCGTTTTCTAGAAGAATTTTCAAGCAACTAGAATACGAGATCAATTCAAACTTTATTTCAATAATCCAACCCAAGAATAGACAAAAACTACATAAAAAATTGGTACTAAATAAATAAATAAATACTTACCAGTACTACTAGGAAATTGTTGTTTTATTTCGTCCCACATTTTCTTTATAATATTCCTATATTTATGGTGTGGATGTTTTGACATCCATATTGCTGGTCTACTCAGAACTTCGCTGATGAATTGTTCAGTATCCATTATGTAATGTAAACGGTCAACGCGCGTTAAAAACAAAATTATTTGTTTTGGTCGCGCGTTGGCTAGTCCGTCCACTTGATGCCGCCGCGCGCGCCGCTTTGAGCTGTGGCCGCCTCGATACTCTCTAGTACATTTGTTTCGCTCGCACACCGCGCCGCCCGCCGCCGCCGCGCACCGCGCCAGTCAACCCGCGCCGCAAGCCGCGCCGCATTTCGCGCCGCGGCTAGCTGTGGCATACTTCGTACGTTGTCTAGCGTTTGTTTTCGGCGCTCACCGCTAGCCGCGCCGCTCGCCGCGCCGCAATACTGGCTGTGGCCAGGGGGTAAGAGCTTACGTAGGACTCTTATTATTATTCTGTCTATCATGGTTTGCTCTTTAATAAATCGAGATTCGAACCAATAACATTAGGAACGCTTCCACGTTGTATAAGTAACGAGCGTAAACCCGCGACTTCGTCCACACAAATTATATACCAGATTTTAAGCCAGATCATAAGCTATCAAACAAAAAAAGTTTCATCAAAATCGGTTCAGTAGTTTTTGCGTGATACTCGTTCAAACAAACAAACAAACAAACACACAAACAAACAGACAGACAGAAAATCCAAAAATTAGTGAAATGGAATCAGGGACACCTAAAACCATATCGTAACTTTTTTTTGTTAATATCTTCAATGTACAGACAAACTTCCTGTTACAGTTTTATAATAGTATAGATTACAGGTAATTACTTTGATTTCGATTGAGTTATAATGTAAACTCTTGAGCTCGCTGAGATCCGCTCGCTCCTGGTTCAAAATCGTATTGGAATAATTTCATTAATTCACTAAGGACATTGTCTGAAATAAACTGTTTTTTTTATTTTTTTTTTATTAATTACGAGCGTTAACCCGCGACTTCGTCCGCACAAATTATATACCAGAATTTAAGTCAGATCATAAGCTATCAAACAAAAAAAGTTTCATCAAAATCGGTTCAGTAGTTTTTGCGTGATACTCGTTCAAACAAACAAACAAACAAACAGAAAGACAAAAATCAAAAAATTGGTGAAATGGAATCAGGGACACCTAAAAACCATATCGTAACTTTTTTTTTGTTAATATCTTCAATGTACAGACAAACTTCCTGTTACAGTTTTATAATAGTATAGATAGATAGATTAATATACCTACTCCCTCATTTAGTTTTGCCGCCCCGGGCCTCCGACGGGCTTAGTCCGCCGCTGGCACTAGTATGTACTTAGTAGGTACCTTCTACATACAGAATGGTTACTCCCTTGCCCGTCACTATCGTTAGATACCGCACGTCACCCCGCACTTCGAGGGTACCTTTAGGGGCGGCGAACAAGAAACACATACAACTGGAGCACGCGTTCAAGCATCGTGTGTTGTGTTGTATGGAGTGCCAGGGGTATGTCAGAAGTAAAATTTTCGCTGTAATATCATTATAAATAACACCATTGCTTCCAGCGGTCGCCGCTAAGCGAGTACCTCTTCCTACCATGGCTGGGAGTCACCCTGCGTGGCCTGTTCCTCCGCCAGGGTCCGACGGCCGGCGCCCTGCTCTACACCATGGCTGTTGTCAACGGGAATGTCAACCCACTGTTCCTGACCGCCTTCTCGTTTCTTTTCCGTGAGTTCTGGATGAGGCGGATCCCATTTATAATTCGCAATGATTCGTGAAAATTGACATGTCCTTGTACCTTATTCCAGGACATGAACACAGTTGCTAGCCTTTTCGCCCAATAAATGCAACAAAAGACAGCTTAGGCGCGGTTTATATGGAAGTGACGTGGCGTGGACGTGGCGCGGGCGGGGTGCGGCAACATAAACCTTTTAGTACAGTAGTACTGCCTAGCTAGCATGCCACCCCCGAGAAAACGACAAAAATCGAGATGTGCCTCCATCTTTATTATTTTACGTAGGCCAGAAAGAGCGCGCATGACGTTTTTCTCGTTTAAACGCTTTGTCGTCGGTGGCATGCTATCTATGCAGGTTTATAAGTCTTACCGATGTACTTGCGCAGTTAAGAAATTTTAATAGCGCGCGAAATTATATTGACCAATCAGGATGTGCCACCTTCAATCCGTTTACGCTATTGGCTAATTTGTTTTCGCGCCCTTTCCGCTGCTATCCGACTTTGCACCCTTTTATTACTAAATGACTTCCGGTTTTTTCGCGGACTCGGTCCTGCTCTGCGCAAACGAAGATTGACGAGCTGAATTATTTTCCTGGTCGTACTGTACGTAGCATAGCGTCTTTTGGAGAATTACGACGTCGCCTGGTGGCGCGAGCGCGACTTTCCTTTACGACAAAAACGACGCTATGCTACGTAATATAAGGTTTATATTGGTGTTACTTTGACAATCCGCCACTACCACACTTCTCTTCTGTATAAACAGCACCTTATGATGCACCGATAGGCCCTTAGCAGGATGCACGCGACTTTTGTCAACGGTGCATAATAAAGTAGTATGGAATGGCAAAATAAAATATATATAAATAAATAAAATACAGGGTCCTTCTTAATACGCTGACGGTTTCTTAAGAGGAAGATCAAACCATCAAACTGAACAATTTTCTCTTTGTGGCAAACGTGGGCGAAACAAAAATCTGCTGTTCCATACAAAACTGCAAACCCACTCGACCTGAATGTACGAGACAGCAGATTTTCTTTTTTGTAATTTCGATGTTGGTCCCATGTCCCATAGTATGTCCCCCTGTTCAGTTTCTGTCAGTTTTCAGTCAGTCAGTGTCCTGTCAGTTTCAGATGGTCTGATCATCCTCTTAAAAAGCCATCAATAAATATTCAGAAAGACCCTATTAATTTATCTATTCCATACCTTAGATGAACCTACTCGACCCAGATGTATACACTGAAAAAAATGTTTTGTTAATATAACCGAACTTTAGTGACTCCCAAACTGTTTTGTAGCACATAACCAAACGTTTGGTTATAATAGCAAAAAGTTATGCTATTATAACCAAACGTTTGGTTATGTGCTACAAAACAGTTTGGGAGTCACTAAAGTTTGGTTATATTAACAAAACATTTTTTTCAGTGTAGGACAACAGATTTTCCTTTTCGCGATTTCGATGTTGGTCCCATGGTAGGTCTCCCAGATAGTTGTTCAGTTTGATGGTCCGATCATCCCCTTAAAAAGCCATCAATATGTGGTACCTACTAAGGTACTTGCTTGTTTAAATATTTGTTATTTTGGCATAAAGGATCCCTTCAGGATTTATTGTGCTTGGTCATCGTACCATTATTTAGCTCATTAATTATTACCCGACTGCGCTAGAAGGAGGGTTATGTTTTTTTATTAATGAATCATGTGCTTGTTTTTTGCATATCAGTTACATTCGTAGTTTTAAATAAAACAAAATCTTAAATCGATCTTTCATTTACCCAAAAATAAATTTGTATCCGGTACCTACCTAAAACAATGAGGTAAGAACTCAGATAAATTAACAGGTAAGAAGTAAAACGTGTATAAATTACAGCTCAGAAAGACCCTATATTAATGTATCTACTTATATTAGACGAAAGTAAAATTTATTTCCATTGGTACTGTCTTTTTGTTCGCTGCTGGCATTCATATAGACGCGAAGTCGCGACGGCGCGCGCGTCGTCTTATTGTAGATGGTATGGTCCAGGAGCTTTAATTTTAGTAAAGTTTCGTGATTGCAGTGCTAGAAGCCAGGCTCTGGCTGGAGATAGCTCGGCTGGTGCGCGCGCGCTGGGAGCGTCGCAACCACACTGGGCAGCGTCCCGCGCCCTACGAGGTGGAGACCCTCTGGAGCAACGAAGACGTTCAAAGCATTGAAGTTCGCAATTATGTTTATTGAACACCTATGTTTTGAGGCCCGATGCATTTAGCAGCAATTTTAGTGTGAAGATTTAAAGGAAAAACAAGGAAAACCAAGGATGTTTATCTTTATCTTTTTTTGACCCTTTGGTCTGCGTGCTTCTTATAACTGCGTGCTTTTTATACTTAAAAATTATATCGGTCCAAAAAGTATGCGAGGAATTACTGTTTGTATCATTATTACCTAAATCTCTCGCGAAAAAAAGGTAGGTAGGTAACTACATAGTTATTCCTTAATTGTAGGACTTAGTAGCCATGTATATACCCAATACGGACAAATAATTACATAACTATTATCTATATACAGATAATAGTTATAAGTTATAACATAGCAGCCGCATTAATATGATAATATGAATGATAGTGAGAGTGTATCTTCTATCTTAGATCTCAATATTATTATACCTACTAAGGTACTTGCTTGTTTAAATATTTGTTATTTTGGCATAAAGGATCCCTTCAGGATTTATTGTGCTTGGTCATCGTACCATTATTTAGCTCATTCATTATTACCCGACTGCGCTAGAAGGAGGGTTATGTTTTTTTATTAATGAATCATGTGCTTGTTTTTTGCATATCAGTTACATTCGTAGTTTTAAATAAAACAAAATTTTAAATCGATCTTTCATTTACCCAAAAATAAATTGGTATCCGGTTCCTACCTAAAACAATGAGGTAAGAAGTAAAACGTATATAAATTACAAATAGGCAATAAACAGGTGTACAATCTAACAATATTATTAAAATAATCAACTTATTTTCTAAAAATGGCGATACCGAATTAAAATTGGCCTTGATAACCAAGACATGTCAAAAGCTTAGCTACCTATTCTTAAGAAACATAGATCATAATATACTATATTCGTTATACTCAGTGCTTTCACGTGGTCCACCCAATTCGGTTCACCTGGTGGACCATGGGCAGACATTTTTACCCGTTTGGACCAAGGTGTACTATAGGTAGTATTTTCTACCCGTGGTCCACCGTGAGAAGGTTCTATGCCTGTATTCTAGTCTGGTGGGTATCTAGTGTCTTTTTTTTTCTATTTCTCGAGTCGAGGACATTTTTGAAATACCTTCCTACAATTTGACTGAGTTGACGCCAACTCGAGAGGAGGAGGAGGAAATCTCGAGTAAGCAACTAAGAATTCCGGCTGATCGATTTGGCGTGTATGGCAAAACAAATGGCAGAGCTTTACTGTACCTATACTATATAGCGTTAAATAACTAAGAACCTACTTCACGGCATCGCATCAGCATCAGCAGCACATTGATAGGGCCGTAGGTGAGCTGCTTTAGTTAATCTGTTCGTTTTAATGCTTCTTCCTCAAGAACGTTGCAGTTGTTGTAATCAGTAAAATTCCGTTTTGAACTGAAGAGTACAAAACCTTTAGTCAGGTTAAGTCTTGTCAAATATTGTAGCTTTCTAGCCAACGCAGTGACAACAGGGGGTCCGAAGCAGGTCGTCCCATTGGCAGCTCGTCCAAATCGCTACTTGTCCCATTCGCAACTTGTTCCATTCTCAACTAGTCCCGTTCGAGTCTCGACCCATTCGCAGCTAGTCCCGTTTGCGTCTCATCCCATTCGCTACTTGTACCGTTATTGGCTCGCATTGGGTATATAACTAACTGAATAATAATAAAAAATGCTGCAACTAATTTATTTTCTCAGTGACATTAAACAGTGCTTTAATCGAAATTATCCTGAATTTTTAAAATTATATAATTAAAAGGCAATCAAAATTATTTTTAAAAATATAACAATATTCTCAATAGGTTACGCCTGTGCTCCCGTACCACGACGCGAGCCACATTTACCGTTTCAACGTTACGACTATGCGCACGACCTACGAGGACTTTTATGGACTAACTGTCCAAAATAAAGAGTTAATACTTTAGGTAATACTTGAACTGACATTGATTACGTTCCGTTCCCATACAGGATTCACACAACACAAAATACAAATTCAAAACTTACTTAACTGTAAGTTACAAACTGAAACAAAATTATTATCCATTCATATTCTATACAGAAGTCACGAGTTCAATGGGAAAGTAGTTAAATCACTTATTTATGAGGCCGTTGTGCTGGGGGTCTTACACATATGTAATTAAAACGTCGTCTGTATTTTTGCACCAATTGATATTGACTCGTGCAACATGAAGACAGAATATATAAAACTAGCCCAAAATGAGAAATGGGGTAGTTAAGAAGAAACACATTTTTCCGATCCATCGATCATATACAACGAAAAGGGGGTTGAAAAAAAAAGATTTTTTAATATATCGTATAAACAATTGAATTGACAATATTTAATTTTTTTAACCACCTGTTTTAATGAAAAATATAAAAAAGGTTAAAGGTTAAAAAATCAGAGATACGTATTTTTCCGATTTAATTTTTGACCGATATTTCTATTTTTAATTTACTTGTGAATTTTCTGAAAAACGTGGGATTTACGGCTAATTGGCCGCAATAAAATAAAAAATAAAACTGTCAAATACAGTGGAAAAGCCAAGCAGGCAAAGTAATAAAATTTTATTCAACCTCTTTTTTATTTTTCAGTACTTTTCAAATAATTTGAGAAATAATGGATACAAAAATCTGATAATGTTGATATAAGCTTTGAATCACATAATCTCCAAATTGTTTTCTAATTTTGGTACCTTTCTTAAAATTAAATGTTGTCAATTAGGTTACTTTTCTTCTTATTCTAATCATGCAATGGCCACGGAACCGTATTATGGGCGAGTCCGACATGCTTTTAGCAGGTTTTTCTTTAAAAAATGCAATCCCGCAAACGTACGGAATCCCGCGTGAATAATCCCACATTTCTGATCCCGCAAAAAGGGTGCGGGATCCCGCGTTTGCGGGATTGGATTCCCTAGTTACGACTGTGCGCACGAACCACGAGGGGCGTCAGCTTCTGCACTGCGCGAGGATCATGGTTTTGAGCTTAGCAGCGAAAGTGCTAGGCGTGTGTTAAAATGAAATTGGTTACTGAATCACCCCCTGGGATATTGCATGCATTCATATTAATAAATAAGATTGCTCTCATGTTTTGTCTAGCACTTTCACTGCTGTGTCGACCTGTGTCGTAGGTCGACGACAAATGGGCCGCAGTGCTGAAGAACCCACGTAACAAGTCGGTTCAATTGCATTTCGCATGACCTACCGCGCGAGTCACCGAAAACATTACACCTGTGCGGGTGACCCACGACCCCACGAGGTGAGCCGCATCGGTCTTTTTACGTTACGAATGTGCGTACGACTCACGAGGGGCATCAGCTTTAGCACTGCGTGAGGATGGTTTTGAGCTTAGCAGCGAAAGTGCTAGGCGTGTGTTAAAATGAAATTGGTTACTGAATCAGCCCCTGGGCCTATGGCATGCATTCAATTTCACATCTTGGTAATCTTTATCGACGAGTTAATATAAATGGGACGAGCTGCGAATAGGACGAGTTGCGAACGGGACGAGCTACGAACGGGACGAGCTACGAATGGGACGAGCTACGATTGGGACGAGCTGCGACTAGGACGAGCTGCGGATGGGACGAGTTGAGAATGGGACAAGATGCGAATGGAACGAGTTGAGAATGTGTGACGAGTTGCGAATGGGACGACCTGCTTCCGACCCACAACAGGCAGTTAAGAACAATTATACAATGCCCCTGCAGCAGACCCAATTAATGTTTATGCAAATCAGTCAATTGCTTAATACGAGAAAGGTCACCAAACGGTACACTTCTTGTTAGGATTCATCGGTGACCCAGGCGGACATTGGAACTCGTGTGCGAAGTCATGGGAGTTCGACAAAGTGCCGATGACTCTGAACCTGCCTGGAGAATGAACTGCTGTCTTTAGCTTGTTCCTCATTGCTTCTGGTCGCATTGCACCGCACCACACCTGTTGGCAAGAAAACATTGTGTTAAAATTCCTCTTTTCACCCACGACATCGACATGCTATGCTATAATGCTAATGCTACTAACAGCTGCAATACTTATTAGTTATGCTTATTAGTGACATGGATAACTATTAAAATATTTAACAGTACATACATATCTACCTACAAAAGATGCGCTCATCCGGGAGAATAACCGCACAAATGCAGTTTTTTTTCCATTAATGTTACAATAATCCTTAGGTGCATAAAGTTATCAGACTTTAGGTGTATATTTATTGTTTCGTTGACGAAAAATGGGCCCTTCTCCTGTAAAATTTGCAACAATGTAATTGTGTGGTTATTCCACCGGATGATCGATGTAGTTAGTAGGTCGGTACACGTTAGGTAGGTAGGATCAATGCACTGTAGTAGGTAGGTACATGAAACGAAAATCTATTAATATCTAGGTTTATTATAATTGGAAATTGACATTCACAAATTTAATATCTTGTTTCTTGGCCTACCAGGCCTACCTACCTGTGCAAAGTTGAGGAAGAAGAGCTGAGTGTGCGTATGGTTTAGTCCAGGGAGGGTCTCGCCTTCTGTGCCGTGCTTTCGTGCCCAATGGAGGTACGCGCGGAAGGCTTGCTTCACTCCTCCGTTGTCAGCGATGTTTTCACCCTGAAACATTTCACAAGAACTAAACTAGAATTGAATAAAGAAAATGCTAATTCATAATTATTCGCCAGCCCAGAAAATGTTTCAGCATGGAACACTAATACAAGGACGGCAACCATGCAGGTTTGGAAATTTTGGAAATGTTTTTTCACCCCTCCGGACGGAAAGCGTCAACTTTCGTCCCGCTGCGCTAAACGAAGTTGCCACTTTCCGCCTCCGTAGTTAGTATACTACCTCGGGCAGTAAATAAGAAAGCCTCAGATTACATGAGATCTGAGACTTTTCTGACTTTCCTGCCCTCGGTGTGTAATCTGCTATCCTGGTTTCTGTGGCATTCGCTCTTACTTGATGTAAGTACAGGGTTTACACAGACCTGAGTGTTAACGCCATCAAGCTTCATGTTGACTTCAGGTACAATATAGCGACCGTACTGATCGATGAGGCATTGAGCCCGGCGGTGGAACGCCTCGATGGCACTGTCAGACCACCACCGGTGAAGGTTGCCGTCGCAGTCAAAAAGGCGACCCTTATCATCGAAACCGTGGGTTATTTCATGACCTGGATGGATAATAATGTATTCAAGACAAGTTTTAAAGAGGGAATAATTATATTATTTGTTATTAAGATTGTTGATTTACCGATAACAACACCAATGCCGCCGTAATTAAGAGATCGAGGAAAATGCCTGTGATAAAAAGGTGGTTGCAAGATACCAGCTGGGAACATGATCTGATTCTTGTTACGGCTGTAGTAAGCGTTCACTACAGCTGGAGCTGTGTTCCAGAGCGTTTTGTTTACAGGTTGGCCGAGGCTGAAACATTGAAATGACAAATCAACCAGCCCGATAAAAAAGTTGTTACCTACGTTTTATACAGGTTGAAATAAACAAAATATGTTGGGTACTAACCGAGACTGTTCCATCTTCGTCAAATGCTGAAGGATATTCAAAATGTTTTCAAAGTACTTATCCGGATGAATCTTCACTTCTTTGTACCTTTCGTCCAGTTCTTTCTTATTCAGTATGAAGTCAGGATATCCAATCCTCAGCATCATTGCATCTACTTTATGTGCTGCCAGTTTCTTCGTCTTATCATCAATCCAATCAGTTATGCGTAGCAGTTCTCTAAAGGATTGCTGTATTTCTCTGGTCATAGTAAGGGTGTCGTTTTTGCTAGTCTCGTCGAAGTACTTCCTTACGAACATTGACCCCAAAGCCATACCCATGTTAGAGTTTACTTGGGATATGCAATTCTTCCACCTCGGTGGAGATTGTTCACGTCCAAATAAAATGAAGTAAAATCTAGAAGTAAACAAGTTTATTTTTTATTGTTGCAAATGTTCATAGTATTTTTACAGTTTTCCTACCTAATTATATAGGTACGCTAAGTATAACGTACTCACTGTTGTTTAGCTGATTGGAAGCGGTCATCAAGATTGTTGACTCTATGCCTCACGAATCGCCACAGCAAGTAATTGGATAAAACGCTGGGCTCGGTTTCCTTTATTAATTGTACCAAATGCTGTCAAATTTAAGGGGTAAAATTAATTTTCACAAATATTTTAATACCAAAGAACACTGACGACGTAGGAAGTATTTACAGGAAATTATTTACCCGGACGTAGCTGAGAGCGAATAAAACTACAGTTTCATGTGAGTCTACTGTCCTATTCATCACAATACATAGATATCGCCTCCACTTGACCTGAGGTACCAGAGCTTCAAGCTTCTGTAGTGGCATTCTCCGGTATAATTCCGAAACATTTCGCCTGTCCTCAGGTGCTGACGTTATCTTTGCTAATCTGGAAGAACAGGGAATTCGTAAAAGATGATTAAGTATACAAAGAAGATAATTTTATAAAAGACGAGCGTTAACCCGCGAATTCGTCCGCACAAATTATATACCAGATTTTAAGTCAGATAATAAGCTATCCAACAAAAAAAGTTTCAGCAGAATCGGTTCAGTAGTTTTTGCGTGATACTCGTTCAAACAAACAAACAAACACACAAATAAACAGACAGACAAAAAATCCAAAAATTGGTGAAATGGAATCAGGGACACCTAAAAACCATATCATAACTTTTTTTTTGTTCAGACAAACTTCCTGTTACAGTTTTATAATAGTATAGATTAAAAAGCTTACTTGATTTCAAATTCAATCAATAGATTAGCACTTGCAAGTACATGTTCTGGATTTCCGCCGAGCAATAAAGCAATTTTTATGAGGTAATCTTTATAAGCTTCCAAATACACTTTGTTGGAATCTTGTAGGAAATAATCTCTCGTAGGAAGCCCTGTAAATGAACTTTGTTATGTCGGTTTCATAAATAGATTGACCTATTTTGATTACAAAAATTTTTATCATGAATGGTAAGTATTAATGCTAGGATTATATACTTACCTAGACTAGTTTGATCAAACTGGATAACAAATTCATCCGAATTTTTAATATCAGGTCCCACCCATTCGGATATTAAAATATCATTATTGTATAATCTTAATTTGGCCATTAATTCCAGCCAGTCGAAATTACTAACGTCCCACGCTGTGTTTATTATAGGCCAACCTCCAAAGAGGTCTAGTAAATCTAGAAGGGGCTGGTGCCCACGTTTGTCCAGTATTTCGTAGTTCATGCAAGATTTGAACAAAAATCTGGCTTTTAATGTAGCGTCACCCGTAATTGGGTCCTCATCAGTATCTTTCAGCATCTTATTGAGTGCATCTGCCATAGCACCAGCGCCAGCATCTGCTTCTCTCTCCTTTCTCTTGTGATGAAGTCTGCTAGCTTTGCTGTACATTTGAAGTTTCCTACCAACTCTGATTTGCTTCGTTTTAATAAAAAATTTACGTTTAAACTTCTTCGGTCTATTTCGATAACGGTCCAATGTATTTCGTTTCAACCGTTGTCCTGTTTCGATTTGATGTTTATTATTTTTGGTGAAATATTTATGAACTTTGTGTTTTACTTTTGAAATAGGTTTCAGTATTGCTTTGGATTTTCTGTCTAAATATCTTCTGATACGGTTTAAAATATCTGATCGATAATATTTCTTTACGTCAATATCGTGAGCATATTCTTTCACTGCGGTGTTGGGTGACCATTCTTGTGAATTGCTGGGTATTGGATCAAAGAAGATCTTTTTGAAGTCAATTAGTGGTTTAGGTTCTTCGTTAATCAACATTTCTGTAAACAAATTGTTATCCAAATCTAGATTGGGTCCAGGATATATGCTATTGATCTGTTCGTTATCCTTGAATTCTAATAGGTCTTTCAGAACGGTGTCAAGATTCTCTCTTAACATTTCAAATGTGTCGTAGCTGAAAAATGTACTGACTGTAAATAATTTATACCTAAGTAGGTACCTAATCCCCACATCGATACTGCCACGCATCTATTGCCTCTGCAATATCCAGAAGATCCGCAGATCTTATTGCTATCTAATCCCATTATTTCCAAAATATTAAATACGTAGAATTGTTTAATATTTACCCTGCTTTATCGGCGGGAATAGGATTCAGTGCTGCCCAATTCCCACAAGCATATTGATAAAAATCATGACAAGGATCAGCTCCGGCGTCCATGTACTGTCTCATTATGTTTGCCTGCGTAATTCGAATGGTTTCTTTATCTCCCTGCCCTTTCCAAAATGCATGAATACCTGATTCGCACAAATATAATGATTCGATAAGTAGGTACTCGCATAATGCTTGTCGCTGGTTCGTTCACACGTCTATTAACCTTGACTCATTTTGGGTCAATAGTCAATTGGATAATGTGTCGTACAATAAATAAACCATTATCAATTTGATATAGATAGATAATCAAAACTTTTTTGGGAACGACACAGCGGCTCATTTGATTAAATACCTAAATATATCTTACTCTGAGATCTTACTGCTTATCTTATTGAGTGTATTAAAAACAAAATATTTGTTGATCGGCCATTTGGTGAAGCAGATATTGCTGATATGCCTACGTACCCGTATACGATCTACCAGGCTTGTATAAGTGGGCTGAGGTGCCCATTTCTCCCTCCTCAAGTTCCGGTTGTCCTCGCACTTGTTCTACTACGTCATCCAGTGGTCCGCGATCCATGTGAGGTTCCGGATGCACTGCCCTGTATTAGTACCGAAACAAAAGATATCATTGATAGGTACTGATCATGAAAGATCTTTTTTCAAAATATCTACCTAATTGTACATGGAATATAGTTCGTAATCAGTCAAGCTTATAAGCGCATCACAGCCTTTACCTTTGTATATTTTCATCCTCCTCATACTGGTCACTAGTGTCTGAAGATTCATATTCTTCCTCTGCCTCACTCTCACCTTCGACGTCGTCGTCACCTTCACCACCTTCGTCTTTAAATCTACGATGTGCTGGATTATCAGCGCTGAATGAAAAACAATGTCTCTGTTTGAAATTTAACTTTTTAACAAGCGCAACCTATCGCAGCTCTAGATAAAGGGGCTACTTACTCATAATCTTGAGATGTGAACGTGAAATGGCTCATACGTTTCACCCTGGTTGGGGTGGCATGTTGTTTGTCCGAGCTGCCCCATATCACGATGTCACTCGTCACATTACCTTCGTAAATCTCTTTCTTCGACGATGATTGGGACCGAGCTAGCACTAGTTCTTCAGGCGGCAAGAACGACGTCCTGAACCCCTGAAATAAATCTCTCTCATCTGGATCTACACCTTCCAAGCGAGTGTAAACTTTCGGAACATTCTTCACTACGAACTGATCAGACGGGTCACCTAAAGAGTACTCTGGTTTCTTCACAACAAAGTAAACAATAGGGAGGATACAGGCCGACACTATAATAGAGAGGAATCGGCAGAAATTGGCGCTTTTCGGATTTGGTTTGATAGAAACAATTCGAGGAGGACTTCGCGTGTCCACTCGCGTCATCGCAACTTCTGACTGACAGCCAGATGTGGCGGAGATTCGTATCTGGAACATCACACGTTTACGATCTACGTAGAGTATTGTACCGGCTATTGTGCCTTGACCCTGCACTCCAATCTGCCGTGTTGCGGACACGCAAATTGCGAGTAATCAAGTGTGTGCGTCTCACAAAATTTTGGTGACATCTTCAACAGCGTAATTATACGCTGACACAGTTTGAGAAGTTTCGATTATTTTATTATATCTTCGTGATATTCATAAAAGAAGGTTCTATTCTTTTCCAGATGCCTGATTTAGAAAGAAATAAATAACACTGTCTTAATGACAATGTCATCTATACGTTTGTTTCTATTTTAGTTTTTGTGTGGGTTCCCGATTTTCAAAAAACAAGGTCAGAGTTCAATAAAAATTATGGACACGAAGACAACATCTTTCGCTGAATTAACGAGACAAGTACATTTGATTAATGACCTAATTCTTTCGGATATGACGTACGGTAGGTATGCTTTCAAAATATTTAAGCATTTCATGAAACAATTAAACCGGTTCAAATGAAAAAATGTTGTACTTGAGTACCCTCTCGGATCCAGCTTCTCACAAGACCTCAAATATGCTTATCCTATAGGATAAGCTGGGGAGACAACTGCTTGAGAGAATTCCAAGCCATTACTATTTCGGAAGCTTAGCTTAATAGTAGTGTTTATAAATAAAATGCAGAGTCAATAAATATTACCAGGTACCGAGGTATACGCAAAAGAAGCGCTTACCTTCAGCAAGCATCTGCTGGCCACAAAGTACTGGTTCGCTCGAATATCCTGGCCAAACAAGAGACGATATACTTTGACACTCTTGAACGATGTGAAAAGTGCTTGGGCATTGTCTTTGCTCCTCCAGTCAATGTGGAACTGCCGGCCTAAGGATGCTGTGCTATCCGTCTCCGAGTGAGTAGCCTTTAATTTCTAAACAACGAAATGTGGTAAAGATTTTACGGTCTTCGCATTAGGTATGGACACTACACTATAGAAGCGTCGGTGGCGCATTGCGGAGAGGTATAGGCACTCAATTATGGTCCGGGTTCGAACCCGCACCGCACCAACGACATAATACCAAGTAACAATGAGTTTTTCCAAACTTAGGTAGGTATGTACGACCGGCTGCTCTCAAAACGACGAAGGAAAACATCGTTAGAAAACCTGCATACACTGAAGAAGAATTTCTGATGCATGACGGCATGGTTGACTAACGCCCATGCACCCTCCTTTGGGGTGGGACTGTGCCCTGCAGTGGGATGTTTATAGGCTGAAGATGATGATTAGGTAACATATTATTTGTGTCTAGAAAAATAGTGTGGAGCAGCTATGACCAAGTTCCAATGGATCACAACAGGACTGCGCAACCGGTGAAGACTCTCGCGCAAGTCATGACCAATGATCGCAAGTGGTTCCATAGTCTTGAGCCTGTAAGTATTCAAACGTACATAATTATTTCTGTGGGTGTCGTACGAGGTGATTACTGGATAGGCAGGGAAGGTTTCTTCTGCAGAGTTTTTAGTGGGCGACAGGCTATCCACCTATCACCACTTGACACGTCATTAAATCCTGAAATCTTCAAATATGCTATACAGGGTATTAAAACTAAATGCATTGCATACTTAAAGAAAGACCATCAAACTGAACAACTTTCACCTTGGTAGAGTACCAATACGACCAAAACCGATAAAATAAAACCCACCTATCCCCCCCCCCCCCTGGATACGTGCCTGATATCTAAAAAAAAGTGTGGTCGTGAGTTTACGTAGGAATGTAGGTAATAATTAATACATACAATAATTTGTAGGAAGCCCAAGTCATGGTACTCTCAGAACTGCTGGCTGTGGCTGGTGGGCCGTTGATGTGGGAGGTGTTGCGGCGTGCCCAACACATCTACGAGCGGTACAGCACTAACAACCTGCTGAATCTTCTGGAATGCATTGTTGTCAATGATCCCCCTGATAAGCATGTAGAAAAGCTGCCGCCGCCGCCGGCGCCGGCACCTTCTGTGAACGTATACTCAACATTATTATGTTTATACTCCTATTAGTCCGTCCAAGATATCTTCTAGCCCAGTCATTTAACGGTATGAGACGGGACTAAATAATAATTGATATTTTGTTCGGTATAGTATTTAAGAGCCAATATGAGCTTAGAAATGTAACAAAATTAAAAAAAAATGTACTTCAGCAACAGCCCCAAATTTAAAATTTAGCATTTATCTCGTTCTAAAAAAACCATACGGTAATTTTTTTTTGCACATTTTTAAGGCTATACCATTATAATAGGTTGGGGAAAAAGTATTTTCGAATTATAATATGTATGAAAAATGGATGCCATTTTTGAAAAAGAGGAGCAAGATCGGCATATTAGTAGTTACGACGTAGCTGAAGAACTGGGAATTGACCACAAAACAGTTTTGGCGCATTTGAAAAAAACTGGGTACACAAAAAAGCTCGATATTTGGGTACCTCACGAGCTCACTGAAAGACACCTAATGAACCGTGCACTCATTTGTGATTCTTTATTACGACGTCATGAAACCGAACCATTTTTGAAGAAGCTGATAACTGGTGATGAAAAGTGGATTACGTACGACAAGAACGAGCGAAAACGGTCGTGGTCAAAGGCCGGTCACGCTTCACAGACTGTGGCGAAACCCCGGTTAACTCGCAACAAGGTGATGCTGTGTGTATGGTGGGATTGGAAGGGCATTATTATGAACTCTACTGCGAACAACTGATGAGATTAAAGCAAGAAGTTGAGAGAAAGCGGCCGGAATTAATCAACAGAAGGGGTGTGGTTTTTCATCATGATAACGCTAGACCTCACACATCTTTAGCCACTCAGCAAAAATTAAGAGACCTTGGCAGGGACGTGTTAATGCATCCGCCGTATAGTCCTGACCTTGCACCTTCAGATTTCCACCTGTTTCGGTCTCTTCAGAATTCTTTAGGCAGTGTCAGCTTAACATCACGAGAGGACTGCCAAAACTACTTGTTGCGGTATTTTGATCAGAAGCCCCAAAATTTCTATAGCAATGGGATCATGTCCCTACCTACAAGATGGCAAAAAGTTATCGAACAAAATGGTACCTACATACTTTAGTTAAATGTAAATATACTGTCTTCAAAAATGTTTTGAATTTTCTTAAACAATGCAAAGAAACTTTTTCCCCGACCTAATACATACTTCAAACATGGTGTTAATATTTGTGTCTACTTGGAAGGCTTTAAAATAATAAAATAAAAAAAATAAAAATCCCACTGCAGGGCACAGTCCTACCCTCATGGGCGTTAGTCCACCATGCCGTAATGCATAAATTTTAGTGTATTATATAAAGTTTTGACGGCTCAAATAGTAAAAAAAAGTACAATAAAAATCTCTAAAACCGCCTAAAAGTATCTTGGACGCACTTTGGTAGCTGATTTTGTAATCACTTTCCAAATTCTCAAGGGTGGTTCAAACCATCAAACTGAACAACTTTTACTATGGCAGCAAACTGATCGGGGCAAAAAAAATCTGCTGTTGCATACATTTGAGTCGCGAACTCGCGCGTCGACATTGCAGTTTAGTATGGAACAGCTGATTTTTTATTTGCTCCGATAGGTTTGCTGCCATAGTAAAAGTTGTTCAGTTTGATGGGTAGACTCTTAGTTTAAAAGGATGCCAATGATATCAATTTCACCCTGTAGATAGATAGATGGATAAGATAACTCATTTATTTAACCAGAACAATATAGGTACTTACCTACTTACGTATGGTTCCAAACATGAAGGCTGGTGTCAGAGTCACGCTCACGGTGACCGCCGGCGCTGGCGGTCAGCGTGACTCTGATCTGAAACCAGTCGAAATCGCAAAAAAGTCAGCTGTTCCATACTAAACTGCATTGCCTACTCGACTCAAATGTTTGAAAAAATATACTAAAAGTCGACAACCCATCCACCCCATACAAAAGGGGGAACGAACCCTGAAAATCTTGAAAGTGTTTAAAAAATCAACCAGGGTTCGTTAAGTAAGTAATGGACAGGACACCCCTGCTTTAACTGCTGATAGAGGATCTGAATCTTGATGATCTTGATCTTGATGGGCAGCAGCATCCTCTGAGTGCACACATTCATTCGATCCTACTGCGATCGCCAACCCGCCTGCCAAGCGTGGCGATTATGGCAAATCCCCCCCATTTTAGGGGAGGCTTCTGTCCAGCAGTGGACGTTTAATGGCTGATATGATGATGATGATGAGAGGATCTGAAGTCCGTTCAAAAAAATGAATGAAAATCAATTTTCTAAACGTCTATAGCCCCGGGATAAAGTGTTTGGGAAGGGTTGGTCTGTTAGTCTGCGTGGAATTAATTTTTTTTATTGTCAATGGGTTTGCGCTTGGCTTCAGCTCACCTGCACCCGTAGTACGACAACCCGCGACGGCTATATCACGTCGCGAACAGACGAGATAAAAGACGTGATATAGCCGTATCACCTATCGCGGGTTGGGGTATTACGGGTGCGCTGATGGGAAGTGTGGATGAAGCCGAGGATATAGCGCGCTCACCCAGAAAAATCGTATTAACTCTTCTTTTAAAAATATCCTGATTGTATTTGCTTGGAAACACAGACACAGGGAGAGAATTTCAATACCACGTGTCTTCATGCGTGTAGTTTTACGAAGTCGCGGAAAAGCTTTATGTTATGAAAATTTAAGTTTAATTACCCTTAAAATTAAACTTAAATTTTCATAACATAAATATAGAACAAGTCAATACATTCAAACTGCTGGGCATAATCATAGATACTCATTTAAATTGGAAATCACACATAGAACAAATTAAATCTAAACTATCAAGATTCTCTTACTCTTTGAATTAAGACACAGCACAAACTTAGAAGCCGCTCTATCAGCCTACTATGCTAATGCATATTCTCAACTCAAATACGGAATTATGCTTTGGGGCAATAGCACAAACATACAAGATTTATTTATAATGCAAAAGAAATGTGTCAGAATATTAGCTAAAATTAAAAATACAGACTCATGTAATCCTTATTTTATAAAATATAACATATTAACACTTCCGGCAATATAAATATGTATGACGTATGCATGTTTACTTTAAAAAATTTAAATTCATTCACAAAGGTACAGGACACTCACAACACCCGACACAAAGATAGATTATACCTACCACCATCTCGGATCAAAATGTTAAACTGTAGACCCTATTATATGGCCGTAAAAATATTTAACTAGTTGCCTAGAAATATAAAAAACGAGAACAAAATTTTTTTTTTTAAATATTTAATTTCTAAATGTTTCTACTCTCTACATGAGTATCTTAACCCGTAAGAATAAAAATGTAGACTTTATCACTAAGAATATTATTTAATAACGTATGTTGTATAAGTTAAACGTTTATTTTGTAATTGGAATACTGTTTTCTTTAACTCCTTTTGCAATACCTTAAAAGGTGGCTAAGTTGTAAGTGCACTGTAACATTATTTTTAAGATCATATTGTACACTTAGTATGCAAAATAAACATTTGATTTGAGCTATAGGTATGTAGTCATCAATAAAGTAATAACTACTTTACTTAGGTAGGTACATAGAACACTTTTCTAAATTTCAGAAAAAAGAATCACACAGTCAGACGGCAGCCGCTTCCAAAAGCATCGCAGGCACGTCAGCGTCAGTTACAGCTGACGTAACCTTCAAACCGCCTCAGAAAAATGCAGCGAAAGAAGTGAGTTAGATACTTTTCTACCCGTGAGCACAGACACAGACAGAATAATAAGAGTCCTACGTAAGCTCTTACAGCGGCGGACTAAGCCCGTCGAGGCCCGGGGCGGCAAAACTAAATGAGGGAGTAGGTATATTAATAATTAATAAAAAAATCTGTTTATTTCAGACAATGTCCATAGTGAATTAATGAAATTATTCCTATACGATTTTGAACCAGGAGCGAGCGGATCTCAGCGAGCTCAAGAGTTTACATTATAACTCAATCCAAATCAAAGTAATTACCTGTAATTACTTATACAACGTGGAAGCGTTCCTAATGTTATTGGTTCGAATCTTGATTTATCAAAGAGCAAACCATGATAGATTATCATCATAACTGTTTATTAATTATAATGACATTAAAGTAGAAAAGAAAGAAAGTGTGACTTTCTAAACTTTTCAATGTAAGTAGGAAATTTTTTGAAAATTATTACGTCATTATCTAGTTATATCTACCCCAACCTGCAATGTTTTCGAATTACCTTCGGACTGACTGAAGCATATCTGCCTCTGTTCATGTTTTTGACTACTTATAGTCAAAGGTTCATGTTGTTATTTACCATTCATACGGTAAAAGACCATTTAGAACATAACGGATACGATAATACAGCATTTGAACAACACGTACCTAGTCAATTTAACAACCAACCTACAACTCACGATCATCACTTTCAGGGAAGCCAGAATTTTTATCAAGACTACCAAATTTGCCTACCTTGTTATAGAGCAGTTACAAAATATCCAATTTGGCTGTGAATAGAGTAAACCCCACTGCTGGGTTTTTACGCCAACTAGTACGGACCTACTATGTACATAATACTATGCACCATACTTACAAACTCCAACATCCATACTATTATAAAGCTGTAACAGGAAGTTTGTCTGTACATTGAAGATATTAACAAAAAAAAAGTTACGATATGGTTTTTAGGTGTCCCTGATTCCATTACATTGTTTGTGTGTTTGTTTGTTTGTTTGTTTGAACGAGTATCACGCAAAAACTACTGAACCGATTTTGATGAAACTTTTTTTGTTTGTTAGCTTATGATCTGACTTAAAATCTGGTATATAATTTGTGCGGACGAAGTCGCGGGTTAACGCTCGTATTTTAATAATCGTGTCTGCTATGTAAGTGCAATCGATCGATATATAGGTAGGTAAGTACTTAGATATAATTGTATAAGTGTTCTGTAGGTAAGTACTTATAGTTATAATTTTATAGATGTTCTGTTTTCTGTTCGTATGATTATTTTTTATACTTAATAATAAGTCCCTACAACCGGCGTACGCACAAACCTGTTATGGTTTATAGTGCGCCGATATTTGTAACAAAACATTTTAATTATTGTCATGTGTCAAAAAATTAATAAATGTCATGTGACCATCTGATGAGTGCTATTCTGCCCACTGACTGCTTCCCTTTCCACGTCTACCACTCTGTCACTGATTTTCATCCATCTGCCAGCTATCCGTCTGGCCAAGTGATGCCTACTTCCTATCCAGACTCAAAACTCAAAATCGACTTATATCTGAAGAACTCCCTATGTTTCGTTAACATATAGGTACGAAACCTCGTGTGTTAATGTAAAATGTGAGTTGGTTCGCGGCACTCGTACGCTAAACCATTACATTTCACAAAAAAGGTAAGGACATAAATAATAGGAAATTAGCCCAGTCATTTTACGGAGTTTTGTTAGGCGGGGTAGGGAGTAATTATTAATTGTTTTTTTATACTGTAACCGGTACCATTTAGTGACAAAAAGACTATCTGAAAACTTATTAAAAAAAATTCATTACGCAACATAGAAATCAAAATTGTGAGTCCCAGAAGGCTTTTAAATTAATGTCAATACCAATGATACACTCATTTCGATTTAGATTTAACAATATAAGTTACTTTTGAGCAATAAAATAGGCATTGAAATTTAAAAAAATAAGGTATTTATTAGAAAATACTAATGTATTTTTCGGTTGGCAACACTGCCTCAGCTGTTAGGACGTATCTGAATTTTAACTAAATTTTAAATAATAGAAAAGTTGATGCTTAAACCACAAAAACTGTTTTATCGTGTAAGACTATTCATATTGTGACTGTGTTAACGTTATCTACTTCAAATAAAAGATAATTGTGAGATTATGATTTATGACCCAGTGTATTTGAACAATAGTGAAATAACTTGCATTTCTCCTAAGGATAATTTCGTTTGATTAACTATAAAATCTTGTGACTGTTACCATCCCAGAAGAAAAATTGTGCCTACTATGAAGTCGAATAATCAATATTTGTGAGATATACTCAAAAATCAGCTTCATATTACCGTTTGTGATTTCAAATTTCATTGTAAACAAACATTGGTCATCTCTGCGGATTCATTCGGCCACAGAGAATATAATACGAGACACGCCATCTACCAGCTATCCTGTAAAACACCTTAAACGCCACATCGAGGCAGATCTATTCCACAGAACACTCTATTACTAGAATCGACAGCACACGTCATACTACCCATCCAAAGATCATAGATGGCAGCACAAGTTAGTTACGTATGTGCTCATTGTAAACAAAACAACTTTCAAGGCAAAGAGTACTTGAAATGTTCTTTGTGCAATCGCGTTAACACGCGACTTTTCCGCACAAATTATAAACCAGATTTTAAGTCAGATAATAAGCTATCAAACAAAAAAGTTTCATCAATATTGGTTCAGTAGTTTTTGCGTGATGCTCGTTCAAACAAACAAACAAACACACAAACAAACAGACAGACAAAAAATCCAAAAATTGGTGATATGGAATCAGGGATACCTAAAAACCATATAGTAACTTTTTTTTTGTTAATATCTTCAATGTACAGACAAACTTTCTGCTACAGTTTTATAATAGTTTAGATATGTCATTCGGCAAAATCCAGCCGCTCGTCTTTGCCGCACGAATATAGCCACACACACAAAATAATAAGAGTCCTACAGTAAGCCCACTTTAAGCTGATACCTACAAGATATGAGAATAAGCTTGCCCTTTGTACATTTATATAGATTTAAAGGTATTTCTCAGGGTCCTCAGCCTACATAACCTCGAAATATCGACAAAAGTGTTACAAACTAACAGTAATATTAGTTCAAACACAATTCACTAAAGTGTCTTTAATGCAATCTCAAACCTTATTTTTTCCTAGACTACTATGCGCGCGCAGGTCGACGAAGAGGCAAAGACGTTAACCGACATTCAACCAGCGATATTTTGTTGCAAACAACATAATATTAAAAACGTTATAAACTTAATATTTATGTATTTATAACACCAACTAATGTTAATTTGTTAACTAAAACAAATTGGTTGATGAAATGAAGCGTTTATTTATCATATTTTAACTAAAACAGATTAATTTATTCAGAAAAAAGTTTTTTTTTACATAAAAACTCTTTACTGAGATTTAAAAATAAACTATAGAAAAAAAATTACATTACACGTGTTCTATAAGCTGCAACTGCATTATAAGGAAGCTGGGAATGAATAGGTATTGGAGCCACTTTACGAGCAAGTATGTTGAAAAGATTCTATTCTATAGGGTTTCTACATGAACTTTATATTACTACCGGTTTTCTATAAAATTTATTTTGTGGCAAACGTCGAGATTATATTCTCTTTGTTTGTGGCTGCTGTGATTGATGGTAGTCAATTTATTGAAACATAAATTTTGTGATTCTTATAAAATGTTATTTGTAACGAAAATTTTCGCATAGATTAATAAACTAAATAGGTAAAATTTCCTTGCTACAATTCATTACTAGTTAAATATTAACAACATTTAAAATGTAATTCGATCTATTGCACATTCAATTAAGAGCTAAAAGGGTATAATATTTCCTTGAATTTTACATCGTACCTAAGTATTATTGATTCTAAACTTTGACCACAGCTTTGCCGCTGTTTTCACCGGCTAACATTCCAATAAAAGCGTCAAATAATTTATCGAAACCCTCCGTCACGTGCTCCCTTGCCTGTATCTTGCCACTCTTGATCCATTGGATAAGTTGAATCAAAGCTTCATCCCAACGATGTACCCAATGCCATACCAAGAAACCTTCGACCTTAAGTCGTTTGAACAATATAGACGGTTGCAAAATGGTCGCTTTGGGCATCTTTGTCGGGTCATCGTTGTATGCACTGATGGATCCATTCACTGCAACTCTTCCGAAAAGGTTCATCTGGCCCATGATGACGCTGCTGATCTCTCCACCGACGTTGTCGAAGTAGCAATCTACTCCTTTAGGAGCTGCTTCTTTGAGGACTTTGTTAACGTCAACCGTCTTGTAGTTGAAAGCCTTGTCGAAACCAAGCTCTTTCTCAAGCCACTGCACTTTGTCACCAGAACCAGCGAAGCCGATGACTTTGCAGCCCTTGATCTTTGCAATCTGACCAACCAAAGAGCCCACTGCACCTGCGGCGCCCGTGACCACGACGGTCTCTCCTGCTTTAGGTTTACAGAGCTCCAGGAATCCGAAATAAGCAGAGACTCCTGGCATGCCGACGGCACCGACGCCCAGAGATGGAGATAGGCCATGTAGATCTGGTAGTTTATAGATTCTATGGTTAGGATCAGTGGACGGTGTAGTGTCGAGGATAGTGTGGGTGCACCAGCCCTTGTGAGAGACAACCTTGCAGCCGACCGGGTATGCAGCGCTCTTGCTTTCTAGAACCTCGGCCACTTGATAACTAAACTGGTCATAGGGGACTTCTGAATCGCGGTTGTGTGCACGTAGGTAAGGATCTACGCTGATCCATTCGGCTTTGACGAGGATTTCTCCGTCTTTCAAGGGAGGCAGTTCGTATTCAACAATCTCGAAATCGTCGCGTTTCGGTTCTCCCTCGAAATACTTCTTGACGATATATTTACGTGCCTTGACCATTGTGAATGTGTTGTTAAACAGACGCCAACTGGAATGAAACAATAGTATAAATTAGTTTCCCATTTTCTAAACAATGTAGGGAATTTTCATGGAAATTACTGTTTCGATAACAAGTTCCTTTTCACACATTCCTGTCACCGGGCACCCAATGCCCGCGCTACCCCGGCAACTGAAAAGTGTGAAGGACACGAAAAAGTTATCATATTTAAAACGACTTAGAAAAAATAGTTCCCCAGTTTGTATAGGTATCTGTGCTCTACCTATAAGGGTGAAATTTCTATAATTAGCATCCTTTTTAACTAAGAGTCTACCCATCAAACTGAACAACTTTTACTATGGGAGCAAACGGATTGCAGAAAAAAAAAATCTGCTGTTTCATACTAAACTGCAATGCCTATTCGACTTAATTGTATGCAACAGCAGATTTTTTTTGCTCCGATCCCTTTGCTACCATAGTAAAAGTTGTTCAGTTTGATAGATAGACTCTTAGTTGTACTAACGAACAAATTTCGTATTCCGTATTCCCTTGTTTCCTCCTCCAAAACTAAACCGATATAATTCTTTTAAGAATAATATGAGAAAGACTTTGGCAATGTCAGTATGTTTTGTTCTTTTGTTTATATTCGTCAAATATGTTTGCTGGTTGTTTGAAAACGGACGGTAAAATTTGTCATTTTCGAAGGTGCCTAGTTCTTCCAGTAATTAATTAATGCAAAAAATCAAAACATAGGGACATAGCAGAGGTATTGTATGGTAAAAAAATTTTGCTCTAGTGTAATTATCCAGGGAGTAAACAGGGGAATAAGTTTGTATGGAAAAAACTGCACCCGCCTATCCTCTTAATGAGAATAGGTAATAACAAAGTCTAGCAGATAATTTGACCTGCAGAGTGCGTGACTTCTTTATCATGTAAAAGTTAGGTACCTACCTATTTGTTAAATTTTTATCTATAAATGCTCAAATTGTTTAATCCGTAATCAATAATAAGATTCTGACGCCTGTCTCCCATTGGAGTATAAGCAGAGAAATTAGACAACTTATCGCATGGCATAACATAGCATATGCTCACGACTATATTCCTCGAGGGGATCGTCAGAGATATTCTGAAACCTCAGAACGTCCAGAACAACGAGAACCGCGATAACTTAAATCGTATTTACATTTAAAGTAACTACGTTTATTTTAACAAGTAGCTACCTATTACTATAAGTAATGCTTTTAAAAAAGTTAAATACATACTTTAGAGCTATGAAAATTATTACATTATCAACATTTGCACAGGATTTATACTTAGTTAGACTAGGTAAACTGGTTATCAATGTGTCAATATGCAACTTACCTTTTGCCGGTAAATTCAGCTAAAAAATTAAATGACCTTCCGCCGGTGAGGATCGACGCAGACTAAACTAAACTACTACACCATTATGTATATATACACTATACAAATTTTGTTTGTCATGACCATTTAGCACCTACACATCAGTGATAAGTATTGTACACTTTATAACTGACGATGCGTCATCGCTACGATAACACACATTAGCCCAGTCATTTTACGGAGTTTTGTTAGGAGAGGTGAGAAGTAATTACTAATTGGACTTCTAAACTGTAACCGGCACCATTTAGTGACAAAAAACTAACTGAAAACATAAGTATTAAAAAAAATTCAAAAAATTAAAAAAAATCGTCAGCAACAGTTCCAAATTTAAAATTTAGTTATTATCTCGTTATAAAAAAATCTGACAGTAACTTTTTTTATGCATAGTTATTAAGGCATTACCGTTATACATATTTCAAACATGATGTAAATATTTTTTCTAGTTAGAGGGTTTTAAAAAATACATTCGTATTTTCTAAGAAAAACCTCATTTTTTAAATTTCAATGCCTATTTTATTGCTCAAAAATAATGTCTATTCTTAAATCTAATTCAAATGAGTGCATTGGTATTAATATTACGAATAAAGCCTTCTGGGACTCACAATTTTGATTTCTATGATGCGTAGCGATTTTTTTTTAATACTTATGTTTTTAGATAGTTTTTTTGTCACTAAATGGTGCCGGTTACAGTTTAGAAGTCCAATTAGTATTTACTTCCCACCTCTCCTAACAAAACTCCGTAAAATGACTGGGCTAATGTGTGTTATCGTAGCGATGAGGCATCGTCAGTTATAAAGTGTACAATACTTATCACTGATGTGTAGGTGCTGCATGGTCATGACAAACAAAATTTGTATAGTGTATATATACATAATGGTGTAGTAGTTTAGTTTAGTCTGCGTCGATCCTCACCGGCGGAAGGTCATTTAATTTTTTAGCTGAATTTATCGGCAAAAGGTAAGTTGCATATTGACACATTGATAACTAGTTTATCTAAATCCTGTGCAAATATTGATAATGTAATAATTTTCATAGCTCTAAAGTATGTATTTAACTTTTTTAAAAGCATTACTTATAGTAATAGGTACCTACTTGTTAAAATAAACGTAGTTACTTTAAATGTAAATACGATTTAAGTTATCGCGGTTGTCGTTATTCTGGATGTTCTGAGGTTTCAGAATATCCCTGACGATCCCCTCGAGGAATATAGTCGTGAGCATATGCTATGTTATGCTATGCGATAAGTTGTCTAATTTCTCTGCTTATACTCCAATGGGAGACAGGCGTCAGAATCTTATTAAACAATATCAAATCGGATTAAACAATTTGAGCATTTATAGATAAAAATTTAACAAATAGGTAGGTACCTAACTTTTACATGATAAAGAAGTCACGCTAGAGTGAACATAAAAAACTCTGCAGGTCATTACCTATTCTCATTAAGAGGATAGGCGGGTGCAGTTTTTTCCATACAAACTTATTCCCCTGTTTACTACCTGGATAATTACACTAGAGCAAAATTTTTTTACCATACAACACCTCTGCTATGTCCCTATGTTTTGCTTTTTTGCATTAATTAATTACTGGAAGAACTAGGCACCTTTGAAAATGACATTTTTACCGTCCGTTTTCAAACAACCAGCAAACAAATTTGACGAATATAAACAAAAGAACAAAACATACTGACATTCATAATTTGTGTGACAATGTCCAAGATATTTATTATTATTATTATTGCCAAAGTCTTTCTCATATTATTCTTAAAAGAATTATATCGGTTTAGTTTTGGAGGAGGAAACAAGGGAATACGGAATACGAAATTTGTTCGTTAGTACAACTAAGAGTCTATCTATCAAACTGAACAACTTTTACTATGGTAGCAAAGGGATCGGAGCAAAAAAAATCTGCTGTTGCATACAATTAAGTCGAATAGGCATTGCAGTTTAGTATGAAACAGCAGATTTTTTTTTGCTGCGATCCGTTTGCTCCAATAGTAAAAGTTGTTCAGTTTGATGGGTAGACTCTTAGTTAAAAAGGATGCTAATTATATCAATTTCACCCTGTATAGGTAGAGCACAGATACCTATACAAACGGAGGAACTATTCTTTCTAAGTCGTTTTAAATATGATCACTTTTTCGTGTCCTTCACACTTTTCAGTTGCCGGGGTAGCACGGGCATTGGGTGCCCGGTGACAGGAATGTGTGAAAAGGAACTTGTTATCGAAACAGTAATTTCCATGAAAATTCCCTACATTGTTTAGAAAATGAGAAACTAATTTATACTATTGTTTCATTCCAGTTGGCGTCTGTTTAACAACACATTCACAATGGTCAAGGCACGTAAATATATCGTCAAGAAGTATTTCGAGGGAGAACCGAAACGCGACGATTTCGAGATTGTTGAATACGAACTGCCTCCCTTGAAAGACGGAGAAATCCTCGTCAAAGCCGAATGGATCAGCGTAGATCCTTACCTCCGTGCACACAACCGCGATTCAGAAGTCCCCTATGACCAGTTCAGTTATCAAGTGGCCGAGGTTCTAGAAAGCAAGAGCGCTGCATACCCGGTCGGCTGCAAGGTTGTCTCTCACAAGGGCTGGTGCACCCACACTATCCTCGACACTACACCGTCCACTGATCCTAACCATAGAATCTATAAACTACCAGATCTAAATGGCCTATCTCCATCTCTGGGCGTCGGTGCCGTCGGCATGCCAGGAGTCTCTGCTTATTTCGGATTCCTGGAGCTCTGTAAACCTAAAGCAGGAGAGACCGTCGTGGTCACGGGCGCCGCAGGTGCAGTGGGCTCTTTGGTTGGTCAGATTGCAAAGATCAAGGGCTGCAAAGTCATCGGCTTCGCTGGTTCTGATGACAAAGTGCAGTGGCTTGAGAAAGAGCTTGGTTTCGACAAGGCTTTCAACTACAAGACGGTTGATGTTAACAAAGTCCTCAAAGAAGCAGCTCCTAAAGGAGTGGATTGCTACTTCGACAACGTCGGTGGAGAGATCAGCAGCGTCATCATGGGCCAGATGAACCTTTTCGGAAGAGTTGCAGTGAATGGATCCATCAGTGCATACAACGATGACCCGACAAAGATGCCCAAAGCGACCATTTTGCAACCGTCTATTGTGTTCAAACAACTTAAGGTCGAAGGTTTCTTGGTATGGCATTGGGTACATCGTTGGGATGAAGCTTTGATTCAACTTATCCAATGGATCAAGAGTGGCAAGATACAGGCAAGGGAGCACGTGACGGAGGGTTTCGATAAATTATTTGACGCTTTTATTGGAATGTTAGCCGGTGAAAACAGCGGCAAAGCTGTGGTCAAAGTTTAGAATCAATAATACTTAGTTACGATGTAAAATTCAAGGAAATATACCCTTTTAGCTCTTAATTGAATGTGCAATAGATCGAATTACAATTTAAATGTTGTTAATATTTAACTAGTAATGAATTATAACAAGGAAATTTTACCTATTTAGTTTATTAATCTATGCGAAAATTTTCGTTACAAATAACATTTTATAAGAATCACAAAATTTATGTTTCAATAAATTGACTACTATCAATCACAGCAGCCACAAACAAAGAGAATATAATCTCGACGTTTGCCACAAAATAAATTTTATAGAAAACCGGTAGTAATATTAAGTTCATGTAGAAACCCTATAGAATAGAATCTTTTCAACATACTTGCTCGTAAAGTGGCTCCAATACCTATTCATTCCCAGCTTCCTTATAATGCAGTTGCAGCTTATACAACACGTGTAATGTAATTTTTTTTCTATAGTTTGTTTTTAAATCTCAGTAAAGAGTTTTTATGTAAAAAAAAACTTTTTTCTGAATAAATTAATCTGTTTTAGTTAAAATATGATAAATAAACGCTTCATTTCATCAACCAATTTGTTTTAATTAACAAATTAACATTAGTTGGTGTTATAAATACATAAATATTAAGTTTATAACGTTTTTAATATTATGTTGTTTGCAACAAAATATCGCTGGTTGAATGTCGGTTAACGTCTTTGCCTCTTCGTCGACCTGCGCGCGCATAGTAGTCTAGGATAAATAAGGTTTGAGATTGCATTAAAGACACTTTAGTGAATTGTGTTTGAACTAATATTACTGTTAGTTTGTTACACTTTTGTCGATATTTCGTGGTTATGTAGGCTGAGGACCCTGAGAAATACCTTAAAATCTATATAAATGTACAAAGGGCAAGCTTTTTCTCATATCTTGTAGGTATAAGCTTAAAGTGGGCTTACTGTAGGACTCTTATTATTTTGTGTGTGTGGCCTGCGTAATTTCTTTTGAACATTCATGTGCATACATGTGATTTTACCGCCCGGTTTTGCCGATTGTTCAATCCGGCTTTGCCTGGCCACTGTATTCGTGCGGCAAAAACGAGCTGCTTTTTCCCGAAGGCTTTGCCCGGCCACTATATTCGTGCGGCAAAGACGAGCGGCTCGATTTTGCCGAATGACATATCTAAACTATTATAATAATAATAATAAAATAATAAAAATTGTTTTTATTTTCACCACCACAAACTATTTGGTACATACATATTTATAATCTATTTCACATTGGATAGTCTGTGGGTGGAGACTGGTGCCAGAGTTGGGTTTCTTATATGTTATATAAAAAACCTGTCAGTCAAGTCACCAGGACCACCCCTATCGGATAGCTTATTCTAAATTATAAATTTATAATTTAGTCCTCTTCAGTACAGTACCTGAGTAGTAGTAAAATTTTAAATCTAGTACAATTTTCTTGTTTGGAAAAATCAGATAAAAAGGAATAAAAACAGGTTTAGCTTAATTTTGTGTTTAGACTTAGAATACAGATTTCAGTTAAGTAGGTATATTAGCAACTAGACTCATAGGATCAATATAATTTGTACTCTTTTAAATTCCGAGGCATAGTATATTAAAACTTAAAGGTACAACCTTCGGTTCATTTGTGATTATTATTTATAATTTGTGTGTGTGTGTATGTGTGTTTGTGTGTGTGTGTGTGTGTGTGTGTGTGTGTGCGTGAGGAGGGGTGCGCATGTGTGTGCCATAAATGTTAAACGTCTATATGCATTAGTTCTTCGGTTCCACTATAATCAAATGTTAAAAGCCAACGAGTAATAGATCTTTTACATTCCCTTTTACAAGTGGGGAAAATAGAGAGTATTTCGTTAATTTTGTTGTTTAGTCTTCCACCCTGGAAGCAGAAAAATCGCTGTTTAAACGATGTTCTTGCAAATTCCGTCTTACACACAGTAAAATGCCTGCGAGTACTTGGGGTTCTGTGATCACGGTTATACGTCAACATGGAATGCTGCTTTAGAACAGTGTGCAATATAAAAATTTGGCGAACGGATAGGACCTCGCTTTGCCTATACAGTTCTACTGTAGGGAAAAGCATCGGTTTAAATAAGCATATTTTCAGTATCACTCTTTGAGCTCTCTCTAATCGCAGCAGGTGCGTTTTTGATGTTCCGCCCCAGGACGTGATGCAGTAAGATACAATAGACTGACATAGAGCAGTGTATACTAGCTTTAATATTTTGCCATCAGCCGAATGTCTTAGCTGCTTGAACACATATATCAGCTTCCTGACTCTCTGTGCCACGCTGTTTATGTGTTCACTGAAGTTGAGATTTTCATCAATGGTGATACCGAGGTATTTTATAGACTTAGCTAATTTGATAGTTGGGCACGAACATCCAAGACGTTGAGGAAAACCACAAGTATGAGCCTGAATCATCGACAACGGAGCTGATGAACAAAGCCGATTTGTGATGGAGTAAGTCATAAATTTGGTCTTTTCTGCATTGAGGGTTAATGAGTTTGCAGCGAGCCAGTGACACACAATGCTAAAGCCATTCTGTGCTATCTGAAAAACTTCCTCCCATGTATTTGCGTAAAATGTCAAAGTAGTGTCGTCCGCATAAGAAATTATCCTACAACTATTTATTTTAAGTTTGCAAAAGTCATTGATATAACACAGAAACAGCGTTGGTCCCATTATGCTGCCCTGCGGCACACCATATTTTGTTTGTAGGTCATCACTAGTATACTCTCCAATTTTCACGCATTGTGTTCTGTTTGTAAGGTAATCTTTCATAAGTTTAAGTTGATTACCCCGTATACCAAGGTTTTCTAGTTTATATATAAGGTTGGGAACAGAGACCGTGTCAAACGCTCTTGCTAAGTCCAAGAATATAGTTAGACACTTAACTCCATTATCCAGTTTCCCAACAATGAAATCAGTAAACTCGTGGACTGCATCGGCGGTAGATCTGCCTGATCTAAAACCATATTGGGAATCAGCTAGCAAATTTTTACTTTCGAGATACTTCACCAATCTACTGTTTATAATACGTTCAACAATTTTTGATAAGGATGTTAATATTGCTATTGGACGATAGTTATTAACAGAGTCTCTACTTCCACCCTTATACAGGGTGACTGGTAATTCGACCTATTCCTTGAAAGGGGTTATACTAGAGTTCATTTGCAACAATTTTGCCCCAGTTAACTGGGGGTCGAAAATCGCTTGTTTTCGAGTTATCTCATTTTTAAGATTTTTTTGAAAAAATCCATTTTTCCACCTAAAACTGACAATTGTGAAAAAAATACTCCACTCTCTGCACTAAGTAAGCATTTTTCTAATAGCTGATGAATGAGCGACTACATTAAACTAAAATACATGTGTAAAATACCCGAAACCACTGAAATAAAAGGTTATAAACCGCACGACAAAATTTTTTTATTTGGATTTCGTTTCAATCCAAAGAGGATTACTTAAAAAAAATGTATCACAGTTGGCGTACAAATTACGGAAATAACTTCCTCAATTCCTAAACTTTCCAAAAAGGTGCAAATGTTGTCTACTTTGACAAGAGTTTGAAAAAAATTGTTAACAATGGCAGAGCAGGTAGCGGATTTCCTAGAAGCGAACCTTACAAGATGCCGATTTGCTTTTGTCTCTTTCATTTTATTGCTTACATTGTTTCTCTTTTGTAAGTATTCGGGAATGTTTGTACTAAGGTTCACAATCGAGGCCCACTCATTCGCTCAATTCATTAAGTAATCAGTTAGTTTCAACCATCTTGGAGTTCGGACGTGTCGTTGTTAACTAACTTAAATTCTGCGCTAAAACAGCTTCCTTTTCAAATGGCTGCTTACCAAAATGAAGAATACGCGGATATCATGTATTGTTACGGGTTTTGTGATGGTGACGCTGCTGCTGCTCGAAGAGACTATCAAAGACGTTTTCCTACCCGCCGTTTACCTGATGTCAGCGTGTTTGGTACGACATATCGGCGCATTCGAGAAACGGGATCGGTTCGACGTCGCCAAACCGACGCTGGTAGACCTAGCGTTAGTGATCCAATCGAAGAGGAGCAAATTTTGCAGTGTTTTCAAGCAGACGGCACTACTTCAACAAGAATTGTGGCTAGGCAGCTTGGTATGTCTCAGTGGAAAGTCTGGTTCACTCAGCACACAGCACGGCAGTATCCATTCCATTACACGCCAGTACAAGCTATCGAGGAGGGAGATCCTGTCAGAAGGATGGATTTCTGCAGATTTCTAATAAATGCAGACATTGAAGACCCTGAGTATCTAAAAACAATCTTGTGGACAGATGAATCGAACTTCGACCGTGATGGTATTACAAACTATCATAATCTGCATTTTTGGGCCCCTAGAGGTCAGAATCCGAGAAAATCTAACGAAGGAGCTCACCAGCACAGATTCTCACTTAATGTGTGGATGGGAATCGTGCACAATAATTTAATCGGGCCACTCTTTCTGCCGGCACGCCTAACCGGCATCGCCTATGAAAACTTTTTAAGAGAAGAGTTACGTCCGCTGCTGGAGGATGTGCCGCTTACCACAAGAACAGCTTTGGTGTATCAACATGATGGCTGCCCAGCCCACTATTACCGGGGCGTGCGACAGTGGATGGATGAGAACTATCCACTGAGATGGATTGGTCGAGGCGGCCCGATCCCTTGGCCGGCTAGGAGTCCCGATCTAACCCCATGCGACTTCTACATTTGGGGTCATATGAAGACATTGGTGTATCGTACACCTATCTCTTCTCAAGAAGAATTAAGAGAGAGGATTTTGGCAGCTGCCCAACAAATTAAAGACACGCTTTCAACTCGAGTGACAGTAAGCGAAGTACGTCGCAGGCTTCGTGCTTGCATACGTAACGGAGGAAGACAATTTGAGCAAGACTTGTGATTTTTAAATGTAAAACTTTAAAACAAAATTTGTAATTTCATATGATTAGGTACTAAACATTATTATTTTACTCTTTTTTTTATTTTCACCAAACCAATAACTTTTTGAATAAAATTCACATCTGCGTGTTTAATAAGGTTTATTTTCCAAACTTGAACTAAAGTACACAACTTTTGCATCTTTTTGGAAAGCTTAGGAATTGAGGAAGTTATTTCCGCAATTTGTACGCCAAGTGTCATAAATTTTTTTTGAGTAATCCTCTTTGGATTGAAACAAAATCCAAATAAAAAATTGTTGTCTTGCGGTTTATAACCTTTTATTTCGGTGGTTTTGGGTATTTTTCACATGTATTTTAGTTTAAAGTAGTCGCTCATTCATCAGCTACTAGAAAAATGCTTACAGAGTGCAGAGAGTGGAGTATTTTTTTCACAATTGTCATTTTTAGGTCGAAAAACGGAAATATTCAAAAAATTCCTAAAAATAAGAGAACTCGAAAACAAGCGATTTTCGACCCCCAGTTAACTGGGGAAAAATTGTTGCAAATGAACTCTAGTATAACCCCTTTCAAGGAATAGGTCGAATTACCAGTCACCCTGTATATCGGACACAAAATTGACCGCTTCAGAGCATCCGGGAATATACCTTCATTCAAACAGTTGTTTATTATATATGTAAGCGGTGGAGTTATGATGTCCTTTATTAGCTTTAGCACTTTGGCAGATATACCGTCCCAGCCAGCAGCGCAGTCCATTTTTAAGTTTGATATTATACTAGCAACCTCTTCTTCACTAGTTTCTAATAATACAAAGGAATTAAGCCTTGTCGTTCCATCAGTATACGTTAAATTTTGAAAAGGTGGTATATCCGTGGGTATTTTATCTGCAAGCTGCCTTCCAACATTAGCAAAGAACGAGTTCACTGCATTTACAGATTGTTTGGAAGAGGGTCCAATTGAAAGAAGCTGTCTAGAGTTTTCTTTAGATTTGCGTAGGTTGGTAATGTTCCTAATTGCTTCCCAAAGCTTTTTGCTATTTTTTCCGGCTGATCTTATTTGTTCTCTTTCATACTGCCGTTTTGCCCTTTTTAGTAGGTTAGTACAGAAATTTCTGTATCGTTTGAAAGTTACTTTTAGGGTTTCGTTGTTTGGATCCTTTTTAAGTTTTTTCTGCAATCTATCTCTGTTTTGCATGCATCTCAAAAGACCTTGAGTGATCCAAGGCTTTAGTGCATTTTTTCTACATGATATCTTTTTTAGACTAGAGTTATTTGAGATTGCAGTATAAACTTTATCTATCAATATATTTAAGGCTAAATTAGGATCATTAGTACAATAAATTGATTTGAAATCATTCTCTTTACACTCTGTCAATACCGATGCCATATTTACTCGGTGAAAATTGTTGTTTTTTCCATACTTAATTCGTCCGTATGCCTGTACACACAATAATACTGCGTAATGGTCTGTTAACGTAGTTTGGAGCGTGAGTGTATGTGTAGATAGTGTTGTTTTTATCATCACGTGGTCTAGACAGCTGACGATGGTAGTGGGGTGGGTGTATGCTGGTGCCAGTCCGTAATATGATAGGAGTTCCAAGTAATATTCTGTATCTTCACAGTTTTTTAATAGGTTTATGTTAATATCTCCCACTATAATAATATTTTTATATGATGCAACGTTGGCCAAAAGATTTCTTAATGATCTAAAAAAGTTGTCGAGAACTTTGAAACAATGTGGACGATAGATTGCAATGATAATAGTATCTGATCCATATTTAATGAGAAGGCAGTTTGTGTCCATCATTGGTGGTTCCTCTATCTGACATGCGAGCTGGCTGTTGACGTATATAACTACTCCATCATTTTGATTGTAACTTTTATTAGTTCTAAAATAATTGTACCCATGTAGTTCTGGAAGATTAACCACGCGTGACAGCCAACATTCAGAAAGGCAAATAATGTCACATGCTATTCCTAAACGAGATATCAATACACTAAGTTCATTGAAATTGCAATTTATGCTTCTAATATTTTGCTGTAGAATTTTAAGCTGCCGTTCCGGATAGGGGATAAATAATTTACATTGCTCTGGCTCGCATATAATATTTTCTGATACGTTAAATCGGTCTATTTCTTCAATCAGTCTATTTGTATCAGCGAATTTTAAAGTTGAGATATAATAGCACATTTAGGTATAACTGTGGTGAGAGGTAGGCAGCAACGTTGTCTATTTGAGATGTATTTGTTTTTATATTAAAATGCGATAACAGGTTACGCGGAGTGAAGACTTTTCGTAGGTATCTATTTATAGGCATAGGTGTGTAGGGAAACATATAGTGCGATGTGAGCTGGTTGTATTGATTGTAATTTGTATGTTGTACGTAGGTAGGTATGGATGAGAGGTATGTCAGATGGTGTTTGTTAATTATGAGTAATTTATGTAGTTGTGAGTTAGTGTAGGGTGTTACATAATAAGAAAATAAAACATACATGCTTAAATGTATATTTATGGACATACTGTTTAGAAAAAATAACGTAAGATAGTACATAGGCAGAAAGCATAACAATTTCGCTAGTCACTTTTGTTTTGATAAATTTCTGAAGTCTTTCTCATCATCAATGCGTATAACGGAAAACCCTTGCTTTTTACGCATATAGACCCTGCCGTGGGACACCCAACAAAACTCAAAATCATTTGACTTGGCATAATCTCTTGCCAGGAAGTGTAGTTTTTTTGCTTTTTGGGTAAGATTTTCCGATATATACACTGGTTTTGGTGTTCCCGGTATCTGAAGGTCATTAGTGTTAGGTCTATTTCCACCGTTTTGCCTGCTGAAAATCTTCGCTTCAGTAAGTAGTTTGTTTTTCACAGGAACTGAGTTGAAATCTGCAATAATTGGGTTGTTTTCAGTCGACTTCGTATTTATTCTGTAAATGTTCTTAATTTCACACGGTTTAATATTCACTCCGAGGGTCGTGCCTAGATTTGTGACAATTTTTGTTAGGTCTTCGTAGTTTTCTGGTTTTTTTGCAGGTACATTTCGAATTTCAAGACTTGAGTTCCTAGCATTTCTTTCCATGGTCTCAACTTTCTCTTCCAAAGATTGAATGTATTGAAAGTTTATTTTTCCATCCAATTCGAGTTTATCGACCATTTTCTTCATCTCATCGTACTGCTTAGATACAAACTCAATGGATTCACAAATTTCGGTATTTTGTTCTTGTATTGCTTGAACCGTTTTAAGTATTAATTCAGACTTTTTTTCTTGTTTCTGAGTCCATACCATAAACATATCTTGCATTTTTTCCATAAACGTATTTAAATCGTCGCCTTGTTTACGTTTCAAAGGTCTAGTGGTCACGAAGGACAATTCATTGAGGTTAGGAGAGGATCTTGAAGTTGGTTGAGTTTCTTTCAGTGGTGAGCTTATGGGCGTACGTTGACGAGACATTTCACTAAGCAATTTCAGCACCAAACACGATTATACAAATGATTTTTAGGTAAAAACACCTTTTGTCGTGCGTAAATCTAAAATGTTTACTTCAGAGTAGGTACCTAGGTCTATCCTTCTTTTATAAAACATTATAAAACTGTAGCATAAAGTTTGTCTGTACATTGAAGATATTAACAAAAAAAAAGTTACTATATGGTTTTTAGGTATCCCTGATTCCATATCACCAATTTTTGGATTTTTTATCTGTCTGTTTGTTTGTTTGTTTGAACAAGCATCACGCAAAAACTACTGAACCAATATTGATGAAACTTTTTTGTTTGATAGCTTATTATCTGACTTAAAATCTGGTATATAATTTGTGCGGAAAAGTAGCGGGTTAACGCTCGTAATTAATAAATTTAATGCTTTGCCGATTAATCCCGGCCCGCTTATGTGTATAGCAACCCTAATGGTGTAGTATATTTTTAGAACCGGCTCATACCCAACACAACAGGTTTCAGAAAAAAATATTTTTTAATCCCATACAAAAAATTGATAGCGTCATAACTCCCCACTCCACCAATTGAGAAAGCGACACCGTCATTTTTCCTACTCAGGAAACTACTGAATTTTCTAGCTTATGACTTATAAACTTAGATTATGAAACTATCATTAATTTGAGCCCTATAATAGAATATGGCAATATAGGTACCTACCTATAGACCTAACTACCTACGCTAGGATTTATTACACTTTATTATAACTACCTGATATTTATTTTTACATACCTAAGTCCTAAATATCTACGTTGTCTTTACCATGCCAGTTGGAGATAAGTTTGGCAACGTGGAATGCAGCTATAAAATCCTTACGTGACAGTCAGAAACTCGAAGAGTTGGAGTTGACGTTCAACGACGGCACCAAGAGGAAAATTTGGAAGGTCAACCGCGTGAAGCCTGAAGCCATTGAGACTGTAGATTTCGTAAGTTAGTTACTTTAGTAATGACACGGAATAGACACTGGGTATCATCATCATCATCTCAGCTGATAGACGTCCACTGGTACATACAGACATAGGCCTTCCCCAAGGATATAAGACAATAGGTATACAGGGTGGAAAGTTGAGATGGGGCAGAAAGGGGAGCTACCTACCAGAAGCATTATAGCTACAAGAAAACGTACTTAGGAGACTAACCCTATCTTTTGGAGCATTTAATTTCTGCATTCATAGATCTTGAAAAATATGTAGGTTAGGTACAGTCCTCGAGAAAAACATAAATTTTCACAAAACTTTTTTTTCATCCCTTTCGATAAAGCCTCTATGGGGTCAACCGAGATCGAGGTATTAGAACTCAAAATTAAATTCACATACATATATAAGGTCTAACAAAATTAAGTGAAACTATTTTAAGGGGATGATCAGACCATCAAACTGAACAGCTTTCTCTATGGGACCGATATTGAAATCGCGAAAAAAAATCAGCTGTTCCATACAAACCTACTCGACCTAAATCTATGGGACAGCAGATTTTTTTTTCGCGATTTCAATATCGGTCCTATAGAGAAAGTTGTTCAGTTTAATGGTCTGATCATCCCCTTAAAATAGTTTCACCTAATTTTGTTAGCCCTTATATATAGTAGGGAAATAACAAAATCACCTAGCTAATGATGATATTGTAAACACAAAAAATTTTCAGGTTGGTTCAGACTATCAAACTGAACAACTTTAACTAAGGGACCATACTTGAAATCTGAAAAAAAAAACTGCTGTTTGATACATTTGAGTTTTTGAGTCTAGTAAGCCTTGCAGTTTCGTATGGAACAGTACATTTCTTTTTGCTATTTCTGGTTTGCCGTTGCTCCCATAGTAAAAGTTGTTCAGTTTGATGGTCTGAACCACTCCTAAAATGGGAAGAGTTTACAAAATCATCACTAGGTAAGTGTGGGTTGAGGGTCGCCTCACCATATTCATTTTCTGGAGATACATTAATTTTGCGTTAGGAGAGCCGAGCAAGACATACATACAGCAAGCAATAGTTCGTGAGCGGGACGATACATGTGCCGAAGGCATCTTGTTTTTATAAATCAGGACTAGTCAAGCATCGTGAGGCCGTTCTATCGAGTGCCGGGGGTGTGGTAATGGCACCACCTGGACACTCAAGCTTCTTTCTTTCTTAGTCTCTGAATTGTATATCCTATATTGGAGCACATTAGGCCTTTCGGTGTTTCCTTAAAATATTGAGGGTGTATGGGCGTTAATCCACGAAACGGTTATCTACCGATAGGTAGTATAGGTACTCAATGTAAATTAGTGGATTTAACATTCACATTAGAATTGTTTCTTTATCACAGGTTTCATCACGATGTTTTCAGTCTGAATATCTACAATGATGGCATACCGTGCGTACGGAATAGATAATTTGAACCGATTGAAAGTTCAGGCCTCTGCACTTATTTCGCTTTATCTTGAAAAACTGATTATTGAAATTAAAACTGTATCTTCCATAATTTGTTTATATTCAGTATTACAACAATTTCGCTGTCACATGTGTCGCCGAGTGCGTACGGAAAAAGTCTGCCCTCGGGTCGGGCTAAGGGCCCGCCCGCTAGAATGCATCCGATAGGTACGTTATACAAAAATAGATGGATAGATGTGAGTAGGTATAATATTATAGACGTGTGGCGGTTGTAGATGAAGCGCTTGTAACATTCGGCCATCCTGCAGTCGCTGTGTCCCACTGCGATTGGGTTGTTTACTTCCTGGTTTGTTCTGTAACAAAAATGTACGCAGTAAGGCTTCTTTTGTTGTAGGCAATTAGTTACCCATTTTAAACAAATAATGATGAAAAAGGTCTCATTCATTCAACGTCCCTTAAGTGAGCGCCACTTTTGTTTATTTATTTTTGAGTGAGTTTGTGGTTAAGTGGTAACTTTGCTAGTGAGAATAATGTCAAGTGTTGTTTGCATAGGTATACTTTGAATAACAAATTATTTATTTTCTCAAACTTGTAACTAATGGGGAGAACTCAAAATTCTTTAGTTATCGATGGGTAGGTACTTCGTTGTTTTTGTATGGTCTTTTCAATAGGTATTTGTTTCGTTTTAAAGTTTAATTTAGCTAGTATGTAGTTATGTAGTCCACACAGATCTAGTTAGGTTAAACTAGATATTATAGCAATGGTCACACAGATCTAGATAGCCGTAACACACAGCATAGCAAAACTATATTTCGGTTTCACTCAGATCTAGGTAGCCGCATTACACAGCATAGCTAAACTAGATATTAAGAAGTATTTCACACACATCTAGTTAGCCGTAACACACAGCATAGCTAAACTAGATATTAAGATATTATTTTAAAAGTATTTCACACAGATCTAGTTAGCCGTATCACACAGCATAGCTAAACTAGATATTAAGATATTATTTTAAAAGTATTTCACACAGATCTAGTTAGCCGTATCACACAGCATAGCTAAACTAGATATTAAGATATTATTTCAAAAGTATTTCACACAGATCTAGTTCGCCGTAACACAGCAGAGCTAAACTAGATATTAAGGGCCTATGTTGACAAATAATTGAAGCGAAATATTAGAATTTAGCATTAGCGATTTTTTTTTTCATGACTACTAAGACATTATTTTGTTTCTGCATGAGTATTCATTTATCTGCTGACCATTCTGGTACAATTCAATCATGATTGTATGTATCTCTTAAATTTACGATGGCGTTTAGATGACAAGATTGCTTCTGAAATACAGTAAGATACCTATATAGCCCAGTGAGAAAAGTAGGTACACGTTGGCTTACTAACACATAGGCAGTCGGGTAATAGTGGTGTTTGATGAATATGTACGGTAGGTAGGTAATTAGGCACAATTGTTTAGTTCTTCGGTAATACAGAACGACTTCTCTGATAACACAGAACGACTTTTGTTAGAAAATTTGGTGTCAAAATATTAATTACATCATCTTCGGTTTTTATTAAGTTTAACCGTTTGTGACGTTGACGTTGTAATTCAATTAATATAAGATTGGTAAATTGTTTAACCTACACAATAATTAATATCGAAGTATTTCTTTACGATCTGTATTCGTAACTTCAGCTCAGCCGTTAAAAAAAAAAACAAGTTGTCTGTAAGAATTTGTACACCTGATTTTTTTAAAACTGATAAGAGTACTGCCACCCAAATCTTTCATAATGACATCGGATAGTGAGATAGGTGATTGCCATGTATTGATTAATTTTCAAGGTGATAATATTTATCTTCCCTTATCGATTTATGCTGCTATTAATGGATGGTCACTAATCTTTATTTGCTATTTATATAAATCTGCTACGTATTTGATTTCATAAGTTAAATATAATATTGACTCGTACTGTACCTCGATTGGCTGCTGTAGCTCAAGCGATGACGTCTCCCCGCAAACCCTGTAGTGCGCCGCGGCAGCAGGCTGTGCCGGCGACTGCGTGGCCCAGGCGTTGACAGACCTGACATCTCGCAATCCGGAAGTCTCAGGATTCATAGCCCGTCCTCCGACAGTATAGCAAATTTTCGGCATTACATTAATTTCCATGCTGCGCCGCCAGTTATTTTCCGTTCCTCGATACTGCTGTTGTTTTATGATGTTTATTTGTTTGTATTTCTTGTATGTAATAATTTTCGAGTGATAGATCATGATAAAGTTGCTCTGGAGTCTCACAATTAACTGCTTTGGAATTGGTTCGTAATTTAAACGGTAATCCTCTAATGTGGCAGGAAATTTTCTTCTTCTCCATCAAGGTTGCACTTCATAGAATATTTCTTCCTTCTGGCATTTCTCCATATCGTCTTACTAAACAATCACTGTCGCTGCCCCCCGTAATATGTCTGCATTACAAATGTACGAGTTCCGGTCGTACCTAACTCTCAAGTTGATAGATCTTACACAGTCATCCTCTGATATTTGTTGTCTTCTTGCCTGGATCAAATTTGAATAGTAATTCTGCGTCCATGTGAGTCACTTGATGCTTCTTGCAGTTCAGTTGATCGTTTCGTAGTTCCATTATGTTCTTTTACAAAAAATTCCTTTTTCTCAATCCATGAAAGTAGGGGCCAGCATTTTCCGTTATCCCACTTCTGAGATGTGACGGGATTATTGAAATTAAAACTGTATCTTCCATAATTTGTTTATATTCAGTATTACAACAATTTCGCTGTCACATGTGTCGCCGAGTGCGTACGGAAAAAGTCTGCCCTCGGGTCGGGCTAAGCGCCCGCCCGCTAGAATGCATCTTGAGATATTTAAAATACAATATACTTGTAACTTTGTTACTATAGGTACGTTATACAAAAATAGATGGATAGATGTGAGTAGGTATAATATTATAGACGTGTGGCGGTTGTAGATGAAGCGCTTGTAACAATTGCCTGACGAAGACTATTGAAAGACGTCACAATTGGATCGATTTCGAGTCTTCGCTTTGCGCACTTTTTTTTGTATCATAACAATTGTGTTAAATGGAGTGTAAGTATTAATTTTCGTCTACAGGTTCAACTGCTACCTTCGTCCATTGGCAAGCTCATTATGTCGTTCTTGCCTCGCTCCCAACTTCTTGATTATGCCAAAGTAAACAAGTACTGGGCTTATCTCATCGATGAGTTTAAAGTTGAATTAACTGCCAGGCAGAAGTTGAACGCCGATATGGAGAAATTACAGGTAACCGTCGGCAGCCCTTATATACCTATTAAGAGAATAAGTCCTTGGATTGGAGAGCAAGAGCACCCGAGCGCGCTGCTACTTACAAACGAAGTTAGATCCTATTTTAAATAATAACCAATTAAACTAACTCCACTCCTGGCCGGCCGGTTATTAAGGCAAGATAGGAGGTGAGGGTCAAATCAATCCGGGCACTCTGGAGAATCGAGTCCGTGGTGTCACCTTATTATACCTATTTATTTCTCAGGCGATAATGTTAAAATACGACACAAGCATGGAGGTGTTGGCTGAGACGGGTTATGGTGTGCCAAGCTCCGTCGGCGCCAGCCTGGCGCCCTCGGCGCGGGTGAAGATGCTACCCAGCATGAGGCCGAGCGAGAAGTCTGCCGGAGCTGTGTCCTTCAGGCATTTTATTGATGAAAAACTGAAGAATCCCGTAAGAATTGTGAGTTTGTGAGTGATTTCAGCTAGTTTATCAAGTTTCACTATCAGGAGTGCGATTTTTAAAAGTCAAATCAGCAGTAGAAAGATGTGTATCTCCATACATTTTCAACTGCTAAGTTCAACGTATGAGATTCAAAAATCGCACTCCAGATCTAGCTGCTAGTGATCAGTATGATAGGTTCCCAGATAGCACGTAAACTTGTGGCAAGTTTATATATCAAATTTTCTAGTTACCCTTCAACAAACGCGTACCTAACCTACCTATACACAATGTTTGCTCTATGTTTGGTAATGCAAACCTTATGGTTAGTTAAGAGCATTAATTTGGGCTCTTGACACGGAGAGCACTTTGTGCGTTTTTCTTGTCTGAAGAGAAAGATGATTCCGTGCTTCGGATGACAGGTTAAGCCGTTGGTCCCGGTTAATATCTCTGGTGGTAGTAGCCGTTACATAAAAAACCACGTCAGAGACCGAAAGGCGGTCTGAAAACACTCTGACACCAGGGCTTGCTGCCCACACGATAAGAAGAATGCAAACCTGAGTAATCTTTATCACAATCACACTTATATTTCAGTCCAGTATGGAAGGAGTTATTAACCAATTTGGAGTAGGCAGGCTTGCTGACGCCTACACCAGAGTATTCCTTCCATACTCGATGATAAAGATTTAACTTTGCATTGCATACCTACGGTTTGTCGGGGGTAACTAGAAAGTTTGATATAAACTTGCCACAAGTTTATTCCTATTATATCTGGGTAGTTGAGGTAATCCTAATAAGACACAGGTTATCATCATAGGGAGTCCATGGTTTGTTTCGAGGCTTGATCCTGATCAGTTGTTTTCGATGGTATAAGTATACCATACAGTAGCACTGTTAAAAACCTAGGCATCACTTTCGACAGCACTTTCTCTTGGACGCCACAAGTCGCCGAAGTAAGTAGGAAGATGTTTGCAGCCTATAGTTCGTTGAAACATTTACGTAATTTTTTGCCCACTAGCACGAAAATTGCGCTTGCACAATCCCTCTTATTACCCATCCTAGACTACGCCGACTCCTGCTACCTGGACCTGACTGTGGAGCTGCTTAACAAACTCGAGCGATTTGAAAACCTATGTATTAGGTTTATATTTGGCCTGCGGAAGTACGACCATGTGTCGGAATACCGCGCTCGCCTTAAGTGGCTTCCGGTCAAACGTCGACGGGAAGCTCACATCCTTTCCCTTCTCTATTCCATCCTCTTCGATCCTTTGACTCCTCAATACCTTAAGGAACGCCTGACTTTTTATTCCTCCATTTCCTCCACCACTGGTCGTAAATTGCGTTCCTCTGAAAACCTTTCCCTCCTTATGCCCACTCCCTCCACTAACTTCTACACCCATTCCTTTTCTGTTCATGCCGTTCGGCTCTGGAACTTGTTGCCGGAGCCGATCAGACGTGCACCCTCCTTGAATGTTTTTAAGTCGAAGGTCAAAGCTCATTTCCTCGAGCACTGACTACCTATCCTGAATGGTCACCTCTCTGGTTCATGTTTTTCTCTCTTTGATAAATAATTGTTGTTTTAGTACTCTTTTATGATATGTATTTGTAGGTGTGAATATGTATTCGTAATAGGTATTTATATTATATATATATATATTTTTATATTACAGTATGTTTGTATTTGTATAACATTATTTGTGTATGTTATCTATATTGTGTTATTATGATCTACACCGCCTACCAATCTTCTTTCACTATTTCCTCTACCCTAAGGTTGTCTGGAAGAAATAGCTTCTTAGCGATAAGACCGCCTGTTTTTGTGCCGTTTTGTATTTCCTGATTGTTTGCTCTCTGTATACTCTGTTTTTTTGGTGTCAAATAAAGTATAATTGATTGATTGATTGATTGAGTTAGGTTCCAGGACCATAATTCACACGATGGCTTACTAACAAATTTAACTGGATATTACAGGCACAAAAGCCAATCCGCAACCTGGCCGAGATAACAGAGAGGCTGGACCAACGTGGAGCCGCCGATCCGAACCTGTGGGCTTGGTGCGACGATATTCTTAAACAATCGACGAAGAAATACAATAAGGTTGGCTATTTTTTACCCAACTGCGCGACGCAAAGTAGGGTTATGTGTTTATCAGCCTATGCACTTAGGGGGCGTTCATTAATTTACGTGAGGCGTTTAGAGTCTCGGCAAATATACAGGGTGAAATTGATATCATTAGCATCCTTTTAAACTAAGAGTCAAACTGAACAACTTTCACTATGGTAGCATTGGTAGCAAACAAATCGGAGCAAAAAAATTGTCAGCTGTTGCATATATTTGAGTCAAGTAGGCATTGCAGTTTAGTATGGAACAGCTGATTATTTTTTTGCTCCGATCGGTTTGCTCCCATAGTGAAAGTTGTTCAGTTCGATGGGTAGACTCTTAGTTTAAAAGGATGCTAATGATATCAATTTCAACCTGTAGTATAAATCGAAAAATATTGTTTTTCTGATCGGTAAATATTTTAAGTATCACTTAAGAGACCCGGGCTCGGTCTAACAAGCAGAAAGAAAAGCAATAAGACTTGAAATGCGCTTCACGAAAAACAAACTACCTACATCAATTAATGCATGGATTCGATGAGACTCTCAAGAACAAGTAGCACTTCTGAAAAAATATAATACCTAGGTATTTATTACCTATGGTATTACTTACGGTAGGTAGTAATTATAGTAGGTACATACTCTGTGGTATTTATGTTAAATATTCTCACCTCAATTAATGTTTTCTAGAAACCTGAAGAAGGTGTGCTGCGTTTGGGAGACTTGCACTTCCCTTGCCCAATGATGAAGCAGGCCATCGATCTTCCTTTGAGTTCGCCTCTCCGTCGAGATCCTTCTGTAGTGGCTGCGTAAGTTTTTACCCGCTCTTGACAATTCTAAACAACTAAGCTGACAGCCGTCGGATCGAGTGGAGTGTAGTATACAGGGTGAAATTGATATCATTAGCATCCTTTTAAACTAAGAGTCTACCCATCAAACTGAACAACTTTCACTATGGGAGCAAACTGATCGGAGCAAATAAAAAATCTGCTTTTCGATACTAAACTGCAATCTCAACGCGCGAGTTCGCGACTCAAATGTATGCAACAGAAGATTTTTTTTTGCTCCGATCGGTTTGCTCCCATAGTAAAAGTTGTTCAGTTCGATGGGTATACTCTTAGTTTAAAAGGATTTTAATTATATCAATTTCACCCTGTATAGGCAGATATAATATTTAGTTCCTACGTGGCCCTGACCAGAAAATTTAAAAAAAGGCCAATTGCGAGTCGGACTCGCGCGGAGGGTACCGTTACCACCATATACCTATTACCAAACAATTTTGTTTTTCCGAGATCCTCGGTGCAAGCCCGACACACACTTGACCGGTTTTTATTATTTGTTGTTTTAACTTACGAGTAGGTATGCATATACTGTATACATATCACACCAAGTTTGATGCTTTTATGCCTTGGTAATCTAAGGGCATTAAGTAGGTACCTTTTTAAAACGTTGAAAAAACGGACCCACTGAATCGGACGGACTGCGTAGGATTCAGAATAGGGTCCCGCTCTCATTGGCACTTTTTGGGTACAGAACCCTACAAATTAGACCTGACTGTAAATTTTAATGTCGCTAGTAGGTTGCTAGTCAATTGCTAGTAAACGAAATTAGTTCCCATAATTTTCCGCAACATAAAGTTGTTTTGTTTCTGGTCATGCTGCTTTAAAAATTACCTATTTGGACTTGTGTGTGTTATTTCATTTCTATTGCGGTTCTTCGAATAATAACCTATACAAAATATAAATAGTTAAGCAGTAACACTTACTTTTTCATTAAAATTCAAGTACTGAAGTATCTTATGGCTAGTGGAGGTGACAGGTGTAGGTAGGTACTTATCCAAAACTCCGAACCGATATTGTTTTTATTTTAACTTGCAGTAAGACTCCGAAAGGTAAGCGAGCCATATCAAACGCGAATATGATGAATAATATGCCAAAGGACCAAAACAATAAGCGTTTCAGCCTGTGGAGCCGCGACTTCTCTAGTCTATACAAAGTGTTCAAAGTGGCCTCATATCAGTCACCTGTTTAATTAAATAAAATACTTAATTGTTATGTACAATTTGTTTTATTTTATGTGTGCGAAAATTTAAGTTTTGTTTTTTATACTGTTAAGTATACATATGGTTTTTTAGATTAAGGTATTTATAATATGGACCTGTTATAATTAAGTTTGTACTGTTGCCTGGAATAAATAGATAAATAAATAAATAAAAATAAATTGTAGGGCCTAAGGTTTATCGTGAGTTGACAGTAATTTGTACTTTCATGTCGATCACCGATCCTACAGGGTGGTGTAAGGGAATTGCTTCCGAAAACTCAAAGGCGTTGTCTCCACGAGCGAGAGAATCGCGGCGATATCATCGTCGTGCCACGTATTTCTATACACTCTCTCTGAACGCGTCTCCACACGGCGATGTTATCGCGGCGATGCGACTGTATAGAAATACGTAGCACGACGATGATATCGCCGCGATTCTCTCGCTCGTGGAGACAACGCCAAAGGGGTGAAAGTACCAATCAATATGAACAACTTTTACTATTACGAGACTACGAGATCTCAAAAAAATCTTCTATTTTAGTATCCATTTTTATTGACTAACAATCAGAATGGTCAAACTAAATAAGTATTTCACTTTAAAACTCTTAGCTCTTATCTTATCTTATCTTGTTGTGGGGGCTGGCAAGCCAGCAACACTTCGACCCAGCGGGATCTTTTGTGTTAGCCCCAATACTTTTTGTTTTCTTCACCCTTCAAATACATGGTCAATAAAGGAGGCAATACCACTGCGGGGAAGAAACCTAAGATCTCCCGGTTTTGGGTATCCATCTCCGAGGAGGCACATGCGTTTTGCCGCCAGGACATCACAGTCACAAAGAACATGCTTCATAGTCTCTTCATCCTCTCCGCATGCTCGGCTGCTGGGATCCAGGGTGAGTTTCATTTTGTGCATAACCGTGCCTGTGGCGTAGTGCCCAGTGAGGGCTCCGACTATGGCACGAGTCTTGCTCCTGCTATTATTCAGTATGAACCTTGAGACACGAGTTGTCACATTGCTGATAAATTTTTTCGTGTGTTGTAGGCCTACAAGGCTAGACCATTCCAGCTTGTGTGCTTTATCAGCCCAATCCCTAATGGCTATTCTTATACTGCATGCCGCGATTCCCATAGCTCAGTTTTATACGTGTGTTTAAGAATACCTATTATTCTTTCCACCTGTGTTCATACTATGGTTATGGTAAGAAAATCAGGATTGATTTGATCCAGTTTGATAAAAAATGAGGGCTTCTTAACTTTCATTACTCCTTAATCCTTATCTTACTTTCTCCTTATCTTATCTTGGAAATCAAATTAATTTCAAGGTTGAAAAATCAATTTTCGTGCACTCTTTGGTTTCGGCATTCCATAGCATCTTTTTCACAGGATACTCAAGACTTTGAAATACAAATAGTACTTTAACAAAAGGTCTCCAATCCAATATAAACTGGACTAGATTTATTTTTTTAAGTAGGTTTTAATTAATACTATAAGGTTTATATGTAGACAGAATCAGTGTCTATAGTTATTTCAGATTTTATTTTGATTTCATTTGAATCACTTTCTGTCATTATTTCAGATTTTATTATGTTTTCATTAGAATCAGTTTCTTCAGTTATTTCTGATTTTATTCTGATTTCATTAGAATCACTTTCGGTAGTTATTTCTGATTTTATTCTGATTTCATTTGAGTCCACTTCTTCGTGTTTCGGTAAAAGTGTTGTATTGAGACATTGATCCACATTGTTTATAATCTCCACATCAAAACTCATATTTTGTAGTACAATATATGGAAGAGAATCATCATTGTCAACCGAAGGCTCAATTTTTATTTCCACATCAGTTAGTAAAGGATCAATTTCAGTGTTGTCAAATGTTGTAGAATCCATAAATGCTATTTGAGGCACAAAAGCGAGTGGACGCTCTGCAAATAAAATATAATGTATTACTTGACAGGTTTGGGTGGACAAATTTCATCAGGTCCATTACTGGTAGGACTGGACGGACAGACTAGAATTCCAGAGAGTCAAATCCCCATAGGTCTAATTACCGTTTAGTCTAATTCCTGTTTGGTCCAATTCCTAAATAGTCGATACCCTTAGGTCTAATTACTGTTTAGTCCAATCCCAATAGGTATAATTACCGGATAGTCTAGTTTAATTCTATCACAGTTAATTAATGTCGAGTTTTTCGGTTTTTGAGTTGTTCAGGTTGTTGAGTTGTTCAGGTTGTTGATTAGTTTTTTTGTCACACCCTGTTATAGTACCGGATGATTTTTTTTAGTTTCGCCCATCAAAATGAACAACTATTACAATGGAAGCAAACCTGAATTCATAAAAAGAACTCAGATTTTAATTCAACGAATACAATAACCTCACTTTTTTGCTATTGATAAATGATAAGGGAGGCGCTCAAACATATTCAAATTATGTAATCCAATTGAATAAGTTCAACTTTTGGCGATCCAAGATTCAACTTTCCGTGCTCTGGATGTGGACCGTGGTCCACCAATTACCGACCGATGATTTGGACCATCAAACTGAACAAATTTCACTACGGAGCCAAGTGGGTAAAATAAAAATAATTTACTCTTTCATACAAAACTGCCTACCTGCATAAAAAACTACCTACTCGACTGGTCTAGACCACCCCAATAAGTATTACTAGGGTGTTTTGTTAAACCCCGTAGAAGTACTATTGTACCTCAGTTCTAGACCACACTGAAAGGGATTGTATCATCAAAACATTTTCCCTGGTTACGTGCATAGATTGCAAATATTAATAAAATTTATATTTTTGTTAGTAAATACCAACTTACCTTTCCTGCTATAAGTTTTGGTTACTTGGCTTGCGTCAAAAGTGGGTTCAGTAGGATCCTTAGGTTCCGTAGGTTGCACTCCATCTGTAAAGTAAAAGTAGTCGAGTTATGTAAAAAACAACACTGCGGCACACTTTCGACACTTGGCTGTCACTTCATACAAATGGGAAAACTACAAGAATTATTATTTTTGATAATTTTCAAGATAATTATCGTGATAATTATCAAAAATAATAATTCGTGTCAAGTTTTTTTTTGAGGGCTGAATCGAAAACCATTTCAAGATAATTGTCAGATTATCTCAATAACTATATTTTCTATGTCAGAGATATTAATATGAAAGGATTACAGATATTTTTAATAAAGTAACGTCGGATTTCGGTCGGTTAACTCCTTGTTAAACTTTAAATCAACTTAAATTAACTGGCCATTAAGAAAAAATATATATTCACAGTGTCAGAATTTGATATTTGATTTGTCCGTTTCTGTTTCCAGAGTTAAAAAGAGAAGGTAGGTGATTTTTATTTTTATAAATCAAGAAATTTTTTTTCTCCATTGATTTCGAATGATTTTCTCGCGACTATTTTTACCATTTAGAGATAACAGTTAAAAACTAAATTTATATTGATAAACTCGATGAATCGCAAAAAAAAAATAGTTTCTTAAAATGATGTCATCCGTAAAAAATATGAAATAAAGAAAAAAAAAACGTATTATTATTAAAAAAATTGAACTTATTCAATTGATATAAATAATTTGGATGTTTGAGAGCCTCCCTTATCATTGCTCAGAAGTAAAAAAGTGAGGTTATTGTATAAGGCGTGCGTAACCATTGATCTCTTATACTGGTGATTTGGGGTTCAGACCATCAAACTGAACAAACGAAAATGCCGAAGGCTAGATGATGTTTGGCCTAGATACGAACAAATTTCACTAAAACTTACATACATACATAAGCTCACGCCATTGTCCCATGGGGGTAGGCAGAGACCACGGACGGACCGCCACACGCTACGACTCTGACACACCTCTAAAAAACTCACCAAAACTTTTAGTTTGTAATTTCTCTCAAAACTACGAAACAGCTTAGATAATTATCTTGTAAAAATAATTATCTTGCTAAAACCCTGATCAACAACATTAACAACTCAACAACCGAAAAACCCAATCCGGCATATTAGGTTGGGGAAAAAGTTTCTTCGCATTCCCTATTACGGATAAAATGGATGCCATTTTTGAAAAAGTGGAGCAAGATCGGCATATCCGTAGTTACGACGTAGCTGAAGAACTGGGAATTGACCACAAAACAGTTTTGGCGCAATTGAAAAAACTAGGTACACAAAAAAGCTCGATATTTGGGTACCTCACGAGCTCACTGAAAGAAACCTAATGAACCGTGTACTCATTTGAGATTCTTTATTACGACGTAATGAAACCGAACCATTTTTGAAGAAGCTGATAACTGGTGATGAAAAGTGGATTACGTACGACAAGCACGTGCGAAAAAGGTCGTGGTCAAAGGCCGGTCAGGCTTCACAGACTGTGGCGAAACCCGGGTTAACTCGCAACAAGGTGATGCTGTGTGTGTGGTGGAATTGGAAGGGCATTATTCATTATGAGCTGTTACCACCAGGCAGGACTATCGATTCTGAACTCTACTCGAACAACTGATGAGATTAAAGCAAGAAGTTGAGAGAAAGCGGCCGGAATTAATCAACAGAAGGGGTGTTGTTTTTCATCATGATAACGCTAGACCTCACACATCTTTAGCCACTCAGCAAAAATTAAGAGAGCTTGGCTGGGAGGTGTTAATGCATCCGCCGTATAGTCCTGACCTTGCACCTTCAGATTTCCACCTGTTTCGGTCTTTTCAGAATTCTTTAGGCAGGGTCAGGTTAACATCACGAGAGGACTGCCAAAACTACATGTCGCGGTATTTTGATCAGAAGCCCCAAAATTTCTATAGCAATGGGATCATGTCCCTACCTACAAGATGGCAAAAAGTTATCGAACAAAATGGTACCTACATACTTTAGTTAAATGTAAATAAACTATATTAAAAAATGTTTTGAATTTTCTTAAAAAATGCGAAGAAACTTTTTCCCCAACCTAATATACATAATATCCGGTAATCCGGTAATTAGACCTATTGGGATTGGACCAAATGGGAATTAGGCTAAACGGTAATTAGATCTATGGGGATTTGCCTCTATGGCAGGGTTGGCATGATTAAAACAAGTTGTTTTAAAACACGTGTTTAAAACAGTTTGAATTAAAACCGAGTTTTTATAACGTGTTTAAAAACACAGATTAAAACAAGTTTTAAACAATGTATAAAACACTAAGAAGAAAAACAAGGTTCAAAACTACTTTTCATTGCAATAAAATTAATATTTAGGACTCTACAGCTTGACATAAAACGAGTTGAGTCTATGCTATTTGTGACACATTGATTTAATGTACAAAAAATAGAACTAGATGCTCAAAGCTCCTTATTTGCAACTCGAAATTTGTACACGACATAAGATGTAATGTTTAAATTTTGTGTGATTTCTGGTGTTGCAAATTAGATGCTATATTAGGCTCACATTTTGTTATTTTTAGCAGAATGCAAGCTGAACCGGAGTCATCTGACGTTCTGTCGTTTCGATGAGAGTTTCTAACGTTACCTATTTCTAAAAATAACGAGTCACAAGCAAAGGTAGAAGAAAATTATATTATGGTAGCAAAAACGTTCGTTAGTTATAGTCGTGCCCGAATTATTCAATACTAGTTAGAACATACAGGATGAACATATAAAGCGTAATTGATTAGAGATACGCAACATAAAATAAATGTTTATTCATTGATCGATTTGTGTAAATATTGAATTTACTATGGCGAATTTGAAAATAACCTAGTAATAGTAAATATTACAGGTTTAATTTATTTAAATCTAATGGCCTAAACTAAAAAGAAAAAAAAAACATAAAAACAAAAAAACACTTGTTTAAAACCATTTGAACCGTTTGTTTTATGAAATTTAAAAAAAACTTTTTTTTTTCAACCCTCTGGGAATTCTAGTCTGTCTGTTACGTCCAATCCTACCTACGAGTAATGGACCGGATGGAATTTGTCCACCCAAACCTGTCAAGTAATACTTATGCAGGTACATTATTATTGATGTCTACAATGTCTACATACCTCTCTTGATTACTTGGCTTGCATCAGAAGTAGGTTCTTTATAAACAGGCGAAGGGAAAAATTTTGGTATAGCGTGGTTCTTTAGTCCTTTAAGCTGTTGCACTCCACCTGTAAAGTAAATGTAGTCAAGTTACGTAAAAAGAGCACTGCCGCACACTTTGGACGCTTGGCTGTTACTTTAAACAAATGGAAAACTGACAAGAATTATTATTTTTGATAATTTTCAAGATAATTATAGTGATAATTATCAAAAAATTATTCATTCATTCATTCAAAAAAGTGAGGTTATTGTATAAGGCGTGGTTATTGTGTAAGACCATTGATCTCTTATACTGGTGATTTTTGATACAGTTTCGAAATTTTCAGGGGTGGTTCAGACTATCAAACTGAACAACTTTTACAATGGAAGCAAACCTGCATTTTTTTTTTTAATTTCTTAGCGGTAAAAAAATCATCCGGTACTATAACAGGGTCAATGGGTGTGACAAACCAACTAATCAACAACAGGGTACGAAAGGATAATTATCATAAAGATACGTATTGGAAAAAAACTAAAAGCCAGTGCCAACAATTTGTATCTAATCACGATTCGCTAAAACAGAAGTTCACAAATACGAAATTATTTGTCTCTATGTTTTCTTTGGGTTTTCTCAATTATTTGTTATTCATTGTGATAAGAAACGAAAATACCGAAAACTAGGTGATGTTGTTTGGTCTAGATAAGAGTGCATTAAAGGAAAAACAACAATTTTAAAACTTTTAGTTCTAACTATGAATCAGCTTGGATAATAATTTATTTGATAATTATCCGATTATCATGATAATTATCTTGATAATTTTGAACCTTGAATTCAACAAACTGAAAAACTCACCAACTGAAAAACTCAAAAAATTTTTAAAATCGGCATTAAGTATATAGCATATAAGGTGGTTGCAGAGGGGTCAATTTTATACTAAACTTTGACGCACAACACGCGTAAACGGTATTAATTTGTATATATGGAAAAATTGTTTAGAAAATCTAGATGCCGCGTCACAAATAATATTTGCAATTTATAAAATAATTAAGAAGATTTCATATTTCTCATACCAAATTTTTAAAGCTTTATATCTTAAATATATTATATATTGCAAATACGCGGCAACTAGATTCTCTAAACTATTTTTCCATATATAAAATATTACTTTTATTAATTCCGTCTAAGCGTATTGTGCTTCAAACTTTTGTATGGACTGAAACAACTTTAAACTAGACTATCAGGTAATTAGACCTATTGGGATTAAACCAATCGGGAATTAGACTAAACGGTAATATTTGGGAATTGGACCAAACGGGAATTGGACTAAACAGTCATTTAGACCTATGGGGATTTGACTATCTAGGAATAGGACCAAATAGGAATAAGACTAAACAGTAGTTAGACCTATGGGGATTTGACTCTCTGGGAATTCTAGTCTGTCCGTTATGTCCAATTAGGTCCAGTTACCTATGAGTAATGGACCGGATGGAATTTGTCTACTCAAACCTGTCATGTAATATTTATGCAGGTACATTCCTATTGATGTCTACATACCTCTCTTGGTTACTTGGCTTGCGTCAGAAGTAGGTTTTTTACAAGTAGGCCAAGGAAAAATTGATGGTATAGCATGTTGCTTTAGTCTTCTATACTCTTGCACTCCATCTGTAAAGTAAAAGTAGGTAGTTGAGTTGGGTGTCCCTTATGTTCCATAACTTTAATAATCATATTTTGAAAATCCATAACAGACATGACATAACGCTAATTCATACAACAATTAAAACGTTTAATATGAAAATATATAGCACTATTTCACATAATAATGAAAACCCATAACTTTGAAAAACTCGATTTTAGACCCCATATCTAACTCAGTCGGTTAGGTTAGCGAGAAGCGACAAGCATGTTAGGTTTCTAGCGACCACACCAGCGCCAATCACGTCCAGACCCGAATCGCTACTGTTTACCTAGTCCACCCGAAAATATAATGTCATGCCGAAAGTCAATGTCACTATTTTTATTAATCTAACGACATCAACATCATACATTAAAATCAATTTATAGGCTGCGGAAGGCTGCTGTCAAAGAAATATGTTAATTTTTTTGTGTTAAAATTATGTATATTCATTATTTTACGTTTTTTTAACGTTATGCATATATACCTACGCTATTTATATTAAAGATATACTTTTTAAATCTATACATTTCAACATTATGGATTTTATTGATTATGCGTTTTAAGTGTAAAGGATTTTCAATATAGGCATTTTCAATTATGGATTCTAATATAGACTCAGTTGAGTTATGTAAAAAGAGCACTGCGGGACACTTGGATGTCACTTCATACAAATGGGAAAACTAACAAGAATTATTATGATAATTATCTATCAGTTTATCACTATAATTACTTGTTATTTATTTATTTCCTTTTTGGACTACTTACAGGTAAATTACAATTTGATTTATACATAGACACATAAAATTGATAAACAAATAAATAAATAAAATAGCCTTTTATTTCTGACACTTAAAAAAATACATTTCCTTTTCTTTTACTTAGGCATAGTTAGTATGTACACACACGCCGTGTGTATATACGTTAACTAACTAAATAAAATTGATATCATCCTTCAATTCAATCCAATTCAATAAGCCGTTTTGTCCTAAACTTTGTGATGTGAAAAATGTGGATGTGTTTATAAAATATCTCACAGTTCAGTGTTCCTCTTGGCAAAGGTCTCCTCTAACAACCTATCTCTGGTAACCCTCCTCCAGTTTGAGCCACCCGCCTTGAGTCTTATCTCGTCTTCCCATCTTCTGCATGGTCTTCCCCTGTTTCGTTTGCTATCCCTGGGGTACCACTCTGATACAATTTTGCTCCACTTGTCTTGGGTATCATGTACTTTGCACATGCATGATCATGATAATTATACATTGATAAATATAGCAAAGTTACAAAGTGTGTGTGTGTGTGTGTAAGTGTGTATCCGAACATGATTTGTGAAAAAAAGCTCACAAACATTAAATAATTCTACTCACTGCAATTTAGAACTATTTGTGAAAAATCAAATTAAAGATGAAATTGGGCATTGCTTTGTCCAATGTAGCCACCGAGCCCACTACGTCTGTGAATGAAATTCTTCAACCTATTGCGTCCTATTTAGCTATTTGCGGTCACCGTGAGTCGTGCGACCGTAAAGTCTAAGAGTGCGACTTCTGCGACCCACAGCAACAGCAAAGTGTCGCTCGTCTGTAAGAGCCCTTAAGGGACGTGAAATAGCATGAACTGGCTGTAACATGTTTATAATCAATAATATTTGATATTCATGAAAAATATTTAATAATATACTACCATGCTTATCAAGACCACAGTTTTTTTGGTGGGGTTGAAGTGTATATGTTTCTGGAATCCTTGAGCTCGGTAAAGAAACTTTGATCCTTATATCATTTGGACAAATGGTAAGTATGGTCGATCCTTATACTAGAGCTCATCACAAGGATTCCGTGTGTGGCTCAATTTAAATTTTCAATAATAGGTAACCAAGGTCTGCGCACCAAAACTGGAAGGACGTAGCGGACATAGGCCTAAAAACAGCTCAGCTGTAGTTGCACTGGGCAGGATATTATATGCCATATGCACCCAGAGAGGTGGACCAAAATGGCCACAGAATGGGTTCGACAAGACAGTTGCCGATGTCGAGGAAGACCCAATAGAAGATGGAGCGACGATTTGAATACCTTCCTGAACGGTTGGCCCGATTTCGCGTTGCATATTTGCGTCGCGTTGGATTGGAGGAAAAGAGGGGAGGCCCTTGCTCAGCAGTGGGACACAAAAATAGAAAAAAATAAAAAAAAAATGTAACCAATAAAGGTAGCAAAAAACTTACTGGAATCATATTTTAGAAAATAATCAGAGGGTTTAAAATGGTGTGAGCAGACAGATGAACCCGAGCTCAAGTGCCAGCCAATATTTCTCTGATGGTCCAATTTCATCACCTCGATCCACTTCTTCCTTATAATCTCATTCTTTGGAAATCTATGTCCAGCTTTATTTGGGCAACCTAATACAGCACATCGCGAGTACATCTTGTATATCCTTTTGGAAATTATTGTTCAGTGTCAGGGATTTTGGACACAGACAAGCAAGCACTGAACAAAAATAAACACTTCGTAACGAAGGAATATAACTACTCTCTACCGAGAAAGATCTTAGCCACGCGACGCGACGACTGACGATAGACTAATAATTTTTGGAATTTACCGTGAAATTTTGGATAAAATCTTTCTATAAAAAAAAAAAGAAAGTGAGAGAAAATCATGTGAAAATGTAAAAACTGCGTAAAAAATAATCGAAAAAGCAAAATATATTTGACCCAGTGTTGCCAGCCGGAATTTATGAAAAATAACCAGAAATAGATAAAAAAGTAACCTTTTAAATTAAATTAAATTAAAAATGATTTATTTCAGATTATTCATCCATATTGTGTTAGTAACAATTGTCTTATAACTATGTTAGTTCACAAATAAATTCATTCATTAATAAAATTAAATAAATTACAATATTACATAACATTACATTATTGTACAAAGGGGGATGAGCTGGCATGCAGTAGCATCCACCTCTGCACCATGGGGGAGTCCCACCGCTCAGCCAATACGCTCAGGATGCTATTAGTACTGCCCCGGAAGCGATTCAGCAGCGAGGCGCTCCGCTTTCTAATAATGGCGTAGAAGTCATCTATATGCGCCTGCGCGAACATTGTCGATGCGCTGCAAAATCGCGGCAGCCCCAGCAGCATCCTGAGCCCATTGTTGTACTGGACTCGCAGGGCGCTGTATGCTCGCTGAGTGTAGTTGGTCCATAGACTGCACGTGTAAAACGACTGACTGTATGCTTTGAATAAAGTTACTTTTACCTGTGTAGTACAGCGTGCAAATCTACGAGCCAACATGTTACATCGTACAGACAACGCCCTGCGTTCCCTCTCGATGTCCTCACTGTAACATAGGTCATCTGTGACCCAGTGGCCCAGATACTTGAACTGACTTACCCTATTCAGTGTCGCACCACACAGAGTGATAGGTGACGCAGATGAGTAGCTCTTGGTACCGGCTTTGAATATCATGTACTCACTCTTCTTAGGGTTGTATCTGAGCCCATGGGCCCCAGCATAAGACTCACAGATGCGAAGGAGTTTCTGCAGCCCCCCAACCGACGGGCTCAGCAGCACCATGTCGTCTGCGTAGCTAATGTTATTAATAGACACTCCACCAAAAGAGCATCCGACATTAGCGCTGCTGAGCTCGCCGATCAGCTGATTCATGTACAGGTCGAATAGGCGAGGCGATGTCACCCCCCCGTGTCTCACACCGCACTCCAACCTGTAAACATCCGAGTGCACTCCCTCCCATCTCACACTGTTCTGCTGGTGACTGTACCAAAACCTAAATATCGACACTATCTCGCTCGGGAGCTGTGTCTCACTTTGCAGCTTATGCCAAAGCTTGTCGTAATTTACTAAATCGAAGGCTTTTGAAAGATCTAAGTAACAAGCATACACAGGAGTTTTTCTAGCTGTGTAGTACTGTACAGTCTGCTTGAGACAGAGGATAGCTCTCTCAGTTGACAAACCAGGCGTAAAGCCAAACTGCGCGTCATGTAGGTGAAGGAAACCTTTCATATTTTTTTCCAGTAATAAGGTATTAAAATTTGACTATCAGATGTTGGTTGTTGACTTACAAAAATATTAACAAGTAGCGTTTTCCATTTTATGATTGACCGAGCGAGTAAGTGAAAAAAACTAAAGAGTAATTTGTGATTTGGTCTCCGATTCGGTACACAAATGGGGGAGAGAAAATCTTATAGCTAGGAGTTGCATTCACTATGTTACGAACGTTTTGCGGTATAAAACATTGGAAAAAATATGGAAAATTTCATGGAAAAATAATAATTTTAAAATTGACTGTACAAATTCCGAAAAATCACCTAAAAGTAACCTTTTGAATCGTGTAACCTAAAAGTAACCTGACGGAGCTAAAAATCACCTAAAAGGTTACAAAAGTAACCTTCTGGCAACACTGATTTGACCTGACATTGATTGACAGTTTTTTTTTTGGTACATTTTTTTTTTGTTAGATTCTTCCATGAGTAAATGGAAAGGCGAAGGGAGCATAGCCCATGCTGCCTAGTCAGTCGTAGAATAATTGTCAGTAATAATCCGGTAACAAGGCCTTAGCCAATTCTTCAATAATAAATTCTTTGTTATTTCCTTAATAATAATTGTCAGTAATAATCCTTTTTTTTTTTGGTTCAATTTCAATTCAAGGTTAAAGGGTTTTATATCCAATACAACCGATGTCATCAAAAACGTTAGTGTTCGACGTTTTGACGCTTCTTTGGAGTTTTTGGAGACAATCGAAAGACGCAGGAAACGCAGGGAAGTCCACAGGAAAGAACACAAATGACGGAACACTTTTCCTGTTTATGACCCATACTTCATCATATTTCACGAACCAAAACTCACTATAAACAATAAAAATTTAATAAAATATGAGGACTCCAAACCAAGGAACATATACTCACCTTACGCAACATAGCTGACAAATTACCGCCAAAAACTCGTAATCATAGCCGAAGAATTTTTCGCTTATGAAAGTAGTATAACGGTTTGACATTGACACTTGACAACTTGACATAATTATTTTCTAGAAGAGAGAAAAACAAATTTCGTTTTGTGCCGTAACTTATTTTGCGGGTGTAAACAGGCATTCCACTGTTTGAGTTCTTTATAATGAGATCTGCTGTTGTTATTTGAGTTCTAACACAATTTAAATAACTACAAACATGAGTAAGCACATGTATTCGACTGCGAATCTCACTGACAAGGAATTGAAGGAGCAGGGAAACAGATTGTTTAGTTTACGACGTTTCGAGGATGCTATGAACTGCTATACAAAGGCTATTGTGAGTTTCTTCACCTTTCCCATTACCTAGGATCTTGAAAAGTGCATAACATGACATTATGATGGCCTTTGTCCTTTTGTTTTTTATTCATCAATAATCCATCATTAGACTGCTAATGCAAGGTGAAAATATTCAACAACACAACATACACAAGTAATTCGCAATGCGTCTACAAAGGTGTGCTTGATTGTTTTACATTACTGCTTAGTGACCGAGGACATTTGAAAGGACTGAAATGTCAGCAGCAATGTATGGCAGCAGAGCACAACTGAAGCATACTAAGGTGACATTAGAGACATCAGCATTTTTAGGTTTTGTTTTGTTATTTTTAGGTTTTGTTATTGTGTGTATAGAATGTCATCAATTTTTATATGATTTTTATACATATTTGTTTAAAAATGGTTTATCTTCTCTTTTTATGGGGGCTGGCAAGCCAGCAACACTTCGACCTAATGGAATCTTTTGTGACCCCTAGATATTTATTTTCATCATCCTTCAAAATCATGGTAAATATCACATCGTTTAGGGGTAGAAACCTGTAATCTCCCAGTTTTGGATATACATCTCCAAGGAGGCACACGTGTCAAGCTTCCAAGACATCACAGTCAAACAGGATATGTTACAGCATAGGCATATGCTCATGACTATATTCCCTGAGGGGGTGGGTGGTCAGAGATATTCTGAAACATCAGAACATCCACGTACACAGATATGGTACAGGATGTAACAAAACATGATCGTAATGAAAGTATTTATATGGGTGGTTTAGTCTATCAAACTGAATAACTTTCACTATGGAGCCGATATTGAATAAAAATCTGCTGTTCCAAACAAAACTGCAGTACCTACTTGACCCAAATGTATGGGACAGCTGATTTTTTTCTATTGGCTCCAAAGTTGTTCAGTTTGATAAGTAGTAAGCATGCCAACTCCAGGGATCACCTGTTAATAAAAAATGTGTGTGTGTAAAGGTTGCAGGCAAATTTTTGACCATTACTTTGATTTTGAAATAGCAAATCATGGCTGTAACATGGTGATAATCAATAATGATTGAAATTAAGTAGAATGCAGTCTTCAACTTAAAAAAACTCGACAATTTCGTGTCTTTTCCAATATGCTGACATTGGCGGAATTATTATGCCTTGACACAATAACAAAGGCCATAATAAAAAAATATGAATGTATATTTGAAATTAATCCAGGTTGTCGTCTATATTGTAGATAAAGAACCCATCAGTGGCTACGTACTATACAAATCGTGCTCTGTGCCACCTGAAGCTGAAGCGATGGGAGGCAACGTGCCAGGACTGCAGACGTGCACTTGATATAGATACCAACCAAGTGAAGGGACATTTCTTTCTTGGACAGGCGTTGGTTGAGCTTGAGTGCTACGATGAAGCTATCAAGCATTTACATCGAGGTAAGGACATGAAATAGGTACTAAATTTTTTATAAAAAGAGTTTTCAGAATCTTTTAGTGGTTCCTCTGCCACTAATATGGGAGAAAAACATTGAGATAAGAAAAATAAAAAAATAAAATCACCATAACTTAACCTCTTATCTATCTATCTAAGAGCAATGATAGCCCATACGGAAAAGAGCCTCAATCCTGAGGCTGCGGTTCGATTCCTGGCCTGTACGACTAAGTTCTTCTGAATTTATGTACGGTTGTATTTATCATTTACTAGCTCGGCGGTGAAGGAAAACATCGTGAGGAAACCTGCATTCCCAAGAATGAAAAGAAAATACCATAAGCTCGGAAGTATGCGTAAAATATGGGTGAGCTTGGGGCGAACACAAAAGACCAGCGATGGTCGCAGTGTTACATAACGACCCTTGCTTGCAATAGCCCAACCACAAATAATAATAACTTCTTATCTACTGGAACATTGATCTATATGAGGAAATAATTTAAATTCTATTTTATTTGGAACTGCAGCATTAAAACAGTTCTAACCAATATGAGAATTTGCTGTATTACAAATGTATACACATAAAACGGTCCCATGACCGACTGACAGACAAATAACATACTATGACACCTAATCCACTGAGGAATAAGATGTAATTTTAATTATCAAATGATTTAGTCATTTGTAGTGTTTGTGGTATTAGTGTATGTTGTTGAATAAATGACAGAAAGATGGAATTTAGAATTACTGTTACCATGAGATTTTATTATTGTAGGGGTGCATTAAGAAAGGATTTTTTAAAGTCAAATATCTGTTAGATTATAAGAAAATGGCTACTTGATCCAAAATAGAACAGTCAAAAGCTTTTGTGTGATTTCAATATTGGTCCCATAGTAAAAGTTGTACAGTTTGATGGTTTGTAGCACCCTCTTTATTATGTTACTCATTAAATTATAATATATTCACGCTAATTATCGGAAAGCACTGAAGCCACACACATATTAGTTGTACGTAATTATTATTCATAAAGGCAGAGTCTACGCACATTTACTTAAAGAACTGCCGTTAATTTATGACTCATCACGACAATGATCTAATTAGCTATAATTCTTTTACAGCAAGTGACTTGGCGCGTGAACAAAAGTTAAACTTCGGGGACGACATAGCCGCACAAATACGTATTGCCAGGAAAAAGAGATGGAATGTACAGGAGGAGAAGAGAATAGTCCAAGAGATTGAATTACAGAGCTATTTGAATAGGTCAGTGCCACTGAATACGTAATAGTGACTACATACAGAATGGCCGCAACCTGCCCCTCTCTAACATTAGGTACATCAACTCTCCTCATACTTATTTTAGAGGAGCTAAGCACTGAGAGGGGATGAGGTCCACATTGGTGGTGGGCAGAGAGTGTCCGTACAGCGTCCACTCTAAAATAAAACACTAAATGTTCCACTTACTCATTTTTCACCAGAGAGATTTTCAAGAATTAATTTCCTATCAATTACTTACGGTACAAAATATATTGAATGATTCGTGTATAATTCTGTGATTAAATTTACCAAATGTTTAAAAAAGGATCCTCAGTTCTAATACATTTCAACAAGGTACATCACCTTGTAAAAACATAAAAAAATTGACAAACTGTCATGTTTTGGAAGAGCTTTTTGAAGTAGAAGTGGATTGACTTTAAAAAGCAGTTAGATAGAGATAGATGGTAACTTCCAGCTGATGATTGGACCACATCTTTAGTAAATGTGTCCTGCAAATAGTTAAAACTAGCATCGAAGTAGGTGATTGTGATTACAAACTATTTGGTCATCATATAAGCCATTAAACGTCCACTGCTGGACATAAGCCTCCCCCAAAATGGGGGGATTTGCCATAATCGCCACGCTTGGCAGGTGGGTTGGCGATCGCAGTTGGATCGAATCAATGTGTGTACTCAGAGGGTGCTGCTGCCCATCCTTCAGTAGATCCCTTAGTCGCCTTTTGCGACACCCACGGGAGGAAATGGGTTGGTGCTATTCTTAGCCGACACCACACGGACAAATTGGTGTTGAACAAAAAACTATTTGGTGTTGCGACTAATTTATTTTGCTATTGTATGTTTGAAACTTTTCCAAGACGTTTTATTATGTTTGTTGAGCAACTAGGTTTCATAAACGTGTAGTAAATTAATATTATTGATATGTTGTAAAATTAAATTAAATTGTTTATATTTGCAGGCTAATTAATGAAGATATGCAGCGTAGAATAGAAACACTGAAATTAGAAAATAATAACGAAGAAGAAGTTAACTCTAAAGTTTCTAAAATTGAAGAAGAATGTGTTAGTATATTTTATACAAATTGTGATCTGTTTAGTTACACCTTTGACTACTTATATAGGGACTAGTTACGCGTGTAATTCTATGGATAAAAATTTCTGCCACTTTTTGCGGGGGGCGAGGTACCACCAAATCCGCAACTTTGGATTTTATTACCCATAACTTAGATTCTAATTTTGAACGTTAAAAATCATGAAAAGAAGTCTCGCAAACGTTCTAATTCCGAAATTATTGTTTCGCAATTATAGGCTGTCTCGTTTATTGATAAGGTATAAAATTGAATGTAAATGCACATGATCAATTAATCTTATACCTTGGCAGAGGGGAAATACTACCGCAAGGCTAGTCCCTATAATAAATAGTCAAAGAGTTACAACTATTTTTCATTCCAAATAGCGAGTAAATTTTAAGGCTATTTATTAGTTTAATTAAATTTTTTGTTTCCATACAGAAGTTAATTCTGTATTATTTTGTTTCAGAATAACTACACTAGTGAACTAAATAATCTATTCTCTAAAATGGACGAAAGAAGAAGGGTATGTACACATAATTAATTTTTTTTTCTTACGTTTTTTAAGCGGCTTTTAACCATAAGACTATTTCAGCCCACACATAATATTGTAAACAAACGTTTTATAGATTACGACACTTCAATGCAATTTATTGCAAAGCCAATTAGTCGCAGTTCTGTTACTCATGGTGCAACCAACAATTCTACTAATGGTTTAATTACACTAATAGGTGGGAGGGATTCTAGTGCAATGTAACGACATTACTTCTGTGAATGTACTGTTTATTTGCAGAAAAAATGTGTTATTGGTCACTGCTTATGTTACTACTATTTCTCATTCACCATTGAAGTTGGTTTTGAAGAAAAAGGAACAGGTCGCCGAGATAAGATATAGATAAGGATAGATATGATCATCATCATCATCGTATCAGCCGATAGGCGTCCACTGCTGGACCGCCACGCTTGGCAAGCGGGTTGGCGATCGCAGTTGGATTGAATGTGTGTACTCAGAGGATGCTGCTGCCCATCCTCCGGTAGATCCCTTAGTCGCCTTTTACGACACCCACGGGAGGAAATGGGATGGTGCTATTCTTAGCTAACACAACATGGACTATAGATATGATATTATTCAATAATTAGGTTTAGGTTTCAGAATATCTCTGACTACCTCCTCGTGTACTAGAGTCGTGAGCATATGCATGTTACTAATGTCAAATTTATTCTTATAATATACCAGCTGTAGCCCGCGACTTATTCTTCTTTAAAAAAGTATCCTGTGTGAATCCTGAACATATTCTGTGTGCCAAATTTTATTCATTAAAAGCTTGCTGCAGCGTTGTTATTACTTCGTACAGCCATAGATTACTAAATTCGTAACACGCAAACGCACGCACGTTCGTAATTCGTTCACTTCCTTCGAAAACTTTGACTACTTATATAAGGTCTAACAAAATTAGCTGAAACTATTTTAAAGGTATGCTCAGACCATCAAACTGAACAACTTTCTCTACGGGACCAATAAGGTAATCGCGAAAAAAAAATTGATGTCCCATACAAAACTGCAAACACAACTTGACTCAAATGTATGGGGCAGCAGATTTTCTTACAGACGGGCTCTTACAGACGAGCGACACTTTGCGGTCGCAGAGGGTCGCGCGACACACGGCGACCGTAAACTCTATGAGCGCGACTCTCTGCGACCCACAGCGATCGCAAAGTGTCGCTCGTCAGTAAGAGCGCTTAGTTATCTACTGCCAGACGGTACGCGCGAAAATGTCTCTTATGGCACTTGACTCAGCGTTGTTACGTATGCGACGTTGCCGTTTGGAGCGAGTGGCAGAATTCATACAAGCGCATAGCTCACGATGCGCCAAAGTGTAGGTACTTATCTCGGTTTCTACAGCGGCGTACGACGTATGCGACTTCATTGTCGTCTTGAGCGAATGGCAGAAATAAAGCAAGCGCACGAATTAAGAATGATACGCAGTGTATATGTTTTATATAATGTTTACGGGAGTATATGTTTAATGTGGGTCGGAGATCCGCCAAGAGTAAGAGACCTAATCCTAGATTACAATATCTTATATACTAATTAGAAACTACTTTAATGTTAATTCAGCATCGGACGCTGGCCCAGATTAATAGGCACAGGGACAAAGTGCGTCGTGTGCAGCAGCAGTTCCGTAGTGTTCTGGTTTACTTGAACTGGATGTGGGATGCTGGGTCAGCATCCTTAATCCACGCCAAAGTGTAGGTACTTATCACGGTACCTTCGGCCCAGTGACGGAGGCATGGTCAAGGCTTTTAGTATGTAGCGCATTTATGTTTCTTTTCAATTAAAGACGTATTGGGCCAAAGACATTTATTCGGTGACACACGTCAACACTAAAGAGACTACAATCACTATGGTCAACACAACACCTCCCCCCTTAATACACACAAATCCATACAAAATTTAAACCATAAAATACAAATAGAAAATTTAAAACACAATAAACACGCGAACCCGCACTTAGGTGTCCAGACCGAAACGAATTGGCGGCCTCCTATTCCGCACGGGGCGAGGTTCACCGGTGGGCGCACCAGCGTCTGCAGAACCAAGTTCTCTCGCGCGCGACAAGCCTTCGCCCGTAGCCCCACGCGTTTCTGCCGTCAACAACTCACAAAACCTTGCTAATTTTTTTAAGTCGGCTAAATAGTTTGCCAATGTCTCTTCCGCCATTTGCCGTCTTTGTCGGAATCTGAATCTTTCCGCCATAACGGAAGGCTTGGGTTGTACATGTTGCCTTACTTGCTCTACGGCTTTCTTGTACGTGATGTCCGCCGGCTTTTGGGGCGAGGAAAGGGATGATAATAATTCGTATGCCGTATCCCCCATTACCGCGATTAACGTGGGCAACTTACACTCGTCTTTAATTGAATTAGCTTTAAAATACATCTCTAAACGTTCGATATATACGTCCCAATTCCCCATTTCTACACTAAATTCACTGATTTTGCCCACCGACATTACGATTACCGTGGATTATTTAATATTTACCTTCGTCGCCACTTTTCAATTAAAGACGTATTGGGCCAAAGACATTTATTCGGTGACACACGTCAACACTAAAGAGACTACAATCACTATGGTCAACACAACAGTTTCCACCTTGTTTAACTAAACTGTCTCGTCCGCGTTTAGAAACGCGACGTGCCCGACTACCTCTGCGGTAAGATCAGCTTCGAGATCCTGAACGAGCCGGTGATCACGCCCAGCGGCATCACCTACGAACGCAAGGATATCGAGGAACATCTTGAGGTAACTACCTTTTATTTACATGGTACATTCAGCTATATCGAGCCTTTTCAGGATTAACATAGTTGCAATCGCTGACAATCTCTATAAACTTGTCAAACTGTTTAACGAATTTAATTTTGAAACTAAGCTGATAAATAATATGCTTCGCCATGTTGCGGAAAATATAGAACTAAATATCAAATCAAATAATGTAACCTAAATTAATTAAAAAATATACATGGTGTAAGGAACAGCCTAGCAAATACAGAAACGGTGAATTCAGACCATAAACTTAAACAACGTAAAAAAAAATCAGCTGATCCATACAAAACTGCTAAACCTACCTGACTCAAATGAATGAAACATAGTGAAAGTTGTTCAGTTTGATGGTCTGAATTCACCGTTTCAGTATTTGTTAACACCATGTATATTAATTTATTTGGGCTAAATTATTTGATTTCACCTTTTCAGTATCTGCTAGGCTCTCCCTTACACACTGTATTAAAATTAAATTTAACTTAAATTTGTATAATGTTAAGTTTTACATTAAAAGTTATATTAGATTTTAGCGCCCCCAAAGCAGGTTTTTTTCTCTTATGGCAGCGTGATATAACGCTATTGCGCCTTAACACTCTTTCTATTTGCGCGCGAACGAACAAGATAAAATGCGTGATATAGCCATATATCATGCGCATCATGCCTCTGATCAGACTTTAATTCACAAGTAAGATTAACTCGTTCGCAAGATGACTGTGATAAATTGATAAGGTTTTTTTTACATAACTACCGCTAACGAAGATGATAAATTATGATGATGGAGCAATTTTTTCATAGTCATATTCAATCGCCTTCTCGCGTGCTTCGGATGGCACGTTAAGCCGTTGGTCCCGGCTACTATCTCTGGTGGAAGTAGTCGTTACATAAAAACCACGTCAGAGGCCGTAAGGCGGTCTGAAAAAATTCTGACACCAGGGCTCTGCTCAAGCTCTGCCCACACGATAAGAAAGAGAATCGCCTTCTTAGTTTGCTGCGCTTGTAATAATTATTATTTAAGGCAATTGAGACTTTAAGCTCTTGGTTTTAAAAGCTACTTTACCCTACAGCGCGTTGGACACTTCGACCCGGTAACGCGCGTGGAGTTGACAGCCAATCAGCTGATACCAAACTTCACCATGAAAGAAGTCGTCGACTCTTTCCTTCAGGAGAACGAATGGGCGCTCGACTATTAAGTTATGTTTCTGGTGTTCATTTTATAACTACTCATAGACCTTAAGGTGGAGGTTGCTAAAGTCCATTTTACTTTAGTTATTATGGAAATAACGTATTGAATTATCTCTTCGCTCGGGAAAGTTAGGCGTGTGAACTAGTGCGATAGAAAATTCAAGCTGTCTCTGTTTCCCAGAATGAGGTGTTAATGAATGATAAAGATAAAGGTATATTGTACTGATGAAAATAAACAATAATACTACGCAGAACAACTTGGCATCTCACAATATAAGGTCTAACAAAATTAGGTGAAACTATTTTAAGGGGATGATCAGACCATCAAACTGAACCACTTTCTCTATGGGACCGATATTGAAATCGCGAAAAAAAAATCTGCTGTTCCATACAAACCTATTCGACCTAAATGAATGGGACAGCAGATTCTTTTTTCGCGATTTCAATATTGGTCCCATAGAGAAAGTTGTTCAGTTTGATGGTCTGATCATCCCCTTAAAATAGTTTCCCCGAATTTTGTTAGACCTTATATAAGAAAGAGTACTAGCTACCTATACGCACAGTACGCTCCCACTCCTTGCCCCTACTTGACCTCTCGGTGGGAAGTGAGGTGGGCAACAGTAAGCACTTACTCGTACTTACTTAGCATATATATATGCTCTAGCCTCTTCTTGCAAGTGCGAGCCCGTTTCTAGAGAAGGCCAAATAACTGATAACCAGACATCTTAAGACAGCCTTAGAATGGCCCCGAATGAATGTTGCTCTGTGGAAGTGATGAACGAAAGTTGAACGAGTTGAGCATGATCTGGCTGTCGAATTTATGAAAAGTTTAGGCAAATTTTTGTGACTTCAAGCGAGTTCAAACGCTAGTATTTGAATGATTTTACTCTTGTAGTAAATCCTTCATTTCGTTAGCTGTAACTCCCATTATGATGGTTGTCGAGCGAAGAGGTATGTTAAACTTTCGCTCGCCTTAAGGTCCCTTTGTCGCGCTTGTGATTATGTCACATATATTATATAAATATCTTATATGCTTGCACATCTTTTGTATGACGGGGTAGTTTAGAATGAAGGCTTACAAAATGTATTTAGAATAATAGTGTTTTATTTTGCCACTGCGCGCGACAGCGTTCTTTGCTTAAATCACTGCACTGGAGTTCTATCAGCCATAAGCATGAGATAATTGAGCAATAACACTGCCTTGTGTTAGCAGATTAATGAAAGAAACTAACTTCAAAAAAAGAATAAAAAATACGCACGCAAGTAAACAAAGCAAAAATAGTTTAACCACAACCAAAACTTAAATCCACACTTACCATTGTGAAATAACTTACCACATTAGTATCAAACATCAAGCAAACATGAATGTTTTTGGACCATTCTTTCTGTGAGCTTAGTATGCCGCCTCCGAAAAGACGAGAAAGATCGAGACGTGACTCTGTCTTTGTTACATTGCGCATGACAAAATGAGGCGTAGGTATGACAATTTCCTCGTTTAGTCGTGCGTGGCGAAACGGTTCAACCGTTGCGTTCGTTCTGATTTGACGTTAGTTTTGTTTACACTTTAAGTCTTTCCTATTAGAATAGAATTGAATATACACAGTGTAACATTAAATGCCTTATGTATTAAAATACATAACGCGTGGGGTGTTTCAGACCATAAAACTGAAAAATGCTATGTGACCAACATTGAAATAGGTATCGAAAACAAAAATAAAGTATTCTATTGAACAACAAGCATCTACCTATGTAAAGCAGGTATTTAAATTTACACCCTGTATACTTCTATTTTGCGTCTTATAACAACCAAAGATTAAAATCATGCATTGGTTTGTTTCAATTTCAATATTGAATGTGTTACCATTGTTAGTATTTACTAAATAACTCAATTCAACGTATCTATGTGACATAATTAACATTGCAAATTACATTGTATTGTTATTTTTAACTAAATGTCGTTGTAAAGAGCGTCGTTGACGCGTTGCGGAGAGGTATGGACAATCAATCACGAGTGTCCGGGTTCTAATCGGTACGAACGACATGCTGTGTACTTACCAATGAGTTTCTCTAACTTATGTACGTAATATCTCTCTCTAAAACAACGGTGAAGGTAAACAATGTGAGGAAAACTGCATAAAGAAATTCGGATGCGTATGTTAAGTCTATACATCCATTGTGCACACCCTCCCTGAGGGTAGGCCTGTGCCCTGCAGTGGGACGTATGTAGGCTTGTGATGATGATCGACTTCTCTGTGAAAACTCACAGCACTGCAGGACTTGCTAGCGCGTATACACATACGTTATAAAAATAAATAATTTTAATGTCTATTCATGTTCACTGGCTCAATCTAATTCGCTAGATATTATAATTATCAATTAACTTGTCAAAAGTTATACCTGTTTTTTTTAATTTACAGTTCCTATCCTAAGACTAAACTCGATTTTGTGTCATGTAGATAAAGTTAAAGTGCATGTTATTGGATTTAATTTTAACCAGGTGTAACTTTTGTATTGTACCTTACGACACGTTAATAGAGCTTAAAATTACTTGTAATATTGAATTAGTGTTGCTATATCTGTAGTGTCTAAATACCCTTAAATTTATGGAACTATATGGACAGGAAATTGGATGTACATTTTGTTAATCGTTAGTTCACTATAACTGTAAATTTGGTAGGATATTGTTATAAATAAGATAGGGAAAACAGAAGGCCCGCTCATTCCGATTGTAGTGTTCGATTGTCACTGACGTAGTTTCTCAGCATGCTATTATTTAACTAATATCTGCTTGCTTTTTCGCACCTAATCAGTTGATTACACATAGTTATGGGTAAGAAAACTAAAAAATAAGCGTTTTTATATTCAGTGGTTCAAACAATTTTTTTTTACCTAATTACGACTAGCACATTCGTGGTCCCTGGCGCAAATTCGCGTTTGGCAGACCGCATTATGTGCATCTATCCATGTATGAGCGAAAGAAATCGAATATGACCCTCAACATTCTCGGTCACGAATATGTAATATAAGGTCTAACAAAATTAGGTGAAACTATTTTAAGGGGATGATCAGACCATCGAACTGAACAACTTTCTCTACGGGACCAATATCGAAATCACGAAAAAAAATCTGCTGTCCCATACATTTAGGTTGAGTAGGTTTGTATGGAACAGCTGATTTTTTTTCGCGATTTCGATGTTGGTCCCATAGAGAAAGTTGTTCAGTTTGATGGTCTGAGTTCACCGTTTCAGTATTTGCTAGGCTGTCACTTACACCCTGTATAGATCCTCTGCTTTTGATGCTAAGCTACGCTAAGTATACGCTTTGATATATTTTCGTGTGATGGTTTTCTCATAATAATTCTTACAACTTTCACTCATTTTCAGTATGAGCGAAAGAAAGCGAATATGACCCTCAACATTCTCGGTCACGAATATGTTTGTTTTGTATTAAGGAGTTGTTTAGTTTTATTGATGTTCTAATCAACCCCAATAAATATTACGAAGGTCGTTTGTTACACCCTGTGTAGATAACCTAGATGCTGTGATACGGAGGTGACCTTCTTTACTTTATATTTTGCGATGAATCAATAACTTGTCTCAAATCAATAAATTGTCAACGCACTTTTATTTCTATTATTATTACCATTGCTATGATGTAAATAAATAGTTAAATATTGCTACCATTAATATTGATTTAAGATATTGGTTTTAAAACGTGGTCATAATCTTAAGAATACCTAACTGAAGAACTAATTTCCTTACTGGAAATAAACTTGACGTAATTATGATTATAAATTATTACCTATGTTTAAAACTGACCTGTATTGTTGTTTTAATACAAACCATGTTTTGTTTGCTTTATGCTATTTAAACGATTCGCTTAAAATAATGGAAGCGGGTTAATACAAATTGATATCTGGTCGTGAATATTATACTTTATGTTTAAGTACATAAGTAAATGTTATTTTATAAAGATTATCTTTTATTTATAATTTATTTTTGTCCTTGGTATAGTCTATAACAAAATTCATAGAATATAACTATTTAGAAGGTACGGCAGGCGCACTAATTACTTGTAATTATTTGTAGTAATTACTTTTTTACTCTCAGAAATTTTGATGGGATATCACGCGCAACGATATCGTTCCGTCAATGCCTACGCTCAAAAACAGACAGTTTGTTCACTATCCAAGAAAATAAAACAAAATGTTATTCTTATTTCAGTCTCATTTAGTATTTTCAGCAAAACCGAAGCGTCGCAGCCTCAGCCTAATGAAAAAAAAATAGTAAAAAAAAAAGGAAAGGCCTGGCAAGCGACGCGCCTCGCAAGGCAGCCGGCAGAAAGCAGACAGTGTATTGTCGCGGTCGCATTGCCGCGCTAAACTGTTGCGTCTGCCTTCCTAGCGCCTGGCTCCCATCCAGGAGCATTATGCGAGGAACAATACATTTTTACTGGCAGTTTGCGGCTCTTTAATAGGACGCGTTTTGTGTCAGTAATGAGGTTTGGTGGGTGCGTTTTGTGGATTACCTTGAAAAGGGGTTATGGAGGTTGAAGTGTAGACAGTTGCATTACTTTAAAGAGTGATTGTAGGTTCTACTTATGATACTGAACTATTTTCCACAAGAAACCTATAGGAAATTTGCACTAAGTCTTACATAATATTTACCTGAGTACCTATGCAAACTTTTTTTTCCAATTTTCTTAGTTGCCTTGAGGGAAGTTGTAAATACTGAATACTTGAAGTGTATTCGTTTCGCAGCTGACAAATATGTATGATCAAAGAACATACAAATCGTATGATAGCTGAAATTTTACACAGGATAGTTAGATTATACAAGAAGAGAAGTTACATTTTTATGTATTTAGTAGGTTAAGGTACTGTTGCCTGATTCAAATAAATAAATAAAAAAAATAAAAAAATAGGAGGAATACCGTGCTTCCCAAGGAAATGGAAATTATCGTTTTTTACAGTGGCATTTCTTATAAAATTCTAATTCAAATTTACCAGTTTTGTAGGCGAAACGGGATTGGGAAATGTCTTTTATGTTACAGTTATGAAAAGTAGGTATCTAGTGTACCTAATGGTTTTGGTACCTACCTACAAGCCTAGTTTCCGAAAATAGCTACTTAGTTACCTTTTGTAGATATGAAAATCGTGCACGCTCCTATACTTAATCGGCAAAACCCTATCTCAACCTACATACGTCACAGTTACGAGTACGAAACATTATATTTTCCCATACGTTTAGTAAGTATTTTGAACGGGAATACTCGCGTGCCTCACCCCTATTCCAACGGACTGTTTTTCTTTTGTAAATTTAATGAAGTCGGTCGAGTTTGTCGACAGAGATCTTTAGGTGTGATAACAGAGTAGTTACGACTCTAACTTCCGCCCCTTAGCTAATTGAAGAGCTTAAGTAATGGACTTTGATCGGATTGTTGTCAGTTTAACCGCAGAATTAGGTAGAAATTATTAAGATTTTGGACTTGTTTGTTGTGTTATGTTTTGATTTGTCATCTGTTGCTGAACCAATAGAATAGGTTTATGTTTATATACTTACTAGCTGTGTCCGGCATCCGTTTGCAATGCAATTTTTACCCGACACACACTTGGCCATATTTTTTCATTGTATTAAACCTTCCCTGGACTTCCACAAATATTTCAAAATTAAAATTAACCAAATCGGTCCAGCCGTTCTCGATTGATGGCGTGACCAAGGGAAATAGGGATTCATTTTTTTATATAAGGTCTAACAAAATTAGCTGAAACTATTTTAAGGGGATGATCAGACCATCAAACTGAACAACTTTTTCTATGGGACCAATATCGAAATCGCGAAAAAAAAATCACCTGTTCCGTACAAACGTACTCGACCTAAATGTATGGGACAGCAGATTTTTTTTTCGCGATTTCGATATTGGTCCTATAGAGAAAGTTGTTCAGTTTGATGGTCTGATCATCCCCTTAAAATAGTTTCACCGAATTTTGTTAGACCTTATATATACAGAGTCCTTCTTAATATGCTGACACTTTTTTAACAGGTGAAATGGGGATGATCAGACCACACCCTTTCAAGTTGTTCAGTATGACGGTATTAAGAAGGACCTGTATGGATGACCTTAGACTTATGAAGACCAACTGTGTATGAAATGTGATCACTAACAAGCCCTCCAATCCGCATGGGCCCAGATGACCCACACCCTCGTAACCTTGTTCGTAAGCGGTGGCCTGTGTTCTGCAGTAGTATATGAGAAACGAAGATTTGTATGAGATTAATTTTAAATAAAAGAAATTGATGGTAATTAGGCACTAATTAGTGATTCAAGAGTTCTCGGTGAATACAACAGGAAATGCCTTCCTACTCATTCCTGTTATAGATCTAGCCCAGTCATTTTACGGTTTGAGCCAGAACTAATTAATAATTGATATTTTTTTTCGGTATAGTATTTCAGAGCCAATTTGAGTTTAGAAATGTACCAAAATTAAAAAATATCACGTTAGCAACAGCCCCAAATTTTAAATTTATCATTTTTCTCGTTCTAAAAAAACGAATGGTTATTTATTTTGCAATCTTTTAAGGCTTTACCATTATACATACTTCAAACATGGTGTTAATATTTTTGTCTACTTACAAGGCTTTGACAAATACATTAGTATTTTCTATTAAATATCTTATTTTTTTAATTTCAGTGCTTATTTTATTGCTCAAAAATACTTTATATTGTTAAATCCAATTAAAATTAGTGCATTGCTATTAACATTATTAATTTAAAAGCCTTCTGGGAGATACAATTTTGATTTCTATGTTGCGATTTTTTTTAATATGTTTTCGGATAGTCTTTTTGTCACTAAATGGTGCCGATTACAGTTTAAAAGTCCAATTAATAATTACTCCCTACCCCGCCTAACAAAACTCCGTAAAATGACTGGGCTAATCTATGACTTGACTCATCCACATCGAATAGTCCTGTAGAAAAAAAACTGTGTAAGTATGACACACAAAATATGTTATTATTTCTTGGCGCTAGTTTATGCTCCTATCAATTCAATTTCCATTATGAAACAGAGAGCGTTTGCTTGGCCTACTGCCGAGAAACTGCCTCACGAGCTACTAATTCACTTGCCATGCTTGTTTTGACATTGCAATGCCACTTTCTACTAATGTTTACAGCTTGATTGCACTATATATTTATCTAATGAGCTTAGATGCCATACATCTATCTGTTCGCTACCTGAGCCACGGACTATTTAAAAGGTCACAAACTGAAACTTACGGAAACATCAAGCAGTTGAAAAGCGAAAAGAAAAATTCACGAGCGAGTTTTCCTAATATTGCACAATTTTAGTTTTAAAAGCACTATAAGATGAATGTGAAAGAATGCAGGCTGTCCCCGGCTCTATCGGCAGTGTTGTAGAGTGATGGCAGGACCGCGGTCTCCTCTCGGAGGATGCAGTGACCACGCACGCGCCCGAGGACACCCGAGGAAGCCGACAGCCGCACGCAGCGCGCGACGCCCTCTCGCCGGTGCTGCTCGTTCGCGCTGCTACGGTGCGTACTTTTATTTTACTGATGGTTTCATATCGATATCTGTATTTTGAAGAACTGCCTAACTGTTGTTTTGAAATGATGTCGATTACTAATTAAAGCGCAAACAAACACCAAACGAAAAATGGAATCTTAACATTTGTGTGATCTCTCTTGGAGCGTTAACTAAAAGATTGCACCTTGTTTTCTCGAACCGGGAATAGTGGAAGTGTCGAGTTCGGGCTGTATAGGTATTCCGTAGCAGCGCCCTGCGCAGAGTAGGTCAGGGCGCGGAGCTCGGGGGCGCACGGGCGCGGGGAGGGCCCGATTCATGTTTACGGGGCTCGGCCGTCAGCTGTTCGGCGACATGAATGTGCCGCGCCCGCGCCGCGCCGCGCATCGATTGACTGCTACCTGAGGCCTCGCCACGTGCGGCGCCGGCAGGCGGCAGTCCCGCCGCGCGAGCCGGCCCGCGCGCGCGCCCACGCCCCTCGCGCCCTGACATGTGACACCGCCCGCTCGCTGCACTCTCCGCTGTCGCTCATCAATGGATTGCCCGAGGTGACCTGTGCCCGAGCACGAGCCGTGCCGCCACCGACCCGTCCTGCCTGTGTAAGTATCCCGCACCGCATCATGGGCCGCGCCGTGCCCCACGTCGTCGGCGACGCCTCTCACGCGTAAACACCGACGACGCACCCGAATCCGTTAGTAAATAATGGTTTTTCCGATAGCATTAATAGCTCTGAGACAATTTATGCGACTGCGCCGTGTGATGTTTACTGTGACCCGTTCTCTGAAGCCACCTTCTCATTAGATTAGCCGCGGAAATTTTCTGCGGAAAAACGCTTTTCTCGATCTTATCGATCCTTTAGAAGTTTTGCTCGTTTCTGACTGAATATTTTTAAAATCCTGTGTCGATTTACGTAATCGAAGGACAGTCGCATCTTTTGTTATTGGTTCTTACCTGTGAAGTGCTCATGGCAGTCACCAGTCACCACCCCATAATCCGAAGCACGCATGGGGGCGACTTACTTTGACATTCGATCACATTTTCGGAGATCGTGTCAATGATGTTACGACCCTTATATGCTTAATAGCTACTCAATTTCATACAATCTTGTGGAAATTGCGTCTTCCTTTACATAAATACAAATGTTCCTAACTTTCATCTTATTCAATTAATTACCAGAAAAAAACCACTAAATAAGGAATTGAATATGACCAAGATAGCGGTGACTTGACGAGTCTGTATCTAAGGGTGTGGAGCCCTTGATTGATCTTAACCCATTTAGGGGTAGTCCTTGGCCAGTATGGGGCTCTCGACCTTGCCCTTCCCTAGTTTTCATACGTGCAACTTTGTATAGCACCTATCGTATTTCTTCCACCCACTTTAATGGTGAAAACATGTGATGTTAGATTTGCTACACTTTTATATTACGAGTAAGTACTATAAATGTGAATTATGTTACACGAAGTTATTTAATTTTGTCCCTTACAATAAATTTATGACCCAATATGTTAAGTTACAAAAGAACTATAAAACGAAACACTATAAACTTTATAAGGGATCTTTGACTAAAGAGGATTTGTTCCCAGTAGGTACCATTATTTATCAGAAAAGGGTTTGGTAAATAAAAGGGGAAAAATAGCATCTGGAGCTAAATCGTTTTTGTCACTAGCAATCATTCTTCTGATTAATTGTTGCTGTGAAATTAATGACTTTGTTTTTGTTGTAAGCGCTTTCTGGAATACAAAAATATGAAAGGGTTTTTAGCGTTAAATATATGATTGTGTTTTTGTTGCTTACTATGGCTGCAAACGTGTTCTTTATAGCGGTTGTAAATACAAATGAATGTGTATTACAAAGTACCTAAATAATTACCTTGGAACGTGTGCCACACCAAGTAGATATTTATTACAGAAAATAAAGATTTTAGAGATAATAAACATTGTATCTTATTAGAAAATAAATAATGTAAAAAGTATAATACAGGGTGTAACAAAACACCCTAGTAATACTTAAATGGGTGCTTCAGACCATCAAACTTTTACTGTGGAGCCAACTTCCAAATCGCAAAATAAAAATCAGCCTTTTCATACAAAACTCGTAGGTAGGTACCGGCTCGACTCAAATGTATGGGACAGCAGATTTTTTTAATTTTTTCTCCGTGTAGGCTCCATAGTGAAAGTTGTTCAGTTTGATGGTCTTCGTGCTCCCGGCTTAGTTTGCATGCAATCGATGGATCACGTTCGTTCTGTCCAAATCCGTGAGAATAACGCGATAAAAAGTATCAGTATCATAGTTCTTAAACTGTCTCATAGGCATTCGAACATAGATAGGTATGAAAATCGGTTCAATAGTTTTCGCGTGGCAGTCAAACATTCTAAAAGTGTCAGTCTGTGAATACCTTTTAGACTAAGAGATAAGTGTACTTTTTGCAACCATCAGCAGCAAGGCTGATTCAGTGTTTATGGGGTGTAGAGCATCTCTTTGATGGGGTTGGACCATGTCTGCCTGCATAACTCCAGTCGGTTTAGGAGTTACTGATGTTTAAAGGTCAGTAAAAAATTTACGATCTGCTGCAAGGCTGATCGTATGATATTATTGTAGAATGCACTGTAGCTATGTAAACAGTACAAAAACTGACATGAACTGCCAGTCTGTTTAGGAGATACAGCCGTTCAAAGGTTGGACCTTTGAATGGCTGTAGCTCCTAAAACGATCAGCCATGCAGCTGATCGTCAATTTTTTACTGACCCTTAACTCCTAAACGGACTGGAGTTATGCAGGCAGACCTGGTCCATCCCCATCACAGAGATGCTCTACACCCCATAAACACTGAATCAGCCTTGCTGCTGATGGTTGCAAAAAGTACACATACCTCTTAGTCTATTTATTGTATCGCTGTTATTCAGTTGTCAGCAAACGGACACGGACGCAAGTGTTTCCAATCTCTCTTTAGTCAAAGGGACACTTTGATTCCCTTCTGGAGTGACTCGCCTTGCGTCCAGTACGAGGCTTTAAATTGAATTCTTGCTGTTGAATTGTTTGCGTAGGTACCTACACTGTGATATTTTTACCCTAGGGCAAGTTTAAGAGTTTACTAGGTACAAGTATCTGTATTATTTTAAACATAGGAAATACACAATATAATACAGTTTTTGAGAGTTAAGCGGTTATTATTTAATCTAGAAATAAACATTTTAACGGGTTCTTACCAAAACCAAATTATACTATAAATATACCAAAACGCGGTAAGAACCCGTTAAAATGTTTATTTCTAGATTATATCTAAACTATTATAAAACTGTAGCACGAAGTTTGTCTGTACATTGAAGATATTAATAAAAAAAAAAGTTACGATATGGTTTTTAGGTATCCCTGATTCCATATCACCAATTTTTGGATTTTTTGTCTGTCTGTTTGATTGTTTGTTTGTTTGTTTGTTTGAATGAGCATCACGCAAAAACTACTGAACCGATTTTGATGAAGCTTTTTTGTTTGATAGCTTATTATCTGACTTAAAATTTGCGGTCAGATAATTTTAAAGCTGACCTCTAAGAGAAGTTTATTCCTAAAGCGCTAATGCGCCTGCATACAAACGAAGTTTGGTCGTAGTTTCAATATTAACCAATTAAAGTTAATGATTTTTTTTTCAGAAACAATCTTGTAAATAATATCCATGCTTATAATGAGTCAGATTTTCGTTAAAATCAATAGTTTTAATGCTAGGATTAATTTAAGATTTGTAAGGAAATCTTTGAGGTACTGTAACTTTAAAACTATACATTTTAACGAAAATCTGACTGACTGAATAGTTTCTTTAATTTAAGTAAATAAGTTGTATTTATAGTCTCGCCACTACAATAAGTATTATCTTTTTTACCAACCATTAATCAAGTCAAGATTCATAAAGTTTTTTAGTTATTATTAGTCTATTCCGTCCATCCGTTTTAAATCCATGCTGTCTTCTGGGTAAGCTCGCTACATCTTCGACCCCATCTTTGTCCTGAGGACTGGATTGAGGTCAAGAGTCAAACCCATTTGAAATAAAAAAAAAAAACCTCTAATCATAGTCGAAGAATTTTTCGCTTAACTCTTTCAACGACCTTTAATGCTGTAAGATTTAAAAAAAATTGTCGCAATCTTTTCCTACCTAAATAAACGTGTGTGCCAAAAAGTATCTACCTATAAGCACCGAATAGATCTGTGCTATAAGCAGTTGTACATAGTTAAGTACGGAGGCGTATCTCAGATGGTAACTAAAATAAAGCTTTTCTGTTTGTTATATACTTTTATTTTCTATAATTTTGCTTTTTGCCCTGAGACCGATCTTCATATATCCGACCCCCATAATAATTGAAGTCCGCCACGGGATTCCACGACGTTCCAAATTTAATTCAAATAAAAACCAGCCAGCAAGCTATGGCTGTACAATCTCCTTACAGTACCTATACATAATCGTGAGGGCTACGCACAAACATGCTTCATTCACAATTTCACCTAAATAACAACAAGCGTCAGTTGCAGAAACGCTCATTAAAGATCGTCCTTCATTAAATCTCATGCTGTCACTTTTTGTTTTGTTGACATAATAAAAGCTAGCAAGAGATTTAACGGAAGATTATCTTTAATGAGCGTTTCTGCAACTGAGGGTAACCAAGTTTTCATACACTAAATTTCATACAAAATGTTGCTATACGACTTAACACTGCAGGTAACTGCAGAAACATTACTCATTTTTTCTTCACTTATAAGTAGGTATATAAACCTCATAACCTCAGCCTCAAGGTTTAAAGCCCCTACATAAAGAAGAAAAAAATGAGATGAGATGCTGGCGGCATCGCGGCGGCTTTCAAACGGCATTGACTGATCCTTCGAGTGAGCAAAGTCAGTAAGTCAGTCGTTCGGTCTTCTGAGTAGAGATACTAGAGAGTCTGACGACTGAAAGAACATTGAAACCAAGTCTCTTGCGATTTTGTATGTCAAAAAGTGAATCGAAACGATTCGTAGCAATTCGTAGTCTTTGGAGATCGTAGCGCTCGTAGCGATGTCGTAGAGTAGATGCAATGTACAAATCTTTATTTTACATTTTACTTTCCACTTGCCATTAAACAATTTTTGACTTTAATATAAGCCGCTGTCAATCATGTGTGTTTGATTTTAACGCTTTGTACCTTTACTTATACGTAGAGATCTACTAAGATAATAAGTCAATTTATAGAAAGCTTCAATCATTGACCAACAATTGTCCAATTAAAAATAACGAATAGTTTCAACTTGTCACCATGTCAATCTTTTCTCTGCCAGGCTTGTACGTCATACGCACATGAGATAAAATATCCGGAGCCCTCTCGCACCCATTGACCATGAATTTTCCCTTCTCTCTACGTTCATACCCAATGAGCGAGCCCTTCTGGTCAAACTACTTACATTAATACCACCCAAAAAAACAGACAGACAAAAAATCCAAAAATTGGTGAAATGGAATCAGGGACACCTAAAAACCATATCGTAACTTTTTTTTTGTTAATATCTCCAATGTACAGACAAACTTCCTGTTACAGTTTTATAATAGTATAGATTTTAATGCTTCAGCATAAACAAACAAAGATCTAGTTAAAAAGCCTTTACGTTCAACCCCTCTAGTATGAATTCTCTACCCGCATGCGACGTGGACTGGATGCCCAGAAGAACAAAAACACCAAAATCAGACGAACATAATATTGTTAATATTTAATTTAATAAATAGAATTCAATTAATTTATAAATAAATAAAACAGTAAATCGGTCAGCACATGCGTCGTCAAAAACAAAAACAGTCATAAATCAGCAACATGCTTCGTCAAAGCAATGAAATACAAGCTCAGTCAAATAACCCGCCCCTGGACGATCCCGGCGCAAAGGAGCCCATTATGCTAGCAGCGTTGCCACGTTGAATTGCCATGGCTAGCCTTTGCACCAGGAACGACCCGGAACGGGGGTCACAATTTCGCTCCCTCAGTCGACGGCCAACCTCCGTAACGAAGGTCCTAGCCTCGGCAGCCCAAACCCCCGTGGTCTCAACGGCGACAGGTACAAAAAGATAATCGGCCACCAGGGCCGAGTACGTGTCCCGCTTCCTAACGGCAGCCAGCTCCGCGGCTGCTCCAGGCGTCCGCGATGTACGACTCAGGTAGCTGGCGGCGAACGTGCTGACGCACGTTGCGTCCCATAAAAGGCACTTGCCTTTCTGCCAGGGCACCAAAGTCAAGCCATCTGGCCTCTTGCCGTCGGCACGGCTGAGACCAGGCGGCTCAAGTACGCACGGGACGTTGGCAGATACGAGAGCCCTCCTGACGATGTCATTGAGGGCATGGTGGCGAGGAAATCTCCCCGAGCAGCGACGGCAACTCAAAGCGTGGTGCCCATTGGCCTCCACCATGGAACCGCAGATGCAACTATGTGGTTCACACACCTTGCAGCCCAAGCGGAGACCCACAGCCACACGCAGCGAGTCGGTGTCGAGTAAGGTGCCCATATGAGGTGAAGGTACCGCATGCAACCACGCCCCCGATTCAGGTTGCGATGCCGCCCTGAGTCTCGCCAAGTCTGGCCCGGAAGCCTCACTCTTAAGGCGGTCGAGAGCAAATATATATATATATTAATATTAATATATATTAATATATATGTTAATATTTTATGTATCCCTGTAGAATAATTAAAAATTCTCATAGTATGAAATTTTTCTGAAAACGCCACCCTGTGCTCGGGGCTCTTATCTGAATCTTCTCAAATAATTTTTCGGTAATCTCTCATGACCCCCTAGCTCTTCAGATATTCAATTTACGCCTTGAATATGTTAGCGTTCAAACCTTCGGGGCACCCGGTCCAACGTGTCTTTGCTGCATAAGAAACTGGCCTCTTCTCTAGCTTTTTTGAGATCGAACGTCGCGCCTGCCACGACAAGTAGTACGTACTACTAGGTACCTATGGAAAAAAAAGTTGAGTCTTGCGCAAACAGAGAGATATTAATAGACGAGCAGAACTTCTGATCGCCGCGCTCGAATACCTGATATTGTTTAGTCCAAGGATATTGTCTATCGATAAAAGTCTCGCAGGGGAAACTCATCCCGCCGCTGTTTCAAGCGGATCGAGACTTAAACGGTACAAATATATAACGATCTCTAGTTTACATCCGGGAATTCTTGCGCTTGCTATGTAAAGATAGGTAAACGATTTGTTTTCAGACAATGGATTTCTTAGTTGTATTGTGGTTTATCTTGATTTTAATGTTGCTCTAGTATAACTTATTTTTAGTTTCATACAAAATGGGTTAGTGATTTTGTATACATCAGCGCCCCATCCTCGTCTCACGTATACAGGGTGTAAAATTAAATGGGACACTTACTTAAAGGAGTGCTTCAAACCATCATACTGAATAACTTTCTCTATGGGACCAAGAGCGAAATCGCAAAAAAAAAGATCTGCTGTCCCATACATTTCAGTCGAGTTATGTTTGCAGTTTTGTATGGGACAGCTGATTTTTTTTCGCGATTTCAGTTTTGGTCCCATAGTAAAAGTTGTTCAGTTTGATGGTCTGAAGCACCCCTTTAAGTAAGTGCCCTATTTAATTTTACATCCTGTATGTACCTTCTAGTCTCTTGGAGACAGGATTGGCGAAAACTCCATCGACAAGAGCGTAGCTCTTAAATAAGATGATGATGATGATGTACCTTCTGTCCGTCCCCCCGCGCCTAGGATTCCACTGCAGGGCAAAAACCTCCTCTCGGAATAAGGGTGGGAAATTGCTTGTAGTGGCGTTGCGTTGGCGTGAGAAACAATGGACATAATCTTTGATGATTATGTTGCGATGATATGGTAAGCAGATGGAAAACCATTTCATTGCAACTACAGAGCTGCAAACAAATGACAGTAAAACTTCTTATCATGATGATATCTCAAATTCGGACCCTGGAGCAAAAATAGTCGTACCTAACCATAATTTAAGTACATGATTGAAATTGTTGCAAAACAAATTGAAATTGATATAATTATGTCCCAATAAATAATATCTTTGAATTGAAAATTAAAACTTTCCTCCATCCGTTATGAATGAAAACATTTTCCATTTTCACCCGTTTAAACTTCATCTTTAAATCGAAAAACTTTATGAAATTGCGCTTAACAACCGCACAAGTTTTCCGAAATACGTAATAACATATGCATATCTGTATTATACATTATACTTATATTGCGGTAGCCTAGCATGTAATCCGGAATAAGGACACACTGACCCAGATCTGGATGCAGCGACGGATGCAACTCGGACGTTTATCTCCTCTACTACAAACTACCTGAATCCGCGGACACGGTTTTGGCAAACGGACGTAGTTATATTTTGTTGGGTAGAGCTAAAGCCACTGCAATGAACTAGCTGATCCTAAGATTTCGTGCATCATTTGACACATTGTTTTCTCACGCATAGAATTTTATTTTATTATATTCGAATTATCTTCTTTCTTTCTTTCTTTTCGTGTGGGCAGAGCCCTGGCCCTGTATCAGGACTTTCGATGTTCGATATATCGCCACTGTTTCGGTCCGCACTTCATTGTTGCCAGAGTCGATCAGAAGTGCACCTTCCTTGAATGTTTTTAAGTCGAAAGTTAAGTCTCATTTCCTTGATCACTGAACTGACCCTCGATCTGTTTTCCGTTGGTACATCTTTTCCTATGTCTGTGGTTCATGTTTTCCTATAGTATTTTGTTGTGTAGTACGCGTATTTATGTATGATGTATGTGTGTGTGTATATATATATTTATATGAGTATGTATATTATATATGTATTTATAATAGGTTTATTCTGTTTACTTACATTTAGTTTTTTACTGAAAACTGCTCATTTTTGATTTTTTTTTCTGGAAACACCGCCTACCTTTATAATTTCACCGTTTCCTCTACCCTAAGGTTGTTTGGAAGAAATCGCTTCTTAGCGATAAGACCGCCTTATTTTGTGCCTCTTGTAAATTCATTTCTGTATTTTACTGTTTATGTTTTGGTGTAAAATAAAGTATATTTGATTGATTGATTTGATTGTAATAGAGTTGACATTGGAACGAAAACTTTCACGCAATTGCGAAGTTCGAATGGCCGGGTAGAAGCCCTGGTGTCAGAGTTTTTTCAGACCGTCTTACGGCCTCTGAATTATATCTTCATCGTATGCATTGTTTCTTAACGTCCTCGCCACGGGACAGCGCGAATTTTCAATACACTACCTACGCGCCGCTGAGTGCTTGCGTAATATTAGGGACACAACGCTTAGTGTATTGAAAAATCGCTTTTCGCGCCGCAGTTCGCCTCGTCCTGTGGCCAGGATGTTAGGTGGTTTTCCTTGTCCAAACAGTAAGTACTCATTGGCAAGAGTCTAATTCGGGCTGGGATCGAACCACAACTTCCTCACGGAAGGCACTACTAGGCTACAAACGTTTTTAACAGTAATGGAATATAATAATTGTCCATTTGGGAGTTTGTAAAGTTTCCGATACGAACTTCGACTGTCCTGTCATGAATAATTCTCGACCTTCCATTTTAGTATTACATACCTACATTACATAGATGAAGTTATCTAATTCCCATTGGTATAGAAACGGAGAGAAATCTGTATTTCGGTTACCCAATGTAAGCTCGGGTGACATCAGTAAATTCACCTGTTACGATCCCGGCTTACCTCCGAATGTATAAGTCATTTCATCCACTTTCATCTCGGACTGTGTTGTTTGAAAAATATGTGCTACATGGGGCATATGGTTCAGATTGAGAAAAAAAATAGTTCTCTGTGAAAAACTTGTTCCATAGTTTGCTTAAATTTTTTCAAGTCTTATAATATACCTACTTTTAGGAATAATTTTGTTTGCAATTTAGGTCGGACTCATTTTCCTTTCTTACATCGTACTTAGTGAACAGGCGTTTCTTTTTGAATGTCGAGCAATGTTGCTGCCTTACCATTATCTTTTTTTAATGCTTTCCGAACGGAACAGATGTTTCTACGATAAAACGCAATCGGAACGAAATGTGATGTTTTGTATAAAATTGTTTTATACAGTCATGGAGGTGCGTAGCAGACACATTTTTATGAACCTGTATCACAAAAAGTTACAAAGCCGACCAATGGCCAGTAGGTAGCATTTTCATAATTAGGTAACGATGATCTTATCACAGGCAAATAAAATCCTCAGGTATTAGGTACGAGTAGGTACATCTTCTCTACAGCAGCCTCCCGACCCGATTTCGAAATTCCCTAGTTCTTAGTGTTCTTACAGTAATTAGCAGATTTCAATATCGATATAAATACTGATATTTTACATACCAATATTTTATTTCAGTACACATATACCGATACATTATGTAAAATTATCAGTATTGATACTGATACTAAATACCAATATAACACCGATAAATTGCCCTTCGCGCTTTCATCAGTTTTCACCTTCGCTCCGCACTCCGCGCGCGACATCCGCCTCCCATCCCGATGCTGTAGGCCTCGAATGCCATCCCAGAGAAAACGACAAAAATCGAGATGGGCCTCCATCCTTATTATTTTACGTATGCTAGAAAGAGCGCGCATGACGTTTTTCTCGTAAAAACGCTTGGTCGTGGGTGGCATGCTAGCAGTGCTGAAGTATTTGCAATATTTGACCGTTGACTAATGTTAGACTATGCCTAATTGGTTTTTGACCCATTATATCAAGATCATAATTCATAGTAGTCGAATGCGACGTAATTTGAGAAAAAGCGTCTAATTTCCAGAAGATAAATAAAAATCGCTCATTCAGTAACCCCGCTAAAAGTTTGAAAGCAACCGGACCTTCGGCAAACTGCATCTGCATAAAGAGGTTGCGGATGTTTGCAGTAATTTTCCCGAGTTGCAGCATTTGTATAGCCGCGCTATGAATTCTTTGAATGCAGTAAAAAAAGTAGAGTTTTTGCAAAGTAATGCTTCCTTTGAGATAGCTGATTAGTCGTTGCGGTAACTTACCTAATTGCTGTTAATGTCGAGTTTACAGAAACATGAAATTAGCGAAATTCTCAACGCAGAGTTGAATTAATTCTGTAGGGTTGAGATGCTCCTCTATCACCAGAAGATCATATTCCACGTCGCAAGGTGTAGCCCAAGGACTGGTTGTTAAATCTTCGTAATATTGCGTCTTGTCCACTCAATTTCATCCTATACTTATAGGTAGTTGTGAATTATTTATTTATGAAAATATTTTTTAAGCTATAACACCTAACGAAACGGTGGTAGATTAAGGCAATACAAGACTCCAAAAAGTTAAAGTGACATTATCATTAGGTATTTTGATTCTACATCTAAAAAAAAACAATTTTTGGTCGATACAAAAAATCATTAGTACCTAGTAGGTAGCGGATTAATTTTAGTTTCAAAACCCTTACATTGCAATCAAGGTAATCGATCTGAATCTACATAATATATTCATGTTCCTACATACCTACCTATTCGATTATGACTGGAAAGCAATTATCATTTATTCATTGTAAAACGTCTCGATTTGATTGGTATGGAGTATCGATAATGGTAGTAATAATTATTGTCTTTTAAGTTGGATCCGATAATAGTGACCCTAGACATTCAAATGATACATACTTACCTACTAATTCGAATAAAAACATTAGATTTTGCCCATCTAATAAATAGTCACTAACATAATATCAGATTCAATTTGTGCTACGTATAGACAATGATAATAAAAATAAGAACAGATATCGAATATCAACGGATATTAGTAACATTATGTATCATCCTAACAACTACCTATGTCTTCAATTACTTTCGTTCGCCAAACAACTCTTCTAATTTACTGATGTTCCTCTGCAGAGAATTGTTTTGTTTACTTACCTCCTTGTCGTTTGGATATCGGCTTATGTTGTTTATTACCTGGCGTAATTACATTGGTCTTTAGGAGCTGAACAAAATGTTAAAGATTATTTTATGTTCGTTAATAAAATTAATCAAGATAAATGCTTAAAAACAGAACGAATTCGGAGCACGCGCTTCATACAAACGAGTCTGGTTATATTTTCAATACTAACCAATTGATGATGTGACATTGCTGTGTTGGAGGTGTCTCTTCAGCCAACGGATTAGCGTTGATCACTAAATTCAGCCCGACATTCATACATTACACTCACTCACCACACTTACACACCACAGTCAAACCACAATCAACTTGTGTACATGAAAATATTTTAATTATCTCAGTCTTAATTTACTCTCAATCAGCTGTTTTTAAAACATAATGTTTCTAGTTATAACTTATTATACTTTGTTTCTCCTAACCCCTTACTGCATCATGGATCAATCAGATTATTATTACTTTTCTTACTTAAATAAGCTGCGGGTGGGGGTGCCTGGAGTCTTACAATTCACAGGTTTACCTTCTGGTTTACCTACGTTAGGCTCCAGTCTCCCTCAAATTGTTTTGTATAAAAATGTCTGTATTTTCTGTGTATCTGTGTCTATTTGTATGTAACAATTTGTTGAGAAATAAAATTATTTTATTATTAATTAAAGTCAATGAAATTGTTCAGAAACAATCTAGAAACTAATCTCTATGAATGTGTCATTTTAATCGTTAAAATGTACAGTTTTAATGCTACAGTGTCTCAAAGCTTATAATACGTAACCAACATCAACTACTACTTCCTCAGTCTAATTTACACATAGATTAATATGTATATTGGATATAGATAGGTAACTCGCCTTGAATTTTAGGACGTCATAATTGCGTTGCCGCTTATTAGCACATTATGAAATAAATTGAAAAAGACGATCGGTCGACACGAGGATCGAACCTTAGCTACCCGGATCGTAAGCCGGTTGTCTAGACCGCTAGACCAACAATACAGTGGTTGATATGGGCGAAATCTCTCACTACTACAGTGCAGCGCGTGAGGTGTAGTGCGCTGTTACTCCGATAAGAACCCTAGTTCAACACATATTGCTTCGAAACATAACCGATAGATGGCAGAAGCTGTCTATGGAAAAACAGCGTTCCACTTAGTTTGCACTAAAATAACATAGCATGAATTTACAAATGCATCAAAAATGACCTTATGCTATGTGCTTATCCAAAATGAACCTAAATTTAGTACATTTCAAAATAAATTAAAAACTTTTTTAGTAGGAAAAAGTTATTATACATTGCAAGAATATTTTAGTGATAACTTCAAGTAATAGGGTTACTTAACTTACTTATCTTAGAAGACCATAAATAGATTCTGGTCTGGATCTAGATTCTGCGTATAGAATTTATTTAATTTCGTTAATGAAAATTGTTAAATTGTTTTATTAATTGTTATGTGTATTCAATTTATTTCAATTAATGCAAATTGTTAAAGTTTCATTTATTTTTTATTTTAATAACCGCTGAAAGATTCTATTGATAAAGTGGTATTTGTGCTATGTAATTTTATTCTGTTATAATGTTAGTATATTTTGGTAGTTTTAAGGTATAATTATTTTGCAGTGCCCTACCAGGGTTCATGTGTGTACTTATTATTTTTAAGACCTTGTAAAACCACATGAAAGCAATAAAGATATTATGATTATGATAATGATTAAAGATTTCCATACAAAACTTAAATTAATCCTAGCATTGAAACTGTATATATATTTTAACGAAAATCTGACAACATACAAGCATAGAGATTCATTACTAGATTGTTTCGGTAAAATTTTCATTGACTTTAATTGGTTAGTATTGAAAATATAACCTGCAAATCGGACCCGCTTTGTATTTCCATTGCTCCATTAATATGCGAGTGTCACTGAAGAATTAAACTAAATGAAGCGGTGCAGATTAAGGTGGTTTCAGTCCATACAAAAGTTTGACGCACAATACGCATAGACGGAATTAATAAAAGTAATATTTTATATATGGAAAAATAGTTTAGAAAATCTAGTTGCCGCGTACCAAATAACATTTGCAATTTACAATATAATTACGAAGATATAAAGCTTTTAAAATTCAGTATGAAAAATTTCAAAGCTTTATATCTTCGTAATTATTTTATAAATTGCAAATGTTATTTGTTACGCGGCATCTAGATTTTCTAAACTATTTTTCCATATATACAAAGTTACTTATATTAATACCGTCTATGCGTATCGTGCGTCAAAGTTTTGTATAAAATTGACCCCTCTGCAACCGCCTTAAAGACGGGTTCGACCCGCAAGATGGTGAGTACCTATAGCATGCTTACGTTAAGTTGATTACTATAACTTGCCTGCAATCGACATATAATATTATCTGAAGTAGATAATCCTGGTGCTTCTTAACCAGGAACCACCACTTTGTTACCATGCATAAAGTCATCCTGATTTAATCATGGAATCTGTTTATTTCAAAGACCTGCAGGTGATGTTCACACGGTACTGAGTGCATGCAATGGATGCAGGTGACAAGACTTGGTTATCTTTGAGATGAATCCGTAATATCATGCTGATCCATAATAACGCTGATATTGAAGCGTAGCGATGTGATTCAATCTCAATTCAATCAAGCAAGCTATGTAGCTCGGTTACGGGTTTTGAAGCATGTCGCATGCTTCAAAACAATTGTCTTTAATATTATTATGAAAACGATTTTAAGATTTTTTTTGCAGTATTTTTGTGGGAGAAAGAACCTATCGTCCGTTAAGAAGACCTTATATAGGTACTTATCTAATTTTAACTACATATTATAAAACTGTATTTACAAAATTACTTACACTATTTATATAGGGACTAGTTACGCGTGTAATTCTACTAACAAACATTTCTGCCACTTTTAGCGGGGGGCGAGGTAACATCAAATCCGTAACTTTGGATTTTATTTCCATAACTTTAGATTCTAATTTTGAACGTTAAAAATCATGAAAAGTAGTTTCGCGTGAACTCCAAACGTTTTAAGTTCGAAATTATTTTTTCGCAATTATAGGCTGTATCGATTAGTGATAAGGTATAAAATTGAATGTAAATGCACATGATTAATTGATCTTACACCGTGGCAGAGGGGAAATGCTACCGCAAGGCTAGTCCTTATAATAAAAAGTCAAAGGTTTTAAGGTATCTTTGACTCCAAAGAACCTTTTTTAGAATTTTTATCTGTTTGTTTGTTTGTAACAGCATCACGCAAAAACTAATAAACCGATTTTTAATGAAACTTTATTGTTTGATTTGACTCAAAAATTTGGTATACAATTTATGCGGACGAAGTCGCGGGTAAACTCTAGTTATAACTAAAAAAGTAGTTATCTTGGTAGGTACTACCTACCAATACCGTCTTGAATATTATTTTTAAATACCGCCCGTACAAATACAGTCGTCTATGTTGGAACTTATAAAAGAGGTATATTTATTTATTGACGAAATCAAAAGCTTAGTTCAAAGATACATAAGTAGGTACCTAGACTACCTAGTGGAGTTCCTATATACGTATACATACCTACATAATTATAGGATGCAATTTTGTAAAATTCAATGCGTTACATACATACATAAACTCTCACTGATAGATATGGACTGATGGATGATTCAGACCATCAAACTGAACAACTTTTACTATGGGTGAAATGAAAAGAAAGCAACCCTCCTATGTATGTGACGCATTTAAGTTTACACCCTATGTACGTGGTAATTAACATCAGTTTTAATTAAAATGAAACTGCAACTAATCTATTACAGGTCAAATACAGTAACGAATTATTACGACATCGTGAAATATTCGAACTAATGAATTTCGCACTAACGTGTTTCGCATTCGCTCGGGGAATCCGGTCAACACCGTAAGCAACTCAACTCTTAGGATGATTATACACAAGTAGATGCTCTTCCTTACTCCGACTAATGAAATGAGGTTCCATCGGATGGGATTGGCCTAACGTCACGAGTTCGCAGATAAGGTATCAAGCATGATGGATGGTAGGTGGTACGTAGGTGGATAGGGATAGTTTGAGATTACGAATACGGATATTTCAACTTTCTTCTTTCGGTTATGAGTATGAATAATTTCTGGTTCAGTAGGTACATCATCATATCAGCCGACAGACGTCCACTGCTGGACATAAGCCTCCCCCAAAATGGGGGGAATTGCCATAATCGCCACGCTTGGCAGGCGGGTTGGCGATCGCAGTTGGATTGAATGTGTGTACTTAAAGGAAGCTGCTGCCCATCCTCCGGTAGATCCCTTAGTCGCCTTTTTCGACACCCACGGGAGAAAATGGGATGGCGCTATTCTTAGCCGACACCACACGGCAAGTTCAGTAGGTACGTCTTGTAATTTTTGTTATATGCAAATGGATAAATTAGTGAAGTAATAAAAACTCTCGATTACAAAGTTTCTTTTTTTTTGTCATAAAATTAATACCTTGCGACGCTGGGTATCAAAAACTAAAAATGGCCAAATCTGAACTGCTCTCGAAGTTGTTAGTTATTATGTAGTTATCGAGATTCTTACAAAAACTAATTAAAACGTAAGATTTTTTAGTTATGTAACCTAATGCAGATAGATAGTCTAGACAAGAGTTTAAATTTTATACCATCCCTCTTTTTTGAATCGTAAGTCAAAGTCAGAATTGAAAATCTGCAATGCAGAATAAGATCATGAGGAGCTACCTCATGTTCATATTCGGGAATTTCTGGATAGTATTTAGGTAATTCGGATGTCCATTAGTTTCGGATACGGATACGGGATTCTGTAACACCTCTAGTATAAAGGTACTTGTGAGTTTTCCCGATCAACTGATTTCTGATCTTGTCTACTAGTTGCCTTTTTGTAACAGTTTGATAAGTTAAGGATGATTCAGCTGTTTTTTGCTGTTGATCAGAAATTGAGTTATGACATGGGCGATGATCGGGAAATGTTATTAATATAGTTATGACCATAAATCTAGTATTTTTAGGAAATTGTAACTTATTGTAGTTTCGTAAGAATGGGTTCTGGAATTAATACGATATTTAAAGTACCTTTTGGGTACCCATTGGGTTACAAAGGTAAGGTAGACTCACTCGTTAAACACCATTTTTGGGCCTCTATAAACAGACCACTTTGCATATCATAGTGTGTTGGGTAGTAGTAGAGATAAATTACAAATCAAATTATATTATTATCTCGTTGATCAACATTATAGTATTAGGTTTAGCTACAGAGTAAACTATATCTCCCTGCTTCAGTCGATACTACTAAATAATTCAGCAAATGTAATCATTACACGTTATGTCACATCTAACGACATTTTCAACTGCGATTGGATTGTTACAACACTTACAAAAAGACTTGAATTATTCGCAAGGCTCTTGAGTACAGATGTCTGCAATCCTCGCCTTCGACTCTCCTTCATCGAGTTAGATTATATAATCAAATAACGCGCTTGGTGCTCTGACAAATTTCCTTTATTTATTGCCTTCCGGTATGTAGTACTACCTATTGATACTCTTTCTTATACTGTGCTTCCGGTTTACCGAAGGTTGGAGCCTCTTAAATTATACGCATGTTTACTACATAAGAATATATTATGTATTCTATAAAAAATACGTAATCTGTGGTTTGGTTACTTTTGAGTTGACAATGTAGAATATTATTTATACATGGGTGTACGTGACAGGGTGCTGAAACGGTGAATTCAGACCATTAAACTTTCACTTTGGAACCACCCTCACGAAATTTGTATGGAGCAGCTGAATTTTTTTTCACGTTTCCTGAGGGTGGCTCTATAGCGAAAGTTGTTCAGTTCGATGGTCTGAAGCATTCCCTTAGGTATTTTATTTTATTTTCTTGGGAAGACCAACAGCTGTTGACACAATACAAAATATGGATGGCTAACAGAAAGCCAATTATAGGTCTCCGCTGATAGAAACATAATTAAAAAAAAAAAAAAGCAGAGCTGACACTAAGGTATGTAATGCATAGCATGCATGTTTTAACACATTTAATTTTACACCCTGTTTACATTCACTAAGTACCATAATCCCTTTCAGAGTGGCCAGAAATGAAGGCTCGTCTTCAGCATACAATTTTAATAATAATTGAAAGTAAAAAGATTCAAACATACGTACAGACCGTATAGTAACCAGGAAGAGAGTAAAAAAGTAAAAGTAAACATTATGCAATGTGATGTGCTCGATGATCGCACACCGCCTTCGAAACTTAGGGTGAGGATATGATGATAAGCGGATGCTAGCCAAACGCATGACGGCCACGGATCCATGGATAGGCTAAATAATATTATTTTAGTAATCACTTGATATTACCGACCAGAGGTTGCTCAGAACAGGAGTGGAAGAGCAGGGATTGCCCAGAATTGAGATAAATAAAAAAGGCTAATTATAAAATTATATATGTTGTGCTCAGGAGTATCAAAGGATACCGTCCTTTCTGATCCCGTAAGAATTCTGGGCATTTTCCCACCACGCTAGGACAAACAAACAGACAAAAAGATAAAAAAAAAGAAAATATAATATAGATCAAGGAGCATAATAGATCATTGAGTTCTTTTATTTCACCTGTTTGTTAAAAAAACAATAATGTAAAAATACATGTAGTTGTTTTCGTACTATTAGAGTACCAATGATGTCGTGATGAATTTTGTACATTCTGACACTCGATTGTTCTAACATTTGCTTGCTGTAACAATTAGCACATTGTGATACTTGCTCATTCTGACATTCAACTTTAAGTCTAGTAATGCATTTAACAATCGATCTTTCTAACAATCGTATTATTATGTCTGTTATGCATTTTGACTCTCGTATTACTTAGCACATAGGCGATCGAACTCTTAGTACGTTCAGACATGTAAACAGCCATGTCCCAGAACGAATATTATTATGTATTTTAAGATTAAATAGCTATTACAATTTTTCACACGATTGAACCTTGCTGCTTGCCGCTTTCTCTTATCGCATGTAAACACAACACCTCGCATCATTTATTCAGTTTCACTGTACACTCTATTAGGTTACGGAATATTCGCCGTTATGCGATGGACATTAAGATAACGATGCCGTGCCTCTGTTTGTCATAACATAACATAACACAACACAACGCAGCGGAAAACCTTTTGAATTGAATTATCAAATTGGCAATTTCCATTTATCTTTTTTTTGTTTTGTTTGGTAACGTGATGGAATCAAAACATTTTGTAAAAGCATAGATATTATCTTATAGGACATTATCACTGATTCATTTCGTTTCAAAAATCTTTTCAGCGTTTTTGTATGGAAATAATGGGGAACCTCAAGGGAACACACATACTTACATAATCTCACTCATCGCTTTTTACTTATCTAACTGCTTTTTGGATTGCCACAGCTACCAACTAGTTTTTTTAGCGAACAGTTGTAAGAATTTTAACTATTTAAGGTTTCTGGTTAACATTTCTGCCACTAAAAGAGTGGGAATTTTTCAATAATATTTTGCTAGTAAGGTGGAGTCTTGTAATTGCAACTATCTGGTAATTGCAACTATGAAGCAATTGCACTTATAAGAATCCAAATTCAGTCCTCTTTATACTAACACCTGCCTTCTAGATGACTAGATATAAGTCTATTGAGAGAAGAACTGAATCGTGGTTCTCATAAGTGCAATTGCTCCATAGTTGCAATTACCAGAGAGTTGCAATTACAAGACTCCACCTTACCTAGTTGTAATTAATTTTTCCCATTAACACACACTTGGCCGTTTCTTTTTAGCCTATGTTCATCACGGATAATGTAGCAATCTAATGATGAAAGAATTATTCAGATCAGTCCAGTAGTTTCGGAGCCTATTCAATACATACAAACGAGCAAAGAAAAAATTTAATCTTTCCTCTTCATAATATTAATTGTCCACGCGGACGAAGTCGCGGGCAACAGCTAGTTAGGTATAAGCTCGTTGCCTATTCTTTAACCGCTTTCTCCGTCAAAGGCAATAAACTAAGTTTACCTACCAATGTTCGAGTACCAACAAAAATTTTGGGTGATTATTTGTTTCCCTAAATTTTGTGTTGTTATGACCTAATTTTACGCACAGGTAGTGCGTAAAATTTAAAAACGTAATTCGTAAACAAAACATTTCGTACAACTTGAGACAATCCATGTAACCTTCAATTTGTTTTTGAAATTTTACGAGTACTACAATACAACTCGAGTGCAAACAGACATGGGAACCCTCGTGTGACAATACCTTGAATAAATAATACAACCTTGCCGCTTCTAAGGTTTGCTCTACTGCCCCCTAAATGAAATTTATTCATATTTCATTCTTGTGACATTGTAGAATGGCAGCGGCGGGTGTTGTGGAAATTACGCAGTTTAAATGCGATTACGTTGTGGTAGGAATGCGTTTAGTGCTTACTCCATTGTCAGAGTTTAGTATACCTACTTATAGGTTAAACGTGTTTCATTCCAGATTAAATGTATAAAGTGTGATTTTTGGAAGTGGATTATTTAGCTACTCATCACAAAATCTCATAAACAGCATAAGCAAAAAAGTTATAGCCTGTACGACCCCACTGCAAGGCAAAGCACTCCTCTCACTCTCACGGATAAGGGTGAGAGGGAGACGGACATACTCGACCACATGGCCTAAACTTCATCATTGACAGTGGGGTGAGTAATACAACGTGAATAGGTGCACGTAGTACTTGCTATCTCTATGCGTGAATAAAAGCAAAACTAGAAAAAAGTTTGTTTAGAATCGAGAGCAGAATCCAATTATCAATGTTTCAAGATACGTAATTTTTTTTTAAATATTTAATAATTGATTTGTATAATTTAAAATTAACTGAACTCGTTGTCAAGTTGCACGGGCACACTCACCGTAGATACCTACTACCAAAACAAGATTCTTAAAATGTAGAGAACGTAGAGCGCTTTCATTCATTGTTGAAATTGTAACAAATCTTTTTTGCATGAAAACTTAAAATGTGAATAACATTAAATTTTAAGTATTATAAAGAATAATGAAATTAATGTTTCATTATTTCAATGCAATTATTTCGTTGAAAATCAGTTGCACCTCAACTGCACTATGCGACGTGTATACAAATCGACATAACCAACTAATAAAAAGCGTAAAAAATCTATCTTTGTTCTTGTTTATTTTGTTTCGTTACTTTAAACTCAGGTATATATGTGTATGTAAATTCCCTGTGGAAATCGAATGATGTAAACAACGCTGCGCAGGGTGGTTTATTAGTTTATAAGCTGAATGAAGTTACCAGTTGTAAACATGCAGCCTGATACCTAAGTTAAAGGCATTTAACAAGTGTGGATTCGCCTTTAATCTATTAAATGATATTTTTATTATGTCACTTATGGCTAAATATGGCTATAATTAAAAATAAAAACAAATAAAGTATGTCACTTTATTTATTTACTTTGAATTTTGTAAAAACGAGACAAATGTTGAAAAAAATTATTTGGGTAATGTTTTCCGTAAAACAAAACAACATTACTTCTTTCCGTGGCGTATATATAATTATGTGTTCTTTATGTTATGTTATGTTATCGCGAGGAAAAAACAGCTGTTCCATACAAAACTCCAATCTTACTCAACCAAAATGTAGGCATAGGACACCAGGTTTTAGGTTGTTTTTCGTTTATAGTTTATATTTTTGCCACAAAGAGAAAGTTGTCCAGTTTGATAAACTCACCATCCCCTTAAAAACTGTCAGCATATTAATTTGAACAATGTATAATATATTTTAGTTTTATTTTCGCTTCTAATTGACTTAAGAAATAATAAACTTGGATTTTATATGAAACGAGCGTTAACCCGCGACTTCGTCCGCACAAATTATATACCAGATTTTAAGTCATATAATAAGCTATCAAACAAAAAAGTTTCATCAAAATCGGTTCAGTAGTTTTTGCGTGATACTCGTTCAAACAAACAAACAAACAAACAAACAAACACAAACAAACACACAAACAAACAGACAGACAAAAAATCCAAAAATTGGTGAAATGGAATCAGGGACACCTAAAAACCATATCGTAACTTTTTTTTTGTTAATATCTTCAATGTACAGACAAACTTCCTGTTACAGTTTTATAATAGTATAGATAGATAGATAGGTATCATCGTAAAAAGGACATCTAAGTATACTCAGGAAGCAAAATTACAAGCATATTCTGAGATCCAATTATAACACAAAAATAAATTTGAGAAAACGCCGCAATCGCCTTAAAAGTATCTCATAAGAAAAATGAAAGAAAAGTCTTTGGCATGGGGTATTCATTTTCCGGGTCGGAATGAAATTACAAAATAATATCGTTGAGTGAAGAGCGACCACAAAGTCGCCCAGCTATGAGATTAAAGAACTGCAGTCGAGTTTCTTGTAGTCCTGTCGCCTGTTATAATGTCAAAGAAAAGTTTACTACGGCTATAACTTTTGTACTTATAGTTAACGCTTTTGAAATTCGATATGTATGAAAAAACTCCTTTTTATTATTTTTAAGACGGCTAAAAGATCAAGCTACACCATGCGAAGCTCAAATAAGTTACATCCCAAATAACAATTTCATGGTCGAGTAGATGTTCTGGAAGTTATATAATTATAGTCGTATAAGTTCCGTAAGAATGTTCGTTAGGACCCATCTAATGAGGCTTATCGCCCTAAAAGTGACGCGGGACCTATTTGTCCTACAGGTCCTTTAAATTGACCTGTCATACTGACCCCGGAGACCATGTCCACCAGGTTCCAGGGGGGACGCTTCGGAGCTTCGCCCCTACGCGTAGCTCGGCCGAGTACCTACATTCTTCCCTCGCGTCCTCGGAATGTATTTTAAATATTGACCTATCTTATATTAAGCTATATTGGCACTTTGTTCCTCCTTGGTAGGAGATGGTCACCAGTAGGGATTTCCTACGGATTTTAGAAATAAGCTCAGCAGTGGCATTTTCATTTTATTTAGCTGATATGATAGGATATAACAATATTAAGCAAAGTCTAACTAAAATTGTATAGTAGGTAAACTCTAATTATAGTCACCAAACATTTAGGCAAACTTCAATAATTATAGTCATCAAACGTTTAGGTACTCTGCTTCTTAGACATTGAGTATTTATGGTCACGATACATTGTTAGTCAATTGACATGATAGGTATGATTGCACCAGTGGCATCTTTCATTTTATACATTATTTTCATACATTATCAAGAACATCTCGCGTCCAGTGGTTAAATTGTCCTAGTATTGGTATCAATACCACCCTGTATTATGAATCATAGTCTAGTTAAAACGAGATAAAACTCTGTCTTACTACTACGTATTAGGGTACACTATATAAACGTAATGTGACTATCAGGGGCGGGTAGTGTGCAGTTATATGGAATCTCATCTGCTGCCGACTCTAATGACCTGGATTTACGAGTCCTGATGGCATTAACTCGCTCCACGAAGCTTTAGGATGTACGTATGTTTTGTTGCTAACGAGACTGGATTTAACTGTTTATGTACCTAATACTGTAAAGGAAGTAATTTGTTTAAATTGTTTTTAGGATGCGTGGAGCAGGTTTAAGGCTGTTGCAGAGGGGTCAATAATATACAAAACTTTGACGCACAATACGCGTAGACGCTCGTAAAAGTAACTTTGTATATATGGAAAAATAGTTTAGAAAATCTAGATGCCGCGTCACAAATAACATTTTCAATTTATAAAATAACGAGCGTTAACCCGCGACTTCGTCCGCACAAATTATATACCAGATTTTAAGTCAGATCATAAGCTATCAAACAAAAAAAGTTTCATCAAAATCGGTTCAGTAGTTTTTGCGTGATACTCGTTCAAACAAACAAACAAACACACAAACAAACAGACAGACAACAAATCCAAAAATTGGTGAAATGGAATAAGGGACACAAAAACCATATCGTAAATTTTTTTTTGTTAATATTGTCAATGTACAGACAAACTTCCTGTTACAGTTTTATTATAGTATATAGATAGATAGATTACGAAGATATAAAGCTTTGAAATTTTTCACACAAAATTTTAAAAGCTTTAATATCTTCGTAATTATAATATATTATAAATTCCAATTGTTATTTGTGACGCGGCAACTAGATTTACTAAACTATATTTCCATATATAAAATATTTCTTTTATTAATTCCGTCTACGCGTATTGTGCGTCAAACTTTTGTATGGACTGAAACCACCTTAAGGCCAGGATATCCCGAACCACCTGTTTTTGATAAAGCTGTAAACATAGTAATATTCGTTTTTATGATTCGCAATAAATATATGTTTTAGTTTAATATACTTTCTTGATTATTCAACGGTTCAAAACACGATACTTGTAACTTGCCTCGATAAAAAAAAATCACAAAGATAGGATGTTTTTGATTGTTTTTCTTGTTTTACTTGAAGATTATCAGGTTTTAAGTAACAATAATCACATGTAAAAATAGGTAATAACATATCAAAGAATATTTAACGATTACTTTTTTAAATAAATGTTTTAATATTTTTAAATATCAAATTATATAAAAGATCCTGTGATCCTGCTTTCAATTAAAGTGGGATGGCTAATTGCAAACGTATGCTTGTAAGAAAGAGACGCTTGCACTGGGATAACCTGCCCTTAAGGGGCCACCGGTTTAGACAATCATAGGTTTTTTGTGTGAAACGCGATTGCCCAGCCCTCCGAAAAGTGCGTGCGTGTGCCGTATTTTCGATTAAACAGAATTAATGAAAGCACATTTTACTGATTTTTTTATGATTTCACTAGATAAACTAATGGTGAATATGTGAGTATAAATACCAAAAACGGGAAACTATTTTAAGTTCTAAATGTTAAAAAATACAAGAAAATACGTCATCTTTGTGACGATTATCTATAGAGTGAAGTAATTCCAATCGTGTATTCAATTAATGATTTCACTAGATAAACTATCCAAAAATACTGAGGTATAACTTTGGTTTCGATAAATTGAATAAATCTGGTCGAAAAATTTAAAATTAAAGATGCCTCCTGGCTCGTAACAGACGGCAGCGAGTATAGCGCGATTGCAAAGACACCCTAGCTCCATCTCACGTCCAGGCCACTTCTGAGCGCGCTGGTGCTGCTGCTGCGGGTGCTGAGGTCGACAAGTGTAGAAAGTACCGCGATCTGGCCGGCAGCTACATATTCACGCCAATAGGTTTTGAGACGCTAGGTCCTTGGGGCCCAGAGGCCAAAGCATTTCTTGCAGACCTATCCGGTCGTCTCAATGAGACCTCTGGTGACCGCAGAGCTGGCAGCTTCCTGGCACAAAGAATAAGCCTCACCATCCAGAGGGGGAATGCTGCTAGCCTGTTGGGCACCATGTCTTGCGGCGACGCTCTAGAGTGTTTGTATTATTTGTAGGCTTTTATGTTTTGAGATAAGATGTTGTTTATATAATTTAGTCTAGTTATATTTTAGTTTTAGGATATTTTAGTTTAGTCAGTAGTTGTAAGTTGTAAGTTGTAAGTACTATTGTAACGCACGTAAAATGACAATAATCGTATCTTATTCCTGTGGAAGTGGTGTACGAGAGAGGAAGGTTGTTAATATATTGCGTGCGTTAGAATAGTACAACCATAACCTCGACTTTACGATATCGCGCTACATACAAATACAAATATCTTTATTAGCAAAAGAGAAATTCAGTACACATGATACAATGGACCGCATATGACAAGGACATATATTATTATGATTCCTGTCTGTGTCGACCTTTATGACTACTCGTATAACTGATTAGAGCTGATTTAAGTGAAAACGCACGAACGCAGAATTTGTTTGAACTGACAGATGCAGCCACAGCGTTCGTATCTATCATGCGTTCATGTTTAGATTACAGCGGTTGTTTGGTTAGAAAAGCAGTCAGGTCGCAAGATATTTATAAATGCATAAGTGTACGCGCTAAACACAGATACACTATCTTGTGCTTACCTATCCAAATATGATGGAACAAGAATTCACTATACATCCAATAAATCCAAAAATTTGTCTGGGACGAAAACGACCGAACCGAACCGAACCGTAATCTTTTGTTTTAATATTTTCAATGCTCAGACAATCTTTTTTTACGTTCTATCAATAGTTCAGATACAAACAAATATTTGTCGTTTAGTAACTATAATAATTAATTTGTTTGAAAGTGTACTTTCGTAATCTAAACTATTATAAAACTGTAGCAGAAAATTTGTCTGTACATTGAAGATATTAACATAAAAAAGTTACGATATGGTTTTTAGGTGTCTCTGATTCCATATCACCAATTTTTGGATTTTTTGTCTGTCTGTTTGTTTGTTTGTTTGAACGAGTATCACGCAAAAACTACAGAACCGATTTTGATGAAACTTTTTTGTTTGATAGCTAATGATCTGACTTAAAATCTGGTATATAATTTGTGCGGTCAAAGTCGCGGGTTAACTCTAGTAAAGTAATTAAGTTGATCCCAGTTACCAGTGTAAAAAATAATATCATGTTTGCTTTGTACTAAGGAATGTAACGGTATTTGTAAAGCTTTGACTACTAATATGTGGACTAGCCACGCGTGTAATTCTACTAACAAACATTTCTGCCACTTTTTGCGGTGGGCGAGGTAACATGAAATCCGCAACTTTGGATTTTATTCCCCATAACTTTAGATTCTAAATTTGAATAATAAAAAACATGTAAAGTAGTCTCGTGTGAAACCCAAACGTTCTAAGTTCGAAATTATTGTTTCGCAGTTATAGGCTGTCTCGTTTAGTGATAAGGCTTAAAATTGAATGTAAATGCACATGATCAAATTGATCTTATACCGTGGCAGAGGGGAAATGCTACCGCAAGGCGAGTCCTTATAATAAATAGTCAAAGTTGTAAAGCAAATAAACGTCGGTAAACTTATTCCACCCCTAAGCTTTCACGATATTGAAACGTGCCATATATTATTCATACATCACTACATACTTACCTAGGTACTCGTATTATAAATTAAATTCCCCCGATTCGTTTAATAGGGTTCTGTACCCACAGGGTGAAATCGGGACCCTATTCATAAACCTACGTTGTCCGTCCGTCCGTCTATCTGTCTGTCCTAGCTATTTAGGGTTGTAACTTTTGAATTTTAATAGCTAGACTGTTGAAATTTTTACAGAATGTGCGCGTTATTATGGCGAATTTACTAACAAGTAATAAAATTGTCAGTACTTCTTTATTGCTCCAGAATTTGTTCCATGTAAGGTAAATCAAACCTACCTGTAAAGCTAAAGAAAAAAGTTCCGGATTCCTGCATACTACCGTGTCTCTCCTATGCCTGTCAAACCTGGATATTTAATAACCACACAAAAAATAAAATTAAAACATGCCAAAGATCAATGGAAAGAAGTATTTTGAACTTGAGAAGAATAGATAGAGTAAGAAGTACAGATATAAGAAAAACAACAAATGTCATAGACGCCTTAGAACACTGTAAGAGACTTAAGTGGAAGTGGGCTGGTCATATAGCACGCATGAGCGAAGACAAATGGACAAGAAAAGTGACTGTATGGGCAGGACTATCCAATAAAAGAAAAAGGGGAAGACCGAAAGAGAGATGGGCAGAGGAAGTAAACAAAATAGCTGGGAAGAACTGGTTCTTAAAAGCAAAAGAAAGAAACATTTGGAGAAATATGGAGGAGGCCTTTACTCGATGAGAGGTCCTTTAATAACTAAAATATGTAAAATATGTAATGTAACTTAATAATAATTTAATAATTTATCGAAATTCAATTTTTTTGCATGCCTGAAATGAAATGTAATTGTTATTAATTTATTTATAGTCTTGTAATTTGATAAAAGGAAATAAAAGGCTATAATAATAATAATAAAATTGTCAAAAAATATTAATCACACAAGAAACTAGTTTTTATCAACGTTTTTTTTCTTTTCGCTCTATCGTAAAAATGGTAATACATAGAAGCGTCAAACTTGGTGTGATTATATAGCAAACTCTACAGTATACCAACAAATAATAAAAACCGGCCAAGTGTAAGTCGGTCTTGCGCTAAAGGTCCCGTAGAAAAGTTAATATGTTGTGATTGTGTAGTGGTGCGGTACGGAACCCTAGGTGCGTGAGTAGCCCGACTCGCACTTGACCGGTTTTATTTGTTGTCCTGTCTGTCAGTAGAGGATTATTTCAGAAACTACTATAGGGACTTTGATACGGTTTTAGAGCAAAAACGATTAATTCGTCAACCGACAAGAGCGTAGATCTTAAATACATAGTTGCATGCCCATTACAAAAACTGAATTATAAAAAACCAAATAAATCTGTTGAAAGAAACATTTAATTCGTGAAATATGAAGGTGGGAATGATCCACTTTCCGATGCCTCTAATTGGTAAGTTATTCACGAACCGCGGGACGCACCCTATCGCGCACAGTCTAGCTGAGTTACAGTATGTCAGCTCGGAATAAAACTACACAAACTGAAACTTAGTATACGATGAAGTCCAGTGAGTCCCGGGCAGGCCTGGCTTTCGCAAAATAATAGCAACTTTTTTTTTAAATATTTAAATTTTCTATTTTGATCATCGGGGATGCCTCTAATCTGTTTTGGAATTGGAAACCGTAATGAATTTAATCAAAGAAAGGACGAGTAGGAAAAATGTATATCCGACTTCCCTCCATTACCACAAATGGTACACACGGCGACACATCAAGCTATACAAAACCAACGTAAGCTGGCCTCGCGTAGGTCGAGTAACGTATAACGTCGCGCGACCAGCTGATATAGGTTTTGTATAGCTTGATGTGTCGCCGTGTGTACCAGTGGGAGACATAATTTTTAGTTATACTATAAATATAACTAAGAATGACTTTACTAAATTTTTTTTGTCAATTAATCTAATTTTTGTAAAGTTAACTAAAATGCTAACCTATTCTTAAAGCCTCTGATTTGGCTTAACGAATAGTTAACACCGCCATCTAACGAATCTATACGAAACTAACTGCTTAACGTGTCTTCATGAACACGAAGTTTCTTTGTTATGGATCTACTGGTAGTTAGTTGATATCTGTATGCTGTGTACGAGCGCTTAACGAGCGACCTCTCACCGCATTGACTCATTCTCGGTTCGATTTAGGCTCTGACGTCACGCGTCAGTTAAAAAGCTTTTCTTCTAATTAATTGCTTGCTAGCAATAGCAAGTAGGTGCTAGTGTAGGTGAAACTTATACTTATAAGTGTACGTCATTATTTTATGCAGGTATATAAAGGTGATTTAAGATTTGTTAGCCGTGTGGTTTGGCTTAGAAAGGACCATTGGTTCTCGTGGGTGTCCCATGAGGCAACTAAGAGATAAGGTTTCTTATGGAGTGGTTTTGTGAGAGAATAGCTAGCCCCACTATTACTACATGACGTGTCATCCCATCGATTGTGAAACCTTCAATATACCTAATAGGTGATTTTTCGGGATAGCGATAAAGATGGGAATAAATATGAAATCGAAAAAAAATTGCCATTTAATGTCTGCTCCTTTAGTGAAAGTTGTTCAGTTTGATGGTCTTAACCACCCCTTTAAATATTACTAGGGCATTTTAGTACATTTATATTGAACCAGATTTTGCCCGCGAATTTATCAGCACTGGCTCCCGATATACAAGGTGTAAAATTAAAAGGGACACTTACTTAAAGGGGCGCTTCAGACCATCAAACTGAATAACTTTTATTATGGGACTAACATTGAAATAGCGAAAAAAATCCACTGTCCTATACAAAACTGCAAACATAACTCAACTGAAATGTATGGGACAGCAGATTTTTTTTCGTGATTTCGATATTGGTTTCATAGAGAAAGTTGTTCAGTTTGATGGTCTGAAGCACCCTTTTAAGTGTCTCATTTAATTTTACACCCTGTATATACAAACATCCATGACTCGGGTACACATATTCATATACATCATACAAATATTTATCCCTTACAAGATTCGAACCCGCGACCCTCGCCTTTGACTACTTATATAGGGACTTGTTACGCGTGTAATTCTACTGACAAACATTTCTGCCACTTTTTGCGGGGGGCGAGGTAACATGAAATCCGCAACTTTGGATTTTATTCCCCATAACGTTAGATTCTAATTTTGAAATCATGATAAGTAGTCTCGTGTGAACCCCAAACGTTCTAGGTTCGAAGTTATTGTTTCGCAATTATAGGCTGCCTCGTTTAAGGCATAAGGTATAAATTTGAATGTAAATGCATATGATCAATTGTTCTTATACCGTGGCAGAGGGGAAATGCTACCGCAAGGCTAGTCCTTATAATAAATAGTCAAAGGACACAGCAGTCAGGTTCATTATCGTACCGAGATACAATTCATACCAGTTTCTAAGTCTTAATCATAAGATTTTGAACACAAGAAGTTTCATCAAAATTAGTCCAGTTGTTTTTGCGTGACACTCGAAAAACCAAACGAACAGACAAAAATATTTAAAATTCTATGATATAAAGTCAGAGACAACTTTTTTTGTATGTATTTTCCATGTACCCAGACACACTTTTGTTATAGTTTTATAATATTGTAGAAGAAAATAAGTGATAAAGAAATATAAAAGCTGGTGAAATGATGAGTGGCGGCACATATGCGATGCGACCTCGAACGAAGACCTCGTGACAGCGCGGCCGAGGACGCAGTGCCGAGCGGGGCGGGCAGCGGAGCGGTTCTGTGATGGTTCAGTCATAGCGTAATAACAAAATAGAGGCAATGCTATGTTATCTTAGTACAAACTAAGTGGAACACAGATTTTCCGTACACAGCTTTCGCCATCTATCGGTTATGTTTCAAAGCACTATGTGTTGAACTAGGGTTCATATCGGAGTAACAGCGCACTTCACCTCACGCGCTGCGCTGTATTAGTGAAAGATTTCGGCCATATCAATCACTGTCTTGTTGGTCTAGCGTTCTAGACAACCGGCTTACGATCCGGGTAGCTAAGGTTCGATCCTCGCGTCGGCCGATCGTCTTTTTCAATTTATTTCATAATGTGGCGCCCCCTAGTGCTAATAAGCGGCAACGCAATTAGGACGTCCTAAAATTCAAGGCGAGTTACCTATCTATATCCAATATACATATTAATCTATGATAGAGGCTTCCCCTCCAGGAATAGAGGTGACCAAGTATTGGAAGGACAAAGTGTGATCACCTTCACACGAGAAAGAAGAATTATATAGTGGAACTGCTCAGCAGTTGGGGCAGGTCAATCGATCGCGAGGGACACGCGTACCCTAACTGAATTAGCTATTGGGGTACGCGCAGGCAGAGGCCGGGATGCGCTCTTCCCGGCCCCCGCACACCACCACAACAATAAAAATGTTATTATAAACAAACACTATTATAATGGTTTGTTGAATACAAAATTATATACCTGCACAAAATATTTTTGTGTGCATAAATAAACACATTTCCATATACATTATACCAACATCAATTAAGGTTATACTATAATGATTAATTATCATAACATTACTAACAGAGTTATTAATGAACCGGAAAGCAAATGCCGTACGGCAACAATACGGACAAGGACCATAAAGTCACACTCGCAAAATGTCACATTCTCAAAAAAAAGCCACCTTCTCAAAAGTCACATCGTCAGAAGTCACTATCTCAAAACGCAAAATGTCACACTATGTGTATAATTTGCGGTGTGTATGTGAGTGTGTGTGTTTGTATGCACGTGTGTACACGCTACCAAACCCGCACTTGAACTAAAATGTACTGTCAAAGCTACGCTACGTACTTACGTAAAAGATCTATGGCATAAAATACAGTTACATCAAAGTACTCGCAGAACATGAAAGCAGCACGAGGTTGTGAACGCAAGCCCTGGAGCGCATGATAATGTGTAACGAAGCTAATAAATGTACTGGGATACATCTGTCTGGTTGTTTGATGTTGTATTTGTACTGTATGTACCTACCTAACAAACAATAATGCAATACTACGCTCAAGTAGGCACTATTGGTTTGGTATGAGTTTGTTTATGAAGCGTCACTTATTGGAATAAATCAATCAATAATTTTTTATTGTGAGTCATTGGTAAAATTTACAGATGTTGCACAGGTTGTAAATTACATTACAGTTTCGCTACGTCCTGCCGCATGGGCGCACAAGAATTAGTCCTAGCATGCATGAAAACCACAGATCACAAAAACTAAAGGGAGATGTGAAAAGTGGGCGGGGCCAGTGTCGCAGCAATATGCGCACAAACGGAACACATTGCTCGCGACAGTAAGGATTCAATATATTATGAGGCTGAAAGCCAGTCGAGATATTATGTGTAAATAGTTTATAATGCTTGCGTAGTACTAAAGATTATTCGAACGTTGAGTTCTGATACCGCAATGGATAATGAGCACATTCAAGCTAAAAAAATACTTTTTATCGCGTGGTACTGGTGGTGATGCGACACTAGGTTTCGTAATCAGCGCGTTGGTTGGCATCTCTCTAGATCTCTATGATGAAAACAATATAGGCACACACTAGATATTTAGAAGGATTTTAACATTTGAAAAAGACAATAACAACAAAACATGGCACTGCACTACAGTTTACCAATGGAATCTTCATCAAAAAAATCATCAAGGCTATAGTAACATTTGGTGACCAAAAATTCGTGCAGTTTATTTTTAAACAAATTAAGCTTTTCTGTGTCACGTATCACTAAAAATAAAAAATAAATTAATTACTATTCGGATGAAAATGTTTAGTTCCATTTATGGATTACCGAATCTTCAAATGGGTTTCATTTGATCTTCGCCATCTATCGGTTATGTTTCAAAGCACTATGTGTTGAACTAGGGTTCATATCGGAGTAACAGCGCACTTCACCTCACGCGCTGCGCTGTATTAGTGAAAGATTTCGGCCATATCAATCACTGTCTTGTTGGTCTAGCGTTCTAGACAACCGGCTTACGATCCGGGTAGCTAAGGTTCGATCCTCGCGTCGGCCGATCGTCTTTTTCAATTTATTTCATAATGTGGCGCCCCCTAGTGCTAATAAGCGGCAACGCAATTAGGACGTCCTAAAATTCAAGGCGAGTTACCTATCTATATCCAATATACATATTAATCTATGATAGAGGCTTCCCCTCCAGGAATAGAGGTGACCAAGTATTGGAAGGACAAAGTGTGATCACCTTCACACGAGAAAGAAGAATTATATAGTGGAACTGCTCAGCAGTTGGGGCAGGTCAATCGATCGCGAGGGACACGCGTACCCTAACTGAATTAGCTATTGGGGTACGCGCAGGCAGAGGCCGGGATGCGCTCTACCCGGCCCCCGCACACCACCACAACAATAAAAATGTTATTATAAACAAACACTATTATAATGGTTTGTTGAATACAAAATTATATACCTGCACAAAATATTTTTGTGTGCATAAATAAACACATTTCCATATACATTATACCAACATCAATTAAGGTTATACTATAATGATTAATTATCATAACATTACTAACAGAGTTATTAATGAACCGGAAAGCAAATGCCGTACGGCAACAATACGGACAAGGACCATAAAGTCACACTCGCAAAATGTCACATTCTCAAAAAAAGCCACCTTCTCAAAAGTCACATCGTCAGAAGTCACTATCTCAAAACGCAAAATGTCACACTATGTGTATAATTTGCGGTGTGTATGTGAGTGTGTGTGTTTGTATGCACGTGTGTACACGCTACCAAACCCGCACTTGAACTAAAATGTACTGTCAAAGCTACGCTACGTACTATTTACACTAGCAACTAAATACATTTCCACAAACATCCGACATCCCGCACTATTTACTACTAGAATAATAAATTGTGAACCTGATCAAATTGAAACCAAGAGTTTCTTGTTAAAAGTCGTACGTCAAACGAACCGATTCGTAGCAATTCGTAGTCTACGGAGCTCGTAGCGCTCGTAGCAATTCGTAGCAATATCGATATCGTAGAGAAGATGTTATATGAATGTTCGTTTTTCATCTTGCAACTAAACAATTTTCGAGTCTAATGAGTCGCTCTCAATCATCAATACTGCATCATAAAATATGTAATACAGTTTTTGAGAGTTACGCGGTTATAGATATAAACATCATAAAATATGTGTTTTCACGTATATGTATTGACGCTTCTTCTTATCGTGTTGGTAGAGCTCAGCCTAGCTAGCATGCCACCCCCGAGAAAACGACAAAAATCGAGATGTGCCTCTATCTTTATTATTTTACGTAGGCCAGAAAGAGCGCGCATGACGTTTTTCTCGTTTAAACGCTTTGTCGTGGGTGGCATGCTAGCTAGGCTGGTGTCAGAGTTTTTTCAGACCGCCTTACGGCCTCTGACGTAGTTTTTATGTAACGACTACTACCACCAGAGATAGTAGCCGGGACAAACGGCTTAACATGCCATCCGAAGCACGGAATCATTTTTCTTTTCAGACAATCAGGTGATTCAGCCTGCAATGTCCTAACCAACTAGGGAAAAACGCACAAAGTGACATATCACAAGGTGTCCCCCGTCGGAATCGAACCCACGACCTCCGCGTCGAGAGCCAATGCTCTTAACCATTAGACCACGGAGGCAGTACTGTACAGTGTATTGACGCTGTACAGTACTTTTTATATCATATAATTGTATCTAAGGTCAAAACTTCATGAGACTTCAAAAGTCACGAACTTTATCTATACTTATAAAACAATTCCGTGATTGACTAATTGATTGAAAGATAAGGCACAGCCTAAACCGCTGATGATAGAAATATGAAATTTGGAATATAATATATTCTACGGAGGATGTAGATGTAGGTAGGTAGGGGTGCACTAAGAAAGGATTTTTCGATATTCTAATTTCACGCGGACGAAGTCGCGGGTAAAACCTAGTCATCTATAATCACTCTCATCAAGTCATAAGTCATAACTTTTATAATTACCAAAATGTTATTAAGCGTTTGAAAAACATCGCTGTCTTTTCAAATAACGAAAATAAAATTATAGGTACACTGCTAACGTACTTGACCCAAATGTATGGGACAACAGTTGGTCCCATAAAGTTGTTCAGTTTAATAGTCTGATCATTCGCTTTAAAAAAAACATCAGCATATTAAGAAGGAACCTACAGATGGTAACAACCCATTTTTTCTCCGTCTAAAATTATAAAAAATTGTCAAAAAGGTATATAGGTATAGTTGTTTTAAAATTTCTGACCATCCCAGAACGGAATACGGTCGTGAGTTTATGTATTTAGATATATAATTATGAAAGGGTATCGGCACCCAATACAAATTCATAGCAATCGGTGTCGAAAACCTTGGCCCGTGGGGTCACGGCGCCCAGGCGCTTTTTAAAGATCTGGCAAAGCGCCTGGTAGACTCGAACGGGGATCCAAGGGCTGGTGCTTTCCTCGCTCAACGGATCAGTTTAGCCGTTCAGCGAGGAAATGCTGCCAGCATCTTGGCTACCCTCCCGCGCGGTCCAAACCTGCACCATATTTTAGGTTAAGTTAGTTTTATTTTTTCAATATTTTTATTTCTTTTTAATGTACATACTTATATATACCTTCCTTTATTTGTCTTAAATAAAATTATGTAAATTATTAAATAATAATTACGTAAAAGATCTATGGCATAAAATACAGTTACATCAAAGTACTCGCAGAACATGAAAGCAGCACGAGGTTGTGAACGCAAGCCCTGGAGCGCATGATAATGTGTAACGAAGCTAATAAATGTACTGGGATACATCTGTCTGGTTGTTTGATGTTGTATTTGTACTGTATGTACCTACCTAACAAACAATAATGCAATACTACGCTCAAGTAGGCACTATTGGTTTGGTATGAGTTTGTTTATGAAGCGTCACTTATTGGAATAAATCAATCAATAATTTTTTATTGTGAGTCATTGGTAAAATTTACAGATGTTGCACAGGTTGTAAATTACATTACAGTTTCGCTACGTCCTGCCGCATGGGCGCACAAGAATTAGTCCTAGCATGCATGAAAACCACAGATCACAAAAACTAAAGGGAGATGTGAAAAGTGGGCGGGGCCAGTGTCGCAGCAATATGCGCACAAACGGAACACATTGCTCGCGACAGTAAGGATTCAATATATTATGAGGCTGAAAGCCAGTCGAGATATTATGTGTAAATAGTTTATAATGCTTGCGTAGTACTAAAGATTATTCGAACGTTGAGTTCTGATACCGCAATGGATAATGAGCACATTCAAGCTAACAAAATACTTTTTATCGCGTGATACTGGTGGTGATGCGACACTAGGTTTCGTAATCAGCGCGTTGGTTGGCATCTCTCTAGATCTCTATGATGAAAACAATATAGGCACACACTAGATATTTAGAAGGATTTTAACATTTGAAAAAGACAATAACAACAAAACATGGCACTGCACTACAGTTTACCAGTGGAATCGTCATCAAAAAAATCATCAAGGCTATAGTAACATTTGTTGACCAAAAATTCGTGCTGTTTATTTTTAAACAAATTAAGCTTTTCTGTGTCACGTATCCCTAAAAATAAAAAATAAATTAATTACTATTCGGATGAAAATGTTTAGTTCCATCTATGGATTACCGAATCTTCAAATGGGTTTCATTTCATCTTTTATTATCAGCTTGTGAACGTTCCACTGCAGGGGACAGGCCTACCCCTAAGGGTGTATGGGCGTCAGTCTTCTACGCGTGCCCAAAGCGGATATGAAGATTTCCCATACGCATCAGAATTTCATCTCCAGCGTCTTCGTTTGGGAGTAGTCGGTATTACGTACATACCAAAGCTTGAAAAACTACATGACATTTTGTCCGTGCGGATTCGAACCCGGACCCCTTGTCCATACCTCTCTGCAACACACCATTAACGCCATTTGATAATTGATTTTGATATACTATGATCTATGCATCCGATATTATTATGTTACCAAGAATGTAGAATTTTTTCGTCACCAGGACAAAAACTCTTTTATTTCTAATGGTATCTATTTTGTTAGTAAACTAGTATACTACTAGCTTGTAGGTACTTCCTAACATTTTAATAATAATCGTCTTCCTAAAAAAATTTCAAATATCCGCTCTGCTACCCGCTCCGCCTTTATCCTATATACGACACCTTTACAGAACAGGAGTGCCAACTGTAGCAACCGTGTAATTGGCAGTAATAGGCCGCCGAGGGTGGTCGTGTTCACTGAGCCGGCGGACTGAGAATCACGATTCGAATGCCAGCAAAAAAACATAATTTGAACACAAACCCTGCAAGTTTTATATAAAAAACGTTTAAAAATTAAATTGATAGAACTTGAATAGTGTTGGTTTCGTAAAAAACCTTAAAAATAAAATTAGTGTTGGCTGGATGACAATAAAAATATTTTTGCAAGCCATTTAATATCAGAAAAATCAATTAAAACTTTTCTAATGGCCAGTATTTAAAATGAGAACGAAATAGTTTTAATTTGTTTTTAGTATTAATTTGGCTCAGTTTTTTTTTCAGCGAGTTTTGGTAGGCGGGCGGGCTTTCACCTTCAAAGCGATTAAGGTTTTTTGCAGTCATCGTCTAGGTTGAGTGTTTGTTTGTATCTTGAGACTAAAGGAGTACCTATAGTTTATAAGTGTACCTACGATTTGAAGCTCGACCCCTCAGGAAATATTAATTATTCTTGTGGTGCAATGTATTGACGGTTTTGGGGGCAAATATTGAAAAGGTAAACTTTATGCTAACTAGTGCGGTAGACCGCATTTTTCAATTACGTTGCTTCGTGCATTCGTTCGGTTTGAGTTAAGTATTTCTTTTTATGATTTGATTGATTTTCAACGTTTTCAATAGAATCGAGGTGTAGTTTTTTTACGTGATGGAGAAAAGATTGTTGGACAATTTGATTAAAATATAGTTTTTTTACGTTTTTGTGTTGGTGAGGACTATTGAAATAGATATGTCCCTAGCATTGAACGACATAAATTAGAGTACGGTGAGCTTCTGGCCGCATTTTGTAACTTCAAAAAAAGATTTGACGTTTAATAAGTGTGCTTCAAGTGCGCTTACGCGCTTCAATAGGAATTGGCGTAAGCGAAAAATTGTTGGTCTATGTTTACTAGGAAAGTGTGCATTAACGCAACAAAGAATAGGACAGATTTGTGTGTGTTGTGCAGTTTTATGTCTAGTACGTAGTAGGTATAATAATAGTCCCTAATGACTTTTATCGTAATGTTATATTATATAATATCTTAAAGAATTTAAATATCCTATACAAGGTGTTAAGGTTAACAGTTGCATTAGGTACTTTAAGGGGTGATGCATGATACTGAGCTACTTTCCCAAAGAAACCTAGAGGAAATTCGCAAAAAAAATATTTGTGTGAAAATACAATTTTTTTTGCGTGTTTCCTATAGATTTCTTACACATTACCAATTTTTTTCCAGGGGGCTTTTAACCCAGAGGTTATGTCAACCCCATCGTGCCTTAACCTTGAGACTCCAAAAAACAATAAAACCTAGCACTTCCTAAATAAAATAAAACTAAACTCTACTATATACTATTACCTATTCTGTGCTACTACTATAAATATAAAAAGAATCAAAACGTACTTACACCAATAGGCCTTTCCCGAAGTTGGGGCGCGGCGGCTAAAATGGTGACAAGAGCCTACTTTCTACAGCCTCTGCGATTGATTCCGGGAACATTCCACTAAATACTGAATACCTTCCACTGTTATATACCTATGAATTGTAATTTATATTTATTTATAATTAATGGACCCTTGCTTGTGCGTTAGCACTGCATTTCCGCCAGTGTCAAGTGTATATGGGAGAATCTATCCCAATTTCAGGGATGGTTTTTGGTCAAGAACAAGAAGAGATTGAGGATTGCGGAGCCTCGTGGCAGGCAAAAACGCGACGCGCAAAATCCACGCGAGACGAGTGCTCGGGTCACGTGACTCCTGAATTGTAATTATTCCATTACTTAAAATAATTACAGGTACAGAATCATATCAACAAATGTTTTTCGAAATCTAATAAAATATTCGTAACGCTTGCCCTCCTCTTAACACCTTGTGAACCACTTTGTCGGTCTACACACAGACCGCAATTGAGGCTTTCATAAAATAATGAAGAGGTAATTAATTCATGTGATTTGGTAAATGGTGTTGCCCCGACGAGGACAGCCGTGGTAATTTGTGTTTTAATATTTATACAGGGAGTTAACTGGTCTTCTTTTTCGTAATTTTGTCAGATTTTTCTATTTGTAGGATTGATTATAGTCACAGCTAATATGTATCCATTATTTCAATATCGAATAGCTCTTGCTAAACGCAATGGGCATTTGCCTTGCCCTTGGGATGAAATAGGCTAATAAAAAAATAAAAAAAGGGAGGAGGGAGTCGAGCGAGCAAAGAGGTTAGGTATGGACTCAATTATGAGGTCCGGATTCGAATCCGCACGGACGACATGCCATATGTACCAATGAGTTTTTCTAACTTATGTACGTAATACCGACCACTCTCAAACGGTGATGAAAACATTGTGAGGAAACCTGCATACGCTGAAGAAGAAATTCAGATGCGTATGTAAAGTCTACCAAACCGTATTGGGCTCGCGTGGTAGACCAACGCCCAAACACCCTCTAGGCCTGCAGTGGGATATTTATAGGATGATGATGATATTGTAGGGAAAACCCGTATCTAACTAGAAGCAGGCAACCGCGCCCGCGTTCGCCTGAATATGACTCCAAATGCATGCAAAAAACCCCTCAAACTTATGTTCTAATTGATATGTCCAACGACATGTCCTTAAACGAAGAGCTACAACTAATAACTTTCTGTTTAAGAATGTAGTTGTAGCAATGCTCACAAGCAATTGCTTGTGATTACTTGCTACAACTTAATTAAGTTTCAGGTTGGAATGACATGTCAAGTGGTGAGCTGACTAGCCTTTTGCCCATATAAACACTGCATTATCCCAAGTCATGGATGTTTGTATCTATGTATGTATTCTATACCGTTGTCTAGTCATCATAATACAAGTCCAGGTACTTTAAATGTGACTAGATAATTTGTGTGACAATGTCCAAGATATTTTTTTTTTTTTTTATTACAAACCTTTAATCCCTTATTCGCCTCTTAAGACACCTACGGGAAGAACATTCTAAGCCGGAACCACAAGGCAATGAATGATGATGGTCTTACAAAAATGATAGCATTCAATACGTTGACGTGGTGAAGTCTATAAACTTGTGCTTTCTTAGTCGGCAGTGGTGCCAGGCCATCAATCATCGCGTCGATAACAGAGTGCCTTACTAATGCAATGTACCAGTGTTTACAAACAAACCAGTCGATTAATATTAAATAATTATTGGGTCGGTCATTGTGTTTTTCTTCTTATCGTGTGGGCAGAGCCCTGGTGTCAGAGTTTTTTCATACCGCCTTACGGCCGCTGACGTTGTTTTTATGTAACGACTACTGCTACCAGAGATAGTAGCCGGGACCAACGGCTTAACGTGCCATCCGAAGCACGGAATCATATTTCTTTTCAGACCATCAGGTGATTCAGCCTGCAATGTCCTAACCAACTGGGGACAAACGCACAAAGTGACATTTCACTAGGTGTCCCCCGTGGGAATCGAACCCACGACCTCCGTGTCGAGAGCTAATGCTCTTAACCATTAGATCACGGAGGCTGTCTTGGCTGAATGTTGAGTTGCTTGCATATAGTATAAGCTGGACTAGAAAGTCGAAAACGTTATTCGATACATAACTGATTTCTTGAAAGCTGTGTTTGTTTGTCCTTTCTTCGCGTCTCACAACGGAACCACTTTTTTTGCACAAAATTTAGGCCAAAATTCAAAGATTTTTTTTTTTGAGTTCGTTCTCCCATATGTCAAAATCCATACATTTTCGACCCTACTTAGTGCAGGAACGTACTTGCCGACATTACGCAATGTTACATACGCACAATTTGTTCAAGTAACCGATGAAATTACGCCGGTGTTGTTACACTAAGATTAAACTCGCACTCTAATGACGTCTCTGAATGTCTGCCTGAGAGTTAGAAATGTTTCAGAAAGAAATATGTAAATAAAGTAAAACCAACCGATCAATGTATTTTGATGCATAACAGGCCCCAGTCCCTAGACCCTAGTTTAGTCAGCAGCAATATACACTTTAGTACTACAACGTAGAACAAAAGTGTATACAACTTATTGCTCCTGACTGTACTAAGAATTTACCTTAACTGAAGCTCATATTCAAACTCATATCACAGGGTGCTACAAAAGTAAATATAAACATTTAAAACTTTTAAGGGGGTTGTTGAGACCATCAAACTGAACAACTTTCACTATGGGACCAAAATCGAAATCGCGAAAAAAAAATCTTTTGTCCCATACATTTAGCTCGAGTAGATCTGTAGTTTACTATGGAACATCGCAAACGCATCTAATCATGGCGATTATGGCAAATCTCCCCATTTAGGGGGAGGCGTATGTCCAGCAGTGGACGTCTATCGGCTTATATGATGATGATGATGACGGAAAAATAAGATTTTTTTTTCGCGATTTCGATTTTGGTCCCGTAGTGAAAGTTGTTCAGTTTGATGGTCTTAACCACCCCCTTAAATGTTTATTTGTAACACCTTGTATATCAGGGGGTTAGGTTGCATTACTGTAAGGGGTGATTGTGCCCATGATACTGAACGACCAGTTTTTAGTATGGAAGTCCCGACTCTTATAACGTAGTGAGTTACATTCTCTTTGGCTCTATCGTAAAAACGGTAATTTACAGGAGTGTCAAATTTTGTATGATTATATAGCAAACTCTAACTGTAGAGTAATTATAACAAATAATAAAAACAGGCCAAGTGTGAGTCGGTCCCGCACTAAAGGTCCCAGAGAAATAAAACTTTTTGGTAAGTTAACGTAAACGAGTAGCCCGACTCGCACTTGACCGGTTTTATTTATCTTGTTCTATATTTAAAATTCAAATTATAGGTGCTATTCTAAAATTGCTGGTCTACCTGATTGACTTATTTTTGTTAGTAATTCATTATTCACATTGGATAAGTACATTGGAACATATATTATTTTGATTGAACTACAACTAGAGTTCTGGTGCGGACTAACGATAGAATAATACTGCTCCATCTCAGATCTACTTAATCTGCTAATTTTTATTATGCAGTAGTAATTTTCATAGTATTAAATACTTATGAACGTGAACTTTCCATAAGAAAACTATAAGAAATTAGAAAAAAATACATGTTGCAGTTATAGGTACTAAATGCGTTTTTAGGAAAAGTAATTTTTTTTTCGAATTTCCTATAGGTTTCTTAGGCAAAGATACAGTCACCCCTTAAAGTAATGCAACTGTTTGTTACTTAGTAGTACGTTAATAGTACGATAACAAACGTTACCTTTTGGTGTGATCAGAATCTTTTGTAACAACTGCCATTTTGGTGCTGAAACTATAGAATCAACAGTTGATTCAGAGTATGGCACATCATCAATCACTTGCACCTAAAGCCGAGTGGCTGACTAATGTACGAGCGTTCACAAACAAACAAACTTGTCGATGGATTTTAAACAATAATTTGTTTGGTCATAGAGTTCAGTTGGTTGTAAACAAAATAAAATAAAGTGACAGGAAATGGTAGGGTGTTCATTAAAATTTAAGTTTCGGAACTGGGTATTCGAGTTTGTTGTTATTCGGTAGGTAATTAATGAAAAAATTCACAGATTTCGTGCCTCACACGACTATCGACCACATAGGAAATGAATCTACGGAATTCGAAAAAATATGGTGTCAAAAAGGGCACTACAGGGCAAACCCTTAACCCGATCGTCTTTGTTATTGCTCAAATTGTAGCTGACTAAATTGTCCGGAGTTTTGCTCAAATTTTTGATATCATTCCTTGTTTCCAAAATCACGAGCGCCAGAATAAAAAATTCGGATTTTGTTCACTTTTTCGGCCATAACTTTTTTCTTTTTTGACTTTCTCTTTTTGCACCTTACAGCTCTCGTAAATACGCGTCTTTTGAGCCTGTTTTGAATATCATATCTTCACAACCCTCTGAGATATAAGGGGATCGCACTTTTTCGTTTAATCGGAGCCTATACTGGAGCGAACGAAAAGACATTGTCAAAACATTTTTAGGCCTTTTAATACTTTTATAATCACACAGGTACTTATAACGGAAAAGAGACAGTATTGGCGAATACTCCACGACAAGAGCGGAGCTCCTCCTCCTCCTCTTTTAAATAAGATAATGATGATGAGGTACCTACAGTAGAAACGTAGTCAAAAGACTACGAATTATATGAACAAAACATTAATGAAAGTGTATTAGATATTCTTTTTAGGGTCCCGTACACAAAGTGTGAAAACGGGACACTATACATAAGCCTACGCTGTCCGTAACTTTAGCTAGAGTTTGGCTATTACGGTTCAAAAGTTACGGACCTCAAATCCGCCATAATAACGCACGTTTTGTGAAAATGTCAACTAGACAGGACAGTAGTCTGCTGCTGCTAGACAGTCATTTTACGGAGTTTTGTTAGGAGAGGTGGGAAGTAATTATTAATTGGACTTTTAAACTGTAACCGGCACCATTAAGTGACAAAAGACTATCTGAAAACATATCAAAGAAAAATTCGCTACGCAACATAGAAATCGAAATTGTGAGTCCCAGAAGGCTTTTAAATTAATAATATTAATACCAATGCACTCATTGGAAAGATAAGATAAATAAGATAGATTTAACAATATATATTATTTTTGAGCAATAAAATAGACATTGAAATTTAAAAAATGAGGTTTTTATTAGAAAATACGAACGTATTTTTCAAAACCTTCTAAGTAGACAACAATATTTACACCATGTTTGAAGTATGTATAATGGTAATGCCTTAATAACTATGCATAAAAAAATTACCATCAGGTTTTTTATAACGAGATAATAGCTAAATTTTAAATTTGGAACCGTTGCTGTGGGGTTTTCTTTTTAATTTTGGTACATTTCTAAGCTCAAATTGGCTCTTAAATACTATACCGAAAAAAATATCAATTACTAATTTTCACACATCGTGCGTTATTATGGCGGATTTGCTAAAAATAATAAAAATGTCTACACATTAAAAATTAAAGGGATACATAGGTACAAGAAACTAGTTTTTATCAACGTTGTTTCTCCTCGCTCTATCGTTAAAGCGGTAATACATACAAACCTCAAACTTGGTGAGATTAACTGAATTAGAAAAACCGGTCAAGTGCGAGTCAGTCTCGCGCTGAAAATCCCGGAGAAAACAAAACTTTTTTTGTATGTTAATATGTTATGTCATGGTGTGGTACGGAACCCTCGGTGCGCGAGTAGCTCGACTCGCACTTGACCGGTTTTTTAAAGTTTCTTACCCGAAGGGTGCTAACGGGACCCTACGCCGCGGCCGTCCTTCCACCCATCTGACCGTCTCTGTCTTAATTTAACAGCGATGTATCTTTTGAATCGTATTAAGTAGCAGGTTCAAATTTTCACAGAATATGTGTAAAAGTATGTTGAATTTAATTTTAATAACAAGAAAATACAAAGTAAAAAATGAAGGAAATTAAGGATCCACATCGACAATCCACAGACAAGAAACTAAATTTTTTCCGACGTTTTTTTGTTTTTGCTCTATCGTAAACACACTATAAAGGGTGTAAGTGACAGCCTAGCAAATACTGAAACGGTGAACTTAGACCATCAAACTGAACAACTTTTACTATGGAGCCTACCTCAGGAGACGCGAATAAAAATCAGCTGTCCCTGACTCAAATGTATGGGACAGCTGGTTTTTTTTGGCGTCTCCTGAGGTAAGTTCCATAGTGAAAGTTGTTCAGTTTGATGGTCTAAGTTCACCGTTTCAGTATTTGCTAGGCTGTCAACCACACCCTGTATACAATGTTCTTGATCGTAAATTTGGTAATAGATACAAGCGTCAAACTTGGTGTGGTTACTCTAAAAGTTAAAAAACAAATAATAAAAACCGGACAAGTGCGAGTCGAGCTAGCCTTAAGGATCCCACAGAAACAACTTTCGTTAAACTCTGTAACTAATACTTTTTCTATTGCTAAGTTCTTAAAGTTAATAATTATATCTTTCGTGCAAAACACAAACGTAAGCGACTGGAAAAGTAAACCAACATTTAACTTAAAACACAGTCATATCAAAACCTCAAGTAATTCACAAAGAGGGCAATTAGCAAGAACACGCGATTCTAAGTAACATTACATTATAATTACAATCGCTCCCCGTCAACATCTTATAGGTCGTCGCACCTTTGATTTGCATTGCTAATTTTGTAAGGGTTGCCATTTTGGAATTTCGGTGGCTTGCCCTCCAAAAGTATTTAAGTACTGCTGGACATAAGCCTCCCCCAAAATGGGGTGATTTGCCATAATCGCCACGCTTGGCAGGCGGGTTGGCGATCGCAGTTGGATCGAATCAATGTGTGTACTCAGAGGATGCTGCTGCCCATCCTGCAGTAGATCCCTTAGTCGCCTTTTACGACACCCACGGGAGGAAATGGGATGGTGCTATTCATAGCCGACACCACACGGACAGGCATATTCAGGCATGTTTAAATATGATGCTGTCACTGTCATTAGTATGAGTAGTATAAGGGACAAAGCGATCATTAAATACGTTTAAGCCAGTAAGCCTAAAAGGCTAATCTTGTTTCGTATCCTTCTTTTGCCCGTATATTAGTAGTACCAAATTAGATAACCCATGAGACACGGTTTTGAACTCTGAATAAATAAAAGTACCTATACATGATTCAATTGTTTACTAACTAGTTGTTTTTCGCGACTTCGTCTGAATGGAATGTCCTTCAAGGTTCAAGCTACCTCTCCACCAAATTATGTTATCAAAATCAGACAAACAAACAGTCAGACTTTCGTGTTTATAATATTAGTATGAATGAATTCTTATTTTTCTACTAAGTTTAGTACCTACTTATTTACTTAACTAGATAATATTTTCTTTTTATACTTAATTTTCATGAGATGTTTTAACTTTGAGAGAAGCACTTAAAAACCTTTGGTGCTAGGGCTACGCAGTAGGACAGCTGGAAACAGATAGCGAACAGATTTTTCCCTAACAACGTTTTACAATGAGTACCTCCTCCTTTTTTGAAGTCGGTTAAAAAAGTCTCAAAGCATCTATCTCTCTATCTGTCAAACCTATCCCGATCCTTCCTGCAAATTAATTATTACTTTGTTTATTATTTGAAGAATGAAGCAAACTGGAAGTACATTTTGATGATATTTCTGACTTAGAAAAAGTATATGTCTAGAATGATCGTCACGTTTCTACCGTATAAAACAAAAGGGACTAACTTTCTTAGATTGGTGTGCGTGAGGCGTCATACAAATTATGTCTGTGTGCGTGTATATGGATAGGGTTTAGAGGCCAGTACTGGTTGCAATTTTTTTTCTACGCTTTCGTAGCTTCGACTGTCAATCTTGACATATAACTTATCCAAGATTTCTGATGATATAGTAAAGTAGGGGCTTTTTGGAATTTGGCTAGGTCATAATTATTTTTAAAAATCGTTCGGACGTAAATTATGGTACTAAATAGAGTGAAGCTCCATCGCCTGGTTCCTATTAGGTAATTTAATTATCTGCTATTGGTATTAAGGGTTAATGTCCCACTAACCCTGCTAGTTAATAAAGTGACAGCCCTAGGCTAATTAATTAGCACCGGCACTAGGTGTGACGTGGCCACGTGTTTGTATGGCCATCATGGAGGTGAACGAGCTGCCTGACTGATTGTTTGAACATCTAGTAGCTAGTCGTTTTAATGTGCTGACGTGACCAGGCTCTTGGAAAATATAATAATTATATGTATGAAGGAAAGGGATTTTTGCATGTAGTTCATTACCACTGTATTCATTACAGAGTAAATACACTGAGGCGTATTTACACTGAGTTTACTAGTAAGTTAAACGGTGATGATGATGATGATGTATTATTTGTCAATACGGCTACGGAGACTGCTGCTGGTATAATGGGCTAGGCGTACGTAGGCTAGGCGTATGGCGTACTTTGACTATTTATTATAAGGACTAGCCTTGCGTAGCATTTCCCCTCTGCCACGGTATAAGAACAATTGTTCATGTGCATTTACATTCAATTTTATACCTTATCACTAAATGAGACAACCTATGATTGCGAAACAATAACTTCGAACTTAGAACGTTTGGGGTTCACACGAGATTATCTATATCTATATCACTTAGTGTGTTTTTCCCTAGTTGGTTAGGAGGCTGAATTACCTGATTGTCTAAAAAGAAAAATGATTCCGTGTTTCGGATGGTACGTTAAGCCGTTGTCCCGGCTACTATCTCTGGTGGTAGTAGTCGTTACATAAAAGCCACGTCAGAGGCCGTAAGGCGGTCTGAAAAAACTCTGACATAAAGGGCTCTGTCCATTCGAGAAGAAGATTTAGTTTTGTAAAAAGAAAATTAACATTAGTTTAGTTCTGTTGTACAATTTAGTGTTTCAGTTACAAGGCTCTTATTAATTTACGTAAAAAGAAATTGTAGTACAGTGATTCACATGTTACTAATTCCAGAGGTATTATACAATTTTCTTCTTCCTCGCTTTTACGAGTAATGTACCTTCATATCAGCGAATGCATTTGAAATGCAATCAACTTATCCACTCGGATGCAATTTCCATACTAACGTGCGCGGCGACAGACCACTACGTTTATCGGCACGAATGAAAATGACGGTGATTTAATTTTTTAAAGCTGTAGGAACTCAATAGTAAATAATTATTAATTACACTCCTTACACCTCCTTATACTCCATACCATGTCAGAGGCCGTAAGGCGGTCTGAAAAAACTCTGACACCAGGGCTTGCCCACACGTTAAGAAGAAGAAGAATTATACTCCTTAAATAATATATAATACAACATATTTTTTACAAAAAACTTACATCCTCCTTTTTTAATGTCGTTCAAAAAGTCCAATATCTATGTTTATAATTATAAAGCCGCCTTATTTTGTGCCTCTTGTATTTTTATTTCTGTTTATGTTTTGGTGTAAAATAAAGTATATTTGTTTGATTGATTGATTGAATAAAATTACAGTTTTTGAGTATAACGCGGTTAATTACTACATTTTTAACGGGTTCTCATTGCGTTTATTATATTGGTAGCCCAAAAGACATTGCCCAATCCCGTTTCGCCTACACTCACAGGTAAATTTGGATTTGAATTTTATAAGAAATCCCTTAATGGAAAAGGATAATTTCCATTTCCTTGGGAAGTATGATATTCCTCCTATTTTGTGTATAATTTTAGCTATCATAAACTTTGTATTTGTTCTTTGATCATTCTCATTCCTTGTGAAATGATTTGAAACGAATACAGTTCGTCACATTCCAGACTTTATGGATACAAATTTTTTTTTGATAGTTGACTTGGGTACCTACCACGACTATCTCGATTACAAGCAAAGATTTTTTATAGACAACTAGCTGACCCGGCGAACTTCGTACTGCCTTAGTACTTTTTCCTGACACACACTTGGCCGCTTTTTATTGTTATAAACCTTCCCTGGTATGTACACAAGTTTAGATTCTAATTTTGAACGTTAAAAATCATGAAAAGTAGTCTCGCGTGAACCCCAAACGTTCTAAGTTCGAAATTATTGTTCCGCAATTATAGGCTGTCTCGTTTAGTGATTTAGTGATAAGGTATAAAATTGAATGTAAATGCACATGATTAATTGATCTTATACCGTGGCAGAGGGGAAATGCTACCGCAAGGCTAGTCCTTATAATAAATAGTCAAAGTGATGTCGTGACCAAGGGAAATAGGGATTCATTTTTAATATATAAATATAGATTTTGAGATGTCAACATTTTAATTTTCTTATTTTTTGTATGGCTGGTGATTACTTAATAAGCGTTCTATCTCTCAAAAATAAAACCACGATTGGTTGATTTTAAGCGAATATACAATTTTTAATATATCGTTGAATTATTTGTCACAGGGACCTATTTGTTTACAATTTTACATTTTAACATGATACAGGTCTCATCATAATACCTCTAAGTCTCATAAAGATCTCACAGAAAACGTGATACACTACGTTTCCCGGTCTGCAGTTAACAAAAGAGATTTCATTTGCTTTAACGCGGTGCATTTGAAAGAAAATTGCAGCAACAACAAAGTTTTACTTTGTGTTTCCAAGTAGCAAGGCACACGTGAATGCGTCGTTAGCACCGAGAGCATGACCAAAACAAGTGTTTGCTCAGTTCGTGCTACTTACTTTCATGTTAAAATGTTTGAATATGATAAAATATAACTTTAAAATGCTACTGTTTATGTGTATAAGGTACCCACTTTAGGATAAGCACGTACTGCTCCCATGGACTGGGTGTCCAGTAAAAGACAAGGATTTATATAGGGTGTAAACTTAAATGCATTCCATATGTTAGGGGGTGCTTCAGACCATCAAACAGAACGAGTATCAACTTCGTCAAAACTTTAAGAGCCTACCGAGCTTATTGTGCTGCCTTCAATCGTATTTTTTTTTATTTCTTAACAATTAAACAACATTTCCAAAAAAACAAGAATGTCACATTGTAGTCCTGATTGGCTTTCAATTTATCAAAACATTACGGATTATTATGTTTTATATAATAACTTGTTTGTATTATAACCCATTTCCTCCCGTGGGTGTCGTAAAAGGCGACTAAGGGTAGATCCCTTTAGGATGGGCAGCAGCATACTCTGAGTACACACATTCAATCCAACTGCGATCGCCAACCCGCCTGCCAAGCGTGGCGATTATGGCAAATCCCCCCATTCTGGGGGAGGCCTATGTCCAGCAGTGGACGTCTATCGGCTGATATGATGATGATGATGATTATAACTACAAACATTATAAAAAAAATCTGCAGTTACCCGATAAACTGAAAATCAGTAATGACTACAATGTGACATTTTTTTTTTTTGGAAATATTGTTTAATTGTTAAGAATTAAAAAAAATACGTTTGGGGGGAGCATAATAGGCTAGGTGCAGCCTTAAATAAACAGTTGGAGATCCGAAACTTTCACTATGAGATCAATTTTGAAATTCTAGGGCCTAAAGTATGTAATTTTAAGCATAAGTTTAAAATTATAAAGGGTAAAATTATTGCATGGTGACGTTTTTAATATGGTAAGGACAAGTTACGTTACATTTATAGGTATCTAATGCAAATGTATAAAAATATTTACTTCATAAGTCACATCTATAATACCTCTTCATGATTTAACCATTAATGTCAATATAAATAAAATACTATAGTCTGTCACTTGTTAGTAGGTTTCTTAAGAAGTATTTTACAGAACACTTCAGGGAAAGTATCATGTTTCAGGTTGGCACTAACCTAATATTTCTACATACTTGCTGAGTTTGGCTTGGTAACAACGCTTTGGGATCGCGTGATAAAATACATTTGATTAATGGATTTTTTAGCAAATTAATTTTTATTACGAACTCACGACTTGATTCTCTTTCGGGGTCGTCAAAGACTTCGCTACAAATATCATTAACCACTACCACAATTTTAATTTAGTTAAAAAATTGGTTTCGTGGCGCTCGTTGGCGTAGTGGAGATTGAAAACGATTACCAAAGTAAAGTAATGTCAGGAAGCGTTTGGTCCCAGATAGTGTCATTAGATGGCGGTGTAATTAACAATTAGTTAAGCCAGGTTTATCTATGGTATGGCTTACTCTCTCATCATGATTCGTGAGGAAGCTTCGCCCTGCGGGATCCTACAGGCTATAACTTACGTAGTTGAAAAGCTTTTAAGCAAAATAATAAAAAAGAGTTTATTATTATTATACAGGGTGTTATGGACAGCCCTCCGCACACTGAATTGGGGAACTCATATCAACAAACTGAACAACTTTCACTATCGAACCTAAAACATGAAAAAAATCTGCTGCCCCATACATTTGAGTCGGGATAGCTGATATTTTTTCGCGTTTCCTGAGGTAGGTTCCATAGTGAAAGTTGTTCAGTTTGATAGTTTGAGTTTACCGTTTCAGTCTGCGGAGAGCTGTCCCTTACACCACCCTGTATCTATCTACTGAGATATTTTTAAGCAATATAGCACATTATGTTTCGATTCTGGTAATGAAAACAATGTAGATGCGCCAGAAGAGTTGGACACACTTTTTTCGCCTCACCTGCACTCGAAAAATGTAAGTAGATACATTTTAGCTTGCTGGACCTCACTACAGGACAAAAACCTATTACCACTAAAGAAAATTAGTGTAAGTCTTGATCCACCACGGAATACTTCTCTCACTTAAGGTAATAAGTGAGAGAAGACCATAATCCACCACGGCTACGCCAACCCAGCGCGGGTTTGAAAAAAAAACAAATAGCAAGAGGTAAATCCACAAAATAATGCACAGGTAGTCTAGAATAAAAATAAAATAATGTAGCATCATTTTCTGTAGCTCAGTAATTTATTTTCAGAAGCACCAGTACAGCAACAGAATTAATATTTTCCATTAAATTGATTCAATAAACAGAATTGATGCCTCGATCACGAAACAAATTGCGTCATTTTTATTTTAAAACGATTGAAAAAAATTGAGAGCCGGGAACTGTTTCACGAGCTATATCTACTTAAACTTATACTTAACTCAGTAAAAACGCATTATTATAGTAAACCCCTTAATAATACAGGGTGTAAGTGACAGCCTAGCAAATACTGAAACTCAGACCATCAAACTGAACAACTTTCACTAGTGAGCCTATCTCAGGGTACGCGAAAAAAAAATCTGCTGTCCCATACATTTTAGTCGGGTCGGTACAGCAGTTTTGTATGGGACAGCTGATTTTTTTTCGCGTTTCCTGAGGTAGGCTCACTAGAGAAAGTTGTTCAGTTTGATGGTCTGAGTTCACCGTTTCAGTATTTGTTAGGCTGTTACTTACACCCTGTATAATGGACTGTATTGTTACAAGCAGTACAGCATTGGCTATGCATATAGCTTCGTCGATGGCATATCACAGATTTTGATTTGCCATCACAGTGAAGTGAGATCACATCAGAAATGAAGTGATACGTCAGAGAACGAAAGTGGTTGACATAGCTCAGAAAATTAGCAAGCTGAAGTGGCAATGGGCTGGTCATATCTGCCGAAGAACAGACAACCGGTGGGGTGTCAGGGTTCTGGAGTGGAGACCGCGAACTGGTAGACGTAGTGTGGGACGTCCTGTTGCCCGCTGGACAGACGACCTAAAAAAGGTAGCGGGGAGTGACTGGATGAGGAAGGCCGAGGACAGAGTTTTGTGGCGCACCTTGGGAGAGGCCTATGTTCAGCAGTGGACGATGATAGGCTGATGATGATGATGATGATGATCACAGTGAAGGTATTTGCTATCAGCATCAAAAGCTCTCTGATTGCCCAGGGTATGCCGGCCGTATCATCTAAAGAAATACGTTAACACTTAAGAGGATATAATTTCTACGGCGCTCGATACAGAAGTTAGACGTTGATTTAAACATTTAGTAATTCTACCAAAAAAAAAATGTTTTTAACGCAATCTATAAAACCAAAGTGCTTTACATATGTAGTTCTTAAGCGTGGCTCAAATTTTTCCATATACATCTTAAATTAAGTTTAGCATTGAAACGTACAAATGCAAAGCACAGACATTATGATAGATAGATAGGGTAGCTAGCCTTTCGCCCACAAAAACGCTGTAAAAAACGATTACCCTTAATAGCCTCATTCGACGTCCACGGGGAAAAAGAGATTCTAGGCGTAGGTACCTAACTCAGGCAATAAGAAATAAGCTAATATTCGTACTTCTTAACAAAATTCCCACTACAGTATTAATATCAGTAGCCCATTAGAAGTGAAACAAAATTAACAAAAGCGCACTAGAAACGCTCCGGAGTTGATAGTGAGAAATGGCAATATCTTTGGCCATTAATAAATGTTACAATAGCTGTTCCCCGGGCAGTGAAGGCCATTTAAATCAGTTGGAGCTGGCTTCCGTCCAGTGGCCCGGGACGTTCAATTTGTATTATAATTAGTTGCAGTTTAAACTTTCTTTTGTTTAACTACTTATTAAAGTCTAGAGAGGGAAAATAAATGGTAATACAACGGAGATACATGAATATATACCCCAGCACAGAGACAAAGCTTCTATGGAGCGTAAAAATGATCACATGATACGCTCAGCCATATAATGTAAACTGGCCAAGCCAGTTTTGTCCATGGGCGGCATTGAGGTGAACTCGTTGGTGAGGTAAGGTACACGAACTATATATATATACGAGCGTTAACCCGCGACTTCGTCCGCACAAATTATATACCAGATTTTAAGTCAGATCATAAGCTATCAAACAAAAAAGTTTCATGAAAATCGGTTCAGTAGTTTTTGCGTGATACTCGTTTACACAAACAAACACACAAACAAACACCCAAACAAACAGACAGACAAAAAATCCAAAAATTGGTGAAATGGAATCAGGGACACCTAAAAACCATATCGTAACTTTTTTTTTGTTAATATCTTCAATGTTCTGTACATTCTTATCAAACTTCCTGTTACAGTTTTATAATAGTATAGATATATACAGGTGTTACAAAACTACAAATAAACATTTAAAGGGGTGGTTAAAACCTTCAAACTGAACAACTTTCACTGTGGGATTAATATCGAAATCGCGAAAAAAGATTTGAAGATTTGACATAATAGCCATGATGCGATGCGTTTGCGATGTTCCATACTAAACTACAGATCTACTCGAGCTAAATGTATTGGACAAAAGATTTTTTTTTTCCCGATTTCGATATTGGTCCCATAGTGAAAGTTGTTCAGTTTGTTAGTCTTAACCACCCCCTTAAATATTTGTATTTTTGTAACACCTGTATATACCTTTAATCAATTTTTAAGTTCCATGTGTTCTAAAATCTAACTATGGCTATGAAGGTACCTACGTTTTAAACAAAAAAACAAGCAAAGGGCAAACCCATACGTAATAAAAAAAAATAAAAGAAAGAAAGAAAAATTTTATTTATTTAGATCTCCGACACACATTCAATCTTTTACATTATCACGGATAAATTTTTGTAAAATATTAAAAACAGAATACCTATTAATAAAAGAGATTGTTGGTGCAAAAAAACGAAAATTGATTAATTGGTAGAGTTTCCGTAGTTATATAAAATACGAAATAGAGATCTAAGGCACAGTAGGCATCTATAAGGAAAAAGTATCTAGTACTACATAACTAAAGTTTACCCAATTCCATTACGTAATGTATTGAATAAGCGATGCCACTGTAGGCATCTGTTATCGTAAGACCGTTAGACATTGTGTGCGATGCACTATGCAAGCCAAACTTGCCTCGATCCGGCCCCTACTACATGTTCAAATATTAATCTCTAATTATACTACTCCTCCAGGGACGAACTTCAGCTGAAAGTTTTATTAAAAGTTAGTCTAGGATCCCACTGAGAGAGGGACGAGCCAGGCGGGTTCAGAGTCGATAAGCGGAGGCAAAGTGGTCAACTTGCTGTCAGAGTGATTCAAGCTTCTTGAAAATGTCTGGTGCTCACGATAGATTGGTACCATAGAGATATAAAGAGATGCCAACCAACGCGCTGAATACGAAACCTAGTGTCGCATCACCACCAGTACCACGGGATAGAAAGTATTTTGTTAGCTTGAATGTGCTCACTATCCATTGCGGTATTAGAACTCAACGTTCGAATAATATTTAGAACTACGTAAGCATTGTAAACTATTTACACATAATATCTCAATTGGCTTTCAGCCTCTTAATATATTGAATCCTTACCGTCGCGAGCAATGTGTTCCGTTTTTGCGCATATTGCTGCGACACTGGCCCTGCCCCCTTTTCACATCTCCCTTTAGTTTTTGTGATCTGTGATTGGTACCTATAGGGCGGCTACTATAACACAATGTAATGTCCTATAACGTCTTCGTAACGAACTTAACTGAGGACTGTAGGTACCTAAACAAGTGCTTAGTGCCTGATTTCGAATAGCACCAACCCACACGGATATCGTAAGACGATTGAATCAAATCAAGCATCATCAACAACTCTCTGTCAGCTGATTAGAGACGCTGCATCCGATCCCTTCTGTAATCATAGTGGTTTCTCATTGCATTTGGTTTGGGAGACGAGAGAGTAATTCTATGTCGCTTTAACTCATACACATAAAAATATCCTGTTAGGCAAATAAGCTGTCGATGTAATCAAAATAGGCAGTAAGAAATCATCACAGAGATAATAGAGACGGAATACGAACCACTGACAGAATCTAACCACAGGCGGATCCCTCTAAGGTGGTTCCAGTCCATACAAAAGATTGATGCACAATACGCGTAGACAGAATTAATAAAAGTTATATTTTATATATGTAAAAATAGTATAGAAAATATAGCTGCCGCGTCACAAATAACATTTGAAATTTATAATATAATTACGAAGATATAAAGCTTTTAAAATTTTGTATGAAAAATTTCAAAGCTTTTTATTTTATATATTGCAAATGTTATTTGTGACGCGGCATCTAGATTTTCTAAACTATTTTTCCATTTATACAAAGTTACTTATATTAATACCGTCTACGCGTATTGTGCGTCAAAGTTTTGTATAAAATTGACCCCTCTGCAACCAACAGGGTTTTAGGGTAAACAAGTGTATTACTACTATTCTATTCTATTTTTATTTAATGGCGTCCGATGCGTTATCACAATTGTGCCAATGTCCCGTTATGTGGAGAGTACACGTATGTAGGAAAATGATTAGTAGCATTTCTGCCAATGTCAAGTAGTTTATTATAATCTCATGTTAACGTTTTATAGTTAAAACACAAAAGAGTTTACAAAATGGCGGAGCCACGTGCAAGCCTAACAGATGTCAATACGCACGCGTCTGACCTCCCCCAGACTTGCAGCGCGACTCGTGTATTACTTTAAGAGGTGGTTGTACCCGTCATATTCAACAAATTTCCTTTTTTTGGACTTTCCATACCAAATGCAATCTGCTGATAGAACGTATGTATGAAAAGTCAAAAGAAAATTGGAAATTTCAGGTTTCTTTGGGAATGTTATTCAGTATAATGGGTACAATCACCCCTTGAAGTAGTGCAACTGTTGTGTTTTACCCTAACACCCTGTATATTATTAAAATAACAAGAACAGCCCTACTACACAAGAGCCGAAGTTTTATTAAATTGCGCTATTTTACTCCGTAATTGTTTGCTGTTGCCTGCAATTAGGACATTGCTTGGCGTAAACTTACTTTTATTTAAGTTAGTAAGTGCTAATTAATAACTTTTCAATACACTTGCTTATAAAATGGCCCTTGTTTCACTGCAATTAGGCACATAATGACACCTATAATCAAACTGTGACTTTTTCATTTCTATTATTCACAAGTGAGTTATAGGTTTTTTATAGTAGGTATCTAAACTTCTTGGTTGAGTTCTTGAGTTGCTTTGTTCTTAAAAAAGTTTCGATACAAAAAAGATCATATTCAATAGTACAAATAAATTCTCTAAATAAACTTTTTATTTACTAAATAAAATGATTTTTTATTATTATTTTCTTCACAAGTGTGTTGAAAAACGTCGTTTGATACACGTGTGTATTGATGATTACCGTCCTCGGCTCTCTTAAGACCCTCGCCTACGGCTCGGGTCTCAATGGCGCCTCAGCGGTAATCAGCAACATTACACACTTGTACCATAATGTACTATTGTTCGGTTGTTACTAATTCATATACCAACTACACATTAAGGCAATGTGTTAAGGTTAAGATGATTTTACATTGACGGGCAAAATCTCAATGATTTCAAATTCTACAAAGAGCACCAAACCAGAGTACTTCATGCTATATTTTAGGCAAACCTTGGACATTTAGCTGTTTTTCATACAAAAAGGAAAAATTTACAAGATGAGGTAAGCACGTGCGATACTGAGTGAGTGCAAGCAAGATAAGAATACACCATTACCTATATTTCTCGGGACACTTCCTTCCAAGCGGGGTGAGGTTAAAATTTGTAGGGAGTGTCCTTACTGTACGAGAATAGGTAGGCGTAATAATATCTAGTACTACATGTCCGCCTTATTTGTACTTATTTGTATTCGTAATTCTTTATGTATACAAATGTATGTTCTGTTTTGGTGTGCAATAAAGTATAATTGATTGACTGATTGAACATCTGTTTTTGAATTAGAATACTTTTGTATTGGTATAAATTATTTAGCAGCAAGTTTTTGCAAATCATGATAAATTGTTAACCCAAATTGGCTCAAGTGGTTACGGTGTAGGCTTTGGTGTGTATTAATCGAGGGCTCTGCTCTTCTCGCTACGAAAAAAGAACGTGCGCACAGCCAAGGAGTAGAACGCCCTGCCTGCGTCAGTATTTCCGAGCGCTTACAACCCGAATTCCTTTAAAGTACGAGTGAATGCCTATTCACCATTCTTCTGGGTGAGCTCACTACATCTTCGACCCCATCTTCGTCCTGAGGACTAGATTGAGGCCAAGAGCAAACCAATACGTAATAATAATAAAAAAAAAAAGTGAGTGTATGTACGTAATTTTAAGAAAAAAACTTTACCTGCAGTTTAAAAATGCACATAAAATGCGGGCCTGGACCGATGCTTTATTTTTTAAAATTTCTTCAATTTAACCGTTCTTTCGTTAGGCCGTTCAAACAAATTGCTCTGTGAATAGCTGCAGAGCGTTTACAAATTCTCGGTTCGAGTTCAAGAGTTCACTTTAAACTTTTAAACGTTTTCGATGGGTACTTTGTAAACGGAACAGTTCGATTTGGTTTTTTTTTAAACCAAAGTCAAAGGGCTGGGACCTTTCTGAATTTATTTAGGTTGCACACTCTAAGCACTCACAATTTACTGAACACCAAATTTAAGCTATGTAACTTACGCTTTTTTTTAAAGGCAAACGCCCAATCCTGTCTCGCCTCAAAACTGGTAAATTTGAATTTGAATTTTTATAAGAAATGCTACACTAAAAAAGGATAATTTCCATCTCCTTGGGAAGTATGATATTTCTCATATTTTGTGTATAATTTTAGCTATTATACTATTTGTATGTGTTCTTTGATCATACTCATTTGTAATTTTTGAAACGATTTGAAACGAATACATTTCGTCGCGTGGGCAATGTTTTTTAAATATAGTTTAATAATAGTAGCTAATAATAGCTCTCAAATTTGGCAAATAATTTTTTTTTTCTTGCTACTCATAACATAACTCTTCATTAACTATACCTATCTAGGGAGGGCGCTTAATGTTTTAACGAGGGCTTTGAATAGCATCCGCCTTTTTCTTTGTTGGGTAAAATAAACACCTTTCTTTTTGAGTAAAAAGTCTTCCCCTTCAAAATATTAACCCATATGTGTACTGCGTAAAGCAGCATTTTGTTAAATAATGCAGTAAAGAACGAGGAGATATTCTGTAGAGTCAACCTTCAAACTTGATTCGTGTCGCTCTCCAACGAAACTTTAACACGATCCAGGAACTTTAATTACTTTCACGTCAACTAAAAATATGCCGTGTCACAGCATGAATAAGAGCCAAAACTGAATGGCACAGCTTTGTAACTTTATGAACCTGAGGAACACCAACCTTGCGGCAATTAATAAAGTAATTTGTTAGCTCAGGAATAAGATTCAAAATTAATATCGCAATCATTTGTTTACGACCTTCTCAAGCTGTAGATTAAAGTTTTGATTTAGTTAGCGTATCAATCAAAAATGTACCTAGTGTCATTAAAAGTAAGATTCACTTTGATAGCGCCAATTTAACATTTTCATTTCACAAGTATTTTATACGCATAGAACCGCAAATTTTATTATTTATATTATGTATTAAAAGGTTTGGTTTGGTTTATGTTTGCTATTTTCTTTTTCTGTGATTTTATTTGTTTCTGTTTATGTTTGGCTAACTACGGATTTAATTTTAATTCCTTACAATTTTAAACAGCGAACGAAACCGGTATAGATAATACCGGTATTTTTTGGTTACAACCTTTATTTTTTTAGAGGTAATCTTTATATCATTCTACTAACGGTCCGCGTACACAGAGATATGTTTTAATAAAAAATTGTTTCTTCATTAATATAGTCAGAATTCAATTTTAAGTAAGTACCTCGTTAGTCGTTACTAAACACAAATTAAATCAATTATAACAACAAACTTAAACTCAAACGTGAACATAAACTTAAACAATTTTGGTTCAATAAAATGTAAATAATCATCTCCTTTATTATCTCGATCTGTCCAATGCTGTAGCAACACTGAAAATAGTGCGCGCATCGCTCGTTGGGTGCTCCAAAATTTGCATCACCCGCTACAACAACGACGTTGTTCAATCAATTTTGTACTTTTGATTAGTAGAAATTAAAGATCATTTTTCAGTGTTATTAAAAACCACGCGCGCTTTAGGTCGCTCCGTCTATACTGACCCTTACCCGCACTCACCCGCATTCTCTTAAAGGTCATATTTAGGTTACCGGTATTAAAATCGGTTGTTACCTGGATAAAGGTAACATATAAATAAAGGTAACCGAAAATTGTCGGTCCCTGATTTTAAAACATCATCGTGCACACGGACTAATTGATGAATACAATGGATTAATTGACAACAGAGCAGACAAGTACAAAGGGCGAGCTTACCTCTGTCTGAAGTGATTTCTTCACTCAGACGCTCAATAGAGAGCCAAAAGTCAGGATACGTGCTTGAATAAAATACAGATCATTTTTGGAACGTTTGTGTACGCATTTCGCAAAAGCGTCTGAACCGCTTCAGATAGAGATCACGAGAAGTTTTAGAAAACATAGGGCTTAGCTTGAAGTCCTAGTTGAAGTCGCACTACTAATCGTCGTACTAGGGTTATTCACACAAGTATGTAATTATAATATAGTAGAATAGAGTAAAGTTTATTTGGACAAACATGCTGTTGCACAACTGTTATTTGCACATCTATTCTATTCCATTCTATTTTTAAAATAATGGTGTCCATCTTGGTATTGATGATTTTGCCAATGTCTAGTTTATGTAGCAAAAGTGTTATGGTTATATAAGTATTTTGGTGACTCCAAGGGTTGTTTTTCGAAAAGAACACTATCTTGAGTCACCACTAGAGCTTCGTTGTAGGCCGGGGAGGGGGCAACCGACGACCGACACGTGATGCGACTACCCAGTAGCAGACCTACAACACGACTCTATTTGCACATCGTTATCTTCTGATTGTGTGAGCCAATTGTAATGAAACATAAACAAAATTACTCTAGCGTGCTATCGAAAATTAGAAAATGTTACTTTAGAAAATACCAATATTCATTTACCTAAAGTTTAAAAAAATACTCAATCGCGCGCACAACCATCACACGAAGTCTTGGGCACAGCTTCTAGTTAGTAAATAAACTAAATTTAAGGATAGCTGTTGTCTTGCCAGTCGAGTATAGAGTGGAGTCCCGGTAGACTAACGTTGTAAACCAGACAGGGGATTGACTGGCGCTTCCGTAACCGGTTTAGTGCATAGAAACAGTGCAAACTTTGGTAATGGAATGTAACTGCTCGCAAAATACTGTTGGCTTACAATATAATTACTTACTGCTTAAAGAAGTATATTTTATTTACTTACAGTCCTTATAAAAGAGATGATCGGTTGGGTGGACATCTCTCAATTTCCCAAAATTATAATAATATTAAAACGGCAACGAAAAGTAAACAAAAATATGAACACTAAGTTAAATCTGATAGAAAGCTGGAAAATATATTCAACTCAATATCGGTTTGGCCTATTCGATGTCTCCGGTGACCAGCGGGCTGGCAGATCGGGCAGGCAGCTACCTCGGTCAGCGCATTAGCCTGGCCATACAAAAAGGTGACGCTGCCAGCCTCCTGGGCACCTCGCCGCCTTTATTTGTATGTAGTATAAGTTTCGTGTCTTTTTTGTTTTTTCTTTAGGTTAATGGTTATGTATATATCTGTTTTAAAATTGAATTCCTGGTGAAGGATGCTGGAACCCGTTGGATGAGGGCACCGCAGGACCGCTCGTTGTGGCAATCCCTGGAGGGAAACCATTTCCAGCAGTGGACGTCTATCGGCTGAGATGATGATAACACAAAACTAACAAATTAAATAAGTCAATATTACGCCAACTTACCGACTACGCTAAACAAAGTCAGAATAATATAGGTCAAATTGATAAGAACAAATAGTTTCTGCAAGTTCTCTGACAGTCCTCGAGATAAATACAGATTGGACATTTTTATCTGTGCCAATGCTGCATACTTCATTACAGTGAAGGATATTGGAGAAATACAGGGTGTAAAATACACCCTAGTTTTTAAGGGGGTTCTTCAGACCATCAAACTGAACAACTTTCACTGTGATCACCGAAATCGTGAAATAAAAGTCAGCTGTCCCATACATTTGAGTTGATTAGGAACTGCAGTTTTGTATGAAACAGCTGATTTTATTTTCGTAATTTCGAAGTTGGCTCCATAGTGAAAGTTGTTCAGTTTAATGGTCTGAGTTCACCGTTTCAGTATTTGCTAGGCTGTCACTTACACCCTGTATAGATCCTCTGCTTTTGATGCCGAATTCAACTCTATTTTAAACACACCTTTCCACATTGACTCAATCAAATCACGTAATCAGCTCATCGTGTTTCTTGTCTTCTTTTTTGATCAACTAAAATAAATGCAAATACAAAACTTGCATGTACAACATTCATTAGACCACATTCACACTGCACCCGTGACATTATCACAATAGCGTTAAATTGAAAGCCCAGTGAAACTTCAATTTAGAAGAACGTTTTTTGTACGAAAAGTCAGCTTTGCAATTCAGTTTTGAAAGCAAACTTCTATAGGCGATATTTTGATTGAATTTTAAAATTTTCGATGTCTGCCTCTAGTACAATTCTAAAGGGTTGCTTTGCTTTTATGTCGACGTAGTACGGTTTATTTTGCTGTACAAAAGTTCAAAAATGATTTTGGAATAGAGTTCTCGTTTTGTCGATCGAAATAGAATCTTTTTGTGGTAAATCTTTAAACAATAAAAGACATGACGCGTTTCATATTGGTCAATATTTTATTACCCAGGAAGCTGGCATAGGTATTTTACCGTACTCAGTTGTCTGTATTCCGATTCAAATTCCATGAAAAAGTTTCAATATTATACTGCATGAAATATATATAAGGTCTAACAAAATTAGGTGAAACTATTTTAAGGGGATGATCAGACCATCAAACTGAACAACTTTCTCTATGGGACCAATATTGAAATCGCGAAAAAAAAATCTACTGTCCCATACATTTAGGTCGAGTAGGTTTGTATGGAACAGCTGATTTTTTTTTCGCGATTTCGATATTGGTCCCATAGAGAAAGTGGTTCAGTTTTATGGTCTGATCATCCCCTTAAAATAGTTTCACCTAATTTTGTTAGACCTTATATATCACGTTCCAGAAAAAGTTCTACCGATACTTATTATGGTTGAAGATGGAAAAAAGTGTAACTTTTTTATTTAAAAACTGTTATTTTATGTTTCTATTCCGTACAATAATCCATCCGCAAACTGGCAACTGACTTTTTAACACTCTCCGCAGCATCATTGAGCTCATTGCGGTATAAGCGGTAGAAATTATTTATTTCATTGCGACAAACATTGACAAGCCATTTTTTGGAAAAGAATCAAGATACGGTGAACATAAAGCTATACTTTAAGGCCTTAGATCAAAGTAAAATTAATGGATAGGCCTTACGCGAACATTTCGAACCAGAAAAATGAGGCAAAACAATTGACACTTTTACTTCAAATATGTACCGAGATGACAGACATGTGTGCTAGTTTGTATGGACCAAGTTTGCTAGTAGCGTGCTTCAAATTAAAGCGCTTTGGGCGCATCCATTAATTCTACTTTGATCTAAGGTTTAAGGCAACACAATCTGACATTTTCCGGAAAGTGGGTCGTTAGGCGGTATAGACGCGGTTATAAGTATCTTACTGTAAGGCAAAGGTTGACAATATCCTATTACTAAAAGTCAATTGTTTTGTCGCATTTGATACGATAGCGATTCGTTACTGAACAGGAATTTAACTTTATAAATTGCAATATGATTGCAACCTACCATGACAGTCCAAACAAAGTGAGATTTTTCTCTTTGTTTTTGAAATTCATATTTCCGTTTTCATTTCCATATTATTCAAATATGAACATTTTATTATTCCACGTGAAGAATAGTTTCAACAGAAATTGTTGACGTATAAAATTTTCCGCCAATTAGCTTCAACATAACCTTTAAAATGTAAACCGTGATATGCAGCTCAAAAATGTGTATTATGCTCGTAATGCCTTGTAGTACAGGTTGGATATCTGCCAGCTAGCGAGGGTTTAAGTAGCTTGGTCTCATGATGTAGTCTAAGAGCTCTACCTTAAATGTTATTTCTAGTATCATCGGTGATTTGAGTACAAATAAAATACAAATAACAAAAAGAAGAAGTCAGTACAGTACACAAGATAAAATGGACCCCGCGTGCTGGAAACAAGAATCTCGGAAATCCTTTAAGATTTACGCCTACAAATACGGAATGCCGAATCAGAATAGAATTTCGTATGGATTTGCCCGCTCCGAAATTCCGATAATCCATAAGAAATTATAATTTCGCCCGTCTTTATGTATGCCGCAGGCCTAATCGGGCAAAAATTTCAATTGTAGATTAGAGTAACTGAAATTAAATGAGCTTACAAATTTTTTTGTATCGTGCTTTGATAAGTAAATAATAATAAATAATCTATTAATTGATTCATCGCAATAGCTTACTAATTATTTAAACATTTTTAGTTGCACTTACTACTTCTTGTCATCAAACAATTTTTCACATAGGTACAGTTCGATGATAATTAAGCTCAAAGTGACTTGTTAAAGGGCGATGATAGCCCATACGGAAGAGAGCTAGCGCCTCAATCACGAGGCCGCGGTTCGATTCCTGGCCTGTACCACTAAGTTCTTCGTAATTTATGTACGGTTGTATTTATCATTTACTAGCTCAGCGGTGAAGGAAACATCGTGAGGAAACTTGCATTCCCGAGAATGAAAAGAAAATACCATGAGTTCGGAGGTATGCGAAAAATATGGGTGAGCTTGGGGCGAACACAAAAGACCAGCGATAGTCGCAGTGTTACATAACGACTCTTGCTTGCAATAGCCCAACCACAAATTATTAATAATTCTTTGTTGTCTAAATACTTTCAACATTTTAACACATACTTATTTTTTGTTGAATACAGAATAGAAATGATTTTTGATTTATTGTTTATAAGGAAAAGCACCAACACATAAATTTGTAGGAAGTGCATGAACAAAACAAAACACTTCTACCAAATTAAAAGCTATTGGATTGTGGAAAAATGTGCATATTTTTATTGCAACGGCTCTCGGACTATTAAAGAGCAATGGCTTTCGGTAATGTAGTCTTTAAAATGTGGGAAGTGTAATTTAACAGAAAATGTATGGCGCCTTCATTACATTTTAATTCGCGACTTTATCAGCGAAAATTACTGTTTCGTTTCCCGGTTGAGTGCTATTTTGCATGTTGAAATTTTTGCAGTACCTAAAGTTATTGCTTTTTCCTTGTGCCTAATACATTTTTTATTCGTTGTTGACGTGCATAATAATATATGCAGAGGAATGATTTATAGATTATGTTCAACGTATTCATGGAGGGACAAGAAGAGTGCATCTATGTTTGGTGCACGCACATACGCACTACCTGACCACTTTAAGAAGTCACTACAGCCGCCCATAGAAGCCCATATTGCCTATGAAACATTATTTTGAGTGACAAACAGTCACTAATAAAATAAACGAATCTTAAACAAAATAGTCCTTTTTCTACTTTTTACACAAACTAGAAAAGTAACATGGAAAATCTGTGTTATTTTATTAACACGTTCCGGGACAGTGACCGGCTATAGCCGTGATAACAATAAAAGTTCTATTGTGTCTCGTTCACTGCCCCGGAACGTGTTAACTCACTTTGTTATTTTATTAACGAGAATTGGACAGACAAGACTAAGTAAAAAGAAATGGTTGTCTTTCTATTCTTATGCGGCATTGATATTGTATTCTATTCTTAGGTGGTAGTATATAAATTTGAGTAACAACAGAAAAGATACCTATAAATATACATAACCCCTTAACCTAAAGAAAAAAACAAAGGAGAAACAAAACTTTTAATATAAATAAAAATATATTCTAATTTGCCGAGGTGTTAGTTGTATTTTTAATGATACAACTTCCATCCAAGTAATAATGTATTTATTTATAAAAAAAATCATACATACATCATCTCATTTTTATATTTGAAATATTATACACATTACTAAATGCCTTCTAAGAATGAGAGTGTGTTTCAAATCTCTGATACATTGATATAAAACGCCTTACGTTGTTAAAAAATGTATTTATTTTCAACCACAAAACTAGTTGCAATAAAATATTATTGCTAGGACAATGTTTCTATAATACAACTAACTCCACGTACCAACCAATAAATACCAATCAATAATTTGGTACAGAAAACACAATGTTTGCTTCATAATAGCACTAGTATTTAACAACTTTAACACGTGCACCCAGAGCAGTGCCAGTTTTATTAAGAGACAGAAAAAGGCAAGGCGGCAGCTGCCACGACTCACTTCACTGACTTCACTAACTGAGAAAGTGAACAACTTTCATAGACTCGTATTCTTAAGCCACTTACAACAGTAACACTATGGCATTATTCTTACAGCTGACATAACTAACCTATATTTATACATACTTATGTTTGTATGTTTATGTGTACTAACTATATAACGTACTTATTATACGTGTTTCATGCGAATGAATTTACAGGGTGTAACCGAACACCCTAGTCATATTTAAGGGGCCATAGGTTCAGACGAATATTTTCTATTAGAAACGCGATTCAACCTGGCCATCCGAAAAGAGCGTGCGTGTGCCGTATTTTCGATTAAAAATAATTAACAAAAGTACTTTTTATAGATTTTTTTATGATTCCACTAGATAGACTAATGGGAATATGTGAGTATAAGTGGGATCGCACACGATGACGCATTAACCGCACGTAGAAGCACACACGGTGCGTTAATCCATCACCGTGTGTGCTTCTACGTGCGGTTGCATACAACTCGCTTCGCTTCGCAATCGCTTCTTAGCGATAAGACCGCCTTATTTTGTGCCTCTTGTATTTTATTTCTGTATTTTACTGTTTATGTTTTTGGTGTAAAATAAAGTATATTTGATTGATTGATTGAACTCCTTGCTTCACAAATGACGGACTGACGTCTGCCGCTCCGTCAATGCGTCATCGTGTATGATCCCTCTAAAAAATACCAAATATCGGAAACTATTTTAAGTTCTTCTAAAACGAGCAAAATGTCTAAAAATAGAAGAAAATACGTCATCTTTGTGACGATTTTTCTATAGAGTGAAGTAATTCCAATCGTGTATTCAATTAATGATTTCACTAGATAAACTATCCAAAAATACTAAGGTATGACTTTGGTTTCGATTAATTGTGTAAATCTAGTCGAAAAATGAAAAATAAAAGATGCCTCCAAGGTGTTTCATACTACCATAGGGCGTTTCTTTTTACCATACAACTTAACACTTTTCATTATGGCGCCAAATTAAAAATCACGAAAAAAATATCAGCTTTATATCTGCAAGTATAATATAGACTCAAATGTATGGGACAGCAGTTTTTTGAAAATTTCGATGTTAGCTCCATAGTGAAAGTCGTTCAGTTTTATAGTCTGAACTCTAAACTAAACCACCTCTTTAAATTACTAGGATGTTTTGTTACACTTTGTAATTTCATTTAATTTAATATAAATCTGAAATAATAATAATAATAAAATAAATTGGGCTAAGGGCTCACTCCCCGTCCCACTGGACAGAGTTTCGGTACTACTAGTGAAACGTGGATGTTCTGAGGTTTCAGAAAGTCTCTGACTACCCCCTTGGGGAATATAGTCGTGAGCATATGCTTATGCTATGCTTATAAAATAAATTTATTGTTTAATAAAAAAAACAAGTATTACAAAAAAAACTTAGTCATAATAAAGTACACATTAGATTTACAAAAACAGATGTCCGCTGATACTCAAAAAAGAAACCTGTCCTTTGAGTACCAGCAACCTTCCAGTAGCACAGAAAAAATACATGAACCTGAAATAACATCTTAATAATCATCCTACCCAGAAATGCGCTCATTGAGAAGTATGTGTGGTGTGACTGTGATGGACAAATTAAAAAATAGTTTTATTAGAGAACGTTGTGGTTTGAAAGAGGATGTAGTGACAAAAATAGAGAAAGGCATGTTGAAATGGTTTGGTCATGTGGAAAGAATGGATGAGAGCAGATTGAAGAGGGCAATCTATAAGGCAAGCGTAAGTGGAAATGTTGGGAGGGGACGGCCTAGACGTACATATACGAACCAAATTGGCGACGTGCTTAAAAAGGGCCAGGTCAGATCTACCCGTAACCAACGAGCATGCATGCAAGGACTTATGAATGTGGAGGAAGCTAGAAAGGTATGTCAGGATCGTAGCAGGTGGCGTTCCGTTGTCTCTGCCTACCCCAGTGGGAGACAGGCGTGAGAATATGTATGTATGTATGTACCCGGAATTAAATCTTACAGGTGAAAGTATTGGCAAGTTAAGTTTCTGGAAACAATGCACTCAAATGCAACAAAGCTTTTGGAAGCAGTGGCATAAGCAATACTTAGTTATGTTACAAAATAGAACTTAATGGAAAGGAGAGCAGGTCAATTTAAAAAAGGGAGTGATGGTGCTCATCAAAAATGACAATACCTTTTCACCATTATGTTGGCCCGTCGGTAGGGTAGTAGAGGTCATGCCAGGTAAAGATGGCAAGGTTAGGGCTTTGGTTGTAAGAACTCCAAAGGGTTTCGTAATACGGACGAGCATAACCAAGGTATGCCCGTTTCCTATGGATTACGATTAGATATAACTCCGTACTGTAAGATTTTTCCAGGCCCCCAATATGTTCCGAACATAGACTAAATTATATTTATGGTTTTTCATTCAAGCTGATACGTCAGTAACGTGCAGATTGTTTCGATTAAATACAATTATATTAACGCAGTGATAGGCTGTTATTCTTTGTGTTCCTTGTTTAACACCAGCGCCCGAAGGAATAAGCACGGTGAGGAACATAGGCACATAACTACTTTTGTAATGATCCCAAGTAAGCACTCACTATAGGCTTTTTGTTATGGAAACCATACTTCAACGGCACGAAAATAAGTATAACATCCATGACCGAACCGGGATTCGAACCCAGGACCCTGGTTTGGCAGTCCGGTGTGGTAACCATTACACCAACCGGGTCGTCATAAAATTATATTTAACAACATATTAATATGAATACCACCTTTTATTTTCCTCTAAATTCAAGGCGCATGACTCACATTGTTTCTCATCTTTAAAATAAACACACCTTGCCACGTAGACCTAGACTTTATTACTTAGGTAATAAGTCCTTTTAAAACAAACAAAATAAATCAAGTGTAAAGTAGAACGTTCAATAAAACTAAACAGAGTTTAAACGCTCGCCTCGCTAGCCCGCTGATTCTGTGCCAAACACATTTGCTAGCTGTTAACACCAGTTTTCCTAAAGATTTGGCTTCAAACGAAGCTTTTTAATCGTTTTCGTATGTGGTTACCCTTGCTTTTCAAGTTTAGTAGTATTTCTAGGGGTTAGGTTAATTTGCTTAAAGAATTGGAGATTCTATTTTTTAGGGTTCCGGTGTAAACAAGGAAGCCTTATAGTTTCGCAATGTCCGTCCGTCTGTCTGTCTGTCTGTCTGTCCGCGGCTTAGCTCAGAGACGCTTAGTACTAGAAAGCTGTAATTTGGCATGGTTACACATATTCGTCACGCCGACAAAGTGGTAAAATAAAGGTTTATGAGTACTTATTCAACAAAAAGCTACGGCGTAGCAAATGACTACGGCGTAGTGCCATCCAACGTAGCTATACTTTTTATTTTTAAAAATGTCTTTAGTGTAGAAAACTAAATCAAGATGTAACCTAACTAGTTATTACACAACTTAAGTATGATGTTATTAATCTTAACGGCCATTTATAATCTTTATTTAATTTCTAGTAATTCTTTATTCGCCAATTTGCCTGCGGTTCGTGATGTAAATTATTCAAATTTCCGGAGTATTGGCCTAACGGCTGCCACAGCCTTTTCGTTTGTAACCTTTAAAAATAAATGTTTTAATTTACATAATGTAACCGCGGCTTAATAACAGTCACAAGTTACAACACCAGGAAATATGTGAGAAATGAACCTTTTCACTTTTGAATGAACACTTTATAGAGTTTTACTTTAGCTTTAGATGATACGAGAGCTATTTTTATTTACTTATCGAGGGTAAATGAAACTATTTGTTCAACTCATGGATCCAGGTACATGCAAACGCACTGACATAATTTACACAGCCTTTCACCAAGAAAATATCAGACGTTTACGAAAAATATCAAGGCCAAAGCAAACGGCCTGTATCGCGAAACAGATCGAAATTTGCGTGCTCCAGCCCCTTCCAACATTCCTTCTGCCTATTTCTAACAAAAGTAGCATAAAACATCCAAAATTATTACAATAAATGAACGTGCAAAATCAGCGGCTGACTATTCATGTGGTAGTGGCGTGCAGTTCGATGTAGTTCGATCGTGGCGAAGCAAGGCGCGGAGGAAACGTCAGAAAAATCGAATTTCCATGCCGGCAGTCGAGGCTGAGGCGGCGCGGCGCGAACACCGCGCACACAGCGCCCGCGCGCGCTCGCGACCAGCCCCACGACCCGAGGCACGACCGAGCCGAGCACGCCGCCCGCGCCGCGCGCTCACACCTCCCGTGCACCTGCACGACCACGCGCCCCGCCTCATACAACTAGTTCACAACAGAACAGTGCTCAAAAGTGCCGCGTGTGTTTAAAAAAAAGTCTCTCGAATAGTTTTATATGGTTGGCTAATTAAGGGATTATGGGTTTGGCAACGAACGGTCCCGGTCGCGGGCCTGTTTGTCCTCCGACCACATAAATTCGTGTTCGTTTCTTGCTTTATTAAAAGGTGACGTCACACTCGCGGTCGATTTTCGTGTTTGCTATTGTCGTGTTATGAGCGAAAAAGTTCAATTTTCGTTAAAGGTCATTGCGAACGATAATTAATTAGCACATGAGTTGCATTGTCTCATCGTCAAGTGAAATTATTATGATTAGTTTGAAATGCAACGTTATTTTGCAGGCAACCTTCAGGTTTTATTGATTGTTTTCTATAAAATATTGCATTCTCGAGCGAAGTTGAATAGTAGGTGAAATTAATAATTGTGCGGTTGAGTTCCGCTGCAAGCTCAAACTTTTGTCATATATTCTGCGAGTAAAAACAGATAAGTTGACATTGTGTAGGAAGATTTATAATTTCCGCATTTATACAAGGCAAACCACTATAAACATTTTAATTATACGGGCAAAACAAATTAAATTTCCAACTTTAACACTACATAGCAGTAATGAGACAAGGAGTAAATAGGCTTGGAAATGTACAAAGATTATAATTGTCAAGCTATATTTCTACCGTTTGTCATCAATAAGTGTTAAAATATTCTGAAATTTTCAAACCTTGTCAGTACATTTATTAATAGTTTTTAAGTACCTATTCAAAATAAAGTGTAAGGGAGAAGAATCTTTGAATAGACTTAATAGGTTCTGAATCATCAGTGTAAAAAGTATAAGGTATATGCAAAACAAATACTGTATACAGGGTGAAATTGATATCATTAGCATCCTTTTAAACTAAGAGTCTACCCATCAAACTGAACAACTTTTAAAACGCAAACCGATCGGAGCAAAACAAATCTGCTGTTCCATACTGAACTGAAGTGTATGCAACACCAAATTTTTTTTTGTTCCGATTGGTTTGCTCCCATAGTAAAAGTTGTTCAGTTTGATGGGTAGACTATTAGTTTAAAAGGATGCTAATGATATCAATTTCACCCTGTATATCTTTCAAGTTCTTATGACGGTTTTCGGTATTTGCCTCAATTTAATTGTTCAATGTTAACAATAACTAACTACGTAATATATTATTATTACAGCACATAATCCTATAATATATGCGGCAATATATTACTGCTGACAATAAAGCCTTTCGACGTTCGTATTAGGAGATAACGTAACTTTTTATCTAATATTTTGTCTCAGAGTTCGTCTCTTACTTGATAAATATCAAGTGGAAGAAATATGCTCTTACATTGAAAAGGTCAAGATATTCTCTGTTGAAATACCACTTGTATGCTTAGATCAAAGTAAAATTGATGGATAGGCCCAAAGCGCGTTAAGTTGAAGCACACAACTAGACCACTTGGTCCACACAAACTAGCACACTTGCTGTTAGTTGCAGAAACGCTCTTTAGAGTTAATCCTCCATTAAATCTCTTGATAGCTTTTTCTACGTCAACAAGACAAAAAGTTACAGCAAGAGATTTAATGGAGAATTAACTTTAATGAGCGTTTCTGCAACTGCGTGTTGGTCTGTCATCTCGGTTTATATTTGAAGTAAAACTGTAATTTGTTTTGCTTCATTTTTCTGGTTTGAAATATTCGCGTAAGGGCCTATCCATTAATTTTACTTTGATCTAAGCTTGTGTGTGTGTCAGATAGTAAGTAAATTATTGAATGGTACGATTTATATCCAAGTCTTTATCTTTGGTAAAAGAAATGTCGCACATACATTGTTATACATTATTAACTTTGATAGTATTGTGAAATTAATCAGACAAAACTTGTTTCAAGTTTAGATTAGGCTAGGTTTCTGTATACCACTACAAGGTTACATGAAAAACGTTTATAATAAGTAAAATGCTTTTCAATAACAGCTTGACCGTAAACCAAAGCAAGATTACAATAGGTATAACCAAAAGAAACAAGAAATGTATCATATTTGTTGCACAAGGTGTAGGTATGCATTTCTGAAAATAGTTTGTCAATAGACAAATGAAAATGTATGTATTGTGGATCATAGGTAAATTAGATGTTGTACATAGAAAAAAAACAGTTCAGCTATGTCCTGCCACATGAGCGTACAATATTATAGAAAAATATGCAAGCAAGAAAAAATTTAAACAAGCACTAAAAATAACTAGTGATAAAAACAAATATTACAATTATACAATTTGGTGTATTTACAATGGCAAAAAATATATATATAACAAGTTCACAATTTGGTACATTAGATGGATTTGTCAGCAAGGAATCCGTCAAGACTATAGTAACACAACATCAAGTCAAATTGTGGTCTTAACTTCAAATTCGCAAACTGTTAAGCAGCCAAAACAATAAAATACAAAGAAAGTATCGTTATAAAACCATGGTAACTTATAATAGCATCATGACCTATTTTGTAAGTATACATTGTTGTTCAAAACAACGTGAAAACTATCTTTATTCGTTTCGATTCGTGTGGCATGAAAACAAATAAGTGCAGTGTAAATTATAGGCTGGAAATGTATAAGATACTACTTGATGAAAAACTAGCTCGTTTTATTGTTTGCTGACTAAATATAGTATTGATTTTATAATATAGATTTTTACTAACCTAATGTGTCTACTATTTCTTTAAGATGGTTACAGAGGGGTCAATTTTATACAAAACTTTGACGCACAATACGCGTAGATGGTATTAATATCAGTAACTTTGTATATATGGAAAAATAGTTTAGGAAATATAGATGCCGCGTCACAAATAACATTTGCAATTTATAAAATAATTACGAAGATATAAAGATTTGAAATTTTTCATCCAAAATTTTATAACACCGTAATTTTATTATAAATTGCAAATGTTATTTGTGACGCGGCAACTAGATTTTTTCAACTATTTTTCCATGTATAAAATATTACTTTTATTAATTTCGTCTACGCGTATTGTGCGTCAAACTTTTGTATGGACTGAAACCACCTTAAACTTCGATCATGAAACAATGTCTCATTCATTTTAAACAATAAATTGTTTTTACTTATATTTATACATTGAAAACTGCTGCAAACCATTGAAATCTTTGATAAACAATCAAAGCTCCAAAAATGGCACAGCCAAAAGAGCTCCTATAGAGCTCTTTTGCCAAATAGCTGACACTAAAAATTCCAAATACGACTAAGTTTATTAATAAAATAAAACGTAACCAGCATGCATGCCTACTTGTGTGGGTTATTGTGTCAATTCTGAAAAAAACTTAGTAATATTTTATATGAGACTTGGAGTCTATAAGTAAAATATTTACTTATAGTATATTTATAATCTGAAAACTTTCCCCCGCATTCCATATTTCTAGGTTCGCTCACTTTTATATGAATTTGGACTGTACATTAATATCTCTAATTTGTTCATGAATAACGTGACTTTTACAGTATTTCACTCACGCGACGATTGTACCGCCATCTGGTTGATTTGCATAAAAATATAATTTTAATCAAATAAACCTGCTATTTTTGCAATTTCGTTGATATCGTTTGATTATAAAGTTAACTTAGATGTTCTATGATATTTTATGATTGGTATTGGTTTATTAACAAAAGAGAGAGCCAAAGGACCTGGAGTGCGATTTTTTGGAAATCCTACGTGTAAATGTCAGTAAAAAAGGTATTTCGTGATATTACTATGGAGCTTATTCATCACTCGATCATGTTTTTGTAATTGTTAGATTAAAAAAACACTTCAGAGCCAGGCGGGTTTCTTTTGTAGGTTTATTGTCTTTCTGTTTTGTCTTATACAAATATTTGTAACATATGTAACGTAATTTATCTAGGTAAGTAAATCACTATGGCATCTAAAATATTAGTAGTATATCTGATCATTAACAATCTTTTAAAAAAAACTCTATTAGTAAATCATTAGCTACAAAATCATGTATTGAAGTAAAACTATGTTCTTTATGTAAAATAACAATGTTATGTATAGATGTAATGAAGTATAATTATATAATAAGATATATATATTTACTTATCGTATCTATTATTCAATCACCACCATCCGAGGCACCTTAGTCGTTTGTGATTGAGTTTAAATTTAAACAAACTTGGGCGCAATACATTTATAAGTTGTCAAACTACCCACACACCTCGTCAAGGTGGTTATTAAAATCACATTATCTGTTTCGAGCGAAGTGATGACTTGAAATGTTTTCAACGTAGGTATTTCTGTTTTGATTTCTGTAGGAACATTAGTTGTTTAGAATAAAATATTCTTCATAATTTTGACCTAATTCTGTTTACTTTCTTCTTTCTCTTTTTGTCTCATAAAGAATTTTTATATAAATATGTAAAATTACTTTCTTTTGAACCTAAATACTTGCTTTTACCAAATTATCATTACCATTAATATATCACTGTTTTCAATATGTTAGTTTAGATATCTTAGATAGAAAACCGTTTCAGAAAACATACATTTAAAATATTTGTCAATACTAGTTTTGTGAATGGATAATTTGATAGGTATAAAATAGATATAATTATGATGATATCACTATAATTATTACGAATAAAAATACTATAATTAATGGCATAATACCAATAACAAAAAAATACTTATTACTAATATATTACTAATATTATAAATATGACAGTTTGTACGATGTTTGGACTCAATAACTTATAAACGGCTAAACTGATTGGGATGAAATTCTCTGGAAATTTTATGCGTGTCAAACGCATACTTTTTTATAGTCAACGCAGACAAAGTGACGCAAAAGTTAGTTCATTGATAAAAGCAGTAAGTACCTACAAAAATATAAAATACACCTTACAATAGCATTCGTTACGGCTCGTCGATCTCAATCCCCAAGCATGAATGTTGCTCCCATTCGAGCTACATTTTCCATGTAATATTTAAAATAACCTGAACTTTCTATTTCGAATTCAATACGTGAACGTGAAAAGATATGAAAGGCTTTACTCTGAAAGAAATTTCATATTAGCATCGACCGCTGTGACCACGGCGGAAAATTCAGTTTGTTGCAGTAATATTCTGAATGGGAAATATTATTTGTAAATGTTTTTTTGGTTCGTTAATTGCTTTATTCATGTCAACAGTGAATTTATTTAAACGTTCAGTGTACGGTGCATTAAACAGTGAGCGCATGGTTTTACTATGACATAAAGAATTAAATAGCATTTTAATTAATTTATTATTTAATCGTTATTGCTGGTTTGGTTTCTATGGAAAGAATGGTATCGGCATGTCAGGTGAGCATGTCTAGGTCAATCTACTGGCCGACGTTCAGTGGGTCACTCCAGGTATAGTTGGAATGACGAACTGGAGGCTGATCTACGCAAGCTTCAAGCCAGTTACTGGCGAGAGGATGCGCAGGATCAGGAAGAGTGGGGTACTTTCAGTGGCCAAGACCCACTTTGGGTAGCTGAGCCTGCAGAGTTAGTTAATTGATCTCCTGACAAATTGAACAAAATATTATAATTTCAAACTCAAAATAATTTATTCAATACAGCATAGCATAGTATAGAAAATTCTCACGACTATATTACCCGAGGGTAGTCAGAAATATTCTGAAACCTCAGAACATCCACGTTTGACTAATACCTATTCAATACAGGGTGTAACAAAACACCCTAATAATACTTAAGGCGGTGCTTCAGTCCATCAAATTGAACAAATTTCACTATGGAGCCAACTTCGCCAAATCGCGAAATAAAAATCAGCTGTTTGATACAAAACTACAATACCGGCTCGACTCAAATGTATGGGACAACTGATTTTTTTTAATTTTTTCTCGGTGTTGGCTCCATAGTGAAAGTTGTTCAGTTTGATGGTCTGACGCATCTCCGTTGCATTACTAGGGTGTTTTGTTACATCCTGTATAGGAGTTTGAAGTCCACTTATTAAAAGTCAAATATTTTTTTAAGCTACCACCGCATCGTCAAACGCGGTGAAAACTGTTTACATTTAGATATTCAGGATCAATCAGGATGAAAACATTCGAGTATGACAAGTGAAATTAGTAATAACATTTTCTTTTTTAAATTCGTTTTTTTTTTTGGAGCTTTTAACCCTGAGATTACGTCAGCCCCAAATTACGACTATTCAATACAAAGGAACCTCTAGTAATTTGTAATAACTCCACGAGAAGAAAACATGTGGTTGAAGCAGGTAACCGCACGGTAACCGACGCCGACGGTAATTTTGTCTACTTAATGTCTAACCACGCAAGTCTATCGCGGCCTTGATCCGTCTACATGACGTCACTAAACGAAACGACATTCGTTTTGTATTTTAACTAGCCTGTCTTCACAACATTTCGGCAATGAACTCTTTTACTTAGTTTGTAGGAAAAAATATTTACGTTTTTAGAAAATGCAATTTTATTTGATTTGAGATTCAGAATTAGCTCAATAAAGTATCAACTCGGAGTCACGTTGCAGATTCTGACCCGAGCACTCGTCTCGCGTGGATTTCGCGCGTCGCGTTTTTGCCTGTCACGAGGCTCCGCAATCCTCAATCTCTTCTTGTTCTTGACCAAAAACAATCCCTGAGATTGGGATAGATTCTCCCATAAACACTTGACACTGGCGGAAATGCAGTGCTAACGCACAAGCAAGATCCATTAATTATAAATGAAAAAAAAAGTATCAACTCGGTTAAAAGGCAAAATTCTTGAATATTTCACGTAACACAATTAAAATAAACAATTTATTTAGATCTATGACCATGCTGGACCAGTGTTTCCCAAAACATTGTTCTGCCATGGCCCGGTAATTTTTACACTGCCCCTTCGTGACCCACTTAATACTTTTAAAACCAAGCTGGTTTTATGAGGTAAAATAATACACACTTATTAATAGTAAAAATGTTTTATTAATATATTAATACTACGTATTTTGGTATCGCCTATTTAGTCACTAAATTTTAGTGCGAAGTATGGAGCTGCTGCTTATTTTAAAACAAGGCGGGAATGTCGGGTCGCGACTCGGCTAATGGGAACCGCTGTGTTAGACAGATCAAATTCGAATTTTGAAAACTTCTGGTTTGCTATTCGAATTATTATCTTACTGCGTTCAAAGTAGATTATTGTCTTAAATTAAAAAAAAAAAAAATTTATCCAAAATAATATTATACAAATAGCTTTTTGACGTAATTTTGTCTACTACCACCGCTTCGGAAGGTGCCGTTGTACACACACACACACACACACACACACACACACATTGAATTACATAACGCAATATTGTCAAGATCAGAGAGAATGGAATCACTACGTTTTAAGAGTCGGCACTGCCTAACTGGCTTCGAAATCCAAAATAGTATGAAGCTAGTGTAGACCGGGGTATTAAATCTTTGAAGCCCATACAATCTAGTGTAGTTCATAAAATTACAATTTTGTTCTGAGTGTCGCGGCACTGGTCAAGATCAGCTAAGGATAAAATGAATTTTTTTAACGTATGGCTTGGAAAGCTTCTCTCATATAAAGTAGTAATACTTATGTGTGTAACAACGCAATATAAGGTATACGATAATAACGCAATATAATAAGTATGCGGCGTGTCTGCCAATATGTCTACCGTGTAATAATGGCGGGAAACTGTTTTTAGGTTGCGTTTGTTTGCACGGCCATTTACAACAAGGCTACTCTAGCTTTTATCTATGGTATATATAATAGGGAATCGGACAATTAGTCAAATTAGCAACTTTTAATCGAACGTCAAAACGGGCGGGATCTATGAAAAATTTTGCTAAATACTAACAAGTGACGTCATCAACATTTAATGAAACATTTAAAAATAAAGCTATACTCACATTTTTAGTTTTTTTTTAGCTTGTTATTAAATGTTTTATTTACTAAGAAGATAAAACTATAATATATATTATGCAGTCCGCTCCCCTATTATACAGGGTGTTACAAAAATACAAATAAACATTTAAGGGGGTGGGTAAGACCATCAAACTGAACAACTTTCACTATGGGACCAAAATCGAAATCGCGAATAAAAAAAATCGGTTGTTCCATTATCATCATCATCATATCACCCGATAGACGTCCACTGCTGGACATAGGCATCCCCCAAAATGAGGAGGTTTGCCATAATCGCCATGATGCGATGCGTTTGTGATGTTCCATACAGATCTACTCGAGCTAAATGTATGGGACAAAAGATTTTTTTTTCGCGATTTTGATGTTGGTCCCATAGTGAAAGTTGTTCAGTTTGTTGGTCTAAACCACCCCCTTAAAAGTTTTCAATTTTTATTCTTACTTCTATAACACCCTGTATATAGCCTGACCAGAAATATAAGAAACCTGGCTTGGTGACGATGCAATCGACTATAACCCTTAACGTCAATGTTAACATTACGTTTCAATGATTTTCCGCAACATGACGAGGTTTTTTATTTTTTTGGTCGGGCCTACACAACTACACAACTAAACGAATACATTACATAAACAAGTAACAGAAAAGTAAGTACATTATGGTACAAGTGTGTAATGTTGGTGATTACCGCTGAGGCGCCATTGAGAGAACATCTTAAGAGAGCCGAGGACGGTAATCATCAATACACACGTGTATCATACGACGTTTTTCAACACACTTGTGAAGAAAATAATAATAAAAAATCATTTTATTTAGTAAATAAAAACTTTATTTAGAGAATTTATTTGTACTATTGAATATGATCTTTTTTGTATCGAAATTTTTTTAAGAACAAAGCAACTCAAGAACTCAACCAAGAAGTTTAGATACCTACTATAAAAAACCTATAACTCACTTGTGAATAATAGTAATGAAAAAGTCACAGTTTGATTATAGGTGTCATTATGTGCCTAATTGCGGTGAAATAAGGGCCATTTTATGAGCAATTGTGTTGAAAACAAATTTACACTAATATAATTTGAGATCAAGTAATGCTTGCAGTATAATTATTATAATATAAAATATTTATAAAAACTATTCAAAATTAATAATTCTAGTTTGCTAAACTGTGTTAAAATCGAAATGAGAAAATCCCATTATACTAAAAACTCATCTTTGTCGCATATTTCGATATGTTGATGTCTCGAGAAGTGTTTATTTCAAAAAAATTTAAGTCCCAGAAGTAATCATTTTCCATAAAATCATTTTTAATAACGATGAATTGCTATATGGCTAGAAATATCTGACTTTAATAACCACATACATAACAGCACGTGTTGTCATGTAACCGGGTAGCTTTTAAGCCAAAAAGTATTTAAACAATAGCAATAAATGATTATGATTAAACTTAAACGTATTAAACCAATGCTCTATCTCTCTCACTTTTCATACTGATAGCAGCGTCATACTTATTTGAACATGTTAAGGTGGTTGCAGAGGGGTCAATTTTTTACAAAGATATAAAGCTTTATATCTTCGTAATTATATTATAAACGAGCGTTAACCCGCGACTTCGTCCGCACAAATTTTATACCAGATTTTAAGTCAGATCATAAGCTATCAAACAAAAAAAGTTTCATCAAAATCGGTTCAGTAGTTTTTGCGTGATACTCGTTCAAACAAACAGACAGACAAAAAATCCAAAAATTGGTGAAATGGAATCAGGGACACCTAAAAACCATATCGTAACTTTTTTTTTGTTAATATCTTCAATGTACAGACAAACTTCCTATTACAGTTTTATAATAGTATAGATTGCATATGTTATTTGTGACGCGGCAACTAAATTTTCTAAACTATTTTTCCATATATAAAATATTACTTTTATTAATTCCGTCTACGCGTATTGTGCGTCAAACTTTTGTATGGACTGAAACCACCTTAACACTTTCGCGGACACTGAACGAGACACAATAGAACGTTTATTGTTATCACTGCTATAGCCGGTCGTTGTCCGCGAACGTGTTAAATACTTTTATGCGAGCCATCCTCAACTTTGATTAGATTTTAGATTTTTTTTGAAGAAAAATATTGGAGTACTTTTACATCTAATCGTAACCAGTAGTAAAACACCAACAGATACAATCCCATAGATAAATCGAGAACGGATTTTAAACGTTTAATATAAGCCCGTATTTCGGTCACTACCAGATATTCTAGGCGTACGCTACCTATTATCGGATCGGAATGAACTTACTATATCAACCACAGAGTAGAAGAACGTGCCTATAGCACCAGTAGTTAAAAATATAAAGTTGAATAAAATTCAGTAAAAAAGACTGTCAAACAAGATTTTGAAAGCTGTCACAGATTAGCTAGTTCAAGTCTGAATTCTCTAAGGTTCAAATCGATGTAGTCTAGACTTGTATTATAATCACTAGATTAACGATATTTCATAATTTGTTTACGATTTGTACTTTTCACACAAATATTTTGTCCCTCGTCAGATTCCAATTTCAACGTGTACAACCACACATTGATTCGATTAGGTAGTTTCTACCCGAGCCTTATTGCGGCATCTCCCGCAACACCTCTAGACGTGTGCTAAAGGAATGGGCCGTGGACCAAAGCCGTAAGCTCTGGTCGGATACACCAGGACTGAGGCATGCGAAAGAACTTGTGACCGGCTTTTCAAACAGACATACCTCAGATGCCATCAATTCAAACCGCAACGACTTAAGGCTCTTAGTACGAGCCTTAACAGGACACTGCAAGTTAAACAAACACCTACACAGAATGGGGCTTGTAGACTCACCCACTTGCAGATTTTGCTGTGAAGCAGAGGAAACGCCCATACATCTCCTCTGCGAATGCGAAGTGCTCATTCACAGCAGGAGTCGCCATCTAGGTGGATACATATAACACCTACTGACATCAGGGACCTCCCCTCCAAAAGCATAACACGGTTCATGAAGTCCGTGGGCCTAGGAAATGACCTTTAGGTCTAGGGTGACAGCTACAATAGATCTATCTAGGTCGCAGTAGCTATTTGGTCATTGACCAAGCCCTTATAACCAAATAATAATAATTAGGTAGTTTCTATCGTACGGACGACGGTGCCTTGATTGTGCCGAGCGGCTTCGTATAGCACCAACCTAAGTCGGGTGTCAGATGGCGACTAATTTCTTCAGGCATCTTACACATCTTTGACGACCGTCCTGGCATCAAAGGTGAGCTCGGATTCAGTGGCTACACTGAATTTGATCTCACCTCTGATCTTATCGGTCTTCCGTTCTCTCACATAAGAGGGTAAGGATAAGAGAGTACATCTGTGTTAGGCGCGTAAACTTATGTACTTTAAACTATCTTGTTGCCTGTCTACAGGGTGAAATTGATATCATTAGCATCCTTTTAAACTAAGAGTCTACCCATCCAACTGTACAACTTTTACTATGGGAGCATACCAATCAGAGCAAGAAAAAAAATCTGCTGTTCCATACTAAACTGCAATCCCCACTCGACTCATATGTATGCAACAGCAGATTTTTTGTTGCTCCGATCGGTTTGCTCCCATAGTAAAAGATGTTCATATGGTTAGACTCTTGGTTTAAAAGGATGCTAATGATATTAATTTCACCCTGTATAAACATAAGCAGTCGCCGTAGTTAAAATTGACCAGGAATCCATCATCATTATCATCATATATGGACAGCTTAAGAGCATGAATAAGTTTCCTTATTATGTTTTCCTTACCAAGAACCCAATGTTATGTCCTTGGATAAGTTATATTTCAAGATAGACAGTCGAAGCTACGAACACTTAGAAAAAAACTACATCCAGTACTGGCCTCTAAACCCTTCCCATATACACACACACAGACATAATTTGTATGACGCCTCACGCACACCAACCTAAGAAAGTTGGCCCCTTTTGTTTTATACGGTAGAAATATGTAGATGACACGAATGTATCAAGACCTCCGCTTCCAAGTACCTAGTAGACAAAGTTGTATTACGTTATGCAACACAACCTGCCCACCAAATAATTTCTACTCTACACGTGTTTCGCTCCACCAAGGAGCATCCTCAGGAGTTAGACCGACGAGCGTCCGACACCGAGTCGGACGCTCGGCGGAGTAACAACTCTGTTTCGAACGTTCGTCGGTCTAACTCCTGAGGATGCTCCTTGGTGGAGCGAAACACGTGTAGAGTAGAAATTATTTGGTGGGCAGGTTGTGTTGCATAACGTAATACAACTTTGTCTACTAGGTACTTGGAAGCGGAGGTCTTGATACATTCGTGTCATCTACATATTTCTACCGTATAAAACAAAAGGGGCCAACTTTCTTAGGTTGGTGTGCGTGAGGCGTCATACAAATTATGTCTGTGTGTGTGTATATGGGAAGGGTTTAGAGGGTCATGGATTTCCGCAAAGTAACGCCTGATTCAATTAATTATACGGTAGAATTATTCGAGATATATCTATCTATCTATTTATCTATATATCTATATTTATATCTATATCTATATCTATATCTATATCTATATCTATATCTATATCTATATACTATTATAAAACTGTAACAGGAAGTTTGTCTGTACATTGAAGATATTAACAAAAAAAAGTTACGGTATGGTTTTTAGGTGTCCCTGATTCCATTTCACCAATTTTTGGATTTTTTGTCCGTCTGTTTGTTTGTGTGTTTGTATGGGTGTTTGTTTGTTTGAACGAGTATCACGCAAAAACTACTGAACCGATTTTGATGCAACTTCTTTTGTTTTATAGCTAATGATCTGACTTAAAATCTGGTATATATTTTATGCAGACAAAGCCATGGGTTAATTAGTTATATTTGTAAGTCTAACGATTGTATAAAGCAAACGTTTGCAAAAACATAATTTTTTAGTGCAAACAACGTACTACTGCGGTGATAGTCAAGTTGTTTTTTATTACCTACTCCTGAGCAAAATTAGGTCGAACATTTCAATAAAATTACCATGTTACCCATATCTCCCCTTTATGAGAGTACTAGTTACAGTTCATATACGAAGTCTCGCGATTTTAACGATTATAAAACTTATGTCGAAGCGATAAGTGTTTTATCAGGGGTTTTCTTATGTGGTGTAACTGTAGTGGAAATAGCATCGTGAGGGTAGAAGGTGGAGAGGTCGTTTGATTACGATGAAGCGTTAAACCTATTTCTGGGGTCACAGGTCACTTTTCTAATGACCATGCTAATCTTACAATCAGAGGGCCAAGTGTTATCTCGCGCCTTTTTTCTCGCTCTGTTATGCACCAAGTGAAGGAAAGTAAGTAGTCGGGGAAATCTACGGAATTTTGTATGGAGTAGGTTGGATTAATTGCACTTTAGGTGGTAATTTGGAATATAGTAGATACATACCTGAAAAACATAAATTCTCAATAATCTCCGATTTTTTATTGTGTAATATTGAATAATTAAGATATTTACAAAACATTAAATTAAGGTATGAACAAAAAATAGAAAACTGGTGATTTTGTACAGGACGGCTTCCTTCAATACTTTTTTACTTATAACAATAATAATCCCCGGTTAATATCGTATATTTGAGTAGATATTAAAATTTTATATTTTGTAAGTAGGTATTCAAAAATTATAACCTCAAAACTAAATTATTTACTGTTTGTTCGTACACATTTAGATAAGATTTGCCTTGTGATAATTAAGTGTCTCTTTTGCTGGTATGCTGAAAGAAATATCTTTAGAAATAAGTTTGCCCTTTGTACATTTATATCTATTTTAAGGTAAATCTGTCCTGAGCCTACATAACCACGAAATCTCGACAAAAGTGTTATAAACGAACAGTAATATTACTTCAAACACAATTTACTAAAGTGTCTTTAATGCAATCTCAAACCGTATTTTTCCTAGACTAAAAGGGCAACATACATAACTAAACCGCATTATACCTACGTAGAGATCTAATACGATAACATGACCCGCCCCTCCGAATGTTTTCAAAGTGTTGTCGCAACGCATGTGTGGGTGACGGACGTTACACAAAATCAAATACACGGATTCTGACTCGACTAGTGGTGTCACTTAATGGTTCATCATTATCAGTATAGCGAGCCCGTTTGAATGAAGCTTTGACTAAAAAGGTAAAGGTATGAAGTATCCAGGATGTGACGATATACAAAGTTCAGGCACCTTGCATACGCCGTAGTACATTCGTAGCGCTACGAGCTACGCGTGTGCTACGAGGAATGTTGATAGCGTTCGATTTAAAAATTCCTTAAAGTATAAATCTCGCTAATGAATTGGTTAGAATAATTGTACGTTCCTTACAAGTTTGTTACGCAATTATTTTAAACGTTTAGCACGATTTTAATTCTTCTATTGTAACTAATTTGGTTTCATTCAAACTAACTTTGCATTTTTCAGTATTTTCGAAGAACACAAAAAATAATCAATCAATTATACTTTATTTTACACCAAAAAACATAGTACACAGAGAGTAAACAGACAGGAAATACAGAAGTTACAAAAAAAGGTCTTATCGCTAAAAAGCGATTTCTTTCAGACAACCTTAAATAATGCATAGAAAAATCTAATAATTTGTATATAGGTATACAGAATTCAGAGAAACTTTCCCTGAGGAACATGGGTCGAAAACGAAAAAAAAATTTTGAAGCACAGATCGATTGTAAAAAAAAAATTCGTTTTTTAAACCTTGTTACTTAGGCAAAGTTGTTTCGTTTCATTGTCAAAATACAAATCAAATAAACATTTATTTCAGACCATCGATCCATAAAAGCGTTAGTAAGGGCTTAAAAACTATGTTTGTATTACAATAAGAACGATCGATTGTAAAAAAAAAATTCGTTTTTCAAACCTTGTTACTTAGGCAAAGTTGTTTCGTTTCATTGTCAAAATACAAATCAAATAAACATTTATTTCAGACCATCGATCCATAAAAGCGTTAGTAAGGGCTTAAAAACTATGTTTGTATTACAATAAGAACAAGAATAAATTAAAGAATTATACTATATTTTACAATTAAATTTTAATATACACCCTTAAAATTATATGAGCGTTATCCCGCGACTTCGTCCGCACAAATTATATACCAGATTTTAAGTCAGATAATAAGCTATCAAACAAAAAAAGTTTCATCAAAATCGGTACGTTAGTTTTTGCGAGATGCTCGTTCAAACAAACAAACATACAAACATACAAACAGACAGACAAAAAATCCAAAAATTGGTGATATGGAATCAGGGATACCTAAAAACCATATCGTAACTTTTTTTTTATTAATATCTTCAATTCCTGTTACAGTTTTATAATAGTTTAGATTAAAAGCTAATAATTTCGAATTTTGGTACCTTCTATAAAATGACATGTTGTCCATTATTAGAATAAACGACCAAATAAAACTAATCGTTACTTTAGTTTTGAGACATCAAAACGGGTGTTGGTAATTCAGACTAGTATATAAAACTATAAAAAGCTGGGTACTAATGCTTATACAACGTTGTTTCCTCTAGTTCGAAGTCAGCACGATATTTCCACCTTATCGTTCGATCTATAGTACTTTGAACTTAGCCAGCTGCCTTCAGCTGTAAAGAATTTCACAATACCGATGCCGTATTTCTGGTAGGAAAATAATGAAACAAATAATTATTACGTCATGTATTATTTGTTGAGTTTATATTGAATCACATTTACAAAGCAATAACAGAGAAATTGTATTAAGGTGGTGTTAGTCCATACAAAAGTTTGACGCACAACACGCATTGACGGAAGTAATAAAAGTAATATTTTATATATGGAAAAATTGTTTAGAAAATCTAGTTGCCGTGTCACATTGTGTAAAATTTGTATAAAATTGACCCGTCTGCAACCACCTTAACTGACATAGAAATTTTTCAAAGAAATGAGGTTGGCGAGCGGATCACCAAGTTAAATAGGAGATGGGAGACACTTGGCTAGAATAGGGCATTTAAGAGGTTATTAACCGGTTCTACGTTATCACTGATGTCTAAGGACTCTATAGATAATGTATATTTTACGTTCCATTACATATAGTGCAAGAAAAAACAAAAACAAAAAATATTATTTAAATATCCCGCGAAAACGCTTTTCTTGACAATATACGTGGCTACATGCAGGTGACGTCATCGTGACGTCACCTGCTTGTGACACTCATACTCTACACGCAACTATCTAGATGCAGTTAACGTCATGAACTATTCGGCCAATCACAGTCGTTTACGATCACGTGACTAAAGTAGACAAAAAAAAATATTTTCTTTGTCGATTTTCTCTTAAAATATCCAGTATTTTTCTTAGCTGACTAAATAGTTGAACCAAAATTCGTATTCAATACGGATCCTGTATTTTACATGGTGTCAAATACTCTATTGAAGACGGCCAGTACGAAGACAATTTTGGAATGGTAGCCAAGGGAGGGTAGGTCAGTAACATGTTGGTCAGATGATCAGATTAGCCTAGGACCGTGAGAAGTGGTGCAATAAGGAGGAAAGCCTATGCACAGCAGTGGGTTAGTGTGGGTTGGTTTGATTGATTAATTGATATGTAACAGGAAGCTGGCAAAGGTATTTTCGATTCTTTGTATTTTACCATAACAAACGTACTTATTTTTATTCCGTACATTGAGTTCTTTTTAAAGTTGCAAGGAAACATTTGATGCTGAAATAATGCAAATATTGCTAAAGTCTTATAAAAATTGTACCATGACGTCACGATGGTTAACCATAGATTAGAAAGTAACACAAACTTGAGTAATTTATGTTCTAAGTTAAAGTCAAACTTGTTAGTTTTAGTAAAGTTTCATAATTTACTTTTGACAAGATCTAAATGTCTGATTGTTATGATTGATGGGTAGGGTTGGTACTAGATGTGGAATAGCATTTTGAAAGAATACGATTCAGATTTGGTCTGGACTGGACCTGGACTGGTCTAGCATGGCTGCGTCACAACGCCGTCACATCCTAGGTCTCTTTCTCTTTAGCGAGATAAAAGGCGAAACGAACCCTTGTCGTGAGCATTTTGCTCGGGCCTCAGGTACCACCAGTAGAGCATCGTTACCACATACGTGTATAAAAAAAATACAACACTGTTTCATTTGTTCTTCGTCCCTTCAGTAAAAAAAATTTATCAACAATTGCAACACACAAAATCGATAAGTTTAAAATGATTTTTTTTTTATTTTCGTAATAAATTCAGGTTGGACGATGTAATTTATTACAAACATATTATTATGACACAAATCTTCATGTTTTTCTCTGTTTTTCAAAGTAGTGAAATGTATTTTTTTCTCAAATAAAATGTGGTCCTAATGAGGCGATGGGCACATACCTATATACTATCTAGCTCATTTCAGATCCAGTTATGTTAAATTGTACATTTTCATTAAAAAACATACTTAATAGGTACAAGTATTATCTATACAGCAACGATTCGATTTTTATTTTGTACGCATTGATTTAAAAGAAAAAAAAAACAATACAATAAAAACGATATAATAATTTTTTATCTTCACTTGTTTCAAATCTGAACCTGATAGAATGTAATAATATAATCATAATACCAAACTAAACTAGTAGACATACCTTTTTGTGGATGGATATGGAGTATGTGATTTTCTAATTTCATTTTGATACACATTCAAATAAAAATGTTACCTTTAACATTAAAATAAAATATAGCTTCGTCCGTCAGCCTATACAACCTAACATCGAAAACTAGCACAAATTGTCCCCAAACTTTTAATTTCGTAGAATCCTCACTGTTAACGAAATTCAGAAGTCTGTCCATGACCTGCACCTCTATTATGCTACGTTATTTACTATTATGAACCTTATGTACGCTTAAATGCCTTCGTTGGAACATTAATTTAGATTGGCGTAGGTCACCTGCGGGCCTACAGGCAGTCTTGATTGCTTATTCCATTAAACTTATGCCGTTTTGAGCGTACAGAGTTAGGTAAACTAAGTTATAAGCTGTAGGGTCCCACTGCTGGGGTAAGGTCTTTTCTTAGGAATAAGGGTAGGAGGAAGTGGGCCATACTCCACCACGGCCCAGTGTGGATTGGTGGAGGCATAAGTCATTGGTCAACTTATCGTTTGCCATGTTTTTCTTTCTTATTGCTGTCTCCCGTTTGCAATGGAGGGAAGTCGGATATTTCTTTTTCCTACTCCTCCTAACTTCTTTGATTAATTCATTGCAGGTTCCAAGACAAATTAGAGTCATCCCCCGGGCTCGCTGGACTTCATTGTCTAGTGTTGTGAATGGTCGCCGCTGTTGATCCTGGCTTACAGGAGTTACAGCGGTGGGAATGTGCGGTGGGCCTATGCCTTTAAAAAAACAAAACATACTTATCTTGTCTTTTGAAGCACATAAGCCCTCGAGAATAGCAATAAAACAATCAGCCAGCCCTGCCTGACCGGCCCAGGTATTATGGACAATGGAAATGCCTTATTTGTACCTATTTGGCTTTTCTTTATCTTTATTCCAATTTTTATAATGGGTATAAGTTTAAATGCGCTACATATTAGAAGGGGTGCTTGAAACTATCAAACTAAACAACTTTCACTACAGAGCCAACATTGAATATATGGAAAAAAATCTGCTGTGCCATACATGGGTTGAGCGGCCATTGACATATTCTATGGAATAACCATTTTTCCCGATTTTCATATTGGTCCCATAGTGAAAGTTGTTCAGTTTTATGATTTAAATCAACTCCTAAAGTATGTAACGCATCTAAGTTTACACCTTGTATTAAACCAATGTTTAAGGCTGGGCCATACAGAGTGCAGCTGCAGAACGGGTGCAGACCGGCTGCAGGCCGGCAGTAGTTGTAAACTATGGAATTATATGCGAGCTGTCACACTGCGCCTACCGTTCCACAGGTGTTCCGCAGCCGCGCCGAACTGCATTCAGTGTGACACCTCGCATTATGATTCCATAGTTTACAACTACTGCCGGCCTGCTGCCGGTCTGCACCCGTTCTGCAGTTGCATTCTGTGTGGCCCAGCCTTTATACCTTATAGGTTTTAGTGTGCAACAATATAGGTACATATACTTCACTCCAAATAAGGACGACAAGATTTTCCGATTCCTATTTAGCTTTCTGGCCAATTCTGATCACAAAATGTAATTTATTTATATGAAAGGTATAGTATCCGACATATTTTGGACGTGACTAAAGCTGTTCTAAGAATAACTGAGTGTAAATGTTTCAAATCTCTGTTTCTGTAATGCAAAATAGCCTTAAAATTTCGTTGCTATTTGGAAAGGAGTATAATTGATTGATTTTATCGCTGCTCCAATCGCTATAATAGTACATTATGGTACAAGTGTGTAATGTTGGTGATTACCGCTGAGGCGCCATTGAGAGAACATCTTAAGAGAGCCGAGGACGGTAATCATCAATACACACGTGTATCATACGACGTTTTTCAACACACTTGTGATGAAAATAATAATAAAAAATCATTTTATTTAGTAAATAAAAAGTTTATTTAGAGAATTTATTTGTACTATTGAATATGATCTTTTTTGTATCGAAACTTTTTTAAGAACAAAGCAACTCAAGAACTCAACCAAGAAGTTTAGATACCTACTACTCTAACCTATAACTCACTTGTGAATAATAGTAATGAAAAAGTCACAGTTTGATTATAGGTGTCATTATGTGCCTAATTGCGGTGAAATAAGGGCCATTTTATGAGCAAGTGTGTTGAAAAAATAGTTGTCACATTCGATACATTGAGTTACGCTTGTGAACTCATGCATCATAATCTTATGTACTAAAAAAAAAATTTATCATTACCTACTTTAGAGCCATACAGTTTTAAAGTTTTTTGTAATCTACCTGTGGACGTACTGTGGACGTAGTCATACGTACGCTACGTCCGCCATATTGAATTTTACATGACATCATTTACCTTACGACTCCCAGAGGATATTGTACAGTTTTTCATTCAACTGTTGATCTGCTGCGACCGTAGTATGGCAGCGTGATGTAGCGCTGTTGCGTCTTCGCTTTCTTTCTATTTGCACCCGAACGAATGAGATAAAACGTATGATAAAGCCTTGTCACTTTATCACGCGTATCATGCCTCTGAAATACAGGATGTTTCAAAACTCTAAATTTTTTTTTTCACATATAAGGGGGTTGTTAAGACCATCAAACTGAACAAATTTTACTACCAACATCAAAATCGCGAAAAAAATCAACTGTCCCAAAGATTTAATTTCGATATTGGTCCCATAATGAAAGTTGTTCAGTTTGATGGCATAAACCACCCTCTTCTTCTTCTTATCGTGTGGGCAGAGCCCTGGTGTCAGAGTTTTTTCAGACCGCCTTATGGCCTCTGACATGGTTTTTATGTAACGACTACCACCACCACCAGAGATAGTAGCAGGGCTTAACGTGCCATCCGAAGCGCGAAATCATTTTTCTTTTCAGTCAATCAAGTGATTCAGCCTGCAATGTCCTAACCAACTGGGGAAAAACGCACAAAGTGACATTTCACTAGGTGTCCCCCGTGGGAATCGAACCCACGACCTCCGTGTCGAGAGCCAATGCTCTTAACCATTAGACCACGGAGGCAGTATACCCCCTTCAATGTTTATTTGTATAGAGCCTTGATAGAGACAATAAAGTAACGGAAAAATAAAAAGAAAATGGGTAATATGTAAAAACAACAAATATTATATTATTAATTTTAAATGATCTCTATTCCTATCACTTTCAAATAATACCTAGAATTGTTTACTTTTACATTATATTGTGTTCTTAGTTTTTATATTAAGGCGGTTGCAGAGGGGTCAATTTTATACAAAGCTTTGACGCACAATACGCGTAGACGGTATTAATATAAGTTAATTTATATAATTAATATAACTTTGTATATATATGCAAAAATAGTTTGGAAAATCTAGATGCCGCGTAACAAATAACATTTGCAATTTATAAAATGATTACGAAGATATAAAGCTTTGAAATTTTTAAAAGCCTTATATCTTCGTAATTGTATGTTAAAATGTAAATGTTATTTGTTACGCGGCAACTAGATTTTCTAAACTATTTTTCCATGTATAAAATATTACTTTTATTAATTCCGTCTACGCGTATTGTGCGTCAAACGTTTGTATGGACTGAAACCATCTAAAGTAAATTTTATTACTGGAACGTGGTGTGGGCGGTAAGGTCACAATTGATAGCCATGATATCGATACTTGACAACAAATTAATGCAAACTTATTGTTTACCTACCTTTACTTGAATTTCATTCTGTTTAAGCACATCTTTTTCTTTTTCTCTTCGCTTTTTTATTAGCGTATAACCCGGTTACATTATCTCTGCACTTCACTGGAATGCGGTGCTCCTCTGGCTGCTCCCTTTGCGTCAGACATTACAGAACAATACCTTTAAAAAATCATAACTATTGATTGAATGAACCGATTGCGATGAAATAAAGCCTTAATATTAATCCAAACTAAGTTCTATGCTTTTGTGAAAATTTCATCCAAATCAGTTCTGTAGTTTTTAAGTGATGCGTGCACAAACAAAAAAAAATTTTAAAACCAGTCTCAATGCATTCAATTGTATCCAACGAATATTTTAGAAAATATCTTCAATGTACATCCACGCCAAGTTAACAATTTTATTACCTACGAGCGTTAACCCGCGACTTTGTCCGCACAAATTATATACCAGATTTTAAGTCAGATAATAAGCTATCAAACAAAAAAAGTTTCATCAAAATCGGTTCAGCAGTTTTTGCGTGATGCTCGTTCAAACAAACAAACACACAAACAAACACCCAAACAAACACACAAACAAACAGACAGACAAAAAAATCCAAAAATTGGTGATATGGAATCAGGGACACCTAAAAACCATATCGTAACTGTTTTTTTGTTAATATCTTCAATGTACAGACAAACTTTCTGCTAGAGTTTTATAATAGTTTAGATAAGTCAGACTGTAAGCTATCAAACTCAAAAAGTTTCATCAAAATCGGTTCAGTAGTTTTTGCGTGGTGCCCGAACAAAGAAACAAACAGACAAAAAATTCAAAAATTGGTGATTTGAAACCAGGGACACATAAAAACCATATCGTAACTTTTTTTTGTTAAGGCGGTTGCAGAGGGGTCCATTTTATACAAAACGTTGACGCACAATACGCGTAAACGGTAGTAATATATATAACTTTTTATATATGGAAAAATAGTTTGCAATATCTAGACGCCGCGTAACGAATAACATTTGCAATTTATAAAATAATTACGAAGATATAAAGCTTTGAAGTTTTTCATACAAAATTTTAAAAGCTTTATATCTTCGTAATTATATTATAAATTGCAAATGTTATTCGTTACGCGGCAACTAGATTTTCTAAACTATTTTTCCACATATAAATTATTACTTTTATTAATTCCGTCTACGCGTATTGTGCGTCAAACGTTTGTATGGACTGAAACCACCTTAATATCTTCAACGTACAGAACAGACACACTTCTGTTACAGTTTTATAATAGTTATAAGATAGGTATAATGTAATAGAGTCGAATAAGAATAATGTATTGATAAGAATTAAAAAAGTGTAATAATAAGTTGAATAGTTCTTTAATTACTTATTTGTATAACCATAGTATAATGCTTTCAAACTTTAGCAGAATACAAAAAAACTGATTTAGGTATAAGTGTTAATCTAAGTATAATGACAAGTGATGTACCAATAAAGTTTATAACGAGTTGACGTCCCGATGTTATAGGTGTACGCCACTAGAGGCACGGATGCGGTGGAGCGGCGGGGCGCCCCCGCGTGGCGTCTCGCTCCTACATAAGGCCGGGTGCTTACTGCGCGAGCGAGGCGGGTAGACGATGCGCCGCGCTAGGTGAGCGGTGCGCGGCGGCGGTGCATGTACGCGGCGGCGGGCGGCGCGTCGCTCGCGGGCCGAAAGGTATTGTGCCATTCTTGTTATTTATTACTTTTAGTTTTTTAATTAATTTCCTGTAGGCCTCGCATGCCACCACCGAGAAAACGATAAAAATCGAGATGAGCCTCCATCTTTATTATTTTACGTATGCCAGAAAGAGCGCGCATGACGTTTTTCTCGTTTAAACGCTTTGTCGTGGGTGGCATGCTAGCCGTGCAGGTAGGCTTAAGATTATTTCTGTTGATTTTGAAATTTAACTGTTTAATAAACATTACCCACTTTCTGAGGCATTGTATCATTCTATGTAATTTTAAGCGATTATAACGCTACACAATTATCTAAGGAAATAGTCGTTTATTGAAAATTATTTTTTCGTCCAATGCTTTTTCAATTATATTTCTTAAAATCGTGAAATAGGCATCAGTTTCAAGAAACCAAACCAAAGGGGATTTAACGCCGTATGTTTATAATTTATGTGTAGAAAGAAATTCAGAGTGATTCACGGGTACTACCTGGGCCATTTGCGCCTTAAATAGTTACGACAATCACTGGTCGATTTTCTTGATTGTATATTAAAATTAGATGATTACAGGTTTCAACCTAAAGTGGTTGCTTAGATAGCTAACATTTGTTAACATTGCAGGCGCGCCAGCACGGCCGCCAGCCCGCGCCGCCGAGCCCGCACGCGCACAGCCCCCCCCACCCCGCGCCGACCGGCGTCCGCGCATACTCCTGCCAGCACTGGGAGTCACGCCTCAGCTCGGCCCCCGTCCGCCCCCTCTCCACCCTCGCCTCAGAGCCGCACTCGCCATGCGATCTCGTCGAGGTATATCTACATGCCTGTAAATGTCGTGTTTATGTCTGTATGTATAATAGTTTAAGCATGATTTGTTATATGTAAGGGTTTTGTGTTGTGTGCAGATCATTGTTATTTGATTTGTTCATTTTCATGGTAACCTTATTATGGAGTATAGGTGTTTTTAAAAGTCTTATAGGTAGGTAGTCATTTTATACTATGTGTAGCATGTGTAGTCTAAAACGTGAGACAATGCAACGGTGTTTAGTAACGCTAATCGTCCTTCGTTGCCATCATCCAATATTCATCCCTTAATTACGCCATTATAGAAATAACGTTGTACCGGTTTGTGTCATCTTACGTAACGTCAGCAATAATATGTGTCTCGGGGATGTGTTGTTATGTGAAGTGACAAAAGTGGGCCGGCCATGAAACAGCGACATCTAGCGGAGAATAGAGTCAGATGGCAGGTGTCGAAGAACCAGAGACTGCGACTTGATGTGCGGAACGAAACATGAGTGAAGAGTGACAGTGCTAACTAACGAACCTTGTTCAAACTAATTATTAATTAAACACTACGCCAAATTGCGCTTGCTTCCATTACGTATTCTTTTCTCACAATAAACATATCTTATAATAAGGCAACGACCATTGTAATTAAATCGTTCAATTTAGATCTAATAAAAATAAGAATAGTTTCGCGCCTTTCTTGTGCCTATCTTTAACAAATTCTAAAAGCATTCTAAAAAGTGAGATAAAACGATAGTAATCAATTCTGTGATGGGACTAACGTAAGAGTGATATCGAAGTTGATCGTATAAATAAATCTTTATAAGTCTGTTCAAACTATTCAATTACTAATAATTAAATAAAACGCTAGTTTAAAATAATTAGTCGCGCTAGTCGTAGTGTAAACTAAAAAAAAAATTTAAACAAAGACTTAAAACGTGTATTACTTAAAACGCTTTTTCCGTAATAACGAGTTAAAAGCGCGTACGCACATCACTAGTGCATCGTGTAGTGGCCGTGTGGCCGTGCGGGACGCTTGCTCTCGGCCACGGGCTGAGCTTTGTGCGCGCGCTAACACACGGCCACAAAACTGGCAAGTATGCAGGCAGCTCTTATGCTAAGAAGCAAATCGCGGGAGAGAAGAAAACAGCGCCTTAAGAGAGGGATCAAACATGACCTGCCGAGTAACATCGCGACGAAGCCGATCGCGCCGTTCCCGAGATATCCTCCTGCGTCATGGGTATGTTGTAGACTATTTATGTGTTATTTATGTATAGATACCTAAGTGTGTATCGCATGACGGGCCACAGTAGCAAATGTGCTTGCTGGAATGTGTGGATTTTTTACTGTTCTAGTTATTTGTAATTTCGGCTGGTAATTTAGGTTACACGAAACAACAAAGGACGTCATCCACGTTTCATACATTTTTAGTCCAAATGTGGAAGTGCCGGCCAACAAAAACTAATGCTATATTCTTTTAGAACTTTCCCATCTAACCATCAATTACTATGGCATGAAAGTAGCTGTAAGTTATATTAGGTACATCAAAATATATGAAAAGGATGATTTTCAAACTTAAATAAAACTAAAGATAATGGCCCTACAGCTTTAGTGCCATACTAATAAATGCTGAAAAGGACAAGTTCATACAGAATAACGACTTTTTTTTCGCCAGCATTTTCACATTTTGGTTTAGTAACAATGTTTTTAAAACACTGGTAGCTTAATCGGGGATGTATTTACAAATGTTGCGCCCCTGGGCAAATATGTTTGGCCGCCTCCCATACTGCTGCTGCTTGCCGACGGCGGGCCCGTAGCGAAGAGTTGCGCCAAAATTTATAAGGTTTTAAGATATTTAAAAATAGACAAACATGTTGTTGGTTATTTCAATACAATATTGCCACGAGCTACATCCAAATCAAGAGCGAAGAGAGCTCAAAATTTGACAAAACTGTGATCAGAATTGTGCTTTGCGTTAAAGGCAGCAAAATTAAAAATATAAAGCGAGCGAAGCGAGATCGAGATATTTCTGTTATACAACTTGGCCCTGCAAGAACTCTTATCAGTCTATGTAAACATGCAATAATAAAAATAGAGACCAGAGCGAGCGCAGCAAGCTCTAAATTTTTTCACCATGTGTCTGGGCTGTAGCCAAAAAAACTGTAGGTGCGTGTTTAACGATTTCCTCCACATGTGTATGCCCTACGGGCCCTAAGGGCCGCCCCCTTGAATTGGCCACCCTTAGCACTTGCCCATTTTGCCCTTAGGAGAATACGTCCCTGTTACTTAACTAGTATAAAACAAAATTTAACATGAGAACAAGCGTCTCAAGAGACGAATCAAGCGTGACTACCAATTACTGGAAACCTATATTTTTTTTTTGATTTGTCTGATTTGATCCATTCTACGCAATAAAACCGACCTAATTAATCAGCGTCACGATACCCTAAAAAAATATAAATTAGTTGACATTCACCATTACGCGCTACCCAGCCATACTTCCTACATAATATTTATTTTATAATAGTTTTGTCATTTCTTAAAACGAGACACAATTAGTATTTATATTATAATAAGTACACACGGCGATCGGCGACACATCAAGCTACGCAAAACTAACTTGGGCTGGCCGCGCGACGTTATACATTACTACGCGCGGCCAGCTTACTTTGGTTTTGCGTAGCGTGATGTGTCGCCGTGTTTAAATTTATCTAAAACGAGCGTTAACCCGCGACTTCGTCCGCACTCATTATATACCAGATTTTAAGTCAGATCATAAGCTATCAAACAAAAAAAGTTTCACCAAAATCGGTTCAGTAGTTTTTGCGTGATACTCGTTCAAACAAACAAACAAACAAACACACAAACACACAGACAGACAAAAAATCCAAAAATTGGTGAAATGGAATCAGAGACACCTAAAAACCATATCGTAACTTTTTTTTTGTTAATATCTTCAATGTACAGACAAACTTCCTGTTACAGTTTTATAATAGTATAGATACAAAAAGAAATTCTGAATTCTAAATTTCTCTTTTGCTAATAAAGATATTTGTATTTGTATTTGAAATTCGTTCAAACTATTTACACCAATTTAAATTACCTAGGTGGAAAAACTTAATTGTTGAAAACTGAAAAAAAAAACGTTTACATGTGGTTTATTTTAAGATTGAAAATCTTGTTATGTTGTAACATGATAGAAATAAGCCTTATTACTGGTTGGTTTCAGTCAAAAAATATATCGGATCGCCTTTAGTCTAAAAGAAAGAAAAAAAACATATTAAATGGCATCCTGATTTTTTTTTGCTATAAACTGCCAGTGTCTTTTGCCATAAGTAAAAACTTTTTGGGAAACTTATTATGCTGGTAATGTTGAAAATAATAGAAATACGAAAAAAGTAGGGATGGGAAATTCACTTTTAAATTTTTCATACAAACGGTCGATCAGCTGAGTGCATTTAGTGTGGAAAGTAAACAATTTTTTAGCTAATTTCCTATTGGTTCCTTAAAAAAAAATTTCAGTGCCATGAGTACAATCACCATTTGCAACTATCTACACTAACAAGCATGTATTATTAACTATGTGATCAACCACGTGATCAAAGACTACTTACTTTCTGAAAATTGCCATGAGCTAGCAAATTGTCATGTATAAGTTGTTAGCTTGTCGCGTCGCCTATAATTTGAAACCATTGCCTCAGTCTACCTTCTTTTAAGACATAGCAACTTGTGACGATAATAAGCAGCATTGTACGAAGGTTTCCTTTCACTCCCAGATCAGGAGTGCGATTTTTGAATCTCATACGTTGAACTCAGCTGTTGAAAATTTATGGAGATATGCATCTTCCTACTGCTGATTTGACTTTCAAAAATCGCACTTTTGGAGTATGATTTTTGAAAGTCAAACGAGCAATAGAAAAATGCATATCTCCATAGTAATTTTGACATTTTCAACTGCTGAGCTGAGCGAATGAGGTTCAAAAATCGCACTCCAGGATGGAAATGAATAGGCGTAGAAGAATCAATATAGAAGACCTAATTTTACAGTTTTAAGCTAAAACGCCTCATTTTCTCATTAACATAAGAGCGAGTATTCATCAGATTCGCCTCGATTCTCCCCGGTGCACGTTGCGCATTGTTTGCGGACCCATGTTGCGAGCACATTGAACACTGAAATGTACACTTAGTTGAACATTAATACACGTACATGGCTGTTTACAACAGTGGTCTCTATTGAATCGAATGGAGGAATTATTTATGTACTGAAACATGTCCAAACGTTGATACCTTTTCATTTCACATTTCACTTGACAAAATTGTATAACGTTTTTATAAACGCCCGGGACCTTTATAATAGAGCTTTGCCATTGTATGTGTTTTCTTATAAACAAAATGAAAATATTCAGCCAGAATTTTGTGTGTTTACCATTTAGTATTATGGTATTATTGCTCATAAACGGCCAGCTTCAAATAGGTATCTAATCTAAACTATAATAAAACTGTAACAGGAAGTTGGTCTGTACAATGAAGATATTAACAAAAAAAAAGCTACACTATGGTTTTTAGGTATCCCTGATTCCATATCAACAATTTTTGGATTTTTTGTCTTTCTGTTTGTTTGTTTGTGTATTTGTTTGTTTGAACGAGCATCACGCAAAAACTACTGAACCGATATTTTGATGAAACTTTTTTGTTTGATAGCTTATTATCTGACTTAAAATCTGGTATATAATTTGTGTGGAAAAAGTCGCGGGTTAACGCTCGTATAACATAACAATTTTCAAATGACATAGAATATAGGTACCTTGTTTTCGTGTGCCTTAAAAAGACAGTTGTTTTAATCACAAAATGTAAAGCATAAACACACACCCTCAAAATGAGCACACTGGTTGAAACTGAACAAACATTTACATCTCATCACGAATATATTTACTTCAACAACAAAACTATGATACAAACTACTAACTCTCTCAAAATTCAAATCTAACTCATAATAGTGAGAACAACGAACTGCTAAAGCTCTACAGGGTAAGCACCAGTTTACTAACAAGCACTTATAATCGTAATCATAACGAATTACCGACATAAGCGAATACACGGTATAACTAAACACTACATATAATAAAACATATTTATTTAAGAGGGTGGTTTAAATTAGACATAGAGCAAGAGCCTGTGACGATCAGGAGTGCGATTTTTGAATCTCATACGTTGAACTCAGCAGTTGAAAATGTATGGAGATAAGCATCTTTCTACTGCTAATTTGACTTTCGAAAATCGCACTCCTGGAGTATGCTTTTTTAATGTCAAATCAGTAGTAGAAAGATGCATATCTCCATAGTGATATTGACATTTTCAACTGCCAAGTTCAATAAATGAGTTTCAAAAATTGCACTCCTGGAGTGCGATTTTTGAAACTCATTCGCTGAGCTCAGCAGTTGAAAATGTCAAAATTACTATGTAAATATGGATCTTTCAACTGCTGATTTGACTTTCAAAAAGTGCGATTTTTAATATTTATATTTTTTAATATGCATATGTAGATATAAATTTTGACATTTTCAGCGAATGAGTTTCAAAAATCGCACTCCAGGCCTTCGTTATTTTATAAAACCTGAAATTTTCTCTGTATATGTCCCTAATAGAGGTAAAAACGATCCCTAACTATGATGTTTGGATCACTGTAGCTTTGGCAGGTCAGAATTATCTGGCCAAGGGTTGGACGTATCAAAACTGTCGGACTACTGAGGAAACATCTTCGAATTCTAATAGTTTCTCAAGTAACATGTATAAAATTCAGCTTTTATACTCTAACGTAAGTATAGTTACAATTTATTAAAGTTTAAGGGTGTCTGGCAAAGTCACCACGACTCAAATTTCATAGTTGCCCATCATTCCGACCTCTGTTGGGAGCATGCGCTGAGAAACTTTCAGCTTTTATAAAATTACGAGCGTTAACCCGCGACTTTGTCCGCACAAATTATATACCAGATTTTAAGTGAGATAATAAGCTATAAAACAAAAAAAGTTTCATCAAAATCGGATCAGTAATTTTTGCGTTATGCTCGTTCAAATAAACACACAAACAAACAGACAGACAAAAAATCCAAAAATTGGTGATATGGAATCAGGGATATCTAAAAACCGTATCGTAACTTTTTTTTGTTCATATCTTCAATGTACAGACAAACTTCCTGTTACAGTTTTATAATAGTTTAGATTAGACGAAGATCTGATTGTTACGGGCTCTTGGACCATTAAACTGAACAACTTTCATTATTTAAGTAACATCGAAAAAACAAAACATAATATCAGCTGTCCCATACATTTGATTCGATTACTGCAATTTTGTATGCAACAGTAAATATTTTTCTCTCGATGTTGGCTAAAATTATTCAGTTCGATGACCCTTTAAATACGCATTACTAAGGGTGTTTGTTACACCCTGTATTAACACAGATTTTGGCCGCGTCTTCGTCCGCCACTTTTATCTCCTACAGACCAGGATGATCAGTGGCGATCACTCACATTACGAAAAGAAGTCCAAGAAGCACCGTTGTAAGATTAGAGAGCTTTATTATACAGGGTGTTACAAAAATACAAATAAACATTTAAGGGGGTGGTTAAGACCATCAAACTGAACGACTTTCACTATGGGACCAATATCGAAATCGCAAAAAAAAATGATGGATGGAGGATGTCCCATCATCATCATATCAGCCGACAGACGTCCACTGCTGGACATAGGTATCCCCCAAAATGAGGAGATTTGCCATAATCGCCATTATGCGATGCGTTAGCGATGTTCCATACTAAACTACAGATCTACTCGAGCTAAATGTATGGGACAAAAGATTTTTTTTCGCGATTTCGATCTTGGTCCCATAGTGAAAGTTGTTCAGTTGGATGGTCTAAACCACTTCCTTAAAAGTTTTAAATTTGTATTCTTACTTCTGTAACACCCCGTATGTGTACAGCAGCAGCAGTTTGTGGCAGCAAACCGATCGGAACAAGATTTTTTATTTGCCCCGATCGGTTTGCTCCCATAGTAATAGTTGTTCAGTTTGCTGGGTGGACTCTTAGTTTAAAAGGATGCTAATGATATCAATTTCACCCTGTAGATACATTTTAGTACACTGTTATTCACATGAATGGAAACGCTCTTTGTACCAGCCGTTCACACGAATGAAGCACGCTCGTTGCATATTCCATCAGTTCAAAATGTGAGGCAATTAGCTCCGCCAATTCCAATGGAGGCTGTATGACACTAATCAAAGAAAAAGTGCTGTTTGTTTGAGTCAAGCTATTTTTTTTACAAAAATGACTTATGACTAAATTCCCTTTACTGGTTAGAAGTTTGATTAGGTTATTATTAAGAGGTATCACCCCAATGGACGACCTTCACGCTTTCAGAACCGCCCCACTTTTACTAAACTACGTCATTTTATTAGGTACGAGCGTTAACCCGCGACTTCGTCCGCACAAATTATATACCAGATTTTAAGTCAGATCATAAGCTATCAAACAAAAAAAATTTCATTAAAATCGGTTCAGTAGTTTTTGCGTGATACTCGTTCAAACAAACAAACACACAAACAAAAATCCAAAAATTGGTGAAATGGAATCAGGGACATCTAAAAACCATATCGTAACTTTTTTTTTGTTAATATCTTCAATGTACAGACAAACTCCCTGTTACAGTTTTATAATAGTAACGATACATATTTTTGACCGGCTTGTCATTTAACTATTCACTGTAATGCCTTCTAACCCAAGAAAATCAAATTCGAAAATAAAATTATCTAATTAACTCAGTAAATAGGAGTGCGATTTTTAAATCTCATACGTTGAACTCAGCAGTTGAAAATGTATGGAGGCAACTTTTTACTGCTGATTTAACTTTAAAAAATCGCACTCCTGGAGTATGATTTTTGAAAGTCAAATCAGCAGTAGAAAGATGCATATCTCCATAGTAATTTTGACATTTTCAACTGCTGAGCTCAGCGAATGAGATTCGAAAATCGCACTGCTGGTATTGGTTTTAAATTTAAAAAAAAAATACGTAGCAAATTTTGATCATTATATTGTCTACACAATGCAATAGTGTGTGGCAAGTAAAAGTGACTTCAACGTAGACTTCAACTTATAAAGTAGATCGTGCATCTTTATAGTATTACTAGCTGTTTCCCACGACTTCGTACGCGCAGACCACTGAAATATACTTTACGACCTATTCTCATACCTACTGAATATATACACAAAATTTCATCAGAATCGGTCAAGCCGTTTAGGAGGAGTTTTGTTACAAACACCGTAGTTCTTCTAATTAGTTTGTGCAAACACCGTAACCGAGAATTATACAGGGTGTCCCATAAACCGACGTCAACCCGGCGGATGCTGATAGGTTAGGTCTCGACTAAGCTGAATATCAAAATTTGACTTTAGTAAAGGTGTTTTATTTTTCGAGATATTGACAGTTTTAACAAAGATACTGCATCGATCATTTGTAGCCGTGGCACTCAAAATAGTGACTAACGTAAAGAGTTTCACGAATTTCATAAAACTGTCCTTATCTCGAAAATTAAGAACCTTTTCCTAAAGTAAAATGTTGACAGATTGATTGATTGATTGACTGATTTTATTTTTTTATTTTAGTATATTTAGGTGAGGCATGAACTAACCTATTAGCATCCACTGGGTTGACGTCGGTTTACGGGACACCCTGTATATACTAGAGATAATACAGACTTTTTCAAATATTTAGGCTTTCCTTTGAACACATATTTAATATGTAGGTATTTTATAGAAAAATAAGAAATATGATACATAGCAAATAAAGCCGTGAATTTGAAGATCATTGTTATATTTTTCAATAATTTGTATGTCTTTCAAATAACAAGAAGATAGCAGCAAAATATGGCTCGGAACAGCGTTTACCTAGTTCGCGTTTTAAGATTGCATAGGTTATACATAACTACAGTCTTATGATACTGTGGCCGTACCAAAGATTTTATTTTATGGTCTTCACTGAAAAAAATCTTTGGGCCGTACCTTCCCCGGCATAATGTTACCATCTCACACTTGCTTTAGCATAAAATCAAAACAATTTTCATCGGAATTCAAAAGGCAGGGAGGTTTTGTATATCTTTTTAAGTCTAGAGCTTTCCGTATCAATTTTAATTATAATAGAGGTTTCACAAACTAATAGAATAATAAAATATCGATTTCATTTTTAAACTGAACATGAACTATTTAAACTGACTCGACCAACTAACTCGAAACTTTTCCAACTCAAAAACTTTAGTGCTTCCGTGCTTCCTTTAAAAATACAGTTTAAAAATTTTGTTTGTATCTGTCTTTGACTATTTATTATAAGGACAAGCCTTGCGGTAGCATTTCCCCTCTGCTACGGTATAAGAACAATTGATCATGTACATTTACATCCAATTTTATACCTTATCACTAAACGAGACAGCCTATAATTGCGGAGCAATTACTTCTAACTTATCACATTTAGGGTTCACACGAGAATATTTTTGATGATTTTTAACATTCAAATTTAGAATCTAAAGTAATGGAATAGTAAAGTTCAAAGTTGCAGATTTCATGCTACCTCGCCCCTGGCAAAAAGTGGCAGAAAAGTTTGTAGATAGAATTACACGCGTAACTAGTCCCTATATAAATAGTCAAAGGTAACTGTATTAATGCGAAGATAAGCCGCTTTTAATCGAAGACTTTTTTTGAAAACTTGAAAGGAATTGAACTTTAGTAGGTATATTGTATTTCAACCGTTTTTTCTTTTATATTTTTTCAATAACTATAGCAGGTGATTTTTTTCTTTACAGAGTTCTTTCTATATTTACAGAGGTGATTCAAACCATCAAACTGAACAACTTTTACTATGGTAGCAAACCTGGAACGGTAGAATAATCGCGGTTATCCTCCATCATAAACCAACTCAATTCGTTAACTATATAATACTATAACCTTAGAAAAAGTATATGTCTAGAAAGAGCCTCATGCTTCTACCGTATAAAACAAAAGGGGCCAACTTTCTTAGTTTGGTGTGCGTGAGGCGCCATACAAATTATGTCTGTGTGCGTGTATATGGATTGGGTTTAGAGGCCAATACTGGTTACGATATTTTTCTACGCTTTTGTAGTTTCGACTGTCAATCTTGACATATAACTTATCCAAGACTATAACCTATAACCTATATATAATATATAGGATCCTTCTTAATATGCTGACACTTTTTAAGAGACCGTCAAACTGAACAACTTTCTCTATGGCACCAACATCGAAATCACGAAAAAAAATATCAGCTCGTCCACATAAAACTGCAAACCTACTTGAGCCGATGAGCCTATGTATGAGACAGCTTCATTTTTTTCGCGATATCGATGTTGGTCCCATAGAGAAAGTTGTTCAGTTTGATGGGCTGGTCATCCCCTTAAAAAAGTGTCAGTCAGCATATCAAGAAGGACCCTGTATAAACTATAGGTACATGAGTTGAAAGATAGTTTATTATTATTATTGTATCTCTTATAGTATTTCTCATAGCCCGGACCTTTAGAAGGCTTGCGTGGTCACACAGGTCCAACACGTAGAGGCCCCTTTGAGACACTTTTATCTAAATGCGATGGTATGCACCAAGCGTGGTCTATCTCTGAATGCATTATGCAAATGCACCAGAAGACATACCACGTTCGGTGCAGATACTATTGTAGAAAGGACAAAATAAAACTACTCGGGTTATGGGGTGAACTTGGGAGGCCGGGAAATCTGGGTTATTGCGGAGAGACTCGGGACGCCTGCCGTAACAAATGTCTCTAAGTTTGTCAAAAATGGCAGACGGTGACTTGCCAACTCATTTGATGGGCCCCCCAAAATGGCCGTTCGCAAAGTAGCGACAAGGCGGCAACATCTAGTGAGCGGCTAAGGTTGTAGAGAGGTGAGTCTGCGGGCGCCAGTTCCTGGTGTTAGGCGCACCAGTCAGCAGGTCCCCGGCGTTATGATATTTTACACTTCCAACCTAAACTAGGTTCCGCTCTTGCGACTCCAATCCTGGCCGGCCGGTTAAGGCAAGACAGGAGGTGAGGGCCAAATCAATCCGGGCTCTCTGGAGAATCGGGTCCATGGTGTCGCCAATCACCAACAGCTCGCCACAAGCTGGCCTGCGGGCTTATTATTATTATGTCAGCCGTCGTTGTCCCATTGTTGGGCAAAGGCCTCCCTGCGTTGTCTCCATGCGTCCCAGAAGATAGTTTATAATATATTATTATCAATAAACAACAACACTGCAGTATGTAGATATCTACTTAATTATTAATATGCATTTGTTTGATTCTAGGAACATTGGAATGCCTAGATAGAAAACTAGGTCGACCTTAATGTCTAACGACTTAGTAATGCGTTTTATTTATTGATTCTAATGTCCTTATCATTATAATCTAATATTAGGTACTAACACTGTGTCGATTAAACGCTTATCAGACCTAACGCGCGCGCGTAACGGTTTTCTCGTTCTGTCGCTTTGTCGAGCGTAGCATGCTGTCCGTACAGATAGTAACGAAAAACCTTATCTATAAATTGAACAAAACTTCAAATGTAAGTTTCACTGTGGTTTAAAAATCGGTTCAATTAAATATTTCAAAACGTATAAGGTAGGTACTGTAACCTATACTGGTCTGCCCAACTAGCACGATAGCGTAAAAGACCTGCATATCAGTTCATCTTAAATCTTGAAGACTTCACTGTTAGGGCCAAGCTGATAATTCAAAGAGTCTTGAAATGTCCGATAAACACAGTCATTTGGTACCACCGCCGAATAAAGATGATAAATTCAACGTTTCTATCGGCACAGTCTTTGTTATCCTATAATGACACCTGAAAATCAATAGAAATGTTTCAAAGCAGCCTTCGAACATGAATGAAGCACGTCACCTTCGATTTGCAAGGCTCGCGTATCGGTTACCACACGTCAAGATTTAACCGGACAAGTACGTATTTATTTCTTCTGAATTTTGAAACTACGCGACACCGAATAGAATCAGGCATATAATTAAATCTGCGGAGCTAATATTTTTTTTTATTCAGCGTAATGTATTATAGGAGACTAGCGGCGCTCATGACTCCGTACGCGCAGACCACTGACTTTAAATAAGTACATATAATTTTAGATTAAGTGGACCGATTGCAATAAAACAAAGTCTAAATTTTAATCGAAACTGAGCTATGCTTCTGTGAAGTGATGGTGTTAAAAATTAGAACGACCCGACAGTGACTCTCGAACTTTTTTGGTTGTTACTACACGACAGGAATATTAGTACCTCATGGTAACCCTACTCGCGTCAAAATGCGGCGGATCGCTGTCAGGGGCCATTCAGCTATCGCACGGAAGCCATTATCACCCTTCTAGTCGGCAGGTCGCTACTCGCAAACGCTCCTCGTTTATGATACGCTCAAGAAATTGTGTTGGAGTAAGCTTGGCTGCAATAAAAATACTATCAACTGATATATTGGGGAACCACGAGTAATTTAACATTATGTCCACGTATCGAATGTGTCAATTTTAGAATGGAAACTAGTATTGACTGAGTCTTCGCTCGCGTAGAGCTTATATTTTGTGTTCAAAATATAAGTTTGAAGACCGTAGGGCGCGCCTCACGGAGGATCAAAGTTCTCTTCGAACTCAATTGAACAAAGTTCTCCTTTCTGACGAAGAAAGAAGGTATATCGAAGAGAGGGAGAGCGTTTTGCACAGTCCTGCATTGAAGAAAGTGTCAGTTATGTTGGCGGCTTTGCTCCATGGAAGGTATGACCAATTTAAGTGGTCACGTGCAGAGCTAAGGCGCGCTCAACGGTAGTCCACCGTCAATTTTGGGCCATTAGCTGGTTTATGAGGTTACAGGCCACGCTCCGCCAATCTTCTTCTAATCCTCGATCCTCATGGAGCAGCTGTTGCAGTTGAAAAGAGTTAAAGTGACTATTTCTTAGAGAAACTGACGCAATATGCCGTTCATCTTGCTCAGACCTGACTCGATATCTACCAGATCCTGGACGGCGAATAAACATACCAGTCTCCCGATAACGCTGATACACAGGACAGGACGCTCTGTGGACAGCAGAGAGGCTAAGATGCAATCGTGCAGCCACAATACTCTGACTATGTCCAGAATCCAGCAATGCCATGACTTGGGCGGCTTTCGTGGGCCAGGTATCCATATTTGTAAGGATAAATCTGTTTGGTAGGATATCACAGAGCTTAGTCATTATTATCACTATTGATAAAAATTATATTTTTCGTTTTTTTTTGCGAAAAAATTCCGAAATGCGAAATTCCGACGGAATACAGATTGAAAACAATCTCTACATTCATTTATTGGATGAAATTCGAAAATTTAAATTCAAATTTTGAAATGTGGTACACCATTGAGTAGACTAAATTGTCCGCAATTAACTATTATAATTTTTTTTTGTTTACTTAATGTAAAAAAATACAAAAATCTCATTCAAAACAAAACAGTTTCGATTTTTTTATGAGAAGTGTATAATCCGAAAAGACATTGCCCAATCCTGTTTCGCCTACGCAAAACTGGTAAATTTGAATATGAATTTTATAAAAAATCCCACGATAGAAAAGGATAATTTCCAATTCGTTGGGTTGTTCATGGGTTGATATTCCTCCTATTTTGTGTATAATTTTAGGTATCATACTCTTTGTAATTGTTCTTTAATCATACTCATTAGGTTTTTGTAAGCCGATTTGAAACGAATACAGTTCGTCACGTGGGCCATGTCTTTTTTGTACCAACCACCCTATATCAGGCAAGAATAATTATCAAGTCGACTCAAGCGATTAGGGAGTAATGTACTCGCGATGGAGCAATTACCTGAGACGCAGAACACCTGTTTACATTGTGGGTGAGACTAAACTTTGTAACGTCTTTATAACATATTAAAAGATTGCCAAAGCTTTCTTCTTTTGTCGAGTCACTGCTACAATACTCCTTTTAATTCCTGTAGGCCTACCAAGAGTTTACACTGCAGCAGTTTGATGGATAGACTCTTAGTTTAAAAGGATGCTAATGATATCAAATTAGTTAGCACAAAACTCGGCCTTCCTTATCCGATGGCTACGTCTCAGGTCGACAGTCCAGCTGCAAAAATTATATCAGGCATTATTTTCCAAATTTATGGAAGACAGAACCTACTCGAACATAACCAATATACAAATCCACTCCGTACCGCAACATAGTAAACAGACTAGCACTGTGCATATTAGTGGAATAGATTCAGATTAGATCGCCGGTTAGATACGGTAACTGCATCGCAAGCGGGCATAGATTACCGTAAACTACACGATACCCCGCCAGTGTAGTGAACTAGTGACACGACCGTGTCAAGGCTCCTGCGGATATCTATGCTCGCTCGATACTTGATTGTTGTTGTCCATTGATGCTGACATTTTGATGATTGCGTAAATAGAGTAATGCGCATAGACGAAACATTTTTCGCTTACGCTAATAGACAGAACGACAACGTAAACATGAGACAGCGATAGTCTTAAAATCCTATACAATCCTATAAGTACAATTTATATGAAGCTAAGATGACTGACTCCGGAGTCAGACAGCCGTCGTAGTACAAAAAAGGTTTACGTCGATAAGGACAGCAATAAGTAGCGATCTCTTTTTTAACTAGAACGAATTTGCTATGCGCATCTCTCATTGATAAATATGACAAGACACGTGCTTCATTCTAGTACCTTCTCTTTCTACGGTAATAAAAATAGAAATCATTTATTTGCCTCAAATAGGGTAATTTTTACATTAGGTGTTATCAAATAATATATCACTTAACAATACATAAAGATCATGCCTATCTAGCCATTTTATATAGCATGCAAATAATTATAGTAAATACAATTGATAAATTTGATTTTTTGAATTTAAACAGTTAAATTAGTATGCAATGTCAACCATGTATTGTGAAAATATTTATACAATGTCACTAATGTTATAAAAATTCGTCAATCACTATTATACAAAATAATCACATTTTTAAATTTCATACAATAATGTCAAATTATGTTTATTGTAAATTGCTACTGCCTCAATAATAACCAATTATACGCGCAAATCATATTTTAAAAATTCGTCAATCGAGTAGAACGTGTTTTGAAGCAGCCACTCACGCAGTGATCTTTTAAATTTACTCATCGGAAGTTGTTTTATCGCATCAGGTATTTTATTATAAATGTTTATGCACATCGCGTAGCAATTACTTTGGAACCGTTTAGTTCTCGGAACAGTTTCAAGGGCCAGGCGGTTTGGGTTCCTGAGATTTCTCTTACTTTTTTAAATATGTCACTGTTTTGCTTTACGAACTTTCCTGCCTCAAGTATATAAAGACAGGGTAGAGTTAATACTTTAAGGTCTTTGAAATATGGCCTGCAAGATACATCCGGTGCTGCCGCATATAGCACGTATACACCTTTTCTGGGCAATGAATATCTTGCCCACATATGTACCATTTCCCCAGATAATGAGCCCATACTGCGTCAGAGACGAGTTTAGAATATTTTCAACTACATGTGCACTCTATGGTTGCTAGTGCAGTGAACGACCATCTCAAGGTTCCTGCAGATATCCATGCTTGCTCGATACTTGATTGTTGTTGTCGATTGATGATTTGACGCGTCAAAGACGTGTTAAGAATACCTTCAACTACATTTTAGTGCAGTGACCGTCGATGTCGAGGTTTCTGCAGTTGATATTGCTTGATTGTTGTTGACCATTGATGATTGTTGTGTGGATGACATTTGATGATTGCGTAGATAGAGTAATGGGTCAGAGGCGTGATTGATACCTTCAACTACACGTATTCTATGTTAGTGCAGTGACCGACTACTATGTATTTATTATTATTTGGTTGTAAGCGCTTGGTCAATGACCAATAGCTACTGCGACCTGAATAGATCTATTGTAATTTACAATAAGTCGTGATGTACAAAGGCGAGGTTAACTCTAAAAGAGTTTTCTTCCAGCAAACCGTTGAGTGAGAGGAAAACTAATATGTTTGGGTAAAATAAGTGTGTACACAAATAAAATTCTACTTAATTATGAGATAGTAAAATGAATACCCATAAAATAAGAAATAATATAAGATACACCAATACAAATAAATAAATATAATGTATAAATATACTTACATAAATAATGATATCAAATATAATAATAATCTAATTGTTAGTGTTATTACGTCCCCACGTAGATGGCAACTCCTGATGTGAATGAGCACTTCGCATTCGCAGAGGAGGTGTATGGGCGTTTCCTCTGCTTCACAGCTGAATCTGCAAGTGGATGAATCTACAAGCTCCATTCTGTGTCTGTTGTTTAGATAGGTTTCTGCAGTTGGTAGTGCCTTATCGTTGTTGAAGTCTCATGATTGTTTGTTGTGTAGATTCTGATCACGTTTAGACTATAGTGTTCATAAAGTAATAGTATCAGAGTGAGATATTTAGTTCACAAATGTATGGAAAAGCAGATAATTTTTTCGAAATTTCTGTATTGGCTTCATTGTGTAAATTATTTTCCAAAAAAACATTTATTTTTATTTTCCAAAAACGCATGGATTTACAGAGTGAGTAGATCAACAGTCTGATGGTAAATTCAGTTTGATGGTCTGTAACATTGTAACGCATTTCGTTTAGGTTAAGCTGTGTCTAGGCAACGTGTTTGTGATTGTGATAGTTGTTGATGGTATTTTATTTTATTGATAAGTTTCGTAAGACCACACGGTTGTAGTATTTTTCGCGTGTTAAAGCTATATCACACCTTTTATCTTGTTCGTTCGCGCGCAAATACAAAGAAGGCGCGGTAGCACTACAGGGTGAAATTGATATCATTAGCATCCTTTTAAACTAAGAGTCTACCCATCAAACTAAACAACTTTCACTATTGAAGCAAACCGATCGGAGCAAAAAATTATCAGCTGTTCCATACTAAACTGCAATGCCTACTCGACTCAAATGTAAGCAACAGCAGATTTTTTTTGCTCCGATCGGTTTGCTCCCATAGTGAAAGTTGTTCAGTTTGATGGGTAGACTCTTGGTTTAAAAGGATGCTCATGATATCAATTTCACCCTGTATATCACGCAGCCATACTACGGCCGCAGTAATTTAAGAAATCTTTATAACTTAATCTCTTATAAATAAAATAGACCTGTTTTATTAAAGGTCTCGTATAAAGGTAATGCTTTTGTCAACACCCATGAGATGAACGTCGCGTAATAAAGTGCCTCTATTGTGCCAGACTCACGCTTAACTAGCTCATAAGCGGTGATTAAGCGATCCTTTGATGCACACGTGTATGAGGGAGGGATGGGGTATGTTATGTAGCACGTTTACATCAGCTATTGTGTACGGTAAATGATGAGTCGTAAATAATTTATGGTATATCCCGAAAACGAATTTACATGGTACAGTTGGCAACGAAGTAAACACATATTTGTCACCTTTATTTCTACGAGAATAAGGTTCTGGTGTGTCCGTCAATATTTGTTACCGACCTTAAGAATGAATATAAAATTACGAGCGTTAACCCGCGACTTTGTCCTCAATTATATACCAGATATTAAGTCAGATTATAAGCTATCAAACAAAAAAAGTTTCATCAAAATCGGTTCAGTAGTTTTTGCGTAATGCTCGTTCAAACAAACAAATACACAAACAAACAAACAGAAAGACAAAAAATCCAAAAATTGTTGATATGGAATCAGGGATACCTAAAAACCATAGTGTAGCTTTTTTTTTTGTTAATATCTTCATTGTACAGACTAACTTCCTGTTACAGTTTTATAATAGTTTAGATTAGATACCTATTTGAAGCTGGCCGTTTATGAGCAATAATACCATAATACTAAATGGTAAAAAAAAAAGTATGGTATATATGTGTGGTATGGTGGAAATGGGAAAGCAGTTTTTTTTTGTTTGATGGTCAAACCAAAAAAATCTGCTTTCCCATACATTTAAATCGAGTAGGTATTAGAGGTATTACTGCAGTTTAGTATGAAACAACACATTTTTTCTATTTTTATCTCGATGTTGGCTGCATAGTGAAATTTTTTCGGCTTGATAAACTAAACCACCCCTTTAAATATTAATAGTGTGTTTTGTTACACCCTGTATATGTAAGCCACCGGTATACCGCGGTGTTTTAAAAAAACTTTATGTTGTTATCAGTACAGTATCTAATTAAAATGATAAGTACTTACATATTTATATAAATAAAATAAAATAAATATCTTGGACATTCATCATCATCATCATCTTCCTAGCTGTTGTCCACCCAGCGGTACAACAGCTAGGAAGATGAAGCGGGGTCTGCTTTCTTAATCTGTTGCAACCACTTCGCTCTATCTTGAACATCGTCGATGGAGAGTTCGCAGCTATCCATTTCCTTCTTGGACATTGTCACACAAATAATCTAGTCACATATAAAGTACCTGGACTTGTATTATGATGACTAGACAACTATATAGAATACATATATAGATACAAACATCCATGACTCGGGTACAAATATTCATATTCATCGTATAAATATTTGTCCTTTACCTTTACCGAGATAAGCACCTTATGTGTGGTGGTTGCAGAGGGGTCAATTTCATACAAAACTTTGACCCACAATACGCGTAGACGGTATAAATATAAGTAACTTTGTATATATGGAAAAATAGTTTAGAAAATCTAGTTACCGCGTCACAAATAACATTTGCAATTTATAATATAACTACGAAGATATAAAGCTTTTAAAATTTCGTATGAAAAATTTCAAAGCTTTATATCATCGTAATTATATTATAAATTGCAAATGTTTTTTGTGACGCGGCATCTAGATTTTCTAAACTATTTTTCCATATATACAAAGTTACTTATATTTATACCGTATACGCGTATTGTGGGTCAAAGTTTTGTATGAAATTGACCCCTCTGCAACCACCACACATAAGGTGCTTATCTCGGTAACGACAAGTGACGCTGACGGAGGCCTGCCGCAGCCTAAGTGTGACCACCGCTTAGAAGATAAACATAAGTAACACAACCCTTCCAGGTTTCGCTGTCGTCGGTTTAACAATGCGGCACTATTTGCATGAGCTGCTCATGTCTACTAATTGGTAGCCACACAGGACCGTCACACAAACACGTGGGACCTCAACACATGCGTCAGTAGCATGTCAAATTAAACAGAAATTAATCTAATTTGCGTGCGGTAAGCGAACGTTGGCTTTCTGTTGATATTGAGGTCTCCGTTAGTTAACCGTGTGGTGTCCGGCTTATAGGATATCAATAACAGAGACAGGTGTCGAAAGAGGGGATTCATCTCATGGAATAGCATGTAGGTACTAGGTGCGTACTATACGTAGGTTAATAGGGTTATTTCTGTAGAGATAAAAAGATACTATTTTATTCAAAATAATAATGAATGAATGAATGAATGAATGAATGAATGAAATATACTTTATTTACACCAAAAGAAAATACAATGCACAATTGGAAACATAAACTGATATAATATCACATAGATAGCTTTTTATCGTAATTTTTTGACACTACCACCGCGTCGGAAGGTGTTCCGTTGAGAGAAGATGCGGCCAGAAACTCTACAACACACATCTTGCATCTTTATTCCCTTCCCTCCCCTGTCTCCCTCATTGCCAACAAAAGACATACTTACACACACACACACACACACACACACACACACACACACACACACACACATTCACACAAACACAGAAAAAGTTTGATGTTGGTTTCAGTAATGTATAATTATGAGCGCTATAGCATTGATTATTTAACTGTTACTACGTATACCAATAAGACCGAGAATTGAAACTCTGTAATTGGTCATTCTATTAGACTGTAAGTTAGCATAATTACATCTGTAACGCTGTAAATTAAAATAAAATTAAAAAATCTTAATACAGCAGCGAGACGTACAGTTTGACTAGGCTTGTTCTGTGATTAAGTTAGTCCAACATTTTTCTTTTTTATTAAGCAGCCTGTTCAGAGTATTGTTGCTGGACCTCTCCAAAGCCAATAACCGTACTGACACACTTTTCCTTTTGAAGAATTTTGCATGCGTCAGGCTAGCCATATAATATTACCACTTTCACATATATCGATCCTGAAACCCTGAATATGCTTAAATGGAACCATGCTACGGTTGCATTTTTATTTAATTCTTTCGTAGCTACCTAGTATCTGGTTGTAGTTAAGTTACTACTAAACTTAAGTTACTACTTAACTACTAACCTAATACTAATTATAGGTAATATATAAGGTCTAACAAAATTAGGTGAAATTATTTTATGGGGGTGATCAGACCATCAAACTGAACAACTTTCTCTTAGGGACCAATTTTGTAATCGCGAAAAAAAAATCTGGTGTCCCATACATTTAGGTCGAGTAGGTTTGTATGGAACAGCTGATTTTTTTTTCGCGATTTCGATATTGGTCCCATAGAGAAAGTTGTTCAGTTTGATGGTCTGATCATCCCCTTAAAATAGTTTCACCTAATTTTGTTAGACCTTGTATAATATCTGTGCTAGTGCTTTTACTAAAAATATCACATTCAGATATTCGTGATTTTGAACCACTAACCACCGCCACTTTATTTGCGCTATCAAGATATAACAAAACAATCAAACTGAAAAAAAAACAGCCGAAAATACCTATAATATTTTATGCATCTTTTTCCTTCGAAATACTAGTTTCCTTTGACAACATAATTTTGCAACATGTTAGATTTTAGCGTACTTCAGTGTTTCTCAAATTTTGAATAGAATAGAATATAATTTATTTTGAAACAGGTACATATTACAAAAGATGGTATAAAATATGAAATAAGTTTCTTCTGTTCAGCTGTAGCAACAGCATGCAAATATTATGTTAACAGCTTAAACTATACTATACTATATTAACACTTTATATTTTACATTTCATATTTACTTACACTTAAGATTTAAAAACTCTTCAACACTGTAAAAACTGCTAATTATTAACCACTGATACAATTTTTTGAACATTAATTTGGTCGGGACCTCAAATATACCAAACCGCGGTAAGAACCCGTTAAAATGTTTATTTCTAGATTAATTTGGTGTTCTGTTGCGTTGTTGTTATTAGGGCCTATCATAATCCGAATTTAGTAGTGTAGTACGTAATATTTTATTTTGTTGTTTAATCTTATTTATACCTTAATATAATTTTGTTGCTGAAGTCGCCATAGCCGAACACGGTTAGGAGGACTATAGTATAGTATAGTTGCTTAAGGCTCTCGGGAATTTTATTGTAAATTTTAATACTCATGTAGTAACAATTCTTCTGGATTAACGTAAAGACATCAGAAACAGTTTTGAAATGTTTAGGGTCGCAATAGTCCTGGTGGATCAAAATGACTGGTAAATACTTCCTGTTTTCACAGGATTGAATTAATATCATTAGCACCCTTTTAAACTAAATCTATCAAACTGAACAACTTTTACTATGGGAGAAAACCGAACGGAGCAAAATAAATCTGCTGTTGAAAACATTTCAGTCAAGTAGGCATTAGGCACTAAACTGTATGGAACAGCTGTTTTTTTGCTCCGATCGGTTTGCTGCCGTAGTAAAAGTTCAGTTTGATGGGCAGACTCTTAGTTTAAAAGGATGCTAATGATATAAATTTCAACCTGTATAATACTCAACATTACTAAAACACTTCACTTCACTTTCATGTGATTTATGTCTAAAAATAGAAAGTATGGGCAATACACTTAAATCAGAGCTGTGTTTTTCGACCATGTCAAATCAAATCAAAATTTTTTATTCAATATAATATCACATAGATAGCTTTTTGACGTCATTTTTTGACTCTACCACCGCGTCGGAAGGTGTTCCGTTGAGAAAAGATGCGACCAGAAACTCTACAACACACATCTTTTAAACAAAACAAAATATACAAAGTACAATTAAAATACAATATTGCATTACATAGAGTAACATTGTCAAGACTAGACATTTTGTTAGACCAGACATGTTCTAAAGTGATCCAAAAAGTTACCCTTAAAAATCCAAGATTTATATTTTCTAAATAAATTAACCTGCCTTACTTAAAATATTTTAGTGTTTAAATATCGTAATTATCTAAGACCTCAATAAAAAGATTTAATTATTAATCAATCATACTTCGCATTCATTAAAAAGTTGAAGCTTTTACGGGAAACCGCGTGTTAGCCATTTTGGGGTCACATTTCAGATAAGTTTGAGAAGCATTGGCATTTAGTTTTGTTCGTGACAGTACTATAGTAAAAGTTTTTATAGTCTACTCGACGAAGGCGTGTGTGGTACGAGGGATTATTCAGAAATAATTCACTATTATGGCCAACAACTTTGTCAAGAATATAAGAATTTAGAATTTCTATTTCATTTTAAACAAGCTGTGCCCGCGACATCATATCGCCGGGTCACTGAAATCTTTTTAGTGGGGAAGCATATTGTCCACGTTATGTGACACGTGCAAAAATAAATATCATTATGTCACAAAACGAAATCAAACTTACAGTGTCACCAACTTATCTGTAGAATGAGCGATGGCGCCACTTTCTGTATAAAAGAATGAGAGACTACATCGACTGACAGCGACAAAATGACGTTTTCATAATGGAATCAGTAGTTCCGCTTTTGGCCATTCTACAGATAAGTTGGTGGCACTGTACCCACCTATAAGCATTGAGGACAGGTCGATTTACACATTCATAAGTAAGTAAGTCCAACTTACCACTTCCTTGCTTACTTATGGCCGATTTACACATCCATAAGTAAGTAAGTAAGTCAAACTTACCACTTCCTTGCTTACTTATGGCCGATTTACGCATCCATAAGGAAGTAAGTAAGCAAGGAAGTGGTAAGTTGGACTTACTTAGTTACTTACTTATGGATGTGTAAATCGACCTGTGCCTACTAGAAGCGACACCCAGACTCAATTTTATGTAACACTCGTTTAAGCTAATTGGCTTAAACTTAGTTAACATGTGCCAGACGCATGCTGCACCGCGACGCCCCCAGTGCGTGCCTCGCACTGCTGATCATGGTGCACAGATTTTGTTAGCGTTGTCTGTTCTATACATAATAAATAACGCTTACAGGCACATTCATTGTACGGATCCCTAGTAAGCACTATAGGTTTTTTTTTATTATGGAAACCATACAACCACGGCACGAACATATAACATCCGTGACTCAAACCGGGATTCGAATATAATTATTCAATGCCTAATGTTTTCTTTTTCTTTTTGATGATTTGCATTATGAGTATTACATGCAAGAGTTACCTTCTTGTCGTGTCGGCAAACCCTGGTGTCAGAGTTTTTTCAGACCGCCTTACGGCCTCTGACGTGGTTTTTCTGTAACGACTACTACCAACAGAGATAGTAGCCGGGACCAACGGTTTAACGTGCCATCCGAAGCACGGAATCATTTTTCTTTTCAGACTATCATGTGATTCAGCCTGCAATGTCCGAACCAACTGGGGAAAAATGCACAAAGTGACATATCAATAGGTGTCCCCCGTGGGAATCGAACCCACGACCTTCGTGTCGAGAGCCAATGCTCTTAACCAATAGACCACGGAGGCAGTTAAGTTAAGAGCTACCTTAAAATCATGGTAAAAAACTAAAAACGTTTACTCCAATTTTTCACGTCGGACCCAATAAATGCTAAAACAACAATACTTCTCCCTTTTTCAGGAACTGTTTAGTTATGTAAACTAAGTTTAGTAACTATTGTTTATAGATGCGATATGGTTGTAGATCAAAGGAAAGCCTCTGCAGTGGTTTGCATAATAAATACCAGTGACCCGAAGGTAGGTCATTGGAGGTTACATAAAGCTTTACTGCTTTTAATGGAATTGTACTTTTTCTATAACAGGCTTGAAAATTTCTCAAGAATAAAAAACCGATTTATAGACGTTAGGTAGATTAGGTTAGGAGAGGCATATGCTCATAATCAACAACACCATCATTATCATTTATACTCATATTTAAAACGAGCGTTAACCCGCGACATTGTCCGCACAAATTATATACCAGATTTTAAGTCAGATAATAAGCTATCAAACAGAAAAGTTTCATATAAATCGGTTAAGTAGTTTTTGCGTGATGCTCGTTCAAACAAACAATCAAACACAGAAACAAACAGACAGACAAAAAATCCAAAAATTGGTGATGTGGAATCAGGGATACCTAAAAACCATATCGTAACTTTTTTTTGTTAATATCTTCAATGTACAGACTAACTTCCTGTTACAGTTTTAATAATTTATAACCACAATATAATTCTACCTGTCGTTTGTCATATTAAGCAAGAACGTCTTTCAAAACGACACAAAAGGATATCAAGTTGCCTCAATGCCAGTATCGCAAGGATATAAAATTTTACGTTATGTAAATGTTATTCAAGCATATTTCGTTTCCCATATTATTCGTTACGTATCTAAAGTATTTGTTTATTATGTTTTAGCAAAACTGATCTATATAAAGTACAAATGTATGGGCCTTATTTCATCTAAATTAGATGTTTCAAACAGCGTCTGTTTGGTTAAGACACCGACGTTCATGGCTGTATAAGCCAATTCGGGAGCGTCAATGCCTGCCGCATTTACGGCATTTGCGCTGTGTGTTGGTTGGTGCAGGAGCCTGTTCGTTCCAAGCCAAGCCAAGTAGCCTTCGCTAAACGTAATGTCGGAAGACCCATGTTACGTTTTAAGGACTGTGCTAAGCGCGATATGGTGTCCTTTAGAATTGACTACTCGAAGTGGGAATGCCTTGCAAGCGATAGGGACGAGTGGAGGAAAGTAATAGCTGACGAAGAACCAGCCCACGGAGAAGTCTGGTTCGAATCTCTGGCCGTAAAACGAAAAAAAAGGCACAAATGTATGAAGGTTGCAGATAATATCTGTTTACGAAATCGATAATTGTGGAAAAAATTGAATGCCTATATTATATAGAACTAAACTAAGTCAGTATATTATATTTCCGTACAAAACCTGAAAACGTTTGTACAAGACCTAAACTGTCCTCTTGAATGAATAAAAAAAAAATCTTGTCCCTTGTCACCCAGATTATCTAATCCCATTGAAAGTACCAAAATCTAGCCCGAGCTAGTATAACGATGACTAGAGTGGACAACGATATAAAATATACAGAGTGAAATTGGTATCATTAGCTGTGCAGCATCCTTTTGCTTATGGGACGAAACCAATCGGAGAAAAAAATCTGATGTAGCATACATTGCAGTTTAGTATGGAACGGCAGATTTTTTTTTGCTCCGATCAGTTTGCTCCCATAGTAAAAGTTGGTTTAAATAAGATGCTAATGATATCAATATCACCCTGTAGATACAAAGCATCGCGTAGCCAGAGCATTCACGCGCGGACGTGTTTCGCGCGCGCGCGAGATTGCTCCGCCATTTTATGGTGGCTGTACTGATGATCACTGAAATATCCATTACCAAACAACGTCAAGGACATTTGCTATTTAAACTAGACATTGGCAAAATCATCGACACCATGCTGGAGCATCAATTATAAGATTAGAATAGAATAAATACAAATATACATGACTCAAACCCGTGAACCTTGGCACAGCAGGCAGATTTACTACCGACTGAGCTATGGAGCTGTCAAAATAATTACGATGATGATAATCATACCTAAATACAAACTTGCTTTTGCCTGCGATATCATCTGCTTTATTCGTATCTTATGTGTTTATCTAGATCTATATCTTAGCTAAGTTTCGGTCTAGAGTAACAAGTTAACAACCATCCATCCATTAGAACATCGTTTCTCAAACTGGGTATAGCGACCCTCAGGTCACTTTTAAGTGTAGCCCAGGGTCGCAATCTGTCCAAAAACAAGACCCGTATCCATCGAACATTAATAAAAGAACTACTTAGATATTAAGTAAAATCTTAGTAAATTGTTGTTTGAATTGGCATGGTTTACGTACTGTCGCGAGATGTCGAAATTCTAAGACCAAAATGCCCTCATGCAAGATATTGGTTTGAATCTTTTAATCTGTCATTTTTGAAGCGTTGATTTTATATCTAGTTTTTATTAGTGATTGAAAACCGTATGTGAAACATGCCTTTAATGAATAAAGAATGAAGTTTTATAATTATAATCAAGTGTTACAAAATACATTAACAGAGTGTAAGGGACAGCCGGGCAAATACAGAAATGGTGTATGAAAAACAGACATTTTTTTCGCAATTACGAAGGCTGGCGTCGTTGTGAAAGTGGTTCAGATTTATGGTTTGAATTTTTCGTTTCCACACTGTAAGTGAAGGGATCGCAAGGTATTAACATAATTTTCTGGCCATTCAGGGGGTCGCGACACTAAAAAGGTTGAGAATCGAGATCCATTAGAAAGACAGAGTTATGTTGCAATAACGCATGGCTCTAACTGTAGCACATAGAATCTGGGGCTGAAATATCACTATTTGGGTCAGAAACTTTGAGGATAATCGACGGCCCGATAGCTCAAGTCGGTAGTGAATTCAAATCCCGTAAGGGGCAAATACTTGTATGATGAATATAATATTTTGTACCCGAGTCATGGATGTTTTTGTGGTTTTTATATTTCGCTGTCCAGTCATCATAATACAAATCTAGGCTAGTTTCAGGTACCTACTTTAAATTTCATAAGATAACTTGTGTGACGGCCCGGTAGCACAGCGTGTAATGAACGTGCCTGCTGTGCCGAGGGTCGCGGGTTCGAATCCCGTAAGGGACAAATATTTATATGGTGAATATGAATATTTGCACCCGAATCATGGATGTTTGTATCTATATATGTATCCTATATCGTTGTCTAGTCATCATAATACAAGTACAGTACTTTAAATGTGACTAGATAATTTGTGTGACAATGTTCAAGACATTTATTTACTATGTCCAAACATAAGTACCGATACTGTACTTCTATAGGTGTACCGTGTAACTGTGCAATGGTATGCTGCATTTCCTGTAAAATCTCAGGAAATTGAAAATCTCGTGATTGCAAGAGCCCGCTGTGATGCGATTTCTTCGAAGAGGAAATAAACAAAAGGTGGTTTGACATTTGAATCTGATGTAGTTTCCACTGCTTGTTTTTTTTATTTTATAAGAAAAAAAAGCTCAGTGATGTTGTTGTTACAAATACCCAATGAAAATCGCCTACTCCAACTTTTTTCTTTAATTTATTGATAAAAACATACCAAATATTTTTTTTAGTAATACATATACATAAACTCACGACCATAATCCCTTTCGGGGTTGTCAGAAGCTTTGCTACAACTACCAACAACATTTTTGTAGAACAGTTGTTGCAAGGCTTACTTTTAACAAAGGTTTTACAATGAAATGACGTGGCAAGTGGTGACATAGCATTTCGCCCACGAAAATACTGCACAAGAAACCTTATCCCTTAGTCGCCTCGTACGACACCCACGGGAAAAATTTGGGGGTCCATTTTAAGCCAGAACCACGCGGCTTTTTCATCGACATTACATTTCATTTGTTAACGCCTCGATACGTATATGTAAACTTGCACATTTCTCCAAGGTCTTGGGATATATTATAACTATAACAGTCATCCCGAGATTGTACAATTTTAGGGTTCCGAAGTCAGCAAGGAACCCTTATAGTTTCAGTTTCGCCAAGTCCGTCTGTCCGTCTGTCCGCGGCTTAGCTCAGAGACGCTTAGTACAAGAAAGCTGTAATTTGGCATGAGTATACAAATATCACGCCCGACAAAGTGGTAAAATAAAATCATGAAAAATAATTTTTTTAGGGTATCCCTCCCCTGTACCCGAAAGGTAGGTCGTTTAAAAATATGATGGGTGTGGGAAAACCATTTTTCGATTTAGGGATCCGTTAGCGAAATATTAAGCTTTAAAGTGAAAATTTTTGTTAGAGTCAAGTGTGGGGTGGACACTTGCCCTGCCAGCTAAACCGTTGTTTCTGGATATTATGTGAAAAAATTCATGGCAGTAGTAACGAAATTAAAAGGAAAACTATCACCGCTAAGTAAAAAAAAGACTTTTTAGACTTTATTAGCCGTTAAACCGTAGCGTAGTTTAAACAGAAAGCCCCCTTCTAAGTTCGTATATTGTGATGGGCAACCACGGAACACTACTCTGCGCGTGGCCCGACACGCACTTGGCCGGTTTTTATAAAGTAGGTAGGAAATAAGTAATAGGTATTATTGTTACGATATTCTCGTTATTAGTTTATCAAGATTGGTCCTTATAGGCCTCGAGCAGTGAGCATTCGAATGGTACCTCTGAACTCTGACCTGACCTCACAAGTTAGGTCACCGATTTACTGAGGTTTACACCTTGCAATCCTGAACTTAATCCAACGAAGAGAACACAATAATATTAAGTAAATAGGTTATTAGGCATTCAAATAAGCTGATTAGTTTTAGGTAGGTATTACCTAGGTACTAACCAACCGTGTGATCAATGTGAACGTACTGTTCATCAGATTTCAAATATTTCCTTTGAATTCATGAAAACTTTGCGTTTATAAACTATGATACTTTCCTACCATGCGACCGTCTCCAACGCCGTGGTTTAAATTTACCCACTTTTTGTCTGTATTTTAGTCTCATTTTAGTCGCTACAGAAGATAGGTAGGTACTAAGTTGTTGTTACATACTCGCTCACTATTTCGAATTGAGATTGGATTTTTCCATCAATTGTTTTTTTTATTTAACATACCTTAACACTTACGTGCTTTCTGAAACGATCTAAACATATTTGTCGCTTATTCAATGTGTGCTAATGCTACTTGGTTTCGTACTATTTTAGGGTGGGAATTCTAACGAAATTTGCGCCCAACACGATTTCGTCTGTTTAATGTTACGATGATAAATGCCAAAGGTGTAAAATAGAACGGCAAAAAGGCAAAGACTTAAAGCAATGTATAACCTAAGTATTATTTGGGCTAAGTACAGCAATATTGAGATCAAAAAATGTAGCTACTGCACTACGGTAACGGTATGCTGTACTACAATAGTATCGTCAACATATATTATAGGTTGCAATAAAACTAATAACATTTAAGGCTGGGCCACACAGAGTGCAGCTGCAGAACGGGTGCAGGCCGGCTGCAGATCGGCAGTAGTTGTAAAGTATGGAATTATATGCAAGGTGTCACACTGCGGCTACCGTTCCGCAGCTGTTCCACAGCCGCGCCGGACTGCATTCAGTGTGACACCCCGCATATAATTCCATAGTTTACAACTACTGCCGGCCTGTGCCCGTTCTGTAGCTGCACTCTGTGTGGCCCAGCCTTTAAAGGTGAGGTTTAGCCAGACCATCAATCTGAACAACTTTTACTAAGCCAATATCTAAAAAATACAATAAACTAGTTGTTTCATAGAAAACTGCAATACTCAACTCCAACTTAGGTAGGCATTGTACAAAGCGTGCGCAGGTGCAATGACGAAGGCAAGCAAGTGGTCAACATTCTGTCAGAGTATTCTCAAGCATAGGTTTCTAACGAAAGAATGTTAGGTACATGAGTGTAACTTTTTCTTTTCTTCTTTAACTGTTCCAATTAAAGCTGTAGTATAATAGCAGCATTCTTTACTTTTCGCGGCGTGTCATTCACCTTATATTCCATGGAGTAGCAGCCAGTTGCTACTGAAACCTAGATTTGGTCGTATTCTACTTCTTATTCAAATTTATTCAATCTGGCTCTTGTAACAAGCTTTTTGTGGCGCGGAGACACCGGAGGTCGAATAATGTAGTACGTACCGAAAATGTTCTACATTACAGGTGCCTACCGCGATAAACAGCGGCCTGTGTTTATTAAAAACAAATGTCGCGAGTGCTTTGTTTTCTTTATTTTATTGTTAGAATTAAATATACGGGGTGTAACAAAACACCCTAGTAATACTTAAGGCCATCAAACTGAACAACTTTCACTATGGAGCCAACATGGAGAAAAAATAAAATAAAATCTGCTGTCTCATACAAAACTGCAGTACCGACTCGACTAAAATGTATGGGACAGCTGTTTTTTCCCCGATGTTGGCTCCATAGTGATAGTTGTTAAGTTTGATGGTCTAAATCACCTCCTTAAGTATTACTTGGGTGTTTTGTCACACCCTGTATAGGTAACTTAAGCTTTTGCCCGCGACTTCATCCGCATGGACCTGTAGAATATATCTCAGTTTTTAAGACAAGTTAATTACATGCATACATATCTTTGAAACACAAAAAAGTTCTTGAAAATCGGTTTAGTAGCTTTTTCGTCACATGCACATAATAATATGACAAAAAAAAGAAAATAGATTTGCAGTAATTATCAAACAACTTAAATGCCCTCCGAAGCTAAAACTTTAATGAATGTAGTTTTAGCAAAGATTCTGTCCACCCTAAAAAGGAATACGAACGTAGGTTTATATTTATATCAATTTACGAGTAATTAAGTATTAAATCTGAGTTTTTTTAATTTGCCTAAGCTACGTCACAAAAATTTTAACTATAACTAAAAATATTTATTGATTAGTACCTTATTAAAATTCTCACATATTTTTTACTTTCTTACTTAAGTGACTCAGTTGATCGAAGAAAACGCGTCAAGTAGCACAGTTTGTGGTTTCAAAAAATATTGAAATTGAATATGTGGTTTATACTATAGAATTGATAAACTTTTTCATATATGGCTACTCTAAAACCAGGAAATAAATCATTTCGCGTGACAAGACATATACCAGTGAAGGTTCCTGTGGATGAGGTGAAAATTACATTTTTCTAGTCATGAATGTTAAGTGTTAGCTAACATAAACGTGTTTGAGCAATTAAAAGAAAAGTAAAGTTCAAAATTGAATGAATAAATGAATGAAATATACTTTATTAAAAAAAAAACTACAACTGACTGACTCTTTAACTTTAAAATTGTGTTTGAGAACACGTCCTAATACACAATACTGAGTATTTTTCTGGAATTAACAGGCACAATCTTTATTAAAAATACGTTATCATATTATGTATTGCTCCTAACCTATTTCGGCCACACGGAGTTCTTCAGTTTTATTTGATAATCATAATAATTTCCTAGTATTAGGGTGACGTATTAGAGAACATTATACCATTTTATGTACTACGTACTTGAAGAATTAAGAATTCCTTAACAAACCCTAACACTTTCGGCTAGAGTCCATTATATTCAGCAGCACTAAAACTAACAACTGTGCATACTCCAAGCGCCAGACTATTGCTTGTCCCGTGCACTAAGTCCCGTTACTCAAGCTGTTTTCATTCTTATGACTTAGGCAAAAGAGTTAAATTAAAGGATTTGTAACGTTGAATTAACTGTAAGATTCTAACGTTCCACCTGTCAGAAGGGAATGAAACTACCCAAGTAATGGCCTGTTTTACATTCACTCGCATACGGCCTGCCTGGAAAGGGTGCACCCTCGGCCCTTATACGACCCAAATAATTTGTTGTTTACGTGATTTTAGGCGAAATGTTTTAAATTGTGGGTCGTGTTTTTATTATGAAGCTCGCATTTCATAAACGGCCTATACAAGGTGTTACAAAAATACAAATAAATATTTAAGGTGGTGGTTAAGACCATCAAACTGAACAACTTTCACTATGGGACCAATATCGAAATCGCCAAAAAAATCTGATGTTCCATCATCATCATCATCTTATCAGCCGATAGACGTCCACTGCTGGACATAGGCTTCCCCCAAAATGGGTATATTTGCCATAATCACCATGATGCGATGCGTTTGCGATGTTCCATACTAAACTACAGATCTACTCGAGCTAAATGTATGGGACAAAAGATTTTTTTTTCGCGATTTCGATGTTGGTCCCATAGTGAAAGTTTTTCAGTTTGATGGTTGCAACAACACCCTTAAAAGTTTTACTTTTGTAACACCCTGTATACATCTCACTGCAGGACACAAGCCTACCCTCAAGGAGGGTGGTATAGGCGTAAGTCCATCACGCGTGCCCAATACGGATTAGTGGTCTATAATACACGGTATGCAGGTTTCCTCTCAATGTTTTGCTTCACCGTTTTAGAGCAGTCGGTATAACGTACATATGTTAGAAAAAACTCATTGGTACATGGAACGTAGAGATAGCGTATTCTTAAACATCGATTTTAATATCAATTATAATCAATCTTGCAGACAAAGTCGATCAATTAATCTTTGCTATAACTTGGTTTCGAACAAACTTTTGTTGACTTATGTTTCCAGAAATAAAATTAAAACTGACGTGATAGAGAAGCGGTTTGGTTGTTTATTTATTAATAAGTATTATGTGATCTTTCGACATTAGTCATCATAATGCCCAGTCTTATATTACTCTACATTTTTTGTGGTTAGATTTTCATTATGCGGAAAGAAACCGTACCAACAATGTTTTACTAAATATACCTACATTCGATTTATACATTTTACTAGAAGTATTGGCGTTGAAATACTGCCTACATTCCTAGCTTGCTTCGGAATAGAGTCAATGCATTTTTTAGTGGAACAAGGGCTGTGTAAATTTTTTTTAGTTCGAGATTGACGTGTCTGGAATGGGCAGCATTATTTCACGTACGGAAAGTTAAATCAGGCCTCGTATTTGCGAGCGCGGTTTAAAAATGCATTGGCAATGAAAAAACTGAACGACCTTCAACACATCAACCGCTACGACAAAAAAAGAAAAGCGGTAGACGTTACGCGAATGCATTTTTTAGGGAAACCAAAGGTTCAATTAACGGCATAAAGTAACAAAAATGGAAAAAGAAGCTCATACCTATTTAGAGAAAATGAACAAAACAAAATAAAATACTTGTAAACGCAATAATTACGCACGCACTATAGAACGCCGGAAGTGAACGTCGGCAAGCCACGTTGCACGTATGGATGCTGAGCGTTGGACTAGAAGAACACTGGAGTTGAGGCCCAGAGAAACTACGCTGGGTAAGGCCGCCCACCAGAAAGATGGGTCAATGATAGTACCAACTTAATACAGAGGGCGAGGGACAGAACGTCATGGAGAAATATGAAGGAGGCCTATGACCGAAGACGGACTGATCAAGGGCTGTGATGGATGGATGGATTAATCGCAATAATATCATATGAGTAAGAGCACAGAGATAAAGTTTCAAAGGAGCGCCAAAATTATCACGTGACGCGCTTTGCCCATAGATTGTCCACTGACCCAGCCAGTTTTTCCACGGGCGGCGTGTATGTGAACACATCGGTGAAATGTCATGCACACACCGTCGCGCTTTGCACTACTGTACTTTTCGAAGCGCTATTGTGATTGGGAACCATAGAGCGTGTAAATTATCTATGTTGGGAACAGATAAATGAAGCTTTGTCTCTATAGGACATTAATTACACATGTGTTACCTAATATACAATTTTAAATTACCACGGGGTCAAAACTTTGACTACTTATGTAGGGACTAGTTACGCGTGTAATTCTACTAACAAACATTTCTGCCACTTTTTGCGGGGGGCGAGGTAACATGAAATCCGCAACTTTGGATTTTATTCCCCATAACTTTAGATTCTAATTTTGAATGTTAGAAATCATGAAAAGTAGTCTCGTGCGAACCCCAAACGTCATAAGTTCGTAGTTATTGTTTCGCAATTATAGGCTGTTTCGTTTAGTGATCTATACTATTATAAAACTGTAACAGGAAGTTTGTCTGTACATTGAAGATATTAACAAAAAAAAAGTTACGATATGGTTTTTAGGTGTCCCTGATTCCATTTCACCAATTTTTGGATTTTTTGTCTGTCTGTTTGTGTGTTTGTTTGTTTGTTTGAACGAGTATCACGCAAAAACTACTGAACCGATTTTGATGAAACTTTTTTTGTTTGGCTTATGATCTGACTTAAAATCTGGTATATAATTTGTGCGGACGAAGTCGCGGGTTAACGCTCGTAAGGTATAAAATTGAATGTAAATGCACATGATCAATTATTCTTATAACGTGGCAGAGGGGAAATGCTACCACAAGGCCAGTCCTTATAATAAATAGTCAAAGGGTCAAAACACAAAGTGGGGGTGACGTAACTGCTCTTTATAGTGTGCAATTATCTGCCAATTCTTCAGGACAGGCAGAACTTGGATGCCCAAGTTGTCTCTCCATCTCTAGGTCTACGTAGATAAACCATCCTGTCAGTGGCGTAGCGCGGGTTTCTGTCGCCCGGGGCACGGACCGATAAGAAAGCCCGCACAAGCAATCACGGAGCGAGCGAAGCGAGCTTGAAATTTTTTTTTCGCAACTGTTCATGTTGTGGTCAGACATTTTTTGGTTTATCCAAATCCATGCGAAAATAGAAACTCAGAGTGAGCAAAGCGAGCTGGAGGCAGAGCTTTTTACGTACAAAACTTGAGCAAAGTAACCTAAGTAACCGATCGAGCGAAGCAGGATTGCAATTTTTATCAGCACGTCTTACTGTGGTCTGAACTCTTACGTCTTACGCACGTCTTAATGTGTAGGTACAGTTATTCAAGCAGAAACTTAGAGCGAGAGAATCGAGCTTATCTTTTCTCTGCTCTACGAATTGGTTATAGACAGAGCCCCTAGCAAGGTGCCGCCGGGGGCATTTGCCCCCCAGCCCCTCGCTACGCCACTGCAACTTGTACAATGTGAAAAATTTAGGTTACATTTTTAGTACTAGTGACAAAGTGACATGATTACAAAGTATTAACATCGGGCACCATTTTCGCATGACAGTGTTGGCGTGCGGCGCTCCCACCGCATAATTTATATGGTTTTTCACTCATAAATCACGCTGCCATAATTGCGCAAACAACTGGCTATGATGTCGTCTTTTGAGCTTGAAATCTTTCGTAACTGATAGGTGCATTTGATATGCAAAGCATTTCAGTATGCAAGTGTGCAATTTCTTTTAAAACTAGTTTCCAGGGGCTGTGCCTTCATCCAAGTAAGCTTGGTACCGGTACTATACTTATAGCAACTCTAAAAACTTATGCGTCTTTAAAGGTTCAAGTCCCATCCAGAAATATATTTTTGAATCTTTAATTTAAATTGAATTATAGCATGCTAATAACCAAAAAAGGAAAGTTTCAAGGAGATTCAGAAGTTGTTATGACTGCACTCTACTATAAAAATACGCTTCCTCTATCGAGTCCTAAGATTGAGTCAATGGCATGACATTCTCAATCTTAGTACCTATGGGAAATAGGCTAACATAAAAATCTTAGTCAAATTGTTTCTCACAATCTCTGGATTATATTGGTAATATTAGCTATACCTTATCTAAACGGAGTGTCGTGTAATCGCAGTTGGCGCACATCTTGCCTTAGTAAAATATGTTGGTTTTTTATTTTTATTTTCGTATGAAAATCTAAGATGTTCCTATAGCATTGCTATACATGCGCCGTTTTATCAGGGCATTTTTTATATTTATTTCATAACGAGCGTTAACCCGCGACTTCGTCCGCACAAATTATATACCAGATTTTAAGTCAGATCATAAGCTATCAAACAAAAAAAGATTCATCAAAATCGGTTCAGTCGTTTTTGCGTGATACTCGTTCAAACAAACAAACAAACACACAAACAAACAGACAGACAAAAAATCAAAAAATTGGTGAAATGGAATCAGGGACACCTAAAAACCATATCGTAACTTTTTTTTTGTTAATATCTTAAATGTACAGACAAACTTCCTGTTACAGTTTTATAATAGTATAGATTCCGATTGCATTTTTACCTAACCTTTCGTCCGATTAATAAAGTAAATTAAATTATGTTTTTAGAGTGTAATACCATGAATAAACGCAACCGTTTGTGGGCCTACAATAAATTGACTCCTTTATCAGCCCAGTATTTTTCCACACGCTTGTAAATCTAGTTGTTATTTGTGGCTAGGTTTCTGGTCACTCAAAACGCGTTACAGTCGTGAGCTGTGGTTATGTATACAAATGGCGTTTTTAGGATATGGACTCCTTCTTTAACTATACTGCTACATCGGCAGTTTGCATAAAATTTAAGACCATTTCATATTTTAAACGCTTTATAGCAGTGTTCTTAACTCATTAAAATCGTTTTATTATTCAAATCTTAACAGTGGAAACAGCTCTAAAATCCTTCAGCGTAATCAATATTTCATTCTGTTAATTATGTCGAGTGCCTGAAAGCTAAGTAAAAGTTTCTGATTTATGTATAATGTTGTTAAAAACAATGGTACTTATACTTTGGAAAACTATGCAAACTTAAAATTTCAAAATCTTTACTTGTAAAAGCTAAGCAATTTAGGCCCATGATAATACAATTTTTATTATCCCTTAAGCTAAATCACGGAAGTATTGTTTATAAAAAAAGATTGAATACTATCTAACAGCAAAAGTTAGAGCGAAGAAGACCTACATAGTAAAAATAAAAACAAAATCAAAAGTAGTAATATTGGCCATCCACATGTAGAACGACAAGATTGAGCGTAGAATAAGTAATTTGATACATGGATGCTCCCGGCAACGTATTGTTTCCGACCGACGAAGTAAGTCCTCGTTTATAGCCGCTTTAGAAGGCTTTTATTGCAGTCGCTTTCCGATCGTCGACATGAAATATAGTCCAAGAGCCGCATGCTGTAACAACCCTCTCCAATCCACTGGCTATTGGCCTATACGTCCTCATTCTCTGTTTATCGAAATCGTGACTTGTATGACCAAGCGATTCATTCATGTTGATGGAAACATAAATGGTTGATATTGTCGTTTTATCGGCCCGATTTAGGGTTCGGTCGTATTTCAATTTTTAGTCACAGCTTATGGTAACGTTATTTGTGCCAGTTTATTCGATTGTAAGTTCTATTAGCACTACTTTTGATTTGTTTTTAATGCTTTCTGGGTCAGTTGGTGCAATAGAATACTATAGAAGGTTCATTCTTCGATAACTGGAACGGCCTTAGTATTCCCACATTTTCGACTCAGTAAGGTCAACACATCCTTCATGCGGCACTGTAGGATGTGTAAGATACCAGAGGATATTCTAAACTTGCCAGACAAAAAGTTTAAGTCCCATGTCAAACAAGCCCTATGTAAAAAAGGTTACTATAAACTCGATGATTATTTGAATGACCAAAATGTCTGGTCTTCACAATGTTACACTATCTAATGCAATGTTGTATTTTAATTGCACTTTGAATATTTTGTTTTGTTTAAAAGATGTGTGTTTTAGAGTTTCTGGCCGCATCTTCTCTCAACGGAACACCTTCCGACGCAAAAAATGACGTCAAAAAGCTATCTACTCGTATGTGATATTTTTAATAAAAAATGTTGATTTGATTTGATTTGTCCGGTGCCAGTAGTACAAACTAGGTATTTTAGGTATTTAGGTAATTCATATATAAACTCACGACCATAATAACTTTAAGGGTTGGTCAAAAACTTTGCTACTAACTATCCTTATAAGACTTAAAGTCGTAGCAAGGCTCACTTTGCATATTGAATGTTTCAGGTTATATAATTCAACGTACATACAATAAACCAGTAGATAGGTAAGGTAGCGACAATACAAAAATAAAGAATTTTGGAAGTTGGATAACCGAAATTAATTGTAAATTTGTTTAGTATATGACTAAGAGTCTAGGACGTCTAGGAGTGTACTATTTATTCGACAGATACATAAAATAGTGTCATTAAATAAAATAACAAATAAACATAGGATCTGGCGCAGGTTCGGTCCTTCCAAGAATGCTGGCCGCATTTCCTCGTTGAATGGCTATCGATTCGACCTGCCGATCCGTTGAGCGAGGAAAGTGCCAGCCCATATTAGGTTTATTTATGTAATTTTTTGTCGATTCGGTTTAGTAAATCAATTTATGAATACAAAGTTAAGTTAGATTATTTATAGCTCGTATGATCTCACTGCAGGGCAAATATCCTCTTACAAATAATTGTGAGAAGGAGTCGGCCATACTGCGCCTCGGGCCCAATGCGGATTGGTGGAGGCAATTTAGGAATATGGATGGCTTTTCGATATTCAATTTTAAAATTTCCCTCGGTACCGAATTTAAATACACACAGATTCTTATAAAGTAAAAGTGTAATGTGCATAATTCAAACAATACTGAAGGTGTCATGTTGTAACACAGTGCGCAGCTGGGCGCGCGGCGTGGCAGGAGGCGGCGTTGCTGTCGGTCGGCGAAGGAGGCGCGGCCGGCGGCGCGGCGCGGCGCTGCTCCGTGCTCGGCGACCACCCGGGCGCGCGCAGGGACCAGCGCTCCAAGTGGCACCGCAACAACAGGGTGCGTACCCTAAGTACTTTAGTATCGCGGCGCTGCTCCGTGCTCGGCGACCACTTGGGCGCGCGCAGGGACCAGCGCTCCAAGTGGCACCGCAACAACAGGGTGCGTACCCTAAGTACTTTAGTATCGCGGCGCTGCTCCGTGCTCGGCGACCACGTGGGCGCGCGCAAGGACCAGCGCTCCAAGTGGCACCGCAACAACAGGGTGCGTACCCTAAGTACTTTAGTATCGCGGCGCTGCTCCGTGCTCGGCGACCACGTGGGCGCGCGCAGGGACCAGCGCTCCAAGTGGCACCGCAACAACAGGGTGCGTACCCTAAGTACTTTAGTATCACGGCGCTGCTCCGTGCTCGGCGACCACTTGGGCGCGCGCAGGGACCAGCGCTCCAAGTGGCACCGCAACAACAGGGTGCGTACCCTAAGTACTTTAGTATCGCGGCGCTGCTCCGTGCTCGGCGACCACCTGGGCGCGCGCAGGGACCAGCGCTCCAAGTGGCACCGCAACAACAGGGTGCGTACCCTAAGTACTTTAGTATCGCGGCGCTGCTCCGTGCTCGGCGACCACGTGGGCGCGCGCAAGGACCAGCGCTCCAAGTGGCACCGCAACAACAGGGTGCGTACCCTAAGTACTTTAGTATCGCGGCGCTGCTCCGTGCTCGGCGACCACGTGGGCGCGCGCAGGGACCAGCGCTCCAAGTGGCACCGCAACAACAGGGTGCGTACCCTAAGTACTTTAGTATCGCGGCGCTGCTCCGTGCTCGGCGACCACGTGGACGCGCGCAGGGACCAGCGCTCCAAGTGGCACCGCAACAACAGGGTGCGTACCCTAAGTACTTTAGTATCACGGCGCTGCTCCGTGCTCGGCGACCACTTGGGCGCGCGCAGGGACCAGCGCTCCAAGTGGCACCGCAACAACAGGGTGCGTACCCTAAGTACTTTAGTATCGCGGCGCTGCTCCGTGCTCGGCGACCACCTGGGCGCGCGCAGGGACCAGCGCTCCAAGTGGCACCGCAACAACAGGGTGCGTACCCTAAGTACTTTAGTATCGCGGCGCTGCTCCGTGCTCGGCGACCACCTGGGCGCGCGCAGGGACCAGCGCTCCAAGTGGCACCGCAACAATAGGGTGCGTACCCTAAGTACTGTAGTATCGCGGCGCTGCTCTGTGCTCGGCGACCACCTGGGCGCCCGCAGGGACCAGCGCTCCAAGTGGCACCGCAACAACAGGGTGCGTACCCTAAGTACTTTAGTATCGCGGCGCTGCTCCGTGCTCGGCGACCACCTGGGCGCGCGCAGGGACCAGCGCTCCAAGTGGCACCGCAACAATAGGGTGCGTACCCTAAGTACTGTAGTATCGCGGCGCTGCTCCGTGCTCGGCGACCACCTGGGCGCGCGCAGGGACCAGCGCTCCAAGTGGCACCGCAACAACAGGGTGCGTACCCTAAGTACTGTAGTATCGCGGCGCTGCTCCGTGCTCGGCGACCACCTGGGCGCGCGCAGGGACCAGCGCTCCAAGTGGCACCGCAACAACAGGGTGCGTACCCTATGTACTGTAGTATCGCGGCGCTGCTCCGTGCTCGGCGACCACCTGGGCGCGCGCAGGGACCAGCGCTCCAAGTGGCACCGCAACAACAGGGTGCGTACCCTCACTTTCGCTACGCCGTAGCTCGTAGCATCACTCGTAGCCCGTAGCAAAATAATGTTCTTACGAAAATAAAATAAAATATTGAGTTTAAGCAATTCGATTTGAACCCAACGAATCGGTGTTATTTCATGATTGTTAAATTCAATTTCAAGCGGTTATTATCTCGTATCAAATAACGATCGAAGTCAAAATCATACAAAGGTTTGCCTGCTTTAAATTGTAACATAAAAGGCATGTGATTTGCAGGTTCGAGACGCGTCGTGCGGCTCCTCGTCGGACTCGGAAGGCGACGGGGACCCGACCGGGGAGCCGTGGGGCGTGGCGAGGTTACTGTACGCCGGCCTGGGCATACTCGCCCTTGGACTTGTCGTATACTTCGTCGGTACTGGAGACAAGGTACGGTCATTAATTTTTTTATCACTTGCTAAGTTTTCAGAGGTGATACAGGTAACATCTTTTACTATGGGAGCAAACCTGTAAAAGAAAAAACAAAAACTGAGACTTTATGAAAAGAAAGAAACTTTATGAGATTGTATGTAGACGACCCGGTTGGTGTAATGGTTACCACGCCGGACTGCCAAACGTGGGTCCTGGGTTCGAATCCCGGTTCGGCCATGGATGTTATATGTTCGCGCCGTTGTTGTAAGTATGGTTCCCATATTAATAAGACTATAGTGCTTAACTTGGGATCATTACAATGTATGTGCCTGTAAGCGTTATTTATTTATTTATGTAAGTTGTTCAGTTTAATAATTTGAACCACCCCTGAAAATAAGACAAGTGATTAAAAAATCACCCAGTGAGTCGCAGTTTACAATATAAGGGACTAACGATTTACATAAGATATTCGGAAATCACTCCCTATAAAAAGGCTTATTCTGTCCCCATCTTCGTCCTGAGGACTAGGTTGAGGTCAAGACCAAATCCATAGGTAATAAAAAAAAAGAAAGGGTCCTTTGTCTTTTACAGTCACAACAATCGATGATGAAAAAACAATAGCTCATCGGTAGCATGATTGTTCTAAACTCGTAAATGGTACCAAGGGCACTCTACCAGGCGTATAAGGGGTTCAGAGCACCCGGGTGACCGGTTCAAGGGGACGTCAAAGGCCTAAACTAGAACCAACAAAGCACTTGGTACAACCAGTGGATTATTTCTTAAATCTACGCCCCGGGCGTTAAGTTCTATTGCGGTGCCCCGAGTTCTACTTTCACAAAGGTGTAATACACAAACAATGCGATTGTTTGGGCTCAATTTTCATTCTACAAAGGGGGAAACAATGAAGTCTTGATTCGCCCTTGCATTCAACCGACCCCCGTAGCCCACCTAACTCGGCATTATTCGCTTCCAAGCGCCGGAGAGACGCTGAATAGTGGGCACTTTAAACTTAGTAATTGCGCTGCAAAAGTGCTCAGATCTCCACTAAATCAGCTGTAACACGTATTGCAGGGTTTCAAGACGCCGGCGCTGCGGCTGGTGGGTCCGTCGCTTATCTTCACCGGCCTTGCGTGCTGTCTGCTGCGCATCACCTTCTGCATATTTGCGAAGCCCTGCTGCCGACGTCGGAAAAGCTACAAGGAGAGCAGAAGGTGATACTTGTAACCCGCCAGGCCCTTATAAATCTGAGATTAGACACAATACGTAAAAGTCAAAGATTAGATGTTTGTCAATCACACATAAACGGCTGAACGAATTTAAATGGAGGCACGCAATTAGAATATGTTCTGGATTAGACATAGGATACTTTTTTGAGGTCTACGCAGATGGAGTCGCGGACAGCAGCTAGTATAGATATAAGCTTGAATAGATGGATCGATGTAAATACTATCAAGATAACGTTTGGAGTAGCTACGAGTTCCACTATCAGGGCAAGGAAAATTTCCGGAATCCACCAAAGCGGAGATGTGTAAAATCAACCAAATAAATAGCTTCAATTTCCTTATGTCACGATCGAGCGAGCGAGCCATTGGTGGATTTTAGGTACATAGCTCCGCTCCGCTGCGCGGTGAATACCAATAGATCCCACAGAATAAGGAAGATTATGGTACCTACTGCATACGATATTTCTCCGGGATAGTTGTATAGCAGGTTATTTGGAACACGATCATTTGTTTCCTCGTGCCGTTGGCCAAGAAAACCACATTTAAAGAACGTACGAGTTTGTTCGAGTATTTAACTAATGTTTCGTATCAGCGCGGTAGTAGTAGTAGTGAACATAACATGAAACTTCTCTAGTTAGTGGAATCCAATACTCATTGATAATACACGCGACTGCAGACTGGATGGTTGCGGGGAAGGCGAGGAAATGCCGCTGGCCCGCGGGCCGCGCGTCGGTCCAGCGCAGTGCTCCCCCGCGCGGCGCCTGGACGCGAGCTCCTGCGACGTGTCGAGCCTGTCCAGTGGAGAGGAGGACGAGCGGCTTCGAAGATATCGCACCGCAACGCCCGCGACGCCCGCCGCGCCCGCACCCTCACAGTCCGCGCCCGCACATCTACAGCAGGTGAGTATGTGGGGTATCTAGTGAAGACTGTTCAGTGAAGAGGACGAGCAGATTCGAAGATATCGCACCGCAATGCCCGCCGCACCCGCACCCTGTGAGGGTCCGCGCCCGCACATCTACAGCAGGTCAGTATGTGGGCTCTCTAGTGAAGTCTATCCAGTGGAGGGGAGGACGAGCTGTTACGAATATACCACACGCAGTGCCAGATGGCTGGACTAGATAGTACGGGGTATTATCTTATCTGTGGTACAGGGTAGTTCGAGGTGGACGCGCTGCGACAGTACGGTAACGCACTACAGCGCCCTCTACATCCACACATCTATAAAAAGGATGTGGGGAGAGTCTAATGAGGAGAATATACGAACATGTGCAGCAATGAGGGGAACATTTGAATTCCTCACTATGTCCCTTGCCTAAAGACGTAAGAGGTTGGGAGAATTCCAACCTCATACGACTAGTGCCAGAAGTGCCTGTAGCTAATTGGACAACAGGTACAGCCCCGGATTTATTGATTGACGAGGTTGCGGGTTTGTCCTGTCAGATAATTTTTTTTCAATGTTATACATTTTAACAAATAATGTTCTTACCTTAGCGTGAGACACAGACAAGGCTCAATTTTAGTCACCTTAAGCTTAGCAAATAGCTTACACAAATCACATGTCACATGTCGCAGGTCTAAGCTTAAACAAAGCCAAACCTCGAGTGTTCGGCAACTAGCTAGCGCCTGGATTTATTTATTTTATTTTATTTTATTCATTTTAGGAAAACTTACGGACTAATTACAGGATAGTAGGGTATCAACATTTTTATAAAACAACATTGCCAACTAAAAGTTTCCACAGATAAATTTCATTCGTTTTACACACGTTTGTGTGTAAAAAAAAAATACAAATTTGAATCAATAAAGTAATAAAAAGTTACATTACAAAAAGCTCCAAGTTTGCTGGTACTTCAAACCATCCACAAAAGAAAAGGAATTATACAATGTGTTAATGAATTAACGCAAAACTAGAAAGTAGTTTGTTTAGGATCGAGAGCAGAATCGAATTATAATGGTTTCAGCATGGGTAATTTTTCAAAATATTAAGTAATTTATGTGTAAAATTTTAAATTTTAAGAACCCGATCTCAACCCACCACACGGCCACACTTACCCTACTTCCTACCAAAACAAGATTCTTAAAATGTATCCATAACCACGTTAGTGCTGAAATGATAACAAATCGCTTTTGCCTCAAAACTTAAAATGCGAATAACTTTAAATTGAATCAAAATAATTAAATTATAGTTCCAATCCAATTATCTTGTTATAAATCAGTTGGGGTGTATGAGGTTTTGCGCTTAATCATCAATTCGTTGTATTAACTAAAAACTAAAAGTAAAGAGGTGCCGAGTGAGCCGCTAACTCATTAACCTAGGTAGATATTTTTCAGTAAGCACTCGTTTAACTGAGGTCGTGCTTGTGCAAAACAAATCAGTCAAGATCAACCGAGACACTATTAAAGCTATTAGCGCTACGCAGTAAGAATGCATTTTGTCTGTAGTTAGTTTTAGCAAGGGGAACGTGTAACAAGGGACGCTGCCTAAGGCCTAACTGGTTGGTACGAAGATGTATTTTAGAGACTAGATCGGGGCTGTCAATGGATCCATTAGAAATATTTATCAAGTAGCAAATATCGCTAATATTACGTCGATGTTCAAGGAGAAGAAAGTGGTAGCGCTTGCAGCGATGTTGATAGTCGACTGACCATTGCCGTGCTTTATAATCTAGAAAACGTAAGAATCTTTTCTGAATACCTTCGATACGTGCCTTATAGACCTCATATCGTGGGTTCCATACCTGAGATGCATATTCCAAGTGACTGCGTACGAAGGCGCAATAAAGTATTTTGAGTGACTTCAAATTTGTAAAACTCACCGTAGACCTGATAATAAACCCTAAAGCCTTAGAAGCTTTGCTTACGATGTGGTCGATATGTTTATCGAATAGAAGTTTAGTGTCGTGAAAGACGCCCAAGTCCCTGATCTCATTTACTTGAATTAATTGATGGTTCAATAGACTATACCCAGAGCCTAGGGTGGTAAATTTGCGCGTAAAAGACATATAAAAGCATTTGGACACATTTAGGTCTAATTTATTCACAGCACAATAGTCTTGGAATGTAGATAAGTCATCTTGAAGGAGTTGCACATCCTGCGAACTGTGTATTAATTCAAGAATTTTCATGTCATCAGCAAATAAAAGAATGTCTGAATTTTTAAAACACAACTTAATATCCAATATAAATATTATGAATAAAAGAGGACCCAAAATTGAGCCCTGGGGCACGCCCGACGGGATTGAAGTCCAATCAGAGGTACAGCCTTGCATCGCTACTGCTTGGGTACGGTTCTCTATATAGGAAACAAACCACCTGTAAAGATCACCGTGAATGCCAGACGACAACAGCTTCTGTAAAAGGATACAATGGTCTAAACGATCGAAGCATTTGCTGTAGTCAGTATAAATCACATCTACTTGTGCACGTTGCTCCATCCCCTCCGATATAAACTCATTCGCTAATACTAAATTTGAAACCGTAGAGCGCTTCCTAAGAAAACCGTGCTGTTCGTCGCTAAATGAACATTTGACTAGCACTTTTGTAGTTACGAATTGATACAAAATCACAACTTCTCATTCCAGAGTGCAGTCCAACAGATCGCGGTGCAGCAGAAGCAGGAGGCGCAGCCGACGGCGTCGACGCTTGCGGGGCCGGGCCCGCGCCGGCCGCCGCCCCGCAACGTCTCCTTCGCCGGCGGCCCCGACGGCGAGCTCGTGCTCAGCCCCGCCCAGCTGCGCTCCTAACCCACAAGCAATAAACACTAACTCTCTCGCAATACCCCCTTTTATACGCTCCTTGTACTGCCAGAGGCATAAGTTGACTGACAAACAGACCGTTGTTCGAGCAATGATAAGAAAATTAATAGTGTAAATTTTCACTGATGTTATTTTAGTGAACATTTACATTGATTGATTTTATGAACTTGGTTGTTTTTGGTCCATTTGTTAGGTGACTTTTGCCTGTGACTGTAATTCTTTGGACAATGTGACTTTAAAAGCGTCTCGCTTCTGATATCGGTTATGTGATATCGTGTGACACTTGCCGTTTTAATTAAGTGAATTTTCGATTTTAAGCTACGACGACGTTAATAATTTGCACGTTTGATATTATCGCAAGTATCTACAGAATCTAATTTTAAGTCTACTTTTCTAGTTCAGTTTGAGAAGCCAGCAAAAGAGGTTTTCAGATAGCTTAGACTAAATGTTTTTCACTGTGCAACGAGTGTGAAGAGCTGCTAGACCAATATACTCCATGATTTACTTCGGCTGGTCTGTCGGCGCCATTGTTTTACCGTAGTTGTGTACCGTGAGCGTTCATTCCTAACTCTGTAGCGATTTAATACTGAATGTGCTAGATAGATCCATCCATCTCGACGCCAACTAGTTTTCGATTGCGCGAGGTGTGGCTTTGTTTATTTTCACGTTTGTATCAATAATTTTAATTAAGTGTTAAGCTTACTTACCAACAAAATGACCAATTTTTGTAAAAAATTAATATATATTTAAAATGAACAACTAAATCATTTGCAGTTATAAGATGTTATTTAGCATTTCGTTGTAAATAAAACCACACTTCGACGCGGTCCGGGACTAAATATTGAATATGATATAAACATAATTGTGTTAAAACTGCCTACTACTAGACGCGAATTTATATTTAAATATAAACGTCATAAAAATAGATTTATAACTGACAATAATGATTGTTAAATGATGTATAAAGTGTTACGGCGTATGTGCGTTGATTTTACTTTATTACGTCAACAAATGTGAGTAGTTCAAGCGCCGAGTTGTAAACTTTATACTGAAGGAGTTAAAAACTCTGTAAGTACGTGATTAATTTCATTGATGGTTGTCATATCAATGTCTATAGCAAACCATGCTTGCAATCGTAGACTCTTACAACATAAGACGTCAATAGAATGAAGATATTTAGTTAGGAAACATTAAATAAAATTATTACATTATTAAATATAAATACAGTGAGGTAGGTAGCAACATAATTGTGTATAATTTACAGTGAACTTGGCGTATGAACTACGTATTATAGACACCAAGTATAATATAATATACTAACGTAATAGCTAGCTAAATACATAAAGGTTGGTGTATAGCGAGTGATACTGTCTAACAGTAATGTTTTTATGTGTAAGGACTACCTACGGTAATATAAACAGTAAATAAATGTGTGTTACGCGTGCATTGTATATGGCACAATATAGTGAATACTGTTTATAAATATATTATATATATTTTAGAAATATTTGCACCTTTAGTAGTGAAATATTAAAATGAATATCTGCAGATTTTAGCTAGAATATATTATATTTATGAGGAAACACTTTGAAAAAATATAAAGTGTTTTAAATGTATCGAAGTTAAGTTTCTATAAGACGAAACAGAGAAAATATGTACCTATTGTAAAAGTTTTTGATTAGTTTTTGTCAATTATACCTTTGTAATCAGATTAAAGTAGTTATTTTGGATTATTTAAATCTAAGAACGGTCAATTACTTACAGATTATTTTCGTGGTAAGAATTGTTCGCTTAATTTTCCTTAACACCTGTATTATCTACATCTATCTATCTATATGTAATGTAAAGTCTATCCAAACGAGTGTTTTAAGTTTCTTATACATGCACGTGGCCTCGGACGATGTATAGCGACCGTAGGAAAAACACCAAACAATTGATTGACAGCACTAAAGAAAAGTTGGTGTATAACTTGACCAGCTATAGACCCCGACTTCAAGTGCGTTGTCATTTAATTTGTTCCCAATACTAGATTTGATACCAAATTGTATTTAAATTGTTCGTGCGGTTTCACCGTAATTGAGTAAAAAATATCCATCTGACCCTCCTAAAAGCCGGCGCATATGGCGAAGTGCAGCGTAGGGCTTTTTTCACTGCCAAACAGTTGTTTAGCAGTGAAAAATGGCCTGCGCTACGCTTGCGTGCTGCTTGCGTTGAGTCTATCACCTTTACCTTTCCGGAAATTCCGAAAATCAATTACCTACCTATTACTTCAAGTCGCACCGATGGTCTCGGGGACTATTAATGATGTTCGATGTTATTTCCACGCAAGCAAAGTCAATAATGCTTTGGCAGACAAAAAAGCTCTGCATTGCGCTTAGCGCCAGCCCTAACTTTCACTTATGAATGTAAGTAGGATTTATTCTATAACTGGACAGTATGAAATGTTAAAAGACTCCAAGTAACAGCGTGGAAAACCCAAAGCTCTTCCATTTATTAATTCCGGTCAAGGTCCAGAACTCTCGAATGAAATTGTGGTTTGTGATGTCAAATCACATTTCAATCAAAGTTGGAAAACTTATATTATTCGATTTGAAAATATTCAACGAAACTTTACGGGAAAACTCTTAGTTAACTATTAACTTACATAGTTTCAGATACTTAAAGGCTGGACCACACAGAGTGCAGCTGCAGAACGGGTGCAGACCGGCTGCAGGCCGACAGTAGTTGTAAACTATGGAATTATATGCGAAGTGTCACACTGCGGCTACCGTTCCGCAGCCCGCAGGACTGCATTCAGTGTGACACCTCGCATATAATTCCATAGTTTACAACTACTGCCGGCCTGCAGCCGGTCTGCACCCGTTCTGCAGCTGCACTCTGTGTGGCTCAGCCTTAAGTAATAAAGTTGCTTCTTACTTCGTAATTTTTTGTTTTTGTCATCTAAATCAAAGGTTTACAATGAATACCGAAGGTACTTTTTTTATTGATGTGACCGTTGCCGTCGGTAAAAATCGTGACAGGTAAAACAGATTTAATCGAAACTATTAAAACATGGATTCATACAGGTTAAATACATTGCAGAAAATATTTCTTTTAAAACGAGATTCTAGTTCACATTTTATGATATTTCCAAGCATGCCAATATTAAATGTATTATTAATAGATACAGCATGTGTATAAAAACAATAGAAAAGCTGCGAACATAGAATTGAACCGGTAAGTGTAAAAAATTGAAATATAAATGTTTTTAAAATAAACACCGGAATAATAGACGTACCTAAATAGATGTTAAGAAAAATATGAGCTTCATTTAGACTTACTGGGCTTGTGTAACAAAATGTGTACGAGTAGTGTCCATCACATTGTCATTCCCTTCTTTTTTTCCTCACGTCTTCTTATTATTTATCTTTTTACTAGTAGAGTCTAAAATTCCATTCAATTTCTAATACGTAAATAAATAAAGTCGAACGAAAAATATATTTTTCAATGTATTACGTCACATTACATGTTTTGTCGCCCTACAATAACATTATCCTATCACGTTATTTCAGAAGTTTGAAAAGATTTTTGGCATTTATTATTCAGATTATACGATCGTAAGCGCACATACTGGTGACAGGGTTTGATTATTATTTTTGTCTATCGGCAGACGAGTTTTTAAATTCTACTAACTCGAATTTGTCCATACGCAACACGTATTTTTTTACTACGGAAAATTCGTCTGCTTGTTTACCTATTTAAAGATAGACTATTTTATAAAGAAAAAAATTTTGATTATTGTCTTTGACATTGGAAATTACCTAATACTATCTGCTTCATCTTCATTATCATCAGTTTACATACTTCCCACTGCAGGGCAAAGGGCAACTTCTCTTACGAAAACGGTGAGAGGAAGCCACGAGGACTGAGTGTGGATTACTGGAGGCAAGTTGGTGGTCAACTTGCTGTAAAATATTGTCAAGTCCTCCGCTTGAAACTTTCATACACAACATGGTTCAGGAAAAAACACAACAATTTCATCTTTAATATTATTTTAATTAAAGAACACAAAACTGGGATGTGTTAGTTTCCTAAGAGAAAACATGAAATGTTACTCACCATAATCCCATTTTACCATTATTACTAAGTAAGCTAACTTCATGTGTTAATAGAGATTTGTAATACCTATACTATACAGTTTCTGTTTAAATGTGAGTCATTTGTAAGAAATAAATTTTGTTTCAATTTTTATTATATGCTGGCTTCTTTAAGGAAAATAAAGGGCACCGAATGTTCCTAGTCAAAACTGTGTATAAAATATTTTCATTTAATTTGCAGTTACATGTTGTAATACATAAATGGTAATAATAAAAATGCTGTCAAAATAGAATTTTAAGAAGGAGCGAAAGAAATGGATGTTCTGTATTTATCGTGAATTTTTTCATTACTAGCTCTGGGCTATACATTTTCGTACCAATATTTGAGTGTCATGTTTATTCTTAAATTGCCCCGTAAAATATGTATGGAATGAACAGAGGTCAATTGAGTTAGATTCAATAAGATATAAATTGATTGTCGTATTATACGTAGGTATACCCAGGTAGATTTTTGTATACTTAACAGTTAAATAGTTGAAAATCTGAAGATTCTGATTCAAAATACTAATAACTTTTATATGTCATATGAAAAAAAAATTATGAATAAAACGCAATAAAATAACTGAAACCACTGACTTGTTCCATACAAAACCTGCGGGGTATTTCTGATAGGTATCTATTTTTATTCTGTCTACATGTGCTTCCATATTAAGCTTGCACGAATGCTTGAAACAGTGACTCACCTTCATGTTATTGAGTGCCGCTTAATATAGCTTTGTACATTAAATTTATTTGATAAGCTAACTTTTAAGTTTCTGGCCTATGAATGGCTAGGTTTTGGTGTTAAAAAGCAGTGAATTGAATTATTTTTTGTAAATGCTAGAATAATTGATTATTTATAATATAGATCTGATTTCTTTGCCATAATTTCGTAATAATTTACGGAATTACCTACAACTGTATCAAATAAGGATTTTTTTTTAAATGTAAAATAATTTCAAAATAAATCCTATAGAAAATAAATGATTTCATAATTTCCTAATTATAATTCTGTGCTGTGGTTTAATTTGAAATTGTCAATGCGTTCTTTAAATATTTGAACTTTGTCTAGATTAAAACTACAAAACGTAAAAGCTTGTTTCTAAATAAGTTAAGGCTGGGCCACACAAAGTGCAGCTGCAGAACGGGTGCAGACCGGCTGCAGGCCGGCAGTAGTTGTAAACTATGGAATTATATGCGAGGTGTCACACTGCGGCTACCGTTCCGCAGCTGTTCCTCAGCCTCGCTGGACTGCATTCAGTGTGACACCTCGCATATAATTCCATAGTTTACAACTACTGCCGGCCTGCAGCCGGTCTGCACCCGTTCTGCAGCTGCACTCTGTGTAGCCCAGCCTTTATACTTTCAAAGCAAAGCGAAAAGAAAGGACAAGATCAACTTTGGCAATGAATATAAAGGTGTTATAATGTAAATTAACTCATATAATATACTTGTCTTTCCAACCGATGTAATACGTTTATCTTATAAGATAAATTGTTACTCACAAAATTATGTGCTATTTCATAAAATTCGTGGGATTTTCATTACAGAGGCGATTTATAGGAAAGAAAACAAAACAATCTATGATTTACCTACATCGAATATGTAGTTTCTATTTATGTTAAGGGCTGTAGCATTGTAAATAAACGGAATGGAATGTTCACTGTGATTTAAATGTTATTTGAGATTATGTAAAAGTGTTGAACATATTAAATAAATATTTGTTTCGTTCTCGTAGTTGAAAATATTTAATGTCATGGCGCTCAAGAGTTAAAGATATATAGACTTTTATACAAAGAGCAATTTTATTTATTGTGTTTATGTAAATAATTTATTTATGTCATACCATAGTATTGTTCATTACATCGTTTGTATTATTTATAGGCATTGGTGCATATCATGTGTATAGAACAGATGATTAATCAAATAAATTAGAACAAAAATATAGTTGATTGAGCTGTTTCATTTCTGTATGAGTTCCACTACTACATATTTCCACCACTAATAATTCCAGTAAACCTGCACGTCTTGTATGATTACTCAACACGCGCGCGACCTTTGCTCTATAGTAAACGACCCGAGAGCCTTTCGCTCTCTGGCCGCGACATGTAGCAAGGAATAAAGTCGAGTCGTGCGCAAGAGAAATCATACTAGACGTGCAGGTTCAAAAATGGCGACCACTCACAACACTAACGGGCATAGGCCCACCACACTTTCCCACCGCTGTAACTCCTGTAAACCAGGATAATCAACTCCGTATCAATCACGAATTAATAAAAGAAGGAAATAAGGCGAACGAAGGCATAAGGAAGGAATAGGAAAAAGAAATGTCCGTCTTCCCTCCATTGCGAATGGGAGACAGCAATAGGAAAAAAAACATGGCTATTAAAGAGCCAATACCAGAGATAATTTATGGCAGTTGAAGACCTTACCGCAAAAGCACCAAAAAATATATTTTTTTAACGTTATAACATTAAAAAAAAACTCACAACAATAGACAAATTAATTCCAGGAGGCCCGGTGGATGCTTCTAATCTGCCTTGGAACCCGCAATGAATATAATCAAAGATAGGAGTAGGAAACATAAATAAATAAATATGTGTTTCACCACTCGTTTGGACATCCAAAATCTTTTTCTTCTCGATATTTTGTGTTCAATGGAGTAGGTAAGTACGAGGAGCAAAGAAGTCGATGACGTGATCGAGTTTAACCGTTGGTAACGTGGTGTATAACCACTAGTTTTTAATTATGTACTTAATAAAAAAAAATTAGAGTGTAAGGAACATGGGTCGCAAAACTAGAAAATTTTGTGGAACTTCTATACAAAAGTGCGGATCAGCCGATCGATTTTTCAATGGGACGTCAAAAAAATTTTGTTCAGGGAAGGATGTTTAATTTTATTGTCTGAATTCGACCTTCAATTTTTTTTAGTAATTAAGAACTAGGGTTGTATACGATTTTTTTATTGATCAATATAATAACAGGGTAATAAAACATAATGAATAAGATATTCAATAAAACAATAAATATCAAAGTAACATGTAATATAATATACCATTTCAACGCTACAATATTTATGGACAAAAATATTAATTCTATTTACATAATATTTATTGCGAATCTTAAATTAAAATCACAACATAAACAATTATCGATCCTTTCGTAGTATGTTTAGTGTTTCAATATTTTTATTATCTATGTTAAAGCTACAGAAAAGAAAACCGGTAGAAATAACATGAAGACTACGGTTCGAAAACTAGCGTATAAAAAAAAGAAACTGGAGTGCGATTTTTGAATCTCATACGTTGAACTCAGCAGTTAAAAATGTATGGAGATACGCATCTTTCTACTGCTGATTTGACTTTCAAAAATCGCACTCCTGGAGTATGATTTTTGAATGTCAAATCAGCAGTAGAAAGATGCATATCTCCATAGTAATTTTGATATTTTCAACTGCTGAGCTCAACGAATGAGATTCAAAAATCGCACTCCTGATTCCTCATTAAATCATCATAATGACTTATGAACTTTTTGTGAACGAAATGTATGATATGGGGGGCAACCCATATTTAGTGGCACGCGGGCTGCATCTACATATTACTTCTATTAAGGCGAAGCTGGGTTCTCTGTTCTGTTGTTTTAGCCGAGCACATTTCAGAAGGTAATTTGCCGTTCGCCACAGGTCAACTAAAACAAGACTGGACTATGTCCTGCTTGTATACTTAACTGTGTATGTATAAGTCACAAAATATATAAATTTATATGCTTTGAACCCTTTGACTACTTATATGAGGACTTGTAATTCTACTAACGAACATTTCTGCCACTTTTTATCGGGGGCGAGGTAACAATGAAATCCGCAACTTTGGATTTTATTCCCTAAAACTTTAGATTCTAATTTTGTTTGTTAAAAATCATGGAAAGTTCGAAGTTATTGTTTTGCAATTAAGGGCTGTCTCGTTTAGTGATAAGGTATAAAATTTAATGTAAATACACATGATCAATTGTTTTTATATTGTGGCAGAGGGGAAATGCTACCGCAAGGCTAATCCTTATAATAAATAGTCAAAGTTTGAACCCCTTCAAAATAAGATTAGTTTTCGAAGAAATTATTGTTGCTATGTTGATTTCATCCCCAAAAATAAGATGCACATTTTTAATAAGAGCTCTAAATAAATACACAAAATAAAATTGTTATGATGATGTAAGTATATATCGAAAATCTTTTTATGATTTATATATGCAGGGTGTAACGGAAATGTGGTATCAACCCGAAAGGGGGTCCTTCAAACCAACAAACTAAACAACTTTCACTTACGAGAAAAAAAAACGGCTGTCCCATACATTTGCGTCAAGTCGGTATTGCAGTTTAGTATGAAACAGGAAACAGCTGATTTTTTTTTTGCGATTTCGATGTCGGTTAGAGGTTCCATAGTGAAAGTTGGTTAGTTATCGTTATACCCTGTATAGTTTTTACACAATTTATATATAACATTTACATATTTTTTAATAGTAAAATAATGGGCATTGCTATAAAGAGTCTGTGTTAGGCACACTTCACACCGACGCATTTATGTGATTTATTTACGGTGCAGGCGCAGTTTATATACGGTTCTTTTTATTCTGTTTTGTTGCTGTATGTTTTTGGTGTGCAAATAAAGAATATTTGTGTTATGTTATGCAGGCAGCAGGCAATGTACTATGCCAGAGCCGGGAACTTTACTTACTATATTGATATTCGTGTGACGTACGAGTACGATGTCCGTTGGGGCACGCCGATTCAATATCAGGTACTCGTTAAATGCATGCGGTGTTTTGGTGTACAATTTGAGAATTTAAACCAGTTGTCTGCATTATTAAAAAGTAATAAATATTAGTAATTTTAATTATAATTCTGTCTATCAAGAAAATTAATATTATAGGTCAACCAGCGTCTCAAGAAGTCAAAAACACGCCTAGCCAATTTCCCATTTTCAAAGTCCGCAATGAAAGTTTATTTATTTTGAAATATAAATAATATTTTGTCCGTTTTGTTAAACCATGTGATTGTTATAAAATACTGAACTAAAATTAAAATTTGTCATTTGCTTCATGAGGTTCCAGTGGAGCTTTATGGTTATTGGATTAAACCAAATCTAAGGGAACGAATTAATTTAGTAAACATTGCAAATCTTCCATGGATTTATGAAAACTAGACATTGCTCAAAACCACTAAACGTAGGAACATGAATTCCCCGAGCGCCCATAATCCGTAGCGCGACCTGTCACCTAATTGAATAAAATTAAATGTGAGCCGGCCTTTATTTCTAACTACGCATCTCTATCACATACATCATTACACGGACGTTAAGAGAGATCAATTTTATTTTCAGTTACAAAAATACTATTCTAAAACATTATATTTGCTAATTTATTTACGTATTTACACAACTAATATTTTAAAACAATAATTTTTTTTTCATAACGCTGTTAAGGACAAGATAATAGTATCATGTTACGATGCAATCGTAGATTTTAAAGTGAAGCCAATTATTTTAAATCACTATAATTGAAAGTGACATCAATATACAAAGTTTGTTTGAAACTTACACAAAATCAGAAACTCATTGTGTAGAACCGATAAATTAGTATATGTACTAAAAGTATATTTATAAAATCGTAGTCAATTTGTGTGATAAGGTGAAAAAAAAATCAAATAGTTAAACATAAACGTTTCTCAGTTATCGATTCTACATAAACGATTTTCAACTTGCATATACATATTTAAACTTGTTTTGTATGTTCAAATGTCCTACGTATGTTATGTTTTGATGTGCAATAAAGTATAATTAAATTGCATTGAATTGACATAAACAAGTGTCTAAAAAGAATGTATGCGATTCAATCTAGTTCACAGCAAGTTGTTAGAACTCGAGATTCTATTTGTTCTAACAGTGCTTTAAGTTTTGTGTAATGGTTTAAGATGATTTCGATACAGATATAATTTTCTAAAGAATAACTCCAAAATTGGCAGTAAATAATAAAGTACATACATACATTATTTATTTATAACACTTCCTTCAACAAACTTTTTGTCAGTAAATATACATTATTATCGTTAACATTTTGACAGTTGCCAAAAAAATTTACTCCTTTCAAAATTGAAAGGAATACGTATTAATTATACAGGTTTTTGTAATGTTGTTGTTCAGAAGTTTTTGTCTGGATGCTCACTAAATACTTAATCATTTTTTTAAATTGAAGTCACGTCTATTCCAAAACTTGTAAATAGTGAATTATAATGTTCTATTTCAGTATATTTCACAATGTACGACGGGAAAACTTCTCACAAGTTACTCGTTACTAGATCATGCCTCCATTATTTGAATCACTTGGGACGATTCTTAAAGTCATGTGTTTGAGTCATGTTACGAAGAGCTTTTCATTTTACAAATACATTTTTAAAACGATTTTTTATGATTGATAAGCGCATTTTCTTCAGATTAAAAATGTGACTACAAAGATTCGTTTGTTTTTCTAAGTAGTCAGTGGAAAATATTTTAAGAAAATGCACGAACAAGTTTTTGTTGTATTTTTTTGTCTTTGTCCGAAGATATTTTTTCAAGAATGTTGTCTGTCTTTGAAACACAATCACTTATATTAAAAATAGGTTAAAATGTCATCTTTTCTTTTAGCATTTCTTATTTCATGGGCGCCGAGTTTTTCTATCAGTACCCATCCACGTATGTAATAATATCGTAAGCATTACCTCATCTTTTGCTATGAAAGTCCAACAAGGATGCGTACGGGTTGTGCTAATATCAAATGGTCTCGACAAGGCCCTTACGTCTCGGTCGAGGCTCCCCTGATATGAACGAAGTCTCCTCCGATGAACTTGGTGCTGGTTTCGGAATCGATGACGTGCTTGGTTGGCTCTGTAATAAAATACAGAACATAGAATGAACATGTTGGAAAGCCTTTTTAGAGACGTGAAAACCGTTCTACTCAAATATCAAATTTTATTAAAAACATTCCAATTCACAACATAACATTTTTTAACCACCTGTTTTTAATGAAAAATATAAAAATAGGTTAAAAAATAAGAGATACGTATTTTTCCGATTAAATTTTTGACCGATAATTCTATTTTTAATTTACTTTTGAATTTTCTGAAAAAAGTAGGATTTATAGTTATAATACCTTGGCCGCAATAAAATTAAAAATAAAAACTGTCAAATACAATAGAAAATCAAAGCAGGCAAAGGAATAAAAAGTCATTCAACCTCTATTTAATTTTTCAGTATTTTTCAAATAACTCGAGAAATAATGGATGGAAAATGTGATAATTTTGATATAAGCTTTGAATCACATAATCTCCAAATGGTTTCCTAATTTTGGTACCTTTCTTAAAATGAAATGTTGTCAATTATCAGTAAAAAAAGTGTAAATGTTTGTTGTTTATTAGAACGGTTATAAAACTTGTTCATGAGGCGAATATGGTTGGACTCTTATTGTTTACGATATTTCTACAAATAAAAGTTTTTTGGACCTTTGGTTTTAAGTCATATTTGCTGATGCTATAATTTCTGAAAATTGTTCACAAAAAAATTTAGTTAATCAAACGAATAGTACACTATTTTATTTATTAAAGGCCTATTTCACCACTTTTGAACTACGAATAAGAATGTGTAGAAATGTAAATCAAGGTCAAAAAGTGGCACCAAAAAAACCGTACCATGTTTTAAAATTGTTCTTTAATAAAATCTGTACTTTGCCGCCAAAACTCATACAATATGTCATTTTTCATTAGGTGCCAAAAATGATGTGGATTTTATTTAGTTACTCTTCTATAGTTATTCTTATTCTTAGCTTTTGGATAAGTTCTTGTTAGGTCATCTGACAGCTCAGTTCATGACATATTTTGTATGAAAAATATGTCAAACGTGCTGTCAGATAAGCTCTGAGGAAAGTTCCTAATATCTAAAGTAAGTACGAGAGGCTCAGTGTGAGTAAGTTCTCAGAAGCGGTGGAGCATTAACACGTTCGCGGACAGTGACCAGCTATAGCAGTTATAACAATAAAAGTTCTATTGTGTCTCGTTCAGTGTCCGCGAAAGTGTTAAAAAGAAAAGTAACAAAAAATTTGAAATGAAGGAGAATACATATCTCATACAAGAAATTAGTTTTTGTCAATATTTTATCTTCTCGCTCTATCGTAAAAAGGATAATACATACAAGCGTCAAACTTGGTGTGATTGTAAAACAAACTCTACAAGTATAACAACAAATAATAAAAACCGGCGAAGTGTGAGTTGGTCTCGTGATAAAAGCCCCGGAAGAAACTTTTTTTTTTTGTAAGTTAATTATGTTGTATGATACAGAACCCTCGGTGTGCGAGTAGCCCGACTCACATTTGACCGGTTTTCATTATAGTTTAATCTCTAATTGAAAATATAATTCAAGCTTAAAAAATGCTTAAAATGTAAGTTAAGCGTTTTTTTTTAAAGAGAAGCTAACAATAAAATAAATTTTATGCAGGCACATAATGTAAAAGTACCTGTAAAGCGACAACAGGGGGTGTGGCGGTGGAGGTGGAGGTGGAACTAGAAGATGCTCGCTTGATATCTGCGAGCGGGATGTCCTCGGAGCGAGCGCGCGGCGACCCGTCGCGGGAACCCTGCGTGCTGCTGCTACGCGATACACTGCTGTAAGGTTACATTATGACCATTATCATCACGCTCGTTGTGGCTAATGGCGAGAGCAGAGCTTTAGTTGTTCACCAAACTATACGGAAGCAACTTTCAATTAAATTGGGTAGGGCATTATTATTATTTGGTTGTAAGGGCTTGGTCAATGAACCAATAGCTACTGCGACCTGAATAGATCTATTGTAGCTGTCACCCTAGACCTAAAGGTCATTTCCTAGGCCCACGGACTTCATGAACCGTGTTATGCTTTTGGAGGGGAGGTCCCTAATTTCAGTAGGTTTTACTACGTATCCACCTAGATGGCGACTCCTGCTGTGAATGAGCACTTCGCATTCGCAGAGGATGTGTATGGGCGTTTCCTCTGCATCACAGCAGAATCTGCAAGTGGGTGAATCTACGAGCCCCATTCTGTGTAGATGTTTGTTTAACTTGCAGTGTCCACTAAGAGCCTTAAGTCGCTGCGGTTTGAATTGATGGCATCCGAGGTATGTCTGTTTGAGAAGCCGGTCACAAGTTCTCTTGCATGCTTCAGTCCTGGTGTATCCGACCAGAGCTTAATGCTTTGGTTCACGGCCCATTCCTTTAGCACACGTCTAGAAGTGTTGCGAGAGATGCCGCAATAAGGCTCGGGGCCTATGGCGTCCTCTTCCGCCCCTCTTCGTGCCAGCTCGTCAGCAGCCTCATTTCCATCAATTCCGCAGTGTCCAGGCACCCAGCCTAGGGTGACAGAGTTTGCCGATCCTAGCCGGTTGAGCGCTTGGACACATTCTAGTGTTAGTTTTGACCATATTTTGTCGGATCCTAGCGCTTTCAGAGCAGCCTGGCTGTCTGATAAAATAACGATGTGTTTCCCTTTTGGGTATCTTAGTAGATTTTCGTGGACGCAATCTATGATTGGATCTAAGGGATTTACTGAAGGAGGGGCAGCAGCATCCTCTGAGTACACACATAGATTCGATCCAACTGCGATCGCAAACCCGCCTGCCAAGCGTGGCGATTATGGCAAATCCCCCCATTTTGGGGGGAGGCTTATGTCCAGCAGTGGACGTCTAATGGCTGATACGATGATGATGATGATGAATCTATGATTGCGTACATTTCTGTCTGAAATACTGTGGCTGTGTGTGTATTGGGTAGGGCAGCAAGTTGTCTTCAATATCCGTTAGCATTCTACTCACCACCCTGTGTCCAAATCGGACCCAATTTAATCTTACAATCTTACAGACACAGTTCTTTTACAGTTTTGTAATAGTTAAGATTATGTCATACCTCTCCCGGCTGGTGGTTCGCTCTCTGTACACAACGATGCCGTCCTTCAACATGTGTGCGCTCGGCCGGCGCAGGCGTCTGTCTGTCTCATCTCCGTCACCGCCTATAATATTGTATTAGTTTTATTAAAGTTTAAAATTGTCTGGTTCTTAGAACTTAATGATAATGACTAGGAAACTAAAGGTCTACCAGAGTTTCATGGCACAAAAAAAAGTAAAAAAGAACAGATTTTCACATGGTAATGTCAAACTGTCATCTGTCTAGTCAAGTAGGCCCTTTACAAACTGAGACTTTTTGCGGCAATATAAACACGCGTTTGTCAAACGCTACATCGATTCAAACGCTCTTCTGAATTACGACAAAGGTTGTATACTAATGACTGATCAAATATTCCGAATATTTTGCGTCGTAGCTGTATCACGATTGCATCGATGCTGCATCGCGACTGATCTGAATGACTGTAGAAGCGCTGCAAAAAGTCGCAGTGTGTAAAGGGCCCTAAACCAATTACCCCAGTGTTGCTAACTCTAAAATTTTATTTCCTTATTAGTCATCAGATTCTGATACACCTATATCACCATTTACTACCAAATTGTCTATTGAGTGATTCTTAATAAACTATCTCAATAAAAGCTATATAAATGTGTATCTTGCTACCGACTTTAAATGTAGTCGTATACACGGCGTCACATCAAGCTATACAAAACCGAAATAAGCTGGCAGCGCGTAGGTCGAGTAACGTATAACGTCGCGCAGTCAGCTTATGTTGGTTTTGTATACAGCTCTCTCAGTTGTTTTTCTACACAAAACACATAACCTGGAGTTTATTGTTTACCTAGGTGGCAAGATGGCAAGTGGGGCTACACGTGTACATTCTACTTAACTTTACTTGCAACTAACCAGAGGGTCGCCTTGTGGTAGAGAGGCCAGGCCTCACGAACAGAGGTGGGTGACATGCTTGACATTAGAGACGCCCATTAAAAGTAAGACAGACAGACGGACAAACGGCGTGGGCTTATTAACTTGCAACTTACCAGAGGGTCGCCTGATGGTAGAGAGGCCAGGTCTCGCGAACAGGGGGCGGTGGCGAGGCGCCAGAGAGGGCGCCGACATGCCTGACACCTCGAGCAGGCGACCTATCTGCTGCATCTTCTTCTGACGTGATTTCGTACGGCCCTGCAAATGTAATAGTGATTTATCATCATAAAATTACAAAGGCTTTAAAAAAAATGTATAGCCTACTGGGTCCCACTACAAGGCAAAGGCATGAATAAGAGTGAGAGGAAGTGGGCCGTACTCCACCACGCGGGCCCTGTGAGGATTGGAGGAAGTTAGTCAACTTGCTGTCAGATAATTTACAAACGGACGCATATTTATCCCCGGCGATGAAGCCGAAGGAGGCGAACGAAACTAATTTCCTTTTATTTCTTCTGATGATTCGTCTGATTCGCCGCGGACAAGTGTCCGAGGTGTCAAAGAATTTCATACAAAGAATTCTAAAATTCGATTCTTTCGCCTCCTTCGGCTCGTTCGCCGCGGATAAATATGATAAATGATAAATAAATGATAAATGAACTTTATTGTGTATGGACTCAGATGTATGCATCCTCCTTAATAGGCCTCTGACCTCTCATATCGAGCAGTTACACTCACATCTGCCGGAACTATCGGAGACCAAGTAACTGCTAAAAACGTGCCTTCCGAAGCACATTCAGCCAAAGACTGAGCGGTCCTGATGTTGCCAACTTCGGTGATCGTTTCCAATACCGTAGTTCCATACAATTTATGTGCACATTTTACAGCAGTGCGTTACTCCTCGCGAGTAGGAGTCACTACCTTAGTGAGTCGTTGTTTAGCCACCATGCTATGGATGTGTTCATGAACTTGCCTCTCAGCAGCACGGGCTCGCTCCAAGCCTCGGCTTGTGTATGTGAGGTGGATATTACTAACCTTAGTGAGTCGTTGTTTAGCCGCCATGCTGCGAATGTGGTCGTCAAACTTGAACTTGGCTCTCAGCAGCACGGTTCGCGGTAGGGCTCCGCTCGCGCCAACCCTCGGCTTGTGTATGGTGAGGTGGAGACATCTTGGGTCGTCTTTGTCACCTTGTATCTGGTATGTAATAAATGGGATTGGTATAGTTCGATGCAAACTTAATGGCCGCTCGGAAGTTAGCTGTATGTAGAGTGAGTGCGAGTGAGAGAGGTATACACCACTGAGAGGTATTCACCACTGCTTACCGTCGCCCACCTCCCGTCCACCGATGGGAATGAGATTAAATTAGCGGGGGGCTGGGAATACTGTCTATACAGTACAAATACCAATAATTTATTAGGTTCATAATAACATAAGGCATACAGGCATATTTAGGTACACACATTTTAAGCTTTTTATAGTGTACTAGAGTTAACCCGCGACTTCGTCCGCATAAATTATATACCAGATTTTAAGTCAGATCATTAGCTATATAACAAAAAGTTTAATCAAAATCGGTTCAGTAGTTTTTGCGTGATGCTCGATCGAACAAACAAACAGACAGACAAAAAATTCAAAAATTGGGGATATGGAATCAGGGACACCTAAAAACCATATCGTAATTTTTTTTTAAATATCTTCAATGTACAGACACGCTTCTGTTATAGTTTTATAATAGTATAGATGGTTGGCGCGTTGGTATCTATAGTCTGAAGTACTAATACCAGTACTCTTTATACACTGTGACCTTTAGGTCAATGGTGACAGCTACAATAGATCTATCCAGGTCGCGGCAGCTATTGTTCAGGGACCAAGTACTATCAACCAGATAATAAATATACACTTTGGCATAGTACGACAAATTCAATTTTACCTTACAAGGAAAGCAATACGCCGAATCATCAATAATCAGCCTGTCATCGTCCAATACCAATACTGATTATAGGTTTCATAGAAACATAAAAAAGATAAACATTATGCATAGAATCTGGTAATAGAATAGTTGATTCAATTACATTTTAGTTACCTATCTAAAATAGTATAAAAATATTCTTTACTCGATGCGAAACTAAATGTTTTTTTTACAACAATAAGTTGGGCCAGGTTCACAACTTCTGGATAAGTTCCTAATAGCTTATCTGACAAAATTTTTGAAATAATATGTGTATGAACGATATAAATATCAAAGGAGTCGCGTTGTAGGTCTGCTATTGGGTAGTCACGTCGCTCGTCGATTGCTGGTTGCCCCCTCCCGGGCCTATGAGGAAGCTCCAGTGGTGGCTCAAGACAGTATTCTTTTCGAAAAACAATCATTGAAGTCACCAACTACCGTACAACGTCGAGCACTCTTGCTAAATAAACTAGACATTGGCAAAATCTTCTCAACCAAGATGGCAGCCATTTTTTTTAAATAGAATAGAAGTGGTTAAACAGGGTCCAAGTACAATAAAGGCGTTTTCCAACGAGTCACGACACGACACGATTTAAGAACTACACGACACACAGCACACAGGCTGTCGTTTGGACGTTTTCCCATGAGCGACGATTTCAGCGGCGACACTGCAGTCGCAGTCGCAGTTTCTTAAGGAATAAATATCGTATTTGAATTTTTCCATTTTTGTTATAGTTTTACCCGCGCCCTATTCGAACAAAACAAACTAAACCACAGATAACAAACAAAACAAACTGAACCACAGATAACTGTCGTGTCGTATCGTGCGGTCCGTAGTGTGCAAGTTCATACAGGTTCTAAACGGTCGCTAAATCGTCACCGCAAAAAAAACGTGACAACATAGCAGCATCTGACCACATAGCAAATTGTCGTCTGAAAATCGTGTGTCGTGCTGTGCGGTGTCGTTGCGTGTATAAACGGTTCATAGAAAATGTATGGCGCCCGGAGTCGTCACCGCATTTTGTGGTGTCGTGTCGTGACTCGTGGGAAAACGCCCTAAGTATACTGCAAGAAGAGAAAATAAAACGCATACCTCCAAATCCTGAAGGCTGCCGACGAGTTTAGCGACGCCCCATCCAAGCCTCTGTTTATCAGGCTCCACTAAAATTATCTGAATATTGTCAACCGCCAGGAATCTGTGATGCCAGGTGCCATCCTTCTGGATTATATCACACGATATCAGGTCTGAATCATCTGTTAATGAATAATTATAATTTATTATCCGCACGGAATTATAAACTCCTCATAATTATAATTAATTCGAAAATAAAAATTGGAAAATATAAAACCGCGCCAATTTATATGTTTGGTTAGAAGGTAAGACAAAGACCTGCTTTCCATTCCACCAAATTAGATTTCAATTTAATAAAACGTCTTACGAAAGAGTTTTTATTCGTTAAAAATAAGTATTTACTGGCTGGTTTTCCCGAAAAACATCAGGATGCCGTTTAATAAACTTTTTAATTAATTTCTTAACGGCAATTCGTCGAATTTTTTTTTATGGAAACCGGTCAGTATTATTACATCGTTTTCTATCAAATTACAACAGACCAAGATTTTCGTTCATCTTGACATTGGGATGAATAAAGTTGAAATTTGCTCTTTTTTTTCGTTTAAGAATTAAAAAACAAAAATAAATTGTTCTAAATTTCTAATTGATCTGTGTTCTAAATATTAATTTCAAAAGATGTCGACAATGTTTACATTTGGTTTTAATTTTAAATCATCATCAACCTGTAATTGTTTAATAGTTTTATTATACACTTACTAAGATCCAAAACGTCTCCGACTTGCACAAATGGTGCGGGATTGGCGAGAGGCAGCTGCGTTTCAGGCTTCCCCGTCAGTTTCAGATACAAATCCCGGATCAAGAAGAAAGTTCTTATTGCTCGTCTTGCTCTTTCCATCTATGAAGAAATGCGGTATGAATTTTTGATATTTATACGTACACATACATAAACTCACGGCCGTAATTCCCTTTTGGGACGGTCAGAAACATTGTTATAACTACCAACTTTCTGTTTAAGAATTTGTAGCAATGCTCACATTTAGCAATTTATGTTTCAGGATGGAGTGACGTGTCAAGTGGTGAGAGGTGGCTAGCCTTTCGTCCACATAAACACGTTGATATTTATAGTTATAATGGCACATTATTTATTTTATTTTATCGTAGAATTTTGCTATTGGGACTAGCAAAACAATCTCATTAAGTAGGTATTGAGAGTCACGTTGCAGGTTCTGAACCGAGCACTCGTCTCGCGTGGATTTCGCGCGTCGCGTTTTTGCCTGCCACGAGGCTCCGCAATCCTCAATCTATTCTTGTTCTTGACCAAAAACAATCCCTGAGATTGGGACAGATTCTCCCATAAACACTTCACACTGCCGGAAATGCAGTGCTAACGCACAAGCAAGAGTCCATTTATTATAAATAAAAAAAAGTAGGTATTTTAGATATTGTTATTTATATATGTTGTTAACAAAAGAACCATTCATTGTGATATAAATGAAGACAAAACCTAGAGCAACATTTAGGTAATACTATTGAACATAGTTTTAAATTTTTTTTTTAAATTCTGTTGTATGAAACGTGGTGGAGCGGTCAAACTTGACTTTAAGTCTTGTCTCCCAGTGGGGTGACAATAATCTAGACAATTTCAACGCCGCCAAAACACAGGCTTGTCTGTTCACCGCCAAAAGGAGTTCGTTTAATCTGACTCCTACTTTCCGGGGTACATCTGTCCCTGTTTCCAACAGTCTTGAGCTTCTTGGCATGAGGTTGACTACAAAACTCAACTTCGGCGCTGACATCGAGTCGAAGGCTCAAGCTGCGGCCAAAAAGCTTGGCATCTTAAACAAGGTGAAGCGGTACTTCACTCCTGGACAGCTCCTAATGTTGTACAAAGCTCAGGTCCTATCTTGTATGGAGTATTGCTGCCACATGTGGGATGGCTCAGCCAAGTATCAACTAGACGCACTCGACACGGTTGAACGCAGAGCCAGGAGACTCATTGGCGGCAGTAAGCTGGTTGAGACCAAGCTTCAAAGCCTAGCCCACCGCCGCAGAGTACCGTGCTTGTCGGTCTTCTACAGATTGTACTTCGGTGAGTGTGCCCAAGAGCTGCATGAGCTCATCCCGCCTTTCCCTTTCTTCTATCGGACTTCCAGACGCACCGTGGGATACCACCCCTTCTTGGTTGATATCCCACAAATCCGCACTAAGCGCCTTTCTGATTCTTTTATAATGCGCACAGACAAGGAGTGGAATGCCCTGCCTGCGTCAGTATTTCAGAGTGCTTACTACCCGAATTACTTTAAAGTACTAGATTGAGGTCAAGAGCAAACCCATCTGAAATAAAAAAAAAAAACGTCGGAAATTTCTTTGCTCAGAAAGATATACTTCGTTTTAAATTCAACTGTTAACACTTAGGCCTTATAGTGAAAGTTGTTCAGTTTGATGGTCTGAAGCGCCTACTATACTACTAGGTATATTATGTTGTAATAGATATACCTCTCCACTAGGAAGTCGTTTAGCGAACGCGATCCCCGACATGGGTGTCCTGGTCGGCGGCAGCAGTATGGCCGCGTCCATACACAGCCACTCCACGTTCAGCGGCCGCTTGCTCATTTCGCAGTACCTATTTCAGTCAACACACACGTTACGAAGACCCGGCTAAAGTCAAATTATAGTTTACGAGATTTTGACCGCGACTACGTTAGCACCGGTTCCTGTCACCCATAGAGATCAAGAGAGATGCCAACCAACGCGCTGAGTACGAAACCTAGTGTCGCATCAGCTCCAGTACCACGCGATAGAAAGTATTTTGTTAGCTTGAATGTGCTCATTATCCATTGCGGTATCAGAACTCAACGTTCGAATAATCTTTAGTACTACGCAAGCATTGTGGGCTCATAATATATTGAATCATTACTGTCGCGAGCAATGTGTTCCGTTTTTGCGCACACTTTAGTTTTTGTGATCTGTGCCGTCACCGTAGCAAGATAAAATATATACCAGTTTTTAAATATAATCATAAGCTTTCAGACACAAAAAGTTTCATCAACATCGGTCCAGTAATCTAGAAATACACATTTTAACGGGTTCTTACTGCGTTTTGGTAAATAATAATCGCGGAACTCTCAAAAACAGTATCGGTCAAGTAGTTTTTGCGTGATGCTAGAACAAATAGACAGACAAAACATTTAGAGTCATGGACATATTAAACACCATTATCGTGACCTTTTTGTTTGTGAATATTCTTAATGTCACACTCTTCTGTTACATTTTTATAATAGTGTAAATGAGCGCTGACATTGCCTATCGCCTAAATACGCCTAAATACGGATTGAAGTATATACAATATGTAACCTAAGTAAAAAGTAAGTAAGTTTTCGACGTTTAACGTGGTAACATGATCGCTGGCAAAGGTTATCGTCAGATATGAATCAAAATTGACCTGATTACCATAATAACCTTAATGTAGATATAAATCTTTACGTGACCGCCCAAATCAAAGAACTTTATAAATGTAAGAGCGTTAACCCGCGACTTCGCCCGCACAAATTATATACCAGATTTTAAATCAGATCATAAGCTATCAAACAAAATAAAGTTTCATCAATATCAGTTTAGTAGTTCTTGCGTGATACTCGTTCAAACAAACAAACACACAAACAAACACCCAAACAAACACACAAACAAACAGACAGACAAAAAATCCAAAAATTGGTGAAATGGAATCAGGGACACCTAAAAACCATATCGTAACTTTTTTTTGGTTAATATCTTCAATGTACAGACAAACTTTCTGCTACAGTTTTATAATAGTTTAGATAAAGGCCCAATGTATAAATCTACCAAAGCGGAGCGGAGCGAAGAAGAGCGAAGATAGGATAGGATTTCGTTATTTACCCATCTCATCTCCGCTCAGCTTGAGTGGATACAGTTCAAGCGATTTCTCAGTAACTAAGAATGTAATTCGTCATCAAATATGTGACGACTGAGATGTTATCAACTTATGAATCACACATGTCGATGCTATAGAACTCAGATATGTTTTCTTCTAACACATACCACGGATTTTTGTAAGTAAAACGCCGCAGCGGCGCCGCTTCCAGCGAAATAACGCATCATTTGGCTTGATTCTCACATGACTACAATTACAATACTCACTCATCCTCAAACATGTCTAGGAAGATGTCGTCGCATTTATAGAAGTTCCTTGCAAGCGCCGCTGACCTCGCTCGTAAGGCATCCACGGCGGCCACGTGTCTCGCGCCCGCTATACCTGTAGCGCCCTGCATCGCTATCCGAACTAACGTCACGCTCAGCTCCAACGTTACTAGACGGACTTTTGATGCTGGAAATAAGTATAAACATATTTTTAGATACTACGAGCGTTAACCCGCGACTTCGTCCGCACAAATTATATATCAGATTTTAAGTCAGATCATAAGCTATCAAACAAAAAAAGTTTCATCAAAATCGGTTCAGTAGTTTTTGCGAGATACTCGTTCAAACAAACAAACAAACACCCAAACAAACACACAAACAAACAGACAAAAAAAAATCGGGCATAGGCCCACCACACATTCCCACCGCTGTAACTCCTGTAAGCCAGGATCAACAGCGGCGACCATTCACAACACTGGACAATGAAGTCCAGCGAGCCCGGGGGATGACTCAAACAAACAGACAGACGAAAAATCCAAAAATTGGTGAAATGGAATCAGGGACGCCTAAAAACCATATCGTAACTTTTTTTTGTTAATATCTTCAATGTACAGACAAACTTCCTGTTACAGTTTTATAATAGTATAGATTTTACTCAAACATGACACTCACGGATCACTTGACACTTCATTAGACTCAGAAATTAAGCTAAAAGTGAACCATCATCTCATCTCATCTTCCTGCCCTTATCCCATAACTGGGAGTGGGTGAAATATGACGTATTCCTCCAAAAAGAAAAAAGAAAGAAATAAAAACAATTGTCAAAAGAGATGAATCATGTCATCTACTTTAGCCTTCATTGCCGCCCTCCTCGTTTCTTTTTTCATAATTCATTCATCTTTTCTCTGGTCTCTCTCTTCGTGCAGACATCTTGTAATATAGTTATGACACTCGACTTTCCGCTTGAGACTACGATATTCTATTACCCGGCAATTATTCTGTCATTGGTGCTACTTTAAAACATACTCTAATACACTCATTCCTAATCCTGTCCATTCTAGTAATACCAATCTCAACATTCGCATATTAGCTGCAAGAAGTGGTTTTTCATCCGTCCGCGTACCTATAAGGGCCCAACACTCCATTACATGATGAGTTTACAGGTGAATTGTTTGGGATCAAAAACGGGCATAAATCCAGACACAATGGATTTTCCATTGTGTCTGGATTTTATGTCCGTTTTGAATCCCAAACAACTCAGGTCATATAGTGGTTTTATCAATTCTTCCCTTCATTTTAAGGGTTTCGTAGTCATAGGTCATTGCAAGTTGCAGATGAGTAACATAACGTATTAAATTTTATTGTACTTACCTAGAGTCTTTGTACAATGAAAAAGCTTTCCACTCACCAGGCTTACAGCTCAAGTTAGCAATGGCCATCAACTTAGATATGAGCAAAGTATTGAAGCTCTGCTTCGACGGGACTGACCCCTGCTCATTTTCACTGGACTCTTGAGTTCCTGTAACATTTGAGCCGCCGGGAGCATCCTCCATGTCCGGACATAGTAGGGTGTCTAGTAATTCCGTGTTTACACCTTAAAATTAAAGTATGTATTTAAATAATAATAAAAAGGTCTAAGGCAGGTATAAGAATCGTTAAAACATCATTCTTCATTTTATAAACTAACGAGCGTTAACCCGCGACTTCGTCCGCACAAATTATATACCAGATTTTAAGTCAGATCATAAGCTATCAAACAAAAAAAGTTTCATCAAATTCGGTTCAGTAGTTTTTGCGTGATACTCGTTCAAACAAACAAACACCCAAACAAACACACAAACAAACAGACAGACAAAAAAATCCAAAAATTGGTGAAATGGAAACAGGGACACCTATCGTTTTGTTAATATCTTCAATGTACAGACAAACTTCTTGTTACAGTTTTATAATAGTATAGATAGAAGAATACCATACAAATGTAATAATACAAATGTTAACCTAATGTTACCTATGTATTTTGTTGTTGTATAATGTTGTTGTTATTGATAAATGTTAATTTAATAAAAAAGGAGTGTGACTAAATCAATTTTGGAACTACTACCAACGGTAATCACTACGTTTTAATATTTTCGAACTGTTTTTATGGTACAAAAATAAAAACCAATAATTTATCTGTAAATTCCTAGTTACTTTTTGTGCCACTAATAACGTATTTTCGTGAAATTAACATTCATTTTGAGAGACATGTATTTAACAATATTTCTCGTTATATTTTAGAAGATAGTTAACATCCTGGAATTCTTTTCGAATGATTTACATAGGGGGCGTACAATATCAATATTTATATAAGGTCTAACAAAATTAGCTGAAACTATTTTAAGGGTATGCTCAGACCATCAAACTGAACAACTTTCTCTACGGTACCAATATCGAAATCGCAAAAAAAAACTGCTGCCCTATACAACATTTGAGTCAAGTTGTGTTTGCAGTTTTGTATGGGACATCAATTTTTTTTTTTAAGATTTCGATATTGGTCCCATAGAGAAAGTTGTTCCTTTTGATGGTCTGAGCATACCCTTAAAATAGTTTCAGCTAATTTTGTTAGACCTTATATACCTATATATATATTTTTTACTTACACATCGACGCGACAACTGGTCGCTAATTAATAACATGAAATGAGGAATAAATAAAATAAATATCTTACCCACTAACAACCCAGGCAAGCAAAGATAGAGAAAGAGAAAACAATTAATAATCATCCAGAATTTTGCTTAAAACTAAATCGTGCTAGAAACTTAGTAATTTCTCCACGTACCTTTGTTGTTGATCAAAGCGAACAGCAAACACAGCGCAAACAACGCGATATAGTCATTTTCACTGCAATCAAGACAGTCTAAAATAGTCTTTAAAAAAGGTCTTTTTTCAACCTCTTTATTTTCTCTCTCAAGTATACTCTCTATAGACATAACTCTTTCAATTGAAGTTGAAGCTGTCACTTTTAGTAACTTCTGTTTTTCTTCATCAGTGATATTCATCTCGGTGACTTTAGGCGAACTTGGTTCGGTCCCGGAGTCAGGTAACGGTGAATCTGGCATGTTTTCCTTCACAGTCGGTTTGACATTGTGTATTTGAGTAACTAAATCTTCCGTAGAATCATGAGCAATACTGGACGATTCACTAATGTGAGACGTGGAGGGCAGCGATGTCGATACTAGTTCGGGATCTAAATCACAGCTCGATTGATCCGTGTCATACCCGAACGCCTTAGGGCCGCTATATTCTGGCGTCGTGTAATCTCTCTCTTGTCCTGACGAATTTTCTAAAGCCTTTTCTAAACTAAGCTGAGGTTTAGAGAACTCTAATTTTACATTGGACTTTGCATTGCTAATGTACATTTCTAGTATTTTAGTAGCTCCGTCCTCGAATACTGATAAATCTGATTGCAGTATGATCCAGGCCAGCGCGTGGACAATGGGGCCATGCGTTATTATTAAGAACACTTGCGATAACAGAAACAGAGACACAACACACGAAACAGATGGTTTTGTTTCGTCGTCAGAGTCCATTCTTCTAGAGAAAGATAATGTAGGTGACATGTCGGAACTCTTTCCTTTCAATATAGCTTCTAAATTTCTTGTTATAGCTTCAATGCTTTGTATATGGTCTCTGTTGTAATTTGGTCTCTTTGAAGGGTCTGATGTTAGAGAGTAGATGTATAGGGGAACAAGAAGTTTGTGCAATAGATGTTCTGTTAGGACGTCGTTGAGATCAGGGATGTTGAGGCAGAGAATATCGTTAATATAATGTAAATGATCTAGATGTTCCGCTACTAGATCGTCCAGTTTCTGTTGAGATTGGTGGCTGGAAATAACACTATACAATTTAATTGTATTATATCGTGAACCAATTATTATTGAAGACTATATTATGCATGCTTTATTTGTAAAGGTAATTCTAAACTACCTTAACAATTGCATGCCATAAAGTCATGTTGATAAAAGATAACAGTTTAAAACTTACTCAGCATCGTTTCTGACACATATGTCCAATTCAAGAATGTGTTTTCCTATAAACCAAACTAGATTACTGAAGTATGGTGCTGCTGTCCTGAAAGATAAATACATCCAACTATAAATATATTTCATGCTGAGTCCTACATTTATAAAACGAGCATTAAGTAATAAAACACGTTAATTATTAAATCATAGTTATTATTGCGTTAGCACGCTTTTTGGTGCATGTCGATGGTATGGTGTAAAATAGAATAGGTATAGTTACCTACTCTTGCAATGCATGTACAGTCAACTTAAATTTTCAGATAAAGAGCAAACGATGCAGCTTATTCTCGGGAAAATTCGTTTAAACGTCCGAGACATAGAGATCTAGAGAGATGCCAACCAACGCGCTGAGTACGAAACCTAGTGTCGCATCACCACCACTACCACGCGATAGAAAGTATTTTGTTAGCTTGAATGAGCTCATTACCCATTGCGGTATCAGAACTCAACGTTCGAATAATCTTTAGTAATACGCAAGCATTGTAAACCATTTACACATAATTTCTCGACTGGCTTTCAGCCTCATAATATATTGAATCATTACTTTCGCGAGCAATGTGTTCCGTTTTTGCGCATATTGCTGCAATACTGGCCCCGCCCCCTTTTCACATCTCCCTTTAGTTTTTGTGATCTGTGGTCCGAGATGATGTTTACTGAGCGAAGTTAAGTCCCCAGGTGGGTACTGAGGTTTAATTGCAGACAATTTGAACTTTGTCTTGAAGTTAAAATTAATTCTTATCTTAGTCAAGACTAGCGTTAACCCGCGACTTCGTCCGCACAATTTATATACCACATTTTAAGTCAGATCATAAGCTATCAAACAAAAAAAGTTTTATCAAAATCGGTTCAGTAGTTTCTGCGTGATGGTGATCAAACCAACAAACATACACACAAACAAACTGACAGTCACAAAATCCAAATAATTTGTGATAAGGAATCAGGGACACCTAAAAACCATATCGTAAAATTTTTTTTTTGTTAATATCTTTAATTGGAAGGGGACAGCCTAGACTTACATATATGAACCAAATTGGCGACGTGCTTAATAAGGGCCAGGCATATCTACCCGAAACCGACGAGCATGAATGAAAGGACTTATGAATGTGGAGGAAGCTAGAGAGGTATGTCAGGATCGTAGCAGGTGGCGTTCCATTGTCTCTGCCTACCCCAGTGGGAGACAGGCGTGAGAATATGTATGTATGTATCTTTAATGTACAGACACACTTCAGTTACAGTTTTATAATAGTACGAGCGTTAACCCGCGACTTTGTCCGCACAAATTATATACCAGATTTTAGGTCAGATAATAAGCTATTAAACAAAAAAGTTTCATCAAAATCGGTTCAGTAGTTTTTGCGTGATGCTCGTTCAAACAAGCACACAAACAAACAAACAAACAGACAGACAAAAAATCCAAAAATTGGTGATATGGAATCAGGGAAACCTAAAAACCATATCTTAACCTTTTTTTTTTAATATCTTCAATGTACATACAAACTTCCTGTTACAGTTTTATAATAGTTTAGATAGATAATATATAAGGTCTAACAAAATTAGCTGAAACTATTTTAAGGGTATGCTCAGATCATCAAACTGAACAACTTTCTCTACGGGACCAATATCGAAATCTCGAAAAAAAAATCTGCTGCCCCATACATTTGAGTCAAGTTGTGTTTGCAGGTTTGTATGTGACATCAATTTTTTTTTCGCGATTTCGATATTGGTCCTTATATAAGGTCTAACAAAATTAGCTGCAACTAATTTAAGGGTATGCTCAGACCACCAAACTGAACAACTTTCTCTATTGGACCAAAATCGAAATCGCGAAAAAAAAATTGATGTCCCATACAAAGCAGCAAACACAACTTGTCTCAAATGTATGGTGGAGCAGATTTTTTTTCGAGATTTCGATATTTGTCCCGTATTGAAAGTTGTTCAGTTTGATGGTCTGAGCATATCCTTAAAAAAGTTTAGGCTAATTTTGTTAGACCTTATAGATAATAACTGAGCGTACCTGTCTCTGATAAATCGAAGCATGCTGGAATCCGGCACTTTATACACATTAAGCGTTAGAGTACGCACTGCTATACGGACCATGGACTCTGAATGATTGAAGAATTTTATCGCCTCCGTGTATAGGGGAAAATCTTTTGTGTGCTGGAACAACAAATAAAAATTATACACACACAAGCTCGTGAACACAATTCCATTCGGAAAAGGAAAAAAAGAGAAGGGTCAAAAAGAAGGAAAGAAGAAAAGGAGACGGGGAGAAGTCATAGGTATTTAAGATTTACGAAAACAATTTTTAAACATTTGTACTGATAAAGAAAAACAAAGAAATTAGTTTCTTATCTAAAAAAAAACTCTGACTCTGACACCAGGGCTCTGCCCACACGATAATAAGAATATTATTATCGTGTGGGCAGAGCCCTGGTGTCAGAGTTTTTTCAGACCGCCTTACGGCCTCTGACGTGGTTTTTATGTAACGACTACTACCACCAGAGATAGTAGCCGGGACAAACGGCTTAACGTGCCATCCGAAGCACAGAATCATTTTTATTTTCAGACAATCAGGTGATTCAGCCTACAATGTCCTAACCAACTGGGGAAAAACGCACAAAGTGACATATCACTAGGTGTCCCCCGTGGGAATCGAACCCACAACCTCCGGGACGAGAGCCCATGCTCTTAACCATTAGACCACAGAGGCAGTTCTTATCTAAATTGGTGTTCATATAGTCAAGTTATGTAGATAGCACCCAAATGCGACAAAGTAACCGGTTGTTTTCTGAGTAACAGATAAAAATTACATTTTGACTTCACATGATTCTGTTTAGCTACCTCGAAATAAATTCACTACTAACTCTGTAGATATTTAATACAATGTCTTCAATAAAATAGTGTTAGACACAATAGACACAACAGTCAATAATTTATAATTAAAAATATTGTAATAAGACACTTACCTCATTGTAAAAGAAATGAATGGTATGATTATTCAGTTTCAGACTGAGGGTCTTCAGGTAGGAGATGTAGTAAGCCATCACCTCTTCATCTGAGAAGTCAAACTTGTGAACTATTATAGAATTCACATGGTTATTGCTGAGTAGGTAATCTGAAACAATTATCTCAACTATTATAAAACTGTAAAAGAAGTGTGTCTATACATTGAAAATATTTACAAGAAAAAGATTGCGATTTGGTTTTGAGGTGTTCCTGACTTCAAATAACCAATTTTTGGATTTATTGTATGTCTGTTTGTTGCTGGACTGATTTTGATGAAACTTCTTTTGTTTGAAAGCTTATGATTTGACTTAAAATCCGGTATATAACTTGTACGGACGAAGTCGCGGGTAACAGCTCCTTTAAATAAGTTTTTTAATTCTCAAAGGTCATATTTATGCTTCAGATCTCTAATTCCGCAGACCGGCACCAGGTTATTTTAAGGCGGCCTCTCTTTCATTTGCCTGGTCGATGCGATTCTAAGGCTGTCTTTGATGGGTGGTCATCAATCAGGCCATCTTAATAGAGGACATGACGTGAGAGGATATCTACAGTGCTGTCCAAGATCGTAACAATGTAAAAATGGGGAGGAGGCTTATGTCCCGTGTGTGGATACAAGCTGATGATGATCCATTAGATCGCACTGACGATACACACAAAAAGAAATGGGGTGATCCATACCAAGGCAGACGCAGCAATCAGAGATATTTAAGGACTATTAAATGGGATGAAAAAGTTATTTAACCTAAAGTTTGGCATTATACTCACACAGAGATGTTTCATTTCTAATATTCTCAAACAGTATATTGAGTGTCTGCAACAGTTGCACGCACACGTACGACGACCCACCGCACTTCTGTCTCATTATCTTGAGGAAATACGACAGCATGTTCTTCTCCAGGAAGAAACTGTAAGACAAATTCAACTTTATTCCCATGCAGCATGTGTTAAAGTTGAAGACAGAAACAGATACATTTCTATTTATTAAACTTGAATACAGAGGTTTCAAACTTTTCTGGTCTTTGTATACATAGATAAACGTACGACTGTAATCCCTTTGGGGGTGATCAGAAATCTTGCTACAACTACCAACTTTCTGTTTAAGACTGTATCAGTTTTCATATTGTAAAGTAACGCCCATTCATGTTAAAATTAAATACATGTTACTCTTAGAACAATTCTTTAATAAGGATATATTAACACCCATCACGCATCCTAAATACACACGCAGTGTGGCCCAAAAACAAATGCAAATTCCAACCTTCAATAATCTATATGGTAAAAGAACTATAGAGTATATCATACCTAAACTAATTAACGAACTACCGAGTAAACTAAAAGAAGAAATAAATACAAGAAATATTAAGCATAAACTTAAACTACATTTTCTAAGTACCTAAAAAAAAAAGTTTTACTCAAAACGGTACACCCTGCAAGCTACCGTTACACAGTTACACACACAAACACACCCCTACACACCACAACATCATTGCAAATTCTTTAATCACACGAAGCGAAGCACACCTAATAACCAGAATAATGGTAGACACCTACCTATACTGCACTATCGACCGTTCCGTAGTTACTTGTTATTGCGGTCGATATCATTCATTCTTACAAAACACAAATAAAATAGCATAGGTACCTACTGTACAAAATATTATGCCCTATACAAACACCAACATATTACTAACCGTGTGTACTGCACAGTAGGTGTAATTGAATTGATACATCGATATAAGTTTAGTCTGTTCCTGTGATTATCTTTTATACTTACTTAATAATAAGGATGAGTCCCTACCGGCGAACAAACCAGTTATGGTTTATAGTGCGTTGATTTTGTTAATTTAAGTAAACAGTGTATTGTCATGTATAAAAATGAATAAAATAAAAATAAAGTAGCAATGCTCACATTTAGCAATTCTTGTTTCAGGATGGAATTATGTGTCAAGTGGTGAGAGGTGGCGAGCCTTTTTCCTTTTTAAACACTGTATAAGGGCTCTCACAGACGAGCTATACTTTGTGGTCTCAGAGGGTTGCGTGGCCAATGACGACCGTAAAGTCTATGAGCGTGACCCTCTGTGACACACGGCGACCGCAAAGTGTCGCTCGTCTGTAAGAGCCCTAAGATACCTTTAATCCCTTAGTAACCTAGTACGATACCCACAGGAAGAATTGGTGTGTTCTAATTCCGAACCACATGGCCATCCATCATTACACTACCATAAAAGGTAAAAAATTGCCAACGCCCCCTCTCTCATAGTAGTTCTCCCAGATATTTAAATATTGTAGCAAATTATCTATTTTATCTATCGGTTAAGGATTCATCAAAATGAAGCATAAAATTATAAAAAGATTAAGAGATGGTTGAAGTTTGAAAAGTTTGGCAATGTTGTACAGCTGCATGATGATAAAATGTAAATGTGCCTGTCTGTACCTATTCAGTATTCTGTACCTACTAACATTAGTTTTCAATTTTTCTTATTATGTATACTAACAAATTTTATGGACACCATGTCTGAAATAAACTAATTATTATTAATTATAATAAAAAAAATTATACTTACTCAAAAACGGAGCTATCATTCTGGTCGCCCCAAATAAGAATCTCAGCTATACACCTCAAGGACTCGACCAAAGTACCGCGATTGTTCTCCGACACTGTTGTGTTCTTACACAGGATGTTATGGTAATACTTGAGTCGTTCCAAGGAATGCGGGTTCTTGGGGCGTCCCCAGCCACCGCCGAACCAGCTGCGGCTCCGGAACATTATATATACAGGTCTTCAAGAGTCAATCAACACATATAAAACATTTTTGTCGTATTTATGATCGATGAACGTCGCATTCAATTAGCACAGGTGCTTACACATCTTTGTTGTAGTTTACTGTATTATTTAGAGCAACGTTATTGAAATCAAACACTTATCAAATCTTGTTCTGTTCGGATTTTCCACTATCATTCACGCACATTGTTTTATGATTTTTTATTTATTCCAATTTCCAATTATTCTTCTTTTTTTATCACACAATTTTCTGGTGTGGTTTTTCCTGTTTTGGCACTGACAGTGACAGCTGTGACAGACAACAGCTGACTGCGTTTTGTTTTAGTTTAATCTGATTTTGCAAAATGTACCGTAGTACTTCCAAGAAGATTAAAATTGCATATATTTCTTTCGGCGGCACGGCAATGGCAGTCCAAATCGGAAAGATAAACTGTAGTATGACCAGTAGGCCTCGCATGCCACCCCCGAGAAAACGATAAAAATCGAGAGGTGCCTCCATCCTTATTATTTTACGTTTGCCAAAAATTTGCCCATGACGTTTTTCTCGTTTAAACGCTTTGTCGTGGGCTAGCCGTGCAGGAAGCTGGCGTAGGTATAGTATGACTCTGCTCCCATATCCCAGCATGCTCCCAAAATACTAAAAAAGTACGTCACACTGTGCGTTACATTAAAAATTGTCTTTCGCTTAAGCTACGAAAAACTTATTATTTGTTCATAAATCATAAGATCTATTTCCATTGAAATGGATTGGAACAGGAAGCCGGCGAAGGTATTGTCTCAAATTGATCTGAGGTCTCATTGGAATAATAAAACGTTTTACTGTGTTTGTTTATGGTTTGTTTACAAAGTTTCTCTTTTGGTTTTCTAGTGGATCGATAGATGGCGTTATGGTCTGAGCGAATAAAGGACAAAATTACAAAGTGTTTCTTTAAAATAATAAAGAAGATGCCAACGCATCTTTTGATTGAATATTTCATTATTTACGAATCATTTTAATCGAAAATATCAAACTGTTTACGTCTGACATGGTTGTATGGGCTCCCTTGGCCTTTAAAAATAAGTTAGGCACAGCCTTGACATGATTTTGACAGGATTTCGCCTACGTCTCTATGGAACGATGAGCATGTCATCTGTCGAGTTTTTAGGAACTAAATTTAAAAAAGAAAAGAAGAACCACAGAAAATTATAAGAGGGGTTAGAAGTCTAAAGGCGAGGACGGTGTCGCCACAGGTTATCCAATGATTTGCATAACACTATAAGGCGCGCGGCGTTGTGAAAGCGAGAGGGCATGAGTAATTGTAGCAGCGTGAGCGGGAAGACAATTGTCTCCTAAGCAAAAGCGCTACATTGCATTTCTAACCCCTCTTATAATGTTCTGTGAGAAAAACGCTCATTAGTCCTCTCGCTTAACCCTTTATAGGGCAATTTTTTTTTGGCGGATCAATTTGATTCTTTGTAATGTTGTAATGCCAAGGCCACGCCAAGGCTAACAATCCCACATTACGAAGTAAAAATGTTATCAAACTTCAGGATAACTGAAAATTCCATTTAGGACTTAGTGTTACTGGTGTGAATTAGTCAACCAATAGTTGACCAATGTCCATTTGGAACAAAACTATAGATATAATAAGTTTTTTAATATTAGAGAATTTCCTTTTAAATTGTAGCATACTAGTATTATTTATTTATTTATCCGTAAGCTTATATTATAAATCAAATTACTTATATCTGGTATCTATAAGAATAAATCAAGATTTTGTATTTATGGGATGATCAGACCGCCAAACTGAACAACTTTCTCTATGGGACCAACATCAATATCGCGAAAAAAAATCTGCTGTCCCATACACAGAACATTATAAGAGGGTTTAGAAGTGCAAAGTAGGCGTGGAACGTGTCGCCACATGTTATGCAATGATTTGCATAACACAATAAGGCGCGCGGCGTGGTGCGAGCGAGAAGGCATGAGTAATTATACCAGCGTGAGCGGGAAGACAAGTGGCGACAGCCGTCTCCGAAGCAAAAGCACTACTTTTCATTTCTAACCCCCTCTTATAATGGTCTGTGGCCCCATACATTTGGATCGAGTCGAGTAGATTTGCCGTTTTGTATGGAACGGCTGGTTTATTATTCGCGATTTCGATCTTGGTGCCATAGAGAAAGATGTTTGGTTTGACGGTCTGATCATCCGCTTAAAAAAGTGTCCGCAGTTGTTCAGTTTGATGGGTGGACTCTTAGTTTATAATGATGCCAAATTTTATAAATTTCACCCTGCATATTTTGTTAGGAATGGAAAATAAAAAACAAAATGTAATGAAAAACTAGCCTTTTTATTGCAATTCATTTAACATTATCGTATTTTTATTCAATTTACAAGTCCCTGTCTGAACTTTTAATCGTTCGCTTAATTACTAAAACTTAATTTAGGACGGAATCATTTCTATCATAGTTCGTAGGTAATTCATTACCTAGTAAATATAATGTATTGTAGTTATTCTTACGATTTTACTTGGTCGCTGTAGGTATAATGTTATAGACCTAGCTACCTAATATATAACAAGGATAGGTAGGTAGGTAGGCAGTACAGTAGCACAGATTGTAGCACCTCGGTACCTACCCAACTAACAATTTGGTCGTATAGGTGTCGTATAGTCGAACATTAGACGCATAAAGCACCAGTATACGACGAAATTACAGTAATATAACTTTTATAAGTCAAAATAGTCATATAAATGGGGGCCTAATACGACCAAATTGTTTGCTGGGTAAGTAGTTAGTTAAGTTGTTTTTCGCTATACATTTTCCGGTTTAGAGTCAAGAATACTACATAACTATTTAAAAAAATGAGTTTGTTATTATCAAATGCAAAATTGATTAGACACTAAATTACAATAAATTAAGTAATAATAGATGCATAAAATAAATATTAAGAGCAATAATTTATTAATAGAGAAATTAATTATTACAACTTAAAACTAAATTGACTCAAAATGCTTTTAACTTAAGTCACAAGTAAATCACTGAATAACTATTTTACAATAATTCCTATAATTTTCTAGGTTGGAACACACATTATAAGCAATGTTTAGATTAAAAGAAATAGGACAAATAGGACCCAAAATAATTCCGCTCGTCAATCTTCGTTTGCGCAGAGCAGGACCGAGACCCCGATAAAACCCGAAGTAATTTAGTAATCAAAGGGTGCAAAGTCGGATAGCGGCGAAAATGGCGCGGAAACAAATTATTCAATAGCGTAAACGGATTGAAGGTGGCACATCCTGAATATAATTTCCCGCGCTATTAAAATTTGTCAACTGCGCAGGTACATCGATAAGACTTATAAACCTGGTACTACTTTGTAAGTATAGCGTGTTTTGCGGAGAGATACCTACTTATGTATAGGCACAGATTATTTAATAGTTTTATAGGTACTCAATGAAAGTGGGTTCGGGATCGAATCCACACAGACAACATGCCTTGTACCAATGACTTTTTTAACGTATGTAGGTGCAACTGCTCTCAAACGGTGAATAAAAACATAATGAAGAACCCTGCATATGTTGAAGAAGAAATTCTCATGCTCACGCGAAGTGGAATAACGGCTATCCATACATCCTCCCTAATAAGGGAAAGCTTGTGCCCAATTCGAATTATTTTCATAAATACAATGGAGATACGCTAGTAAACGTTCACGCAGATTCTGATGCAAATCTTTCTCACACCTCTTCAATAAAATAAATAAATAAATATTCATAAGTTTCTTCATACATGCTGTTGTTAATTATTAACTGGGAAAATGCTAGGAAAGCTTAAAATAAGCTTGTTTCAAAAGTCTGAAAACAAAGTTAACAGTGATTGGTATGCAATTACTTATTTAGATAGGTACACTAAAAGCAAAAAGCATAAGTTATACAAATAAAATTAACTCATTAGACTGTATGAATACTAGATTACTAACATCAGTTTTATTATTTAACAATCCAAATATGATCGTTTATTAAATTGGTGATTGCTTTACGATTTCCTCTTATGAATTTTGGATAGGTAATAAAATTCGGAATGTACCTTACCTACATTCCGAAATAAAATTTGGTACTTATAAGAGAATAATCAGCGTTGAACATTCACTTATCAAGAAGAGGCAATTGATTGTAAAACTATCTAAACAATTAGTTGCAATGATATAAACAACCTAATGTTACAGAATCGTGACTCCATACGAACAAGCTTCCAGTGAATAATTTTGTTACCTAATTAACTTGCTTTCATTTACTCTCGATTTCGTATTGCTACTTTCTTTTTCATTTTGTATTCTTTTTATTTAATCTCGTGTTTCCATTTGTTCGATATTCCTTATTTACCTACAACAGCTCGATACGAGCCAGTCATTCGAATCCTATTCTTAATACCACATGTTTAAGGGTAGAAGTTCTGAAGAGCATCAGAATATATGGAGTTGTAGGTGTCTCTTAGTACGTAAACATTGTCGCCTGGCTTTCCGTTGAATACGTACTGCCCTTTAAGGTTGGTCACCTTGGTATTGTTCGGGACTGGCTTGGGTTTGGGTTTGGAATACGAGGGTATGTTGTATCCAGGTCGCTGTGCAGGCATCATCTGTTGCGGAGCTCCGTAGCCGAATGGATCGGACATTTGTGGCACTTGAGGCTGGTAGCCTGGAGCACCGCTCCACTGGTACACTCCAGTAGGTTTCGCATTCGAGACGTAGTCGAGAGGTAGGTTGATGAACGGATCAACCTGAGGAGGTCCCGGTGGCATGAGTGGAGACATTGGCGGGCCGAGATTGGGGGGCTGCGAAACGTATCCTAATCCAGGAACAAACATGTACGGAGTAGGAGGCAGCCTTATGTAGAAAATTGGCGAATTATCGTACTGTAAAGAGTTGATGTTATCGTTCTGGTAGCCGTCTCCATTGCCGTTTTTCTTCTTATTCTGCTGCCGGCGTCTCGTAGGAATGGTTCGAGATAGGTCCTCGTCATCGAAATGGTCGTCGTTTACTGAGAATCTGACGTCATCGTCGTCATCCTCTGCGTAGTCTAAACCGGAGGAAAGAAAAGAGGGGAAGTATCCGAAGAGGTTTAGAGCTTTGTTTCTCCGCTTGGTGGGTGGTGAGGGAGAGGCGGTTGTGCCATCTTCTTTGAACTCGTCCTGCAGTTTACTTTCGCGGCCGAGGTTGGTTTCCTCGGGAAGGTTGGCAGCCCTTGACCTCCTCGAGCTTGGCGCACTCTGGCCGTGGAACACGACGCTCAGGATCACCAGCAGAATAAAGTAACTCGGACACTCCATGATTGTTCGTCTGAAATAAAGAGAAAATATTTTTGAGTACTTATAGCATTTGTAAAGGTCTAAAATAGGTACGAGTGGAAGAGTAAAGAGAATTTTACCATTATTATAATGGATTATCATTTTAGAGAAGTGGTCCTAGTGGAAGAGTAAAAGGAATTTTACCATTGTTATTATAACGGACTAACATTTTAGAGAAGTGGTTTCTAGACTGTTGGTGTTGTATATAAGTTTACGTTAGAATAAACTCAGGGAATCGTTAAACAGAGAATTAAAATCGACACGACGAAGGTCTCCTTCATGAGCTCACTTTAAAAGGTGTTAAATTACTGTTCTATAATGCGCATGTTGTAGGCGGTTAAATAAAACCCAATTAAATAAGAGTACATTGCTCTTTGGAATATTGAATATAAAATGAACGGTAATTTTCATAATTGTGTCAACGTTTCTGAAATATTATTATAATGCATGTTAAGAAAGATAGCTAAAGAATTTTCGCTTTTTAAGGACAAACAATAAATTAATCCTGTCACGTTTTGATACCTATCTTTAAATATCAAGTTGCAGACTACTATGAGGAACTGATACAAGTTTTTCTATAAAAAGCTCTGATAGAATTATGGTTCTCATAACACATAATAATAAATTCACTATTCATGTACATAAAGTACCTAAAATAGTAGAACAGCATGCGAGAAGTAAAACATACGTACAGGCGACTCCAAATATGGTGGTGAAGCAATTAAGTGGATAATTATAAATACTGGATGTCTATAAATAAACAAATAGAAAAAAACTATGATTGAGGATAAAATGTTGATTGTGGATTATTTCTAGCCTTTGATGACGTTGTTTTAAAGGTATGACTGCTTGAGCCTGTCTTCGATGCCAGAGTAGCGGGAGCGGGTGCTGGATTCGAACCCGTGACCCTCGAATTTACAGACAAATGGAAATCATATTTCTATCCACAGTCATGTACAGTCATATTATATTGTATAGGTACATCGGGTAATTATTTAGCATAGATAATATTTAGACATTGAAACTTCTTCCTGGGACCAGATTGAAGTTTACAGTGTGCCAACGTTTATTTATGCTTGAGATTGGTATTAACATTTAAAACAAAACATTGAGAACTCTATCAAACGCGGTAAGAAAATAACAGCGTAACTCTCAAAACCTTTATTGATAACTCTGTTTGGAAAAATGATTTTTAATGCATAGTAAAATATAATATTAAATAATCAGCAACAAGCCAGTGTCAACTTGTCCATGCTTAAACACACTAACTGGTTAAAAACTTATTAACACGACACCGTAACTAAAATATAAAGAACGGCCATTACAGAGTTATTTACGCGGCCTAGGGTAATTTGCTAGCTTGCTCGTCGAATAAACAAGAATACCAAGTGACATTTGAGAATGGATACAGAACATAAAGCTATAAAGCTTGATGAGACAATGCGCGGGCTCGGATAGTGTGAAGGGGCATTACCCAGTTTTTAGTTAAGGGACGAGTTACCGCAAATATTCATTCATTTCTATCTTTGTTTCTATCTAAGATGTCCCAAGAATGTCTTATGTGATATAACATAATCATATCTTCCTTTAGTTTTCTTTTATCTTATCTACCAATTTCTATTTTTATTTAATTAGGACTTCCCATACTAAATGCAATCAGCTGAATCGAACGCTTGTGTGAAAAATCGAAATTCCCTGGTTTCTTATGGAAATTTGTTTAGTATCATGGGTACAATCAGCCCTTAAAGTACTGCAACAGTTTACCCTAAAACCCTGTATATTGTTGACATTGTAATGTTTTAGTGACAAAAAAACAATCTTTTTGTTTATTTATTTATTTTATTACTTTAATTTCAGTTTGAAGTCATTCCTAACAGAGCTCTGTATCATAGTAAACTTTATGGAGAATATCATATAATATTTATGTAAAATTCGGAAAAAAATGTTTTTAATACAACCAAAACTAAAACAAAAACTCAAGGTATATTCTATGAAATGTATTAGTAACTAGCGACCCGCCCCGGCTTCGCACGGGTGCAATGCTGATGTATTATATACATATAAACCTTCCTCTTGAATCACTCTACCTATTAAAAAAATCGCAGTAAAATCCGTTGCGTAGTTTTCTAAGCATACTTATGGACAGATAGCGGGAAGCGACTTTTTGTTTTATAATACAACGTGTTAATGAATTAACGCAAAACTAGAAAGTAGTTTGTTTAGAATCGAGAGCAGAATCGAATTATCATGGTTTCAACATAGGATTTTTTTTCCAAAATATTAAATAATTTGTTTGTAAAATTTTAAATTTACTGAACCCGATGTCAACCTACCGCATGGGCACACTCACCTTACAGTAAGTGGGTGTGCCCAAAACAAAATTATTAAAATGTATTCATGGCTACTGTCGCGCTTTCATTCATTGCTGAAATGACAACAAATCATTTTTGCCTCAAAACTTAAAATGAGCTTAACTTTAAATTTTAACTATATTAAGTATAACAAAATAGTAAATTATTATTACAATCTAATTATTTTGTTATAAATCAGTTGGGGTGTATGAGGTTTTGCGCTTATTCATTAATACGTTGTCTAGTTTATTTTTTTATACTATGTGGTGATTGACAAAATTACCTACACGTGTAGGTAATAGGTATATTATGCTGGCATCCTGTAGTGTAATATTAGTACTAAATAATAGCTAAGAAATCTTATCTACGATCGAAGAATATTTACTTCAAGTAACCGATTTATGTGTAACGGAACCTAGTCCCTTAAGTGTACCTATACTTACAACATCCATAAAAATTCTTTTACTTACGAGCTTTTTACGAGTAACGATTATTTCAAGATTAAGACGTTTTAGTAGACTTTATTATCCATGTTTTGCATAGTTAACTACTTAATTCGCATAAAGGTTTATTGTTTAATCGACGCATATATAGTGTTTACCTAGTTTATATGAACGAGAACTAAAGGATTCCGATTTTAAGGGAATATAATTCGGAGCGAGCTCCATACAAACGTAGTCTGGTGATATTTTCAATACTAACAAATTAAAGTCAAGTCAGAAACAATCTAGAAACTAATCCCTATAATCTGTATGAAGATTCTCGTGAAACGTATAGTTTTAAAGTTACAGTGCCTCAAAGATTTCCATACAAATCTTAAATTAATCCTAGCATTGAAACTGTATATTTGACGAAATACAAGCATAGAGATTAGTTTCTAGATTGTTTCTGAAAAATTTCATTGACTTTAATTGGATAGTATTGAAAATATCACCACATTTCGTTCGTATGCACGAGAAAACTGAGAAGTGTCTCTGTTTTGTTACATAATAACATAACTAATGTTTCATACTGAGTTTCACTGACGGCCCGGTTGGTGTAATGGTGACCATGCCGCCTGACTGCCAAACCAGCAGCATGATTTCTCTAGTCGCGCGTGACGGGCCTTCGCTGAATAGAAAACTATCCCTTGCCAAGCTTTTCAGTCGTGCGACTAATTTGGAAAAGGCCGAGTCGCGCGGAAGTAGAGAAATCATGCTGGAGGGTCTGGGCAACGAAAATTAGGATCCTGGGTTCGAATCTCTTTTCAGTCCTGGTTGTTATGTTTGTGCCGTTGTTGTATGGTTCCCATAAAGAAAACCCTGTTTGCTTTCTTGGGATCATTACAATTTATTTGTGCCTGTGAGCGATATTCATTTATTTATTATTTAAACGGCAAAGACCATTACAAATACGATGATGGGCTGACGTAACCTCAGGGTCAAAAGCCCAAAAAAAAAAAAAAGAATTAAAAAAAAAATACGACGATTTGCTGGATCTTCTAGAGCTGCTGAGAAAGAAAATATAATTAATTTTTATCATAATCCTCAGAAAATTAACATCTTTATTTCCGACACTAAGCATCTATATCTAATAGCAAATATTAATAGGCCATTCAATCTTTAACGTCGATGGATCTAAAGACGGATGAGTTGTCGGATTGTGTCCGTTTGATATTGATGCGTCGTTTCATTGGCTCAACTATGAACATATTTTATTAGACTTTGACGTATTTAATTGAATTTATATAGGACATTTTTTACCTTTAAGTAGCCTGTGTTTTTTTTCTGTTTGTTTTGTTTATTCTATCAGTTGTCCTATTATATTGTACGAGCGTTAACCCGCGACTTCGTCCGCACAAATTATATATCAGATTTTAAGTCAGATAATAATTAAAATCGGTTCAGTAGTTTTTGCGTGATGCTCGTTCAAACAAACAAACACACAAACAAACAAACAAACAAACAGACAGACAAAAAATCAAAAAATTGGTGATATGGAATCAGGGATATCTAAAAACCATATAAAATAACCGTAACTTTTTTTTGTTAATATCTTCAATGTACAGACAAACTTCCTGTTACAGTTTTATAATAGTTTAGATTTAACGTTATTAGATAATAAAACATTTATATAGGTACACCTTACCAACTCACTACATGATCAATCAATTAGAAAAAAAAATGAATTTAGTTTTTGAACTCTATAAACATCAGCATTTTAATATTTTTAAGTAAGATATATAAGGTCTAACAAAATTAGGTGAAACTATTTTAAGGGGATGATCAGAACATCAAACTGAACAACTTTCTCTATAAGACCAATATCGAAATCGCGAAAAAAAAATCAGCTGTTCCATACAAACCTACTCGACCTAAATGTATGGGACAGCAGATTTTTTTTTTCGCGATTTCAATATTAGTCCCACAGAGAAAGTTGTTCAGTTTGATGGTCTGATCATCCCCTTAAAATAGTTTCACCTTATTTTGTTAGACCTTATATACTAGTAATTAATTAATTTTAGTAGCCATCATGGTTGTTAAATTAATTAAACCACCGCCTTCCTTTCTTCTTTTTACCATTTCCTCTACCCTAAGGTTGTGTGGAAGAAATCGCTTCTTAGCGATAAGACCGCCTTATTTTGTGCCTCTTGTGTTTTTATTTCTGTATTTTACTGTTTATGTTTTAGTGTAAAATAAAGTATATTTGATTGATTGATTGATCAAATAACTATATTTTAGTGGTATTTAATATTGATAACCTAAAAATTTATGAATAAAAACTATTAAGTACTTATCACAATTTTCCCCCAAATAATAATTTTGCCTGCCTGCTAATTTAATAAGTCCACTGTCAAGATAATGGAAAACATCTATCTTTTAAGTAATGAATTATTCCAGAACTATCGCTAATAAAACAGTTTCTCACGCATTTATTTCGAATACACAGCTTTATCCAGCGATACTACTGAAGTCATAAGTTAACAAAGCGAGTGGCGTACGTAAATAAACTAAAAGAAAGAATAGAGGCAACTATCTGGTTACTATAGTGGTGTCTAGTGTACAAGGTCGGTTCTTTACCCCATTCCCTGGATTATTACCCCAGGGGGGAAAGAAATTGTATAATGGACCGAGCTTTTGAGATACCGATAACGTGCGTAGTAACGAAAATTATATAAAGTAATACTAAGACTAAGAAAACGATTTTATTGTAACCGAGAGTAAATCAAGCATAAAACATTTAGAATAATGCTCACAAATATATTCTCCGACGGGATAATTATAACTGAAAACTCAGAAATTCCACATTTCATTAGTAGTACCGAAACTCTGTTCGGTACAACAACAGCATCTGCTTCGGTTAAATTAAAAATTAAAGCTGTTCTTCGCGCACATGCGTATGAATTTCATTGCTTTCTGCCCTGTGCCATTTTTAATGTACCTAACCAAAAGATGGTAATGTACATTAAACGCGCGACAATGTGTGAACAGCTTAAAAGGTATGTGCCACTCAATTTTAATGTTACATTGGTCGTTCTCACTTTATAAATAGAAAATGATCCACAATATGAGCGTGACTGATGCTGTATCATAAATTAATAGTTTATCCCTTGTAAAGGTTGACCAACTAGAAAAATTTCCCTTCTGACGCAGTCGGGTAAAAAGGAGTACCTACTCATAAGGGTTAATTTTGAGAAATTGTGAACTGTTTTCTTTTTAATATATAGCTTAAAGGTATATTATTTATTGATACAGAATATAGATGTTTAATAAAGATGCAATGATTTGTTAAAAAGCTCACTCCTTTATCTTACACATAGCTCTATCTTACTCTACAATCTAGTTCTTTAAATTCATTTCGTATCGTTTACTTGAAACGCGTAAATCGAAACCTCTTTTATTTAAATCTAGATAGTGACGTTAGCTAATATCGATAAAACGATAAAATACTTATCTTCTCAATTTTCTTGTCAAGTTCCACGAGTGTAACCATATTTAAACTTAAGTTTCTGACCTAAATAATAACGATTACGGTTGACTTAAAATTAAAAAGTTCGGTAAATCATTAGACATGTTTATGTCTGATGATTAAGAGCTTACAATTCGACCAGGAAAATAATGCCGCTCGTCAATCTTCGTTTGCGCAGAGCTCAGACCAGAGTCCCCGTCAAAACTCTAACCCATTTATTAATCAAAGGGTGCAAAGTCGGATAGCAGCGATTTTTTTGGAAATTCAGGAATTGTAAAAGCTATTTATGTTATATTGCAGTTATTATCGCAGCTTACCGACTCCATACAAACGGATTTTAGGATTAGTGTTCATTTTTCAACAATTCTGTATAATTAAACAACTATTAAACCTACTGACAATTTGATTATCATGTAAGTATTAGCTCTATTACAAAGACATCGGTATTCATAGAAAAGTAACAAACGTAGCTAATACTGATTTACTGGTAAGTGTGACAAATAGGTGAGACTATACTTAGTGGTATAAATTAATCGTTTAGTGGATTAGCACGTATAGTAGGTATTGAATCATTCTAAGCTAGACTTGTTAGGTTTTGTCACGTGCTAACATTTTATATTTTATCACATGGCATCAACTACCTATAAAATACGTTTTTGAATTGTTTAATTAACACTAATTATTCCTACGACTCTCCAACCACACCAGCGGCTGTAGCATGATTGGTACGATAAGACTATAATAACGCCTTTTATCTCGTTTCTTTGCGCGCAAATAGAAATAGAGGTAAATAAGGTGCGATAGCGCTATATCACGCTGCCATGCTACGGCCGCAGATCAATCTTTATATCAAAAATGAATGAAAATGAATTTAAACAAACAAAAATAAGATGAAAACAAAAAGACGAAGTACGTATGTTTGGGTAACTGAATCTAGTGGATTTTTTCTGGAATCATTTTGCAGTTGTACACAGTATATCACAAAGAGTAATATAAGTATATTAGAAAAGAGAACCCACTCGTGGCAACATTAAGCATCCACCATTATGTCGAATTGAAGGCTAGCTAGCGCCATCTATGTTTCACCGACAATAATTCAACCTATACCATACATACCTACTTATATCTACTCATACCGATGGATATTATTGTTTTGAATGCTAGTTTTCGTTCAATCTCGCATCGATCGACTGAAATTCCAGTATCCTTACTATTCCTGTAATCTAAACATTGGTAACAGAACAACAGAAACTCCAGAACATCACTAAATCGGCACGAAATTGAACGAAAACAACAAACAACCCGCACATTATAGCCATTTTGTGAATTTGTCAATTTGACATTGACATAGACAATAAAATCATTTTTTTTTCATAGTTCTGCGAAGTATTTAATAGATGGCAGCACATTCTATGCAAACTGAATCAGAAAAGGCAACTGTCCTCCGCCTGGTATATCAGCTCAATTGAATTTGAATGTGCCTCTATTGTTGGCTTACGCAGGAGTCTGTGAGATGAGTTACAAAATGCCTCCAGACAAATCTTAACGCAATGTGCATTTACCACGTCTTTCTCTGTTCGGTTTAATCTTGAGATGTTATGTTCACTTATGACGAGGAATGCTACGAATAGGTAAGTTTTTAATTATTTAGTCTGTGTAGACTTCACACTATAAAACATTATTAAAAGGTTACTTACCACCTTAATGATGCAAGATACAAGACTACGACAAAAACTTAACTATTTACTCCTACTAAGGATAGTTTCACCATACAAGCTAACGCGATCTGCGGTTGCGGTGGCAGACTTTTCAGAGGCTATGTGAAAAAAATAGGATTCTTCAAAGCGTCATATATCATGAATTACTAACAGTAGGAGTATGATTAGCAGATATGTGTAAATTGAACATATAATTTAAGTTTTGACAGGAGCCAAAATACGATTAAGACACATTTTCTCGATAGAAAAACAAGCCAAAGTAGCCTCCGTTTTTATTTATAAGTACTTGGAACTGCTAAACGGTGAATAATAGAAACACGAGACTTGATTTAAAAAAAAGAGATTGATATTTTACTAATTTTGATAAGAGCAGAAATGAACTTACATAAATAGTACGATCACAATTAAATAAAGTTTGTTTTACTCTTGCGTCGTTTCATGCGCGCGCTCAGCCCCATCTCTTTCACTCGCATCAGGCAGTAATATAAGCAATCACACGCCTATTTCGCTTCAATTATTTTTCGATATAGGCCCTTTATAGAAATGATTTAGTTATTAAAGGCATGATAGACTAACACCCATACACATCTTCGCAGTGTAGGCCTGTGATCGAGCCACAGTAGAGAGAGTACCTACGTACTACACGTTACGAACACTCCCTGCGCTCACACAATTTTGACCTCACCCCCTCTCGGTGGTGCTTATAGCTTAGTGCTTGGAGGTGGTAATAGCCTATTGCTGGTACGAGCTCGTTTGGATGAAGTAATCAGGTAGTGCCCGAGCAGTGTGGACGTACTGAGGCCAATAGAGGCCGATTATGGATCCGAACTGCGAACGACCGCAAAACGCGTTGGTTTGACTTTACCTACCCACAAATAAGTATTTCAAGGTAATCACCAACACCTTTACAACAAAGTAAATAATTTACGCCTGAGGGAAATAACTAACTCAATAAAGCTTTCCCAGATAGTCGATTATATTGATGATTCTTTTCTTTTAAGGATATAACCGGTTAACGTTTATCATTGCTCCATTATTGCTACTATTTTGAGACAGAAAAATTCCTATTAGAATTGCCGATGAGCCTATGCTCCTTTGTACATGTGAAGTCTCTTTAATCATGCATTTTTCGTCTTTATCACGTGGACATAACAAATTAATAAAGCGACATCTAAGGTTCAGCTTATGTGATCACAATTAGCACTACCTTTTAAGTATAAATTGCGATGTTTAATTAGAGAATTTTATGAAGGCACCCCATTTTATCGGTATATAAAGCTGTTTGATAAAAAGTGCGTATTTTACTTGAATATACTTACTTATAATATGTCTTTTAAATTCAAACTTTTAAAGTCGAACAGACTTTGTTGCATTTATGGAGAGTCGAGTTGTCGATGGATGGGTAATTACAGTAAGGTAATACAGTTCAAGCAGCTCATATTAAATGTAGAGTACCAACTAACACTGGAGCAGCGTGGTACCTATAGTCTGACCCAAGGCAGCGAACAACTTATTTTTGTGAATTTGTTTCAACTGTTTCTTAACAATTCATCAATTCTTTAATGGTTACTAGGTTGGAATCTTTGTATAATGTAGCCGGAGGCTTTTTTTTGCTACAAACTAGAAAGTAAGCCAGTAATGTTTTAACACCATTGTGTGCAATGAGCATTAAAATTTAAGTGAACAGTTAGGCATATGAAAGCGTTACAATCTTGTTACAATAAAATTATTTAAATTATTATAAGCCTAAAGGTGTTAATGATTCAATGTCATTAATCATCAATTTTGACAAAGTGAAATCCCAACTATTTTAACATTTTCTATTCGATTCCAAATAGTTTATACAAATCTACTTGCCGTTGAAACTGCCTATTCGCTCTATCATGAATTTGATTCTTAGAACCAAAATTTTTTGTTTACTTCGAGTCACAAATTTGTAATTATTTGATTAGACTTTGACTTGGCAAGCTTAGAAATCGTTTCGTTTTCAGTGTAAAAAAGTTGCACCTTTTTCATACTACCACGCACTACAGTCTATCTCTCTGCCAAGTATCATTGAGATCGATTTGTTATTTAAGACTCAGACACGAACAACAGAATAATGTAGACAAATAAACATTGTTTGTTTGTAAACTTTCAGTGTCATTATCGAACTGAAAACGCTTCTCAAATTGTAATATGTATACATCGCTGTCTCTTAATAAGTGAAAACAAATTTTTTGAAATTTTTACAACAAATAAGTCTTATTTGAAATTAGCATCCATTTGCCATCTTAAAGACGAAGTAAAGATTGCGAGATACAAAAAAGCTTATACCAAGCTAACTACTACGGAATAATTTATGATATCTTTTTATTAAACACCTCACGTACTTTAAAGTGGTAGTTAGGTCTAAAAGGACTCTGTTTAAGTCCATTTTAGGTCCATTATTACCTCCTTAACCGGTTGACTTATGAAGCTATAGTTTGAGAAAATTAATGGTGCGATTTGAATTAGCGAAAAAACAAAATCTAAAGGTGGTGTGTACAATTTCCTGGGAATAATAACATTAATGTCCGGGCACAGCTTCGGGATTATCAACATAAGTATATTCCTCGAGGGGATAGAAAATCGGAGATATTCAATCAATCAATTATACGCTGTAAAGATCTGAATCTCGGATCTGGTCTTTCTTCCTCATATTCTAAATATAGGATTTAATTATTCTGAATATCCTCATTTTTACCAGCAGCGTACCTATACAGGGTGTACTGTTCTGATGTTCTATGTTGTTTTTTGTTTGAGTAAGCATTCCAGTTGAGTATGCTGATTCTATTTTGCGATTTCAGGTGTGCTCCGATAGTAAAAGTTGTTCAGTTTGAGGGTCTGAACGACAAGAATGTAATACTCCCTCTGAACCAGTCCAGAAAATTCGGAATGTCACCAAGTATACTTTACTGTTTTTTTTTATAATATGCTTTACGCATTGGATTCCTTTTGTGTCAATCGCATTATTTTATTCTTCTACGACCGTTAACCCGCGACTTTTTCCGCACAAATTATATACCAGATTTTAAGTCAGATCATTAGCTATAAAACAAAAAAAGTTTCATCAAAATCGGTTCAGTAGCTTTTGCGTGATGCTCGTTCAAACAAACAAACAAACACACAAACAAACAGACTGACAAAAAATCCAAAAATTGGTGATATGGAATCAGGGATACCTAAAAACCATATCGTATCTTTTTATTGTTAATATCTTCAATGTACAGACAAACTTCCTGTTACAGTTTTATAATAGTTTAGATTACCAGAGTGATACCAGTATAAAAGGTGCTTAATACCAATGATCTCTGATGTAGCGTTACTTAATTCAACTAAGTAGACTATCATATTATGATCGTGTATTTATAATTTTATTGCCGCATAAAGACTGAACACAAATTATTATTAGAACTATACCTACAATCATAGCACTTGGGGCCTCTAATCTAATGATAATAATACAACTGTAATTTTGAGATGAATGCATATTTATATCGCTCGGTACTTAAGGGGCTTAACACATCAAGAGCAGCGTGGTTCTGCAAGGCTTGTTTAATACGAGCGTTAACCCGCGACTTTGTCCGCACAAATTATATACCAGATTTTAAGTCAGATAATAAGCTATCAAACAAAAAAGTTTCATCAAAATCAGTTCAGTAGTTTTTGCGTGATGTTCGTTCAAACAAACACACAAACAAAAAAACAGACAGACAAAAATCCAAAAATTTGTGATGTGGAATCAGGGATACCTAAAAACCATATCGTAACTTTTTTTTCGTTAATATCTTCAATGTACAGACAAACTTCCTGTTACAGTTTTATAATAGTTTAGATGATACAATGCCGTAGTTATTGTGGGGCCCATGGTAAATAGATATTGGGGCTCTCAGCCTGTCAATCATCACGATCTAAAATCAGTAGGGACGAGTGCGACAGTTGGATCGGGCCCACCTCCTTGCTACATCCATGTGAAATGCGTTAAAAAAACTCGTCTTTGTAATATGTTTTATTTATACTAAAGTTTAGGTTTTCGGAACCCCTTTAGGCTCTGGGCCTTTGGCAATTTGCCAGTCCTGACATCCAGTTGCCACTGACCATTGTGCTTTATTAAGTACAAAGTCGTAATGCTAGAGTATTAGGTGAGAATAGTTAATAGAAAAATAAATAAGGGGTATGTTCAGAAACCGGCCTTTAGGCATCAAAGAGTAGGTATAAGTAGTACACAACACAAAAAATGAGTTAAACATAACAATTTATAAATTATTAAAATATAAAACATTTATAGATGAATTTTCTGAAGTAGCTTTGTGATTCCGCCTACACAGATCTATGACTGTCTCATATTTTAAATAGAAATAAAAATGTGTGTCACGCTCGGTGTATCAAAACCCTAAGAATGAAATAATAACACCTGTTAGCGGTTACCATGATTTTCACACTGTAATAATTACAATTTGTAAATGCCGTTAGAGTTAGTTAGAGCTTATAAGATAGCTATTATTAGCTAGATACCTACTAAAAGACTATACAGGGTGAATTGTCATTAGCATCCAACTAAACTAAGAGTCTACCCGTCAAACTGAACCACTTTTGGGAGCAAACCAAAATCTGATGTTCCATAATAAACTACAGTGCCGTGCCGTGCCGACTCGACTCAAATGTATGCAACAGCAGATTTTTTCGTGCTCCGATCGGTTTGTTCCCATAGTAAAAGTTGTTCAATTTGATGGGTAGACTCTTAGTTTAAAAGGATGCTAATGATATCAATTTCACCCTGTGTATACTATTGCCGTGAATTTTTACTGCGCGGGGCCCGACACGCACTTGGTCTAACACACCTGACCTAAGGTCTAATCTACTTAAGGCGGTTGCAGAGGGGTCAATTTTATACAAAACTTTGACGCACAATACGCGTAGACGGTATTAATAAAAGTAACTTTGTATATATGGAAAAATAGTTTGAAAAATCTAGATGCCGCGTCACAAATAACATTTGCAATTTATAAAATAATTACGAAGATATAAAGCTTTGAAATTTTTCATACAAAATATTAAAAGCTTTATATCTTCGTAATTATATTATAAAATGCAAATGTTATTTGTTACGCGGCACCTAGATTTTCTAAACTATTTTTCCATATATAAAATATTACTTTTATTAATTCTGTCTAAGCGTATTGTGCGTCAAACGTTTGTATGGACTGAAACCACCTTAACTTACACAATTTTGAATACAGTATTTTATTTTTTAATTCACTTCAAATATCAAAGTACCACCAGTAATAGAAAGGATCGCTGGCGCAGCTATAGAAGGTAATAAATAATATGTAGTTTCTGTTTATCCGCACAGGATGCTACTTCTTTTTATCATTCATATTTTTTGTCATCACATCAACATAGAAATGTAGTTAGTATCTATTAGATAAATGTGTCTATCAAAACTGGAAGCAAGTTTAATCAATTACTCATAATACATTGCATTGATCTCTTAAGCTACGTAGGGTGAGTATTTAATTGGGATTCGCTCGAGGAAAACAACGAGACATGTGTAAAAGAGTATCACAAGAATATGATATTATAAGAATATTATATTCTTCTTCTTATCGTGTGGGCAGCAAGCCCTGCGGTGTCAGAGTTTTTTCAGACGTGGTTTTGATGTAACGACTACTATACAGTGTGTAAAAAAAACCCTGTTGGAGCCTTAAGGGTTGTATCAGACTATCGACCTGAACAACTTTCTCTATGGGCCCAATATCGAAATCGCGAAAAAAAGATAGCTGTTCCATACAAAACTGCAAACATAACTCGACCGAAATGTATGGGGCAGCTGTTTTTTTTTTGCGATTTTGATATTGGTTTCATAGAGAAAGTTGTTTAGGTTGTTCGTCTGAAGCAACCCTTTAAGGCTCCAACAGGGTTTTTTTACAATCATCTTTCTTTCAGACAATATAAGTAGGCACCTAATGAGCGTTTTTCTTTTGGTTTAAAGGGGGCTCGATAGATGGCGCTACGGTCAGTGCTAATAAAGATCGAAATTTCAAAAAGTATTTCTTTTAAAATAATAAAGTGGAAAAAAAAGATGTTCCAGAAAATGCCAACACATCTTTTGATTGAATATTTCATTATTTACGAATAATTTTAACCGAAAATATAAAAATATTTACGTCTGACATAGTTGTATGGGCTCGATCCATTGGCCTTTAAAAAAAAGGCAGACAAAGTATTGACATGATTTTGACAGGATCTCGCGAACGCCTGTATGGAGCGATGATGATGGTATCTATCGAGTTTTTAAGGAAATTTAAATTTAAAAAAGAAAAGAAAAACGCTCATTAATCGCTTTTCACACGCTCATGGCGTTGGATTCGGTATTGTAAAGGATCACCAAAGTTAACCAACATCAGGTCTGACCGGACATGATGGGTGGGTCGGTCTTTGTATGGGTGACCGTTTAAGTAATATTTCATCTCGAGCGTCTCCGTGCTTCAGAAGGCAAGCTTTAAGCTGTCCCGATTAGTTCCGTCAGATGGCGGTTTTAGTAACTATTCGTTAAACCAGATCGGAGGCTAATAGTTAAGGAGTGCATTTGACATGTAAAAATATTTTTATGAAATAAATGATTTTGATTATGATTAATCCGTGTAGGCGGCTTGAAAATCCTCTGACAGCAAGTTGCCATCCATCACCAAACCGTACTGGGCCCGTGTGGTAGACTTTGACCCACACTATCCCTCTCACTATTATTCGTAAGTACTACAATGAGATTCGACAAGCTTTATCTTATAAGTTCTCTTAGCTCTTTACTTCAGTTACCTAAACCTTAGTAAAAGTATATGTCTTAAAAGAACCTTATGCTTCAACAGTATAAAACAAAAGGGGCCAACTTGCTTAAGTTGGTGTGCGTGAGGCGTCATACAAATGATGTCTGTGTGGGGATAGGATTTAGAGGCCAGTACTGGTTGCAATTTTTTTCTACGCTTTCGTAGCTTCGACTGTCAAATCTTGACATATCAAAAAAATCTAAAATTTATAGTTTTCATCGCTTTTATCGTTCTGGGTCTAGAGGAAGCTAAATAGAACCACATTAGTTTAATTACTGACACCTTAAACATTTAAAAACCGTTTCCAAGATAATCCCATTTTATAGTACAATCATGGTAGCCCCGAGGGCGTCCGGTGTACTTGCGCAGAAGGGATACATTAATAAACTAGAGACGATTAAGCTTGCTCCATGTTCACACTTGGACACGCTATTATTTGCTACTTTGTATTCTACGCCCTTTTATTCACACCTCTATTAGGTCCGCCACATACATACGGAATAAACCTGATTCGGAATTAGATTCCGGATGGAATGTTGCCGCTTTCAGAGACTTTTTTACTAGATGTAGTGATTTTTTGTTGTCTTAGGTGGCACTTTTTTAAGATTTACAGTCATATCAAACAAGTAATTTTTGAGCGTAGGCGTTAATGGGACGATACCGTATCGTGACGGTGCAGTTGCGACGTCGTTGCGGTATAGTTGCGAAATCGTCTACGCTCAAAAATCACTTGTGTGATAATGGTTTATACCATTTTGTATGCAAATTATGTCTAATGTTAAAACTATCGATGGTATTTTGATATAGTTGCATAATGTTGAAATACAATTTACAAATCATCATCGTAACTTCATGACATCATCACATGATAGAAATTATCATGTATAGAAATTGTTTGTTTCGTTTTAATAAATACCTAAAAATACAATTATTGTCATTCATTTGGCGTTTCATACATTTTTATTTTAGGCTTTTTTTAAACAGCACTAGTATTTTTTGTAACCATAGTTGACAACACTAAATTCTGAATCAGGATTCCGGATCGCAATTCCGTCTGTGTGTGGCGGACCTTAGTTGTTATGGTTATTATTTTAAAATTAGAAGACCTTTTAAGTTAGCTCAAGGTTTTTCTCACAAGTCCATTGGCGTTTTGATGTCCTCATATGGATCGATTTTAAAAAAGTTACTTATATATACAGGGTGACTTCAGACCATCAGACTTTAGAATATCAGCTGTTTCATAGAAAATGTGACTGTCTGTTTCTTAGCTATTCGATGAAAATGTATGAAAAGGTCGATTTTTTTTATCGATTTAAATGTTGGTTTCCATGTAATATAGGGTCCTTCTTAATATGCTGACACTTACTAATGGGATGATCACACCTTCAAACCAAACAACTTTCTCTATGGCACCAACATCGAAATCGCGAAAAAAAAATCTGCTGTTCCATACAAAACTGCAAACCTACTCGAGCCAAATGTATGGGAGAGCAGATTTTATTTTTCATTCAGCATTATACGTGATTGAGTGACTAACTTTGATATTTATAATAACTTTTAGTACATAACGAGCGTTAACCCGCGACTTCGTCCGCACAAATTATATACTAGATTTTAAGTCAGATCATAAGCTATCAAACAAAAAAAGTTTCATCAAAATCGGTTCAGTAGTTTTTGCGTGATACTCGTTCAAACAAACAAACAAACAAACAAACACACAAACAAACAGACGGACAAAAAATCCAAAAATTGGTGAAATGGAATCCGGGACACCTAAAAACCATATCGTAACTTTTTTTGTTAATATCTTCATTGTACAGACAAACTTCCTGTTACAGTTTTATTATAGTATAGATTAGTGAGATAAAAGAACGATTACAAAATCTCAAATGGTTATTAGTTCATTAAAAGATTCTTCCTAATTGCTTTAAAGTTGTCTATCCATTGACATTGACTGATTACGAAAGTAGAAAGGTAAACCCTAGAAAACCATAGAAAAGTAGCAGGTAAATTGCATTCACATTCTTAACATCACTTCATAAATCTACGACTAAGTTTATACCGTCAAGACCTCCGACATGTCGTCGACAGAGACATTGCATTAACTTGTTAAGTTATCTCTATAAAATGTTTCGCAAATCATGCCATTTGCATACTTACAACGTAGGAATAAGAATTGTTTCAGGGGACTTTGTTTTGTGGAATTAAGTTGTAATGGTGGCAATTTGTGCCTTCAAGCCCATGACTGTCAAGGGGAAAGTTGGCGGTAGGCCACACTTAGGAGTAGAATAGACCATCGATTGTCCATTTTTAACCGACCTAAAAAAAGGAGGAGGTTTCTCATTTCGACCGCATAAATATATATATATTTTTTTATGTGTGTTCTGTTCGCGGATAACTTCGTCGTTTATGAACCGATTTTGATGATTCTTTTTTTGTTGGAAAGAAGATATCCCAAGGGTGGTACCACGATAAGGAAACCAGGATCTGATGATGGCATCCCAGAGAAATCGAGAGGAACCTTTGAAAATCGTAGTGTCGGCTAGTGCGTTTGTTAATTTAAAGCAATACTATTAAATTGAACTAATGAATTCACCACTGAAAATTGTGAAATAAACAAAATTTTAACAAAAATTAAAACCGCCTTCAAAAAAACTAAAAAGTTAAAAAATAATATTGCAGCCGATATTATTTTATAACTTTTTAGTTTTCTTGAAGGCGGTTTTATTTTTTTGTTATGTAGCATTAATTCAAATATACAAGTATGATTTTTAAAATTTGCTCTAAGTCATATCGGAGCCGAGATATGCAGAATGGATTTTTTTGGACGGAGTTGTAGGGTAGTAGGGCAGGTACCTTAACCGTTGTAGCTTCAGGAAAACCTTCCTAGAAGACTATCCTTAACTTTTGAGACATTTAACCTAAATGAAACCTCCTACTGTTTTGAAGTCGGTTAGAAACAGTAATAAAATTATAAGTAGCCGCAAAAAAAAAATGACGCCAGTTGTCCATATTAAAGTTACACAAACTTTTGATTATTTAGAACAAAATAGATTGCGAGTCACTAAAGTTTGGTTTTATTTAACAAAACATTTTTTTTCAGTGTAATAATCACAAGGTATGAATAGGTATTACAATAATACCTAAGTCTGTGGTAATAATGCATCTGCAAAGTTAGGTAGCCTAGAAATACGGTCTAGGATTTACATTCAATTCTTTTGAAGCATTCGATACGATGACGATGACGACTTTACTCGTGCCACAGGACGTTTATCTCATTGACTCCCTAATGAGGCATAAACAATTAATTAGGCACTAATCAACTCCGATCTAATGGAAAACAGCGCCATATCAAGATTGTTTGCGACAACCATCACCTTCGTTTTTTGCGTGACCTAACCACATAACTTGACATATATTATTATTGACATGTATAGTACTGTATACTACGCACATGTGAAGTTGGCACGAATCTAAACCTACATTTAAAAGAAAAATGTTGGCGCCATGAATTCACAATAATATTTTAAAGGAAATCCAAAAGTATTTTCTGCGGCAATCTGCATCCTTATCTATCAGACATTTTTGCGTCCTCATGTCTAAAATAAAATATAGCACATATCTCAAACGGGAAAAGAAAACATCGTAATAGTACTCTGTTGCCCCGGGACTTTTTAATTACAAAAAAGATTACCGCTTGCCGTTTTAATATTGTTGTAGGGTACGAAACTACTAATATAAAAACCCAAGTCTTAAAGATGTCCCGTAGCAAAAAATATATAAAAGAAATTGTCTTAAATTCTTAAGACTATAGTTTTTTTTAATACTGCCATGTTCTTCGCCTTAGTTCAATATCCATACGTAATACGTGACGAATTTAAAATACCCGTATCTCATACCTATAGAACTAGAGCATTCAAAAGAAGAGCTTTGCGTGTACCTAGAATCTGTAATTATTACGGCCAAAGAACAAGACATTATTTGATACCAAAAATTTACAATGAGATTCCTTCAGAACTTAAACTTAGACAAGATAAAATCACAAAATGTACTTTCAAATCAAAATTATATAAGATACTCTTAGAAAACTGTAACACATTGGACTAGTACTAGTAAATAAGCAAAACGTAAAACGTATAATAATTAAAATTACATATGGTTCCTATAAATACATAAATAATATGTATATATAAATTAGTATAGTATTGTATTAGCTGGCATTAGTATTAGAATTAAAACTATAAAAAATGAGAGCTTACATCTGCCAACAAACTGTCATGCAGTTTGGCAGATTTAATGTAAAGATACCATTTTGTAATGTCTTTTGGATAAATAAATGAATTGAAAATTTAAATAGTAAGACTATCTAAAGTTGTCATACAAAGTTATAAGACCAGATGAAAAAGTTTTTGTATGACAACTTTAGACAGTCTTACATTATCAGTCTACATGTTACATATGGGTATTGAACTAAGGTGAAGAATATGACAGTATAAAAAAAAACGGTAACCTCAAAATTAAAAAAATTTAAACAATTTTTTTTGCTACTGTGGGTTGTGATCTTTAAGACTTGGGTTTTTATGTTACTAAATATTTTTTGTAATTAAAAAGTCCAGGGGCCACAGTACTATAAGGAAAAAGAAATTATGAAGCGTAAGTGAAGTCTACCAATCCGCATTGGGCACGCGCGGTGGACTAACACCCATACACCCTGAGGACGGTCTGTGCCCTGCAGTGGGACGTTTATAAACTGATGGTGAGTGATGATGATGACGATGTACTGAGCAGATTTCGGACACAGGCGCAGAATAGATAACTGTAGGTACCGACATAGAATACTAAATGTATTCAGGAATCTTTCTTTTTATTTTAACATCTCTACGTTGACAAAAACTACCGCCAACTCGTGTTGTGCATGCTACACTAATAATTGAATAATATAATAATACGAGATCAACGACACTTATGATTGGCAGTCGTTACTGATAAATGATGATTATACTCAACACTCAAGTATAATGAACTACCTACTAAGCGATAGGATTTGCAACAAGCACAAAAACATGTTAAACCTCTTACACCCACTGTTTTTAGTAATACGCTTCTGAAAAACAAGAAAAAAGCTACTCAAAAACTATGTAACAAATATTATAATTGGGTATAATGTAATTTAATCAACCGGCTTCGCTAAATTGAGTAAAGTATTTTGTCTAACAAAAAAATAATTGAATTTCAAACTGTTTGTAATCAGTATTAATTTGTGTAATCGGTTTAAAAGTCGATGTTAATCGGTGATTCATCGATTTGCTATTCCGATACTGTTATTTAAATCATCTATTCTGAAATAAACTAGACACGTACCCTATGATCTATTCTAAGAGAAGAAACATAAAATGTAAATAAAGAGCTAACTCGAAACTTAAAAAAATTCTGCTGTCTCATACATTTAGGTCGAGGAGCCATTGATATGTTTTCTATGGAACAGCTGATAACTTTTTCGCGATTTCGATGTTGGCTCCATAGTGAAAGTTGTTTAGTTTTATGGTCTAAAGCACCCCTTTGATATATTACACCCTATATACATACATACGTAAACTCACGAATGATATATCTACAGGGTGAAATTGATATCATTAGCATCCTTTTAAACTAAGAGTCTACCCATCAAACTGAGCAACTTTTACTATGGGAGCAAACCGATCGGAGCACAAAAAAATCTGCTGTTCTATACTAAACTACAATGCTTACCCAACTGAACTGTATGTAACAACAGATTTTTTTGGTGCTCCGATCGGTTTGCTCCCATAGTAAAAGTTGTTCAGTTTGATGGGTAGACTCTTAGCTTGGATAAGTTATATGTCAAGATTGACAGTCGAAGCTACGAAAGCGTAGAAAAAAATTGCAACCAGTACTGGCCTCTAAACCCTATCCATATACACGCACACAAAAAAAATTTGTATGAAGCCTCACGCACACCAACCTAAGAAAGTTTGCCCCTTTTGTTTTATACGGTAAAAGCATGAGGTTCTTTCTAGACATATACTTTTTCTAAGACTCTTAGTTTAAAAGGATGCTAATGATATCAAGTTCACCCTGTACAGTGGTAGTATGAATCTTGGCTAAACCCTTTAGCATATTGAAGGGTTCATAATGACGTGTCAAGTAGTGATAGGTGCTATCTTTTCGTCCACAAAAATACAGCAGAAGACCCCATATCCCTAAGTTGCCTTGCACGACATCCATGAAAAAAAGGGGTTAACAATCATAAAGATTTTATGATCGATTATAGTGTATTTTTGAGGAATTTATAAATTTTCCGTTCCGTTTTATTTTGTACATTTTGAGTTTATTTATTTACCCCGTGTAAATAAACTCAAAATATACAAAACGGTAGTGCTTCTATACCTTCAGTATTTTATTATACTAGCGGCAAACTAAAAAAATAAAAAACAGGGTGTATCGAATGTTTCACACTATGCGGAAAGGACAAAAAAGTTTACTGATATTTTTATTGTGGTTGACAGTTTGCGGCGAAACGTGGCCAAACATGCAAAGTCTCCGTGACCACAACAAGGAGCAGGGTATCATTACCACTGATGACAATGTGCCAATATTGTAGTCCTTATGTCCATGTAATCTGAGTATTACCAACTTACCACAGTTTATTTCTCTCTACAGTTGCTAATAGTTTTAAAGTACCACATAAAATAAAAATAGATATGCAAATTACAATGTTATATGATCACAAGAACGAAGTGAAGAGCAGTTTGTCAATAAATTTTATAACAGAAACATTTTTAGTTTGGAAACCAAAACTGCTATAACAGAAGTTGTAGTTTTTTATGAAATCATATTTTCTTATAAAATGTTCTTCAAAATATGGATTATTCGTTGATTCTTCAATCTGGAGAACTACCGGCACAGCCCTGACACTGGCATACAAAAAATTTAAATTGACAAGATGATGTCAGCACATGCGAAACCAACGAAATTGAACCTTAAGTCTTCTTCGTTGGTAACTGCCGGGTAACCAGAGGGCGATAAAGGGGGTGAGGTAAAAAGTTGGTGGGAGGAAGGGAGTGTCCGTACTGTATCTAGTAATAGATACTCTTTTTTATACTGTGCTACCGGTCATGTACCGGTCTACAGGGAAAGATTAAATATAACCAAACTTTTAATTTTTGCGGTGCAGCAGTGGAGGCAGACGGCTTTCATGGTCTGAGCTGCGTCAAATGCGCAGGAAGGTCTCCGCGGCACCACGCGCTTAATGATATTATTCGTCGAGCGCTGGTGTCCGCCAATGTTCCCTGTACAACTGAGCCACCTGGTTTGAGCCGTACCGACGGGAAGAGACCAGACGGATTGACCCTTGTGCCGTGGCAAAAGGGCAAATGTCTTCTATGGGATGCAACGTGCGTATATACGTACGCTGCATCTTACTTGAGAGGTTCCATTCGAGTAGCAGGGTCGGCAGCGGAAAGGGCAGCAATACGTAAACACCAATGTTACACAACTTTGGAGCAGAGCTACTTATTCGTGCCCTTCGCGGTGGAGTCGGCGGGCCCGTGGGGTCATGAAGCAAAAACTTTTATGAGGGACCTGGGCAAACGTTTACGGGATGCGGGTAACGGTCCTCGTGCCGGGTCATACCTAGCCCAATGCATATCATTAGCGATTCAACGCGGAAATGCGGCCAGCATTATGGGCACCTTCGGGCCAGGTATGACCTGGGGCTTCGACTAAGTAGGATTAGTTAAATTTGTAGTTTAAAATGTTTAGAATGGTTTAAGTTTAGGGTAAGTTTTATTTGTGCTTTTACTATTTTATTCCTTGAAATAAATAAAAATAATGAGTTAAACTTTTAATTATTTGCTACAAAACAGTTTGGAAGTAATTAAACTTTGTTTATATTTAACAACGAATTTTTTTTCAGTGTGGTAGACCAGTATTTGCAAAATAGTATTATAAAGTATTTTAGTCCTGAGTAAACCTTTAATTAAATCGCAATAGAATATGTGTGGGCCTCTAAGCAGTTATGTTACTAATAAAAAACAATGCACAAACAATCTTGCATGGTTACGGCAATTTTCGTTTCCTGCTACTTGAATTGAGTTTCCTTAATTTGCGGTCGTTTCAGGGACGACCGTAATTAAGTTTTTTTTTTGTTTGTGCTCCTTTATTGTCATCATCTTATTTAACGAGCACCGCTCTTGTCGGTGGAATGGTCCCCAATCCTGTCTCCTTACTCTAAGTGTCATCATATCCTGGTAACGACAGTGAATTTTACCTTTTCTTGGGCTAAATAATGAGACTGGTACCAATTTATAAACGTCGTTATTAATTTATACATTTTTAAGAACTTATGTAGAATGATTTTGGTGAAAGAAAACATAAAATAAAATCTACATATTTCAATTTGAGGGGTTTATTGTGTCCACTGCCTATTATAAAAGTGGCCTACTGCTTGCTTCCAGAATTAAATACTTGTAAATAGTAGATATCTAATCTAAACTATTATAAAACTGTAACAGGAAGTTTGTCTGTACATTGAAGATATTAACAAAAAAAGTTACGATATGGGTTTTAGGTGTTCCTGATTCCATGTCACCAATTTTTGGATTTTTTGTCTGTCTGTTTGTTTGTTTGTGTTTTTGTCTGGGTGTTTGTTTGTTTGAACGAGCATCACGCAAAAACTACTGAACCGATTTTGACGAAACTTTTTTTGTTTGATAGCTTATTATCTGACTTATCTGGTATATAATTTGTGCGGACAAAGTCGCGGTTTAAGTATTATTATAAAATCATACGAACACGTCGCGTAAATTGTCACTAATTTCACGATTCTCTAATTGACCTAAATCCCTTATACCGATAGCATTGTATTTGTTTTATAGGAACATTAACAATAATTATCAGTTGTTTAGTACAGACAAAATGACAGACAGAAAATATATTGCGAACACTAGTAACGAGACCAGAGTTATTATCTAGAGGACCAAAGTTCAGCACTAATTTTCTGGGCTTAATGAATGCGTTTTGTCATGCATTCCAGTCAAATGCATGTTAACAGTTACTAGCGATACCAGAGTCATCGGCACTCTAAATTTCCTTTCTATCCAGAATAAATTATATTATGCTTATCATTTTTCACATAAACATTCGAAACATTCACTGCAAATAAAGCAATCAACATATTAAAGTTATTTTCTCTTCCGCATTTTGCAAATGAGTTAGTAATTCGAAACTTTGCGGTTACGAATGTGATGTAATTTGGGCTTTCTCTATAAATTGGATCTTATTCAGTCAGGTCATCGTTTTTGAAATATCATCGACCTTTATATTATTATGTTCCACTGCAGGATACAGATCTCTTACATGGACATGACTGAGAACGGGAAGCTGGGAATGGTCAATACTCCACCATGCGGACAAAAACAGATTGGGGGAGAGAATTCAGTAGTCATATAGTCCTCTCCCGATTTGCAATGTAAAACTGTTTTCGACGGCTTCTAATCACTACCAGTTGTATATCTCAGGTCGTCGATCGGTCCAGCCAGCTGTCCAAAAAACGTCCTACACTACGCCTGACAGTTCGTGGTCTCCATTTGAGCACTCGGTCTTTCGGCAGATATGGATTCCCATCGCCACTCCAGCTTCATCTCCGACATTATTCAACTTTACAATTATAATTTTCACAGTCTTCCTCTCAGATTTGGCTAAACGAATACAACCACAAACTGCTTACGTGCTTTACGAAGCACGAAACTAATTTACTCAAATTATTTCGATCGATTGATAAATTAAAACATAATGATTTCCACCTTTTTTTAACGGGGTAATAGAATGCAAATGAAGCCATTACGTACGTCGTCTAATTAACGCCGCATCATCGTACAAGTATTCGGCATAATAATTTTTCGTTTGACAGAAAGTTGATTTGTTCGTTGTTCGGAAAAAAAAAGGAATGGCATAATTAGATAGATTAACATTTTTATGCCAATTTAACATAACTAGTATAACTGCTAATCGTTTGCGTGCGTCTTTACGACGGATCGTACACAATTAAAGGGAAATTTTTTATGAGAAATGAATAAAGAGGAAAGCAATCTTATGTAATTGTTGGTATCTTTTAAGTTTTATCTGTCGGTTGGTCATGAATGAAAGATTAAGTCCGGATGTAATACAGGTAGAAGGGAAAAGAAACATAATTATTCATAGGACCGAGATTGTTAGTACAGCAATTTTATTTGTTTTAGTTTAATGCGGGGGAGAAAACTTTATAGTCACCTTACTAGATTCTCAATTTAATACCGAGCATTAAAAGGTTTACTAATAAAAAAGGAAAGTTATGATTTTTGCTACCTCCACGCAGATCAAGGACGTGTTTTCTAGCTAGATTAGTAGCCCAGTCATTTTACGGAGTTTTGTTAGGCGGGATAGGGAATAATTATAAATTGAACTTTTAAACTGTAACCGGCACCATTTAGTGACAAAAAGACTGTCTTAAAACATATAAAAAAAATAACTACGCAACATAGAAATCAAAATTGTGTGTCCCAGAAGGCTTTTAAATTAATAATATTAATACCAATGCACTCATTTGACATAGATTTAACAATATAAAATATTTTTGAGCAATAAAATAGGCATTGAAATTTAAAAAATGAGGTATTTATTAGAAAGTACGAATGTATTTTTCAAAACCTTCTTAGTCGACAAAAATATTATCACCATGTTTGAAGTATGTATAATGGTAGTCTTAAATATGTGCAAAAAATTACCATCAGGTTTTTTAGAAAGAGATTATAGCTAAATTTTGAAATTGAAACTGTTGCTGACGTTATTCTTTTTAATTTTGGTACATTTCGAGGCTCAAATTGACTCTTCAATATTATACCGAAAAAATATATCAATCATTAATTAGTCCCGGCCCAAACCGTAAAATGACTGGGCTATAGAGTCAAAAATAATTTCATTGTGATTATGAAAAATCTAGAATTAAAACGTTCAGTTGATTTATGAACAAGCTAAGATAAAAACCTTGATAAGCAAATTCTAATACAAAATAATTAAAAAAACACTTATATCAACGTAGAAGTAGTATATAGGTACGCGCTGCCTACTTCCTCGTGGAAATGAGTTCAACGGGTAATATTTTAATTTCCTGTAAGTACCTACGAACTTATAAATATGTTTACACTGAATATATTATTCTTTCAAATTCAAAATCTTAACACATTGGATACTGGAGAATGAATGTCACCTTCACGGTCGACCCCGAAAGAGTAGAAAAGTCGACCTGGATGCCTTCGACAAATAGTGGATGAAACTGGCTCAGGACAGGAATGCATGGAGGATAAAGGGGGAGGCCTTTGCCCAGCAGTGGAATGAAATAGGCTAAGGAAAAAAATAAACAAAAAATATCTATATTATTCTGGTCATGCACAAACTGTTCAAGTAACTGGCCAACAAATATTTTAATCAAAAAACGCACTGTATGCAACCGCTGATGTATGTATTGTTCGATTTTGGTATTATCTCATAGCAAAACTGCAAAAGATGACCAGTTTGATTATCAGAACTACCCCTGAAGGCCTCGCATGCCACCCCAGAGAAAACGATAAAAATCTACAGGGTGAAATCCATACTAAACTGCGATCTGTTTGCTCCCATAGTAAAAGTTGTTCATTTCGATGGGTAGACTCTTAGTTTAAAAGGATGCTAGTGATATCAATTTCACCCTGTAGATGTGCCTCCATCTTTGTAAGTTAACGTATGCCAAAAAGAGCACCCATGACGTTTTTCTCGATTTGTCGCTTTGACATGGGCTCTTCATCTACATCTCAACATTCTATATTACTGCAGTGATATTTTGTTCAGATATTTATAAAAAAAAAGTTAAAAGATAGCCACAAATTGATTTAATGTTCTTTCTGTTGTTGGCTTCCGATGATTACACGAACAATTATCTGGGTCATAAAAATATACAACATTTATTTACTACTGTGAAATTACAACGAACAGACTCTTTATTGGTTAATAAATAGATGAATGTTATTAATCGCCATACATAGTCAGCCTGGGGCCCTATTACATAAATATATCTAGTTTACATCCCGTGGGTACGCTTGTACCCCTCTATGAATCGACTATTATTTAAATGAGATATTCAATGAGTCTGTGTTCTATTAAATACGCAGGCGCCAACTGGCTTCTTTATATTTCGAAGCGACAGGTAGCAGGGATCGTAAACATTGTTGTAAAATTGTCATTTACATTTTACTAACGGAGACTGAATTTATCGTCAAGCATTGTTCGTGGATGTTATCACTGTGTAATATTCTCCTTAAGCTTTGAATTTAACTCGACGTTTTGCTGTTTACAGATTCCTAATGCATTCTATTGCATGTGACAAATCCTAGCAAGTACGTGTTCTAATCCAAGCCTTATTCCAGTCATGTTAGACTAGAATATAAAGCCAAAGCTTATGCCATAAAAAGTAAATATGTGTATTTTACACGATGCTAAACAACATAAATGCAGTTACAAGGTTGTTATGATACGCAAAGATTATTAGAATTTCAAATCGGCGGCGTCTGGGCATCAAAGACGAGGTCGTCATAGAATAATAATTTTTTAATTTACTAGCGAAATGTTGTCAACTACTGGTGATACGGCGAGCGGCAGATAAACTGAACGGTGGCACGCGCACGAGAAGAATTTCCCCTTAACTTAAAAAGGACAATATTAGCATTTAGTTGTAAATTAGATAAGCCCTTTCACGTAAAATGGTTGCGAATTCTTGAAGATAATTGTTTGAAGAAAAATGGACGATGATTTGCATAAAAAATGGCGCCGGCCATTTAGCTTTTGCTGACGAAAGCTTATTATATAGTTTGTTTTTTAGCGTGTTTTAAGTTCAAGGTCTTTGGTAATAACTTTTAAAAATGCACTGTTACATCATCATCGGCCTATCATCGTCCAGTGCTGAACATAGGCCTCTCCCAAGGCGCGCCACAAAACTCTGTCCTTCCTCATCCAGTCGCTCCCCGCTACCTTTTTTAGGTCGTCTGTCCAGCGGGCAGCAGGACGTCCCACACTACGTCTACCAGTTTGCGGTCTCCACTCCAGAATCCTTAGCCTTACACAACTTTTTAATCAAAATTATTTGACATTGGCTAGACAAATCATTGTAAAAATATTTAAAACATTGACCACTTATCAGCGACTACTCATGGATAATTTTTGGATCTTGAATGACATTTTGTATATTTCTTTTCTTTTCATAAATAATTATATTTTGCATGACATTTTAAATTTGTATAAAACTAGCTTCAATTTATCAATATTTTGTATGCCCTGTGTGGTAGAACATTAGAACCATTGTATTCATCATGTCATCTGAATGTACCTATGTTCTTACAAATAAAGTTCTGATTCTGATTCAAGATACTACATACATAAAAATGTCCTTTTCCCGATGAGGTAGGCAGAGGCAGGCAAGACCTTTACATTGGTCGGTTCGGTACTGACATACCTACTGTTCCCAATTTCTTATAGTTTCATAACATACATCTTGTAACCTGATTTGCTTTCGTGAATTAGTTTGGGAGGAGGCCATTTTTCACCAAGCATATACCTACCTACCGTCCTCTTTCTTATTCCCGTTACAACATAGGTATGTAGTTCAATCTAAGAAATGAATTACCTTTTATGTTTTCTTGATAGCTCATTTGATATATTTATGCCCTAGGTTCTAATTACAATTTTAGTGGCTGATCTTAATTATTTGATTCTACTTTTCCTTCCTCGAAAACTTGAATCTAAAACTGGAATTAATTACTTATACTGGTACTATCGATGTTTTGTAAAATTTTTAGTTTGAAATCATTTTGCCTATACAGGGTGTAAAACGAAATGGGACCCTTAGGGGTGCTTCAGACCATCAAACTGAACAACTTTCTCTATTGAACTAATATCGAAATCGCTAAAAAAAATCTGCTGTACCATACATTTCAGACGAGTTATATTTGCAGTTTTATAATATGGGACAGCGTAATTTTCTTTTCGCGATTTCTGTGTTAGTCTCATAGTAAAAGTTGTTCAGTTTGATGGTCTGAAGCATCCCTTTAAGTAACTGTCCCATTTAATTTTATACCTTGTATAACTAACGCTCTCACGTTGCTCGTTTTTTTTGTCTAAGAATAAAATCTGCACTGTATTAGGTAGATAAGGCCAAACATTTTTGTTAAATTAAGAAGGCTATTGATAAGATTATACAATTTGTCCTAGAAACTTTAAAGCAAGCGGGCATTCAATCTATTACGTAGTGACAAAAGGGGTGTAAGTGACAGCCTAGCAAATACTGAAACGGTGAACTCAGACCATCAAACTGATCAACTTTCACTATGGAGTCTAATTCAGGAAACGCGAAAAAAAATCAGCTGTCCCATACAAAACTGCTGCACCTACCAGACTAAAATGTTGGACAGCTGATTTTTTTCGCGTTTCCTGAGGTAGACTCCATAGTGAAAGTTGTTCAGTTTGATGGTCCGAGTTCACCGTTTCAGTATTTAGCCACCCTGTATATCCATCTCTACATGGAAAACATGTAGTTATATATCCTGTATATATTGTTACAAACTATTTCTTAATGAGAATACTTCTCTTCTAATTACCAAGTCAATATTCAACGCAGGAATGTTGAGAAGAAAAATAAATCTATTGCACAATATCTCTGACTATTTCTCATTTTAGGGATGTAATGGAGCTTCGTAACTGTATCCGAAACAACTAGATAATTCGGATATCTACAAGAAATTTGAGTACCTAAATAGCTCTGCGACAGTTTTGTGAATTCCCAAAAGTCACACCCGAACCTATATAGGGTGTTACAAAAGTAAAAATAAACATTTAAAACTTTTAAAGGGGTGGTTGAGACCATCAAACTGAACAACTTTCATTGTGGGATCAACATCGAAATCGCGAAAAAAAATCTTTTGTCCCATACATTTAGCTCGAGCAGATCTGTAGTTTGTATGGAACATCGCAAACGCATCGCATCATTGCAATTACGGCAAATCTCCCTATTTTGGGGTAGGCCTATGTCCAGCAGTGGACGTCGATGATCGCTGATATGATGATGGAACATCAGATTTTTTTTTCGCGGTTTCGATAATGGTCCTATAGTGAAAGTTGTTCAGTTTGATGGTCTTAACCACCCCCTTAAATAATTATTTGTATTTTTGTAACACCTTGTATATTATGAACATATAACTTAACCTAAAATAATATGGTGCAGGTTTGACCAGCGCGGGAAAAGCCAAGATGCTGGCAGCGTTTCCTCGCTGAAAATCCTTATGCAGTACTTGCTTTTTCAGTAGCTTTTGGGAAAACAGCTTATCACTTCAAATACCATTTCATTTTAAAACAAGTGTTAAAAAGCTTGCAGTAACTAAATATAACTGAAGTAAAGTTTATGATCGGCTACAAAGGAAATAACTCTGTAAATACTATTATGACTATTATGTTTAAATGTATGAGTATCTCGTATATCATATAATATGTATCCGAATCTGAATCCGACATCTCATATCTGTACCATCACTACAAGAAATCTGTAACTATTTGTCATTATTAATCTTGCGGTGCAGTAGTGCATTTATCACTTTGGGCTGCAAGCGCAGGCGCAAGCGAAGCGGCGTCTAATCAGTGCTAATGTAAATGCTAGGCCATTAGGAAGCACTAGATTATGTCTAGGTCCTATGCTTGGACAAAGGACAGGTTGATAGGATTGCTGAGCATCTTTGGAAGCATTTCGTGGGAATTAATCTGTCAAAAGAGTCATTGAGAGACTGTTTGCTAAGGAGTTTGGTTTTCGAGCACCAATTTAACCGTCAAGTATCTATCTTCTTCTCATCGTGTGGGCAGAGCCCTGGTGTCATAGTTTTCTCAAACCGCCTTACGGCTTCTGACGTGGTTTTTATGTAACGACTAATACCACCAGAGATAGTAGCCGGGACCAACGGCTTAACGTGACATCCGAAGCACGGATTCATTTTTCTTTTCAGACAATCATTTGATTCAGCCTGCAATGTCCTAACCAACTAGGGAAAAACGCACAAAGTGACATGTCACTAGGTGTCCCCCGTGGGAATCGAACCCACGACCTTCGTGTCGAGAGTCAATGCTCTTAACCATTAGACCACGGAGGCAGAGAAGTATTTATAAAACTGCCCAAGTGCGAGTCGAACTAGCTCACCGAGGGTTCCATACCACTACACAATATAATTTGTGTTAGGTATGTATATTTACCAAACAAAATTTGTTTTCTTAGTTCGGGATCCTTAGGATCTTTAGCTTTTTATTGACTAGATCCCGTTGGCACCTTTATGGTTCAGACCCCATAATAATATGTACGTATATGGCCTAGCCTGTCAGCGGAAAACTTAAGTTACATAATAAATTAATAACAAATGTTGTGCACCAACTGATCATTGTTATTACAAGCAAACGCTCGACCGTATTCCTTTTCGGAGTGATTTGTAACTTTGCTATAACAACAAACTTACTTACTTTCTAAACGTGCAGTTGTGACGAGGCAGGTAACATTTTTGCTTTTTGAATGTGTCAGGAGAAGAAATGTGTTAAGTGGTGAAAATATTTAGTAAACATTGAATCATTTTTAAAATAACAGAGCATATACTTAGATTTGTCAATATAATCACATAGAAATAAAAGGACATCAGTCCAATAGATATATAATGGTTTCTTATGCAATGTTTTTATGGATGAATACCGAGCTACTTTCTATCGCTATTTGACTCTTCATTCCATTCTAAAACCATAAAAATGCGAAAAATTATCTTGACTTGGTTGATTATCCTAGCTTAAATTCTGTGAAGGGATAACGGTCGATGACGGCATGACAGTAGTATTTTTTCTAAAGATTTACATACAATAAGCTCACGATGATAATCCCATCGGGAAGGCCAGAAGTTTAACTACAACTACAAACTATCTTTTGAAGGGTGCAATTGTAGCAACGCTCACTTTTACCATATAATATAAATTGATGGAATGAAAAATCAATTGTTGATAGATGACTCGATGACATAGCATTTAACCATTCTTTAACCCACAGAAAGACTGCGTAAGAAGCCGTATTAGTTAGTCACCTGATACGATACCCAAAGGAAGAAATGGGATGGTTAATTTTAAGCCGGAAACACCGAAAGATTTCGAATTACGTAAGAATTTATCTGGACCTACTTTGAATATCAACAATAAACTTTTCTGAATAAAATAATAGGCTACAACTAAAGTACCGTATTAACAAGCCTCATCGAGTGCGCCCGCGCCGATCTGCATAGTATTTGATTTAGCTACTGCACTCTCGCGGGGATTTATTCGACTGATATTATTTTGCTGCAACGTGCAACGGTCCCGCGTGATATTGTGGTATTTAAGTTGATGGCTTGGTGGAGGAGGGAAGCGAATACGAATACATTTTCAAAATATTCCCTAGCCTAGGATGGGCAGAGTAATATTGCTACAACTTTAACTAGTAGTTAGTTTTAGTGTATTCGTGAGGCAAAACACTGAACTGGACATTTTTTGAATGACATGCCATCGACTCGATAAGAGAAGAAGAGTGTCTCCAAAATAACAATAATACTTTATAAATTAAAATGAATAAATAATAAAAAATTAATAATTATTTGTTTTTGTGAAAATTGTTGGTTCACTTTTTAAGGAAATCTCCTGGACTAACCATTTTTTGTCAGGAGCTCACTGGACTCCACGGAAAAATAGACTTTCCTCGGTCTAGTATGTTGTTAGGCTCAAAAATAAATTTTAAACGGATAAAGTTTCCAATTGAAAGTAAAATAATTAGTGTAAAATTAACAATAATCTCGGGCTCTGGATTTTTCACATCGATCGTTACAGTAAATAAATCCACGTTTATTTCGTAACGTCTTCACCAGAAGCTGAAAGGTACCTCCCGTCACTATCCGCTATCCCTCAAGGTTATCGCGATACCCGTGCCAGTGGGCTGCATTCCTTCTCAACTGCTCTATCCCACCTGTCTTCAGTTTCCTACTGGTACGGATTTACAGCCCCACTCACCAGTCGCCCACTTTAACGGGAATTCGATCACTGCATTGTTTTGAAAAGTAAAATCGGAAAAGGAATGTTGTTAAATGGTAACAAAAAAGCTTACATTCTATTTTACAAATAAAGTTTCTTTCATGATGAACTAAAAACATTTTGTAAAGAGAAAAGTGTCTTATTGCTTTATTTTATCCTATATTGAGTAATAAATAAATAATGTGAACATAAAGAAATGAAACTAGACTAGCACTCTTGAGTTCTAGTTTCATTTATTTATGTTGCGCGTTTGAACGCGCAAGATGACGGAAATAAGTATAATCTTATTCATCGAATAAACTTTACTGATCTTTTAGTTAAGGAGCACTAGTTTTATTTTTTAAGGTATAATTTTATAACTGGTACCTAGTAGCACATGGTGGTTGTTCCTGGCTGTTAGTTTCTGGCAGCACCCTGTATTTAAAAAACGATTATTCCTGTGCATTGTGCAATTCATATTTTTTTCGAGGCTACTGTTTTAAGAACTGATAACATAAGAATGAATGAATGAATGATTGATAAACAGCCAATTACATCATTACAAGCATACGAATAAAAGCAAATACAATATCATTTTAAGAACTGCTAACATAAGAATGAATGAATGATTGATTGATAAACAGCCAATTACATCATTACAAGCATATGAATAAAAGCAAATACAATATCATTTTAAGAACTGCTAACATAAGAATGAATGAATGATTGACAGTCAATCATTCATTCATTCTTATGTTAGCAGTTCTTAAAACAGTAGCCTCGATGAAGAACAAATGATACAAAGTCGAGGTGAATAACTACTATAACAATAATCATTATTTTCAGACTAGCATGTAAATATCGTGTAGGTAACCAAGGAAACAAGTTTGAACCTACGTGAGCGGTTAACCAGCATTAAATCTATTAACCGGCCAGTGAGATGAGTTGATGAGCAATTACACTTCATAATGGGTCTTTAACACGAATCAGTAGCTTGATGTTAATGACCCAATGACGGATAATTGATCGCATCAAGTTTAGCGTCTTTATTATTTTATTAGCGTACGTGCGGATGAGGTTCTAAGAGCCAAATAGGGAGATAATATTAAAAATATAGAGTCGCTGTAGCGGCGTGATTCATCGATTAGAATGGGCATGTCATTTATTTCGGTTGGGGTAATACGAGGCGTATCTTTACCATTATAAAACTGTAATAGAATAAATTAAAGATTGAAAAATTTGTCTACTTGAACCCGCACTTTTCCAAACCGAACTGCGTTATCCAATTCCGCCACCGAGCACACTACACACTAGCACATCATGGCTGTAACATGTTTAAAAATCCATAACATTTGTAATAGAATATTGTCTGTGTGTGCATTGAATATATTTAAAAAAAAGTTACGATATGGTTTGATGGTGATGATGGTTTTTAGGTGTCATTGAATCCAAATCAAAAATTTTCGCATTTTTTTCTGTCTGTTTATTTGTTCGGGCATCACGCGAAAACTAATGAACCGAATTTCGATGATTTTTTTTTTGATTTGACTTAAGATTTGACTTAAAATCTGGTATATAATTTGTGCGGACGAAGTCGCGGGTAAACTCTAGTGGGTGATAATGATAAGGCTTCATAAGTTGTGTTTTTGGAGGCGAAAGGCTAGCCACTTGTCACCATTAATATGTGGTGTTTTTATGGGCAAAACTTACAACATTCTGCCCTGAACCATTCAATATGCTAAAACGAGCCTTGCTACAACTACGTGGTTTAAGAGATATTTGGTAGTTGTGGCAAAGATTCAAAAAAGGAATTATGGTAATAAATGTAGGTTTATGTTAATTAAAAAAATTTAAGTAACATGTTAAACAAGTCCTCTGTGAAAAAGGCTATGTCTTGTCTTGACAATGTTACTCTATGTAATGCAATGTTGTATTTTAATTGTACTTCGTATATTATTTTGTTTTTTTAAAAGATGTGTGTTGTAGAATTTCTGGCCGCATCTTCTCTCAACGGGACACCTTCCGACGCGGTGGTAGAGTCAAAAAATGACGTCAAAAAGCTATCTATGTCATATTATTTTGAATAACGGGGGAATGCTGCCAGCCTCCTGGGTACGGTGTCCCAAGGTGAGGCTTTAAATGAGGTGTTTTGTTTATAGGGTTTTTATTATTTATAGTTCATATAATATATTGTTTATAGTTCATTCTTTTTACTTGTTTTTTTACCTATGTATAAGACTCCCTGTATATTGTGAACCTAAATACATTACAAACTAACATTTTGAATAAAAAATTTTAATTTGATTTGATTGATTTGGTACTTGTATATGAGTTTCTACTATATCTCTAGTAGTTTGAGTCCAAGGATATTCACACTCGGGTCACTCACGATAGTAACTAGTGGTCCAGACATTGGTAGCTTACCACTCTATCTCTCTGAATGTAAAGCTGAAAAGTATGCCAAGCAGTACGACTGGCATCGTCTGATGGTGATCAGAAGAAGAAGAGAATTATTAAATATTTTTCAACCAAAATCTATCATTATACTAGGCATAGAGAAACACGTAAAGGAGAAGGTATTGTTCATTTCCCCATATAACATTTTTCTTCGTTCATTTTCATGAATAACTTTAAGTGTGGGAGCAAAGCTGATGACGCAAAAAAAAAATAGCTGTTTCATACATTTGAGTCGAAGAGGCATTGACGTTTATTTATGGAACAGCCGATTTTTGTTTGACATTTCATGTAAGTTTGCTCCCATAGTAAAAGATTGTCAGTCTGATGGTCTGAACCACTCCTGAAAATTTGGAAAGTTTACAAAATCACTCAATATTTTTTCGATAAGTTAAAATACATTAAAAACAACGTTTAAAGTTATGAGGTTCTTTAGCAGTATACTGTACTATACTGTGGTTGGTAGACGCCGCTCGTGGTTGCGCGTGCGGTCAGCCGCACACTCTATCTAAGTTTATAGCTTATGATGAAATTCTTCGTAAAATTGAGAACTTGGACGGTAGGTATTTAGCACAAAGTCGGTTGTGCACCTTTACTTGAACAATACGGTTTAAAACAGGGGTTGGTACTCAAGCTTGTACAAAACGCAATTAACCGCAATAAAAGCCACACTTGAAATACCCCTAAACAACGTAGTATATGGAACAGCTGATTATTTTTCCGATCGGTTTGCTACCATAGTAAAAGTTGTTCAGTTTGATCGTTGGACTCTTAGTTTAAAGGATGCTAATGATATCAATTTCACGCTTAATTTAAAAACGCAAAAGGCGTTCCATATAAAAGCATTGTTTAAAAAGTACTTATTAATTCAAGATAATTAAATAACTACAATTTTATAAAGATAAAACACATTTAAATAAGTTAAAGTAAGTACAAAGATATCATCAAAATGTTTTGTTTACAGAAAATTAATTTGTCCAGATGTCATTCCGGATAGTCACAGTCTAGAGAAGTGTGTATCAGATAGACAAAGTTGAAATAAAGCGTCGAATTAATTGTTGTTGTCACGCTTTCTTAGCTTGCGATGTGGGTGAGATGTGTCTGTGTCGTGTTACCTTTTAATAACAAAAGATGTTTTGTGGAGAGATTAAAAAGTAATAAAATTAACCAGTGGATTAATTCTAGCGCCAGTTGTTAAACTCATTTTGATGATTTCGAGAGTTGAATGTATACAGCGTAAAATTAAAGTTGAATACGAAAAAAACACTTAATGGATGTTGGTTTCGACTGATATCAAAACGAGATTATTTTGAGCATTGTTTAAATGTAATTAATATGCACAAAATCGTTTCTCGAAAATAAGTAACAACTTTTTATTTTATATAATTAAGACTGGTTTTTCTACAACTTCAGAAATCTCTTACGAGAAGTTCGCCTTTTGAACTTGTCTACTATGCCGTATTCATCTGTATTTCCGTGTGTACAGTCAGCAGCAATAAGTTGTATACACTTTTGTTCTATGTCTTCGTAGTACTAAAGTGTATAATTATAACCTATTGCTGCTGACTATACAAGAAAGTGTTAAAACTCCTTCAAACATTAAAACATTAAATCATTTATTTACCAAATATAGTTTACAAGTCTTATTAGATATAGGAAAGTACAAAATCCAAATCTGCAACACGCTTCGTCCAAAATGGCAACACGCCCGTATCTGCAACATGCTTCGTCAAAATTTATCCAAAAAAATAATAATTAAATAAACAGGATACCAATCAGCAACATGCTTCGTCGATACATTAAAACTATCTTATCAAATACTAAGTAGGTAAACTTACCTCAGAAAAAAGAGGAAAAAGCAACTGTGTCCGAAGAATTACAACGCCAGATTTGCTCCACAAGGTCGATCAATCTGGAATGACAAAAAAAAAAATTTGAATTACTAGTATACAGGGTGAAATTGATATCATTGGCATCCTTTTAAACTAAAAGTCTATCCATAAAACTGAACAACTTTTACTATGGAAGCAAACTGATCGGAGCAACAAAAATAAAACTTGGTAAGTGGGTACAGACAATGTCTCTACTTTTTAACCTATTAGAGAAAATAAAAGCAGTGTTTGTTAAAAAAAATCTCTAAAAATGAATCTGGACGAAAGAGTGCTTTGTAAATAATAAATGATGTATAATCTACAGGTTGAAATTGATATCATTAGCTTCCTTTTAAACTAAGAGTTTACCCAACAAACTGAACAACTTTTACTATGGGAGCAGACAGATCGGAGCAAAAAAAAATCTACCGTTCCATACTAAACTGCAACCGCGGCCGCTGCCTACTCGACTCAAATGTATGCAACAGCTGGTTCTTTTTTTGCTCCGATTGGTTTGCTCCCATAGTAAAAGTTGTTCAGTTTGCTATCAAACGCCAAAATTAGCATCCTTTTAAACTAAGAGTCTACCCATGGCAGACTAAAAGGATGCTAATGATATCAATTTCACCCTGTATATTATTCCGACTAGGGTTGTGGCTGCTATACTTATAACGGATAAATGCGACAAAAAATACGACGGCGAATGTTTTTAAACGCGGTTATAGATAATACTTATTTCCAGCTTCCTGGCGGTTATATTAAAATTAAAAAAAAAACCACAGACCAGTTAGAAAAAAAATTGAGTTAAAAATGTATTCAATTTGTTTAAATTTTTTGTAAACTTTTTGTACGAGAAATTTTTTTTATGATTATTCGCTATTAGCGACCCGCCCCAGCTTTGCTCGGTGGGGTTTAAAATATAAGGAAAATATAATATTACATACATAAACGTATCCGAAGAAATGCTCTAAATGAAAGTGAAAATCGTATCAAAATCCGTTGCGTGTAATGTGTATTAGAAGAAGTAAGTGAAGAAACAGAAATGATGAGGACGGACAAGAATAGCGAGCGACTTTGTTTTATAGAGATTCGAGAAGAGAAGAGATAGGAATCGAAAGGTAAATGTAAATCAATGCCCACACTTTTTTGTTAGTCATAAAAATTTCCACGTTGTAAGATTGTGAAACAAATTGCTGCTAGGTATCGATAAAAAATATTTGCACAACTTTTTTCTGCAGTACAATAATTATTGATTGATTGAATGTTGTCAAGTTGCAAATCCTTCACATGCTCCAACTACAAACATCCATTACAACCGTATACTTCCCACCCATAAACCATATTCTACACTAACCATAACCATGTATCAATCAATTAGCTAAAATCCACGTAACAGAATATTATTTATCGAAACAGGTATTGACCCGCTATGTGATGTCATCGAAAAACTCATTAATAATCTAACTGATTCTGACGAGAGGTCAATATACTAAACCGTGAAGTTTTTGCATAATTATATAACAGTTATTCTGTCACATAAGGAGTAATTTATTGGCAACATTTGTTCAGGTAGAGTACGTATGCCTATGGTAAGGTTGTGGTCCGTCATCATTTGCTTGATTACACAGTCAAATTAAAAATCGTTATGTACCGTATTCTTCTTATGTTGTTGTGGGGGCTGGCAAGCCAGCAACACTTCGACCCAGTGGGATCTTTTGTTAGCCCCAATACTTTTTGGTTTATTCACCCTTCAAATACATGGTCAATGAAGAAACCTAAGATCTACCGGTTTTGGGTATCCATCTCCGAGGAGACAGATGCGTTTTGCCGCCAGGACATCACAGTCACAAAGAACATGCTCGATAGTATCTTCATCCTCTCCGTATGCTCGGCAGCTGGGACCCAGGGTGAGTTTCATTTTGTGCATCATCGTGCCTGTGGCGTAGTGCCCAGTGAGGGCTCCGACTATGGCACGAGCCTTGCTCCTGCTATTATTCAGTATGAACTTTGAGACACGAGTTGTCACATTGCTGATAAATTGGAGTGTTGTAGGCCTGCAAGCTGTGCTTTATCAGCCCAATCCCTAATGGCCATTCTTATATGCCGGGATTCCCACACTTGGTTCTGACCCACCCTCGCCAGCTCGTCAGCATTTTCATTACCCTGGACACCGGTATGTCCCGGGATACAAACTAATCTTACGGTATTGTGAAGACCAAGCTTGTTAAGGGTCTTCACTCCGTTTAGAATTTGCTTGGAACTTACATAATAGGAGTTCAAGGCTTTGAGAGCTGCTTGGCTGTCACTGAGGATATATATAGTCAGTTGACAAATCTTAATAGCGCGCGAAATTACATTAACCAATCAGGATGTGCCACCTTCAATCCCTTGCAACGATTGGCTAATTTTTCTCGCATCCTTGCTATCCGACTTTGCACCCTTTGATTACTGCGGTTTTGGTCGGGGACTCTGCGCACACGAAGATTGCCGAGGTTCATTATTTTCCTAGTCGTACGTACCATACGCTATAATAATATCGCTCAACGCGAGTGGAAGTGGATCGGGCATACGCTTCGGAGAGAAGAGGAAATCTCCGCTAGAGTCGCCTTCACGTGGGAGCCTGGTGGGAGCAGGCGGGCACCAGGCGCAGGACAGGGAGAGGTGGCGGCGTCTCACGAGGGCACCATAGGACAACAACAACACTGTACCATACTATGCAGTCAGAAACTCACACTTAGGCCCGCTTGCGCCTAGCAGGGTTATCGTTATTAACTCGGAACTAGTTCCGAGTCTAGACGCTAGTTTGGAATTAAATTATAATTATGTCTTGCACCATCCTGTTTTAAGGGCTAAACTTGTGTTATATTTAAACCGCCGATGTGGTAGGTTTAAGTCACTAAACTACGTGCTAAATGTCAAAATTGAGGCAACTGCTGTTTTTACAGTTTTGTTGTAGGCTCGCGCAACTCTCTAACAAAAAAAAATAATATGAAACGTGCACCGCGCCATTTAATTCCTTTGAACGGTTGCACACGTTTCATACATTCTGGATAATCGGACACGACCAGTTTTTAGTATGGAAGTCCCGACTCATAACGAAGTGTGTTACATGCTCTTTGATAACATGAATGAACGATGAAAACGAAATGTCATTGCCGGATTGCATATTTTGTCGGATTACATAAACTCTATGGTCATTTAGGATGTTGCCAGCGAAAAACAGAGAACTGTCAGGTTAGTTAATTATGAACTAGTTTTCATTGGCGCGAGACTATCTTCGATAACACTCGTTCAATCTTTAGGTCGGTGCTACTAAAGACGGGGTTACACAATTTAACCCAGCATTTGGCGCAAGTGGGCCTAAGCGTTCTCTATTTACTGTTTCTCTTTATTATAAGACAATATGACAATGAGTGTTAAAAACTCATCAACACCATAGTTAACGTCTAGAATAATAGGCTGTTATGCTTTAAACAGCGCTTTTTTTATAATTACTACTAAGAATAGTGATAGCCTAGATAGAAAAGATCTTGCGCCTTCATAAAGGTATTGTATACAAAAGGGTGAAAAATGTTTTTGCCTTCACTATAATTTTGTAGAATATGTAACAACTATTCATTTTGGTAGACCTTGCAAAAGAAAATTCATTACTAAGAGTCGTTATTTGTTGTTGTAATAATTTTGGTAGACGTGTCTAACAATATCATATTGTTAAATATCTTTTTCTCCGTGTATATACCTAACCAAATGATGATTCTTTTAAAACCCACGTTACCAAAGTCGGTCAAATAAATCAAGAGAAATGTTGCACGGTATGAAATAACTTTATAATTGTTATTCTCGATTTATTCAAATTAAATTGATATCATTCAAGATAGTTAATAGGCGTGACGATTTTTTATACTAAAATTTATTCTACGGCTTTTTAATTAACGGATATCCATAATTAGTTGATCGGTAGATTATGATGTAGACAATAATCGTATTTTAAACTCTTCTTATTTTGGTCATTATTTTAATCCTTGTTTATTTCAAATCGACTGTAATTTTTCGGTGTGAAAACGGAACCCTATTCATGAGCCTACGCTGTCCGTCCGTCCGTTCGTCTGCCTGTCTGCCCTACCTATTTAGGGCCGAAACTTTTGAACCGTAATAGGTAGACACTAGACAGTTGAAATTTTCACACAATGTGCGTTATTATGGCAAATAATAAAAATGCTTATGAAAAAGTTCAAAATTCAGGGGGGTCATCCAAGAAACTAGTTTTTATCAACGTTTTTTCTTGTCGCTCTATCGTAAAACAAGCGTCAAACTTGGTGTGATTATAGAGAAAACAACGAATATAGAAGGTTTCGCGCTAAAGGTCCCGGAGAAAAAAAAACTTTTTTGTAAGATAATATGTGTGGTGGTGTGGTACGGAACCCTCGGTGCGCGAGTAGCCCGACTCGCACTTGACCAGTTTTATTTAATTGTAATACAACTTGTCTTACTAAAAATAGTTGCTATCTAATTTGTCTATGTAGAGGTTCTTTCTTATTCCATTATCTAGATGGTTGGTTTCCAATAGCTAAAGTTAATAATAGAAGAGGCACAGAATAAGAAAGAGTATCTATTACTACATAGGTATGTTGGTTGTTAATACTTATTAATATATATTTTTTTTAATTCTTTTGTTTTTTTTTTTGGAGCTTTTAACCCTGAGGTTACGTCAGCCCCATCGTGCCTTAACCCTTAAGACTCTACAAAATGAAACAATTTTACAATGAAATAAAAACCTAACACTACCTAACGAATATACAAACAAACACAAATATTAAACACTAGTACTATAAATAAAAAGGTACACCATTTTAAGGCCACCAAGGCGGCTAAAATGGCGACAAAAGAGCCTACATTCGCAATATTTAGATTTAAACTATTATACAATAATCGCCTCTGCGATTGATACCGGACACATTCCGCTAATAAATGCTGAACATCCTTATTAATATTAATAGGAAATTATTAATGCTAAGCAATAAGTGTTCTTAACAAGATTATAATATCAATTTAATTGAAGAGTACATACTATCTCACATGATTATTATTATATTTAAGTGTTATTAGGTACAACCATGTTAATGGAAGCCGACGATTTGCTATGGTTTATATTTTTATCGATATTTTATGTGCTTCCGTTAAAGGTTCGCTAAGCAATAACTATTATATGGTTGAATCGAAGTTAATTATAGTACGATGAAAGTGAATATTAATTTCAAATGTGGTATAGATTTTTAGAATAGTTAAGGTTATCATCGTTGACTTTTTGTAACGAAACATTGTACATAAGTACATTGGCAAGGGTTAGGTTAGTTTAATACCATGTTTATATGACTAAAAACTTTGTGTATAAGTATTCTATCAGGTTTGCTTAGTGAAGGTGTCTCTAATCTGCGTTGATTTGACTTGAGCACAATTTGACCGTATTGTAAACATTATCTTTCTACAGAGTGTAAAATTAAAGCGTTGCAATATCGAACAGGACTATTCCCATACAGTATACAGGGTGTTACAAAAATACAAATAAACTTTTAAGGGGGTGGTTAAGACCATCAAACTGAACAACTTTCACTATGGGACCAATATCGAAATCGCAAAAAAAAATCGGATGTTCCATCATCATCATCATCATATCAGCCGATAGACGTCCACTGCTGGACATAGGCCTCCCCAAAATGAGGAGATTTGCCATAATCACCATGATGCGATGCGTTTGCGATGTTCCATACTAAACTACAGATCTACTCGCTAAATTTATGGGACAAAAGATTTTTTTTCGCGATTTCAATGTTGGTCCCGTAGTTCAAGTAAGTATAGTTCCCGTAGTTCCCGTAGTTTAAGTTTACTGACTGTATTCTGCAGAAAAACTGTGTCTATAGCAATAGCAAATATAAATCACAGTAAATCTAGTTAAGATAGACAATCCAAGGACTAATCTATAACCGTACATACACGCAATCTATTCAGATAAGATAGGAGTAAATCTTATGCGTCGGCGCAGAGCTGGTACCCATTAGTGGTTGCCGGTACGGAATACCCATTGTATCGAAAGGAATCCGAATTGGTATCGGTATCAACAACGGTTCGCGAATATTTTAACTGTAGGTACAGTCGAGGAAATTGTTTGAAATTGGGTTTTTGGGTTTGACAAAAAACAGAACCAAGATGAACAAGGAAAAGAAGCTCGGTGTGTTTAAACGCATGTTTCATACAACGTCTGATTCATCGAGTCATGATCATTCTGCTCTTACCCTGTTATTATTTTTATTTGGGATCGAGACAATAATATTATAATCCTTTCCTTTTTTCACAAAAATCCACCTATCTCTTGTTTTTTCTTCTTCTTACCTTATAGCAAAACTTTATGTGAAAAAGGACACAAGGCTGTTCTATCCGAAAACAACTATTTGAACAAACAAACATTCTTTCGTATTTATAGTACCTATTAGCGTAGATAGATAGAATTCTTATTATCGGATCGTATACGAGTACAATCTTGTTGTTGGATTTAGATTTACAAATCAACCATAGTGAAGTGAAGTTTCCGAGTAGACGTAGGTAATAACACTTGCTCGTAAGGATATCAAATCAATACCTAATAAGCTCACGCATTCAATATAGTAAATATTATCAATTGTAAAACAAACAATGGAAATTGGATGAAAGTAAAGTATCTTCTCTGCATTCACAAATTCTTAAGGTAAACAATACATAAATAAATATCCGATAATATTTTTTCTTTCCCTTGTCCCATTATATTGTATTTATTATTGTTAATCGTTTTGTGGGATTCATGTAATTTGAAACTGGAATAAAAAATAAATATTCGTTAAGTATATCACTTCTATTTCATATTCCTACCAGGAGTGCGATTTTTGAATCTCATACGTTGAACTCAGCAGTTGAAAATGTATGGAGATACTCATCTTTCTACTGCTGATTTGACTTTCAAAAATCGCACTCCTGTAAAAAGATTTTTGAAAGTCAAATCAGCAGTAAGTAGAAAGATGCATATCTTTATAGTAATTTTGACATTTTCAACTGCTGAGCTCAACGAATGAGTTTCAAAAATCGTTTTCCTGCACTTTCATTATCGTGGCGTACCTACCGTTGCTTTCTTGAATTTCGTTTTAAAATTTCACATAGTTGTATGTTTTTTAAAAACAGCTTCCTTATTCATTTTTAAAATAAAACCTAGAAACATAAATATCAGCAATAATGATAGACAGCGAATTTCTGGTTGCGACGCTAATTTTAATTTGGAAGTCGTTTTTGCATAGTCGCACTTTGTACAACCACTATTGAACTAATTTAGAATTAAAACCAGCATTAAACTCACTGAACAGCTAACGGTAATGTAGATTGAAAGTTAAACACTCCGTAAGGGGTTCTAATTACACCATTTACATTTAAATCGTGCTTACGAGTTGTGTTGTTATCCCTCTAAACCGATGTTAACACTGCGCGCACGCAACTCTTGGACAGAATTTATCGCTTAGACTTTGTGACAGGCAGTTTTAGGACATAGTCAGGAAGTTTAGCAAGTTATAATGTCGTATTTATTGGGCTATGGTTCTCTCAATTGACATAATGAGTACTGCAAAATACACTCGACAGCAATGAAAACGGGTCACCACGGGTCACCAACAACATAAACCTTAATATCTCGGAAACTAAGAATGATAGCTTATTCAAATAAAAAGTATTCTTTAGACAATCTAATACTAGGTATTACTTAAATTAATAAAATTTCTGGTTGCTAAAGTAATGCTAATATAAAAAGCTAAAACAAAAAAAATATTTTTTGAAAATTAAATTTTTAATATTGAACATTAGTTATTAATATGGCAATTTTATCAGTCACATACACTAAAATATGGGGAAATGTTATATCTGTGACAAAAAATGGTTATTTTATATTTTTGGTCTGCGATAGAATCGACGCATTTGTATTTATGTATTTTAATTGAGTCAAACAAATGAATACTAAAAATGTTATCAATTAATTTAAGAAGTAGTATATACTCTATGAAACACTTTTTAATTGAATAAGCTATCATTCTTAGTTTCCGAGCTATTAAGGTATGTTGGTGATTCGTTTTCATTGCTCTCGAGTGTAGTTCAACAGTGACTCGCGATTGTGTCCCCGTAGGACATGTAATTTGTATATTGTGTGATGCCTAAAAATATTCAATAGACTACATATACTCTAAGTCTAATTTAATTAAAAATCGATTGAGTCGTTTTAGCGAATTGAGTTATGGCAGACATTTATCTATAATATAGAAATAAACATTTTAACGGGTTCTTACCGCGTTTTGGTACATACGTGGTAAGAACCCGTTAAAATGTTTTTTTACTAGATTAAATAATAACCGCGTAACTCTCAAAAACGGTATATTTATCTATAAATCTATTTATTACATCTCTGGAAAGTTTTGCTTAGATATCTCGTTTAGATCGTAATCCTGGTAATAGGTATATTTCCAAAGATTTTCAAGAAACTGCTGAATACTGGCACCGACACTTTCTAAAAGCTTAGCTAAGCCAAGTTGAATCTAAACATTTTATACTCACAATTTTTACACAACAGCTTTACATCTCAAGGGCACCAATAACAAAGTCTTTTCACAAGTTTATAGCTGTATTGAATAACTCTAGAATAGGGCAGGGTAGTGGAGTATGATATTGCCCCCCGTCGTGCATTCACTCGAAGCATGCACCGGGAGCCTGATCAGATTAATATCGGTGTGCTTCTCGATCCAGTGCCGCGTTAACACATGTCATGATCTCCGAACGAAGGCCGTTTGTTACAACTTTTCGACGTGTGATATTAAAAGCTGTATTAGGAGCATCTACAGGTTTTTATACAGCAACTAGAGTAACAGGTTGATAAATGTATAACATCAATTAAACTTGTTCTTAAGAGATTAATGACACGGAAGAGATGTAGGTAATTATAGACGTAATGTCTTCATCTTTCTTATTCAATTAATAAACACAGTAATAGGTTACAATAATCAGAAGCTTTTATGTTTGATTCATTTGTATACAACCACACTTGATTACAGCCGAATAGTTGCAAGGTTAGCGGAAATTAAGAATGTAGAAATTCAATGTGAAATGTACTTTATACCCAACCAGATATAATATCGGTGACTTTTTATACAGCTCGGCTGTAAATGACTTCAATAATTTGGGTTATTAAGTGCAATGTTATGTTATAATTGACACAAACACTATTCGAATAAGAACTTAATGGCATTCTACTGGCTTCGCCTCCCAGTCCAACGCTTCTAAAGGCATCAGAAACCACCTCGGGACGTATTTCATGCTTACCAACGGTATTGGCTGCTGTCTAAATATCAATTGGAAGCATTAATATCTCAAGTGCCTTATTCAATTACAAGGCAATTGATTCGGGATCAGAGGAGGTGAGCCGCCATTTCTTATGGAAATTATTATCACTAATGGTTGGTGCTCGTTAGAAAGCTCGTTACGCGCGGACAAATTATGGAATAGCCATATATGTTTATTTGCCTTGGGCTCGATTAGGGTGACAGGGATCACAGGGTTAGTGGAATACTGCCGTGGCGAGATTCCCGTAGGAGAGATACGAGTATTAGCACGTGGGAATATGTAATTATCGTCGTCTCTGGAAGCATTTAGAACTTTGTTACCTACCTTATTTACATCTTGTCGGGTTTACTGTGTTTAATCTGTGATTTATGAGTAGGTGAATACACAAAATCATTGAGAGATTTATAGCTATTTGATGATTTGTGTTATGCTATCTAAATCGATAAATATACAGGGTGAAATTGATATCATTATAATCTTTTTAAACTAAGATTCTACTCATCAAACTGAACAACTTTTACTAGGAGAGCATACCAATCGGAGCAAAAAAAAACAGATGTTGCATACATTTGAGTCGAGTAGTCACTGCAGTTTAGTATGGAACAGCTGATTTTTTTGTTGCTCCGATCGGTTTGGTGCCATAGTAAAAGTTGTTCAGTTTGATGGGTAGACTCTTAGTTTAAAAGGATGCTAATGATATTGATTTCAATAAGAGCGATATTTAAAAAAGTGTTATACATTTTTTTTTACTTTGTATTATCTACAAATAGGTCGGTCAATTTTGCACTATTTTCGCTCATATCTTTTAACTTCTTGATATGAGCTTCACCTAATAACTGGGCAACTGCCCCAGAGCATAATGTTATACCATCGGTTCGGACTACCGTATTACGATCTATGGAATTTATAGAGCAGTACTAGGCCTCCGTTGACAGCCAGGTTATCTACACAAGTGTACTGTTTTAGTAATATTATTTTAACCATATTCAGCAGACAAAATTGGCATTATCTATTGAGGCTAACTGTATAAATTTCAAGCTTATGCCCAATTAAAAAGATACTGTTCTAAAACCCATATGATTTCACGTCAAAAACCTTCAAAACTGATTTAAATGCTCGTATAATACATAATGCATTAACTTTTGTTATCAAGAGAGACACGCCTAAGGACACCAACAGCGATTTATATAAGCAACCGCAGATTTATTGGGTTGTTGCCATCGAATGCCATCAACCTAACTACTTCCCCAATTCAAACCCTATGTGAATAGTATTAAAGGTCATCCTTGTTAGGGTTCGCAGATTGACCAACCGCTGTGCTCTTTGCACCTACCACACCACTTTTTGGTATAAATTAACAGTAGGGTGCAGAAACTTTTATTTGTGTTAAAGGTGCGGACAGAGATATAAATAGATACGATGTTGTTGTAATCCGATATAAAAATATGGTGAAGAAAATACAACTTGCTCTTAAAAGGAGTGTTGTCTTTACTTACACAGAACTGGATTTGTATTCTCTGTTCCAATTCACTGTAGACTAATTTTAAACTTTCTGTACACTTTTTGTTCAATTAATTAGCTGTTTAATCTTGATTAACGTATTTACTTGAACATAAGGTACGTGTCGAAGAAAAAACCCGATTGCTATGATATTTCCGTGATATAGGTAATCTCTTTTACGTTTGGATTAAATGGAGGGGATTACAAATGTCGCGTCAAGCAATCAGGTTTGCTCTCGAGTATGTAATGCATGGGTTCCCCATGACGGAAGTTGGGAACGGGGCAGACCCGAGGAAAGTTGGCGTGCTGAGTCAGATGAAGACCACGAGGAGCGAATGGTTAAGTATTGCAACATAATAATAATGATATTACAAATAGGTAAAATTTGTAAAAGATAAAAAATATCTTAAAACAACCAAACCGATTGTTAAAATTCTTTTACTACCATCCCTGAGTAGGTAATTTAGCCTAAATATTATCGCGAATATAGTAGACATCTTTAGGGTAAATCACTGCTCAATCTTTGAAAATAAGATTCAACGTACAAATACAAATATCTTTATTAGCAAAAGAGAAATTCAGTACACATGATACAATGGACCCCGCATGCGGCAAGCCAGAATCTCGGGAATCCTCTACGATTTGTCAGGAAAAAAAATTACTAATTTTAGTACAGAGTGAGCGAGTGTTCAAGATATCATTGTTCAATTGTGAGACATGTGTATGATGTTTAAGACAGGAAATCACATAATTGTTAAATAAAAGCCATTAGACAATCTAATGCGATCAGTTTACAAACTCATGTAGATTGCAGTCCAAACAATATAGAATCCAATGTATGAAAAAAATAGACACATCCTTTAAGAGCATCATGTACTCCTGCCTCAAATTGAATTATTCATTAAAACTGTCGCAGATAATCTCATATTTACGAACCAGCGTCGAACACTGAATTGATCGACCATATTTATTGACTGCGACCGACTAGACGTGTCAAGACTAAAATGTATGAGTAATTTATGTTTGTAAGTACCTTTTCCGTCCGTAATTAAAGCGTTAACGAGTGTACTGTACAAATGGTTACAAAAAACTAGCCATGCTTGCAGTTGGAACAAGAATTTACCATCAATAATGTGCATAGTAGGTGTTTTGTTTTTAGACCAGTTTAGAATGGTATTCTTGTAAACTTTACTGTTATAACTAGAATCCTAATCAGTGAACAAGTAACTAACGAGTGATTACAAAATTGAGAGCCTTATTTATGAAAATTTAACCTTTTCAACCTTAAAGTTCAAGATACGTAGAATATGTAGCGGCGCGCTTTCAACTTCTAATAATAAAGCTAGACCTTGCATCTTATTGAATTTTTAATACACGCGTATTTGAACATGTCAATGAAAGTACTTCTCTGAAAGAAGTTACTACTCTACGATTACACTCTGTTGACGTACCTATATAGGGTGAACTAGCTACCCATCAAACTTAACAACTTTTACTATGGGAGCAAACCAATAGGAGCAAACAAAAAATCAGCTTACACCATACTAAACTGCAATCCCGACGCGCTAGATCGCGAGTCAATTGTATGCAACAGCAGATTTTTTTTTTTTTGCTCCGATCGGTTAGCTGCCATAGTAAAAGTTGTTCAGTTTAATGGGTAGACTCTTAGTTTAAAAGGATGCTAATGATATCAATTTCACCCTGTATACATCAGTACAATCAAAATCATTCAACAAAACAGAATAATTTATAATCATAAATTCATAACCTATATTTTCTGACAGAAATGCAACGGAACTTGAAGTCATCGAAAAATAAAGTATTACGTAAAAAGGAAACCTAAGTAAATTGAACAGCCCATTTCTAATTATGCAGATGCGACATGATCACATACAGAAAGACATATCCCTTTTCCCAGCGGAAATATTAGCAGTAAATAGTCAACTAGTTTTACTCTTCATTCTTAGTTTTATGTGAGTATTATAAGACACACGTCGTCCGGTAAACGTTTATTAATATTCATAGGAATGCTGGAATAAGAGATGTTGATTGTCATTTTGTCAGCGTGTTGATGACACTTGACGAGAGCTTTATTTTATAACTAGTTAGTTAGTTAACCCGCGACATCATACCAGATTTTAAGTTAGATCAAACAAAAAAAGTTTCATCAAAATCGGTTCAGTAAAATAGTTTTCGCGTGATGCTCGATCAAACCAACAAACGAACTTTTTTTTTAAATTTACAGTTTTATAATAATATAGATGCGAATATATTTTACTTCCTTTTTTAATTGAATTTGATTGTCCTAAATGTATCATAAATATGGTACGCCAAATTACAAATTATTAATGAACGAGATTTTGACCCGCGACTTCGTCTGCTTAGATTACCCCTTTAGGGGTCGATTTTCCAAATTTTAATGTTTCTATCTTTAGCGGTTTAGGCTTAGGGTGCGTTGTCTGTCAGTCATTCAGTCACGGAACTCTTTTATAAGCATAGATAAAAGTGAAGTTTAGAAAGAATTCTTACGTGATAAGTGTTTAAAGACAAAACACGTTGCAAAAACATTGTTCAAAAGAATCTCAATATCGTTACGTAAAACACCTCCTAACAGTAATTTTTAGTCATTAGGTAGAAGAGAGTGAGAGTTAAACCGTTTATCGTAAAGAATTGAACCAATTTGCGATAATGACTTGTCCGGACGTGACTATCAGCGTTAACAATGACTAGAGTTTATGTTTGCAGTTTTTTGGGTGAGCAAAATAAATAATAAGTTGAAATGTTTGCTAAACTTTAATTTGACTGCAATTTTAAAAAGGAATGGTTTTGTTATTATGTTCTTTCTAATAGATTTTCTTTTCAGCTTGTTTAATACCATTAAACTAATTTAAAATCATCATCATCATCACAGGCCTACCCTCTGGAAGGGTGTATGGGCAGCAGTCTGTGCCTAATGCGTATTGGTGGACTTCACATACGCATCAGCATTTCTTCTTCAGCGTATGCTGGTTTCACTCATGATGTTTCCCAACGTCAATTCCAAACCACGCAAATTTCAAATACCCTACTTAAACTTTATTTCTATGAACAAGCGGGAATAGATAACGGCTCCATAGTGAAATTAGTTCAGTTTGATGGTCTAAAGTTTAAACCACCCCATTAAATATTACTATGGTCTTGTTTCACACTGTATAAACAATAATAAAGTAAAAAAGCCACTTAGAGACTCACACTCTCACACTTACACTCTCACACACGATAGAGAACATATGGTATGAAGAAAGTCAGGATATAGTTGACTAAAGCGTTTTAGTCTCAGTTGTAAGGTACCGAACTTTTGAAACCTTTTTATCTAAGACTTTCCTGTAATGACAGTAACCAGTTCCATAGAATGAAAATGTATTAGGATTATTTTTATTAATAATTGATACCTCTAGTATCCTGACTTGCATTTACCCACGTTCTATCAAGATTCTATTTAACATTACAGCGTAGGTTGAAAATCGCAGCGTAAAAGAAGCATTTGAATTGAATCCCCAATTTCACTTATCAAATTGCCAGACCTATGATCTTTCACACCTGCGTAATAACAACTATAATTCTTTTGTTTTTATCGATCTTGCGCAACATATTTCGAAAGTCGCATCAAGATGCACAATCGATTTTCATTACTCTAACATTATCATTGTACAATCGTATCGTTTCCTATACAATTATGGAGCCCACCTATAACGGCACGTTTACGGATCCCATTCTATATAATTTCACAGTAAAGAAAATTGTGCTCATTTTCACTATTCAATTTAAATTTCTGCCGTCACTTCGTTGTTTACCACCTTCTTTTTAAGCATACTACTCATCTATTACTGCAAATCGGACCTGATTTGGCTCGCACTGACAAAAAGAGGCTAGCATATTGTATGCTGAGTGAGTGCGAGTGATCTCTCACTGGTGTATTCCTCTCGGAATACACCAGTGCTTAGTGTCGCCCACCTCCCGTACCAGCGAGAGCTACTGTAATTTTTTTATTTTAATTTTTTTCAATCCGAAACTAGTTCAATATAACTAAAACTAGTGAACAGATACCAGACTTGGAGGTCCCAAAAGTTATTTGTAAAATTTTTATAAAAAATACATTTAATATCTGGTGTAATATTATAACATTGCTTGGGAGCAGGAGAGTCCGTACTTAACATTTATATTGTTATAGTTATTAAGTCGTATTATGTTGTAGAGTTTCTGACCGCATCTTCTCTACAGCGACAATTCGTTAAGTGGGCTTCAAGCTCCTACCTTTTCTTCTTAACAAGATTAAAATGTTCGGCTGTTTAAGATCCACCCTGTAATACTCTTTCTTATACTGTGACTATACTTCAGTTAGTTTATTGGTGCGGCAATACAGATTAAATGGAGCCCGATTTGAAGTGTGGAGAGTTAGTATGCTTCTCCGTCATAGGTCGACTTGCACTTTGTGACGTTATAATTATTGACAATATGAGCAGTATTTGAGATATAACGTTTATGACCTTAAGGTGGTTGCAGAGGGGTCAATTTTATACAAAACTTTGACGCACAATACGCGTAGACGGAATTAATATAAGTAACTTTGTATATATGGAAAAATAGTTTAGGAAATCTAGATGCAGCGTCACAAATAACATTTGCAATTTATAAAATAATTACGAAGATATTAGCTTTGAAATTTTTCATACAAAATTTTAAAAGCTTTATATCTTCGTACTTATATTATAAATTGCAAATGTTATTTGTGACGCAGTAACTAGATTTTCTAAACTATTTTTCGATATATAAAATATAACTTTGATTAATTCCGTCTACGCGTATTGTGCGTTAAACTTTTGTATGGACTGAAACCACCTCAAAGTCATAAAGAATTTACGGCACTCTGTGCAGAAGCACCCACAATTAATGTAAGAATGAGACGGTAATTAATTTAACGTGGTATACAAAAATAATGCCCCAAATAAAAATGTAATTACAAGCTGCACTAAGATAAGAAATGGAAGCAACTTAATTATAAAATTGCCCTTTTTCTCATGCTCACGGTCAAGATAATGTAGACCAAATGCCACATACCTACATCTACATAAGTTAATTAAATTAAGATTAATCGTGCTTGATATTTAACTTCGCAATCCAATATTAAGATATAAATGTTTTTTTCATTTATAATAGGAACATTTACTTTAATGATTTATTATGACAAGTGTGTAAAAAGAGCTTTTGGAATAATAAAGATGCTGCAGTAAATTAAAATGAGGAATACAGGGTGTAAGAAAAAGTATCACTAACCTTTAAACCACATACTCTACTCATCAAACTGAACAACTTTTACTATGAGAGCAAACCGAATGGAGCAAAAAAAATCTGCTGTTGCATACATGAGAGTCGAGTAGCTATTCGTCTGCTGCAAAATAAAACACGGAATATGCCATTTGAATTTTTTTTTGCCCCTTTTTACAAATTGATGTTCAAATAAAACTGAATTGAGGGTCCTTTTTTAAACATTTGGGAAATATATTAAGAGAACTCTGACAGGTTTGCTCCCATAGTAAAAGTTGTTCAGTTTGATGGGTAGAGTACCTGTGTGGTTTAACGTTTAATGATACTTTTCCTTACACTCGCTATACACAGGGTGAAATTTATATCATTAGCATCCTTTGAAACTAAGAGTATATACTAAACTGCAATGCCTACTCAACTCAAATGTATGCACAGCAAATTTTTTTTGTTGCTCCGATCGGTTTGCTCCCATAGTGAAAGTTGTTCAGTTTGATGGGTAGACTCTTAGTTTAAAAGGATGCTAATGATAACAATTTCACCCTGTAGAAGAGACACAGAAGAGAAGTCGTTCATCGGAGATTGCTAAGCGCCGCGTCACCGCTCGCGCCGCGATCTGTATCAGATCATCATACAACAGTCATTCAATCTATGTGCACAGGGTAGTGATGATACAGAGACGTTATTATTATCATACGAATAGATAATAATAGTACACTATAGAAGCGAAACTAGGGATCTTATTAAAGTAAACGCGGCGTATCTTGACTTTTGGTAACATTTGGTAGGCGTATATTGACATTTAAGGTGGTTTAAGTCCATACAAAAGTTTGACGCACAATACGCGTAGATGCAATTAATAAAAGTAGTATTTTATATATGGAAAAATAGTTTAGAAAATCTAGTTGCCGCGTAACAAATAACATTTGCAATTTATAATATAATTACGAAGATATAAGGCTTTTAAAATTTTGTATGAAAAATTTCAAAGCTTTATATCTTCGTAATTATTTTATGAATTGCAAATGTTATTTGTTACGCGGCATCTAGATTTTCTAAACTATTTATCCATATATACAAAGTTACTTATATTAATACCGTCTACGCGTATTGTGCGTCAAAGTTTTGTATAAAATTGACCCCTCTGCAACCGCCTTAACGCTTTAGTTTTGTTTCTATACCTAGTGTATAATTATAATCTACGAGCGTTAACTCGCGAATTTGTCCGCATAAATTATATACCAGATTTTAAGTCTGATAATAAGCTATCAAACAAAAAAAGTTTCATCAAAATCGGTTCAGTCGTTTTTGCGTGATGCTCGTTCAAATAAACAAACAAACAGACAGACAAAAAATCCAAAAATTTGTGATTGGTGATATGGATTATCAGGGATACCTAAAAACTATATCGTAGCCTTTTTTCTGTTACTATCTTCAATGTACAGACAAACTTCGTGTTACAGTTTTATAATAGTTTAGATTAGGTTTGTAAAAGGGTTATCGTTCTTTTAGAAAATTACCAATTGGAAAGTGCTAAGCGCGAGACAAAAATCTGGTGCCCCGGACCCGCCACGCACCGCCCGTGCTCACTGCTGTATAGGACAGTCTTTTTAATCTATCTGCTTTTAGTAGGCAATGTAATGCTGATAGGCAAAATCTACGATGGCTATGTCAAACGCAATAAAATGATACATAATATAATATAGTATATAATTTATTAGCATTTTCCTTACGCCTACTAACACACAATTTTATAATACCTAATACAAGACAATACACTTTTGGACTTATTTATTCAATATTCATTTTAATCCCTGAAACATGTTTAATGCTGGGTCTGTCCGTATTAAATCTGTGTTCAAAAGAAACTCTGTTACAAATATTCGTCCCTACCATCATCTTGGCTCGTATTATAACATCTGTGCTCATAAAACAATGAACTAAAAAAACGCAAGACATCCCTTTAAAGATTTAAAAATAATTAATTAACTTCCAACTCAGCACTATCCTACAATCTAAACTTCTTTCTTACCGAACGCCACCCTATCGATTATGCATAAAGACAATCGGCCACGCCCCCGTCGCCTCTGTGACGTCGACTACTCTGCCCGGAATCAGACAACAGGTTGGCACGGTGTATAAATAGCGCGGTCGACGACCGGCCTCCGAGCGGCCTTCGCTTACCGCAACCACCCGCGCGACGAACCGCTTAGACGATCAAACTGACTTTCAAGCACGTCAAACTCATCGTGGGTCAAGGTGAGGATTGTAATTGTATGGTTGAACGTATATGCCATCGAAATTAAATTGCTTTAGATCTGTATGTAGTTCTACTTTACCGCAGTCACTCACCAAAAGGTCTAGGATAGTTTAACCGATCAAGCTGACGTCGAAGAACGACAGGTTTACTGTAGGGCAAAGCAAGGATACTTCTCATATAGTTTAGGTAAGCTCATTGATTTCCCTCGTAAGGTACTTTTACTTTTATAGATTCGTAGGCCTTTTTTATAGCAATCTCTATCTATAATTGATTTTAAGTTTAATTAGCTGTTGATTGGATGTTGATGTAACCGAATATGTGTACAATAATTTAAACCAAGTAGGAGAGTAAATATAAAACAACTACTGTTTGACATTTACGATCGACAGATAAAATTCATTTGAACAACAATGAGAGTGTCAATGGCACGCTTGTCAAGCAAGCTTGAAGCCTTACTATGTTTCATCGTTTGTAGAGTTCTTAATGTTATTGCAATTTTTCTGTGCATTAGAAAGAGATGTCGCTATAGTATTGCAATTGACGGTTGGCACTTTCAATCCAGAAAATTACATAGCTACCGGTCGTAGGAGTGGACACGCATGTGGTTTAACTGTTTTTTTTTATTGTTCGTGAAATAGATAGCATGCCAGATAATATTATGTATACTTTTATTTTAGTACAAATGAACTGTTTTTTAGAGCTCATTCGTACTCATGACCTTATTCTCCGTAGAGGTGACCTATCTAAAAACAAAAAACTGCACGTATGCATGATGAAATTGATATCATTAGCATCCTTTTAAACTAAGAGTCAACCCATCAAACTGAAAAACTTTCACTATGTGAGCAAACAGATCGTAGCAAAAAATAATCAGCTGTTCCATACTAAACTGCAATGCCGACTCGACTCAAATGTATGCAACAGCTGATTATTTTGCTCCGATCTTTTTGCTCCCATAGTGAAAGTTGTTCAGTTTGGGTAGAATCTTAGTTTAAAAGGATGCTAATGATATCAATTTCACCCTGTAGAAAGGAAATTAAATACCGAGGACGGCTTCTTTTATGTAACTTTTTTTATAGGATAACGCATGACACAAGTATTCTTCTTGAGAAATGCGGTTTGAAAATCACATAGACGTGAGACAAGAGGATAAAGATTATTTTTTCATTTTGGACTGGTATGTAAGAGTTACAGGTATCTAATTGGCCATTGGTGTGACTATTATGTACCTTTGTATCTTTAGACCATTTAAATAGGGACCTGCCTTACGTTAGCATTCCTCTCTGCCAAGGTACAAGATCAAATGATCATGTACATATATATGCATACAATTTTATACCTTATCACTAAACGACACAGCCTATAATTGCGGAACAACTAGTCTTATTTAGGGTTCGCACGAGACTATTTGTCATGATTTTTGACATACAAAATTAGAATCTAAAGTAACGGAATAAAATATAAAGTTGCGTTTCACGCTACCTCGTCCCCCGCAAAAAGTGGCAGAAATGTTTGTTAGTAGAATTAAACGCGTAACTCGTCCATATTTAAATGGTCTAAGTTTGTATCAGAATACGTTTCTATAAAGCATTTTATTTAACAAAGAATATACTGTACAAGATACAGATATTCTAAAAACACATTTTTAATCAGCATAATTAATTAATTCACATATAGATAGTAGTTAGGTAATAAAAATTAATATTAATAAGGACTCAAGTAACCTAAGTCGTAGGGCAGGTTAGGTCTATAGGCCTACTTTTATTTTCATCTGCAGTTTATATGCTAATCCAAAATGCAAGCAAGAAAAAAATTGATCGTTGAAATTAAAAAGGAGATCGTAAATCTTCAGATAGCCTGTAAGATATGTGAAAATAAACAATATTTAAATATCCATTACTTTCATAATAGTCTATGATATGGTTGATATAGATAAAGTTATTTGCGTAAGTAACATCCTATTTTTACGTCGACTTAATTTTATGTCATTACTAGCGTAAACTCGCAACTTTGTCCACACAAATTATATACCAGATTTTAAGTCAGATCATAAGCTATCAAACAATAAAAGTTTCATCAAAACCGGTTCAGTAGTTTATGCGTGATGCTCGTTCAAACAAACAAAGACAGACAAAATATTCAAAAATTGGTGATATGGAATCAGGGACACCTAAAAACAAAATCGTAACTTTTTTTTTTGTTAATATCTTCTATGTACAGACACACTTCTGTTACAGTTTTATTTAATAGTTTAGATTGCCGTTATGTCATATACAAGGTGTAACAAAACACTATAGTAAAATTTAAAGGGGTGGTTTGGACTAACAAACAGAACAACTCTCACTATGAAGCCAATATCGAAAAAAATTTGCTACAGCAGATTTTTTCAGAAATTTAACTATTTCAAGATTGAAATTGTAGCAAGGTTTAATAATTTTAGGGATAATATCTTCGTAATTAAAGACTATTATAAAACACTAAATGTTTTATTACTTTTAAAAGGCTTCAAGTAGCTTGTAGTTTTACAGCCAGGTAAAAATACACTTTTATTTTTAGACCACAGACTTTACTTTCATTGAGGATTATTTTAACATTCATTCCCGTCCATAATACAAAGAACATTAATTTAAAATGTTTACTCATGCAATAAAAAAGTAGAGATGCTTTGCAGTATTTATAATGGAACTTGGTAACCGAAGCTACTGGGTTTCTAAATTAAATATCCGATAAATTATGACTCAAAAATATTATTATAATGTGAATAAAATTTGTACATGAGTGCGATTTTTGAATCTCATTCGCTGAGCTCAGCAGTTGAAAATGTCAAAATAACTATGGAGATATGCATCTTGCATCAAAAATCATACTGCAGAGGTGCGATTTTTTAAAGTGAAATCAGCAGTAGAAAGATGCGTATATCCATACATTTTCAACTGCTGAGTTCAACGTATGAGATTCAAAAATCACACTCCAGAGCGTAAAGTTAAATCCGATATACATTTATACTTTTGGTGAGTGGATCACACCATCAAACCGGACGATTTTCCCTAATACATTTGGGTCAAGTCGCCATTGACAATTTCTATGAAACAGCCGAAAAATGATGAAAAAATTACAGCTGCTATCACTGTTCTATACAAAAATTCGGATTTAGGAGAGGGGGGGGGGGATAAATTCCACCTATCTCCCCCCCTCCTCCCCACCCCGGATACGTGCTTAACGTGCCGAACTGTAATCCTTACTGTCATATCTATATACCCGTATCATCATCATCATCTCAGCCGATCTTCCATCGGCTGAGATGATAGTTCATACCATAGGCCTCCCCAAAGATCGCCATAACGACCGGTCCTGCGCTGCCCGTATATAAATTTGTATTGTAGGGGTAACAAAAATAAATAGTTAATGGCGATTATACTCGGTTAGTGATGCCAACAAAAAATATGTGTAAGTAAACGAGGTGAGAACGAGTTAGGTTATTTATCAGTTTTTACCGTCTTAGGACGTAAGAAAGCAGATTACATGGACAGGCGCACTTTTTAACTGGCGACATTGAAGAATTAGACTTGCAGATCACTATAAATCTTACTCTAGGATTTATTCTTTGCTGATAAGGATATTTTATTTACATTACGAGTTTAGCTTCAAGCGTTTAACAAGTTTAACCTTGAGTTAAATTACTGTCACAAAGGAGTCAATTTATTTTAGGCCCACAAACGGTAACGTTTATTGATGAAATTACATTATAAAAACAAAATTAAATTTATTATACTAATCGGACGAAAGATTTGGTAAAAAGCAAATGGAATTATGAAATCAATATAAAAAATGCACCGTTTTGACTTTTTTGCTAAAATGTTTTCCCTGTTTAAACAGCACATATAAAGCAATGCGTGTATTGGAACGTCTTAGACGTTTATACGAAAATAAAAATAAAAAACTAACATATTTTACCAAGACAAGATGTGCATTTCGTGAACTTCGATTATGCCTATAGTCTAGAGATTATAAAAAACAAATTGACATGAGTTCCATAACTATACGCTAACATGTTTGGGGGCCTTTTCCCATAGCTGTAGAAATTATCTTCTTTCAAGACTCATGAAGTTTATGATATTGGAAATTTTGTTATACTATATCTTTCATGAAGGATGTGAAAATTTAAGTAAGTAAACCATCATGCTTAGTAAAATAGGTACACACGGCGACACATCAAGCTATACATAACCAAAATAAGCTGGCCGCGTGTAGGCCGACTAACGTATAAAGTCACGAGGCCAGCTTATGTTGGTTTTGTGTAGCTTGATGTGTCACCGTGTGTACATACATGTTTTTATTTTCGTGTTTTAATTAAACCTTGAACAATGTTTCCTAAAATAATCATCACAACATCGTACAATGCTTTGAAATAATTGACTATTGTGATAGTATGAAAATTAGTTATCTAGGTAGTTCCATTTAGGCATATAGTCTAGGAAAAATAAGGTTTGAGATTGCATTAAAGACACTTTAGTAAATTGTGTTTGAACTAATATTACTGTAAGTTTATAACACTTTTGTCGAGATTTCATGGTTATATAGGGTGAGGACCCTGAGAAATACCTTAAAATCGATATAAATGTACAAAGGGCAAGCTTATTTCTAAAGATATTTCTTCCAGCATACCAGCAAAAGAGACAGTTAATTATCACAATGCAAATTTAATGTGTACAATCAAACGTTAAATAATTAAGTTTTGAGGTTATAATTTTTGAAATCTTACAAAATATTAAATATCTACTCAAATTTACAATATTAACCGGATAGTATTATTGTTATAAGTAAAACGAATTGAACGAAGCCGTCCTGTATAAAATCACCAGTTTTCAATTTTTTGCTCATACCTAAATTTAATGTTTTGTAAATGTCTTAGTTATTCAGTAATACACAATACAAAATCGGGGATTATTGAGAATTTATGTTTTTCATGTATGTATCTTCTATATTCCAAATTATCACCAAAAGTGCAATTAATACCATACAAAAATCCGTAGATTTCCCCGACTACTACTGTCGAATTGTCAGTATCGTTAAAACTTATAGTTGTCATACAACAAATTATATTCGTTCTACAATACAGTAGCATAAGTTAATTGAAAAAATAACGGTAAAAAGCATAAACGAGAAAAACATTAAAAGAGTCTTGTCATAAAAATAACACAAGAAATGTAAACAAATGTACATAAGTATGAGTGTTTTTTACTCATCCTTTTTTCAACGTCCACAATAACAAATTAACATTTTGATGAATGGTGGCAAAAATAGTATGAATAAAAATATATAAGTGCTCGTCAAGACAAGACGGAGACGCCCTACAGAAACGCATCAACATTCAACTTGTTAAACAAATGATTTATTTATTTGCACTACACTTAACTACTCTTCATCTACAGGGTGTCAAACTTAATCATCAACTCACTTGTTAAAGAGAGGTAGCTCAAAAAAATTAAATTTCTGATTTTTTTAAGTTGATAAATTCTTGTATTTTTATGAAGATGTGACAAAATTGATTGTATTTACTTACAAATAAAATAAAGCCGAACAGAAAATAATGCATTTTTCTTGTTGTTTTGTTTCTCTTTGTATTGTTCCTTGTTCTTTTGTATTTTATTAGTGATAGTTGTATATTATACAAATTATTGTCAGATCATCCATAGAAAAACGAAAAATATATTCTAATTTAAAATTTTGCTTCCTGGAGTGCGATTTTTGAAACTCAGTTATTGAACTCAGCAGTTCAAAATGTCAATATTACTATGGAGCTAAGCATCTGCTACTGCTGATTTGACTTCCAAAAATCGCACTCTTGAAGTATGATTTTTGAAAGTCAAATCAGCAATAGAAAGATGCGTATCTCCATACATTTTCAACTGCTGAGTTCAACGTATGAGATTCAAAAATCGCACTCCTGGCCAATTCTGATTAGCGAATATAATTTATTTTTCTTAAGCTATTCGAAGAATAAGTGAGTGTGTTTTAAATCTCTGTTTCTGTATTTAAAAAAAGCCTTAAAATTTCGTTACGTACCTATAGGTGCAAAAAAAAAGAATAACTGGATGATACTATTATATTGTGGAAAAGTTGAACATATATACTTTTACTAAGAAAACCCAGCATAAGAAACGAAGATGTATTTTTTCATAGCTTAAAGATGAGTTAAAGACAGTTTTCCCCGCTAGACACTCTCACAGCCAGCTACTCTGTGCATCGAACGCCGCCGCCGCGCGCCTCAAGATGCCCTTTTATGAATACTATAAAAAGAAGTGTTTAAAAATCTATTGGACATGCGAGAAAGCGTTGAAATTTGCCCGTCATTAGCTTGAGGTGAAGTAAATCGCGGCGGACGCGGCCCGCCATTATTTTAATCGCTCGGTTGAGGGATCTTCATATCTAAAGTGCATAATATTACTAGTTCTTCTAGAATCTCGTTTAATAATTCTTATCTCGTGGATTTGTCGTGGGTTTTATATAGATTAAGCGTCTTCGTTTAAGTATTAACCTAAAGACGTGGGATTTTGCAGAACATCTCTGTCCTCGATTATCGCGAACCATGAATAGTGTTTTCTTTGAAAATAAATTGTAACCTACTGATTCTTGAAAAGCTACTTTAATGCTTAAGTTTTTAGTGCGATAAATATGTTTTAGTCAAAATTGTATAAACAGAAGATAACAAATTTGTTTACACATTTTTGGGAAAGTCTATCTAACTACTTTTGATTTCATTAATCATTTAAATTTTCTTATTAGGCGCAGCCACACAATCTTGGCACTAGTTGGCAATACCACAGTGTACTATAATTACTAGCGTAATCAATAGACTCAAAATAAAAAAGAAATCTCAATAATAAATAACTTGCTAGTATTTATTTAAAGCCGAGAAGAGGTGATTATTTAGCCGTATATCCTGCACTTATAGCACATTTGGAAACCTGAATGGATTTTACCACATCTGTCCCCTGCGGCTGCGGGCCTCGGCTCTACTCATCGTAGCTATAATTTTTACTACAAACCAACAAATAGAACACGAGCAGTACGAGCAGAATAATTCTATTTAATTTTAAAACGAGTTTTGTCACTCATATGTAGCACTACAGCCATTTAGAGAATATAATTAACTTCACTTAGAAAGGAAAGTATTAAATTAAGTATCTGTGTTAATTTGCGAAATGTAAAAATTTTGCGAAAACTAGCGAATTACTACGGTGTTAATTTGGTCATTTAGTTGATAAATGTTGGAAAGTAAAACCCAAAAAGCGTGCAATGGAGAACATAACGCTTGTTTGTAAGAAACTTGTTTTGCTTAAATATGCTAATGAATCTCATTTGGAGCTCATGCGGTACATGCTGAGATAATTATGATATGATACATTTTTTGTCTATAAAGGTCATCGGCCTATACAAACAAAATATGTCTAGGTACAGCTACCAACGGCAATGAGTGCACAAGATGCAATGATATTTATCGTTGCACAATGAAGACAACCGTTTAAACGGCCGCGTGACTCAAATGACAGGGATGATTCAGCCACTTTCGGCTTTTAATGAACCACTTGCATCTCTGCCAATAGAAGAATGCCAGTTGCGACACACAATTTAAATCTCATAATAAATTTTAATCCAGTACTTGTTTTGAAAAGAGAGATCGGAAAACCTGGCCTTTTGATAAAGATGACGGGACAGTCCTTTTCGTTGCATCACAAAGTCGTTAATAAATAACATTATTTGTTGTAGAAATGTTTCAACAGATTAAAAACTGTGAAGTTGTAATTTCTTTCACTAAAAAAAATACTTTCGGATGCCATTGACAATTTAACGGAATTAGTTTAAACATAAACATAATAAGGTACTACACATTCCAGTGAAAGCGAAAAGCAATGCTGCTAAATTCGAAAAAGGAACATGAGATTAAAATAAAGTGCCATACAATGGTGATATTATAACCGGCATTGGGCGGTCTGGCGGACCGCGCGCGACGCTAGCGACAACCGTGACAATTGAGTTAGGTTTTTTAGCAAATTTTTTTTTGCTTTACAATAAATTGTTCACTTTTTACACGGAAGAAAGTGGTTGAAAAACGATCATTAGGTATGTTAGCGAGCTTTTGTGTCGGTCGTCATGGTTGTTGCTAGATAATGACCATCGGCGTCCGCATAGCAACAGGTAGGTAACCACTTGAATATTTATCGCTCGCGTGCATGTAATTAACTTGGTGTTAACTTAAAATAATGTTATTAAAATACTTGGTACATATTTGAATACTTGATGAGGGTTATTTGTTTAATCACGGAGTTAACCGTTGATGTTTGCCTCGGGCATTTGAATAACTTCGAATATGTTTGTCTGTTCGTTTCTTTGTCTTTATTTGTTCACACATAAACGACCGGATTTGAACGAAATTTTTCAGATATCTCATCATCATTCATTTATTGAAATTAAGTAAAAACAGTCAATACAAAAGACATCAACGAGACCATCAAATGAATCCTTTCTTTTTTTATAATATGTCATAAAAGTTGTCGGATAGTTCGTTAGTCTGTAGTGTTTGAAAGAACATATTATGATGGATGATGATGATGAATAGATGAAGATGAACGCAGAAACTAAACCATTTCGAACCAGACGAACATTGTTATGTTGCTGGCAACAGCTATTGAATATAATAAGTAATAGTATTGATGTATCATCTCGCTGGGATTATGTTTATAGATGTGTTTTATTCAATAGTGCATGGTGTATCTATACTTAAGGCGGTTGCAGAGGGGTCAATTTTATACAAAACTTTGACGCACAATACGCGTAGACGGTATTAATATAAGTAACTTTGTATATATGGAAAAATAGTTTAGAAAATCTAGATGCCGCGTAACAAATAACATTTGCAATTTATAAAATATTTACGAAGATATAAAGCTTTGAAATTTTTCATACAAAATTTTAAAAGCTTTATATCTTCGTAATTATATTATAAATTGCAAATGTTATTTGTTACGCGGCAACTAGATTTTCTAAACTATTTTTCCATATATAAAATATTACTTTTATTAATTCCGTCTACGCGTATTGTGCATCAAACTTTTGTATGGACTGAAACCACCTTAAGAGTTACATACAGTCCAGTACCATAAATATGCGATAGTAAACCACATGTTTAGAGGAGCATAAGTCAAATATTGCTTTTATCAACCCGCTAGGAGGAATATTGTCCTTTCTGTTGGGATTATATCCGTGCTGTACCCCGCCCGGCTGCGAGCCAGCTCATTTGACATACAATATCCCGTGAAACAAACCAATTTGATTCATAAGGCGTGGGTAGAGGGACTCTAGCAAGTGTTTTCAAAGGAGGAATCGTGCTAGCGTTGGGCGTGTGAGGACGTCTCGAAGGCATTGTTACGTCACTACAAGATTTATATTCTTTATTCAGCAAATACGAAAACCTTTACGTGACAGTTCTATGCGAGACCAAAGTAAATATTCGCGGGACAAAAATAAAATATTTTAAGTTTAGAAATGTTCGGAGACAAGATGGACAGCCTCTTATGTTTTATGGCTACACTGTAACGACTTATATTTGTCTCTAGGCTGAAGTTTTTGTTGAAACTTTTGTATGAAAATATTTAATGGTACTTACTTATAACATACTATTTAAAATATTGTTATAAATTGTATTTGTCTATTCTTGGTATGTAAATGAAGAATATTTAGGTTAGTTATTCTGAAGAAATTGATTTCTTTAATTTTCGTCTGCAGAAGTTAAGTTTACATGTTTATTAGATAATTATCGTATCCGGCTAGCGGATGCTTTTAATTTCAGACGAACTATTAGCTTTTTTTTTTACCTTAAATATACAACTATGAACTTGACAGTGGAAAATGAAGTATACCTACTCATAATATCACTATATTACGAAATGAACTTATAGTGTGGGTATAAAGTGTCTTTAATGTTTTTGTAAATAAATAGCTATTTCGGAAAATTTAAAAAAATCACATTTTTGTTTGTCATACTAACTTAATTACTTGCTTAATTATTACCAACATTAACTAAGTTGAACTATAGCTTTTTTTATACAGGGCGTAAACTAAAATATACTTAGTACCTACCTATTTCATATTTTTGGGGGGGCATCAGGTCAACACTAAACACGTTCACTAAAGAGCAAATAACAAAATCGCGAAAAAATCGGATACCTAATTATTTCATATATTTGGGCCACAAAATTAAAGCTTTTTCGTGATTTTAATGTTGGCTCTATAGTGAATGTTTTTCAGTTTGATTGCCTGAAGCACGCTCTAAAATATAATTACTAATGCATTTAATAATTTTTAAGTCACCCAAAGGGCAATAGAGAGGGCTATGCTCGGAGTTTCCCTGCGAGATCGAACCAGAAATGAAGAGATCCGCACATGAACCCGAGTAACTGACATAGCCCAAAGAATTGCTGAACTAAAGTGGCAGTGGGCGGGGCACATTGCTCGCAGAACCGATGGCCTATGGGGCCGAAAAGTTCTCGAGTGGCGGCCTCGTACCGGAAAGCGCAGCGTGGGTAGGCCCCTCCACACGGTGGACCGACGACCTGGTGAAGGCGGTGGGAACCCGTTGGATGAAGGCAGCGCAGGACCGGACGTTATGGCGATCCTTGGGGGAGGCCTATGTCCTGCAGTGGACGTCCATCGGCTGAGATGATGATGATGATGTTAAATATAGGTGAATGACCTAGAATAACAAACATCATCACGCGGACGAAGTCAAAGGCAGTAAGATTATAATCTTAAAAACAAAGCTATAATTTTTGCTAGTCTAGCATCTAAATTCAACACCTTAATTAAGCACTAAATAATTTGACTATTAATTTAAATAATTTATTCGTAGTGATAAAACTTAATAGCTACAAATTAGAGCATTTAGTTAAATTGAGTGCCGTTAAATTTGATATCTCCATTGGACTGATTTATTTGCGAGTTTATGCTTTTTATCCGTTTCAAATTGAATATTTTATTAATTTAAGAAATCAAGAATTTCTTTTTCTCTTTTTTGAGTCAAAGTAATAGGTAAGTGTTAAATTGTTTTATATTTTAAATGATCACAAATTTGTGGTGAATAATTAACTAATGTTATATGTGAAAAAAATATAAGGCGACACGGCGCGGTAACCGGGATCTAGATGAAGGATTTTTAAAAATAATAAAGGTTTTTTTTTGGGAGAGAGGCTAGTCACCGCTTGCCCCATCATTCCATTCCGTCATAAAAAAAATAAAATAAATAACGCTCACAGGCATATACATTTTCATGATCCCAAATTAAGCCTTAGGCTTTTTATTATGGGAACCATTATACAACAACGGCACACACGTTATATGGCATCCATGACCGAACCGTGATTCGAACCCAGGGCCCAGGCTTGGCAGTCTGGCGTGGTAACTATTACACCAACCGGGGTCGTCAATATATTCATTCATCATTAATAAAAAATAAACTAAACTAACTATCCTTGTAGATATCATTTTCTGATGAATAAATATCTTTTTTTTTTATTTATTCATTTAAAACTTACAATTCCATCCCTAATAGTATCCCTATACATAGTAGTTATAGCAAAGGTTCTGATCACTTCAAAAATTTATACGATTCGATACTAGTAACTTATTATACCGTCACAATAGTGGGTTTATGTGCGAAATATCTAAAATGTTTACCTAATTTACATAATTTTTTTTAGCGTATATGAAATTAAGAGAACAATGTTTTCTTTTTAATCATTTAAATTTTATAAACGTCATTCAATATTAAGTATCAAAAGCTTAATTCATGGCGGTCGCAGTCACGAGACCTTAATACCTTTATAAGGAAAAGGTCTCAAGACTTATGGCTAATTCAAAATGCATTTGCATTTATAATGCATACTTTGAAAAACCACTCCTTTTATAGGGGTTGCATCGCAGTTTGAAGTCCCAATATATCGGGATCGGGGAATCCGCGTTTTATTTATAGTAGAAAAAGAAACCTATGTAGATCGCTTTTTGCTTTCATAAACTCGAAAATTTTATCGAAATCCTCAGAGCAGTTTTCTAGCAAATAAATGTGGCTCGTTTAATAGTCTATCTATCTATCTATAACGTCACGCCTCTTTCCCAGTGGGGTAGGCAGAGACCAGGGCGCGCCACTTACTACGATCTTTACATACTTCTTTTGCCTCATGCACATCCATACATCTCTTCATACATGCCCGTCGGTTTCGAGTTCTCCGTTTAATAGTATTGTAATGAATTATATTTGTTATGGGATTGATTAGGATTTAGAGAGTGGTATATTTTATTATCGTAGTAAAAATTATTATGCTTCAAGCTGAATGCCTTGTGTTAAACGTTTTGAAACTTGATTTGAATCTAAAACCTTAAGGGTGAAACCAAACGAGCGTAATTTTGTGAGTTGTGAGTCGCGTATTTTGAGTCCGTTTCATATAAAGGCTGAGGTCATAGATAATGCATTCCCGGATTTTATATGAAACGGACTCAAAATACGCGACTTCACTTTGGCTTCACTCTAATGGTTAAAACATTTATGGTTATTATGAATTTTTTGTTTATAAACGGATATATTTTCAAGAATAACGGAATAAATAATTGATGATCTACACCAATGTTGGGATCGTTATTATGCTGCACAATTGCAAACCCTAGTATCGGCCTTTCGTTAAAGGAATTTGGAAATCGCGGTGGACAGACATTAAAATTAAGTGATTAAGTTATCAAATTAAGTATGCTGTGATTGAGATCAACACTGTAGGCTTCCGTTTAAATTGGGATACTTTAAGCTTAATTTGGAATTTCATTAAAATTTATTTCGTTTATAATTTATTTAAATGCAGTGAAAGTTTAATAAATGGAGAGTACGTTAATTTTTTCTGAAGTAAAAAAGGACGTCAAAAACAACGCCAACAGAACACAGGTATGTATGATTTATTCATGTAATGTTATGAAATTCATCTGGACGGAAATAATGGAAAAAACTTTGCTCAAGAGATAAATGATTTGTATCATAACAATGAAGATCAAGACAGAGCAGAATTCAATTCTTTTTTTCGAAATGAGTTTAATAAAATCGAGTCTAAAATTTATGGTCAACTGCCTCAAAAGGCGTCAGTGTTTGATCTTTGAATTGTGTGATGTATTTCATGTAGGTATTACTAACAAATAATAATGAAACAAAACCCATTATGCTATAAACTTATTTGACATTGGCAATCAAGTATTGTCTCATTTTTAGATACATTATATGTCTTACAAAAGAAAAAGGTTAAATGTTTAAAATTTGCACATTGCATGCTAGGTACTGACTATAATCACTGTTCGTCCATCCCATGGTTGTGTGGAAGAAATCGCTTTTAGTGATAAGACCGCCATTTGTACCCATACGTTCTTTTTATTCTGTTTTTGTTACTGTATATTTTTGGTGTGCAAATAAAGAATATTTATGTTATGTTATGTTGTTGTAATCTTAGAAAAATGTAAGATAACTTTTGTCAGCCAGTAACTTTTTTCAACGGTAAAAAAATTAAAAAAAAAAGGTTTTCAGCTTAATTTTAAAACTTTAAAACTTTTAAATCATAAAAACAAAGTTGCTTTTTTGGATTGCACACCACATTACGTATTCAAAACCCGCCCATGTTTACTCGTAAATCTACGTATTTTCATTATATTGTGTTACAGATGAAAAATTATTTATCACGTTACCCACATTTAAAATACATAAATTTACCACCTGTACGCTTTTACCCATATTAAAATACAGAAATAAGACCACCTGTAGGTACACTTTCTATGCGCTAGCGCAAACTATGCAATAGGGTTGTTACGGATATGGATCTACGTATTACGGATATCTTATTCTTTTCGGTTTCGGATATAACATTTTTATGATATCGTTAGGTACCAAAACAGTCGTTGCGTTGTGCGTTCCGTCCACTGCAAGAAAACTTGTCATAAATAGACAATAAGTAGTAAAAAGAATAAGTAATTAAATCAAATAACCCATACAAAAACGAAAATAAAATCCATAGATCCATAGTTAATAAATTTCAGAACAACTGAGTTTCGGATACGGATAGTAATTTTCAATATCGATTCAATAGTTACAGAAACGTTCCATAACATAATGAATGTGCAAGCGCAAGCAACTTTACAATAATCCTATTCCAGGTACAGTGCACAATGCGCTTTGATAACGCACGCACGGAATATTGGTTTTGCATCGGATCCGGTTCTATTCTAACTCACTCCCATATCAAGCATCGAGTTACATTGTGAACTTGAGAATTCCATAGGGAATAGTCCGGAGTGTGTCTCTAATTTAAAATTTTGCGCCCCCAGCTACTACTATTATTTACGGCGAAATAAAATTGTTGTCATAAAAAGTGTGTGGAAAATTCATCACCATTATGGTATTTAATTAATAGATTTGCAGTCTGCTTGAGTCTTACATACATACATTATTATTTGGTTATAAGGGCTTGGTCAATGACCAATAGCTATTGCGACCTGGACAGATCTATTGTATCTGTACACACGGCGACACATCAAGCTATACAAAACCAACATAAGCTGGCCGCGCGATGCTATACGTTACTCGATCTACGCACGTTCAGCTTATGTTGGTTTTGTATAGCTTGATGTGTCGCCGTGTGTACATACATAAACTTACAACCGTTCACCTTTCGGGATGGTCAAATACCAACCTACAACTTAGGTTTTTAGCTTTATCTTAAAACAAAATTTTATTTATGTTTTATTTAGGTTCAGGCTATTTATTGCATGATTTGAAAACACAAGTGAAATAAACTGGAATAATCTAATCGTACTATTTAGCGCCCCATAAATTATACACGCTACTATTTCTGCAAACCAATGTTATTTACATCAAAAACCACAGCTCATAATTTACAACATTCCCTACCTAATAGACCAGCTAGACTTGATAAATCTAATCAATATATATCCGTGCAGAATCTATTGAACACAAAAACCTCCTGAGGCAAAGGATACGTAGGTAAACAACCAAGTGCAGTCGGTCATCTGTTGTAATTAATCTGTTAGATACCATCGGCATCATTAAACATTGCTATCATTAAAGACAGGGCCGATTGTAGGTGTTAAATAAGTATTTTAAGTTAACTGCAGTAGTAGGTAGATCGTTTGTTTAAAAAAACATTATATTGAAATGAAATTTCGCTACCTGTCCCAAAGTTTTAAAATAATTGTCATATAAGTATAATAAAAAAAATTGTATAATAAAATACAACTTTGTTTATTTACACAGAATAAGCACCTCAACTGATTACTGGATCAGTTTAAGGCGATTTAAACTGTGCAACACAAAATATCGATAACACAAATATCTTTATTAACAAAAGGAAGAAGTCAGTACACTTGATACAATGAAACCCGCATGCAGCAAGCCACAATCTCGGGAATCCTTTACGATAAATCTTCGCAAATTATTTTTCTACAATCATTCTCAAGTAGCGCCCAATAAAGTTTTATTTATAACTTTTCGGCGCCCCTCCTAAGACCGGGCCATATCGAAGACCGCCAGCAGACTTGAAGCGAGAACAGATCAGCTACCGGACTGGGCCCATTATGCGCTATAATAGCCGTACCCAGTCTCTTTAGCGACGGAAACTGTTCATCGTATCAACGGGATTGTATTAACATTTACTAGTAAATTCTGACTATGGAGTAAATGAGTTCGCATTTTGCGTACCATTTACTCGAGTTGTGGGGAGTGAAGGACATAAATCGAAGTCGCGCCTGTCTATCTATTTCTTTATTTATGGGACTCCGTTTTACTTTATATATTACGAGCGTTAACCCGCGACTTCGTCCGCACAAATTATATACCAGATTTTAAGTCAGATCATAAGCTATCAAACAAAAAAAGTTTCATCAAAATCGGTTTAGTAGTTTTTGCGTGATACTCGTTCAAACAAACAAACACCCAAACAAACACACAAACAAATACACAAACAAAAAATTCAAAAATTGGTGAAATGCAATCAGGGACACCTAAAAACCATATCGTAACTTTTTTTTGTTAATATCTTCAATGTACAGACAAACTTCCTGTTACAGTTTTATAATAGTATAGATTTGCAAAATTGCAACTTTGAAAAATATTTAAACCACCACGATAAAAAAAATATGGGCACTTTTCTAAAAAAATACCGTATTTTCGTTCTCCTGAAAAACATAGTTTAATTGATACTTCTCGTATCGATATGTTGGTGTCATTGTCATACAACTTATCTCTGTGTGCGTGTGTATGGATAGGGTTTACCTGGTTGCAATTTTTTTCGACGCGTTCCTAGCTTCGATTGTCTATCTTGACATATAACTTATCAAAGACCATTGTGCTTTTCGGGAAATATTGTGAAGAAACCTACGCCTGTATGTATTGTATATTGTGTTCGCTGTTCATTTACCCGTATTGGGCACGCATGGTGGACAAACGCCTGTGCACCCTCCCTGGGGGTAGGGCCTGTGCCCACTGATGATGTTCATTTATCGTCGCACGACAGGTTCTGTGACACTGGGCAGAGTTTGGACCCCGTTTGGACACTGTTAGTGAAATGTGGATATTCTTATGATTCCTACCTATATTTAGATTTAATCTAGAATTATTTTATTTTATTAGACACACACAACAGGAAAACGGGTAAACGGGTTCTTACCGTGTTTTGGTATATTTGAGTTCCCGATATTTCGGCAGTGTTACAACTGCCATGATCAGAACCCGGTAAAATGTTTAATTCTAGATTAAATAATAACCGCGTAACTCTCAAAAACTGTAGGCTTAATCCCTGAGAAAATCGTCTATTTTGAGATAGTGAAACGCTGAAATGTCCATGGCTGATTTATATTTGAATTAGATAGATCAATATAGTTGCAGTACAATTACGTACATTTTTTTGGTACGGTAATTTTAAGAGCTGCTGGTAGCAAATCGAAGTAATAGAATATTTGAATTCAGTGAAACAATCCTGCAAAATGCGCCCATCAAAATTATTCTGAGAACAAGGTACTTGTTGTGAGAATCGTGACGTCGTTATTGAAACAATCATTATAAACTACAAAGATGGAATAAGAGTCAATGGAAATAATTGGACAATAAATCATGACTGTGGTCAAATGAGTGTGATTCAATTATAGCTTTCAATACAAGAACAACTAGCTCAAATATAAGCATTTTTGCGAACCTTCATTGTACCGCACGTAATAAAATATTGAGAGTTTTTCATTTCTTTTTCAAATTTAGTTCCTTAAAAACTCGACAGATAGCATGATCGCTCCATAGAGACGTTCGCGAGATCCTGTCAAAATAAACTGAAAACTGCGCCTGCCTTTTATTTTAAGGCCAAGAGATCGAGCCCATACAACCATGTCAGACGTAATAATTTTCATATTTTCGATTAAAATTATTCATAAATAATGAAATATTCAATCAAAAGATGTGTTGGCATTTTGATGACATCTTTTCCCTCTTTATTATTTAAAAAAAGAAACACTTTTTGAAATTTTGACCTTTATTCACACAGACCGTAGCGCCATCTATAGATCCCCTAGAAAACTAAAAGAAAAACGCTCATTGGCTGAATACAATATTTTTATATAGGATAAGTGATGATGATGATGTACTTCTGAGCCATTTCGACTACAGCGACTTCTAGATAGGTATCGCAACTTCCGCATCTAAATAGTAGACAAAGTATTATCCCAATACTTTTATTCCACTGGGTTTTATTCGAAATTATCAGGTATCGGGTTTCGAGTATTGGTAAAGTACTCGAATTTATTCGATAATTTTGATGATAGTTTTCGTGCTCTAAGCTTAAAATTCTTCTGTATTTAGAGAGAACTAATTTATTTCTTTTATATGTTTAAAACCGGTTAATATTAATGTAGTTGAATGTCCAAGAATGGATATAATGTTCAAAATCTCCACCGTTTCTGATGACTCATTGACAAGAACTATGGAGACGTATGCAAATAAAATAACTTTTACCTAAGTTATATTAACATTTTTGCATTTTGGACACAAAGTAGACAGAAGAGAGCAAAAATAGGGAGTGTTGCCCATTTAAATAACACATTAATTTAATGGTTACCTACCTACCCATCCATAAGTTATAGAATTTAAAAACGTTACACCTACGTATGCATTAATATAATAGGTATCTACTGATTTTTAACGATCATAAATTGATTTCACACCACCCGCTCGAAAATTGTTAGGTATTCGAACCTAAAGCAAGTCATTATATCGAACATAGATAAGCTACTATTTACCAGGGCCGAATTTATTTGTCAATAATGGGATTTGAAATCCGAAACTAAAAATTCGTATGAAAATTTATTATAGAGACCTGCACAAGTAAAACACAAAATTTAACGAAATTTAACGGTTCTTGTTCTTAGAGTATGATCCTTTGGGATAAACGTGTTTTTGCCTTGGGCTAGCTTGAACCCCTCGCTTTACTCAGGATTCTAGCTCGCCTCGCTGCGCTCGGGAGTTAACTCTGGCATCCTTCGTTACGCTCGGAATTCAATATTCCCGTGACGAAAGACACTGCTTTATTATTAAAGTTGCATTATTATTTCATTTCTAAACCATTGAAATACCTAAGTAAGTAAGTTATAAATTGTGGGATCCCACTGCAGGGCAAATGCCACCTATCACAAATAAAGGTGAATAAGTGTTACGAGTAAGGGTCTAGCGGGCGAATACTCCACAACGCGGGCCCCAGTACGGATGGCGGTGTAACAATTACGTTACACCAGGTCAGAAGCCAATTGGCGGCTTGAAAACTCTCTGACAGCAACTTGACCATTAACACACCAATCCGAAATAGCTAAATAATAGAAAACGGAATCAATATCAGTAAACTGTTTTCGTTTATTGCATCAAAGTAAAAGTAACATTTAATTAAAAGAACAAAACTATTGGAGAGTTCATATAACGAACCTTACATCACAACGTTCTCGCACGCACTTGCCATGATAGACAGTTGTATTTAAAAAATTGTTTGACTGATGTTTCCAGCTCATTTATCAAAATTAAGAGTAGTTATACGCCTCTTTGCACGGCCCTGGCATTAGTTTCAATCCCGTTACGATGTTTAGCAACGGTTAAGAAAAATAACCGACGCCTGGTTCCGTCAGGCTTCTAAAATTGTTTCACGTAAGTCCCTTAAAACAAGTAATTTTCATACTTATTATGTAACTATAGGAATTCTAGCAGGTGATATCTTACTGGAGAGTAGTATCCATATTTGTATGCGGCTTGTTATGCTCACGATGTAATGATCTCGGATTTAAAAACCATGAAACGATGCACACGCTTCCACGCTATCTTGTGGATGTCCACCGCTGCACTTTTTAATACACGCTATAAGATAATTATAGAAAATTATGAGCGAAAATAATTCGCGCACGCGATTTTTAAAACTGATACCTAGGAAATTGTTTTCTTGAGTTTTGCAAGCGAAACCACGGTATAATACACATACATACATAAACCCACGGGTGGTCAGAAACATACTCACATTTAGCAATTTATATTTCAGGATGGAGTGACGTGTCAAATAGTGAGAGGTGGCTAGCCTTTCGTCCACAAAAACACTGCATAAGAAACCTGTAATTCCTTAGTCGCCTCATAAAACACCCACGAACGAATTGGGGTGGTCCATTCTAAGCCGGAACCTCACGGCACGGTACAATAGTAATAGTCTAGGAAAAATACGGTTTGATATTGCATTAAAGACACTGTTGTAAATTGTGTTTGAACTAATATTACTGTTAGTTTATAACAATTTCGTCTAGATTTGGTGGGGGCTCAGAACCCTGCGAAATACCTTAAAATCGATATAAATGTACAAAGGGCAAGCTTATTTCTTAAGATATTTCTTCCAGCATACCAGCAAAAGAGACAGTTAATTATCACAGGGCAAATTTAATGCGTACAATCAAACAGTAAATAATTAAGTGTTGAGGTTATAATTTTTAAAATACTTACAAAATATTGAATATCCACTTAAATTTACGATATTAACCGGGGATCATCATTGATATAAGTGAAACGTATTGAACAAAGCCGTCCTGTACAAAATCACCAGTTTTCCATTTTTTGTCCACGCCTAAATTGTATGTTTTGTAAATGCCTTAATTATTCCATTATGGACAGTAAAACATCGGGAAATTATTGAGACTTTATGTTTTTCAGGTGTGTATCTACTAATATTTCAATTTATCACCTAAAATGCAAGTAATGCAAACTACTCCATACAAAAATCCGTAGATTTCCCTGACTATAAGCGTTAAAAGCTGTCTTGTAAAATATTGCATCACAAGATAATTTTTGGTGATTGGTCTATTTGCTATTTTTTATTTAATAAGGACTGAATAGAGTGTTAAGTGTTATTAGATAGGCAATCAAATATGGATCGTGAAATTTTAATGGAAGTGATTGATTGGTTTATGTAACAATATGAATGAAAGTTAGAAATGGATGCAACAAAATGTTGCTATAGGTATGTATACAATAATTAGCCGTCTAGGAATATTGTGCATTAATCAGACAAGACAGTCTCAAAAGAATCATTGTATATTCTTTTTTTTTGCTAATAGACACCTTAACGTGTTTAGAGCAAAAAACTTATAATATTCTCATAACTTCAGAGTGAAATTGATATCATTGGCATCCTTTTAAACTAAGAGTCTACCCATCAAACTGAACAACTTTTACTATGGGAGCAAACCGATCGGAGCAAAAAAAAATCGGCTGTTGCATACATTTGAGTCGAGTAGGCATTGCAGTTTAGTATGGAACAGCTGATTTTTAAATATTGTTATGTTTTAATAACAATTAGTTAAATTATACAGGGTGAAATTGATATCATTAGCATACTTTTAAACTAAGAGTCTACCCATCAATCTTAACTACTTTGACTATGGGAGGAAACCGATCGGAGCAAAAAATAAATCAGCTGTTCCATATTTAAACTGCAATGCCTAGGTACCTACTGGACTCAAATGGATGTAATAGCAGATTTTTTTATGCTATGTCCATAGTAAAATTTGTTTAATTTTATGGGTATACTCTTAGTTTAAAAAGATGACAATGATATCAATTTTACCCTATATTTCTCGAGGTCAGGAAAACCGCATAACATTTATGTATACTATATACTACAGTCGAAATTCTGTCTATTGAACAGTGTAATAGTGGAAATAGTCGTCAATTCGTCGTACACACCTTACAATTGAAGCATGTTTTTCCTCTTCACGTTTCAGCCTTACGATGTTTTCCTTTACCAAAAAGCTATTAGTAGTGTTACAAATCATATAGGGGATGATCAGACCGTCAAACTGAACAACTTTCCCTATGGCACCAACATCGGAATCGCGAAAAAAAATCAGCTCTTCCCATACAAAACTGCAAACCAACTCGAGCCAAATGTATGGGACAGCTGATTTATTTTTCGCTAATTCAGTAAATAATGATGGAAGCAAAAAGTATGTATTAAAATGAACACTTCAGTAATTGAAAAAGGAACTCCTATTTTTCACTCTGTTTTAACGTTACGGTATTCAAGTGCTACTCTTATGCACAAGACCGACGAACAGAAAAGGCTGACCATAGGCCACAATAACAGCACATAAACCTACTTATCTCAAATCCGCGCCATAATTTTGGTTCCGTATGTAGGTAAAGTACAAAAGCTTACTCCTCACCTCGCCTCAGTTTATCTCCAGATCTGAAACAGATAACAGCACATTTAAACAATAGCCTATTAGCTACGAACCGAATAATTCTGGCAATCAGAATAATCAGATCCATGGAAATGAGAGAACCAACCAACTTTCCACGGAATTAACTTAATGTGCGTAAGTAGATATTATAATGTGAGAGAGTCATTTGTTTGGGAAGTTAAAACATTATTTAGTGCGAATCTTTTTAATTTGGGCTAACGATTTGTGTCGTCTTTTGTCTCGATGTTCATCTTGTTAATGGTAATGTTATTGTGAGACGAAATGCTCCTGTACATGGTGTTACTCTCTCTTAGAACTAAACTTATGAATGAAATGTAATGTAACTACATCGTGACCTTTATTTTTACCCGATGTCGATGTTTATACACGAATTTAGTTATAAACTTAACCTTTAAGCTTTGATAAATATAAGATAACCAATTTATTTGGTATTTTAAGAGATAGCTGCCGATAAAAGGTTATATTTTTATTGTCTCAGGAAATTGGCAAACATAGTCTAAAATACTACTTACGTTATAGGTATATGCAATATACGTAACTAGCTACATAGTTATAGGTAATTTGGTTGTAATAGAAGCTGTCATGAATAGTCATCATCTCAGCCGATGGACGTCCACTGCTGGACATAGGCCTCCCCCAAGGATCGCCACAACGACCGGTCCTGCGCTGCCCTCATCCAACGGGTTCCCGCCGCCTTCACAAGGTCGTCGGTCCACCGTGTGCGGGGCCTACCCACGCTGCGCTTTCCGGTACGCGGTCGCCACTCGAGAACTTTTCGGCCCCATCGGCCATCGGTTCTGCGAGCAATATGCCCCGCCCACTGCCTTCATGAATAGTATTGACAAGCAAAGTTTTGCGACCTACCAATATCACTTGCCACCACTTTAAAAACATAAAATATAATATAAGTGATGGAAGCCACCATTAACACAAAACCATTGTATTTCACCTCTTCAAGAGAGTCATTCATTAGTTTATTACACTAGATATATAATAGTGGTGTTACTCAATAAAATATAAAACAAGACTTAAATAAACTACTCAACTTAAAATGTTATTCGCACATAATATGGAGACAAGGAGACATTTACAAACCATAACTTTAGTGAAGAGAATGGGTACAGAAATGATGGATGACGTACTTAAATAAAGACATGTCAATTGCATGTCAAAGTGAGATATTAATGTCATAGTGAGGAATTATTGTCTCACTAACAGTTAGTTGCAGAAACGCTCATTAAAGTTAATCCTCCATTAAATATCTTGCTGTCACTTTTTGTCTTGTTGACGTAGGTAGTAAAAGCTAGCAAGAGATTTAATGGAGGATTAACTCTAATGAGCGTTTGTGCAACTGAGTATAAGACATGTTTTTATAAAGTTAAGCTAACTTAACTAAGTTAACTTCATAGATAATTTAAACCTTGCTTAAGTAACAGTTCATACATTATACTGAAAATTACGTGATCGTTAAATTGATTTTATTTCCTGCTTAGTGCCTATTCGGAATACCATCAAAATTTTATTATCGGTATCCAAACTATGTCAAGTGTGATAGATAGTGAACCGTCGATAATTATTCTAGATATTACGAGCGTTAACCCGCGACTTTGTCCGCACAAATTATATACCAGATTTTAAGTCAGATCATAAGCTATCAAACAAAAAAAGTTTCATCAAAATCGGTTCAGTAGTTTTTGCGTGATACTCGTTCAAACAAACAAACAAACAAACACCCAAACAAACACACAAACAAACACACAAACAAACACACAAACAAAAAGACAGACAAAAAATCCAAAAATTGGTGAAATGGAATCAGGGACACCTAAAAACCATATCGTAACTTTTTTTTTGTTAATATCTTCAATGTACAGACAAACTTCCTGTTACAGTTTTATAATAGTATAGATAGATAGATATTATACACGCCATTATCCCATAGGGTAGGTATAGTCTACTACCAGCCACTGATTCTGACATACCTATTTAGCCTCATTCAAGTTCATACATCTTTTCATCTGTGTCTGTAATAATTTAATTAATGAGACACTAACAAAATGTTTTATTTTAATTCATGCACCTCCGTTGATTGAGTGTTCTACACGCACTTGTCCTTTTAGGAGAAGTAGATCGTTAATTTGATCATGGTATGTTTTCCTTGGACGGCGCCCAACCCTTTCACTCACCTTCATTTGATATACAGGGTGTAAGGAAAAGTATCATTCACCCTTAAACTTTAAACTCTAGCCATTAAACTGAACAACTTTTACTATGGGAGCAAACCGATCGGAGCAAAATAAAAAAAGGGCTGTTCCATACTAAACTGCAATGCCTGCCTACTCGACTCAAATGTATGCAACAACAGTTTTTTTTTTGCTCCTATCAGTTTGCTCCCATAGTAAAAGTTGTTCATTTTGATGGGTAGACTCTTAGTTAAAAAGATTATCATCAGCCTATAAACGTCCCACTGCAGGGCACAGACCTACCCTCAGGGAGGGTGTATGGGCATTAGTCCACCACGCGTGCCCAATGCGGATTGTTAGACTTCACATACACATCAGAATTTCTTCTTCAGTGTATGCCGGTTTCCTCACGAGGTTTTCCTTCAGGATTCTTTCCTTTAGGATGCTAATGATATTAATTTCATCCAGTATATTTATGAAATCTTCTTTCCTACGTAATTTTTTATTATGTTTTAAAAATCTATCTCCTATCGTTTATTCTAAATTAACTCCGCGGGAAGTACACACATTAATTTTATTGGTGTTGGATCATTTATTATTAAGCAGATATCCTTATTTGAGGCTAAAGAGGTGTGTCAGAGTCGTAGCGTGTGGCGGTCCGTGGTCTCTGCCTACCCCCATGGGACAGTGGCATAGCGAGTATGTATGTATGTATCCTTATTTATATACACACAAATAGAATAAGGTGACAAAAGGCAGCGAATCCCAGTGACACCACTAATTACCTCCTCTTCCAGACAACTATAAGATAGAATATATTTTTGATATAAAAAGTACACGTGTAATAGATAATTAATTAAAAACAATTAATATTCAGTCGACATTGTATTCAAATAGCGCTAATTGCCCAATCACAAACATCCTGCGTGCCCGCCAATATCCATTCTACTCGCGTTTTGTCGTCTCCGTCCAATAAAAACCAGTCATTAATATTGATTGTACGTAATTTCTCTTTCGTGACTTTTCTATGATTTATATGGTAATAATTCACACCTTAAGTGACATTTTAATTGGCATCCCTAGTTGTTTGTATCATCGCCTTATTGTTATAGGGTAAAGATGAATTTTATAAGGTAGGCAATAAGAACGAGAAATATTACGGATATGTCATATCGTATTCGTGTACGGATTCAATATTCTTATTTCTGTTATGGATCTGAGCATAACATAATTTCGGATATTTTTCTTGCCTATCGAAACATCGATATTTGAACTCCACCATCCTATATGCCAAAACCATAGTAATTAATCCAAAATTATATCCGATAAAGATTTTCGATGTTATGTTGTTCAAAGTCAACATAATTTATTCAATATAGGAGCTTGAAGCACTATTATTAAACGTCAAATCTTTTGTTTGAAGCTACCACCGGCACCGCGTTGCAACGTGTTGTCGTTGTAGAGAAAATGCGACCAGAAACTTTACAACATAACACGACTTAATAAAAACTTAATAACTATTAAATATAAATTTTAAGCTAAGGTTATGTATAAAATAATATATCATTAGAGTATTTAATTTAAAAAAATAATACTTATTGATACTGCATTCGCATATCAAAATCAGGCATAGTTTCCGGTCACGGATACGGACACGGATTTTAAAACATCCCTATTTGAGAACAGCTGCAATCAGCTGTCATATCATAACAGAGCCAGATCACCCTATTCTAGACTTTGTGTCATATGCAATAACTGTTAGTTTACTATAAAAATCCATGTACCCATTAGCATGCGCAGCCTTTAGCCGTTCCAGATGATTTATAGTTAAAATAAAGTTGATGTATCGTAAATAAGTTCAATTAAATTGTTTAGTAGCTAAGTAGAGTGGCAAGGCAAATGAAAGTACCAATCAATAAAGTAGGTAGCAGCACTTTAGCTGTGTAACGAGCGAATTATAAACGGTTCGTCGGTTGTAGTCGACATAAATTCTACATATTTGTCACGTATTTGGTCTACAGGGTGATAGGGCAAACATTTGCATTTCTTTAATGGGTGATTATAACCATGATACTGATCAATTTTCATATCACTCTAATTATAATCGTATATAAGTCCAAAGTCACGTGCTCCCATTTATTCTAGAACAGAGGCATACCGAATCACAAACTTTGCATAACAGTTATGCACTTTGCGGTACAGTCGGGTCAATATTGAATACAAAAGTACTTTTATCCGTCCAACAATGTCTACCTACCTTTCTAAGTTTCTACAGGAAATCCTTGTTGCAATTACAAACAGACTCATCAATCATTCATTAAGCTTGCACCTCTATAAGTATATGTATAGATAGCAAAAAAAGCGGTTCAAAGAGCATACCTTTTATATATTTTGAATGATGTTTCCGGTATTCTGTAAACTTATTTGCTGGAGTGAAAGTAATTCTCACGTATAATGCGTTTTTTTATTGTTCAATATGATGTTAGTTATGATTGTATTGTTGGTATGGTATCATAACAGTATAGAATTCAACAAGACTTGTTGAGTTCTATACTGTTATTTTCCCTACTTAGTACGGAAAATAAAAGCGGAATTTATTATGTATTGACTTTCGGAAAACTTTACTGCTGATACCAACTACCATTCTGGAGTAGGTATGGTATAGGTAGGAATAGTAATAATATTCACTTTTATTGTGTGTTAAGTGGTGATGGCAGTTGAAATATTTCAGCGCAAATTGTACGTCGTAGTACGTTGTTCAAGGGTCTGAAAAATGGGAAGACATTACAAACAAGTTAATATTAATGGATCACGAAGTTCTTTATTTGAGTGGGTACAACATTATGTACAACTTATGGCTAAATATGGCTATAATTAAAAATAAAAATAAAAACAAATAAGCGAAGAAGAAATGAGCCACTATATCGAGCACGACTTCCGTTCGACTTATCGACTAATTCGAATAATCTTTTTTTCCTTTTTTTAGTTATTTTGTTTTTTGTTTAGTCTAGTTATATTTTAGTTTTAGGATATATTATTTTTATAATTTGTTTTATGATTGCTTTACTTAATAAATAATTTAATTAATGTTTTATATTTAATTAATAAGGTTATCAGAAGAGTATGTTGAAGTCCGCGCAATAATATTTAATATACTTAAAATTATTTTATTTATTTCAGCCGTCATTTAGTTCTTTTATTTCCTACATATACTGCTACGTATGACATTGTAATTATTATTTTCTTTTTTACTAATTACTTATTGTTAATATAAATGTGCCCTTTCAGGGTTCATGTACCCACTTTAGCTACTATGTAACACCTATGCTATAATTGTACAGGAATGCAAATAAATGAATACAATAAATATTGCCTGTATCACATAATTTTTTTTTACGTTTCCTCTTCAATGTCCCACGGCTGGGCAAATCCTCTCTATCGTGTGCAACTTCTGGCCAACTCTCCAAGAAGGCATCCATGTTGTCTCTCCACCTTTTTCTGGGTCTGCCTCGATGCCGGCGATCATCCTTGGGAACCCAGTCCGTGGTGATTTTGGCCCATCTTTCCGTATGCATGCGACAGACATATCCGGCCCAGTCCCACTTCAGCTGAGCTGTCTTGCGCCCCACGTCCGCTATGCCAGTTCTGGAGCGCAGTTCCGTGTTTCTAATCCGATCAGTTAGTCTTACACCTAAAATACTGCGCTCCATAAATCACATACATAAGGCACAAAAAGTTTACTATTATTTTGAATCGCCAACGGAATTTCATCAGAATGGCTGCACCGAAGTTTCTGAATTTACAGCTACCAAAATTGCTATAAGATTATGTTTTTCATTTTAAAAACCATTTAGTTTATCATAATATCTATTCACTCTCACTAAGTTAATATAACTTTAAGAATGATGTTAACATATATATGATTTTGTTAAAATTAATTGCTCTTTAATTACAACAGATTAAGTGATAGTTTTGAATTTAATTCAAACCTTGGTACAGATGTCTACCGTGATATCATCTGAGGATGTATTTATCATTCAATATTCATTCTTATCGTCTAGACAGAAGGAAAATATTTGCGTGTTTCTTATTAGCCTAATGATTTTGATTGTTTGTGTAGCATTTACATTTAATTAACTTAATTGCTTATGGCGGTAGATATAGTGGACATGTTAATTTCTTATGTTAATGCACCGATTATTTACTTAACGATTACAAATATCCATGTATCTATATTACTATTATTAGAACAGAAGGTTTAGATTACAATAAATGATGAAATGAGATGAAAAGGAATCGTGTGAAATATTAACAAATAATATTTGTAATAAAAGATTTATATTTGTTTGAAAGTCGTAACCTGGTGGTTGGGAGCTGTAGCAAAGCTTCTGTCTACCCAAAAGGCGATACATATGTGTAATTATAAAATAAATAAATAAGGTTTATTATGCAATATTTCTGTGGGCGACAGTCTAGCCCCCCTAGTCTTCTTATCGTGTGGGCAGAGCCCTGGTGTCAGAGTTTTTACAGACCGCCCTACGGTCTCTGACGTGGTCTTTATGTAACGACTACTACCACCAGAGATAGAAGCCGGGACCAACGGCTTAACGTGCCATCCGAAGCACGGAATCATTTCTCTTTTCAGACAATCAGGTGATTCAGCCTACAATGTCATAACCAACCGGGGAAAAACGCACAAAGTGACATTTCACTAGGTGTCCCCCGTGGGTATCGAACCCACGACCTCCGTGTCGAGAGCCAATGCTCTTAACCATTTGACCGCCCCCTAGTATAAACTAGCTATAAATACCAGTAGTTAAATCAATGTAAGTATTTTGTTATTTTTTTTACTGTGTGTGGGTGGCAAGATCACTGCTAATAATTATGTAAATGAATATTTATTGACCATAAGGAAGATTCTGCTTTGTTTAATCGTCGCGGAAATTATAATAGCGTGACGAATTAATTGCACGCAAAAATGTCGACCTTCCCATGCGCTAGTCGTTTTGTATGACGACGCGGAAAGTATTACAATTTTTTATAAATTCTATTGTTCGTTGATTAATCAAAGATTAAGATTTTAAGAACGTGGGTCAAAAGCGAAAATAAGAGCATGCGTGATTGCGTGACGTGTAATATTGTAAAACCACAGGTAAATTAACTATTTTTGCCGAAATTAAATCGTGAGGTACAAAAAATAATGCTATTTGTTTTGTATTCAAAATATTGCAGTTTTTCTATTTCTCAATTTTTGACTATTAAACTCTCCGAGAGGGTAATCAGGGTTATTCTATGTATGCTAATATATTATTCTTTCGAAGTAACTAGTAATTTCGTACTTTTTTTACATTAGGTATCGTGGTGCCAAGTCAAGCATCTGTATAAACTATCGTTTGAACTATGGAGCACATCATCATCGTATCGAAAGAATCAAAACAATAAATTATTTGCAATTATCTGGCTTGTGCCCAAAATGGATTAAAGTGGCCAGATTTTGTTAATTGATGACCATTGGTTTCTCATTCTTGTCGTCATTGACTTTTCATTATGCAATCCCACTGTACTTTGAAGTCTAATGCACAATATTTAAGAAATAATTTTCAGAACGAAGTCTAATGCGCAATATTTAAGACATCATTTTCAGAACGAAGTCTAATGCACAATATTTAATACATAATTTTCTTAACTTTCAGAACTAAATAAAGGATAGCTAAGTATACTTATACTAAATTGATTTATAAAGCCTTACTGAGTAGAGACATAAAAGTGTGGAATGCAAACGGTACTAATCCACAAGCCTAGTCCGCTGTCCACCGCAACAACCCATTCCACAAGTCACGTAACTGAACCCTTATGATAAAGCTGTAGGTATGAAAATATTTGAACTTGCAGGACTAACGTGAATTGGACGTCCAAAATGCCTAGGGCTGAATAACCGCCTGTAATTTCTACACGCCGCAATGGAAACTTTTATGGGCCTTGTAACGTGGAAGGCAAAAATTAAGCGCTGCAATCCTTTTGTAGCATAATGTGATCTACAGCCAGAATTGTTATTTAATTGGAACAGTTCAAACACCAACTACTAGTCCAGTTGTCAGTTATTTTGTTTCTACTTTTAACTTACGCATATCAATATGCAAACGAATTTTTAATTTAACAACCCGAACAAATTGCTGTTTCTTTGAATCTTTTCACCGTGGTACGATTTCAGGACAGACTATTATGTTATCAACTCGCCAGAAAAAGATTTTGTTTCCATTTAAACCAGCCCGAAATTAAAGATGTAGGTCTGCGTGTTCATAATTTTTGTGTATATGATAAATAAGTGACACATTACAAACCAAGAGTCAAATTCATGAGCACCCATTTTTTTTTTTCATCTTTGGAAGCATACAAAGAAAAGGAAAATACGATTACGAAATCACACGGAAAAAAACGACATGAGAAAGGCCGAAGATAGAGTATTGCGCACACCTTGGGAGAGACCAAATTGCATATAAATGATTGAACTGAATTGTCCCATATCCAACAGTGGATGATGACAGGCAGATAATGACATGAAACACGAAGCCTTGGGACGAAAACAGACACATCCTTTCTTAAATAGAGATAAAAAAGAAAAAAACATGGTCGCAAAGATAAGAGAGATGAATTTAACAGTATTACTGTACACTGTACAAACTGTAAAGATAATCCTAAAAAGGTTGATGACACAAATCTTAAGAACAGTTAATTAAGGGTCGTATCAATCAAAAACAATGTTGTTAACATTTTTCGGGACCTTAATTGAATAATTGTACCAATGTATATTACTTTCGTCATGCAACGTTTGTTAAGATTAAAGCAATTTTGACTCAATTAACATTTTTATATGTTACGAGCGTTAACCCGCGACTTCGTCCGCACAAATTATATACCAGATTTTAAGTCAGATCATAAGCTATCAAACAAAAAAAGTTTCATCAAAATCGGTTCAGTAGTTTTTGCGTGATACTCGTTCAAACAAACAAACAAACAAACACACAAACAAACAGACAGACAAAAAATCCAAAAATTGGTGAAATGGAATCAGGGACACCTAAAAACCATATCGTAACTTTCTTTTTGTTAATATCTTCAATGTACAGACAAACTTCCTGTTACAGTTTTATAATAGTATAGATTGTAATTAAAGGAGTCATCTTTGCTGGTTTATTATCCGTACCTTATTTTTGTAATAACATAAATTGTTGCAAAATTAAGGCAGGGATTCCAAGGACCATTAAAAATATTATTTCTGCAGTACATACCACCTTATTTTGCATCTTCTGTATTTCCTGTCGATATTTTTTCTTTGTTTAGGTAAATACTATATTTTAGGTGAAATAAAGAAGTTATTGATTGATAACTTATAATTATAATATAGTGATACTTAATTAGAAATGTTGGTAAAACTATTTATTACCTTTATATATGTACTTATTAGCTTTAAGATTGTTAGTTTTAATTTTTTTAAATTAATTAACCTTTTATTATAATTCAAATATTTAGTACCTTTTAAATATGCAGTAAAGTTGTGGCAAGCTAGTTAAACTTAGCCTTTCTAGAACATTGATTTAATTTGTTTCTAAAAAACAAAGGAATTATTTTTTTGAAAACACAGCACACTATGTTCTGTGTCAAAACAATATTAAATATTGTAAAATTGCAGATGTGAATGGATTAAACTAAATAGGATTCGGAAAAGTTGTCTAGTCTCATGAAATGAAGTTTGATATTGAGTCAAAATATCCCCATCTCTGATTCATAGTTTTTCCCAAAAGAAGAGCATTTGTGCCGATTTGTATTTAGTTATTCTATGCCGATACCGAAGAATCCTGTGACCGCAAGCCGCGCTGGTTTCTACCTTTAGGTAAAATATAGTAAACTTTAACATAATTTATTATTTAGAATCGATCCTAGCTTGCCTACAGCTGGTAAAACAACCCTCAACAGAATAAAGGCGTGTCAGGTTTTAACATTTTTCACAGAGCAACCGCAGCACGTAACTTTACACAAATAGAATTTACAACGTTTTGTGTAAACTTGTTTCATACGTGATGTATGTATAACAGATGTTAAATTACTAGTTTAAGATAGTAATCGTCATCGTATCGAATGAGTAAAAGCAAATTGATTTAGTATGAAATGACTGTCTCATACTAAAGAAGTTTGGCGGACGGAAATGTAATTTGAGATCCAGACTTAGAGGTCCCGTACATGAACGAAACTTAGTAATATGTGTAGAGTGAAACTTAACTAACAAAAAAGTTTATTGATTGTAACCTGTAGAATTTGGGGGAAAGGTATTTCTCTTTATGATACCTTTTGTATCAAATGTGTGAAACTCATAATCTTTCTTATTAAATAGTCGACTCATTCTTCTACGCATTCATTGTGTTTATTTTAATGAAAATTCACGATAACCGTACAATATTATGATAATGTAAGAAAACGAAATAACACATACTATCAGTTCAACCAAGCCAAATACGTTCCGTAACGACCAAAAAATACATCAGTAATAATATTAATTTGTCTATTAATTTCTACTTTTGAATCCGGACTTCTGGAGATCTGGAAGTTTTTTTTAAAAATGCATAAATTTTTCTGTTTATAATAATTATGACCGCCTCGTCCAGAATAGCTTTTAGTTTTCGTAAAAAATGGCTTGGTCTAAATTTGCCATTCTTCTTTAGAAGCGTTTACGTCGTTCAGTGGCGAATCAATACAAAATTTAAGATACCTATCTCAATCAAGGAAACCTAAAAGAAAAATGTTCCTAACTTTATCCACAAGCCTAAATCTTAAATTTTGAGACGAGCGTGCCACTGAACGACATAAATCCTCAATTTTTTTTTTTTAATTTCTGTAATATACTTGCGAAAATTCGTACCTACTACGTACGTAAATTCCTCATCAGTTTTATTACTTATTACTTAATTGGACATTGATAATAAATTAAACATCCTAAGAAAATACCTACCTGTCTTACAAAAAACACTAGATGGAATTCTTCTCAAGTGCCATACCTATTTAGTCACCCAATCATAAATCATAACCTTCACCAGCCTCTTTCTTATCGAAACCAATTTCATCGTGATAAATGCCATTAATTAAGACAACATTAGTTGAAATGGCAAGTCAGGAAATCATTGGAGGAAATATTACAGATCACTAAAGAAGTCTCGTGAATCAACCCATTATCTACCTTACGACTGTGGAATACAAATTTATCAATAAACTTCTTAGAAGGAATCATGTTAAGATTAGTAACGGAAAAAGGCAGGAACGTCGTCGGAGGCGTTTTGCAACTACGTCGGGCCACGTGCCTGCGCTGGCGCAGGAAGATTAACGACGCAGACGTGGAAGCATTTAATGTCATTTCCGCAAGAAGTACCGCCTCTCAAGCAATTTTCATATTTATTACGTGGTCATAAAAGTTTTGTAAAGGGACTCTTTCCGGACTAGACATAATTCGATCACGGGAATCGTAAACGCGGTTCGATCTAGTGACAGTTATGTCACTTGTAGTGATTAGCTTGCTTGGTTTTATGCTGTTTTATGTCACTCCTGTAACTACTACCTTGCCTTTGTTGAGCAATTCTGCAAATGTCTTCATGCATTTGTAGTTTATTTCTAGTTTCAATGTTGCGTATCATGGCAGCTCGATAGCTCAGTTGATTGTAAACCTGCCTGCGGTAAGCGAGTTCGAATCCCGTAAGGAGCAATTATTCGTATGGTGAATTGTTGAATACTTATAAATGTTTGTACCCAAGTCATGGCTGTTGGTGTCTATTTATTAGGTATTTTATATCGTTCTCTTGTAACCAAAATATAAGTTCTTTTTTCGCGATTTCGATGTTGGTCCAATAGTGAAAGTTATTCTGTTTGATGGTCTATACAACCCCCTTAAAAGTTTTAAATGTTTATTTTTACTTTTGTTACACTTTGTATAATGCTCAGGTTATGAGCTGTTTATGCAGGAAAGAAAATTATAGTGTAAAAAAACGAAAATTGGTAAATATTTTTACTTATAATATTAGATATTATAATCAGTAAGTAAGACTTGACAACTTACTCCTACAACGTACAAGAGAGAGCAAGCAGTACTTACTACCCATAATTAATCTAAGCAAATCTTTAAGGATCATTTCAAACGGAGGTTAAGAAACAAACATCAACTGACGCTAACAACAGGTATTAGAAATCTTTACGTCATTACTACTAGACACTGTCTACAGTACGGATATAACGCTGCTTGCAATGGCTTTAATAGGCTCCTATTACATCCTTTGCAGGAGATCCCAACTAATAAAGCTACTTCATGGTTATAGTATATTTTTACACAACCAACACCAATTGCTTTAAGCTAGGTATTCTAAAAAAGTCACAGATAATTGCAAAGATCAGTATCTTACAGTAATGCTTGTCATGTCTTGCACCTAAAAGGTATTTACACGCCGTATGCGGCGTAAAATAGAAGATGCGGAAGTGATCTCATGCAATTTACCACTATTGGCAAGTGGCTTATCAACAGATGTCAGTAAGGACACAGTGTAATGTTCATATCAGATAGTTAGCTTGAAAAGTAACTGATTTTAGAAGAAGGGCGACAATCTGGATTAAACTTCTGATAAGGAATGAAAGCATGCTTCGAATATCAATTTATGCTTCTCCTATTTAAGAGTTATTTAACTTCATGGATACACTGATGTTTATTAGCCCTGGACTCACCGATAATAAAGTCCAAGCTAGTACAAGACTGCGTAGCTCAGCTAAACGCTGTGGGCAACCACAACCAACTGACGCTACAATGGGTTCCAGGACACTCAGACATAGAAGGGAACGAAAATGCGGACAAATTGGCCAGAAGGGGGACAGAAAACCAATTCATAGGCCCCGAACCCTTTTTCGGCATCCCTAAAAGTCTAATCCGGGAGGCTTTGAATAAGTATATATTTATAAGTATATATATTTGAATAGCTATACAGAGGCAATCAAAACATGGAGAAATGCTCCTGGCCTAAATCACTCCAAAGCACTTATCAAAGGGTATAATCGTAAACATACGAACAGCTTACTAGCTCTTAAAAAAGACAAACTATGTACAATAGTGAGATCACTCACAGGTCACTGCAAATTAAACAAGCACATGCACACCTTGAAACTAAGCGACTCCTCCTGCTGCAGGTTCTGCGGAGAGGACATGGAAACTCCCCTGCACATTCTCTGCGATTGTGGTCCATTAATGTACAAACGAAGTATTCATCTTGGCAGACAAGTCCTGTCTCCAGATGAGATACAAGAACTTCCTGTTAAAAACCTACTGCGATACCTAACCGCTGTAGGGATTAACAGGGAACTGTAATAAGGGGCGTTCACAAAAGATCAGCGATGGTCGAAGTGGCACAGACGCAAATCTGTTAAGGCCCCAATCACCCAATAATAATAATACACTGATGTTTTCTAGCATATGGCACTAAATGTATACACTGAAATTGATCCGATGGTTACGCGTTAGCAACTAATCAATCCCGCCTTTTATAACGGTTGTCTTATTAGAGGCATTATGACATTATTGCGCGTAGAACTTGTTGACGTAATTGTTTTTTGTAACGATGCTGCTTCTGTAATAACAACCATATCTGACATGCCTTGTACTGTTAGCTCAGGAAGATTTATAAGAGCTGCGTCATCATCAGCCTATAAACGTCCCACTGCAGGGCACAGGCCACCCTCAAGGTGTATGGGCATTAGTCCACCACGCGTGCCCAATGCGGATTGGTAGACTTCACATTCACATCAGAATTTCTTCTTCAGTGTATGCAGGCTTCCTCACGATGTTTTCCTTCACCGTTTGAGAGCAGTCGGTATTACGTACATAAGTTAGAAAAACTCATTGGTACATGGCATGTTGTCCGTGCGGATTCGAACTCGGACCCCCATAATTGGGTGTCCATACCTCTTCGCAACGCGCCACCGATGATCTAAGAGCTGCGTATACGGACGAATTAAAAGTATGAAATAGATGAGTACCTATTTACCAATCACAGAAATTATTTTCTTCATTATTATGGGCGGTATTCCAAAACTATCAAAACACTTGTCAAAGGGTTGATGCTAGTTTTTCTATTATTTGGCTTCATCACGCTTTTTATTTAACATAGGTAAAATACGTCTTAAGCCAGTAGACCAAAGTGTCAGAGTGGTAGCCCAGGAAGGGACAGAGGTCAGACCGACAAACAGCACGTTGGTCGGATGAGCTTTGTGAGGGTGATGGTCTACAATGGATCGGATTAGCACAGGAACATGACGAATGGTGGTTCTGAGCTGGTAAGACGAATAATCAACAAACAACAACAGCCTCAGCAATGGGGATGAAAGGGAAATGATCTATACTGACACAGTATTCCAAGCCTCCTTGTAAGTCGTTGTAACTATGAAGTGGTGTACCTCTAGACTTCATTTAAATAAGGCCGTTTTTGGAAAGCACCTCTTCTATTCGTAGACTTCCCATCTTTGTATGATGATAACTGTCCATCAGAAAGCCGACATTTTGAGTTCAATACGAAAACCGTCAGGCCGTGAGAATTTGTATCTTATAGCAGTATAACGAGCTGAGCTGAATATTTCAAATCGTCAGGCTCCTTTCAAGCAATGAGTTCTCGTTAAGTCTGGCATTTTAATCGGCGGAGATATGGTCGATATTGGATTAACAAGTTGAAATAATTTGTGGCAATATGGATTTGAGGGGTTGATGGTTTGAAGGACTTTATTGTGGACACACGACACTTTGTAATGTACCTACTGACATCCATACTTTTAAATAAGGCTGAAAAGGCATAGGCTGAAAAAAAGTTGTTTCTCTTCTTGGTGCAAGTCAATCTTATATTGGACCGCTGGGCTGACGACACGATAAAGGTAGTGGGGAGTGACTGTATGAGGAAAGCCGAGGATAGAGTTTTGTAGCGGACTTTGGGAGAGGCTTACTTCATCAGTGGAAGATGATAGGATGTTTTTCTTTCTTTCTTATGGTGTGGGCAGAGCCTTGTTGTCAGAGTTTTTTCAGACCGCCGTACGGCCTCGGACGTGGTTTTTATGTAACGACTACTACCACTAGAGATAGTAGCCGGGACCAACGGCTCAACGTGCCATCCGAAGCACGGAATCATTTCTCTTTTCAGATAGGATGTTAATGATGATGAATCCTTTATTGAAAAACTTTTGTAATAGCAAAAGACTTCACCTGCATCAGTCAAATTTACAATCACTTTTGCTTACAGGTAGGTAAGTAAATTATTAGAACAAAAGCTATTTCTTCATCCCGGACAAGTCAAGAATCATAGAATTTGAGACTAATTGAAACACAGTCTAAAAACCAAGGAATGAAGATCAAAGCAAACAAGCAATGTTCAGTTATACGCAAGTTTACAGAAATCAGAGCAGCCTTCCGTTTCCCATGGCAGTTAGTAGGTACTAAGGAATTATGCGTTGAGACTTCGACCGGAATCCTGTACACAAGTAAAGGCTTATTTGCTAATATAAGTATTTGGATTAACGAGGGTCCGCAAACGGAATGTTTATTCGATGTCCATCAACACTAGACCCGTCTAGGCATTTAAGTGTACCGTTGCAAATCGGTTACGTACGGCGAACCACAAATGTACTGCCTACAAATTGTCTTCCATTATTTTGCTCCAAAGGTTCAGTTTGGACTGAAAGAAATAACTTATGTGGCGCTTTGTATTAACTATAATTATCAAATAACAGTGGGTTGTTAATTGCAATAATTATTATTCATCTTATAGGAGTTGAAATAAGATTCAAATTGGGGTAAATAAGCAGCCGTAAAACACAGTCACTAATTTGATCGCATGATTGATTCCCAGTTTTCAAGAATGCTTCAACCAACTATTAAAGGTTGACACGATAATAATTTGCACGTCAATAATAACACTTTACTGTTGGACATACTAAAAAAACTATACTAACAGAGTTCATGAAGTGCCGAGCAAATATTTTTCCTTTTGTTCGTATGTACTAAACCAACTATTAAGAGTGTCTACAAAAACATAAAAATGAACAGGACACTTGTGTTTTAAGAGACAATGACCAGTTATATCAACGTACTCTGAAACAAGTAGGTAGTATAAAAAATTTGAATTTAAATAAAAAGTAATTCGGTGCGAAATACATTTAATGCAAACGCTTTTATTGACTTATCTAAGTATACTGAATAGGTAATCTATGGAGAAAAAAAAAGAACTGTCGACTTTATACTTTGACTACTTATTATTTGACTAGTTACGTGTGTAATTTTACTAAAAAACATTTCTGCCACTTTTTGCGGGGGGCGAGGTAACATGAAATCCGCAACTTTGGATTTTATTCCCCATAACTTTAGATTCTAATTTTGATTGTTAAAAATCATGAAAGCTAGTCTCGTGTGAACCCCAAATGTTCTAAGTTCGAAATTATTGTTTCGCATTTATAGACTGTCTCGTTTAGTGATAAGGTATAAAATTGAATGTAAATGCACATGATTAATTGATCTTATACCGTGGCAGAGGGGAAATGCTACCGCAAGGCTAGTCCTTATAATAAATAGTCAAAGAATTTATATAAAAAAGTCAATGACACAACTTCAGAAATAAGCTAGGTAATATAAATATACAGGGTGTATGATATAAATATCATTAGCATTCTTTTAAACTAAGAGTCTACTCATCAAACTGAACAACTTTTACTGTGGGAGCAAACCGGTCGGAGGAACAAAATAATCTACATTTGAGTCGAGTAGGCAAACGCGGGCGCGGCGGATGTAGTTTAGGAACAACAGATTTTTTTTGCTTCGATCGGTTTGCTACCATAGTAAAAGTTGTTCAGTTTGATGGGTAGACTCTTAGTTTAAAAGGATGCTAATGATATAAATTTCACCCTGTAGATAGATATTCCCAACAAATAATGACAATCATTGGCTGAAAATGGATTAGGTACCTTAGACATTAATTAATATTGTATTCTGTTTCCTGCGTTTGTCATAGCATATGCGATAAATAATGAATTAGCAAACATGGAAGACAAAAACGGTAGTAAAGTCGATAAATTCAAATGCGGATACAATTTCAGTTTTTGCTCAATTTTATATTACGAAGAAAAAGCATATAGTCTAGGAAAAATACGGTTTGAGATTGCATTAAATACACTTTAGTAAATTGTGTTTGAACTAACATTTCTGTTAGTTTATAACACTCGTGACGAGATTTCATGGTTGAGGACCCTGAGAAATACCTTAAAATCGATATAAATGTACAAAGGGCAAGCTTATTTCTTAAGATATTTCTTCCAGCATACCAGCAAAAGAGACAGGTAATTATCACAAGGCAAATTTAATGTGTACAACCAAACAGTAAATAATTAAGTTTTGAGGTTATAATTTTTTTATACTTACAAAATATTAAATATCTACTCAATTTTACGATATTAACCGGGGATTATTATTGTTATAAGTAAAACGTATTGAACTAAGCCGTCCTGTACAAAATCACCAGTTTTCCATTTTTTGTTCGTACCTAAATGTAATGTTTTGTAAATGTCTTAATTATTCCGTAATACACAGTACAAAATCGGGGATTATTAAGAATTTATGTTTTTCAGGTATGTATCTACTAATATTTCAAACTATCACCTAAATTGCAATTAATGCAACCTACTCCATACAAAAATCCGTAGATTTCCCTGACTAATAATTCAGTCACATTTACTGATAAGTACCTACACAATGATGTTACTTTCACAATCGATAATCCAAAACATAAACATTTTCGGTTTCGAAGTGATCGTATTTTAAAGATTTTGTATGCAAGTTGCATTATGACGTTTTTTTTCTTATCTTTATGAATGTTTAAGATGACTCTTATAATGGTGAAGATTCATAAAGATAAGGTAAAAAAATGTATCGTTATACTTCCGGAAAAAACTATCTCTGACACGCATTTAGTAAAAACATTCGGTAAAAATTTACTTTTTTTTAAATAATAATAGGCAATTTTTATCCCGCTTCAAAGAGCCCACATTGCAATTTAAGTAGTTTGGTAAAATCCAGACATAAACTCATGACCATATTTCCTTTTTGGGTAGGTAGAACCAAACCTATAACAACCTTTTGAAGGGAGTAGTACAATCAAGGTTTTAACTTTATGTATGGTGGGGTATTCTTTTAAAAACCAATAAGCTTTCGCGCACTGCTTGGCCCACTTTGCAATCTCGTCTTCAAGGGACGTTTACGTTTGTTAGTATAAGTTATGGAACAGATATACCATACCTCTTCTATTTTTGGTTGATATCCCACAAATCCGCACTAAGCGCCTTTCTGATTCTTTTATAATGCGCACAGCCAAGGAGTACAATGCCCTGCCTGCGTCAGTATTTCCGAGCGCTTACAACCCGAATTACTTTAAAGTACGAGTGAATAGGCATCTTCTGGGTAAGCTCGCTACATCTTTTACCCCATCTTTGTCCTGAGGACTGGATTGAGGTCAAGAGCAAACCCATTTGAAAAAAAAAATACCTATCTAGTTTATGTCACCTATAACGTAACGTAAAGTAAACAATTTCCCGCTGTCTCCCGTTACCATGTCAGCGCCCGGTCGCGTGTCGGAATCCGCGAAGGCGCAGTCCGCCGACAAAACGTCATCCGGCCGCAAAAACCAAATGCAATATGTATTCGTATCGGATTGGGAATCAACACCTTCCGACTACGACAGCGTTACAGACGCTGTTCTAGCGTAGATGTCTGAATTTTGAGTAGGTACGCATAGCCCAGTCATATTACGGAGTTTTGTTAGGCGGGGTAGGGAATAATTACTAATTGGACTTTTAAACTGTAACCGGAACTATTAAGTGACAAAAGGACTGTCTTAAACCATATTTAAAAAAAAATCGCTACGCAACATAGAAATCAAAATTATGTGTCCCAGAAGGATTTTAAATTATTAATATTAATACCAATGCACTCATTTGACTTAGATTTAACAACATAATTTTTTTTTAAACAATAAAATAGGCAATGAAATTTAAAAATGAGGTATTTATTAGAAAATACGAATGTATTTTTCAAAACCTTCTAAGTAGATAAAAATATTCACACCATGTTTGTAGTATGTATTGGTAAAGCCTTAAATATGTGCAAAAAAGAATTTACCATCAGGTTTTTTAGAACGAGATAATAGCTAAATTTTCAAATTGGAACTGTCGCTGACGTATTTTTTTTTAAATTTTGGTACATTTCTAGTCTCAAATTGGCTCTTCAATATTATACCGAAAAAAATGGTCATTACTAATTATTCCCGGCTCAAACCGTAAAATGACTGGGCTACACAGTCGATAAATATACGGTGTCAATATGGTGTCAACGTAAATACGTTTTATACTTAAGGGGCCATAGGTTCAGACGAATATTTTCTATGAGAAACGCGATTGCCCAGCCCTTCGAAAAGTGCGTGCGTGTACAGTATTTTCGATTAAAAAAAATTAACAAAATACTTTTTATAGATTTTTTTTTATTATTTCACTAGGTAAACTAATGGTGAATATGAGAGCATAAATACCAAAAATTGGAAAAACTATTTTAAATTCTTCTAAAACGAAAAAAATGTATAAAAATACAAGAAAATACGTCATCTTTGTGACAATTTTCTATCGAGTAAAGTGATTCCAATCGTGTATTCAATTTATGATTTCACTAGAAAAACTATCCAAAAATACTGAGGTATGACTTTGGTTTCGATAAATTGTTTAAATCTAGACGAAAAATGAGAAATAAAAGATGCCTCTAAGGTGTTTCGTCCTACCATAGGGCCTTAAGGTGGTTTAAGATTAAGACCATCATAATGAATATTTTTTTGCAATGTTACTGATATTGAAATAGCAAAAAGACCATCCCATAGAAAATGAGTATCAACAGTTTAGTTTACTAAATACGTAAGTACGTATTTACGACTTCTACACTATTATAAAATTGTACCAGAAATCGTGTCTGTGCATTAAAGATATTTACAAAAAAGGATTACGCTGTTTAGGTGTCCCTAACTCCAGATCACAGATTTTTTTTTGAGTTTTTGTCTGTCTGTTTGTTCAAGCATCACGCAAAAACTACTGGACTGATTTTGGTGAAAATGCATGTGTTTAATTAAGAGGCTGTGTGAAAAAAATAGGATTCTTCAAAGCGTCATATGTCATGAAGTACTAACAGTAGGAGTATGAATTGCGGATATGTGTAAATTGAACATATAATTGAAGTTTTGATTAGATCCAAAACACGATTAAGACACATTTTCTTGATAGAAAAACAAGCCAAAGTAGCCTCCGTTTTTATTTATAAACGCTTGGAACTGCTAAACGGTGAATAATATAAACACGAGACTTGATTTAAAAAAAGAGATTGATATTTTACAAATTTTGATTAGAGTAGAATTGAACTTACATAAATAGTACAATCACAATTAAATAAAGTTTTTTTTTACGTTTGAGTCGTTTCAGTCGCGCGCGCCGCCCCATCTCTTTCTCTCGCATCAGGCAGTAATATAAGCTATCACACGCCCATTTCGCTCCAATTATTTTTTGACATAAGCCCTTAAAAGTATAATGTTAAAGACTGATATAAATATATTTTATCTCCCTACGATGACGGGAGCCGGTGCGGACGAAGTCTCGGGCAAAATCTAGTTTGACATTAAATGCCTGTGGACAGCAAGAGTCGCCATCTAGATGGGTACCAAGCCTTTACAACAAAACAATAAAAATAATAATAATAAGCCCGCAGGGCAGCTTGTGGCGAGCTGTTGGTGATTGGAGACACCACGGACCCGATTCTCCAGAGCCCCGATTGCTTTGGCCCTCACCTCCTGTCTTGCCTTAACCGGCCGGCCAGGAGTGGAGTCGCAAGAGCGGAACCTATGCTTCAGGTTGGAAGTGTAAAATGTCATAACGCCGGGACCTGCTGACTGGTGCGCTTAGCACCGGGAACCGGCGCCCGCAGACTCACCTCTCTACAACCTTAGCCGCTCACTAGATGTTTCCGCCTTGTCGCTCCTTGCGAGCGGCCTTTTTGGGGGGCCCATCAAATGAGTTGGCAAGTCACCGCCTGCTATTTATGACAAACTAGAGACATTTGTTACGGTAGGCGTCCCGAGTCTCTCCGCAATAACCCAGATTTCCCGGCCCACCCAGTTCACCCCCCATAACCCTAGTAGTTTTCTGTCCTTTCTACAATAGTCTGCACTGAACGTGGTATGTCTTCTGGTGCATTTCCATAATGCTCTCAGAGATAGACCACGCTTGGTGCAACCCATCGCATTTAGATAAAAGTGTCTCAAAGGGGCCTCTACGTGTTGGACCTGTGTCCCCTCGCAAGCCTTCCAAAGGTCCGGGCTACGGCCCGTGAGTAAGCCTTTTACAGAGATACATAATAATAATAAATGCCACTGGCAATCTTACCGGTGACTTCACCGTAACCACTGCGTGTGAAGACCTCCACATTGCAAGTCACACACAAAACATTCTAAAACTATCTAGTCTATATTTATTGTAAACAATATATTCACGACACGTAACTTCTAAATTACGTTTAGTTAAAGTGTTTGACACCTGAATTGGTTTGAGAAATGAACTACGTACTTTATTTCGTAACCCCCTTACTCTGCAAAATTTTGTACAGGTAGGTAATAGGTAAGGATTTCCAAAATACTTACCTACCTAAACTAGTTGTCATAAGTATGCTTATAGAAGGTGTAACAAAACACCCTAGTAATTTTTTAGCCGTGGTTTTTTGTATGAAACAGCTGATTTTATTAATTTTTTCACGATGTTGGGTCTACAGTGGTGTTACACAAGTAAAAATAAAAATTGAAAACTTTTAAGAGGGTGGTTTAGACCAACAAACTGAACAACTTTCACTACGGGACCAACATCGAAATAGCGAAAAAAAAATCTTTTGTCCCATACATTTAGCTCGAGTAGATCTGTAGTTTAGTATGGAACATCGCAAACGCATCGCATCATGGCGATTATGGCAAATCTCCTCATTTTGGGGGAGGCCTATATCCCTCTATCGGCTGATATGATGATGATGGAACATCCGATTTTTTTTCGCGATTTCGATATAGGTCCCGTAGTGAAAGTTGTTCAGTTTGATGGGGGTGGCCCCTTAAATGTTTATTTGTATTTTTGTAACACACTGTATAATGAAAGTGTTTCTGTTTGAGGGTCTAAACCAACCCTTTAAATATCACTAGGGTTTCTTGTTGCACCTGTATGATGCCCGCATTTAAAAAATTTTGTCCCTCGATATACAAAGAGAATGTGAATATCCAACGGAATTCAAGAATACAATTACCAATTCAAGAAACGTCAAGTCAATAGAGCAAGTCTATTAGGAACCCAATCAACTGTGAAATACTTACACAAACGTTTGCATTCAGCGCGAAAACGCTAACTAGTTGTTTGCACGATACATTACGTTATTCGCAAGTGACAATATTGTCATAATAGACTTGAGCCTTAACACACTATAATATTTAAGCAGTAGCCTCAATACATACTAGTATACACACATAAATAAAGTAAAGAGAATGATCTTTTTTTACTGCAACCATATTTTTTAAACAAGCAGCCTTGATACTTTGATACATATCAAGCGTATTCAGGGTTTCTGAATAGGTACCTTCGAATTGATGGCTAATGGGGCCGAAGAGCTCTCGAGTTGCGACCGCGTACCGGAAAGCGCAGCGTGGGTAAGCCACCACAAGGTGGACCTACGATCTGGTGAAGCCAGCGGGAACTCGTCGTTATTGTGGCGATTCTTGGCGGAAGCCTATGTCCAGCAGTGGACGTCTATAGACTGTTATGATGACTTTCGAATTGAGCACACGCTGTCACTTATGTAAGGAAAAGGGCCACTAATAAGATAGCTTCATGATCATGAACAACATGAAGCGAGAAGTGAATGGAAAAAAAAATACCGATAGCTCAGCTCGGGTGAACAGGCACTTTGTAGTAACCATGGTTGAACATCGTCGTGTGCTTAGTTTCGATACTGCTTGATTAACCCATATGGGCTTTGTAGTAACGGAAAATTAAACAAAAAAGCTGTAGTCATTGTTAAGTAAACCACTCATGTACAAAGTCGAGGTAATTTATGATTTAACGGTAACTTCAAATTAAAAGAAAATGTAGAGGTACATGTTACGTAGATTGTGTAAAGTTTTAAAAAGATTCTTTGTAAAAAAAGTTTATGTGTGGGTTTATGTTACTAGAATAGCTTTAACATCAGTTATATTGTTGAACCATTTTATAGTTGTATCATCATCATCATCATCATGGTCCTTATTTTTCATCTAAGTAGATGTTTCAAACAGCACCTGTTTGGTTAAGACACCGACGTTCGTGGCTGTATATCTACGCCAATTCGGGAGCGACAAGACCTGCCGCATTTGCGGCACTTGTGCTAAGTGTTGGTTGGTGCAGGAGCTTGTATAGTTAAGCAGTATTCAGTAAGCAGTAGTAAAACCAACATAAGCTGGCCTCGCGACATTATACGTTACTAGACCTACGCGCGGCCAGCTTATTTTGGTTTTATATAGCTTGATGTGTCGCGTACATAACTAAGTATTTCATGTTTTTGTAAGTATAATTTGAATGACTAAACACATAAACATGGTTTATAAATGTATACAAGAGGCGACTAAGGGATAAGGGTTTCATAAAGTTTTTTAGATGACAGACTAGCCATATTCTGTCACCAGTCAACACATTATTCCATCCTGAAAACATCCATACATCAAAATAAATAAGTACTAAATAATGAGCCTCAGATATATAGTAGTTGTATGCAAAGTTTTCAATCAACCAATAGTAGACTAAGATATAAGTGTAATTTTTGCAACCATCAGCAGCAAGGCTGATGCAGTGTTTATGGTTTGTAGAGCATCTCTGTGATGAGGATGGACTAGGTCTGCCTGCTTAACTCTAGTCGGTTTAGGAGTTACTGATGTTTAAAGGTCAGTAAAAAATTTACGATCAGCTGCAAGGCTGATCGTATGATATTATTGTAGAATGCACTGTAGTTATATGAACAGTACAAAAACTGACATGGTTTATCAGTCGGTTTAGGAGTTAATCATAATCTCCTAAACCGACTGGCAGCTCATGTCAGTTTACTGGAGTTATGCAGGCAGACCTAGTCCATCCTCATCACAGAGATGCTCTACACCCCATGAACACTGCATCAGCTTTGCTGCTGATGGTTGCAAAAAGTACACTTATCTCTTAGTTTATAGGGAACTAGTGGGGATTATATGGTCGTGAGTGTATGTATGTAAAAATAATAAGGTAGAGCCACCTAACGAGGAACGGTCGATATCGTGCAAGACGAAGATTGAATGCTAAACGTACCTTTATAATAAACTTGTACAAAACCCATTTCAAAAGGCATAAAATTTTATTCGACATCATTTTCTAAACAGAAAATCCATAAATTGCATTGAAATGACTTCACTGACGACGAACGCGGGAAAAGGTCTATCGTAAGAAATGTCGGCAGATTTTATCGGATGTCTGACACTTCACATGGAAGTCGACGACTATCCGGACATACTGCGGCGCAAAAAAGAAATCCGAGTGAAAAACAACTATCAATGCACGTAAACGGACATTTGAAATCGTTTTAACGTCAACTGCCATGCCAACCGATGTAATACATTGCGTGTTTTACATAACATTGATTGGACAGTTGTACGTTTTGTTGTGTGTGCGTTCTAATGAACGATGATTGCTTAATGGAAACGACCGGCCAAGTGCGAGTCGAACTACTCCGAGGATTCCTGACCACTACACAATATCTACTTACGAACAAACATTTTTGTTTTCTCCGGGACCCTTAGCGAGAGACCGACTCACTCTTGTCTGGTTTTTATTATTTTTCTCTATACTGTAGAGTTTGCACTATTATTACACAAAATCTAACGTTTGTAGGTATGTGTTACCGTTTTTACGATAGAACCAGAAAAAAACGTTGAAAAAATGGGGACCCCTCTTAATTTTTTTATTATGGCACAATTTAAAATATTCTGTAAAAATTTTAACTGGATACCTGATACCACGGACGGAGGGAGGTGTAGGCTAAGTAATAGGGTCCCGTTGGCACCTCTTTGGTACTGAACCTTGAAACCAACCTGAAACAATCGAAATGGAAAAGATTTATTTATTGTAGATATTATCACCGAGTCCACGACTTTTTATTTTATTCATCTGATGGGAAGTGTAGAAGAAGCCGGGGATGTAGCGCGCTCACCCAGAAAAAGCTTATTAACTCTTCTTTTAAAAATATCCTGATTGCATTTGCTTGGAAACACAGACGCATGGAGTGAGTTCCAAACCTTACCGGTTCTCAGTTCGTGTTTCAAAGATATTATTTTATTCCATACTTAAGTCGATATTTTTGCCAATTAAGTACCGTAGATTAAACATTAATGAATTGACTATCCGTAAACGTTCACAAACTGAATACCATGAACCTAATGAATGGGGAACAAAGTAATTTATTATGTCGTAAATTATTTCGACATTTTCGATACGTTTACGATAAGCATTCGACTTCTAGAGTAGACCACGAACTTTCAGGCCTAGTGGGGGACGCCCTGCAAACTACTGAACAGGCGACCTAAAAAAGGCAGCAAAGAGCGACTGGTTGAGGAAGGCCGAGGATAAAGCTTTGTAGCGCACCTTGGGATAGGCCTATGATCAGTAAAGGACCAAGATAGGCTGATGACGTGGCCTCCTGTTCAAGTACCTATGCGAAATTATTCAATAAGCCAGAGTGCTATATTGAAGTAAATTCCAATCTCTCTCTACCAAGTGGTTTAACCTAGGCTACTACTTAAGAGTTATAACACGTCCTTCTAGTGAAAGCTAAGTGTAATAGTATAATTTAATATTTAATTTCTGGCTATAAATCAGAAAATACTCTTCAATTTGTCACTAATACTGGCTATGCACTGATCGTTGGAGCCCCAGGCATCAAGTGCCTTCCGTGTTTGTTTGCTCTGATTTAACTATAATATCTGCTTGAAATCATAGGACAGTTTCAGATTTGACCAAGTGCAACACGATGCTTTTTAAATGCAGTTTGATATTGATCTATTCAGACCTCAATCCTCAACCCTCAACCAAAGGGCGATACATATTATCTGCTGTGAATTTTGTGTTGTATGTACAGGGTATAAGTGACAGCCTAGCAAATACTGATACGGTAAACTCAGACCATCAAACTGAACAACTTTCGCTATAGAGCCTATCTCAGGAGACGCGAAAAAAAATCAGCTGTCCCATACAAAACTGCAGTACCTACCCGACTCAAATGTATGGGACAGCTGATTTTTTTTCGCGTCTCCTGAGGTAGGCTAGGTTATTTAGCTGTTTACCATAAAATGCAGTAAGGTACTCGATATTTTAAATAACAAAAAGTGACTTGGTATCGCTTTGATCTCGCTGCGCCATGTCTGAAATAGCCCTAACTATCAATATTTCCAATCCTCTACCGACCACCCTAGAAGATGAACTCGACTACTTTCTAGATTCCAGACCGTGTTAGGTTGTAACAATATATTGATTCTCGAGATGTTATCTTATATGCTCAAGTAAACGTGAAAGTGTAGCAGTTGGATTTAATTTTGAATTTCTCCGCTTCACTTTTGCTAGCAGGATCGTATTGTCATCGTATCGAGTAACACTTCAAGGTGGGGTTTTGAACACCTGCGTTATTTATCGTTTGTTGGCCGTAGTCCTACCGCGTAGTTCTACTAATATTAGGAAGAACAATTTTTGCCGGTGGTTCTATTAGTCAGACCGAAAACTATAGAACGCTGTCTTTAGATATTAAGACTCTATCTACAGCGATTTGAACTCATTTAGGAGATAGGTCTATAATTTTAGTTTAAAAAGGCTAGCGGATAGGCTCAGATAAAAAGGCTACAAAATCTGTTAAAATTCACCTTGCTCCGACCACACGCTTGAAAAGAAAATTGGTGATTGCAGCAGAGTCTCTATCTACACCGAAAGCCGAAAGAGGTTATCCCTTACGGGGTTGTCAGAATCTCTGTCGTTGGTCGTGAGTTGTAGTTGTATGTATTACTAGGACTAGATTGAGGTAAAGAGCAAATCCATATTAATAATATAAAATAAAAAATATATGTATGCAGATGTCATTAATATTTAATATCCTTAGGGTAAACAAGCAATAAAATTTTATTTCATTTAGTTTACTTGTGATATAATCTTGAAAAATCATAAATTCCTTGTAGCAATTATCCATATTGAATAAACATAAGCATTTTTTATATAATTTAATGATGGGTTCCTTTCTTAATCGTGAGCGTTCGATAAAAAGTGAAATTGATTTTTAAGTGGTGGTTGTAGTATGCTTATTTATAAAGCATAAAATTTGCAAATAGGCGAAGTCACTGATTAAAATTATTTTAAATCAATTACGGACTAAAATAATTTAATGAATTGTATGAATGAAATATACTTTAATTTACACCAAAACGCAGACTTAGTATGGTCAGTACAGTATCCGGTGAAAACAAAAAAATATTGTGTTTGTGTTAGCCATTACAGTACGACCTGGAAAACAATTCCGCTCGTCAATCTTCGTTTGCGCAGAGCAGGACCGAGTCCCCGACAAAACTTGAATTAATTTAGTAATCAAAGGGTGCAAAGTCGGATAGCAGCGCAAAGGGCGCGAAAACAAATAAGCCAATAACGTAAACGGATTGAAGGTAGCACATCCTGATTGGTCAACATAATTTCGCGCGGTATTAAAATTTGTCGACTGCGCAGGTACACACGGCGACACATCAAGCTATATAAAACCAACATAAGCTGGCCGCGCGTAGGTCGAGTAACGTATAGCGTCACGCGGCCAGCTTATGTTAGTTTTGTATAGCTTGATGTGTCGTCGTGTGTACATTGGTAAGACTTATAAACCTGGTACTACTGTACAAGGTTCTATTTATATCAATCAGTCTTTTAAAACATGATATATCTCAATAATCAATTAATCACTCATGTCGAATTGACTTTCATTAGATAGTTACTACAATGGAATTCACTTCTCTTCTTACAATTACTAACATGGAACATAAATTGAATCCATAAGGACCTTTTAAAGGAGGCGCCTTAATGTGATTTCTAGCAAAAAGTAAGCGGAACTTTTTCTGACGCTACTTAGTTGAACAAACAAGGAATTAAGAGAACATTTAAACATCGTTAGCGAGCAGATTTATTGCTTACATCAACATATTTCCTGCCGCCTAGCGCCTTATAGGTGACAAAAAAACGCAACTTTGTAGTTTAGGTGACATTGTTGGCAGTTTGGACAAATTGTTTTGCAGGTGATACAGTATTTAACACAGAACTTTATAAGAGGGGTTAGAAATGCAAAGTAGCGCTTTTGTTTCGGAGACGGCTGTCGCCACTTGTCTTCCCGCTCACGCTGCTACAATTACTCATGCCATCTCGCTCGCACCACGCCGCGCGCCTTATGGTGTTATGCAAATCATTGCATAACCTGTGGCGACACGTTCCACGCCTACTTTGCACTTCTAACGCCTCTTATTATGTTCTGTGGTATTTAACGTATTTGCGCATTACATCACATTCCATGATTTTTGGTGTACTCATGAAGTATATTTATACACTATACTATTTTAGGGAAATGTAATAATAATAAGGAATATTTACCTAAGGTGCAAAGATAGCAATTTTATTTTTATATTGAGAATAGTAATTTAGCAATGTCCTAAAACTCTTAGATACTTTGAATTTTATATTTATATAAATTAACGAGCGTTAACCCGCGACTTCGTCCGCACAAATTATATACCAGATTTTAAGTCAGATCATAAGCTATCAAACAAAAAAAGTTTCATCAAAATCGGTTCAGTAGTTTTTGCGTGATACTCGTTCAAACAAACAAACACACAAACAAACAGACAGACAAAAAATCCAAAAATTGGTGAAATGGAATCAGGGACACCTAAAAACCATATCGTAACTTTTTTTTTGTTAATATCTTCAATGTACAGACAAACTTCCTGTTACAGTTTTATAATAGTATATAGATATAGATAATATATTTTACACCCATAAAATTATACATTTTTAGATCCTCTACACCAAGGGGTAGGTATCTAGCTACCTCTCTGGGTAGTGGGTTAGAGACAGAATTACAGAAAGTGGAGATCCATGGTAAGTATTTGCTATGGATCTCCACTTTATTGATTCCTCTAGCTACATCATGTCATAGATTCTTGTCTATTTTGGCTACTATAACCATAAATGCTGCTTATGCTGTATAACAAACAGTAAAATAACGCTAATTACAGTCAAACTCACGTCCCTAAGCTGTATCTATAAAGCTGTAAGCCTATAGCTTAATTAAGCAAAATTTATAAGCTGGTGGCCAAACAGGAAGTCTGGAAGTTATGGTTTAGAATGACCCACTAGTTGAACTATGTTTATAGTTTGATTGTAATCAGTTATGATGCGTAACTGTGCGTTAAGAAAACTGAGCATACATACATACAGGGTCCTTCTTGATATGCTGACGGATTTTAAAAGGATAATCAGATCATCAAACTGAACTACTTTGTCTAAGACCAATATCCAAAACGTGAAAAAAAAATCAAGATATCTTTCCGTAGGAAATTGCAAACATACTCGTCCCAAATGTATGGGACAGCTGACCTTTTTCGTGATTTCGATGTTGGTCCCAGATAACTTAGTTTGATGGTAAGATCAATCCGAAGGACCCTATATACTCACGCGTGTGTCCCATCGTGCTGAATAGTAGAGTAGTACAAACAATCCTCTCTCAACCTCACTTCTCTTATAAAATGACAGTTGAATTATGAAATTCGATCCGTTTCAGCATAGATTGCTTGAGCAGTGAATGTTGAGGGTAAACTTAGTGAAGCAATTGATCTGTATTTTGATAAACATATACAAAATACAGAGATAAAAATACAAGAGGCACTAAATAAGGCGGTCTTATCGCTAAGAAGCGATTTCGTCCAGACAACCTTAGGGTAGAGGAAATGGTGAAAGAAGAATGGTTGGCGATGTTTCCAGAAAAAATTATCAAAAATGAGCATTTATCAGTAAATAAAAACAAAAAAAAAATTCTTTTGATCCGATAGCGTCTGCTAGATAGCCTTTCAGGTCACAAAAGTTACTATACTCAACTACAGTGTTTAATTATTAATTGGTGATCTAACAACAGTTATCATTATCACACAAAATAAAAACTCGGGTCTCTCGCGCGCGCAGATTATCTCTTGTAACTTAGTAAGTGTAAACGTTAATATGAACCACATACAAATCTCAAAGCATAACATTAAGGTCCGTGTTAAATGACTCTAACTTGAGTCCCTCGAGAATGAGGCGGCACAAGGCGGCAGCTTAGCACGGGATTAACTGTTCTACATGTTAACATCGCGATATTTTACTTCTACGTAGTAAATACTAGTTACTTAATACTAGCTTGCAGAAATACAGACGTTCACAATTAACATATACGATACTTAGAACCTGAGGGTGTGTCGTAATTTTCTAAATGAATACATTACAACTTTAGTTTAAAATGGAAGTTGAGAGCTGAGTTATAGTAACATTGTAAAGTCAAAGTAAAGGAGTTGGTTAGGCCAGTTTATTTCAAATGTATTTGAAATGAGACTCTCAGGAAAAAAAATCAGCTGTCCCATACAAAACTGCTGTACCTACCAGACTAAAATGTATGGGACAGCTGAAATTCGCGTTTCCTGAGGTAGGCTCCATAGTGAAAGTTTATCAGTTTGATGGTCTGAGTTCACCGTTTTAGTATTTGATAGGCTGTCACTTACACCCTGTATACAAGGCAAAAATTCCAATGGGTCATGTACGGTACACAACACTGAAAACATGGAACAAGCGAAACGAACTCGATGTTTCTCAGCACAACGAATCGATTATTTTCAGAACTGTCACTGTTGGGCTCGCGGACTATAGTTTGAAAAACACAGGGCTTAACAGCTTCAGTAAAATAGAAGTTTATGACTTTGCGAACTTGCAACTAGTCACCTGATGTGATAAATATCCTATTCCAGTTAAGTTAGGACAAATGAAAATATTACATAAATTATATTGATTAAACATTCGCAATTATCGAGAAAAATATGATGAATGTTGTCTCTGGAAAAGGAGAAGTGGAGTTTTTAAATAGATAATAATACTGTTCACTATAGACGTAATGCTAAATGTGAACCTTGCTACAAATTGGTAGTTTTGGCAAAGTTTCTAAGCACCCCAAAAGGAGATACGGTTGTGAGTCATATTATGTTCTGTACACGTTTACTAATAATAGCCCAGTCATTTTAGGGTTTGAGCCGGGACTAATTAATAATTGATTTTTTTTTCGGTATAATATTGAAAAGCCAATTTGAGCCTAGGAATATACCAAAATTAAAAAAAATCACGTCAGCAACAGTTCCAATTTAAAATTTAGCTATTATCTCGTTCTAAAAAAACCTGATGGTAATTTTTTTTTGCATATATTTAAGGCTTTACCATTATACATACTTCAAATATGGTGTAAATATTTTTGTCTACACTTAGAAGGTTTTGAAAAATACATTCGTATTTTAAGTAAAAATACCTCATTTTTAAATTTCAATGCCTATGTTATTGCTCAAAAATAATTTATATTGTTAAATCTAAGTCAGTCAGAGTGCAATGCCATCAAAATTATTAATTTAAAAGCCTTCTGGGACACACAATTTTGATTTCTATGTTGCGTAGCGAATTTAAACGTGCCTAACAAAACTCAGGTATTTTCCTATAAAACTCTTTCTTCTGATTGGTTCTAAAGAAATTGTGATTTTGTGACGATGACTATAATTATACTTGTTAGGATTATACTGGATTGGACTACATGTGTGGCTATATCAATGACATATTATTATTTAACAGCCACAGTTTAATTAATATACTGTGTTCAATTCAGAATTGTTTTTTTTTTATTAAAACCTGTATAAAGCCTGTACATCCAAGATAAAAATCTATACACAATTTTTTCTATTTAAAACTTGATCTAACCATCTCTGTGCCTCAATTATAAAATAGCAGGTAGTAGTTTTCTAATAGACCCTTCTGTTAGTTTATTCTATGCGCGTATTCTTCAGATATGAAGATGGGGGGTAATAATAGTAAATTCTACAGCAGCGCGACGGTACAATGTTGTATCAACTATCCACTTATCCACTCGTGTGTACACTTTACAATGTTATAAAATGCCTAACACGACTCGGAAGTGCTTATAGAGTAGATAAATTTTGAACATAAAACCTTTACGCTCTATTATATTGTAAGGTTTTATCTTTTCCGGAGGGCTTTCGATGAAATAATTATGGATTTATAAGACGACAAGGAGCTGTACTGTAAAGTGGTTAGCTTTAGTGGTCTAACATTTTATATGTCAATTTCAGCAGCACTTTAACTACCTGCCTCCGTGGTCTAATGGTTAAGAGCATTGGCACTGGATACGGAGGTCGTGGGTTCAATTCCCACGGGGGACACCTAGTTTATTGTCACTTTGTGCGTTTTTCCAGAGTTGGTTAGGACATTGCAGGCTGAATCACCTGGTTGTCTAAAAAGAAAAATGATTCCGTGCTTCGGATGGCACGTTAAGCCGTTGGTCCCGGCTACTACTATCTCTGGTGGTAGTAGTCGTTACATAAAAACCACGTCAGAGGCCGTAAGGCGGTCTGAAAAAACTCTGACACCAGGGCTGTGCCCACACGATAAGAAAGAAAGCAGCACTTTTGTTCTTGTGGAACTAATAAGGCTGGTTTTTAGTGTTCGAAGTATCGCTTCAAACATAAATGAGACGCGTTTAGTGCTAGGTTGATATAGTTTCTATAGGGGTGCCGTTGATAGAATCTCCCTGAGCAGGTTTTAGTGTTCAAACACTAAAACCCGCCTAAACGTTATCGTACAACACTTGAATTATTTCTTACCCTATTTCACTTACGCTCTTTCATAATTGTAGGTCTGTATATACAGAATGTAATATAAAATGGGACAGTCACTTAAAGGGGTGCTTCAAACCATCAAACTGAACAACTTTTACTATGAGACCAACACTGAAATCGCGAAAAAAAATCCGTTGTTCCATACAAAACTGCAAACATAACTCGACTGAAATGTATGGGACAGCTGATTTTTTTCGCGATTTCAATATTGGTGCCATAGAGAAAGTTGTTCAGTTTGATGGTCTGAAGCACCCCTTTAAGTAACAGTCCCATTTTATGTTACACCCTGTATATAGGACTAGGCTGATGACTATGGTAATTGTTTGGCACCATGAAGGTATGCTACAAAACTCTTAGTCAATCTGCATATTTAAACATTGGTAGATAAGTGACAATTAAATAAAGATATAAACAGCCGGTCGTTATGGAGATCCTTGGGGGAGGCATATGTCCAGCAGGGGACGTCCATCGGCTGAGATGTTGATGATGATGATGATAAACAGCTTATAATAAGAAAAATGTAACAATCTGCAAGAACGCTACAAAACTGTCAATCAAATCTTTAAACCGCCTCGTAAGTACAATTCCCACGGGAATACACGGGATAGCCTGTTCTAAGCATTGATATAAAAAACGTTGCTTTGCTTCTTGTTAACCATATACGCGTAGAGATAACAAAAAAGGTTATAACTACATCTAAAATAAATAATATAGGGTTAACCCGCAACTTCGTCCGCACAAATTATATACCAAATTTTAAGTCAGATAATAAGCTATCAAACAAAAAAAGTTTCATCAAAATCGGTTCAGTAGTTTTTGCGTGATACTTGATCAAACAAACAAACAAACAGACAAAAAATCCAAAAATTGGTGATATGGAATCAGGGACACCTAAAAACCATATCGTAACTTTTTTTGTTATATATATATATATCAATGTACAGACACACTTTCTGTTACAGTTTTATAATATAAATAATACAAAGAAAGAAGACTTGACTGAAGCAGAATTTGTTGATTGCATTGGGCCGATTAATATTGATCCCAGACAGTCCTTTAGAAATCTTATTGTTCTTTATCTTGTAGGTATATAAGCTGGTTTTAATACTCGGACTTGTAAATATATGAAGGCTAAATATATGTAAAAACATGTTAATTGTTTATTCATTCAAAAGCACAAATAATTATCTTTATTCACAAATGAACCATCGCATCCGGCCAACAAAGAATTTTTTTCAATTATTTTAGCCACCATCTGCCTCCTATCCACATTTCAGACATCTGACTGACTTTAATTATAAGTTTCAAGTGGTCTAAAGTAAAACATTTATAACGGGTAAATAACGTTTGGTATTGTGCAGTAGCCGATATTTCGACTTTGTTCCATATAAAAACTGCAGTGTTCACGAGATATCGAATTACAAACGCGGCAACAACGCACTTTAAAATTAATTAATAGCTTATTAGTTTAAATAAGGTCTCCACAAACGCATAATCACCAACCCTTAGGGATTAGTCAAAAGCTCAATAGTATATAAATAAGTAGTAATAAATATAAGTTTTCAGCTTCATAACTAGTTTATGTTACGTCGTCGTGTGTCTAGTTTATTTTAGTTTGTTTAGTTTAGTGTTATGTTTATTTTAGACATTATTTACAGATTAATTACGATATAAGATTATAATATACAGGGTGTAAAATTTAATACGTTACATATTAAATATACATTTTCATAACATAGACCTATGTTGTAGACATAGAGTCTGTAGAAAGGGTTTTACGCCTGCTGCACACATGCTGAATTTCGATCGGAAATCCCGAATCTGAATTAGGATTTTGTACCTTCATAATTCCGAACGGAATTCTAGAGGGGGTAAATCCATATGAAAACATAATTCTGATTAGGAATTCTGTATGTGTGCTTTTGTGGTAATAACATTTTTGGGAATTTCATAAAGTAACACAACAAATCTTAATCAGCATCTATTTTGTTTTTTTTGTTCATTTGTTGACACCTTGTATTATTCCAGTGAGCACGTAATGCCCAAAGACGGAACATTATTGAAGAGCGGCAAGTAATGCAACAAATAATACCTAATTAAAATAGTTTAAGTGTTCTTCTGTTGTACGTTTAAGGTCTTACTAATTAATGAGCCATACGCTGGTGTTCCAGTATTGCTTTGGTGTAAACACGGTGACACATCAAGCCATACAAAACTAGCATACACTGATAAAAAAATTTACTTAATTCAAGAGAAAAATTATTGAGCCAAGAACACCATTTTGAAGAGTTTGATAACCTTGAATCAAGAAGAAAAATTTTTGATCTAAGAAATTATTCTTGATTTAAGCTGGTTGTATAGGGGTCAATTTTATACAAAACTTTGGCGAAGAATACGCGTAGACGGTATTAATATAAGTAACTTTGTAAATATGGAAAAATAGTTTAGGAAATCTAGTTGCCGCGTCACAAATAAAATTTGCAATTTATAATATAATTATTAATACCGTCTACGCGTATTGTGCATCAAAGTTTTGTATGGACTGAAACCACCTTAAGTATTTTTTTCTTGATTTAAGAATTTCTTTACTTGATTCAAGATTATAAAATATGTACCTATTCATTGTTAGTTGGTTTTCATCAGGGCTGCCTCAATAAATACATACATTATTCTTAAACGTTTATCCAAAAGATGTTTACTGCCCCCCTTACTCGAATTTTTAATTGTCGATATGTCGAGATCAGTTTTGCCTAAACTTTATTGAAATAGAGTTGACATTTGAACGAAAACGTTTGCGATGTACAAGTATCTAAAATTGAAAGTCCGAGTAGACCCCCTAGGCATAGGCTTATCTCCACAATAATTTCTACAACCATTGATTGCACAGTGTTGTTCTTGTATATGCTGGGCACTATACAAATGACAAATGGTTTATTTCCTTTATAGGAAAGATACAAAGTGGTCTATCGAAAATTTTCGTTTTTTTCCATAAAATAATCTTCGTATTATTCTGTCATGAAAATTGACAATACATTTTGTAATACTAAATACAGTGTAAATATAACGAAAATCAAGGGACCATGTATTTTCTTTCGTAATTTTAGAGAATTTTCGTTATATTATAGATAAAAGAAAAAAACAAATTGAGGTCTAAACTCGAATAGTGTCTGCCTTATAGAGATTTTTTATTTTAAATCAACTCAAAGTGTCTAACCTAATTTTCAAGCCGTAAAAACATCAGAACATTTGAAAATACGCCATGTTTATAGTGTGCATTTGAAATTTACAATTTAAAATTTAAATTAACCACCAATAAAACTTTTTGAAACATTCAAAATAAGAATCATTATAGGTCAGTATTTGTGCACAGCCCTAGCTTATCTACGAGTATATCGAACGAATTGTACCTAGATATGAAATCAACTGAAAGGAATGCAACAGGATTATTTATTGCATTTCATATTCCATTAAAGCTCACTTATAATTGGATAACGAGCTTGTGTGAATTGACTCTAATCTTGATGCGGGTGACATTCGGCGACAAAATTCTTTTGCAGAATATCGCAGCCCATAGCGTTGCTGTGGTTATAGAATTACCAACTTTATTTATAGAGGAATACGGTATTTTTATTATTGAATTATGACAAGTCTACGTATTCACCAGCTATGTGCGAGGCGGTGAGTGTGAAAAAAGCAACCGATCACTTCATAATGAAAATAAAGGTTTTGAACCGGCACCCTAATCTTGGATAATAATGGACCTGGATTCTTCATGGCGCTCAAGATGAAATACAGCAGTCGAGTCAAATGTGATCTGATCTGATCTTATTCATTTTATGTGACTTTGACTTGGACCCTCCATGTCGAAGCACGGGAGCAACTGGGATGAAATACCACTAAAACAGTTACTCATCCAAGTTATATCCTGCTCGACGTTGCTTACACACACATACGAAATAGCGATCCGGAATCCTGAATCAGGATTATGATTTCGTATGGATTTTCCCCCTCCACAATTCTGTTCGGAATTGCGGAGCTGTCAAATCCCATACAAAATCACAATCCTGATTCGGAATTCCGGATTGAAATTCCGTATGTGTGTGGCGGACCTTACTGTTACGATAACCGAAGCAACGACACGTCTTGAACCCACGCAACATATTATATACCTAAACAAAAAGCTGTTTTCCATGACTTCGTCTGTGTAGAATTTATATGTCCTTCTTCAGGGTTGAAGCTATGTTTATACCAATTATCATCAAAATCAATTCACTGGTTTAACCGTGAAAACGTAAAAAAGAAACAATGATACTTTCACATTTATAATATTAGATTAGATTATGTTAAAATGCTTATGTGGATTATTATGTATGATATGATATTTAGAATATCTCCGATTACCCCCTTGAAGAATATAGTCGTGATGATAAAGTTATACTAAGAATATGCTTAGACTTCACTTATTACACTTTCCATACACTGATAAATAACAATACAATTTTCGTTCTTCAGACAAAAAACGTTGTTGATGTCTTTTGTATGAAAATAAAAATTCATTTAACAAAAATACATTCTTCTTTTTAGTAAAGATAATGTCAATCAACATTACGACGAGAACACCAATAGTGTCTGACCAACGGTCAGATTTCGACCGAAGCCGAAGCTCTTCTTTGGCCGCAGCGGAAGCCGAAGCCGAAGGTTTAATCAAAATTATTTATAAAATACTCGAATAACTGACTAAAACAACGCAAAATCTATACTTTTATTTTGCCGCAAACGTGTAGCTGTATAAAGAGTAGATTACCGCAGATGATATACAAAATTTATGTTATATTCATTCATGTCACTATTAATAATATTAATTGAGTTTAATCAAATAATACGTCTATTTTATTATAATTTGCACTGCCTCCGTGGTCGAATGCTCTCGACACGGAGGTCGTGGGTTCGATTCCCATGGGGGACACCTAGTGATATGTCACTTTGTGCGTTTTTCCCCTGTTGGTTAGAATATTGCAGGCTGAATCACCTGATTGTCTGAAAAGAAAAATGATTCCGTGCTTCGGATGGCACTTTAAGCCGTTGGCCCCGGCTACTATCTCTGGTGGTAGTAGTCGTTACATAAAAACCACGTCAGAGGCCGTAAGGCGGTCTGAAAAAACTCTGACACCAGGGCTCTGCCCACACGATAAGAAGAATATTATAATTAATTAAAACAATAACATTATTGTCATAAACCAGGTGGCTGAATACAAAGCTTCTGCTCAGGCTAAAACTTCATATGATTTTGGCTGAAGCCGAATCTGTGGCCGAATTGACCGAATGTAAATCTTCGGTCAGACACTAAATACTATACCTATAATGAACAAGATGTTTGCTATCACTTACAGGAATAACATACCTACTGTAGACACGTAGGTACCACAAATATTTTACTGTGAACCATCCGGTCTTTTGAAATGTTAATGATAATTAATTGACTTTTAAACTCGCATCGGAATGGATTAAGCGCTACAAAAGCCTTTAAAAAACTGCAACACAGAAAAAATTTTTAAAGTTATTTAGTCGTAAAGAAGTATTTTAAGTACATTTAAATACAGTAGCGTTTTGATAAGTTTAAGAGTTTTTTGTTCAATTATCTACAGGTAATGTTAAATTTATTAGTAGTTAAGACTCGTATGCCTTTAACATGCCCATTGTACAGATGTATTTTTTTATTCTTTGTACCCATTGTATACTGATATACACAGATCTTGGTATTTTGTTTATCTTAATTGTAAGACTACCTAGCTTCGTAAACAATATGTTTATTAGGTTTTTTTAATTTTGTATTTAATGCTTTATACACAGCGACAGTCTCATCATCATCAAGTTTTGAGTAAATAAATAAATAAATATCTTGGACATTGTCACACAAATTATCTAATCACATTTAAAGTACCTGGACTTGTATTATGATGACTAGACAACGATATAGAATACATATATAGATACAAACATCCATGACTCGGGGACAAATATTCATATTCATCATATAAATATTTGTCCCTTGCGGGATTCGAACCCGCGACCCTCGGCACAGCAGGCAGGTTCACTACAGACTGTGCTACCGGGCCGTCGATATGTATATATAAATGATAACTTGTAGACAAAACAAATAGTATTTTTTGATATTTCCCTGTTTTATAACAAGCAAAACTATTTTATGGTTTGTTGTTTTTTTTTATATAACACACACATACACAATCACACATCTGTATTTCGTTTTGGAGAGGACAGAATTTTAGTAACAATCTCGGGTTCAATAATAGGGTATTTTACTCTATTTAAGAAAATTCCTAAAAATATATGTGGTCCTTCTTAATGTGCTGACTTTTTTTTATAGGGATGATCAAATCTAGACATCTTTTTCTATGGAAATAACGTCGAAATCTCGAAATACCACGACTAAGAAACCCTACCATGGGCTAGTTCGACAAGCTCTTGGCCAGTTTTAAGTCTAATCATAAGCTTTTAAACACCGAAAATATCATCAAAATCGGTCTAGTAGTTATTACGTTTGTACGTAGTACTTACTTATCTCTATGATTACGTTATATTAGAACAAATGAATAGACTCTATGGAATAGACAGACAAAATAGTAGATTACACACCGAGGGCAGGAAAGTAAGAAAGGTCTCAGATCTCATGTAATTGTTGGCCGAGGCGAATGATTGAAATCTTTATTTGCAAAGAATAGGTACATTTAAGATCTTATGATATACATAATTATTTTGTTTCATATATTCTTCTATAGTACAAAGCATGCAAATATTAAATACACGTGATAATGAATTTAAGTAGACTCTAAAAATTCCTGCACACTGTAAAAACCAGAGTCAAGCAACCATTCCATCAATTTTATAATAATTTGTTTTACAGGCAGAATCGTGTTTGGTATCGAAGCCGAGGTCAACAAAAATGTGATCTGAGGCTTTCTTATTTACTGCCCGAGGTTAGTATACTATTTTTCTCCTCGACGGAGGCGGAAAGCGGCAATTTCGTTTAACGCCGCGGAACGAAAGTTGACGCTTCCCGCCCGGAGGGGTGAAAATTTATAAAATTGGTGATTTGGAATCTGAGACAACTAAACACCAATGTCGTAACCTTTTTTTTTAATTTATACATACACAGTTCTGTTACAATTTTATTTATAGACAAGACCGCAAGGTTACTGAATTTCATTTTTATTTTATTTTTATCAAGTTGTTTTGATTTTGTCGATACGGCAGAAAACTTTTATTCGTGTTACAGTAATTTATTTATTGTAAGCTCTATACAAATAGCATTGTGAATAAATTCTAGGTTAATTGGAACCATTAAACTGTATTGTTAGTTTTATTATAGTTTTATTGCAATTTGCATCGGAACCATTTCAAGATCTTGATGAAAAGGTTAATGCCGGTTATAAATATAAAGTTATTGATCAATCTTGCAGATATTTTTATTTTAACAATTTGTTTACACTTACACGGATGTTTACACATGCAATCTAGTCTCCAGGGTCTCTTCATAAATATACCTACATATAAGGCAATAAAATAAAAATAAAAACTATTGGGTGTAAAGAATCTGTAATATAAACTCTAAATACCTATAGTATTAAAATACAGTCGGGATTTGCATCTGCCCTCATCATTTCTTTTTCTTCGCTTACTTCTTCTAAACCACGCAACGGATTTTAGGGTTTTCATTGTCATTTAGGCTGAATCACCTGATTGTCTAAAAAGAAAGATGATTCCGGGCTTCGGATGGCACGTTAAGCCATTGGTCCTGGCTAATATCTCTGGTGGTAGTAGTCGTTACATAAAAACCACATCAGAGGCCGTAAGGCGGTCTGAAAAAACTCTGACACCAGGGCTTGCCCACACGATAAGAAGAAGATTGTCATTTAGATTAGAGAACTCATTCCGGAAGTTTTATGTGTATACTATATTTACTTATATTACATACGAGCGTTAACCCGCGACTTCGTCCGCACAAATTATATACCAGATTTTAAGTCAGATCATAAGCTATCAAAAAAAAAAAGTTTCATCAAAATCGGTTCAGTAGTTTTTGCGTGATGCTCGTTCAAACAAACAAATCCTCCTCCTCTATAAAGTCACGAGGCCTCAGAGTTATTTCATCTCTTCTTAGAAAATCCGGTACTGCATCTATCTTGTTAGTTTACAAACTTACATCTTCCAATAAAATAAATTGTAATCCCCTATTTGTAAGTAAATTTATCATAGGTGATTAAGGCCAATACGGTAAAAAGAAGAAATATGAAATTAACATAGCTCAAGTAGCTATGTTAATTTGATGCGCCTCATCTATTTACTTGGATACCACCTATACTAGTTTTTAAAAATAGAATATACTTGCAGGGTGTAAACTTAAATAGGTTCGTTACTAACTGTTTACTTGGGGGTCGCTTCTGACCAAAACAATCAAAACTGAACAACTTTTAATACGGGACGAATAATGAAATCGCAAAAGAAAAGTCGGCTGTTCCATACGTTCAGGACGAGTAACGATTGATTTTTTCTATGGAGAAACTATTTGAACGGTCTGAAGCACTACATGAAATATGGTACACCCTGTAAGCAGAGTTACTGAAACCGACTCCTTAATGGTTTCACATTTCATTAGATTCAAGATAGCCCCCTAAATGTTGGCCTGATTGCCTTTTATCAACAGCAGAAAAATCTATATTTTATTACAGTTTTATCTCCTCGAACGATTGTCTGTTTAGACAATCACTAAAACAAATAAATCATAGTTGAGAGCATGTGGAGGTTATCCACATTTTGAACTTCATCCTACAGTAAGATGAAGATAAAATAAGAAATTACTTAGAAAATTGGAGAATAATGAGCTAATAACATAATTATCTACCTCGCAGATCTAAAATTCCTACTCATTTCCTCTCACTTGACATCCGTGACCTCTGCAATCGCTGTAACTCCTATCACAACACTACATGCATTAATTTGCTTCAATTCGAATGCAACAACATTGTGTACATAGTTTGGGACAGTTACGCACTGACTGTTCATTCCACGTTACATTACACTTCAGAGAATCCTTATGCTTAGAATATAAGTATGTGAATAGCTTGATTTGCGTGTCTTCTGATACAAAACAAGATATACAAGGCACCTCACGTACAGAGCGTTACGGATATTTTAATTTTCAGTTCACACGCTGGTCTCTTTCAGACGATACATTAATATTAATAGCGTATAGCACAATATATTGCCGAAGGCGTAACAGTACATGCATAAGTACGTCATTCTTCAACTTGATCTCTTAACATACTAACATGGTCTAATTTTTCATAATATTAAGTAACGTTTGGTATACGAGATACAAATGACGCTTTGTAATAAATCTTTTAGGATTACAGATTAATAAATCGATGATAGCCCATACGGAAGAGAGCTAGCGCTTCAATCATGAGGCCGCGGTTCGATTCCTGGCCTGTACCACTAAGTTCTTTGGAATTTATGTACGGTTGTATTTATCATTTACTAGCTCGGCGGTGAAGGAAAATATCGTGAGGAAACCTGCATTCCCGAGAATGAAAAGAAAATACCATAAGTTCGGAGGTACGCGTAAAATATGGGTGAGCTTGGGGCGAACACAAAGGACCAGCGCTGGTCTCAGTGTTACAAAGACCCTTGCTTGCAATAGCCCAACCTCAAATAATCAATAATACCTAACTAATTAATTAATTTAGTTGATTTATACTTATTGTAACAGGGGAGAAACTGTCTCCCTATACACGGTTTTCCGACTTTGGGAGTCAGGGACTCAATCATTTGTGTACATTGTAATCAAAAAAGAATTTTTATTTTATTATTTTTATTTTTACAGAAGCGCCGTTGTGTCAAATGAAAATTGTCACATTCAACAAAAAATATTAACGTTATAGTAGTAAATTCTTTTCATTTCTCCATAAAACACAAGCTTCCCGTAAAAAAAGACATTATAGTAAAGAATTCCGCGCTAATCACGCCATGCACCACATTTGTTGGACAGAAATGCAAATTTCTAAACATTCTCTTGTAAATAACAATCGGATTCCGAAAGAAATATCTTACAGAAACCAACCGTCTACTTCCAAGAACAACGTACACCGCCGCAATACAGTAGCAATATTTGATTATATAATATTAACAGCTGATTATGCTCATTATATCTAATATCAGTTTTCTTCAGGTGTCATTGACCGAGTCGGCGCCACTACCCTACCTCGGAATTATAAAGCCTAAACTCCATCGCCAGCGGTAAACTGAACTTAAATTACAATCCAACGATTTTGACCTTGAGCGAGTGCATTATAGTTCTTGATATGAAGAAACAGAGTTTCTAGCTATGCCCCGAGGAACGACAAGTAACCTGCTCCAAGTTAATACCAGGGCGAGTAATGCTAGAGCCGTGTGAAGATAGTTTCTGGCTAAAAAACTCACTCGACGAGTGCTCGAATGCCGACTCACTGTTCCGGACAGCCATCGAAATGACGAAGCTTTTTGTGATTTGAGAAGCGATGTTATTGCAAATATTGGAACAAAAAGTAAGTGACAAGTTAATACCACAATTACATAAGATGTTTTTATGATTTTTTAATGCTCAAACATGGCAGGCAGACGCTTGGAATGCAATTTAAATAAGATATGTGCCGTTAATGGTGTTAGATCTTTATGTCATTAAAACATAGTTTGAATAACTTTTCTTTCTACAAATAGTATTATGAAATACATTGAGATTTCTTAAGATAAACGCTATGAAGTTAAATATGAAATTGTAATGTAGAAAAACCGGTTGCTTTACAAAAATGTTTTCGCATAGCAATGGATCACGCACTTAACTGCCCTGTAATTAAAGGCTATTAAAATAGACATATCTTCATAGTTGTATACATGCGATATCGATTGTTTTTGCATTAAGTCTTTAAAGAAATATTGTTCCAATACATTTTTATGAATACCTAATTAGTTTTGAATATGCTACCTATATTTTCCTTGACAGGCAAAATAAATATATTATATATTATATTATACCACTTTATTGTACACACTGACATAAAAATACATACAGTTGAGAAAAAAAATAAAAAAATAAAAAAATTAAAAAAATAAAAGTAAAAAAAAAGTTAAAAAAAAATTAAAAAAAAAACAAATAAATAAATGAATAAAAAAAAGAAAAATAAATAAATAAATGTATAAATGCGTATGTATGCATAAATGTTTGTAAAGATATTAAATTCAATAACACATTCTAATTAAAGTTTATTTGATTTAAAATTCATAATTTGACATGTTTTCCGCTTTGTTTATTACACAAATACATAGGTACCTAAATTAACGACCGTCTCTCCGACCAACTCCGACCATTTATCCCTTTGGTCAGACATATGGCTATATAACTGCTGCTGCATTGCTTGCTTTTTTATTCATCATCATCCTCATCCTGAATACGTCCCACTGCAGGGCACAGACCTACCCTCTGTGAGGTTTAATGGGCGTTAGTCCACCACGCGTGCTCAATGCGGATTGGTAGACTTCACATATAAGCATTAGAATTCCTTCTACAGCGTATAAAAGTTTCCTTACGATGTTTTCCTTCACCGTTTGTCGTCAGTCGGCATGGCATGTCGTTCGAGAGGATTCGAACCCGGACCCTCATGCCTGAGTCTCGCAACGCGCCACCAACGCTCTTGTTATGAAGTATATTATAATTCAATTATGGTAATATTTATGTTGTAGAATAAAATCAGTGTAGATTGCAATTTAATTAATTTAAACCATCTATCATTTCACTTCACCCACAAGTTACTATCCAAAAATATTAATGAAGCATAAATTAGCTCAGAGAGAGTTACCTACAAAAGATTTTTGCAAATGCAACAAGATAATTAAACAAACATCTTATTTGCAACACAAATGTTAAAATGTACTTTCACTGACATTACCTTTTGAATTAATACGGTAGCAATGGAAGCTGTATTTATGGCTAATTACCCGTAAACTTACGTGGTCAGATAATAATTATTGTTCATAGTGTTGTTGACCACGTTATGTAATAATAATGCTAAAAATAATCGTGAGAGATCCTAGTCGGTTGTAGGTACTTAGTATGAAAATGATATAGCAGGGATGATAAACGGAAAGGAGGAGAATAATTATATTAAGATTATAAAGGCTACAAGAAATCAATTCATATTTTATGATTTTAGTAATTTTCATTTATTTTTGCTCTTTGCTAGTTGCTCCGCCATCAGCTAATAACAGTCATTTTATAGAATATTAGAAATAGAAATCATTTATTGAACTCATGTTGTAACATTTTGGTAGGCATAGTACTTAAATGCTAGGCATAGTACATGAACCCTGTTAGGACACAGCAATCTTAAGTTAAATAAAATTAATAGGTTAAATTAAATGTTGAATTGGACATTCCATCTAATAAACAAACAAAATTGAAATACATACATCATTAAAATTGTAAAATAAAATTATTTAAGTCAATATTATGAAATTACAAAAAAGAAGAATAAAACCATTAACACAATTTAAAAACATTTCCATCATTAAAATTGTAAATTAAAACCATTCAATTCAATCAATAAGAAGCTGCTTAGTTGCTTTACGCGATAGTCTGCATATAATTTTTATGCCAATGCCCCTTCCTCTGGGTTCAAAGTATCTCTATATCAAACATCAAAATCGGTTCAGCGGTTTAGGCGTGAAATCGTAACGGACAAACAGGCAGAAAAACTTTAGCTTTTACAATATTAGTATGGATTTGGTATATAAAAACTGTAATGTGAAAAGTATTCAAGGAGTCTTACAATTCACCAACGTAATGAAGTATAATAGCATATACAATATTTCGGTATAATACATAAGCTATGAGTTACAAATGTGTTTTTGATAGAGACATAAACCTACGTTTTTCCATTCAAAAATAAATCTTGGGTCAAAAGGCTATTGTCATTATAAAGTCATAATTTGTTCAGCGAAAGTGTTCACAAGGCTCTCGAGGTTACAATAGAGTCATCTGATTCCGATTATAATCGGCGTACCTACATGCCAGCGTTATAAGGATTTTGACAAGACAATTTATTGTTATACACGCTCCAAATATGAAGACACACAAATCAAGTAAAATTAGTTCTTACTCCAAAGCCATACGTGTTATTTAGAAGAAGTTCGTTGAAGTATAAAGTTTGCGTGTACCGAGACCAATTTAGGGGGTCATTATTGCGAATAACAGACTGTATGCCAGACGAAGTTTTTCTACTATTACGCATAGAACTTTCATTCGATTAGTCGTGTGAATTGTGGAACACGCCTTTATTTTATTCTGTCGTGACATTACCGATTTCTAGAGTGGTCTGTTACCACAAATTTTAAAAACAGTGCTGTTTAACCTTTAAGGTTTTTTATTTCTTTCTTAATGCATTAGTCTAATCTATGTGGTAAGAAAGAGTGGATTTGTTCTTTGCATTAAACAAGAAGAAAGTGGTATTTATGCAAGTTTTTTTCCTAAGCGGCTCTTGCGTAAATTTAAGATACAGTCGGAAACAAAATGCATCGAACAAAGGAGGCTCTGAATGTCCTAATGAACTGTTGCTTTTTCTATGCACTATATCCGATACGATAGTCTTAAAAAACCGGCCAACTGCGAGTCGGTCAGCTGTTTTTTTTTTTTGCTTTGACAGATTTGCTCCCATAGTAAAAGTTTTTCAGTTTAGTTTTCCTTACACCCTGTATTTATTGCGTTTTTAAGACTGAGCAAAAACAAAAATAAACACTTTTTTGAATGCATTAGTATATTTCTTTTTGTTATTTTTATTATTTAATAGCAAATTCCAAATAATAACACATATTCTGTGAAAATTTTAACACACTATCTATTACGGTTTAAGGTTGATTCTATAGTAAAAGTTGTTCAATTTAATGATATAATCTTAACCACCACTTTGAACATTACTAGTGTGTTTTGTTACACCCTGTATAAAAGAAAATTAAAAAAAATCCCAGCTTATAAGGATCCATACGAAAAATGCAAAGCAAACTCCATCCCGCATTCCATATTATTCGTTCATTCATAATATCTTCTATTTTCAAAACAATCGTAGCCCGTAACTTACTTCAGACGTTCTCGGACTCTATGATTCGTCACGTCCGCGTCGCATGCGCACCTAGCAACAATTTTCACCATTTCTTTATGCAAAAACCACCGAGTACGAAAAAAAATTCGTCCTTTTCTATAAATGTTATTTGTTGACTTTTATATTTGTATACCAGTTAGCTTTATCCTGAGAATCCAGAGAATTATTTCTTAGCGATAAGATACTTGTGTCTTTCTCTGCATATTAAATTAAGTAATTCACACATTTTAGTCTAAACTGTAAAATAATTGATAGATTTTTTTAATTGACACTAAATGCTAATTTAACAATACAAAAATCCGATGATTAATTTTCAATTTTATTTATGTATGTTTCTACATATCTGTTTATGTATATAATAAAATTAGTAGAGACAAAAAAAAACATTTAATTTCCTTTAATCAGTCAAATCAGGCTAACTATTATATTCCGAAACATACTGAGTTTATCAATAGATTCAATCATAACATAATTATGTCAAACTCATTCATAACTTAGATACGTCAAAATTGATCGCCATCGCCGAATTTACGGTGATCAAAATGAAATTAACTCAAGCCAGATTCTCAAATTCGAATATACTAGGTATTTGTTCACTTAAGTATAAGCCGACCGGTCGTAGTTTTCCTTGCTCTGCGGCAACTACCTTTGAGTTTCCTTCAAAGTTGTTTCAAGATGCAAAGCTTTTCAGTACAATACTATCAGTGCGTCCTATGTTTCAAAAGGTTACCCACAATTTTATGTACAACATTTGTCTAAAGGTACATGAGCCTAACGAGCTAGTTCTGCCGCCGACTTCCTCATTCATACTATGTTAAAACAATCAAGAATATTGTATACCCTGCCTCTTTTTAGCATGTTGATAATTGTTCTTTTGACAATCGAAAATTAAATTTTTTCTTTCCATACAACAGTTTAACCTAACTTCAAATGTATCTTTTTTTTTAAATGACTATTACAGCTGTGCTCAGGGAGCAACTACTGCTTTTTACTGCGCACTATTAGAGGGACCACGAAGGGTCTACCGAGCCAAAAGAATGAACTTAACCAACCGACCTAGGGGCACCCAGAGGGGTACGGACTTCAGCATAGGACGTTGCTGGGGCTACGCGGCGGTTTGGGTAGCGGGTATCGGTGAGAAAAATTTATCTTTACCACAGTACCTAATCATATTCATAATAGAATAGATCGACGCCTAAAAGTTTCTCGAAAGATTCCAATTTCTCCCAGGATTGTAATTTATTTATTTCATCTGATCCTGATTCATATTCGAATGTAAACTGTTCGGAATTTATGCGTTGATTCGTATACAAACCTGCATGATTCCGACAAAGAATGGATCACCCCATTTCTTTCCATAGGTATCGTACGAGACGACTAAGGGATAGGGGTTTCTTATTTAGAGTATTTTTTGGACGAAAGACTAGCTACTTATATCACCACTTTACACGTAATTTCATCTTGAAAGCTTCATTATATGCTAAAAGTGATCATTGTTACACCTGCATGCTAGATAGCAGGTCCCTATTTATTAATAAACGTCACAATTGACAACATGCCAATTCAGAGTACATTGCTGAGAATGCTAGGACAAATGAAGCACTGTAAGTTTAGCGGCATTAGTAACCAGCAATGTACTCTGAATTGCCATTGTCAAATGTCGCATTTATTAAACAGGGCCCTGGCAGTTGTAGCAATGTTTTTAATAACCCCAAAATGTATTATGGTCGTGAGTTTATGTATTTTGTATGTATTCGTAAACGAATAAGATTGAAATTAAAAATTTTTATTGTGGTATACTTAAAATTATTCGTTGACGCTACGCTAAACTCTTACTACTTTGAAGTGAAATAAAAGTCTATGAAATCTAGACTTCTGTCTCTAACTGTCGACGTCGCGGTTCCGCACTATAAACTAGTGTCACCGCAAAGTCCAATTAAATAAAATTACATTTAAAATGCCTCACTTCTGATTATTTCTGTTTGTTTTCTTTTTTTCCAATCGTTAGACATTTTCTTTCACTAAGTTTTCGGTTGAATTGTACAATGTACACCAAACGTGACCTAAAAACTATGACTTTATTTATATATACCCGAAATGAATACACTTATGCGTTTATGTAAGAATAACAAAAGAACTAGATACTTTTTAATTGAATCAGATTTATTCAATTTGCGTCCTATTATATTTCTTTCATATTATATTATGTATTATATTGCATAGTTCAATTACTTGTTTTAGAAATGTAGAAAGCATTACCTACCTAAGTAGTTAAGATATTTTCCTTTGTACAGGAAATCTATTTCTGAAAACGATATTTTATCAGTCGCTTTTATTAAAAGATCACCGATCATTTTGTTCCGTTGTAACTTTTTCTTCTTTTTATTTCTCTGCATTATACAGGGTGTAAATATTTAAATGCGTACCTAACAATATTAAAGGGGGTGCTTCAGACCATTAAACTGAACAACTTTCATAATAAAACCAAAACCGAAGGTGATTAATAAATCTGCTATTCCTTACATTTGGGTCGAGTCGGTAGCCATTGAAATTTTTCTATTGAACAAGAAATTATTTTTTCGCGATTTCGATGTTATCTCCATAGTGAGAGTTGTCTAATTTGATGTTCTAAAGACGTCGTTTAATATGTAATGCATTACATTTTATGCCCTGTATTGTAGGTATATTGATTGTTGGTGTTTGTCCACAATCAATTGACCTGGGGCCTAATTCATAAATTGATAAATTTTTGTTTTTTTTTTATAAAATAGGACAATAAACCTATACCTATAAATTTTTTTTAATTAATTTTATTCATCTTAAAAACAATACATTGGTAACGTCGGCGTACAACATGTATTAGCAGTGAACCGTAATTATAGTAGCGATCACAAAAGAAATACACAACGTCGAAGTGATACTAATCTGCAGAAGACTAGAAAAGCCGCTGTAAACTAAAAAAATATACGTCTATCTATATCAATTGCAATTTATAACGACTATTTGTGATAGATTACTGAAAATGTTAGGACTCATGTCGTTTAACGCCATAAGTAACCAGCAATGTACCCTGAACATTGTCATTGTAAATTACAACTTTCTTGACGTATCCTAGACTGCTAATTGTATATACCATAGCTTGATAGTGAAAATTATTTAATCACTTAAAGCTTAGGCTTTACTATACGATCACAATTAGCCTACAGAGGAAAATCTAGCAGACCTCATGTCCTATGAGGACATAAAATTTAATGTGTCTGCAGGTACCCATTAGACTGGGTCGTGAAGCCCATGTCCCACTGGTTAAGATTTAAAACAAGATTAGTTGGTATAGATCTTTAATTGTAGAGCTTTCACTGTAACACTGTTTGTCGTCTTAACAGGCTGTAAAGCAACGTTTATAAATGTTACCTAGAACTATTTTTAAGAACACTTAAAACTATATAATTTGTTTAGAAATTTTCATCAAATACTAAAATTTTTTACTGACTTAAGAGTATAGTCCTTGCAGTGCGCTCCATATGAACGAAGTTTAATTTTATATTTTACTATACAATTAAAATCATTTTTTTCAATAAAAATGTATTTCATTTATATGGGGCTCGCTGCAAACTATCCTTTTATATGGTAATTTGTCTGTTTTTTTTTTACAGTATTTTATAATAATTTTCAAGAAGTAAAAGTATTTTTAATTTTTATAGACTGCAGTCCACAACGCAACGCTGAGAAAAGTTAAAAACTACGAAATATAAAAATAAAATTACACTATACTTTACACCCTGTATATTAGAAATTAAAAAAAAATGTTTTAGAAAAGAAAATGCGTTTTTTTTTAAATTAGAAGTAGAGCAATGTTAACAAAACGTCCTATTATTATCATCTACGTAATCACACATTTGAAACACAATGAAAAACAATCTGCAACATGCAAATACCTGTATCTCAAACGAACCAACCCCGTAAAACATAATATATGACTTCCATTAATTCTGATGACTATGTTACAAGAAACATGCATATTCTATGTTATCTGCGTATCATACACTGATCTTAATATCGGTCTCAGTGTGAGTATCAATATCCTATGATTAATTCTACAATAATATCTAAGCCAGAGGCGCCTATTAAAGAACTAACCATTTATCTTCACAATACTATTAATTCGCATGATCTGCACTAGATACTTTTAATTAAATTACCTGTATATAATCAATGTGTGTGTTACATATACTTCTAAAGACAAGCCCAGTTTTCAAAAATAACACTATATATTGCGGTCAAAAGAATTTATTTCAACAGCACCTTTGCGGCTGGATCGATACGAGGCGGGTTATTTGATTAAGTTTAGTGGTTTTTTTTTTGGTTTGTTTCTCTTAATTCGTTTGATTTGTTTATTAGGTTGTATAATGCATATGCTCACGACTATATTCCCCGAGGGGGTAGTCAGAGATATTCTAAAACCTCCGAACATCCACGTTTCACTAGTAGTACCGAAACTCTGTCCAGTGTGACGGGCAGTGAGCCCGTCGCCACTTGTAATGGACAGTAGGTACAACAATATATGCCTCGAAATTGAAGCATGCAGGTTTCCTCACGATGTTTTCCTTCACCGAAAAGCCAGTGGTGTTACAAATCGTACATAAATTCCGAAAAACTCATTGGTACGAGCCGGTCTGGACGGGGATCGAACCATCGCCTCCTGCACGGCACGCAAGGTTACTCGCCACTGGACCACCACGGCAAGTTATACAATATTGTTTTAAATGCAATTTCTACAAATTGTAACACCAAATCTAAAGTTCATTAAATGCTTTTCTAAATTTATTTGTGTTCAGAAAAAATTTAATAAAAGGAAGGAAAAAATATTAACTTTAAGTTGTTAAGTTAAAGTTGTTGACTTTTATAATGATAGGTATAACTGGATACAAACAATATTTTTTGCAATAAATCAAATTTCATGTATTCTAGTGTTTTTTTCAGATAAAGTTCTTACAACCTATGTCAAAAACTATGTCAATAGTTAGATTTAGTATAAATTCTTGTGAACAACCAAAAACCAAATCAGTCAAATTCAATATAGGATTCCAAGTCATCACTTTCTATGCTCGCACCCATAATCGTCTGACACTTTCACGGAAACGTGCGTAAAACGATTTCTTAAATCGATTTACTGTCAAAACGGTAACGTCCATGAATGTAGAATAATTGATTCGCAATCATATTTTTAGCAAGAAAGCTGAGATAATCGATTCCAATTGCCATTGTTTTAGGGTAAAGCTTGTTGCAGCTTGATTAAGACAAAAATTAAATAGGTAATGCTTGACTTGTTGGAAATGTTGGAATTACTGAGACCGTTATAATTGGTCAGTACCAGCGGTACGTCATAAAAGTTGTAATTTCCTTGTTAGACTAGACTTGGGTTGTCTAGTTATAAAATATGGGCCTAGGATACGCTGGGAATATAGTTCTAAAGCAATCGAATAGTTATTTTTAATGTTTGCGCTCTAGAGTCGAAGTGTAGACAGATGTAGCGTTATGTTCATTAAAATTGATTGGGGGCATTTGTACTTGTAATGAAAAGGGTAGATGGTAGGTTGTACGTGTCGGCGACTCTGCGACGACGCTAATCAAAAACTATGAGGAACACAATACTTTACACAGAGAAATTAAGAGACCATAAAATCGTTAAATTGCATTATGTATTATTTTATGTGGCATTCTGTTAGGAGTTTATCGTTTTATTACGTAAGCATTTGAATACCTTATCCATTTAAATGTTGTATCACACTATTATTTTAAAAATGTTTTACGTTTTTTTTATGGATTTTGGCGTAGTATTTAGAAGCAGATCGGTACATTACCTAGGTAGCTTATTTTTCCGTTAAACCACCCCTAAATTTGAACATATGCAAATGTCAAATTTTTGTAAGCACTTCAAAAAGGGAAGTTTTTACGAATTTATGATAATTTTATTCACAGAAAAAAATTTTTTTTCTTATTTGAAACCAAAAAAAAAGATCAGTTTTACATACCTTTCGAAGAAGACCTCAAAATCACAATGGTAGAAGGTAAAAGATTCGTAATGGTCACAGAAAATCTCGTTCGTATTTCGAATCACTGCATATAATTCATCCGTATATTTTTTTTATTTCGCGTGCCCGCACTGTCTGGCTGGCGCGTGCTGCGTGCGCGCTCGCGTCGTGCTCTGTTCGCGAGTGGCGCGCGGCGTGCAATGCGCGAGTTTATACGCTCGGTAAAACCCGGGGTTTGTGTACTTTCGCCATTTATTTAACGTCTAGGGAGGCTGTAAAGGGTTGCTAAGGCTTTATGTAAACCTGGTAGCATTGGTAAAGATTGCATCATCTTATATAGCGACTATAGGATTGATACTAATTGCACGGTTAAAAAATGTCAATAATTGCAATTAGAAATTGCAACAAAATGTTAGACACTTTTATTGCCCCAAACGAATATTTTTTTCCACAAAAAGTTAGTTTGAAAAAAAAATAAGGAGTAAAAAATATTTTAAACCCAGACATTAGAAAACAGATTTGTCTTTCGCTCTACCATGCAGGGGCATACCTAATACCCTGGCATTAGGTCCGTCCTATACTGAAATTATTCAATCTTTAACTCGTTAAACAGCATAACGTGTCAATAACCAATACTATTTGGACATACCATAGTACCTGTGCTTTATCATTTAAAAACATTTGAGTATAACGCATTGGAATATGAACACTAAACATAAATGGACGAAAACAACCTTTTTTTTTTAGTATATTTGGAAAGCCTACATTTTTTAAATAATTTCTTGTACAATTTTTTACAAATGGATCCTGTTTTTGTTTTTGAGTTCAATCATTTTATTAAACGGATACCATTCTAGTCTACCTTAACTTTAACATTTAGAATTTAGTAGTTAGGTACCACTTCTTAGGGTTCTTAGGTTACCTTCACACTTAGATTCTGAGCACAAACCACAGGTCATAAACGTCTCCAGTTAAAATTATTATAATTTAGTTGAATCTCGTTTTTCCACGACAGCCTCGCTGCGGGCTTAGTAATTGAAGTAGTGCGCCTATCATTACATATCTATTTTTTTTCACTATGATTTAGTCACAACGTTGTTATGGATTCAACAGTAGGATATGAGATACATAATATAGACAGATAAAATGAAAAGAAGAAAATAAAATTGACAAAAATACAATAATTATACTTAATTATACAGTGTAAGAAGAACCCACCCTTAAAATAATATTAATCATACGGTAGTTTAACAATTACACTTTAGTATCATAGTTGTTGACAATCGTAATGCACAACATTATATTTTTGCATATACAGGGTGTAAGTGACAGCATAGCAAACTTTAGCAGACTTTCACTATGGAGCCTACCTCAGGAAACGCGAAATAAAATCAGATACAATACAAAACTGCTGTTCCTACCCGACTCGAATGTATAGGGCAGCTGATTTTTTTTCGCTTTTCCTGAGGTAGGCTCCATAATGAAAGTTGTTCAGTTTGATGGTCTGTGTTAACTGTTTCAGTATTTGCTAGGCTGTCACTTACACCCTGTATAATAAAAAATCCTAATTATGCTTACACATTTTTAAGGGGATGATCATACCGTCAAACTGAAAAACTTTCTCTATGGCACCGACATCGAAATCGTGAATAAAAAAAAACAAATGTTTCATACAAAACTGCATACCTACTCGAGCCAAATGTTTTTCTTTCTCTCTTTCGATTTTGGTACCATAGAGAAAGTTGTTCAGAGTGATGGTCTGGTCATCCCCTTAAAAAGCCGTCAGCATATTACGAAAGACCCTTTATAGTTTTAAGCTATGTTGTGTAATATGTTTTTAACTTTTTCCGAAACTATTTTCAAAAATCGCATTAAAGTTTGATCTAGTCATTCAAGATTATCTTCTATGATTCTGCAGTCAAAACACAATACACAAATCAAGCAGCAGTGCCACTAGCAACAATACATTGATACGCGCGTGCTATACGGACGGTGAAGGGCTTCGAAGTTCACCGCTGTCACTCTCAGAGCGCTTTTTTATAATTGGATTACAATTTTTAGTCTGTTTTAGATTTGAAAAGCTGCTATAACCCAAAAAAATAGGCTCACCGTAGTTGTAGATCTATTGGCATACAACTCTAGGTACCTATGCTGTTTTAAAGTTAATATCTATTCAGAGGAATATTTTTGACCAACTGGAAAGGGAATACGCCCGAGTGTTTATTTACGTATTTTGAGGTCCTAAAATGATCGAAATCCATAAGTATAAATCAATGGAACGATCTATCAAACAGTATTTCTCATGGAGCGTACGCACAACATTATTTTCGGGGGCCCTACGAGGTGGTGTAAGTGCACAGCACAGGCACAGCCCGGACACTGCATACAAAAAATTTAAGTTGATAAGATGACGTCAGCACATGCGAAACCAAAGGAATTGAACCTTAAGTCTTCGTCTTAGGTGACTGGCGGGTAACCAGAGGGCGATAGAGGGGGTGAGGTAAAAGTTGGTGGGAGGAAGGGAGTGGCCGTACTGTATGTAGTAATACTCTTTCTTGTACTGTGGCATAGGTATCGACCCAAGGAGGCGCCGGAATCCTGAAACTGAACCGATAAAGCAGTACAACCAGTGTCTTATTTCTAAGTTCTTTGTTCGGGCAAAAATATTATTTCGCCATATCGAATATAATACTTGATTCAGTAGTTTCACGGTCAGGATTCATGTTCAGAAAGGCCTTATCAGATATTTTATTCTTCGACCCTGGTATTTTTCACTAATGATGTGGTGGTACGCTCTATGGCTCTTTGTGCGATTTTTATCATCATCACTACATAGTATAAAACAAAGTAGCTTCCCGCTGTCTGTCTGTACCTATGTATGCTTAGATCTATAAAACTATGCAACGGATTTTGATGCGGTTTTTTTAATAGATAGAGTGATTCAAGGGGAAGGTTTATATGTATATAAGTACAAGTAGCATTGCACCCGTGCGAAGCCGGGGCGGGTCGCTAGTTTTGTGTCTGGCCGCATCTTCTCTCAGCGGAACACCTTCCAACGCGGTGGTAGAGTCAAAAAATGGCGTCAAAAAGCTATCTATGTGATATTATTTTGAATAAAAAATTTTGATTTGATTTGATTTGTGTTATTCATTATTTACATATTTGCATTTATTATGCAAATTATGTTTACTGTTAAAAATTAAATGCTAATGAAGTGTAATATACTTATAATCGATTTATATGGATATCATCCTGAGCCTAAATAAGATAATAAACGCTTCTTCGCTGCTTTTAGACAATAAATGTATACCTATTCATATTGCACTATATTGTAATATCTAACTACCTACTCATTATTACACTAGTTAGCCCGAGTTAAGTGCTGATGTAAGCACAAATTGACAGTGTTCTCAGGGAAGATGTCGATAATTTTACTACCGTAAATGTATTTTATACGGCCACTGTTTCCTGCGGTATAGGTTCTTATTTACTTCTACTTGAGGGCTGAGAGGGTTTAGAAAAAATTTTATGATAATAATTGGGCCATTATTTTATTCAGGTTACAATTTGGACAAAATTATATTTTCTTTATTTGTATAAAGTCTTTTTTTACCGTTTTATGCCGATTTTTGTTCATCATTGCTCATAGTAATCATTAAAGACATTTGCAGCGATCTTTTCTAGCTACTTCTTACATTTATTGATGTTTTTTTCAGCTAAATAACCACTGCGTTACCGTCCCTTAAAATTATATTGCGGTGCTTACACAAACAACTGAGTTACCATAATTTGCAAAAAAGTATAGTATAACGAGCGTTAACCCGCGACTTCGTCCGCACAAATTATATACCAGATTTTAAGTCAGATCATAAGCTATCAAACAAAAAAAGTTTCATCAAAATCGGTTCAGTACCGCGATGCTCGTTCAAACAAACAAACAAACAAACAAACAAACAAACAAACAAACAAACAAACAAACAAACAAACAAACAAACAAACAGACAGACAAAAAATCCAAAAATTGGTGAAATGGAATCAGGGACACCTGAAAACCATATCGTAACTTTTTTTTTTTGTTAATATCTTCAATGTACAGACAAACTTCGTGTTACAGTTTTATAATAGTATAGATTAACCTATTTTACTAACAAAATCGCCTTTGTTCCATTGCCTTTGAAGGGGACCGGATTATGGTACCCTGAATAAAATAATGACCCAATTATGACTTTACAGTCATTTTAGTTACAAAGTCAATCGATGGCAAAGTCGAAAAGTTTCTGGGAATATGCACTTTTTTGACATGACTTTCGTAAATTTCTTCTTAATATGCTGACAGATTTTTAAGGGGATGATCAGACCGTCAAACTGAATAACTTTGAACCAATGTTGAAATCGCGAAATAAAAATCAGTTGTTCCATACTAAACTGCAATCCTACTCGATCCAAATGTGGACAGCTGATTTTTTTCGCGATTTCGACTTTGGTCCCATAGAGAAAGTTGCTCAGTTTGATAGTCTGCTCATCCCCTTAAAAGTGTGTCAGCATATTAAGTTGGACCGTGTGTAAAACATGTTCATAGTTGTTACAAATAAGAAATGTCCACAGGTGAAAAAAGGTTGATACCATGTTGCATCAAGAAGCGAAGGCACTTGCGGAAATGAGACAGGATTGGCGAATACTACACCGACAAGAGAGGAGCTCTTAAATGAGTTGTTTGGGATCAAAAACAGTTTTCGATCCCATGCAACTCAAATAATATCATCATCATCATCATATCAGCCATTAAACGTCCACTGCTGGACATAAGCCTCCCCGAAAATGGGGGGATTTGCCATAGTCGCCACGCTTGGCAGGCGGGCTGGCAATCGCAATTGGATCGAATTAATGGGTGTACTCAGAGGATGCTGCTGCCCATCCTTCAGTAGATCCCTTAGTCGCCTTTCACGTCACCCGCGGGAGGAAATGGGATGGTGCTATTCATAGCCGACTCCACACGGCAAATAATATAGTTGACATTAATTCCGTTCTCATGACTGACAGAATTTATCTATCTATACTATTATAAAACTGTAACAGGAAGTTTGTCTGTACATTGAAGATATTAACAAAAAAAAAGTTACGATATGGTTTTTAGGTGTCCCTGATTCCATTTCACCAATTTTTTTATTTTTTGTCTGTCTGTTTGTTTGTGTTTTTGTTTGGGTGTTTGTTTGAACGAGTATCACGCAAAAACTACTGAACCGATTTTGATGAAACTTTTTTTGTTTGATAGCTTATGATCTGACTTAAAATCTGGTATATAATTTGTGCGGACGAAGTCGCGGGTTAACGCTCGTACTATTATAAAACTGTAACAGGAAGTTTGTCTGTACATTGAAGATATTAACAAAAAAAAAGTTACGATATGGTTTTTAGGTGTCCCTGATTCCATTTCACCAATTTTTGGATTTTTTGTCTGTCTGTTTGTTTGTGTGTTTGTTTGGGTGTTTGTTTGTTTGAACGAGTATCACGCAAAAACTACTGAACCGATTTTGATGAAACTTTTTTTGTTTGATAGCTTATGATCTGACTTAAAATCTGGTATATAATTTGTGCGGACAAAGTCGCGGGTTAACGCTCGTACGTAATATAAATAATCGACATAATATTTTCTACAAAACAATTTTTGTCCATTATTAGTATTATTCCGTTTTTTATTCTGAGTCATCAACAAACTCTCACATGGTGCTATTTTGCGTCGTGCGTGAGGTTACGAGGGTTTCTTTCCAAGTTACGTCATACCTTTTTTCGATGCGATGACGAAAGTAGAAGAATATTTAGGCTTTTGGACCCATTCACTCTTACGGGACTTGCTTTAAGCGTTATCCCTCTTGATAGTGGGAAGGTACTCTTTAGAGGTATCTCCTTTCTATTTAGTACTTATTTTTTCCTTTTACTGTGATATAATTTATCATTTCACTAGCGTTAATGAGTTAGGATATTCCCGCGACCGCGTACTATACACAATTTTTTATTTTATTTATCAACCAATTAAATTAAATGAATCTTATAAACACTATCTAGACCCTGTCTGTGGTTGGTTAGATTTCCGTTATTTCTACACAAATATTAAATTAATTGTATCTTTAAATCTATAAAATTTTAATGGAAATCTAACAAACAACATACAATGATATTACAGTCTCTAGATCGTTAATAAGAACTGTTTTACTAACAATAGATTAAGTTCAACTGTTAATATTAAATAATTCTTTTAAGGACAAACTGTCTAAAATAAAGGATTATTTATTCATTCATTTGTAAAAATTTATTTTCTTTATACAGGGTGTCCCAGAAATGGTGAATCAAACTGCTATGGGAGGCAGCTTGACTAATGTCCTATCCATAAAAAATATAAAAAAAAATAAAACGCACATGACCATAAAAAAAATATCAAAAAAAACGGGAAAATCATCAAATTTTTCTAAGTTTCCAGCTCTAATTATCGCGATAATTTGTAATTTTTTTCTACCAATATTAATTGTTAGAGGTTGCTTCGACTGATTGTTAGCATTTTACAAAAAAAATGTCTGCACTTCGAGCACAGACCACATAGTTTAATTGTTTTTTCTGAACCGAAATCTTTTTTTTTTAATCTTTTTTTTTTATGGTCATGTGCGTTTTATTTATTTTTATATTTTTTATGGATAGGACATTAGTCAAGCTGCCTCCCATAGCAGTTTGATTCACCATTTCTGGGACACCCTGTATAGTTAGTCCATTGACTAACTGTCTATAATAAAAAAATATTTTTTTTATTCATTTGTTTAATATTCAAAATTTCTACATTATACGACTCATCAACTTCAATAGCAGCCAATTTGACTGCTTTGCTTATAATTTTACAAGCGAACATTAATATTATTGCATGCTATTTAATTAAACGAAAAATTAAATAAATCCGCTATACTGCGAATTTTAATGGAGAATGCATTTCTCTTTTTAAAGTTATGAATGAAATTCATAACGTACGAATGTGTTAAAAGGTGTGAGAGACAACATATTATTAAGTGAAGTAATTATAGCTTCTGTTTTCGTTAATTAAATTTCTCCTGTTTGTTTAATTATAACGTAGAGCAACCTCCGGTTTAAAATATATTACGTGATTTAATCATGTTACAGTTTGAAACTGCATTATATCAGAGTCACGTTTATCACACCTATGTATTATAGTAAATTCACGATTGATGATCAATTCCCTTTTGAGGGGAATCATAAATAGCTGACTTGGCGCAGTAATATAAACTGGAAATCCCAAAAAGCCTAATAAAATTTAAGTATTAGGGAAAGCTAGAAAATTATTATGTAATTTGACCTAGTTTAATAGTAATGCGCTGGATGATTAAGTATTTTATTGTATAACGAGCGTTAACCTGTGACTTCGTCCGCACAAATTATATACCAGATTTTAAGTCAGATCATAAGCTATCAAACAAAAAAAGTTTCATCAAAATCGGTTCAGTAGTTTTTGCGTGATACTCGTTCAAACAAACAAACAAACAGACAGACAAAAAATCCAAAAATTGGTGAAATGGAATCAGGGACACCTAAAAACCATATCGTAACTTTTTTTTTGTTAATATCTTCAATGTACAGACAAACTTCCTGTTACAGTTTTATAATAGTATAGTATAGATTATGCAAAATCAAAAAAAAATATAGTAAAAAATGTGGTTTGCTAAAATAATCTAAGTAGTGTAAGTAGGTAGGTACCTACCCAGTATCTAAGTAGGTAGGTACTTATACACTGTGTAGTGAGTCAATGTTGTACTAAATGGTTTTTTCAACACACTTGCTCATAAAATGGCCCTTGTTTCACCGCAATTAGGCACATAATGACACCTATAATCAAACTGTGACTTTTTCATTACTATTATTCACAAGGGAGTTATAGGTTTTTTATAGTAGGTATCTAAACTTCTTGGTTGAGTTCTTGAGTTGCTTTGTTCTTAAAAAAGTTTCGATACAAAAAAGATCATATTCAATAGTACAAATAAATTCTCTAAATAAACTTTTTATTTACTAAATAAAATGATTTTTTATTATTATTTTCTTCACAAGTGTGTTGAAAAACGTCGTATGATACACGTGTGTATTGGGTCTCACTGGCGCCTCAGCGGTAATCACCAACATTACACACTTGTACCATAATGTACTATTAAATTCGCCTTGATTTGCACGTAATAATTTTATTTTTTTCAATTTTGGACACAAACAATCTTAATAAAACAATATAGGTATCTAAAACTATTATACTAACTATGATACAATTAAAAAATTATTTATTTATTGTAATACTCACTTACTTACTTGAAATTAAATAACATATTTGATCTTCGTTAGATAGTGTGTATAACACAGAATAAAAACAATAATTGGAAATGTTTTAAATAAAAACCAGTGTGGCCGAATTTTCAAAAAATATTTCTCAGATTGAAAAAGTAGTTAAAGAATAAGATGACAGTAAATTGCCGTATATACCCATATCTTTACGGTTGATTTTTGTTTCAAATAGTATTACCTATATGGTAGTTACGACGTTTTGATCGAGGCAAACAGATACAAGCTTGTTGACTATCGGGAGTTATGACTTGACATATTATTATTTATGTGCGAGCATATCTCAAGAATAAGCGCATATTCACTTCCCAGTGACGCGCGGAATCACTCACAAAGCACTTCTACCTTCTATTTAACGTTCTGTGGTGTATTACTACAGGAATACATAAATAACAGAGTGCGGTAGGCATTAATAATTTATTGTGTACAATTCAAATTATACATTTAATGACCAAAAGTCTACCGGTAGTTTCACGACAGTTTCCCGGGTTGTGAGGGTTGTGTAAAGATTACAACTAAAGTGTCTGGGTGTTTTACGATTTCAGGCCTTTGACCCTTTATTGCATCTAATATGTTTACGATTACTTCCTTATCAGTTTAATTCAATTGAGCCTTAGATGGCATCGTTCGATTGAGTTATAATAGTAACAGAAGGATCTTAAGAGGATATGTGAAAAAAATAGGATTATTCAAAGCGTCATATCATATATCATGAAGTACTAACAGTAGGAGTATGATTTGCGGATATGTGTAAATTAAACATATAATTGAAGTTTTGATTAGAGCCAAAACACGATTAAGACACATTTTCTCTATAGAAAAACAAGCCAAAGTAGCCTACGTTTTTATTTATAAACGCTTGGAACTGCTAAACGGTGAATAAAAGAAACACGAGACTTGATTTAAAAAAAAGAGATTGATATTTTACAAATTTTGATTAGAGCAGAATTGAACTTACATAAATAGTACAATCACAATTAAATAAAGTATGTTTTACGCTTGCGTCGTCGTTTCATTCGCGCGCGCCGCCCCATGTCTTTCTCTCGCATCAGGCAGTAATATAAGCTATCACAAGCGCATTTCGCTTCAATTATTTTTCGACGTAGGCCCTTAATGTTCAAGACACCGGCAATGCTTTTTCTAAGTTCGCCGTGCAGTGGGATTCTGCAAACTGTGACTTACTGACTTTTTATAAAGGTCCTTCAGATACAAGGCACAATATTTTCATGGGATGATAAAAAACATTAAACTTTCAAACTTTCTTTACGAACAATGCTTAAAAACAACAACTTCTTTACTGGTAATCGCGTAGAATCAGCTATGCTATACCATTGGGTCGAGGAGGTATTACATCCTAGCTAGCATGCCACTACAACATGCAAAGCGTTTAAACGAGAAAAACGTCATGCGCGCTCTTTCTGGCCTACGTAAAATAATAAAGATGGAGGCAACTCTCGATTTTTGTCGTTTTCTCGGGGGTGGCATGGCTAGGCAGTTGTATATAAAAATGCTAACTTTATTTCTCGTTTTTTATAAGTTCCTTCGAGAACGTTTAGTTTATCGCCGATTTATACTCGTGAGGGGCACCTATGCCACAGTATAAGAAAGAGTATCTAATAACTACATACCTATGCCCTACAGTGAGACGTAAATATAAAGGTAGGGGAGGTAGGGGTAGGTATCATAAATACCCTGTTGATGAGACATATTTCAAAACTCAAAAGAAAAATCTATGAATTTAAATCAACTGGCAAGTCTTTTTCCCTTGAAGTAAAATAGTATTATTTTAGTGAGCGAAAGACTAGCCACCACTTGCAACATCTCACTGTCCTGAGGACCTTAAAAATATGGTTTAAAGAAAATTAATGCTGTGGTGTGTTTATGTTAAGCAGCCTAAGATTTGTTTAAGATACTTTCCGGATAGTAACACTCGCGTGCTTTCCTCAAGCGAATGTTATTAGAGCAATAACTTTAAAAGCTTTGTTGCAAATTACAACCATTAGATAAGTCTTACTAAAGTAAGATCATCGTACCTGGACGTAAACAAACAGACAAGCGACCATGTGTCGTGAAGTGTTAGCGTTGTCCTGGAGCACAAAAGTGGGCTAGAGCAATTGACCAGTCTAGGTTGTTTCTCGAGCTTTTTAACTTTTCCAATATGTTTCAAGTGAATTGAAACTCTGACGTGGTTTGCGATGGATCTGCATCGACGATCACCTTTAATTCTTCGTTGTCAACTAGGGTCTCCCGCCGTCCACGGGGTTTGTTCTGTTTGTTTGTTTGTTCATTTCCAGAACGAAAACGTTGGAACCAAGAACGGTGAGTATTTTCTTTATCCTTAGTTACGTCTAGTTATAATTTCCTACTGGGGTGAGCAGAGACAAGATGCTATTCAAAAATATGTATACAGTGATAAAAGGATCACACGACAGTCACGATTTTTATGTGTTACAGTCATGAGATGCAAGAACTTATGATAAGAAAAGTTTATCTGTCACAATCATTTCACGTATTTACTTTTAAAAGTTTCATCAAAATCAAATGATACGCGAATAAACGAACAAACATTTACAGATTTGGGTATATGTAATTGCAATTGTATTTTGATTATTTTGAGCTAAAAGAATGTTTGTCACATTGATGTCTTTTATATTGCCGTAGTTTGGTCGTAGCAAGTATTTTCTATTCATTAAAAAATCTTGATGTTCCGGTTTAGAATTAACCATCATCCAACCCCTTCCTTCCTGTGAGTTCGGGAGTGCAATTCTCTAAGGTAATATCCTTCTTGCATCCTTCAGATCGTTTAAGATTTCATATTAAGTTTGACACAACGCGTACCGAATTGACAGCTCACCGATGTTACAATAACCGATGTTTTGATCGTAAGTTTCTTATGCAGTGTTTTTGTAGACGATAAAGACACGGTGCGCAACGAATATGTAAGAGGAAGCTTTAAGATCGCACCCATCATCATCATGATCATCTCAGCCTATCATCATCCACTGCTCTAGACCTCTCCCAAGGTTCGCCAAAAAACTCTGTCTTCGGCCTTCCTCGTCCAGTCACTCCCCGCTACTTTTCTTAGGTCGTCTGTCGAGCCTTCAGCAGGGCGTCCCACACTACGCTTACTAGTTCGTAAGGAGACAAGACGAGACAGAGAACAGGCTCTTGCTATGACCTCTTGACACATCATTCCATTCTATTCATCGAGAAAAAATTTTAAAAAATTTCTGCTGTTGCATACAAAACTGCAGTACGGATTCGATTAAAATGTATGGGACAGTTGTTTTTTTTCCTCGATGTTGGCTCCATAGCGAAAGTGGTTCAGTTTGATGGTCTAAACTAAACTAACCCTTAAGTATTCCTAGGGTGTTTTGTTACAACCCGTACATATAATTTTACAGAATATTATGGCAAGTCCCAGCCCCTCTCTGACTCTAATGCGAACAATTTGAATTACCTAAGTGAGGAATTGTTGAAGATGAGACTAATGTGTTACTAACAAGACGAAATTTAGTTTGTCGTCCCTTGAAAAACTGATGATTTTCTGTTAATTTCGTGTATCCGTTGTTTTACTACCGTTTACCTTAAGAGAATTAATCATAGTTGTTTTATGTATGTATGTACTGAGAAACATGAAAAATTTAACACTTTCACCGCTGAAAATAAGACAAGCGTGTAATCCGCGAGATTCCAACTAGTCAATTCAGCAACTCTTTATCAAACGTCTAAACACGAGGTTTGTATGAAAAGTTCTACTAAATCATGAACACAAGTGACATCATTATTTTTCGTCGTTGTTTCAATAATTTTTATAGTTTTATAGTTTATCCTTTTAAATAGTATTCAATTTACAGAATAACTGAAAATGTAAGTTTAGCATTATTTGGAACGTATTTTTTACTGAGAATATAAAACTAAAATCTATTTGATGCAGTCAACTCCCCAATGTACCATTTAGAAACGAGCCATTTTGAAACTCACCAGTGAACGTGTTAAAATAACGTATCGGCAATGCAGACAAATTTCTATTAAATAAAAGACTAAATCAAACCAAAGACAATTATTTTACCAAACAAACCAACTTACACTTTAAAACTAAGGCATGTCTCAATAAACCTAGCTCTCAGAGGAAAGAACAAGCCTCTTTCCTTCAAGAACTAAGTCAAGAGTTTGCCCGTTCTTCATAAAGTCGTGCAAGCGCTTGCTATTAGTTTATTAGTCAGGACTAAGCAACAAAAATGCCGAACCTAAGTTTAGCATTCGATATCATACTGTACGCTAAATAGTAACACACTGCTATAGATAGTACACTGAATATAAGCCTGCAGAACCAAATGCAGCCGAGGTCACAGCACACAAGCCTCTGGTTCGGCTTTCGGACCCTCTGAACTCGTTTTATTGGTGCCTGTTTTCTGCAAATCCAAAAAGAATATGTCATTGAATAGCTATTGACTACCGGTGTACTTTGTATGCATTGGTAATACAATTTAAACGAGTTTCCTCTTTTTTATGCAATTTGCGTCCATACGGCGAGTTAATTTTTTAGACTAAGTTGAAGGCAAAATAAACTTTGAGAGGCCAAGAACATCGGACTCGCGAACCTCACGAACTGGATAATGCTTTCTAGCATTTTCTATGAGCTATTTTGTCTGGCAAGAGATAGGCAAAGATATACAAGGTGTAACAAAACACCCTATTAATATTTAATGGGATGGTTTAGACCAAAAAAACTAAACAATTATCACTATGAAGACAAAAAAAAAATTACTTGCATAGCTAATTAAACCTACATTTGATTCACAATGAAGTCGAATAGTTCGCTGCGAATAGGTTCTGCAGTTTTCTATGAAAAAAGCAGTTTTTTTTATTTCGGCATTGTCTCCATATTGAAAGTTGTTCAGTTTGATGGTCTAAACTATTACTAAAATTAAACATTAAAATATTACTAGTGTTTTCTGTTTCATCCTGTATAATACGGAACCCGTAGTAGACGAATAATAGATAAAATATCATTTCAGTAAGGCTAAGTGCAAAGTGCAAGTTTTTTTCTTCTTTAGGTATCAAACGAGCTAAATAGTAAGTACCTACACCTCATCTGCTGCCTCTTTCACATCTGAGGCCTGCACTTTGGAATATACGGCGTCCGGACAATCCTGACTGCTGCACCATTGAAGTACTTACTGTTGTCAAAATCGGCTACAAGAATTCATTCATTCGGCGCCACGCTTGAGGCTCTAGCGCGTGACACTGTTCTGTGATTCTATCGCACATTTTATTTCGCTCATTGTATACAAAGAGAATTATCATTTGCAAGATCAACTACTGCTCCTTCGATCTAAGTTTTCCCTAATTAGGGTCTTCAAATTTCCGGGTACACGGGAATCTTCGATTGAAAGAAAGACTACTGTAATTGAGCGTGGTCGTGGCACAAGACGGCCGCACGATGGTTCAATCTGTTGAAGATTTTCGGTATCCCGGTAATTCCGAGGAATTAGAAAACCTAGGTTCCCTAAGCTTGATTTGCTACAAGAAATTACTATCTATCGTCCGATCCTGCTTGTATTCAAATTTTTCGTAAAAAATTGTACTTACAATATTACTAATCTGTTATTTTGAATTTCCATTAATTTTGTAGTAACCAGGTCCCATCAGCCATGTATCTAAAAAACATAGGTATTAAATAACTCAAAATGCAATTTGCCTAACTGTATTTGACACAAAAATCTCGTTGACTAAGGCTCAAATAGACACAGTTTCTCTTTTATCTCTCTACAAGATTTTGCCCGGAACATGTCCGCGGTGAATCTAAAGCAGGCACTACACTCTCGAGAGAAGTTCCAAGGAGAAAATTACAATGGCTCACGACGAACGCCCCGCGTCGACGACGGACGCGGCGCGACGCGAAACAACAAATATACATTTAATTGGGTTATTTAGACTCTACACGTTACGTTTTGTTACACCTTGTGCACCTTGTACATCCTCTGCTATTTATTTACATAGGTACCTATTTATATTTTACTATCTATCTTCCTACACTATCATAAAACTGTAACAGAAAGTGTGTCTGTACATTGTAGATACATATTTACAAAATAAAGATTACGATATTATGGTGTTTAGGTGTCCCTGACCCCAAATCAGTCTGTTTGTCTGTTAGTTTGTTCTTTGTTTGAGCATCTTTGCATGATTGAAAAACTACTGGCCCGATTTTGATGAAACTTTTTTTGTTTAAAACACGTTTAAAAGCTTATGATTAGACTTAAAAATTGGTAATGGTAGGAACCTATATAAGGTCTAACAAAATTAGCTGAAACTATTTCAAGGGGATGATCAGACCATCAAACTGAACAACTTTCTCTATGGGACCAATATCGAAATCGCGAAATAAAAATCAGCTGTCCCATACATTTCGAGTCGAGTTATGTTTGCAGTTTTGTATGGGAGAGCTGTTTTTTTTGCGATTTCGATATTGGTCCCATAGAGAAAGTTGTTCAGTTTGATGGTCAGATCATGCCCTTAAAATAGTTTCAGCTGATTTTGTTAGACCTTATATTTTATGTCGCTACGATGGCGGGAACTAGTGTGGTACGAACGAAGTTGCGGATGATAATAAGCTCGTAGTTTTATAAATAAACAAATAAAGTAAAATAAATTTATTTCAGACAAAGTGGACAGTATTAGTAGATAGGTACATTAATTTATACCTATAGTAGAAGTACAGTAGAAGATTGAACTTACTTCTTTTTCATATCGAATTGGATGTTGTATGGAGTATAGTTGGTTCTCGCCAAGTAGAGGAATAGGCAGAAGAATAGAATCAATACTATTGCGAACGCTACGAATTCCAAATACCACAATACGTTCGTGTAAACGCCGCGCATTTTTATTTTCTTATTTTATTAATTTGAATAAAATTTTTTGTAACTTTATTTTTATTTGGGCATTGGGATTGACAACATCAAGACGAGATTACATACCATTCGTAGAAGCGAAAAATTCTTCGTCTATTATACAAACGTGATTTAAACTATAAATAATAGTTCTTGGACATGATTGGATTCAGATTTGATTGGAATTTGACAATAACTCTCTAGCACAGAGTCGTCTTTGTCTATGGACACTCAAAGAGAATATAACTGAACATAATTGCATAGTACTTACTATCTCTATGCCTATGCCACAGTATAAGAAAGAGTATCTGATACTCTGTGGTCACACTATCCTGAAACCATAAAAAATGCTTTATAGAAAAATTAACCGACTATGAACAGTGGTCGTTAGCAAGGTTTCTGGCCACGCTGAAAAGTAATGCTGTGGTGTGTTTATGTTAAGCAGCCTAAGATTTGTTTAAGATACTTTCCGGATAGTAACACTCGCGTGCTTCCCTCAAGCGAATGTTATTAGAGCAATAACTTTAAAAGCTTTGTTGCAAATTACAACCATTAGATAAGTCTAACTAAAGTAAGGTCATCGTGTCTGGACATAGAACGTAAACAAACATACAAGCGACCGTGGTGAAGTGTTAGCGTTGTCCTGAAGCACAGAAGTGGGCTAGAGCAATTGACCAGTCTAGGTTGTTTCTCCAGCTTTTTAACTTTTCCAATTTGTTTCAAGTGAATTAAAACTCTGACGTGGTTTGCGATGGATCTGCTTCGACGATCACCTTTAATTCTTCGTCGTCAACTAGGGTCTCCCGCCGTCTACGGGGTTTGTTCCGTAGGTTAACATTTCAAGAATGAAAATGTTGGAACCAAAAACGTATAGTGTTTTCATCTTCTATTTTAGTTACATCTAGTTACATTATCCTACTGGGGTGAGCCGAGACAAGAATCTATTCAAAAATGTTTTTACAGTAATAAAAGGATCACACGACAGTCACGATTTTTATAATGTGTTACAGTCATGAGATGCAAGAACTATAAATTATGATAAGAAAAGTTATTCTGTCACAGTCATTCCACGTATTTACTTTTTTGATCGAATCCCTTGGACCGTACTTTGGGAGAATAGTTGAGGATAGTGGCACGACAGTGATCAGTGAGACTTTGCTACTCTGTTGCTAAATTAATGAATAGGATACGCTTTTAACCTTAGATAATAAGTATGCGGAGCTATGGAGTTGATGCGAACATGTAGATTAAGCTCTGGTATATTACAAACAATAATGTTGTTCTGTAAACTCAGTATAAGCTACCTAACGATCTTTAGATATTTTCATCATTGTCAAAATTTACGCCAAGTTCTGGCATATTATTATCATTACAAACAATAATCTTGTTTTGTAAACTCACTATATAAGTATAAGTAGGTAAGTAGTTTACAGATCTTCGCGTATAAATATGTAAAACAAACAACAAGATAATATTTATACGTTCAAATATTTGCATAATTATTTTATTTTATTGTACACAGAACATTATACGTATAATATTCTATGGCTTCAGCTAATAATGTAGTAAAATAGTACGAAAATAATAATAATAATAAATAACGCTCACAGGCACATACATTGTAATAATCCGAAGCAAACACTAATAGGCTGTTTCTTATGGAAACCATACAACAATGGCACAAACATGACCGAACCGGGGTTCGAACCCAGGACCCTGGTTTGGCAGTCCGGCGTGGTAACCATTACACCAACCGGATCGTCAAATACCACTTAAGAATCGCCGTTTGCAAGTTACATATAATTTAGGGCAAGGCAAATCAATAAAGTAATAGGACAGTAAATATTATAGGAACATTATCGCACCGTGATCAGTACACAATAACACTACAATACTTATTTCATTCCGCATATCCGCACCAAGCGCCTTTCTGAATCTTTTATAATGCGTACAGCCAAGGAGTGGAACGCCCTGCCTGCGTCAGTATTTCCGAGCGCTTACAACCCGAATTCCTTTAAAGTACGAGTGAATAGGAAACTCATCTTCGTCCAGGACTAGATTGAGGTCAAGAGCAAACCCATAAGTAATAAAAAAAAATTAATACGTGCAATGTGATCGAGCTTATTGTGTAATGAATCTGATCAATGCATTCCATTACGTATCCCAAACACCCCCTATAAATATTTTTGCAAATATCTTCAGTTTACTTCCACGCCAAGTTTACAATTCTATAATACACTAGCTCCCCGCGACTTCGTCCGCACAAATTACTTTACCTAATTAATATACCAGATTTTAAGTCAGATCATTAGCTAAGAAACAAAAAAAGTTTCATCAAAATCGGTTCAGTAGTTTTCGCGTGATGCTCGATCAAACAAACTAACAAACAAACTTCTTTTGTAAATTCACAGTTTTATAGTACGAGCGTTGACCCGCGACTTTGTCCGCACAAATTATATACCAGATTTTAAGTCAGATCATTAACTATAAAACAAAAAAGTTTCATCAAAATCTGTTCTGTAGTTTTTGCGTGATGCACGTTCAAACAAACAAACACACAAACAAACAGACAGACAAATAAATCCAAAAATTGGTAATATGTAATCAGAGATATCTAAAAATGGGGGATCAAAGGGACGCTCCGACCGGACAAACTCAAAAAATTGCAAACGCTAGAATATAGCTATCAGGTTAAGTTTGGTATCCTTTTCGTATAAATTAAGGACGAGGAATTCATTTCTGGTATCTTCATTTGGATTCTCGGTGATTTTCAGATTGATTAATTACAGTATTCTATCTCGTCCAGCCATCTTCATAACTATTGCATGTTTTATACAGTCTACTTCTCTGGATCAGATCTCTGCATGCATATCTCTTTTATTATTTAACTACCTATAGCTATGGTATAGCCTCCGGGTTGATGCGTGGCTTTTGTTACCACTTTATTGTTGATTAATATCTTGTTACACAGTTTAGTAGCACATTGACATCGGTATGGTTATCGTTAGTAGTTAGTGCTGTCAAGAAAAACACAAACTACGTAATTTTGTGTTTTTCTTTAAAGAAAATGTGGATGTGTTAGAAAGTTCCTGAAATAAAAATATACAATAAAAAGAACTATAAACTTAACCCTACCAGGTCAACAGGGCATAGGCGGGTCAAAACTCAGATGATATGATGTTGTAAAAAAGGATATTTACAGCTGCGAACTCTCCATCGACGATGTTCAGGATAGAGCGAAGTGGGAGATAGAGACAAAGAAGACAGACCCCGCTATGCAGCGAGATAGCAGCTAGGAAGATGTTGAATAAAAAAAAACTATGGACATAAAAACTGCAACAATCCTGCCATCATCCAGCGGTATACAGTTTTTATGAAATTGAAATTGAAACAGATTTATTGCCACAGCAAAAAATTTCTACAGCTTCAAATATAACCTTAAACATTTAATAAATACTATGACAAAGGGGCTAGGCTTCAGCGTTTGCTGGTAGTGATCTAAAACACACTGACCAGCACTGTTTTTCAGCGTAACCATTCATGTACCGGCAAAATAGTGTCGACACCATGGAGAAATTACTTACTCCATGATCGACAGTGTCGCAAAAACAAACATTACAGAATGGTTACACACAATTTCTGCTCAATAATTTTTTTTTAATGCTCTAGCCGCTGATAAACGAGTTACGATAGACTTTGATTAAAATTCAATCATTCAAATCATTTTATGTCAAGACAGGACCAGGAGTATGGTGGGTCCGTCACGAGGCTGCAGATGTATGTGCCGTTCTCGAATAGGACTTTACAGCCCTGAGATAAAATGCTTCTCTAACAACACTGCTTAAATTTTCTGTAACAGATGTAGGCCTATGGTGATTATGAATATGGACATCTAATTATAATTGTGGTGTTTGGTGATGCAATTCACCCTGAAAAAGTTATTTCAGTCAGAGTTAGATGGGTGTGCAAGGGTAAAAATTTTCATAATCTAATTATAACGTCCAGAGAACAGTGTATTGAAGTAAACATAAAAATTACGGTTAAAAATAGATTAACGGAAGATGACATGTTGTGCTGACCTGAAATAATGGAGTTGGTACAAATCATCACCTACCATGAATTTAAAGATATCTAAAAATATGTATTTTGGTTCTAAACATACGTCGATTTAGGTAAAGATACTTTGTTTCTTTGATATATTTATGTTCATATTATGTACGCACGGCGACACATCAAGCTATACAAAACCAACATAACCTGGCCGCGCGTAGGTAGAGTAATGTATAACGTCGCGCGGCCAGGTTATGTTGGTTTTGTATAGCTTGATATGTCGCCGTGTGCACCTATACTTTGCTATTGTTTAACAATGGTTGTTACGGTGGTTTCAGTCCATACAAAAGTTTGACGCACAATACGCGTAGACGGAATTAATAAAAGTAATATTTTATATATGGAAAAAAGGTTTAGAAAATCTAGTTGCCGCGTCTCAAATAACATTTGCAATTTATAATAGAATTACGAAGTCATAAAGCATTTAAAATGTTGTATGAAAAATTTCAAAGCTTTATATCTTCGTAATAATTTTATAAATTGCTGTGTGAAATGTTATTTGTGACGCGGCATCTAGATTTTCTAAACTATTTTTCCTTGTATACAAAGTAACTTATATTAATACCGTCTACGACTTTTGTGCGTCAAATTTTTGTATAAAATTGACCCCTTTTGCTGCAACCACCTTAACCCACTGGGAGTCTTGGTGGGTTAACTTGGTAGTTACGGGCGGTAGTTAGTTACTGGGTGGGTACTCTCAAAAGGACTAATTCTGGGTTACCACTGGACTTATTATATGTGTACGTAAGTATATTTTGTGTTTGCAAATAATTATAAGATTTAAGGCCAGGATATCCCGAACCACCTGTTTTTGATAAAGCTGTAAACATAGTAATATTCGTTTTTATGATTCGCAATAAATATATGTTTTAGTTTAATATACTTTCTTGATTATTCAACGGTTCAAAACACGATACTTGTAACTTGCCTCGATAAAAAAAAATCACAAAGATAGGATGTTTTTGATTGTTTTTCTTGTTTTACTTGAAGATTATCAGGTTTTAAGTAACAATAATCACATGTAAAAATAGGTAATAACATATCAAAGAATATTTAACGATTACTTTTTTAAATAAATGTTTTAATATTTTTAAATATCAAATTATATAAAAGATCCTGTGATCCTGCTTTCAATTAAAGTGGGATGGCTAATTGCAAACGTATGCTTGTAAGAAAGAGACGCTTGCACTGGGATAACCTGCCCTTAACTTGGTACGATGCATTTTTTAATCCTGTCGATGAATATGGTGAAAGTATTAAGTAAGATAATATCTCAAATCTTTCGAAAAAAAATCAAAGATGCGTCTTATTATAAGAACTTAGGTTAATATAACACAAAAGTTTAAAAACCACTGGTCTTAACAAACAAAATAGAACAGAAAGTTAAATAGACTTGAAAACAAAAGGTCGAAGGGTCAAGTGTTAAAAAGGTTCGGTTTAAGACAAGTTTACTTATTGTTAATGTAAACATAGGAAAAAACCCGTTTAAATGGTTTATTTGACGGAAAAATTTTACCTTTGTTATGTTTTAGCAGAAATAGATGGCTGCTTAGTCCGTCATGCCAGACACAATACATAAATAATTGTTATCAGCATGGCTAGCATGCCACCCACGACAAAGCGTTTAAACGAGAAAAACGTCATGCGCGCTCTCTCTGGCATACGTAAAATAATAAAGATGGAGGCACATCTCGATTTTTATCGTTTTCTCGGGGGTGGCATGCTAGGCCTACAGGAGACGTCCGCAGGGGTCTGGCTATACAAATTGTAGGTCGAGATAATAATATAAGTAGGTATAAAAGTCAAAGTTTTAGTAAGTACTAGCTGTTGCCCACGACTTCCGTCTACGTGGAACTTAAAAAGTATACTATGTGTTAATTCAGAACATATTCTATCTGCTTGCCAAATTTCATCCAAATCCGTCCAGCCGTTTGCGCGATTGCGCCACAAACATACGAACTTACAAATATCGTCACAAACTCCAAAATTCCATTCAATTCTATTTATTAAAAAAAAAAAATTGAACCTCTAATAGGAAAGCAATTCGATTCCAAATACGACATGCAATTTTTGAATGAATTAAATTATCTTCTCCGTCCTTCGCCCTACCTAGGCTAAAGTTTCCCTTTTCAAACGGAGATGTTCTACTTCGTAATCTTTTTAAAAAAAGTGTTAGTATGCCTAATGACACGTAATATGTAAATGGAATCTATGAGATCGATCTACAGATCGCAAGTCACGATTGCAATAGATTATAATCTCGCAAAAACTATGAGTTGATCCATTGATCGGAGGTCTTTTGATATAATACTCATTGAGCCTTCACTTTCATTTGAATCCATTAGTTTCAATTATATTAATATTAGCAAGTAGCTTTTTTTTATTGCAATTATTTTGTTGTGAAGCGTGCCATCAGAAATGGAAAGGAGTCAATTTATTGTAAGTACACAAACGGTTACGTTTATTGATGGTGTTACACTCTAAAAACATAATTTAAGGTGGTTGCAGAGGGGTCAATTTTATACAAAACTTTGACGCACAATACGCGTAGACGGTATTAATATAAGTAACTTTGTATATATGGAAAAATAGTTTAGAAAATTTATATGCCGCGTTACAAATAACATTTGCAATTTATAAAATAATTACAAAGATATAAAGCTTTGAAATTTTTCATACAAAATTTTAAAAGCTTTATATCTTCGTAATTATATAATAAATTGCAAATGTAATTTTTGACGCGGCAACTAGATTTCCTAAACTATTTTTCCATATATAAAATATTACTTTTATTAATTCCGTCTACGCGTATTGTGCGTCAAACTTTTGTATGGACTGAAACCACCTTAATTTACTTTAATAATCGGACGAAAGATTAAGTAAAAATGCAAACGGAATTATGAAATGAATCTAAAAAATGCACCGTTTTGATGCAATGCACTTTTTGCTAAGATTCTTTTGTCCTATTAAAACGGAACATGTACATCTATGCGTGTATAGGAACATCTTAGAAGTAAATACGAAAATAAAAATAAAAAACCAACATATCTTACCAAGACAAGATGTGCGCTAACTGCGATTACGCGGCACTCCGTTTAGATGCTATAGCTAATATTACCACTATAATCTAGAGATTATGAGAAACAAATCGACAGGAATTCCATAACTATGCGCCAACTTTACGCTAACATTTTTATGTTAGCCTATTATCCCATTCTAAGATTAAAAAAAAAACCATCCCCCATTCCCATTCATGTCTCCCCCATTTTAAGATTGAGGATCTTTTTTAATGATGAATGAATTGTCTGTTTGTTGATATACCTACTTCTTAATAGGCTTCAATTATGTTTAGACATTTTTAATAATGTTACACGTCTCTAATTTAGAACATAACAAAAATTGTATTTGCACATTAAAATACACAAGAACAATAATTAATACATAAACCAAAAGCAGACGGTGTTGGCTCCATAGCGGAAGTTATTCAGTTTGGTGGTCTTGGATGGATCAGTGGAAAAGATAGAAGCACCTCTTTGAAGATGACCATAATTTTCTGTAACTACCCATCTAGGTGTAACAAATAATCACAAAATCTGAATCTGTTTCTACGGAATTGATTACTAAACATGACAGAAACTTTCGAAATTTCCAAAAAAAAAAGTTCCTACCCGTTACATACAAACCGTTGAAAGTTTTCGAATATGTATGACAAGACGAAAAAATATATTATTTGATATCAAATGTCGATCAGCTGTTATCGATCTATACAAACGGTAATCCAGTTTCATGTTCATTAACATTAAATAACACCTTATGTAACAGAAACTACTTATATCATAATATCATATTACTCGCACATTACCTACACCCTCGAGAGATGCTTATCACACCTGACTGTCCGATCAAGTCACTGTCAAAATAGTTTGGCAATAACTGGTCTATCTACCCCGAGGCGCACACACACACACACACACACACACAAACACACACACACACACACACACACACACACACACACACACACACACATACACACATAAACTTACTACCATAATTCCTTTCCAGATGATCAGAAACTCTACCACAATTACCAACTACCTTTATTTTAAGCGTGCTCAGCTTTATCACATTTACGGTTTCACGATTTCGTATCAAGTGATGATAGGTGGCCATTCACCCACAATAATACTGTAACAGCAACCCTTTATCCTTTAGTTGCCTCAATCACAAAACATTATTAAAAGGCAGCCAGGTACGGACGACATCTAAAAAAAGAGACGGCAGTGCTATTTTTGAAAATGACACGTTGAAATCAGCAGTAGACTAATAACCTAAACATTAGGTATGAAGTTTGTGTATTTAGTCTCACGATTCCAAAATATTCAGCACTTCAGGATAAGATTAACGAAAAACTGAAAAGATCAAACTGTGAAGGAGGCTTTATCCTCCAGTGTGTGGATACGACCTGATGATTAAAAGGCAGCTAGAAGTTTCTGCTCACCCCAAAAGGGAGACAGTCGTGAGTTCGTTTCTAGGTTCGTTTCTCGAAAAAATAAGCGAACACTAAGTTTGCCTACTTGATAAACCTGTTTTGTAACCAAAGTTAGTTCTTTTTCATAAAATTCGGAAACAAAAAATTTCTTAGAAAATTTGACTTGCCTGGAAAAATAGTCTACTCCAAAGGTATCTCTGAAAGAAAATGCATGTGTTTTACAGTTTTAGAATTTGCATGAGTTGCGCAACTTTTTGTAATACAGGGTCTTTTATGTAGTACACTTTTTTTTTCACAGCAAGCTTCTGAAGTCAAGCAATTGTTTTCAAGAAAACGATATTCTGTCACAAAGTCGTCTCCTGCTTATCATACACGATCGTGATTTTATTGAAAATTGTCTAGTTACAAAGGTACACTATTTAGGAATATGAAATTAAAACAAGAAGTTGAAAATGTTTCATAGTTTTTTTGAAATTAGCATTTTTGTAGGGACAAGTCGATTTTTTCTCCAAAAGTTGAAAATCCAGTGTAACTTTTGAACCGTTCATTTTCGGACCTATGTGTATAAGACTAAAATTGTTGGAAATGATCTCTACTACCCCTCGTCTACTTTAGACCACCACTTCTGGGACACACTGTATAATGTTACAGAATATTATGGCCAGTCCCAGCCCCTCTGTGACTCTGCGAACAATTTGAATTACCTAAGTGAGGAATTGTTGAAGATGAGACTAATGTGTTACTAACAAGACGAAATTTAGTTTGTCGTCCCTTGAAAAACTGATGATTTTCTGTTAATTTCGTGTATCCGGTGTTTTACTACCGTTTACCTTAAGAGAATTAATCATAGTTGTTTTATGTATGTATGTACTGAGAAACATGAAAAATTTAACACTTTCACCGCTGAAAATAAGACAAGCGTGTAATCCGCAAGTTTCCAACTAGTCAATTCAGCAACTCTTTATCAAACGTCTAAACACGAGCTTTGTATGAAAAGTTCTTCTAAATCATGAATAGTGACGTCATTATTTTTCGTCGTCGTTTCAATACTTTTTATAGTTTATCCTTTTATTAAAAAATAGTATTCAAGTTACAGAATAACTGAAAATGTAAGTATTATTATTTGGAACGTATTTTTTACTGAGAATATAAAACTAAAATATATTTGATTCAGTCAACTCCCCAATTTACCATTTAGAAACAAGCCATTTTGAAACTCACCAGTGAAAGAGTAAAACTCTTAAAACATAGGTAATAAAATAACGTATCGGCAATGCTTACAAATTTCTATTAAATAAAAGACTAAATCAAACCAAAGACACTTATACAAAGATATTTCACAAAACAAACCAACTTACACATTGAAACTAAGGCATGTCTCAATAAACCTAGCTCTCAGAGGAAAGAACAAGCTTCTTTCCTTTAAGAACTAAGTCAAGCGTTTGCCCGTTCTTCATAAAGTCGTGCAAGCGCTTGCTATTAGTTTATTAGTCAGGACTAAGCAATAAAAATGCCGAACCTAAGTTTAGCATTCGATACCATACTGTACGCTAAATAGTAACACACTGCTATAGTCAGTACACTGAATATAAGACTGCAGAACCAAATGCAGCCGAGGTCACAGCACACAGGCCTCTGGTTCGGCTCTCGGACCATCTGAACTCGTTTTATTGGTGCCTGTTTTCTGCAAATCCAAAAAGAATATGTCATTGAATAGCTATTGACAACCGGTGTACTTTGTATGCATTGGTAATACAGTTTAAAACGAGTTTCTTTTTTTTAAGCACTCTGTGTCCATTCGGCGAGTTTAAATTTTTTAGACTAAGTTGAAGGCAAAATCAACGTTGAAAGACCAAGAACATCGCACTCGCGAACCTCACAAACTGGACAGTGCTTTCTAGCATTTTCTATGAGCTATTTTGTCTGGCAAGAGATAGGCAAATATATACAAAGTGTAACAAAACACCCTATTAATATTTAATGGGATGGTTTAGACCAAAAAACTAAACAATTATCACTATGGAGACAAAGTAAAAAAAAATTACTTGCATAGCTAATTAAACCTACATTTGATTCACAATGAAGTCGATTAGTTCGCTGCGAATAGGTACTGTAGTTTTCCATGAAAAAGCAGTTTTTTTTTATTTTGGCGTTGTCTCCATATTGAAAGTTGTTCAGTTTGATGGTCTAAACTATTACTAAAATAAAACATTAAAATATTACTAGTGTCTTCTGTTTCACCCTGTATAATACGGAACCCGAAGAAGACAAATAATAGATAAAATATCATTTCAGTAAGGCTGAATCCAAAATAGAGTCTTCAAACTTCTGAATTTAGATCACCACTAGAGAACTATAGTTTTTTCTTCTTTAGGTATCAAACGAGCTAAATAGTTAGTACCGAGACCTCATCTGCTGCCTCTTTCACATCTGCACGGCTTTCGGCCTGCACTTTGGAATAAACGGCGTCCGGACAATCCTGACTGCAGCTGCACCAATAAAGTTCTTACTGTTGCCAAAATCGGCTACAAAAATTCATTCATTCGGTGACACGCTTGAGTGGACGGAGAGCTGGCTATGTAATTTCAAAATGATAAGGCGTAGTAAAAATTATTATGTAGAAACCTTCCTTACTAGCTAACAAGTACTTTCCCTGACTGCCAGAAGTCTACCCCGGGGAGGGGAGCGTGGGCGGGCGGTCAAACACGTCAAATTTTTTAATCAAAATAAAATCATTCGGTGTAGTCCTGAAAATGTGTCGTAGGTATAGTTTTTAACAAAAGAAATAGCGTAAAATTATTGCCAGAAGTCTAGGTCGGGGATTAAACGTTGCCAGAAGTCGATAAAATTGTTAAAAAATAGTCAAAATAAAATGATAAGGTGAAGTTCTGGCAATTTAGTTTTTATATAATTTATGGCTTCAAACAGCCGTAAATAAAATGCCAGAAGGCTAAATGGTGGCTAAGTGTATGAAAAAATAACTTGGAATTGTGGTGTTTTTTTAAGTTTTCTTATAATTTTTTCGACCAAGTAGTGAAAATGTTAAAGTATGTTATATATTTGTAATCTACTCATAAAGCCCTTTTATTTGACACCCCACATGGTATGTTTGAATGATAATCGTTTTATTCAGTGCAGTGTTTGAAAGATCATCTACTGCTCCTTCGATCTAAGTGTTTCCCTAATTAGGGTATTCAAATTCCCGAGTACACGGGAATCTTCAGCAGATTGAAAGAAAGACTATTGGAATTGAGCGTGGTCGTGGCACAAGACGGCCGCACGATGATTCAATCTGTTGAAGATTTTCGGTATCCCGGTAATTCCGAGGAATTAGAAAACCTAGGTTCCTAAAGCTTGATTTGCCATAAGAAATTACTATCTATCGTCCGATCCTGCTTGTATTCTAATTTTTCGTGAAATATTGTACTTACAATATTACTTATCTGTTATCTTGTATTTCCATTAATTTTGAAGTAACCAGGTCCCATCAGCCATGTATCTAAAAAACATAGGTATTAAATAACTCAAAATGCAATTTGCCTAACTGTATTTGACACAAAAATCTCGTTGACTAAGGCTCAAATAGACACAGTTTCTCTTTTATCTCTCTACAAGTTTTGCCCGGAACATGTCCGCGGTGAATCTAAAGCAGGCACTACACTCTCGAGAGAAGTTCCAAGGAGAAAATTACAATGGCTCACGACGAACGCCCCGCGTCGACGAAGGACGCGACGCGACGCGAAACAACAAATAAACATTTAATTGGGTTGTTTAGACTCTAGTAATTGTTTTCAAATATTATTGATTTTTAAACATGTTACAGCCATGTTGTGCTATTTCGAATCAAATAAAAGATTGAAAAATTTGTCTCGGGCGGGACTTGAACCGGCACTCTTCCAAACCGGGGATCAGCGTTATCCAATTTCGCCACCGAGCCCACTACCCAGAGAACGAAACGGGCGGGCGGTCGTGCGGGTTCAAGTCCTGCCCGAGTCAAATTTTTCAATCTTTAATTTGATTCTAGTTGTTTTCTAACATCTTGTGCACCTTGTACATCCTCTGCTATTTATTTACTTATATTACTATTTATATTTTATTATCTATCTTCCTACACTATCATAAAACTGTTACAGAAAGTGTGACAAACTAAAGATTTCGATATTATGGTGTTTAGATATCCCTGACTCCAAATCAGTCTGTTTGTCTGTTAATTTGTTCTTTGTTTGAGCATCATGCAAAAACTACTTGCTCGATTTTGATGAAACTTTTTTGTTTAAAACATGTTTAAAAGTTCATGATTAGACTTAAAAATTGGTATAGGTATATATTTTATGTCGCTACGATCGGCGGGAACTATTGTGGTACGGACGAAGATGCGGATGATAATAAGCTCGTAGTTTTATAAATAAATAAATAAAATAAATTTATTTCAGACAAAGTGGATAGTATTGTTGGTAGATAGGTACATTAATTTATACCTGTAGTAGAAGTACAGTAGAAGATTGAACTTACTTTTTTTTCATATCGAATTGGATGTTGTATGGAGTATAGTTGGTTCTCGCCAAGTAGAGGAACAGGCAGAAGAATAGAATCAATACTATTGCGAACGCTACGAATTCCAAATACCACTATACGTTCGTGAACACGCCGCGCATTTTTATTTTATTAAAATTTGAACTACATTTTTTGTAACTTTAGTTTTATTTGGGCATTGGTATTGACAACATCAAGACGAGACAAGAAGACTTATTTTAACCAGATTTTAGCCATTGGGTATGCCACCTTCCTGAGTATTGTCAACTACTCAGGAAGGTGGAATATATATTCTCTTTGGAAGACAGTATATTTTTTGGACAGTATTAAAAAACATAGACGAAGAATTTTTCGCATAAAAAAGTACTCTGTGCATAGACGAAGAATTTCATCTATGCGTCAAAGAGATTATACCTAGATAGATAGATAGATAAACAATTGCAGAGGCATAAAGGCATAGAGGGAGCCAAACCATTGCAAGAATGTCCATTTTGAATGTTTTTTTGACGTTTTTGTTTGAGTGTGTGTTGTCAAGTAGTATGGACAAAATAGTGTCTTAGGGTCAAAAAAGGCTGAAAAAGTTCACTTCCGGATACCAGAGCCAAATTTTTGTATGTTGTTAGGTATACCCTATATATACCCCAAAACTGCCGGGAGACAGTCTTTGAGGTGTCAGGGTCTTCAGTTATGAGCTTATGAGTTATAATATCTTCATATCAGACGTCAATAAAGCAGTTTTAAAAATGTTTGTCTACTATTTTTTAATAATATTTTTTATAACTTTTCAACATTTAATTTAATGAAAAAATTTATTAATTTATTCAAGATATAAACAAAACAATCTACTTATATCAATTGAATAATTATGTATAGAACCTTAGATAAAAGTAAAATTTTACTCTGAACTAAGTATAGAACAGACAACGAACGCGAACAAAATCTGACCTACAGACAGTTGCAGAAACGCTCATTAAAGTTAGTCCTCCATTAAATCTCTTGCTGTCATTTTTTGTCTCGTTCACGTAGTAAAAGCTAGGAAGAGATTTAATGGAGGATTTATGTGAAAAAAATAGGATTCTTCAAAGCGTCATATATCATGAAGTACTAACAGTAGGAGTATGATTAGCGGATATGTGTAAATTGAACATATAATTGAAGTTTTGACAAGAGCCAAAACCTGCCAAAACACGAATAAGACACATTTTATCGATTGAAAATCAAGCCAAAGTAGCCTCCGTTTTTATTTATAAACGCTTAGAACTGCTAAACGGTGAACAATAGAAACACGAGACTTGATTTAACAAAAAAGAGATTGATATTTTACAAATTTTGATTAGAGCAGACGTGAACTGACATAAATATGTAGTACAATCACAATTAAATAAAGTGTGTTTTACACTTGCGTCGTTACACTTGCGCGCCGCCCCATCTCTTTCTCTCGCATCAGGCAGTAATATAAGCTATCACAAGAGCATTTCGCTTCAATTATTTTTCGACATAGGCCCTTAATGAGCGTTTCTGCAACTGTCTGCAGCTGCACCGGCACCGCGCCGACGCCCTCAGTGCGCGCCCCGCACTGCTGATCGTGGTGCACAGATTTTGTTCGCGTTGTCTGTTCTATACTTTTACTTTGATCTAAGGTTCTATACATAATTATTCAATTTATATAAGTAGTTTTTTTTTGTTTATATCTTGAGGAACATTATACATATTTTATTAATGACAATTTTTTATTTTTTTTTATGCCGTGTGTTTACTTAAGGCGGTTGCAGAGGGGTCAATTTTATACAAAACTTTGACGCATAATACGCGTAGACGGTATTAATATAAGTAACTTTGTATATATGGAAAAATAGTTTAGAAAATCTAGATGCCGCGTAACAAATAACATTTGCAATTTATAAAATAACTACGAAGATATAAAGCTTTGAAATTTTTCATACAAAATTTTAAAAGCTTTATGTCTTCGTAATTATATTATAAATTGCAAATGTTATTTGTTACGCGGGAACCAGATTTTCTAAACTATTTTTCCATATATAAAATATTACTTTTAATAATTCCGTCTTCGCGTATTGTGCGTCAAACTTTTGTATGGACTGAAACCACCTTAATAACTGTAGGTACTCTCTCACCAAAAAAAGAACTGTCCGATTGGTTAATTTTAAGTGCACTCAATTTTAAAATTAAACGATTCAAAAAGATTTTTTCTGATGTAGCTGGTCCTGTTCTGGTAGGTCCCCAAGGAAGCAATCTAAATTGGAGATCCGTGTGGTCTGGACCACCTTAGTATTCAATCCACTTACTGAAAACTTATTTGTCATTAGAGTCGTTGAAAAAGGTTATTTTTTTAACTAAAATTTCGATTTTTCATACAAACGTTCGATTAGCGATTATGCATTTAGTAACTATGGAAAGTTCTACATCTTTCTTAGGGAAAATTGTTCAATATCACGGGTACAATCACCCCTTAAAATAATGCAACTGGTTACGCTAACACCCTGTATTGTAAAATATTTTCAGATTTTTTAGTTTTTTGAGTTTGAGCGTAAATATTTAAAGACTTAGTTTTTTACAGGTTTCTTTTTGGATTTTACAAGACCTATCCAACGACACCTCACGAAAAACTATTTTCTTTCAAACCCCTTTTCGTGGTGAAACCCCACCCTACAGGGTGAAATTGATATCATTAGCATCCTTTTAAACTAAGAGTCTACCCATCAAACTGAACAACTTTTACTATGGAAACCATATTAAACTGCAATGTCGACGCGCGAGTTCGCGACTCAAATGTATGCAACAGCAGATTTTTTTTTCTCCGATCGGTTTGCTCCCATAGTAAAAGTTGTTCAGTTTGATGGGTAGACTCTTAGTTTAAAAGGATGCGAATGATATCAATTTCACCCTGTAGGGTGGGGTTTCACCACGAAAAGGGGTTTGAAAGAAAATAGTTTTTCACATTAGACATTAGGTAAGCACTTTTACGGAATAACCTACAAGTGCATTGTGGTCTATTCCTCACTCGCACTCACTCAGAGTAGTATATTCCTTGCACTCAGCGTACATCTGCTAGCCGCAGTGCGAGCCCTTTTTTTGTGTAATGTGACCAGGGTATTTCCTAGGTTTTCCACGACAATCGATCATACGACGACTACACAACGGTAGTTCTTCTAATTAGTTTGTGGACTACACTATCTTTTTGAAGCATACCTACAGTTAATATTACCAGATGTTTTTTTTTACCATTTCGAACCTTTGATTGGTGGTTCAGACCATCAAACTGAACAACTTTTATTACGGGAGCAAACCTGAAATCGAAAAAAAATCGACCGGTCCATACGAAATTGCAATGCCTACTCGACTCAAATGTTGGTATGAGACAGAGAGACACAGTGGCGGATACAGAAAAAACGCAAGGAAAGCTAAGGCGCAGTAGCGCGGCGTAGCGTGTGTTTCTGCCGCTCGGGGCATAGACCGATTTTGCCGCCCCCTTTTTTTTAAAAGAAGACCTACACAAAATTAACGGAGTGAGCGATTTTTTAGCACAACTATTCGGGTAGTGACAGACATCTTTTGGTTTATAAATAGAAACATAGAGCAAGCGAAGCGAGCTCGATTTTTCTCCTAAATACGAATCAGTAGAAGTTAGAGATTTTTAAATACAAAACATGTTCAGAGACACCTAAGGAAAAGCTAAGTATGGATCGAGCGAGGTAAACTCGAACTTTTTTGCGTCACGTCTTAGCTATGGTTAGATCTTTAGGATTAGATCGTAGGTACAATAATTAAAATAGAAACTTAGAGCGAGACAAGCGAGCTCGAATTTTCTCTGTTCTACGAATTGGTTATAGACAGAGCTCAATCAGTCTATATTTTCCCGAATTTACCGCCCCTAGTCAAGTTTCGCCCGGGGTATTCCGCCCATAACAGTAAAAATAGTAGTAGTAGTTTATAGTAAAAGTTGTTTAGTTTGATGGCCTGAACCACCCCTGAAAGTTTCGGAATAACAAAAAAAAATCATCCGGTAAGGTATATACCCTACACGCCTTGCTACAACCCTCACTTTGAATGTTGCAGAATGTAATGGTGTAGGTATGTAGTAATATTATACTCTTTCTTATACTGTTTGTGTAGGTATCCGAAAAAACACTAGGTGAGAATTTTAACCAAACACAACATAGTCATCGCATCAGAAATGTTTCTAGTTACCCGACTGCGCGAACGCAAAGGAAGGGTAATGTGTTTAGGAATTGTTGTATACAGTGCGACATATGAGTAGACAAAAATTGAGGGCGCCAATTTTTGTAATTCCGTCAAAATCACGTATTAAATTGGCAAGACCATCTTACAATTTTTACTAAAATATTTAGTTCCTTTTGCCACCGTTATCTATTCTTTTTTGTTGTGTTGCACTCGTAGAAAGAGAAGGTACTAGAAGGAAGCACGTGCTCACAGACTTCTGTATTAGCACGTGTCTTGTCATATTCACTCAATAAGAGATGCACATAGCAAATTCGCTCTAGTTAAAAAAAAGAGATCGCTACTTTATTGCTGTCCTTATCGGCGTAACCACTTTTTTGTACTGACTCCACCTGACTCCGATATGTCACTTCATATAAATTGTATAGGATTTTATGACTATCGCTATCTCATACCCGGTTACACTGATATTCCGTCTACCAGCGCAAGCGAAAAATTCTTCGTCTATGGTTGCACTGTATTTCTGTTAAATAATAAAATACAATACAATACAACACAATACAATAAGTACAAATAACGCCATCTATTGAGGCATATCTACCAATGAGGCATTATAAAAATACATAAGACTTGGCTGTATGGATTTTTTTCCTTTGTTTTTCCGAATGGAAAATAAAAAAACAAATGTCAATGTCAAAATTGTCATATGTTATGTCAAACAAACTGTCAAACTGAGACGAAATGTCATGTAAATGAATTGATTACTTTCGTGTTGTAAATTGTACAATATTTCGGAGTTTATTACGAAAATGAAACATATTTTTTCACATGTTTCATCACATAAGAAAGCAAGTGACATAAAGATAACGGAGACACGACAGGCGATTCGCATTCCATTTAAAAATTGAATTATTCCAAGCCTGATTCGTAATATAAAAAGTGCCACTATAAGAATTCTAGTGAAATAACACGTGTAAGTTATAATAAAGCATAATATATTAATACTAGTCAATAGTCGGAATCTATCCTAGTGAAAGGAACTAATTATGAAATAATTAATTAACGTAATGTACGACTATTACGAAAGTGAAGACCAGAAGATGAAAGGCTCACTTCGGGACTGGCGCAAGGCGCTACGCACACCGGCCACATACAGGGTTGGCAACGCTGTTAGAATACAGCCACAATTTGTCCTTTTAATCCTTGTAGTAGGAGGATTCTTGCTCATACTATTCTATTATAATTGGTGGACTAGCAACCAAGAGGTAACACACAAATGGGCGACGAATTCACGGGCGTATAACGTGACGTACCCACTCACACCACCGTTTATTCTTGGAGATGCAATAACATTCAGGATTGGGATCGTAGCAGACTTAGATACTAACTCGAAGAGTAAACAGCCTCATACGTTCAAAAGCTACTTAAAGAAAGGGACTTTAAGTTATATCGCTGGAAAGAACTTGGTTAAAGTGACGTGGGACAGTCAGCCGGCAGTGCTCCTTACTTCAACGTATTCGCACAAAGGCAGAGGAATGGAACTGTCAGAATTAATTGTTTATGATGGGAGACTGCTTACGTTTGATGATCGGTCTGGTATGGTACGTAACAATGCTTTTTTTCTAATCACCTCATATTAACATGAACTTCTTAATTTTGTGCTCAATAAATTTTTTTGTTGGAAATTATTTACAATGATATCAGAATTTTTCAGGAAGAACATCTTTAGCAGAAATTGCTATATTTTACCATACTTTTTTATTGTTAAATTCATCAAGCACAATTTCATTTCAATTGCAATGAATAAAAATTTGTTTAATTGCATTTATAAATACTTTTGTTTTTACTTATATTTAATGGACTCTTGCTTGTGCGTTAGCACTGCATTTCCACCAGTGTCACGTGTTTATGGGAGAATCTATCCCAATCTCAGGGATTGTTTTTGGTCAAGAACAAGAAGAGATTGAGGATTACAGAGCCTCATGGCAAAAACGCGACGCGCGATATCCACGCGAGACGTGTGCTCGGGTCAGAACCTGCAACGTGACTCCCTTATAAATACTTAGGGATAAAACTAAAAAGAGAAAAGGTTGCTAAATCAAACCTGTGTTATACAGGTTACATTTACAATTTCCTTAAATGTAACCTGTCTAATTATGATATTCTTCCTGAAAAGGCTTGATGTTATAGGAAGATTCACAGAGATAAGAATTTTTATGTCTCTAACAAATTAATAGTAATACACATACTACATATAAGCAGTCTGTGAGGCCGTAAACTCTATACATTTTTTAAAGTAATCGATCTATACTTACGTTATTGTATATCTCTTTCGCCTCATTCACATTTCATAGTTTTTAGGTGTCCCGAGTCAGGGACAAATCAACCTTTTTTAAAATTTCCGTTTGTCTGTTTGTTTGTTCATGCATAATGCAAAAAAACTGCTGATCTGATGACTCTCACGGTCTGACTGAAAATCCGGTTATATAATTTGTGCAGACGAAATCTCGCGGGTAAACTCTAGTTACCTATACTTTTATATCGCTCCATTCTCTCCCCACTGAAAATTTAATTCTTAGCTTAATCACACATTTGAACTTAATAATAAAATTACACCTTAAAAATTCCAGGTGTTTGAAATAGTCAACCACAAAATGGTTCCATGGCTGGTCTTATCAGATGGTAACGGAAACATGGAGAAGGGGTACAAGTCTGAGTGGGCGACGGTGAAAGATGAGATTCTGTACGTAGGATCTATGGGCAAGGAGTGGACTACTGCCAGCGGTGAATTCCAGAGCTACGACCCTATGTGGGTGAAAGCTATCAACATGCAGGGAGAGGTACAGTATTGATTTGATAAGAAGCCAAGGATAATTTTGGCATAGTGGAGATTTAGTTCACTGGAGTTAAACCATCTCATGCAAGAAAGAATGTGGTGCTAGCGCATAGACTTCGATCAGGACACATGCCACTGAACAAGTTCGGGTACCTAATGAAAAAGACAAACTCACCAAACTGTGAGACTTGTGGAGTAGTTGAGGATGTGTACCACTTGTTGGTGGAATGTGTCCATTACAAGCAAGCTCGGGAGGCACTAATGGGAAAACTAGGCTCAATGTAGGAACGTTCCACTCAATTTTGGCATCACCGGAGTTGGAGGCTGCAAGGAGCCTGTTCACCTTTGTTAACTCATCAGTGTCTCAATAAATAGTTGTAAGTTTTATATATTTATGTATATAAGAGGAAAAGGGTACGATAGGACTAACATGTACAATAGGTACAAAAGTCCCTAAATAAAAATAGAATAAAAAAAAAAGTTTGTGTTTTTGTCGGTTGAGTCTAACTACTTATTGAAAGTACTTTTATCTTATGAAGCAACCTGTGGTTTTACGTTTTAAGTTTATGCTATGTGATACGTCACTAGAATACTGATCGCAGGTACAGACGGCGAAACATCAAACTTTATTGAATCACGTTGTGATGCCAGCTTAGCTGGTTTTGTATAGTTTGATATGTCGCTGTGTGTACACTATTGATCTCACCCGCGATTTGAGACGACTTTGAGATCTGGTGCACTGGTGCTTTACCACAAGTAGAGCATACGTTTCTTCGCGAGATAAACGTACTGTACCACATGACATGACACATCATTAACAAAGTAAATGACAACTCACTATTGGTGGTCAAGGAAAACATTGTGAGAAGTGTGAGGGAAATCCCGCTACATGAGTCAATTTCATACCGTGTATCATGTCCACTGTCTATTGAACTGGAAAGAGTTTGAGCACTGTCAGAATATCCCTTACCCCCTGGAAATAATATCCATGACAAATAAATTTTATTTGAAACTATTGCAGTATTAATGTTCCAATCAATATTATAGAATTTTGAATATTCACGCACCCCTCCGCGTATGGTGCATGACGTTTATTTGTTGCGTCCTCTCTGATAAGAAATAGTAGGTACCTCAATACTTAAAAATCTTAAAACATACATTGTTAACTTCAGGTGCAGCATCTAACCTGGGTAAATCAGTTCAAAGCCATAAGAAGTTCAATCGGAATCCAATGGCCTGGATACATGATCCATGAATCCGGTGTCTGGTCTCCCATCACAGAAAAATGGCACTTCCTACCGCGCCGATGTAGCCACGAGCCATACAATGAAACTAAGGACGAATTGATGGGCTGCAACTATTTAGTGACCGCTGATAGCGATTTCAAAAATGTCAGAGCTGTGGAAGTGAGTCCTTACGTTTTTCAGAATACTTAGATGGTTTGGTCACATAGAGACAATGAATGAAAGAAGACACGAATGAATGAAATATATCAAGCAAAGGTGAGGATGTATTGGGAGAGGCAGTCCGGGGAAAAGAATCAAATTAATTACCTTTTTCAAGAAAAAGGACTGGTGCTGCCCTCTATCGATGGATGTGCATGAAAAGATGTGTGAATGAGGCTAAAGAGGTGTGTCAGGATTGTAGTGAGTTGTGGGCCGTGGTCTCTACTGACCCCCATGGGAGAATGGCGTCAGATTATATATGTGTGTTTTTCGAGATGAAGAATAAGCATAATTAAGACTGGATGCTAAGGGTAGACACATTGATCGATGGTGGGCCCATACAAAAAGCATGTTTAGTATGGGACACCGACCGCATTCGACGAGTTCCTATACTAATCGTAGTCTTTTGTATGGACCCGCCTTCGTTCACCTCCAACCCTATATTAGAATCTGGGAGGGCATTCGATCTTTGAGGTGTAACCAAAACTTAGTAATATTCAAAGGGGTGTGGTTTTTCAATTTTTTCTCGACTTTGTCTCCATACTGAAAGTTCAGTTTGATGGATACAGAGTCTAAATCGCCCCTTTAAATATTACTAGGGTGTTCTGTTATACTCAGCATAGTGGGCAGAGACTATTTTCATTTAAATTAAAGTATGCTTCCTACGATGAAGTCTGCTATTCAATAACCTTGCCAATGTATCAATATAATTTGTGACTTAAAGCTGATCAAATAGTATACTTACGTTGTTGTTTTTACCAAACATAGGTGACAAAGAGACAGATCTTTTAACTTAATACCTATTGAATTAAATGTATGAAACAGTATTTTTTCCATCTCTAGTAATTCTTTTTTATCCATTGTATTTGAAAAGTTGCCTTATGGTGAAATTTTTAAATAAAAATCACAAATATAAAACGTGCAATAGTAAAGTTTCTTTACATCTAAGATTCATCATCATCATCGCCTATTATACGTCCTACTGCAGGGCATCCAACCCTCAAGGTTGGTCCATCCTACCATCTAAGATTAGGGTTATTAATAAAACGGTTTCGGCATTCAATACGATACATTTCAATTTCCATACTACACAAAAATCAAACTATGATCTGCCTATCCCTAATTTATGACGGGAACTCCAAAGTTATAAAACATATTTTTGTATTTCACAGATCACAAAGCATCAACCAAAGTTTGGATTCTCTTCATTCAAGTTCATTCCTGGATCGAAAGACGAAGCCATAGTTGCTTTGAAAACCACAGAGTTTGAGGGGAAGACAGCAACCTACATAACAGCATTTAAAACTGATGGGACATTGTTACTGCCAGATACTATAGTAGAAGACCTCAAATACGAAGGCCTAGAATTTATATGAGATCTAAACAAAGTAGTTAAAAATTAAATTAATTTCTGTAAATATGTAAGTAAAATATAAAGTTTTTGTTACATTTGGATTTTTAGTTAAAAAGACATATTTTTAAAATATTTTATTTAATATAATCAAAAAATATCACATTGTAATTCCTAAAAAAATATATAATTTTAAACATAACTACTGTTTAATAAACATCTAAATCTCATAAACACGACCTATTGGCTCTAAACTAAAGTGTATATATCGAGAACATAAAATGGATATGCCTACAAACAACAATTAAAAACAATATCAATTAATTTTGTTAACCTACAGACTAATATAACCAACTAACAGGCGTGGCCTTATATAATAACAAGTAAAGCATTCATATTCGGATACTGAATTAACAATAATAAGGAACATAGCACCACTCTTGCTCTTCAACAAAACTCAACAACACAGTAATAATAATAAATAACTAAATATTAATAAATGTTATCACTTTAAGCCAATAGATCGGGTTATCTCTTCGAATACTGTCCACGCCATGGCGGCCATGAGAGTTCTTCGAATCATTCTCGGTACTGCGCCTTTGAAGTAACCTTTCACGCCATGCGTCTGGAAGAAACAAAAAACGAAAAAAATAAATATCTAGTTAATTATAATCCTACTGACTGCGCCAGAAATATCTAAAACCAGAGTTATTGATATCTAGATATCATTAATATTTAAACCACTAATAATATACTATATGTACTTCTGAGTTCTGATACAGATTTTAATGATGGACTTGGACTTATATCTCATTAGTCCTGGCTTATAGTTGACAACAAAGATAATCTTTAACCTAAGTGTTAATTTATTTTGATTTATTTATGCAGCAAAATATTAAAACCCCAATTAAAAGTGACTTATTATTTTATAAATCAGACAGATTACCCGAAGCGAACTTGAAGAGACAACCCACATGCCGTGCGCGTGCCATTGATAAAGTTAATTTGTATTTTTTGCTTATATTTGACCTCAGAAAGATAAATAATTATAATTATTTTTTAGCCAGGAATAGATCCGGGTTCTAACTACGGGGCATTTTAACATATTCGCGGACAGTGACCGGCTATAGCAGTGATAACAATAAAAGTTCTATTGTGTCGTTCACTGTCCGCGAATGTCTTAAAACACATTAAGTCACAGATAAATTGAACAACAAATCAATATGATCTGTTCTGTATATTTCATTTCATTTTTTTTGTCATTTCTATAATAAACCAAATGTGCATCGAATCTAATGTGAATTTATCGTAGGTAAACCTAACAAACTAACTAGAAAATCTATCTATCTATCTATAACGTCACGCCTCTCTCCCAGTGGGGTAGGCAGAGACCAGGGCGCGCCACTTACTACGATCCTTACATACTTCTTTTGCCTCATGCACATCCATACATCTCTTCATACATGCCCGTCAGTTTCGAGTACTCCGCACCTCCCCTTTTTGTAGAACGCAACTGATTTGATCAGCATATGTCCTACGAGGGCGCCCTCTGTTGACGCTTCCACTCACATTAGCAACATTCTCTTTCGTACATCTGCTGCCACTCATCCTCATAAGCATACCTTTCTCTATTCTTGTCAATTCATCTCCTTTTAATTTACATCGATCTCTTATTACACAATTTCTCACTCTATCTCTCAGCGTGACGCCACACATACTTCGCAAGGAACGCATTTCAACAGCATTAATTTTACTTGCATGCTTCTTCTGACATACCCAGCACTCACTGCCATACATAAGTGTAGACACCAACACACCATTGTGTATAGCAAGTCGCGCCTTACTACTACCTAGAAACTAACTAGAGAGAAAAAGAAGCCTCGCCATGCTACGGCAAAAACAAGAACCAACTTCACTCATTTTCTGACAGCCAATTAAAATAAAATTGTTCCCAACGTTGACTTTGTTGAGGAGATCGTTCTGCACACGACCTTACCTTGCTGCTAACAAAATACAATTCAAACATATGGCAATAAATCTTTGCCTTACTTTATTGATTGTTAGCCCTTCAATTTGGCCAAAAATCATTGTCCAGAGTCAGAGTCATGTCATGTCAACGCAGAAAATCCCTCTATCTTGTTTAAATATAAAAATACTTAGAAATTATTAAGTCCTTACCTGATGAACATAAACGGCGGCGCTGAAAGCGTTAGGGAACTTGTCAGGGTACAGCTGCATCTTGGTCTTCAGCACGTCAGCCGGGTTAGTGACCAGGGACGCAGCTATGCCCGCCATTATACCGCACGAGAAGTGCACCACGCTCGCTGCACTTGGGGACTGCAGGAATTCTGTGGGTAGAAAGAGATGTGTAAACTATTAGAAAGAAAACCAAGCTCACCACACTAACCGTGGTGTGAATAACGGGAACGGAGAGAAATTTATACCTAACTAATTTATGTAGGTAAGTTCATACTAGATGTTGCCTGTTGCTGTTATAAAGTATCCTATGTATCTATACTATTATAAAACTGTAACAGGAAGTTTGTTACATTGAAGATATTAACAAAAAAAAAGTTACGATATGGTTTTTAGGTGTCCCTGATTCCATTTCACCAATTTTTGGATTTTTTGTCTGTCTGTTTGTTTGTGTGTTTGTTTGTTTGTTTGAACGAGTATCACGCAAAAACTACTGAACCGATTTTGATGAAACTTTTTTTGTTTGATAGCTTATGATCTGACTTAAAATCTGGTATATAATTTGTGCGGACGAAGTCGCGGGTTAAAGCTCGTTTATCCAAAATCCGTTCAGCCGTTTATGCGTGATTGAGCCACAAACATAGAAACATCGTCACCAACTTTCATATTTATAATATTAGTGAGATTACTTTCTTAAATAAGTTTGTAAGTGCAAGCTTTATGAATTGAGAGATGTTGAAGCAAACATGCCGCATATATTGCATTAAAAACTATGTTTTGATTTTTGAAAAATGTTGCTGGTTTGAAAACGTTACACCTCAAAATGGTGAATTAAATTCCGTAAACATGGTTCATTTTAACAATAACAATTAATAAACAAGTAGGCAGATAATTAAACAATGCATATTTCTGTTTTTCATTAGGCTTATACAACATTATAGATAATATTGACCCTTAATTTGCACTGCGTCATGTTTTGCAAAAATGAAAAAAAACAATGAAAGAGGGTGTGTACAATGTAAATAATCAAAGTGCGTCAAAGTTGACGTATTCAACATAAATCAAAATAAGATAAAAGGATTTACGATTGCAAATATTTTGATTACATTGAAATCAACAACCTTATAAGATACAAGTTAGGTATCTCCACTATCTCCTAATGTTGTTAATTAAACTTTTAGATAACATGACATGTTTACTCAATAATGTTTAATATTTCACTACTAATCTTGAAGAAAATTCTAGAAGTTACGAATGGCAACACAAACGTAGGTACTACGTAAAGATAATAACGATATTCTGCAATCTCTTTAATACTTTTAACAAGTTTCGGTTAAACAGTTCCAAGAATTAATTATTATTTAATTTTATTCTAGGGTTAGAGATAAAATTATTTTATTTGAAAAAAAAAATTGAAGCGAATTGAAAAAGAATTGAATTGATTTTTTTTAATTTGATTGTAGATTTTTTCTGTTTTTAGATTATTTGTAAATGAAGCATAACCACTAATCTGATAACCATTTAGGTCAAGATTATTCCCCTGAGTAAGCTACAGTAATGTCACAGCATAAGATAGAGTTTCTAGTACTACAGACAATCCCTGCCCCCCACCAATTTTAACCTCATCCCGGCTTGGTAGAAAGCGTGGTGGAAAAATGTAGGTAATGGCGTATTCCGGTCTTGCACTCTTCTGGTAAATGTTTCCCATTTGTATGAAATGAAAGCTAAGTTTACAAGACGGTAATGTCAGGAAGTATGTATAGGTACCTAATGTTGAAAGGAAGATTTCAGGATAGTGCAATTTATGGGACCAACGCCAATACGTTTATCCCTATTATATTATGGGACATAGGCATCTGAGTGTAATACGTAACCATTTCTAAGAGCATTTAGAATTGCTTTTCGTACCTTTAGGAACAGCTTGTTTCGCCTGCGTGTAGAACATAAGATAGAGGCCGGAGAACGGCGCGTCCCTTGCCAACGTCGGGCCTAGGCCGCATGCGAGGCCTCTGATTCCTTCGGCTTGGTATATGACTTTCAGCGCACCCCCAAGACTGTTATACTTATAGAATCCGGACTCGTATCTGGGGAAAAAAAATATAAATTAATGTCTTGGACTATGTTATCTAGTCCCATATTAAATTACCAAAATCTAGACAAGTTTTATAGTATGCACTTTATTATAGACTTTTAGCCCCGGCGAACTTCGTACCGCTTCGTTTGCTTTTTTGGAGCGAATGGAAATGAATCGCGTAGTATTATTGTACTACTTTCTATTTAACTATGGATAATGCACACAATGCCATCTACTCACTTATTTATTGTGTATGTTCAGATGTTTAAGTAATTTTTCAACACACTTGCTCATAAAATGGCCTTTATTTCACCGCAATTAGGCACATAATGACACCTATAATCAAACTGTGACTTTTTCATTACTATTATTCAGAAGTGAGTTATAGGTTTTTTATAGTAGGCATCTAAACTTCTTGGTTGAGTTCTTGAGTTGCTTTGTTCTTAAAAAAGTTTCGATACAAAAAAGATCATATTCAATAGTACAAATAAATTCTCTAAATAAACTTTTTATTTACTAAATAAAATGATTTTTTATTATTATTTTCTTCACAAGTGTGTTGAAAAATGTCGTATGATACACGTATGATACATTGATGATTACCGTCCTCGGCTCTCTTAAGACCCTCGCCTACCTCAGCGGTAATCGCCAACATTACACACTTGTACCATAATGTACTATTTCCTTGTTTTAGACTATGATTTGCATTATTATAGGATTATAAAGCTTAAGTATATGTGATAAAAATGGCGTGTTATTTATGACTTCATACTTTAATTGATTAAAAATGTTATCTTCTGTTGATAAAATATCTTTTAAATCCATCAATTAGTACGACGCCGGAGAATCGAATAATAATTACACAATTAACACACAAAAGAAATGTTTAATTAAAACAAAACAATTATAAATTCAAATCATTTGAAAAGTAAAAGTTTAAAGGTGACTAAATGAGGGTACTGCGCTTTGACTACTTATTTGCTTTTCTAATTGCGTATTCTTGGGAAAGGTATTAATTAAACGCAAGTGCGTTGTAAACATAAACATTAAAGTACACATGAAACTGCGCCATATTAAAAACGCATTAAGGCTTAAATAAATATGATGCCGTCACATTTTGGGACATTGATTGTCACATTATATTATGGTGATTAGTCTAGCTTGGCACCGGCCGCATGATACAACATTGTCGCGCATTTTCTTCTCATATAACGTGCATCTGAGCGAAATAAAATATGCTACAGAGCCTTCTTGACAACTGATGACGTAATAGACAGCAAATTATTTAATTTTTAATTACTATTTTTATTTATTTTTTTATTTTATTTTACTCTGACACCAGGACTCTGCTCAAACGATAAGAAGAAGAATTAAATTTTTTCGGTCTCCCAGTTAACGCAGAGTGTTCTAAGTTTTTTGACTTTATCAAGAGAAATAGAAAAACAAAGCTGATATTTAATGTTTCAGGACGTCAAATATTGATACCACGCCCACAACAACACTACACACGACACCTTGACTGATTAGATTGCATACAAAGTTACACAAAAAACTTACCTAGTCTTAATAACAGTGATAGGTATCAAAGCGACCCCGCTCATTGTCCTCGCGATCACGCCAAACGCGACGGCCTCCATAGCTCCCAGGTCTTGGTTCCTGGTCTTCCCAGCCTTAGCCTTCAGCCAGTGGAGAGACGAGAAGTAGAGACCGACACCGGGCACGCAGCGAGCTATGGAGGGGACCATACCGCGCCATAGTCCCACTATGTGCTCTTGACGGACGATGTTTGCGAAAATTGAAATCATGCCGGGTTGGATTCGGCTGCTGGAAATAAAAGGACTTATTAGGTTTCAGATCGATGTTGAATCTACAGGGTGTATAATTTAATACGTTTATATAAGGTTTAACAAAATTAGGTGAAATTATTTTAAGGGGATGATCAGACCATCAAACTGAACAACTTTCTCTATGGAACCAATATCGAAGTCGCGAAAAAAAATCAGCTGTCCCGATACATTTTAGGTCGAGTATGTTTGTATGGAACAGCTGATTTTTTTCGCGATTTCGATATTGGTTTTATAGAGAAAGTTGTTCAGTTTGATGGTCTGATCATCCCCTTAAAATAGTTTCACCTAATTTTGTTAGACCTTATATATTTTAGGGGATGCTTCAGACCAAACTGAACAACATTAATTATAAAGCCAACATCAATATCGCGATAAAAATTTTAAGTTGTTTAGTTTGATGATCTGAAGCACGTTTAATATAGTAACGCATTCATTTTTACACAAATGAAGGAACTAATAAGCGGAGTTACGCATATCAGGTAATCAGGGGCACGTGGGCTCCACCTACATGAGATTTCTAGGCCTCTTCGCATCTCTATTATTAAGGGTTCTCTCTTCTATGAGACGAACACATTGTGTACTTGGTGTAATAAGCGTGTTAAGATAAATAGGTTATTAAACTTAGTAGCATTCTGTAAACAACCACGAAGACATGTATGTGTTAATTAAGCTTTTCTAATCAAATTGTGAACGTCAGTGGTAATTAGACGGCACCAACAGAATAAATAGATACCGTTATTGAACTTTAAACTTGATTAGAAGTTCCTTATCACCACAACGCGTGGCAACAGTAATTATGGTGAGTAGGTATCTCAATGAGGCGATAGCGATGGCCCGAAAAGTTTGTAGGTACTTAGTTCTTTATCGTAGTGGGGATTAAATTTTTTTTCCGAAAACTACTAGGTACCTACTGGAAAGGTTTTTTCGACCAGTATGGATTTTGGAGTCATTTAAGGAATTCCTAAAGTAAAGGTGTATAGGCCAGTAAATATGACACCAAGCTTTTTTAAAAGAGCTGATGAGCTGAGGAAAAATAACGTTTTTCGCTCGGCAAACCTGAAGAAATGTAAGTATACTTACTTGACAGTCGCCGCAATAACATGATGTCCCGAATTCTGGAGCCTAGTCTTCACCAGGTCCAAAGGCTGGAAGAGTATAGTGCTGAATGTCCCTGAGAAGGAACCCGCCAGGAACGCTTTGAAAACCGGGTGGTACTGTGAACAAATGAACCAATCGTTAGCACTATTTAATCAGAAAAAGATACACTTTGAACCCGCCTCATTCAATAGTGGTGTGACTTTAGTGATAAAGGGGAAATTGTTTGTCACAGAGCGAAGATAACCAAGAAAATAAACTTACGTTCGCAACGATATCCATAATGAACAATCAAATCTTCAGCAGATTGAACAAAATCACCGTCAGGTAATATCTTTTGGGTAGACACCAAATTTGTAGTATTCGAAATTATAAAGCCAATGGCAGATAGCTCTTTTAGGGATAAAAAGCTTAAGATAGAAGCTCAAATCGTATCCGAGTAGTCTGAATAGTAAATGGGGTTCACTCGGTACTTTAAGGTAATGATCATTTTTTGCAACAGCTCGCTCGAGTATCGATACATGTATGCTGTTGCCAGTTTTAATTGTAGCGAAGAATAAAGACTCTGAAAAGACGATCCAACGTCGCCTGTTTGATGTTTCCACTACAGAAGAAAGTTCTTTTATATAACACACTTGGAAAACTAAATGGGGGATAAGAAGTCTTGATAAACGAATTTAGCCATGAGTAATTGGGAACAGAGTTACGATATAAAAACAACTGAAGTAGCGATAAGTCACAAATATTGTAGTGATATTGAGAAAGACGTGCGCGCACAAAGACTGTAGCTAGCGAACTGAGTCTATAGTAATAATGCCATGCGATAAAATAGCAAATTTATAGGCGTTGCTATCAGTCAGACGGCAGCGGGTGACCGAGGTTGAAGGTTGTCTTCCGCAACCCCGGCTGATAATATATCAAGAGTCTACTTACTAGGGGGTAATGAGTGTGCGCAGATAATGTTACCAACAGTAAGCTTATTATTATTAATATCCACACATGTACATAAGTCATGTCTTGAGAGGAGATAAATGGAAGTTGTTGTTATTAAATGTTTTCTTTGAGTTAAAAATTTCCACGATAAGGTTAGTACGTTAGTAGGTATTTATTTAACCTGCATGACAATAACTTTAAAATAAGAATGTTGTAGAATTTTTAAGTCGAGGAAGATTGGAGAGTTGTATGACCTGATAGTAATTATGAATTTTTAATACATTAAAAACTGTGGCAAAAAACACCATTATTGTAGACAATGAAAATCTGTCATTTAAATCTTAATTAATCATAGCAACTCCTGATATGTGCACTGAAAAAAAAAATCCTGCCAAATTAACAGAGAAGTTTTATTTTTGGTGAATAAAGGCATCATTGTCTTGCCCATTTTGTCTTGGGTTTGGCGCAATATGTCATCTTCTTCCATTCATCTCAATGGAATCGAATTCTTCTTAATTTTCACCAAAGATGGTGAATGAGGTCTTGAGCCAAATTTACAAAGAAAACTAGGTGATCTAAAAAATCAACTGGCTGAAAAATACAAAACAGTTGATAGAACAGGAAATTTTAACCACCGGAAAAGTGTTAATTAGAAATTTTTGTAAGTGGCACTATTACAATTTTAGGTATACTTATTTTGTCCACAAATCAAAAAATTATTTCAACAACTTGAACTAAATAACTTATCAGAACTCTCATTGGCGAAGCTAGAGAGATTCTCCCTGAGGGGGGCAACCGGCCACCTAGCACATAGCTACCGCCCCAGTGTCAAGACTCACATTTCTCGTGGGATCACTCAAGGTCGGATCCAAAAGTTCATTTTCCTAAGGCACACGTAACCAAAATTTTGCTTAGGATTATTAAGGAGGTTGTAGAACATGTTATAAACGTGAATGAACGCGATTACTTCATAAACAATAACAGTGGTAGTATGGGTGCTTCAGCCCTTGCATGCCTATTTATCTCGAAATTTTGCAGTATTGCCTCTGAGTTTTGGCTAGAATTTCACAAGATGATGTTGAAACAGTTCCCACTACTATTTAATTATTTCTTCAATACTTTCCATTTTTCTAAGGGGGGCAATGAGCTTGGGAGGTGGGCGTTGCTCACCGATTGCTACGCCGATGAGAACTCTGTAGAAGTGGTCTAATTCGCCGCTTATCTATCTATGTAAGGTCTAACAAAATTAGGTGAAACTATTTTAAGGGGATGATCAGACCATCAAACTGAACAACTTTCTCTGTGGGACTAAAATTGAAATCGCAAAAAAAAAAACTGCTGTCCCATACATTTAGGTCGTGTAGGTTTGTATGGAACAGCTGATTTTTTTTTCACGATTTCGATATCGGTCTTATAGAGAAAGTTGTTCAGTTTGATGGTCTGATCATCCCCTTAAAATAGTTTCACCTAATTTTGTTAGACCTTATATACTATTATAAAACTGTAACAGCAAGTTTGTCTGTACATTGAAGATATTAACAAAAAAAAAGTTACGATATGGTTTTTAGATATCCCTGATTCCATATCACCAATTTTTGGATTTTTTGTCTGTCTGTTTGTTTGTTTGTGTTTGTTTGTGTGTTTGTTTGTGTGTTTGTTTGTGTGTTTGTTTGTTTGAACGAGCATCACGCAAAAACTACTGAACCGATTTTGACGAAACTTTTTTTGTTTGATAGCTTATTATCTGACATAAAATCTGGTATATAATTTGTGCGGACAAAGTCGCGGGTTAACGCTCGTACATATTAAAACCAGCCCAGTGTCGCCGACACGCACTCAATACACCTTGTCGTCATATGGCTTCATTTAAATTGTAAATCTTAATGAATTGACAAAGTATTTTAACCTATTGAGTCAGCCCGTGACGTCATTTTGCAATACCACCTACCGATTGGCGACCGGGTTCGCTACCGTTGTCGATATAATAACATCTAAGAACACTATTTATATAAAAACTCTAACAAAAGTACAGAAACATCTGTACATTGGATATATTTACAAATTATCATGGTACCACCCTTGGGATATCACCTTTCCAACAAAAAAGAATTATCAAAATCGGTTCATAAACGACGAAGTTGTCTGCGAACACACATAAAAAAATTATATATACGGTCGAATTGAGAAACCTCCTCCTTTTCTTGAAGTCGGTTAAAAAGGTTTGTTCATCAAACAAACAAACAGATGGAGTGTCCCTATTGAGTTTCACCTACGATAAAAAAAAACACCTATAAGTTATGTGTGCCCATTTTTTTTAACCGACTTCAAAAAAGGAAGAGGTTTCTATAACGTTTAAGTGAATGGTCCGCTATACAGATCTAGTGCCTCTGAAAAGTAATCTACTTATTAAACGTTACCAGCACTTTATCGAGGAGGATGTGGTTCGAAAAAACAAGATAATAATAAGATATGCACTTTGTTATCAAATTCAAGTCCACACCTCATATCTGTACTATCTAGCTGACATCACAGCTCGGGCATTCAACAAAACAATTTGCTGCTATAAACAAGATGGCGTCGAGACATGCGCCATCCTGCCAAGCTAGCATGCCACCCCCGAGAAAACGACAAAAATCGAGATGTGCCTCCATCTTTGTTATTTTACGTAGGCCAGTAGGCCTCGCATGCCACCCCCGAGAAAGCGATAAAAATCGAGTTGTGCCTCCATCTTTATTATTTTACGTGTGCCAGAAAGAGCGCGCACGACGTTTTTCTCGTTTAAACGCTTTGTCGTGGGTGGCATGCTAGCCATGCTGAAAGAGCGCGCATGACGTTGTTCTCGTTTAAACGCTTTGTCATGGGTGGCATGCTAGCTAGGCAGCTCAGACGCGCGCACCTGCTGTATGTGCTTCTTGCTCGGCTCCTCTAAAATAGCCCCAGAAGTTGCAGGGTGAGGTGTGGTATCTAAAGTTAGTGAGGGGCTGGAGTGACCATTCTATTCTATATGTTACCTATTTTATAATATTCTGCGCGGACAAAAAAGATTGATAGTACCTACGGGCATTTTAGCAAAGCAAAAGAAGCAAATAATCCTCATTAAAGCCCTAGGGGTCAGGATTTCTAAGATACTAGTCACACATACATATCTATGATAGGTACTAATCACACAAACAAAATGAAATCATTGACTGTCAAAATGACCGACAAATAATAGAATATCACGTTGCAAGTTTCCGCGAGTCATTCACGTGGTTTTCGCGCGGTTTGCGTTTGAGCTTGCAACGAGGCTCTGCCATTTGTTCTCAACTATGTTTTTGCTCAAAAAACAATCCTTGTTATTAGGATAGATACCTACCTATTTCCAAATATTATGTATTTTTTTAACGTACTCTATTTTTTTTAGTGCTGCTACAAACGAAAACATTGTTATCACAATCAATAACTTATCAAAATCTACTGGGAAAAGAAAAATAACGTAGCGAAATCATTTGCCAGTCCCCAATTTTTTCGAGGTTCTCTATTTTTTTTTAGAGCTACTAAAAAATTTTTACTACAATCAAATACATAGAGACATCTATAAGAAAAAAATATTTAAAAAAAAATCATTTTTCAATGTCGGGTGCCAAGTTTACAAAAAAATGTTTTTTTCAAAGTGCTATAATTTTTTTTAGAGCTACTACAAACGAAAAACTTTGATACTACAATCATCTACATACCGATCGATATCTATAAGAAAAAAAACAAAAAAAATCATTTTTCAAACGATTCTTTTTAAGAATAAATTATCAAACTTGAGTGCCGACAAAACCGGGTGCTGAGTTTTTTTCAAAATCCTCAATTTTTTTTTTGGAGCTACTACAAACGAAATTTTTTTACTACTATCAACTACATACGAATACTATTAGAAAAAAATATTTAAAAAAAATTTTCCAATGTCGGGTGCCAAGTTCACATAGCCCTAACACAAGCAAAAATCAATTAATTCATAAATAAAAAATTATACTATGATGTGAGTGATTTGTGACAGACGATGTTTAGTATTGGTTACAAATTTTTTTTTTACTGCATTGCTATGGTTGCTTGGAAAAATGATAACCCAAATAATTTTTATAAAATATAAATACTTAATTAATTCAGCAAATAACTATCATTGGCCTATTAATTTTAACGCACTGTGTACTTATCTTTTTTCGGGATAACCTAATGTAACCCTATGTGGTACAATCTTATCAAAAACCTTCCGTTCTCTGAGCATGCTACGTACTGTAAAAAAATTTCAACATATACAAAATCTAGAAGGCCCATTTTATTTAAAATTGACAAGCAAAAGTATGCTTTATGCTATATATATTTCTGATACAATTTTCCTCCCAGAAGGCTTATAAATTAATAATATCAATACAAATGCATTCATTTGACTTAGATTTAACAATATAAAATATTTTTGAGCAATAAAATAGGCATTGAAATTTAAAAAATGAGGTATTTATTAGAAAATACGAATGTTGTTTTCAAAACCTTCTTAGTACAAAAAAATATTCACACCATGTTTGTAGTATGTGTAATGGTAAAGCCTTAAATATGTGACAAAAACAAATTACCATCAGGTTTTTGAGAACGAGATAATACCTAAATTTTAAAATTGGAACGTTGTTGCTGACGTAATTTTTTTTTTATTTTTGTACATTACTAGGCTCAAATTGGCTCTTCAATATTATACCGAAAAAAATGACAATTATTAATTAGTCCCGGCTCAAACCGTAAAATGACTGGGCTACTAGGCAAATGTATGTTTTTTCGCGATTTCGATGTATGTCCCATAGAGATAATTGCCCAGTTTGATGGTCTGGTCATCCCCTTAAAAAACTGTCAGCATATTAAAACCACTTTATCATGCTACATCTACTGACCAAAATAATTATTTTCCATCACTAAAGATTATAATTTTGATTATTAAAAATAATCTTGTGTGGAAGTTGTGATGTCGAAAAATCCCACGTGAGGCTTGTTTGAAGCTAATGTTCTGCAATTATAGTCTGCCCCGTTTAGTGACAAGGTATAAAATTGTATGTAAATTTAGTTGTTCAGTTGGTCTTGTACCATGGCAGAGGGGTATGCTAAAGTAAGGCTGGTCCCGAGTTAAATGGTCTAAGGAGCTAATGGATGAGTGATCTCTTCATTAGCAGTGAAAGGGTTAAGAAACTTAAACCTACATACCTACACACAGATGTATAGCATCCCACATAACCACACCAAGCGCCTTTCTGAATCTTTTATAATGCGCACAGCCAAGGAGTGGAACGCCCTGCCTGCGTCAGTATTTCCGAGCGCTTACAACCCGAATTCTTTTAAAGTACGAGTTAATAGGCTTCTTCTGGGTGAGCTCGCTACATCTTCGACCCCATCTTCGTCCTAAGAACTAGATTGAGGTCAAGAGCAAACCCATACATAATAAAAAAAAATATATAGCATCCGTAAGAAGTAACAAGAATAATACATTTTTTCAAGGTCACAGCAGAAACAACTTCCATTCAAATTATAATTGTTCTCAAACTATAAAAAGATGTGAACATGATATAAAAGCCAGCATACAACTTGGCGAAAATCGTAACTGTGTTTTTATGTATAACGATATACAGCGTGAAATTGATATCATTGGCATCCTTTTAAACTAAGAGTCTACCCGTCTGGTTATTACAATATACAGGGTGAAATTGATATCATTAGCATCCTATCAAACTGAACCACTTTTACTATGGAAGCAAACTGATCAGAGCAAATAAAAAATCTGCTGTTCCATACTAAACTGCAATCTCGATGCGCGAGTTCGTGACTCAAATGTATGCACCAGCTTATTTTTTTTTTGCTCCGATAGGTTTGCTCCCATAGTAAAAGTTGTTCAGTTTGATAGGATGCTAATGATATCAATTTCACCCTGTATATTGTAATAACCAGTAAATGATGTCAAAAAGCTATTTTGAATAAAAAAAGATTTGATTCCAGTCCTAGATAAGGCGATCAGTAGGAACTGCATGTTACACTGGAATACGGTTCCTGCACCGCATTCATGATACCTATTCGTACTTAATGGCCATGACAGACTGTAACGTGTTGTTTTGTGTGACATGTTGTTTTTACGTGCTTGTCTATCATTAGACTGTAAGTCAATAGCGGAAGCACTACTGTACACACCCCTCACCCCCACCCCATCGGTCAAATTGTTTGCCATATACAGGGTGTAAGGAAAAGTATCATTAACCTTTAAACCACATACTCTACCCATCAAACTGAACTTTTACTATGGGAGGAAACCTGTCAGAACAAAAAAAACAGCTGTTTCATACAATTTGAGTCGAGTAGGCACTGCAGTTTAGTATGGAACCGCTGTATTTTTTTTGCGCTGACAGATTTGCTCCAGTAGTAGAAATTGTTCAGTTTGATGGGTAGAGTATGTGGTTTAAAGGTTAATAATACTTTTCCTTTGTATAAAAGATGTGAACATGATAAAAAACATGATAAAAATCAATTGGAAGTACCTCAAGATAAGATTCCATTTTAATAATACTTTAACTGTAATTCTTTTAGCACACTGTCTGCAGCACAACACAACTGTCAATAAGTTAGAACTGTTTTTAATGCTCATTATACAAACCAAATGATGCCATGTCCACTAAAGTTGCAGGATCATCACGCTATGTATCAGAAATTATTCCAATCACAGGGGCCATGTGATAGCGTCACAGAGGACATCCTTATCACAAGACAAACAAGTCCACAGGGGGCCATTTAGACGTACTTACTTCGTTATCGGCGCTCTGCAGGTCAACAGGGGCAGTCGTGTCGATCGCCCACCCATTTGAAAATGCCCCTAACTGCTGGGACATTGTTTTATTTATTTATAAAATTGTTTATTAAAGTCTTTGACGACATCGACATCGCAACTTCTTACGCATGTTTTGTTATTTTGCGGAAATAATATTCGCTTATCGGTGATATCAAGAAGTTGTTGTTACGTACAAATCACATGTAACAATAATAATACACGACTGCTATAAAAATAGATTTTTCGTTGAAGAAAATTCTTGAAAAATCATCATGGAAAAGCAACACAACAACTATTATGTTTTCGTTGCCAAGCGGTGACGTTTCGTTTGGAATAATAAAAATATTTGCCAATACTAACCCATTATCAGCTTGACAGCCTTGAAGTTCCAACCAATGGCCAATCAAAAATAGTTTTTTCAAAATTACTAGCAAAAAGAACAAATAAAAAATTTTGACACTTTCGTTCAGAAAGTCATAGCGGAAATAAATTGTTTAGTGAGTTTAGCGCGCTAAGCGGGAACCATGAAGAAAGCAAGGATTTTAGAATTATTATAAACGATGCCACTCCTCCTTACAACCTTTACAAGCATGCAAACAAGAAAATTGGCCATGGCGGTCGGAAATGTTTGACCTTCTTTCGTCGTTGATATTTCCAACGTTTGTATCCAATGACGTGACGTAATGTATGACAGGGCTCATTAATCTGAGGACAGGACCTACAATTTTTGTCGTTGGATTAGAAATAGAAAGTGACAAAGTAACGTGTAAAATTTTTGGCGGTAATTTGTCAGCTAAGTTTAGAATCCTCATAATTTATAGAATTTTTATTGTTTATAGTGAGTTTTGGTTCGTACAATTGGTGTTATTTGCATAACAAAGTGTCGTGTAAGTGAAAAATATACAGTTCAGTGAAATATGATGGTGTATGGGTCGTAAACAGGAAAAGTGTTCCGTCATTTGTAGCGCGGCAAAGCGATCGGTTCACCTCTTTCCTTTGGACTTCTCTGTGTTTCCTGCGTCTTTCGATTGTCTCCAAAAACTCCAAAGAAGCGTCAAAACGTCGAACACTATCGTTTTAATTGCTATAAAGAAGAGATTATTTTAATGAAGACATCGGTTGTTTGGGTTTTTAACCATTTACCTTGAATTGTACCAAAAAAACAAAGAACTCAGCGAAAGAAGAACGATCATTACCTACAAGGAGTATTATCATGTTTCACCACTTTGTTAAGCAGTCTTTACTCCAAGGTATATACAATACCTATACCAGCTTTCTGGAAGAAAGGGACGGACCAAGGATTTTAGAATCTTATAGGATGCCACTCCTCCTTACAAGCATGGAAACAAGAAAATTGCCCATGGCGGCGGTCGGTAATGTTCGACCCTCGTTCTTACGTCTCCGAAGTTGATATTTTCAACGTTTTTGTGTCCCTTTCTGTCAGAACAAAAATTAAATAAAAACCTTTTTTAATTTTTGTCATTGGATTAGAAAGGGACAAAGTAACGTCGAAAACATAAACGGGAATTTATGAAAGAAAAACGATCATTCACCTTCTAATTGATCTGTGCATTCACCGCTTGTTAGGCAGTGTGCCCTCCAAGGTATAGACAATATCTATGCCAGCTTCCTGGGACGGACATTGTTTCTTAAATTTCTTAATTCGTTTTCTGTGGCTATTATTGTGCTAGTGTGATGGAATCAGTTTAATAATGTGCCATTAATGAAGAACAATTTAGTAAAAGTGAGAAATAAAGATAGGCGATCCCGTTTGATTCGGATTGATACTCGCGTAAAGCTTGAACATTGGAATGTGTGAACCATCCGCGCATTTCAAGAGTTAGGTATAAGATATGGTTAGGTTAGGTTAGGTTCAAAGAAAAATATAACTAAAGTCAACATCCGTAAGGGCTAGTTCCCATTGCCTTTTCGAAAGGATACATTTATTTAAAAAATTGTTTTGAAACTTTTTTGTCAACGGGAAACAATAACAAACTACAAAAACCTAACAGAAACTGAGAATTTCAATAAAAATAAACCGGAAATAGGTATTTAAATCATACGTCAGATGCCGTGAATGAAAAGCAAAGCCATAGACGAAAAATTGGACCCTGGTTTGACAGTCTGGCGTGTACGTCGTCAATAACACCCAGATTGTTAATAACTTGTACTGTGTATTTTTATTATTAATATTTGCTCATACCTTTTGGACCCCTCTCTGGTCAACGCCATCTATTGAGAAATTAGGAACTAACTTTTTTTTTCTTCTGGAAAATCCCTCATTGGGCTGCGTTCAGAACCCAGGTGCACCCCGAGTGCAACTTTTCGCACTAACGCCGTTCCGAGGCTCGTTGAAAAACGCTCTTTGCAACTCGGTTGTCACAACTCAAGCGTTCCGAACCACTGACGGGTTGCAACTTTTAACCATCAAATACGATGGTTGAAAAATACTCTGACGTTACATTTACAGTCGTAGAAAGAGAAAGTACTAGAAGGAAGCACGCGTCTTGTCATATTCACTCAATAAGAGATGCACATAGCAAATTAGCTCTAGTTAAAAAAGGAGATCGCTACCTTATTGCTGTCCTTAACGGCTTTAAGGTTCACACGCTCAGGCGTGTGAACACCTTTTGAAGCTTGCAGTTGCAACAACGGCAACGCTCACATGGAGGAAATAATGTTCGGGGAAAATACCTACCTTCCTAATAGATACTACCTACCTAACCCTAACCTAAGTCCCTATAGTTCCCTACCCATTACCAATTTATAAAGTTTTAAAATTGTTATGAAAGTGCTTTAATTACATTTAACTCGCGGAAGATAGGTTTCGTTCTTTTGTGCACTCGAAAAATGGACCTGCTTTTCATGCACTTACGATTACGAGTGAAAAGTAATACCGTGTGATGTGTTTTTTTCTTTTTGAATGATTTGTGCAACGAGTTTTATGCACGCGAAGGCATTGTGGTACCGGTACCTCTATCCCGCATTAAATAAAAAAAGTATCTCAAAAGTAAATTAGGCGACGGGGGCTCAATTTATGAGGTGTATGTGTAGGTATAGGCTAGTCACCTATCTTGCAATTTTAATTTTAATCAAAGGGAAAGTGTCATGAAGGCAAGCCAGTTTTTCTTGATTTCGGGCCTAATTTTTCAACTGCCGTGTTGGTAAAAATTCGTTATATTAGCTCAATGAGTTCGAGTTTTGTCTTGACCCTAACTCCCTCCGATGATCAAGAAACCGATAAAAAGATTTTTTAAAACAGGTACCACCGTACAGGTACAGGTTTATAACAGGTTTAAAAAACCTACCCCAAACAAAAACGTAGTAAGTAAGTTTGTAATCGTTACTTTTTTCTCTTTATAATGTAAGTACCGACACGTCTTCAGTTGAACAGTTGTCTTTCATCCGAACGCTACTAAGGTCCTTATCTACGCTTCGAGGTAAATGCCTCGACTGGCGGAACAAGGTCTACACGTGTCTCTAATAGCAAATAAGGTTATCAGAGGACCAACCAGAGTTTGATTAGGCATAGGTAGGTATTTCGCAGGGGGTTTTGTATTCATTCTTCATCACCGAATCTTGTAGCCCAGTCATTGTACGGAGTTTTGTTAGGCGGGGTAGGGAGTAATTATTAATTGGACTTTTAAACTGTAACCGGCACCATTTAGTGACAAAAAGACTATCTTAAAACATATTAATAAAAATCGCTACGCAACATAGAAATCAAAATTGTGTGTCCCAGAAGGCTTTTAAATTAATAATATTAATACCAATGCACTCATTTGACTTAGATTTAACAATATAAGTTATTTGTATTTATATGTATTTTTCAAAACCTTCTAAGTAGGCGTAAATATTCAAACCATGTTTGTAGTATGTATAATGGTAAAGCCTTAAATATGTGGTTTTTTAGAACGAGATAATACCTAAATTTTAAAATTGGAAATTTTGGTACATTTCCAGGCTAAAATTGGCTCTTCAATATTATACCGAAAAAAAATTGCAATTATTAATTAGTCCCGGCTCGAACCGTAAAATGACTGGGCTACTTGGACTAATACCCCAGGTCTTAGTACAAGATTCAGAGAAGTTTTTTAAGCTTGAGATATAAGGGTGTAGGCCCGCTGGCTATAAGTTTTTGTTTTAACTGCTTAAACTGATATGGTTCTAATCACAATCCGCAGTCGCCGAGAGTCGTGGAGCTAAAAAATTTCGAGTTTGCTTCGCTTGCTCAAAAGTTTTTACATCGCGGCACATATTTTATACCGAAAGCTGCAATATATTCTCTGCTCGCTCTCAGTTTGTTTTAAGTCTAGAGTACTTTGTTAGTAGGTACCTAATAATTTTTTTCTGATTGATGGCAGTTTGTTTTAATTTTCATTATCTACTTATTGACTTTAGGCACACTATATGGTATCAGTCAAAGATAATGTAACTCACTACGTTATTAGAGTCGGGACTTCCATACTAAAAACTGGTCGTGACCGAGGATCCAGTATGAACGAAACGTGTGCAACTGTTCAAAGATATTTAATGGCAGCGGTACACGTTTCATATAACGTTTTTCTGTTAGAGAGTTGCGCGAGCCTGGTGTCAGTGGCGTAGCGTCGGTTTCTGCCGCCCGGTGCACAGAGCGATTTTGCCGCCTCCTTACCTTTATAAGTACACACAAAAAAACGGAGCGAGCGAAGCGAGCTCTAACATTTTTTGCACATCTATTCGGGTTATGGTCCGACATCTTTTCGTTTATACATGCAAAAATAGAAACATAGAGCCAGCGAAGCAAGCTTGTCTTTTCTCCTCGATACGAACCGTTTAGAGCCTGAGCTTTTTTACGTACAAAACATGTGCAAAGTAAGTGCTAAATAGTTCTAAGTAAAAGCTATGGATTGAGCGAAGCAAGCTCGAAATTTTTAGTACTACGTCTTAGCTGTGGTCAGAACTCTTTAGGATTATGTTATGTGTAGGTACAATAATTAAAACAGAAATTCGGAGCGAGCTCGACTTTTCGCTGCTCTGCTACGAATTGATTATAGATAGAACTCAATCAATCAAAATTTTTCCCGAATTTGCCGCCCGTATTAAAGTGCTGCCCGAGACATTTGAAGCTAGTTCATCTTATAATTATAAGCTAGTTAAAATTAATAGCCCCGCTAGTTAATCCGCGACCCGCTCCGCTAGTCGCTCCGCTAGTCGCTCCGCTAGTCGCTCCGCTAGTAAATCCGCTACCCGCTCTGCTAGTCGCTCCGCTAGTAAATCCGCTACCCGCTTTGCTAGTCACTCCGCTAGTCGCTCCGCTACCTGCTCCGCAAGTCGCTCCGCTGATAAATTCGCTACCCGCTTCGCTCGCTCCAAGTTTTAGATTTTATTGCGACCACTTAACCTGGACCTGTCCTCCTTGGGAAGAAATTATTGCTATACCTACCCTTGGAGACTCCCCTCCAGGCGCCAATGTCATATTGGCCCCCGCCTCGCAAAAACCGTAAATCTGGGACTGGACTTTTCTTTACGTTATACCTTGGATATAAACTAATACCTCTGCCAGTTTCCTGTTGTACAGTAAGCCGTGCTCGCATACGACTTACACGTTCTTAGCAACGTTCTGAGACCGCAGATTGACACGCTCAGAAGTACCACTGCAGTACCATGTCGTCAGCGTAACTTTGACACAGACTCCGTCCACATGACTATTGACAAACTAGCTACTGAGCGCGATAATCAATGCGTTCATATAAATTAAGCCGAGCCTTAGCCAAGAACCAAATCTCGTTTGAAACTTGAAACTAGGTAATGGTACCTAGGTATGTAAGATAGGTATTTCAAAGAATATTAATTTGATTGATTGAAACCTGGAAAGCCTCAGACTTAGCCTACATGACATTTATTTGGAGTACCTACCTACCTGGTCTAGAATGTAAAGTACCTACAAGTATAAAGTAGGTACCTTCTTAATTTCCTGGCGGTTTTTGAAGAGGATGATCAGACCATCAAACTGAACAAGTTGTTCAGATTAATGGTCTGATCATCATCTTAAAAACCGTCAGCATAATTAAGATGGACCCTATACAAGGTGGTACAAAAATACAAATAAACATTTAAGGGGGTGGTTTAAGACCATGAAACTGAACAACTTTGACTATGGGACCAATATCGAAATCGCGAAAGAAAAGACTGATGTTCCATACTAAACTACAAATCTACTCGAGCTAAATATATGGGACAGTAGATTTTTTTTCGCTATTTCGATACTGGTCCCATAATGAAAGTTGTTCAGTTTGATGTTCTAAAGAACCCTCTTAAAAGTTTTAAAAATTTATTTTTACTTTTGTAACATCCTGTATACTTCGGTCAATGATATTTTATAGGTTGGATTGAATTTAGCTAAAAACAAAATAAAAGACAGATTTTTTATTTGACTTATTTAATTCTACGTACTTCCACAAAGCCTCAACACCTCATGGAACTTACATTTGTAACATTACGCATCGTCAAGATAATACATAATTAAATAACTTTTAAGAAAATATCAATTGTATTACTTTTTTTTTTTTACTTTTAAAATCATTAATCACAGTGTATACTAACATGCTAAATATATATATTATTGGAATGATTTAGTTAAGTTTCAAATTTAAATAAACGAATCAACCCTGGGTCAGAAAGGGGTATTAAGACCCCTTACAAACATTTGTTAGGTACAGAAGCCCCTAAGGAGCACGAAGGCACAATTCGTAGCTATAGGTACGAAACAGTTTATAATTCTAATAATTGTACTGTTTTAACATTTTTATTTAAAAATTACAATATTATTATGTGACTGAAATTGGCACAATTGTAGAAGATGCGGTTACCCTTGACTAGTATTAAGAAATATACCAAAATGTGCGTGCGTATTGTAAATGTTGGTACAAATAACAAAAGTAAAGAAATGTATTTAAATACCCATAGGTCATTTTTTGAATTTATTTATAATACTAGTCCAATTAAAAGCTAAGCCAATTTTTTATGCAAGTAAAAATCCAACTACAGTTTCGTAATACGAAACATAAGTTGATGTAATTCTCAGTTGCAATTATAATACCTTATTAATCTTAAAAATATAATAAGTAACTAGGTATTTATTTTTAGATAATAATTATAATCAAAATGCTAGCTGACTTTTACTCAACTATCATAAATTAAAACAAGATACAGTTTTCGAAATATCAACATAAAAATCGATTAAGTATAAAAAATATATCCAAAAACTGGAATGAATCCGGAATGATTTTTTGTTACAGAACTAACAATAATTAAGTAATTACTTTGACACAATTAACGATATAATTTATTGCAATAGTCAATTTAATATCAATTAGAGATTCAAAAGTGAGAAATTCTTTTTCGTTAAAATGCAACAATATTCAAATGGTCCTTACAAGTCTTCAACATTAAATCTTCGCGCTATTAAGTTAGATCTCTACTGTAATTAGTACTATCAGTATTTAACGATGAAGGAAATAACCATTGAAATCAGGTTCTTCTTAACAACCAGAAGGTAACTTTTCGGCCTTTAATTTCAATGGTAATCATTCCTTCACTTGAACATGTACACAATATTCGACTTAAAGTAATTTACATGTGCCTTGTGTTGCCGAAGTTGATGCCACTCTGTGTAGCACCCTTGTTGGAGCCGTATTGAAGGGAGATGACACCCTGGCCGGCTCTGAGCTGCTCCTCTGAGAAATTTCTGACGTTCTTCTCAGCCTCTTTCGGTCCTATTGTTGGCTTGCCGTAGTTTCCAGCCTGTAAATTTATTATTAATTTAGAGCACAATACATTCAACTCAGATTGCTAGATATAAGAGTAGCACTATATAATTTCTCAATGAGTTTTGTAACTTATCAACTGACTGCTCTCAAACGGTGAAGGAATACATCGTGAGGAAACTTGCACACGCTGTAGAACGAAATCTGATGCGTATTTACAAACCTGCAAAGGCGAAAAGGTGACATATATCCACGCACGACTAACGCCCATTCACACTCTTTTTTTTTTAATTCTTTAGTTTTTTTTTTTGAGCTTTTAACTACTATCTATAGCCACGAGCGTAAGTGCCGCCAAGACGCTGCTTAAATCATCTGTTATAGATGAAAAGGCCTATGATGAGGCCTGTGCCATGCGCAGTGGGACGTAATATAGACTGATCATGAATGATGTGAAATTAAATAATATATCGCATTTCATTTTAGGTAGAATAATGCTGCTTCTATAGAGGCTCTCAATGACACTGAAAGGTTTTGTGAAACGATCAGAGATGATTATCAACATGTAGGTGAATATAGAAATCTTAAATAGGTACATACTTAAATCTTCTGGAATTTGTACTCAATTGCCCTTTAGTTTTTCGCCTCAGTTTCTTAGCAGAAGCAAAGTTATGCTTTAACAAGTAAGTAGGTATATACAGGGTCCTTCTTAATATGCTGACACTTTTTTAAGGGGATGATCAGACCGTCAAACTGAACAACTTTCTCAGTTGCACCAACATCAAAATCGCGAGAAAAAAAACAGCTCGTCCATAAAACACTGCAAACCTACTCCAGCCAAAATGTATGGGACAGCTGATATTTTTTTCGCGATTTTGATGTAGGTCCCATAGACATAGTTGTTCAGTTTGATGGTCTGATCATATCCTTAAAAAAGTGTCGCAATATTAAGAAGAACCCTGTATTTATTTTTTACACCAACCTTCCTTCCCAGTGACTGGATGCAAATGACAACAGAGTTGAGATTCTGCCTCTCCCATAGATCAACAGTTTGGAATGTCTCCTGCGCAGGCACGCCGAGCTGTCTCGCCGCTTCCAGGAAAGCGTTTATGTTCTCCATGCACTTGAAAGCCATCTTTGATTCGTTCACCTTCTTGACCATGCCTGGCTGGATGTTGTTTACTAGTCTGGAATTATTGAGTTGAGGTTGTTAGAAATGAAATGAAATGAAATGAAATCATTTATTTGAAAGACTTTTGGTGGTACTTAGAATGTTAGTAATAAGTTCTCACAGAGACAACAAAAATCGGGAGTCTGGGGGAGGACAGACGCGTGCGTATTGGCATCTGTTAGGATTATTTATTTATTTATTTCAACACTTTATTGTACACACGGAAATATAAATGAAAACAGCATAATAGACAATTACAAAGGGCGAGCTTATGTCTAAAGAGACGCACGTGCACGTGGCCCCGCCATTTCGTAAACTCTTTTGTGTTTTAACTATAAAACGTTAACTTGAGATTATAATAAACTAATTGACATTGGCAGAAATGCTACTAATCATTTTCCTACGTGTACTCTCCACATAACGGGACATTGGCACAATTGTGATAACGCATCGGACGCCATTAAATAAAAATAGAATAGACAACAAAAATCTGCCGTGATGCCGTACAAATATATTGCTAAGAAGCTACAGGATTCTTACATTTTACATTAATTATCCAATAACAAATTTAGTTCAATAAAGAGAATAGTACATAGAAGACAATAATTGCAATTTACAAAAGAAGGTCACCATTTTGCACGCAGTGACAGTGTTTTTAGTGACTTGACGTTAAAAAAATGATCTGGTAAACTTGGTTGGATAACGGTTTATGTAAGCACGAATATGTCGATGAGACTACCTAACATACTTAGTATTAGAACCATACGAATAACGTAAGGCTACGACAAACATTAATTGTGTGCCGTGTGTTGTCTCGGCTATGAATAGCACCATCCCATTTCCTCACGTGGGAGTCGTAAAAGACTACTAAGGGATCTACTGAAGGATGGGCAGCAGCATCCTCTGAGTACACACATTGATTCGATCCAACTGCGATCGCCAACCCGCCTGCCAACCGTGGCGATTATGGCAAATCCCCCCATTTTGAGGGAGGCTTATGTCCAGCAGTGGACGTTTAATGGCTGATATGATGATGATGAAACATTAATTGGGATTAACAGGGTCCTTAATATGCTTACACTTTTTAAGGGGATGATCAGACCATCACAAACTACACAACTTTCTCTATGGGATCAATATAGAAATAGCGAAAAAAAATCTGTTGTTCCATACAAAACTGCAAACCTACTCGAGCCAAATGTATGACAGCAGATTTTTTTTTTTAGGAAGATTTACAGCATTGATTACAATACTAAACACATCCTTAAATAACTGTAAGCTAATTACAAATATCAATTTTCGCGATTTCGATGTTGGTCCTATAGGGGAATTTGTTTAGTTTGATGGTCTGACCGTCCCCTTAAAAAAGTGTCAGCATATTGAGAAGAACTCTATATTATTATTTACCTATTACATACTTTTGTAATGCTACCAGTGCAATCGAATCGACAGAAAAAGAAGAACACTTATTTTTTTTATTTCAGTCTGCTTCAGTCATTCACATAATTATGCACCTAGGCATTTAACTACATTAAAATTGTTTTGACTGAAGTATTATATTTAATTTTAATGAATAAGCGCAAAACCTCATACACCCCAACTGATTTATAACAAAATAATTAGATTGAAACAATAATTTCATTATTTTGATAGATAAAATTTAAAGTTATTCGCATTTTAAGTTTTGACGCAAAAATGATTTGTGAACTCATGGATACATTTTAAGAATCTTGTTTTGGTAGTAAGTAGGGTGAGTGTGCCCGTGCGGTGGGTTGACATCGGATTCAGTAAATTTTAAATCTTACAAACAAATTATTTAATATATTGAAAAATTCTATGTAGAAACCATTATAATTCGATTCTCCACTCGATTCTGAACAAACTGCTTTCTAGTTTTGCGTTAATTCATTAACACGTTGTATATATGTACAGATAGACAGACAGAAAGAACGGACGGACGGACAACGTAGGCTTATGAATAGGGCCTCGTTTTCATCCTTTGGGTACGAAACCCTAAAAATGAAGTTATGATCGTATACTCACTTGCAAAGAAGAGTGCCGTCTTTGAGTACCTCGTAGAAGTTATCCATGTCCCCGGATAAATTGTCTGGTTGAGCGATGATCTGATGGATCCATTCCAAGCACTCCTGGGCCAGCTCCTCACTGTATTTGCTGTTGATCTGGTGACAAAGTATTTTAATTAAAACGTGCTCATGTTGGATCATAGATAAGTAGGACTGGAGAGTATCAATACTAAATTGCTTTCTCTCTCTTAGGATCGCTTGCACCAACAAGTATTTAGGTTTAAATAGGCATATTGCATAGGGATCATTCTGTGTCTTAAGACTGTTCATACCGGTGCGTGACAGGAACAGCATGAACACTTTTTGGTGCAATCCACCCTACGAGATTTAATTTGAAGAAAATATTTCTTATATTCGAATCTTAGAATCAAACGATTCAGGAAAGAAACATACGTTTTTTATTGAAACGCTTTAATACTTTTTTCATGCTCTTTTACGAGAAATTTACGATATATGAAATTGGTTTAATCAGTACTGTCTAGTTTTGACTCCAAATAAGTTGTAAAGAATAACAAGAGAATAACGAATTGATTAGTCACGTCAATAAATAATTGCTAACTACGCGTGGCATCAGGTGTTCAAATACAGACCTATGAATTGAGACATAACGTTTACCTTATTATCATGGAGTATTAAATTAATGTGTACGTTATTGATGGTCTTTATTCACTTTTTCACTGTAGCCTAAGGGGGTTGCAGAGGGGTCAATTTTATACAAAACTTTGACGCACAATACGCGTAGACGGTATTAATATAAGTAATTTTGTATGAAAAATTTCAAAGCTTTATATCTTCGTAATTATTATTGCAAATGTTATTTGTGATGCGGCAACTAGATTTTCTAAATTATTTTTCCATATATAAAATATTACTTTTATTAATTCGTCAAACTTTTGTATTAACTGATACTTACTGATACTTACTGATGATTACTGATACTTTTGTATTAACTGAAACTTTTGTATTAACTGATACCACCCACCTTAAACGTTCGGATTTTGTTGAAGATATATGTCGAAAATCATCAAATTTTACAGAAATCTCGAAATATCTAAAAACAAAACCCGAACGGTTGCGAACTTGAACTTCAGTTTACAATAGGTACTATACAATAAGAGTGACACATGATCATTATTACGTTTCTGTACTAAATCATTGTCATAATTGTGGAGTTGAGTTCCTCATTAGAACTATTTATTAGCAACGCATTCTATATAAAAACGAAAATTACCGCTGATGAGCATTACAATAAAAGAGTTACGTACTTCAGTAAGTCAGCAATTTTTCAGTAAATTATATACTTCATTCCAAATAGCTACGAAAATTTAAGGCTCTTTTCAATTCTAGAAACAGAGATTTGAAACACTTTCTCTCACTTATTCTTAAAACAGCTTTGGTAACGTCCAAGATATGTCGGACAGTATATCTTTCTGATAAATAAATAATATTTGCTAATCAGAATTGACCAGAAAGCTGTATAGGAATCGGTAAATCTTTTCGTTCTTATTTGGATTGAGGTATACGTAATTTCAATTTTTTTTTTCAGTGGTTTTTTTTTATTTTTATGTTGAAGTCGTGTCGTAAGTTATCAAGAACTAAGGCACTCCATCGGAAAATAATAATGAACAAATACTACACCGACAAGAGCGTAGCTCTTAAATTTGTTGATGATGATGATGTATTTTGCAATGAGCTTAAGGACCTATAAAAGTGAATAGATATAAAATATACTAAATTGTAACAGACTCGCTAAATAGTTCAACATTTTATGCAAAATTCAGTAAACGTTTGAAGGTCATACTGATAACGCAAGAGTAGTTTAATGGGTTATAGATAACCGCTGCCAACCGTTACTTAACTACTGAATGCTTTAGCAAACGTGGCGAATTTTGCGCACTGTAGTACACATTCCATCAAAAGCCTTTATACGTCCCATTGCAGGGCCTACCTTCAGGGAGGACGTCATTCCAGCAAGTGTACCCAATGCAAATTGGTAGACTTTACATACGCACCGTTGACATCAATGCCGTTTTTGAGTAAAAACATCCGTATATTAGCTATTCGATTTCAGTCATAAATTCTAAACATCAAAGGGAAACTACCTAGTTTCAATATTATTATTTCCATCTAACCTTTGACTCTTGTTGTTCATATACCTATAGGCACTTACTCGTCTAATTATATATAAAATAAAATAACCTAACGTAGGTTTAGTGGTTTCTGTAACAAAATTTAATAATTATTTTTACCTACGTATCGATAATGAAATCCCATTATTTTCCCAAGATAATACCCTAATATAAAGTTGAGGGGTTATAGGTAAGTTAACAAAATAATGATCAAAGCCTCCAAAACTAGCGAACTACAACCAATAACAATCAAAAATTATTATCGTAATGATCTTTTTGTTCCGTAAGGCGTGGTGTAGTCATAATATAGTGGAAGATTCCTATGACATGGCTCATTCCGTGTAGACATACATTAGATACATGCTACAATACATATTATTATAGCGCTTACCGTACTTATCATATATCTAGTGATGTTATAGATGGAAGGATAGATTTGGATATAGATATCAAAATGGTTCTCTCTCACAAAATTCAAACTGCAAATGATAATCACTATCCTTCTAACCACCATGATATTTAAATCGAATATATTGGATGTAGAAATTTGCTGGATTCTGTTAAACAGGGTGTAAAATTAAATGGGACATTTACTTAAAGGGGTGCTTCAGATCAAAAACTTTATTGTAATACAGAAGTCTGTGCTTCAGACCATCAATCTGAACAACTTTTACTAAGGGACCAACACTGAAATTGCGAAAAAATCGCGCTGTCCCATACAAAACCGCAAACATAACTCGACTGTAATGTGTGGGACAGCAGATTTTTTTTTCGCGATCTCGATATTGGTCGCATAGCGAAAGTTGTTCAGTTTGATGGTCTGAAGCACCCCCTTTAGTAAGTGTTTCATTTAATTTTACACCCTATACAGAGTGAAAGTGACAGCCTAGCAAATACTGAAACGGTAAACTCAGACCATCAAACTGAACAACTTTCACTATGGAGTATAACTCAGGAGATGCGAAAAAAAATCAGCTGTCCCATACAAAACTGCAGTACGTACCCGACTCAAATGTATGGGACAGCTGATTTTTTTTCGTGTCTCCTGAGGTATGCTTCATAGTGAAAGTTGTTCAGTTTGATGGTCTGAGTTCACCGTATCAGTATTTGCTAGGCTGTCACTTACACCCTGTATAGACCTTATACCAAAATATACGTAATATTCATGGTATTTATTATACTTACGAACCTGAGTAGATTTTTGACTGGGACTTCGTTAGTGCAAATAGTACAGTCAGTATATGAGTAACGGTGCCATGTCTTCTAATTAGTGTGGTATGAATACTAATGAGCAGGAATGCTGTTTGTGGGTTATTGTACTGTGCATATTGTTGGGGACACGTGAACTAGGAAAAGGAAATAGAGGTAGGTAATTATGTCCTATAATTAAAAAGATTTAGGTTAGATTTAGTTATTCCAAGAAATACATTTGATACTTTGTACACTAACAGATTATTTATATACTTATAGGTATCCAGCCAAGTTTGAAACGTTACACAAGATATTAGTACGTACCTAAAGAGCCATGAACATGAATAGACTGGTGCATATAAATATTCAGGGTGAAATTGATATCATTAGCATCCTTTTAAACTAAGAGTCTACCCATCAAACTGAACAACTTTCAATATGGGAGCAAACCGATCGGTGCAAAAAAATAATCCGCTGTTTCATACTAAACTGCAATGCCAACTCGACTCAAATGTATGCAACGGCTGATTTTTTTTTTTGCTCCGATCGGTTTGCTCCCATAGTGAAAGTTGTTCAGTTTGATGGGTAGACACTTGGTTTAAAAGGATGCTAATGATATCAATTTCACCCTGTAGTTACCTAAGCATTTCTTTACTTTCCATATCGACTTAGGTTTGTATTCGAAATTATTTAACTACGGAATGATCTAATTGCTGTGAGTAAAAATCAAGGCTGAATCAATTTCGGATCGTTTCAAAAGACAGATACATGAGTACACTCATTATTTAGAGGACCAAAAACCGAATCACGCGCATGATGACGCAATTAACGAAGGATTCGTCCATGACTCAGAATTCCAACGAACCTGGCTTGTCAGACGATAGCGGCAAAAAATTATACGAAAGCTTGTTCTTTGCGATTAGCTTCAAAATAACATAGTTCATTCTGAGAAAATGTAGGTACTAAAAGCCTCGTTGTCTTGTAGAATTTAAGTTGTTTAATTTAAGTACTTTCCAGTAATACAAGATAACATTTTCAATTATACGTTTTGCTTCTTAATTTTAAACTCAAAGACAAGATTCTGAAATTTTTAATTCGCCTTGTAGATGACCGATTTCGATATAAATGCCGGCCACAACTCGTGCCTTTCATTATTATTCCAAAGGGTTATCTAATTTGTGTTTGAAGACAAAGGAAGTGGTTTCTTGTTAGCAATGTCCTGCTTGATCCTTTTGGGGACACCTGCCTTGCAACATTGTAGTCAAACTGGTCTAAAAATAATTTTGAATTTTTTTTCACCTGGTGTTTGCACATGATTTGGTTTTTCTGCCGGTTAAATACTCATTTGAGCTTCTGTGTTTGAGTTTCTGTGTTTGACCTATCAGGAGTCTGATCTGATTATTGTTTATTTATAAGTTACGTACTGTCAAGTAGGTACTTTTTTTTTTTTTTAGTTATTTATACATCTTTATTTAGTTATATAGGTATACGTATTTCCTTTGTTACAGGTATTTTATTATCAATTATATCCATGCAGTTGTTTTTCAGTAATTGGATTCTTTTCCTATTTTGTACATTTTTATTGGTTGTATGGCTTTATTAATCTCATTATTTTCATAATGTGAAATCACTATCGTTGAAGGTCAATACTTAAAGTTAATCCCGATAGTAGAGGGTTCGACGCTCGTCGTCAATATAGTACCTAAATTTATTTGATCCCTTCATGGATGCCTTAGTCAAGGTCAAGGATTATTATAAATCGAATGTGACTTTCATACAAATTCAGTGAGTGAATATCGTGATATCACAGGATAGGTAGTAGTTATACAGGGTGAAATTGATATCATTAGCATCCTTTTAAACTAAGAGTCTACCCATCAAACTAAACAACTTTTACTATGGGAGCAAAACGATCGGAGCAAAAAAAAATCTGCTGTTCCATACCAAACTGCATTGTCGACGCGCGAGACGACTCAAATATATGCAACAGCAGATTTTTTTTTTGCTCCTATCGTTTTTCTTTCATAGTAAAAGTTGTTCAGTTTGATGGGTAGACTCATAGTTTCAAAGGATGCTAATGATATCAATTTCACCTTGTATTTCTACACGACATATATATTTTTCGATAATTTACTTACGTAATATAAAACGTTATTCACACCTACAAATCCTACAATACCTACCTAACTAGGTACAAAGGTTTTCGGATTTTGCGTTCATTTGTTTTCATAATGCATGAAATATTATAAAACAAATGAAGTAGAATTAGCTTAAAATTTAGTGATGACGACGTTCATTGAATATTTAGGTATTTGTATTGTCATAATCTCAGTTATCTCATCACTTTCATCTTCAAACTTCAAATTGTCTATTTGTGTAAATCTTCGACACTATGTTCGTTTATTAGTTGTGTGACAATGTCCAAGATATTCATTTTCAATCCATTTTTATTATCATTTCTTCATAAAGCCATTTTGGTACGCTATCCATACCATTTATGGCAAACACCAAGATGTGGAGGTCATACGACTCTGTCACAAACATCAATAGGAGTAATGATGTCAAAGCGTTCGTTCACTGCTAATCTCTGATACGTTCTGTCCATACACAACACGGCAACAAAAACGGTCGCTTCCATAAATAACTATGATTCAAATTTCAATGTCAACGGATTCATCTATTACATTAGGTACGTGAGTTTGTCCGCTTCAGTCAACTAAAACCATTGACCAAGAATTTTCACATAGGAAAAAACATTCTGGAAGCATGGCAAACTATTTCTGCATATCTAACTAATAGGAAGGAACTCAAGGAACTAAAGCAATATCTAATAGTTTAAGAGATAGGCGTACTTTTTGTTATCATCAGCTGGAAGGCTGATTCACTATTCATAGGGTGAAAACTTTGACTTCTTATATGTGGACTAGTTACGCGTGTAATTCTACTAACAAACATTTCTGCCATTTTTTGCGGAGGGCGAGGTAACATAAAATCCGCAACTTTGGACTTTATTCCCATAACTTTAAATTCTAATAATACATAACGACCCTTGCTTGCAATAGCTCAACCACAAATAATTAGATTCTAATTTTGAACGCTAAAAATCATGAAAAGTAGTCTCGCGTGAACCCCAAACATTCTATGTTCGAAATTATTGTTTCGCAATTATATGCGGTCTCGTGTTAAGGTCGCGGTTTAGTGATAAGGTATAAAATTGAATGTAAATGTACAAGATTAATTGATCTTATACCGTGGTAGAGTGGAAATGCTACCGCAAGGCTAGTCCTTATAATAAATAGTCAAAGGGTGAAAAGCATCTCTGTGATGGAGATGGACCAGGTCTGCCTGCATAACTCCAGTCGGTTTGTGAGTTACAGCCGTTCAAAAGTCTGTTTTGGTGACCGAAAACCGACTGACAGAACATGTCAGTTTTTATACTGTTCGCATAGCTACAGTGCATATTACAATATTACCTGCATATTTATACCTATAAATTTTTTGCAACCATAACAGTCCTTTGAACGGCTGCAGGGCAGTAACTCCCAAACCGACTGGAGTTATGCCAGCAGACCTGGTCCATCTCCATCACAGAGATGCTTTTCGTCCCATGAATACTGAATCAGCCTTGCAGCTGATGATAACAAAAAGAACGTCTATCTCTTATACTATAACGTCCTTTATTAATGTCAAACGCAACGAGAAACTTGTTTCAGGGTTCAAACGTTTCGTATTAAGGTAAACTGCATTTAAAAAAGAGGCAGCCTCGGTGGCTATCGACAATGGCTCCAACACGACCGGTAAGGAGCCAGGAATGGGGTCGCCGTCGAGGCCGATCGTCTGACGCGGTCAATACGATGCAACGAGTCATCGAATTGCAAAAAAGGGGAAAAACTTGAGCTCAAGTGTGGGAAAATGATCTGTCTTGGAACTCAAACAATATAAGCATTTGATGAAAGTATACAGCTATTTAGAGATCTTACAGTGGATGACATTCATAAATGGTAATTAGCTTTTGCACAAGCACATACCTATTTACTTTGCACATGTCGGAATTATCGGACTTTGTCACCAATAAACTTATAGACTTTATAGACCGTTCAATTCTGCATCTATATTAGCCAATTTCACAGGTTATACAGGGTGTAAGGAAAAGTATCATTAACCTTTAAACCACATACCCTACCCATCAAACTGAACAACTTTTACTAGGTATGGGAGCAAACCGATCGCAGCAAAAAAAATCTGCTGTTCCATACTAAACTGCAATACCTACTCGACTGAGACAGCTGATTTTCTTTTTGCTTGATCGCTTTGCTCCCATAGTAATAGTTGTTCAGTTTGATAGGTAGAGTATGTGGTTTAAAGGTTAAATGATACTTTTCCTTACACCCTGTATTATCGCTGGTCCAGATATTAATATTTATCAGATATTTGGGTCATTATTTTATTCATTGTGCAATTTGGATAAAATTTTATTTTCTTTTATTGTATAAATTCTATAAGTCTTTTTTACCGTTTTATGCCGATTTTTGTTCATCATTGTTTATAGTAATCATTAAAGACATTTGCAGCAATGTTTTCTTGCTACTTCTTACAGTTATTGATGTTTTTTCAGCAAAATAACCACTGCGTTACCGTCCCTCAAAATTATATTGCGTTGCTTACACAAACAACTGAGTTACCGTAATTTGCAAAAAAGTATAGTATTTTACTTTAATTCCTACGTTTTTCTGAGACTGGTTTCTTATTCGGTAGCTACCGATAACAGTTTTATTTTTGAATTTACCTATTTTACTAACAAAATCGCCTTTGTTCCGTTGCCCTTGAAGGGGACCGGATTATGGTACCCTGAATAAAATAATGACCCAGTTAGCAACAACATCATATACATTATGCTCAAGACTATATTCCCCCAGGGGGTAGTCAGAGATATTCTGAAACCTCAGAACATCAACGTTAGCAACAAAAATGAAGGAAAATACAAACTCTGATAAAAGACAGTCGATATTGAAAGACTCGTCTGTCAGCGGCATATACGAGTAGCTTACGAACTCTTGGACTAAGATACAAGTCTAACTATACGACAAATAGACGCCAGGTCATACGCAAACCCAGCGAAATTCATGTTACACATAGTAGAATACCCTGCATAATTAAAACACACCATAAGCAGTTGTAAAGAGAAATTTGGCCAACTGTCAATCTTGAACATATGGTGTAGTTTTGAAAGTAGCCCGTATTAAAGCCATATAAATAAGTCCTGCGTAAAGGCCGAACCTTATAAGGTGCGGTTTGGTGTGTTGTAATGTAACTGAACCGTGCCTTATATGAGTCATCGTCTCGCTGAATTAGTATAAAATAAATTCTTATACCGTAGTTGAACATCTGTTATTATTTACTTAGGTTTATCTTACTAATAATTTCAATAAACGTCACGTACGGAAATATTTTGTGACTAATTTTAATTTATAGGCCAGTCATTTTACGGAGTTTTGTTAGGCGGGGTTGGGAGTAATTACTAATTACTAATTGGACTTTTAAACTGTACACTTTGACTACAACTGGACTTTTTAACTTGTAAACCGGAACCATTGAGTGACAAAAGGACTATCTTAAAGCATATTAAAAAAAAATTCGCTACGCAACATAGAAATCAAAATTATGTGTCCCAGAAGGATTTTAAATTATTAATATTAATATCAATGCACTCATTTGTCTTAGATTTAATAATATAAATTATATTTGAGCAATAAAATAGGCAATGAAATTTAAAAAATGAGGTATTTATTAGAAAATACGAATGTATTTTTCAAAACCTTCTAAGTAGACAAAAATATTTACACCATGTTTGTAGTATGTATAATGGTAAAGCCTTAAATTTGTGCAAAAAAAAAATTTACCATCAGGTTTTTTAGAACGAGATAATAGCTAAATTTTAAAATTGGAACTGTTGCTGACGTGATTTTTTTTTTATTTTGGTACATTTATAGGCTCAAATTGGCTCTTCAACATTATACAGAAAAAAAATTTTAAATACTAATTAGTCCTGGCTCAAACCGTAAAAAGACTGGGCTATTCGCTTTTCATCATTAGAATTTATCATGTTCATAAGTCCTTTTGATTGTATGAATGTAGGTAGGTAATTAAATTTACCAAATTCAAATATAACTTACATAAACAGGATAACAAACATGCACTATTTATTTACACATAAGGTTTATACTTCAGGGTTAATCTATATCTATACTATTATAAAACTGTAACAGGAAGTTTGTCTGTACATTGAAGATATTAACAAAAAAAAAGTTACGATATGGTTTTTAGGTGTCCCTGATTCCATTTCACTAATTTTTGGATTTTTTTGTCTGTCTGTTTGTTTGTGTGTTTGTTTGTTTGTTTGTTTGAACGAGTATCAGGCAAAAACTATACTGAACCGATTTTGGTGAAACTTTTTTTGTTTGATAGCTTATGATCTGACTTAAAATCTGGTATATAATTTGTGCGGACGAAGTCGCGGGTTAACGCTCGTACAATAATAAGGATATTAACATTAATAACTGAAGTTGATTATTATTATAACAAATTAATTACATTGCTTAAAATATAACGAAAGTATTATTGATAGATCCGTGGCTAAATGTAATAAATATTGAAATGACTAACTAGGTACTTCTAAAATTAAATTTTATTGATATTACATTAATAATGTTTTGAACTAATCAGTGAAATAGAATCGTGTGCTCATAATTATTGGTCAGCACAGTAAACAATGACCTGCGTATTGGTTTTGCTGATAAGGCGCATAGCATCACGTATGGATTTAGCGTTATGCATGTGGCACCGAGCATCCAGTGCTGCCCTCAATCGTCTTTTGTAATATCTTAATAATTATACATTTCCTAAAAAAACATTTGAAGTCATAGCTGATTTTCAATTCCATCATCATAATAATATATTATTAAATATATATTATATAATATATATTTTTGTCTTCCTGCTTGAAATTTATCGGATTATTACGAATTTGTTACTAACTACAAACAAACAACATAGTCATTCGTAATGTTTCGATAAATCGAAAACTACAATGTGACATTTTTTTTTTGGCAAAACACAAAAAATTATTGTGGGCAGCACTATATAGCCCTCTTAACAGAAACTTATTATAAATTTTCAAAAAATATTGAAATTAAAACCAAATAACTGTGCATCTTCACTGCAGTTGCAGCGAACTCTCACAAAAATATATTTAAACAAGAACCGGTTGTAAAAGCTGAATCGACTGATTCTCCTTGACCTAGATTAAAAACCGGTGTTGCTCTTAACAGGAAGAAAGGTGTCCTGACAATATTACGTAGAGAATTTTATTACAACTTGCTAACAGAATATAATTATACCGTACCGTTTTGTTCGTATGGAGGAAAATAACAGTCTCAATTTTTAAAATAAATAATAAAAGGAAGGTGGAGTATTCAAGTTTTGTTCAAACACGACAGTAAGCTTGGCTGGTAGACCGTAAGTAATAGGTCTTATTTCGGGCATTGACCTAACAATTGCAAAATTATATGAGCTCCTACATAGGTAGTTAAGAGGGCACCGAGCTGCTAGTGCTGATCTCAATCGTATTTTTTGATGTGTCATTATAATTTTTTGCTGATTATAAATTAATCGGGACATAACGATATTTTTGTCTGCATGTTTTAGGTACTGTCTTTCAAACCGCTTAAAATAAAAGATAGTAACTTAACAAACATTACATTACAGGTAACAATTGAACCATACCAAATATACTATATTTTATCTCATTTCGTAGTATGGTCAAAGTATATAATACTACGAAATGAGAGCGATATCGACTGGTAAGTTCGAGGTTCCGCGGGAGAACAACTACTTACTACCGGCCGATATTCGAAATGAGGTAAAGAAGCAGAGATTCTGTAGAATGTTAAAAGAACTATTATTATCAAAAAATGTTATCAGTGATTAGCTAGTAGCGAGACTGTAATTCTCTTTTTCCTACAACCAAACCATAAAACATGGTTATTATAATACTTAAAAAATGTATTTCGAAATTACAATGTGAAATTATTGTTTTTTTCGTAATGTGTAGGTACCTAATTGTAAAGAAATTAAAAAAACTGCAGAAGAAGAAAATAAACAATTATATTCTCTTCAGTTGAGGGCGCGGCGGCACTGGATGCTCGGTACCCCCTTAACATGTTACTAATCCTATCTTACAGTGTCCTATGTTCTAACATTTATTTGTCAAGGAAAATAAAACTCTAGGTAACATGATGTTTTTAACACTTAAAAGGAATGATTCATTTGTAACCTTGTAATAATTATACGTAAGTAGTAAAGTTACTCGTAAGTAATGTTTTATTTATGGGAATGCATCGTTTTATCATGCAAAGTCTTTGGGTAAACAAGCTAAGGTAAGTACCTACCATCTTTCCTTGAAAAATTAAGCAACAAAATAATTCTAAACCTAACACAAATTATAATTACTTACATTCATTTCAAAAATAGCAAATAATTACAGAGTAGGTATTGATCACTTGTACTGGAGTTTTCTGCCTCATAGACTGCTCATATTGTGGTAATTACATCCTATTAGCATTTTCAGCGTATAAACCTATTCTATAATCATAAATCTTCATACTTTTGTCGTCAATAAGATTAGCATTTCTTGCAATGGATTTTAATGAGAATAATAACAATTACCATCACTTCAATCTTTTAACAAAATTTCTTCAAACAAATTAAATAGGTACATTGAATCTAAACAACGATATTTAAATAATAAACATCTTCAATGTAGAACATACCTACTCAATTTAGGTAGGTAATCTAGACTATTATAAAACTGTAGCAGAAAGTATGTCTGTACATTGAAGATTTTAACAAAAAAAAAAGTAACGATATGGTTTTTAGGTGTCCCTGATTCCATTTCAGCAATTTTTGGATTTTTTGTCTGTCTGTTTGTTTGTGTGTTTGTTTGTTTGTTTGAACGAGTATCACACAAAAACTACTGAACCGATTTTGATGAAACTTTTTTTGTTTGATAGCTTATGATCTGACTTAAAATCTGGTATATAATTTGTGCGGACGAAGTCGCGGGCTAACGCTCGTATTTATTACATCTGATCTACAACCTATCCACCCATAGATAATATACAATGTGTAAGTGACAGCCTAGCAAATACTGAAACGGTAAACTTAGACCATCAAACTGAACAACTTTCACTATGGAGCATACCTCAGGAAACGCGGAAAAAATTTGCTGCCCCATACATTTGAGTCGGGTAGGTACAGCAGTTTTGTACGGGACATCAGATTTTTTTAGCGTTTCATGATGTAGGCTCCATTCCATAGTGAAAGTTGTTCAGTTTCAATCATGACCGAGTTCACCATTTCAGTATCTATTAGGCTGCCAACCCTGTAGGTATATAAGTTCTAACAAAATTAGGTGAAACTATTTTAAGGGGATGATCAGACCATCAAACTGAACAACTTTCTCTATGGGACCAATACTGAAATCGCGAAAAAAAAATCTGCTGTCCCATACATTTAGGTCGAATAGGTTTGTATGGAACAGCTGATTTTTTTTCGCGATTTCAGTATTGGTCCCATAGAGAAAGTTGTTCAGTTTGATGGTCTGATCACCCCTTTAAAATAGTTTCACCTAATTTTGTTAGACCTTATATTATACAGAACAATATATTATCTATGTATCCACCCTGTTATATCAAACTAAAGACTAAGCCCTAATCAATTCGCGATAACCCTGTAGGAACCAATAGAAAACTACCGCAATTGCTATTAATAGTTTATAAATAATACTATACTATTATATAACTATTATATATTATATATAACTATTATAAATAAATAGGTACCTAGTAGGTATGTACATATTGCAATAGTTAACAGGGAAACAATTTATGTAATGAGCGGAAAGCTTTAACAAAGTACATAGGAATAACCGACAAAAATGTGTTATTACCCGACTGCGCCAGAAGGAGGGTTATTAGAAACTAAAGCAGATAATTATATAAGGTCTAACAAAATTAGGTGAAACTATTTTAAAGGGGTGATCAGACCATCAAACTGAACAACTTTCTCTATGGGACCAATATCGAAATCGCGAAAAAAAAATCTGAGTGTCCCATACAAAACTGCAGACATAACTCGACTCAAATGTATGGGACAGCTAATTTTTTTCGCGATTACGATATTGATCCCGTAGAGAAAGTTGTTCAGTTAGATGGTCTGATCATCCCCTTAAAATAGTTTCAGCTAATTTTGATAGACCTTATATTAGTAGTGTCATAAATGCATAATCTGCAGGGTGATGGGAAAAGTATCATTAACTTTTACACCACATACTCCACTCATCAAACTGAACAACTTTTACTATTGGAGCAAACCGATAGGAGCAACCAAAAAATAATGTGGTTTAGAGGTTAATAAATACTTTTTCCTTACACGAAGAAGGTAGGCAGGTAAAGGTAACACACAATGTAATAAAACGTATTTAAGGTAGGTACCTAGGTAGGTATCTATATTCATGAGGAGTTTTTTGTGAGAGAACCAGTTTATTTTTGACCGTTTGTGGTACTGTACAGTCGGTAACAAAAGCATCTTCTGTACAATAAATTAACGTGCCTACTATACACGTAGAAAAACACTTAAAAATACCCACCTATATGTGACAACTATTTATTTTAGAAGACTTTAAGTACTAAATTTCTAGATTTTAGTTGAATGTTTTACCCAGAATTCGAATTAAAAGGAAAAAAAATATGTACGGTCGAATTGAGAAACCTCCTCCTTTTTTGAAGTCTGTTAAAAAAAACTGTTATTTTCTTGTAATATATATATACGTAAGGTCTAACAAAATTAGCTGAAACTATTTTAAGGGTCTGCTCAGACCATCAAACTGAACAACTTTCTCCATGGGACCAATAACGAAATCGCGAAAAAAAAATTTGATGTCCCATACAAAACTGCAAACACAACTTGACTCAAATGTATGGGGCAGCAGATATTTTTTTCGAGATTTCGATATTGGTCCCATTGAGAAAGTTGTTCAGTTTGATGGTCTGAGTATACCCTTAAAATAGTTTCAGCTAATTTTGTTAGACCTTATATAACTGTCACATAACAAATACCTATAGGATGAAATTGATAATTATCATTAGCATCGTTTTAATAAACTAAGAATCTACCCATCAAACTGAACCACTTTTACTATGGGAGCAAACCTGATAGGGCAAAAAAAAGCAGCTGTTCCATTAGTTTGAGTCGAGTAGGCATTGCCGTTTAGAGTTTAGTATGGAACAGCTTATTATTTTTTCGCTACCATATTTGCTCAAATAGCAAGAGCTGTTCACTTTGATGGGTAGAGTATGTGGTTTAAAGGTTATTGATACTAAGAAAGAGGTTCTCAATTCGACCCGTATGTTTTTTTTGTAGGTAAGTATGTTTGTAACGCGATTACTCCGCCAATTATGAATTGATTTTGATGATTCATTTTTATGATGACAATTAATGTTCATAGCGATGCGGATTTAAAAGACGCTGGTTATCTTATTATTTTAGTACTTTTTTTAGTTTTGAGTCGGTTTGAATTTTTCGTTAACATTTTTTTTCTTACGCCCTGTATATAACGTCTAACAAAATTAGGTGAAACTATTTTAAGGGGATGATCAGACCATCAAACTGAACAACTTTCTCTATGGGACCAATAAAGAAATCGCGAAAAAAAAATCTTCTGTCCCATACATTTAGGTCGAGTACGTTTGTAAGTATGGAACAGCTGAATTTTTTTTTCGCGATTTCGATGTTGGTCCCATAGAGAAAGTTGTTCAGTATGATGGTCTGATCATCCCCTTAACACGTTCCGGGGCAGTGAACGAGACACAATAGAACTTTTATTGTTATCACGTCTATAGGCGGTCACTGTCCCGGAACGTGTTAAAATAGTTTCAGCTAGTTTTTTTAGACCTTATATACGTATTACTAGATATTTTTCTCCGTGTAGGAAGCGTATAGGTAGGTACCTACATTATATAATATATATTCCAGTAATATTAACATTGCCTTCATATATATCTATTTTATGATTTATTTATGTGGACTAGTTTATGTGTTTAATAATGATTTGATGTTTTGTTTATGGTTTGAATTTTTTCTATCTTCCATTACAGTTCTACTGAATATCAAAATAGAGTACCTATCTATACTATTATAAAACTGTAACAGGAAGTTTGTCTGTACATTGAAGATATTAACAAGAAAAAAAAGTTCGATATGGTTTTTAGGTGTCCCTGATTCCATTTCACTAATTTTTGGATTTTTTGTCTGTCCGTTTGTTTGTTTGTTTGAACGAGTATCACGCAAAAACTACTGAACCGATTTTGATGAAACTTTTTTTGTTTGATAGCTTATGATCTGACTTAAAATCTGGTATATAATTTGTGCGGACGAAGTCGCGGGTTAACGCTCGTACTGTTATAAAACTGTAACAGGAAGTTTGTCTGTACATTGAAGATATTAACAAAAAAAAAGTTCGATATGGTTTTTAGGTGTCCCTGATTCCATTTCACCAATTTTTGGATTTTTTGTCTGTCTATTTGTTTGTGTGTTTGTTTGTTTGTTTGTTTGAACGAGTATCACGCAAAAACTACTGAACCGATTTTGATGAAACTTTTTTTGTTTGATAGCTTATGATCTGGTATATAATTTGTGCGGACGAAGTCGCGGGTTAACGCTCGTATAATATATATTCCAGTAATATTGACACTGCCTTCATATATATCTATTTTATGATTTACGAGCGTTAACCCGCGACTTCGTCCGCACAAATTATATACCAGATTTTAAGTCAGATCATAAGCTAATCATATAATAAAGTTTCATCAAAATCGGTTCCGTAGTTTTTGCGTGATACTCGTTCAAACAAACAAACAAACACCCAAACAAACACACAAACAAACAGACGGACCAAAAATCCAAAAATTGGTGAAATGGAATCAGGGACACCTTTATTATGTGTTTAATAATGATTTGATGTTTTGTTGGTTTGATTTTTTTCTATCTTCCATTACAGTTCTACTGAATTTCAAAATAGAGTACCTATACCTTATAGACTCATAATAATTGTGTATACCTAGATACATTTGTAAATTCCATAAGGCAATTGTTATTGGTAAGGAAGAATAGTATTTTCATGCGTTTCATAACAGAAGTAGGTAGGTACTAAGTAGGTAGGTAAGTTATTTATGTAAATTACCTACCTAGGTACTTAACGTAATGAAATGAAGGAACAATTGGAAAAATAACAAACAATTGTAGGAAAATGAGAGTCCAACGGGCAGTTGTTATGCGGAATTAGTAGAATGAAATGATCAAGACGTTTACCCACTTATTCATAGATTAATATGTATATTGGATATAGATAGGTAACTCGCTTTGAATTTTAGGACGTCCTAATTGCGTTGCCGCTTATTAGCACTAGGGGGCGCCACATTATGAAATAAATTGAAAAAGACGATCGGCCGACACGAGGTTCGAACCTTGGCTACCCGGATCGTAAGCCGGTTGTCTAGAACGCTAGACCAACAAGACAGTGATTGATATGGGCGAAATCTCTCACTAGTACACCGCAGCGCGTGAAGTGTAGTGCGTTGTTACTCCGATATGAACCCTAGTTCAATACATAGTGCTTCGAAACATAACCGATAGATGGCGGAAGCTGTTTATGGAAAATCAGCGTTCCACTTAGTTTGTACTAAGATAACATAGCATGCACTTATTCAGGGTAAAATACTAAGGCATAGGTACGTCACATACGTACTACCCGTACGGGTAGGTAGGTACTGTAACATGAGCACCTAAAAGCTTTCTACTGTAGCGTCAGCATGTCGAAAAACCACGGGTATCGTAGGTACCTACATATAAGCAATGACATTAGTTTGTTTATTAATGTCATTGCATTATGAGCCCTCTTTTTTGTCATTTTAAACATTTACACCAGTGCTGCCACCTTAGTGCTTTCGGCACTACATCTAGCGCTTTTTTGGTATGTTTAGCGCCGTGTCTCAGAATTTTGCGCCTAGCGGAGAATCTACCGCTTTTTCAACTTTTATTAAAGCAACATGATTTGTGTTTGAATATGCTATATTTTGTGTTTTTTTTTTAATTCTACAAGCGACTTACGAATTGACTAAAAAAATTGGTTTTGAAAAGGCTGATAAGACTATTTATATAACTTTAAAGGACTTTTTATGTAATAAGAATTTAGCGCCGAATCTACCGCTTTTTTCACCGTTTTAGCGCCTAATAAATTTTTTGAGGTGGCAGCCCTGATTTACACGTTAACGCTCTACCTTAACGCTACGTTAACAATCTCCTGCAGTAAGATTCAGTTTGGAATCCAACTCCAAGATATTTTGAAAAAAAAAATTTGAATCTTCATCTTTACCTCGTTTATAATAAGATCGAATAATTTAAGGTCTACCTGGGTATTTTAATACACTCTGTACATGCGTAGTTAAGTAAGGTAGGTACCTGAACATATTAAAACATCTGGCGCCTTTATAGATGTCACAACTAGGCACAACATGTGTTCCTGAATGTAGGTCACGGCTGAGTCCTTCTGACACAATTTCTGGACCACACAGCCACAGTACACAGCCTCCCGAATCAATACCTATCTGGCTGTACAGGCGACTAAATACAGATGCGCATCAGTATTATCCTCACTGTTACTGACTTAGAGATCTTCATAATTTAGTTGGGTTATATCCCGGCAAGTTCACAGAAAAGTTACAAAAAACTCACCTTTCTTTGTGCCTCAGCTGCAAATCCAGATTTAGCAGCCCTGTTGTTAGCCATATTTGTAACTATTAAGAACTAGGTTTGTATAAATTATTAAAATAAATCACAGACACGGGTTGTCGCCGTGAAGTCACCGCGTACAGAATGTAAACAGGCGCGCGGGCTCGCTCGACCGGGTTGTATGTGTGAGTGTGTGCCGATGAATGACATCATGCGCCGGCCGCGGCACCGCACCGCCGCGCCGCCATTACACTGAGATAGGGAAGGGCATACGGGTCGGGTCCTTTCACCTATCGATGACAGAGAGGCAGAAATTATGAAACCTCGTATCCACTAGGCGACAATTGACGCGCAACACGTGACGCTCAAAATGTTCGGCAAAATTTCAAAATAACGCGCGACGTTGCCGAACATGTTGTAGTCTACTCAACAAAGGAGTTGTAGAGTGCGCGAGCTGGGACCTAAGCGATCTCAGGGTTCTTAGGGAGTAAACATACTGAAAGTCCCCTCCTCTAGGAGTCGCGCCGGAGGGGAGGGAGGGGGAGGGGGGGGTGGGGTTAAAGTTCCCACCTTTGGGTTTGTTTCGTGAATATATCCAAAACGGGGCGTCGTAGAGAAAAGTGGTCTGTTAATAAATGAAATTTTATAAAATTCTCTACACTTTTTCCTATTTACCAATAGTTTTCGAGCTACATGCTCCGGATCCTTATGAGCCATTCCTTGAGTGGACAAGACCGAAATGAAAGATGTTTACGTTAATATACCTACCTCTTATAAGTACTTAAGGTTCCTGAAAATAGAACATAATACCAAATATCAACAATCGATGAACGTAAACATCGATACCCTGCACCTCACTGCACAATGAAACATAAAACGAAAACCAAGTATGGAATACAAAGAGAGCGAAAGGGTAAGCACTATGTTTTGTCTCCTAAGTCTCCGTCTCGACGAAATGGCGGCAAGAAGGACGGAGGGGTCTACCCAGGGCTTTGGGTCATCCGGAAAAGTTACATTTGAGAATTTACCAAACCACAATAGCGTTTTGTTCAAAATCATAAAAAACTCTAACAATAAAGAGGTGGGAACCATAAAATTACATTAGGTTACTCAGGTAGGTAACGGTAAGGAAATTAACACCTTATAATTACCATCACGTGCATTGTCTAAACTATTATAAAACTGTAACAGGTAGTCTGTCTGTACATTGAAGATATTAACAAAAAAAGTTACGATATGGTTTTTAGGTATCCCTGATTCCATATCACCAATTTTTGGATTTTTTGTTTGTTTGAACGAGCATCACGCAAAAACTACTAAACCGATTTTGATAAAACTTTTTTGTTTGATAGCTTATTATCTGACTTAAAATCTGGTATATAATTTGTGCGGACAAAGTCACGGATTAAAGCTCGTAATTTATAAATGTAAAAAATACGAATAGTTAAGTTCTACCTACTTATTTCGACGTATTCGATATGAAGCATGGCAATATGAAATCATGGAGAACAGACGAAATATTTATACAGGGACATTCTTAATATAATAATATGGTGACGGATTTTTCAGGGGACGATCCAGGGATGATCAGACCATCGAACTGTACAAATTTTGAAAAAAAATCTGCTGTCCCATACATTTGGGCCGAGTAGTTCTATACAGAACTTTTTGAGAAAATACTTTTTTTTTCGTTATTTCGATGTTGGCCCCATAGTGAAAGTAGTTCAGGCTGATTGATGGTCTGATTCGCCTCTTCGGGTGCGTCCACAGGACGAACGCGCCGCGAATGCGCAACTCGCGAGCTGCTCGCGAACGGCGCGCGAGCTGCGCAGTACCGACGAGAATAATATGCACCCTGCACAGCTTCAAAAAACGTAATTACTGACGGTCAAAAAACCAAAAATTATATAAGGTCTAACAAAATTAGGTGAAACTGTTTTAAGGGGATGATCAGACCATCAAACTGAACAACTTACTCTATGGGACCAATATCGAAATCGCGAAAAAAAAATCTGCTGTCCGATACATTTAGGATGTGTACGTTTGTATAGAACAGCAGATTTTTTTTTCGCGATTTCGATATTGGTCCCATAGAGAAAGTTGTTCAGTTTGATGGTCTGATCATCCCCTTAAAATAGTTTCAGCTAGTTTTGTTAGACCTTATATATCACGAGCGTTAATCCGCTACTTCGTCCGCACAAATTATATACCAGATTTTAATTCAGATAATAAGCTATCAAACAATAAAAGTTTCATCAAAATCGGTTCAGTAGTTTTTGCGTGATGCTCGTTCAAACAAACAAATACACAAACAAAAGATCCAAAAATTGGTGATATGGAATCAGGGATACCTAAAAACCATATCGTAACTTTTTTTTGTTAATATCTTCAATGTACAGACAAACTTTCTGTTACAGTTTTATAATAGTTTAGATATAGAGGATTATTTAACCAAGAATTTTTTTTTGAGGATCTTTCTTGCGCTAAGCACTGCCATCTAGCCGAAGTTACTAGAACTTCTAATACTACTGAGTGAGTGCTGCAACATAACCGTTCAATCTACGGTAACCGAAATCAAGCCCGTTAGCTTGAGTTAATTCTAGTATTGAACAATAGGTGGCGACGACCATTTTCATTTAAGCAACACTTCATTAACTATTGTTGGGTTACCTTGTAGGATTATGGCGATAAATAATAAAGATTAATTAGTAAAAAGTAAATTTATTGATCGAACAAAAAGAGGACACAATGCTGGCCAGCGGACCTTCGTAGAGAGCGAGCCACAGATAACCAGAGACAGACGTCACTTTGGCATATTGTACTTTCGAATTAGAGGTTTCGGAATTTAAGTTCTCCGAAATCGTTACACTTTTTATTGTTTCCCTTTTTTTTTGTTTCCCCGAAATTTTGTTCGCCATATTTTGTAAAGCCAGATTTTTTATTGTCCTTTTTTCTGCACCTCCTTTACGGGGAACGCAGCCCTCCTGCATCCTCTAACATGCATACAAGCAAGCAAGCAGCAAGCAAGCATGCAGCAAGCATTCAGCAAGCATGCAGCAAGCATGTTGATGCTCCGCTCGCTTTGATCGCTAAGTGTTATACATATTCTAACCAAACCTAACCTATAATTATAAAAACACCAGTTTGTTTTTCTCAAGCACGGGGCATCCGCCCTCCAGCACCCCCCGCGCGGCGTGCACGGCCCCCCTGCACCCCCCAACATGCATACAAGCAAGCAAGCAATGCTAGCAAGCATGTTGGTGCTCTAATCGTGGTATCTTCTAATTATTACAGAAAACTTTACTTTTAATTATTGGATATTTTTAACTAATTCACGGATGACTACGGATTTATTTGAATTATATCGATGTTATAAAAAAAATTATTATAGCCATCACAAATACGAGATAAAGTGCAGTTTCGTGCATAGTTAGTGCGATTCAGCGGTGGAGCAAATAATTTCGTGTGTCTCGTCCTACAATCGGGTGCCGAGAATCTTAAATCAGACAATAGATTTTGGTTATCTATGCGCCCGTGGAGCACATCGTGAAGCAACATTTAATCCAATAACAATATGCAATCAGCGAGGGACAAAAGCCTATGCTGAGCACACCTTCACTCATAGGTATTAAGTTGAATATGTGTTTTATAGCCTAAGCATCGAACAAAACTTTCTAAAAAAAGAATCAAAAACTACCAACAAGAACCAAAATGTACTGAAATTTAAAATGTATGTTTTATTTTGTTACGAGAGCGTAACATTGTACACGTCTGACCACTCTACACTAGACGCGCGCGTCCTTCAGAGTCCCGCTCCGCTGACGCTGCTGCCATCCCGCGTCGTGGTCGCGTCGGTTTGGGCGACTTGGCGGGACGCTATAAGATTACATGGGCAACGACCGCCGCGCGGTAGGCGCTCCCGCTTCGCAGTCGCTTTGGTCGTACGGGTTTGAGCACTCCTTTATAGTGTGGTGAAATCTTAGTGATACTTAGAGAATCGACCCTATAGGTAGTGAAGGTATTATAGGTATTATACCTATGCTAGCTTCCTGGTGAAATACACTTTTTTGGTTAATGACCAAGAAAGAAGCTTGCAAGCAAAGAGAATATAATAACTACGTTTTGCAAGGTTTTTCTTCACGTGAAATCAAGAAACGTGTACTAAAATCTTCTTGTGCTACGACCATGTTCTTGTGTTACTGGCTGAGAAATACCAAAGAATATTTAAATCAAAGAGATCCTTCCTCTGAGATTTAAATAATATTGACATACCTAGACGATTTTTTTTATCGGGACTTCCACACTAAAAATTGGTGGTGACCGATATCCAGAATGTTTGAAATGTGTGCTAACGTTCAAAGGAATTTAATGGCGTCAGTGCACGTTTCATATCATGCTATGTTATCTTAGTACAAACTAAGTGGAACGCTGATTTTCCATAGACAGCTTGCGCCATCTATCGGTTATGTTTCGAAGCACTATGTGTTGAACTAGGGTTCATATCGGAGTAACAGCGCACTTCACCTCACGCGCTGCGCTGTATTAGTGAAAGATTTCGGCCATATCAATCACTGTCTTGTTGGTCTAGCAGTCTAGACAACCAGCTTACGATCCGGGTAGCTAAGGTTCGATCCTTGTTGCATAATGTGGCGCCCCCTAGTGCTAATACGCGGCAACGCAATTAGGTCGTCGTAAAATTCAAGGCGAGTTACCTATCTATATCCAATATACATATTAATCTATGTTTCATATAACATTTTTTTATTAGAGAGTTGCGCGAGCCTGATTGATGCTATCATAGAGGTAGGCGTACTCGTGTCAACCGAGTGATGCTATTGAAATGGCTATTGATACAAAGATCTCTTTGATCACGTAAAATCAAGAATCCAAAGAGATAGTAAGTACTACTGTGCAAGAATCTTGCAAGGTATTGTCTATACCAAATACCTAAAATACATAGGTATTTAGAGGATGTAGGTACTTACCTAATACTGGCTAAGAAGATACCAAAGAATATTCAAATCAAAGAGATATCCTCTGAGATTTAAACAAGATTTAAATAATATTGACATAGACGAAATTTTTTTACGAATATTGATGCTATTGATGCAAAGAAATTGCATGAGCGTTTTTCTTTTGGTTTTCTAGGGGATCGATAGATGGCGCTACGGTCTGTGCGAATAACGGTCAAAATTTCAAAAAGTGTTTCTTTAAAATAATAAAGAGGGAAAAAATGTTCAACAAAATGTAGCAATATTTCATTATTTACGAATAATTTTAACCGAAAATATGAAAATGTTTACGTCTGACATGGTTGTATGGGCTCGATCCCTTGGCCTTTAAAAAAGGCAGGCACAGTCTTGACATGATTTGGACAGGATCCCGCGAACGTCTCTATGGAGCGATTATCATGCTATCTGTAGAGTTTTTTAGGAACTGAATTTAAAAAAGAAAAGAAAAACGCTCATTGTATTGTTCAAGTATTGTTGTTAGCATAGAGATAGGAAGTACTAGGTACTACGTAGTTGAAGGTACCTACATTTTTTTACGTCGGCTCGTATGTATATCTCGGCTAGTATTCCCGCCTCGGCTGTAATGACCCCGTTGCTCACATGTATCATAATGTACTATTGTACTATTCTATGATTTATTGATACAATAAAGAGATCCTTCCTCTAAGATTGATACAATAATCCCGTGGCTACAGTACTATCAAGCATACTTCAATTTACAGAACATCTAAAAGTCAAAAGTTGGTCGAAAATGGTCAAAAGCCTATGGGTGTAGGTACGGGTAGTATTAGTATTTATTCTGTGGTGTAGGTCAAGAAGTATTTTAAACTTCTAATTAGGTACTATATTCTTTGGTCAGAATAAAACGTAGTGACTACTTGTCTGAGCAAGAGTGAGTCAGAAGGTCATAATCTGTGGTCAGAATCACAGACTAATTAGAAAGAACTACGTCAGAATTATGTCAAAAGTCGTGGGAATGGCATCTTCCTAATTTATTTGACGAAACATAAAATTTTTTGTATAAAATATTAAATTTTAATGGATATGTAATTCCTAGTACAGTCACTTGAGTGGCTCTTCAAAAGACGTACCGAAAGGACCTAAAAAAGGGAACTTAGAGAGGAAAAAAATGGAAGTACCATGTAGAAGGGGTCGCAGAGGAAGATGCCACTCTCACACGTTTACCCCACCGCATCCGGCCAAAAAATCGTTTTCTTTCCTCAGCTTTATTTACAGTTGTACTGTAATGGCAAGTCTCATTGCGCTGATATATATGATGCTTGATTACAATTGCATGAATTGCAACTCCAAATGTGATTTTACCGATATATCGAAGAACATTGAGGATATAGCGGTAAGTAATGTGTCAAAACATCAAATTAGCGAACACAATTTTACAGAGTGAAATTAATATCATTAGCATCCTTTTAAACTAAGAGTCTATCCATCAAACTGAACAACTTTTACTATGGGAGCAAACCGATCGGAGTAAATAAAAAATCTGCTGTTCCATACTAAACTGCAATCTCGACGCACGAGTGCGACTCAAATGTATGCAACAGCTGATTTTTTTTGCGCCGATCGGTTTGCTCCCATAGTAAAAGTTGTTTAGTTCGATAAGTAGACTCTTAGATTAAAAGGGTGCTAATGATATCAATTTCACCCTGTATAATATGCCTTAGCCTGTTGGATTTCATTACCTAAGGGGCAAGGGGATCTCTTACTGAAATGACGAGATGTGTAGGTAAGAAGAGCATCGTCATTATCATCATCAGCCTACCGTTGTCCACTGCTGAACATGGACAAGGCGCGCCACATTCTTGTGGTTCTTATTCTTTTTGACGTATTTATACCACACAAATATAGTAAGTACGTACTAGGTATGGTAAGATTTTAGAGGCCACGTTTGTTATTGATCGTATCCAGGAGTGCGATTTTTGAACATCACACGTTAAATTAAAATCAGCAGTAGAAAGATGCATAATCTCCATAGTAATTTAGACATTTTCTACTGCTGATTTCAATGGGTGGTGTTCAAAAATCACACTCCAGAGTTTTTTATTCTGTGATCTGATTAAGCGCACGATGAAGATATTTTTTACCTCGCCAGCTCGGAAAGATTCTGTTTATCATTCGAAATCTGAGTAACAAAAGTGCATTTTATACGCTAGCGTGGAAAATAGTTCATCACGCTACTAGTGACGAGGATCGTATACTATTTTAAAGCTCCTGTGCAATGACCTAAACCTACCAACTTTTTAATGTATTTAACTTTAATTGAAATTCTCTTTAATGTTGATCTTCTTAATTTTATGAACATGTATAATATTAAACAAACCTAGACAAAGGGGGTCCTTTGCTTACTCAGGATTCAATACAAGTACGCGCGCCAAAAAACAACTTTGCAGCCTTGCATAACAAATAACTATTGCTACAAGTAAAAAGGCGGCTGTGACGTCGATCCCCTTGGTCACCACGGGCTCTCATGCGTCAAAAGCGCTGGCCGCCTCTCCCGCCACGCCAGTATCAACGATGTTATCCGCAGAACCCTTGGCACCGTAAACGTGCCGGCCGTCCTGGAGCCGCCTGGTATTGCACGTGACGATGGCAAGAGGCCTGACGGCATGACACTCGTTCCCTGGTCCCTTGGAAGACCCCTGGTATGGGACGCTACCTGCGTTGACACTCTGGCACCGTCCCATTTCCAGAGATCATCCACGGGAGCCGGTGCAGCGGCGGCCTTCGCCGAAAACTCGAAAAGACGCAAATATGCAGCCCTCGGTCAGAACTAAATATTTGCGCCTTTTGGAGTAGAGACCATGGGCACCTGAGGTCCAGATGCTAGGAAGCTATTCAAAGAAATATCTTCCAGGCTGATCGACGCCACAGGCGACACGAGCTGGCTGGCGCGTACCTCGGGCAGCGCATTAGCATCGCCATCCAAAGAGCCAACGCCGCCAGCCTCCTTGGCACACTCCCGCACGGCAGCAGCTTTGATGGAGTGTTCTACTTGTAGATGGTCTGCCGACGAATCTACGATCGGCATTCCATCTGCAGGCTGAACTCCCATCACCTACCTGGCCCGTCTACGCCTTTCTCTGCCCTTTTTTTGTTTTGTTTTTGTTTTAATTTCTTTTTTATTAATTTCTTTTCTTTTTTATTAATTATTAATCTTGTATATTTTAGTGTGTTGTTAAAACAAATTATTTAATACATTCGGAATGTCAATTATAAATTAATTAATTAATTATCTATCAATTTGTATTTCAGCAAAACATTGCAGTCATGAAAGAAAATTACTATGAATTAGAAACGAAGATATCAAAATTTTCCGAAGAACTACCCAAGATAGAAGGACAAATTGAAATTTTGGAGGCTTTAGCAAACACCATTGAAACAGTTGGGTGGGACCCAAAATCACAATTATGTTTACCAAACGTCGATGTATTCTTGAACAAGTGCTCAAGCGATCGTAACTTTACTAAGTCTAGGTCCAAATGTCCATCAAAATGTCAAAAATCTTATACAGTTCAACATCATCGCGAATTTTAAATTATAATGAATAAAAAAATTGAACAATGAATTGTTTTTATTCCTACTATGACTACACAAAAACTATGGTCACAAGAATTTTAAAATTAAAATCGCCAATAATCCGAGTCACAGTTCTCATCATCACACCATCTGTTTTCTTTATAATCCCAATGTCTACACGGTTCTCCGTATCTCGGCGCTTCTTTACCAACTGCGGTAGACTTTAACGGGTATCTCGTGATTGTCGTGGCATTTTCAACATCAGGCACTGGGATTACTCTTACCGCTTCCTCATTCTTGATAAATTCGTGATAAACTGTTGGCATTGCAGATGATTCCTTATCATGTCTTTCTTTGGCTCTTCTGTGAAGGCACTTTGCGATCGTTGTCGCGTTTCTACACAATTTGAATTCCTGTAAAAAATTTTGAGTTGTTTGGTTTACAGAAAAAGGGGCTATGCCAATCTTCTGGTCATTATATATCTTATTTAAATCCATTACTTGAACTGCTAAATCATTGACGACTTTCCGATCTAAAGTAGATTGGTTCTTACTTTTTGGCTTGTACTTTTGTACCAAAGGCTTCGGCTGTTGTTCGACTATTAGTGATAATCCAACGAGCTCAGTATGAAGATCGTCATAAGCGACGCCTATGGTGTTTATCGTATCCTGTGGAAAGGTAATAACAAATCCGGTAATGTAGTGGTAATAAACAACATTCGATCTTTGGTCTAAACAGAACTTATTTTAAAAAGAAGAGTTAATAGGCTTTTTCTGGGTGAGCGCGCTATATCCTCGGCTTCGTCTACACTTCCCATCAGGTGAGATGAAGCCAAGCGCAAACCCATTATGAATAAAAAAAATAAAAAAAAACAGTCTGGAGTCGATTCCAGGACCAAGGTTTTGATTTGGAATGGATTTCTATTTGTGTTTCTATGGTATAGACCAAGAGTTCTGTGGGAATTCCAGTTCGTTTTAAATGTTAAAAGAAGCCAAGGACTGTGAAAAAGAGTTAGTGTGCAAGGAATTTAGCGATTAGGAATAGAAATTCAACGACATAAGAATTCAGATTCAATAGGGATGCGTACCTTCATTGCGTAGAGACTTGATTTCATTTTAGAAATTTCGCTCTGTATCATGTACCGTTCCCAGAAATGAACAACAAAATGTCCTATGAGAGTGAAAAGGGTAACAAACAGGACTGTTTCAATTACAATTTTTTGCAGCGATTTTGCACGATAATGACGCGGCATTTTGAAAATAGTTTCCTTTCCTCATATAAGTATAAACATATCGACTAGATTAATTTCGAAAATGAAGTGACATTCACATTATCATTTCAAGCTTTTATATTTTTTCTTTTGCCGAAGTTCGACAGATTCTTGGTTCACGTATGAATTAAGTATTCCATAATTGGCGTATAAAATTTTTTTCGCTTACGCTGGTATTTTGCAGATATTCTGACGTTTTTTTGACGTGAAACGTACGAATACGTAATAAGCGAAAAAAATTTCGTCTATGCTTAGATTACAAATATCTATGGTCCATATATCTCCGGGGTTTTTTGGCGGTTATTTGTTAGCTACGTTTGGAGTCCACACATTTTATCGAATTTTTATTGTTTATAGTGAGTTTTGGTTCGTAAAATTGGTGTTGTTTTGCGTAACAAAGTATCGTGCAAGTGAACAATATACAGTTCAGTGAAATATGATGGTGTATGGGTCGTAAACAGGAAAAGTGTTCCGTCATTTGTAGCGCGGCAAAGCGGTCGGTACTTCTCTTTCCTGTGGACTTCTCTGCGTTTCCTGCGTCTTTCCATTGTCTCCAAAAACTCCAAAGAAGCGTCAAAACGTAGAACACTAACGTTTTAATTGCTATAAATAAGAGAATTTTATTGCAGACATCGGTTGTACGGGATTTTTAACCCTTTACCTTGAATTGTATCAAAAAAAAATATCTATGGTCCGTAAAAAATGAAGCAAGGAGTTGAAGACATTAGACTATGACAATACCTATTTCCAGCTTCCTATGAGTCACACTTAGAACGTCCCTGCACTTAGAGGATACAGACGAGTCACAGTACAAGAAAGCCTATTTAGTTTGGCTACTTTGGCTAGAAGATTTCTTTATTCGTAGGCTAGAAGTCCATTAAATAAAACCACAGATCACAAAAACTAATAAAACCGACCAAGTGCGAGACGGGCTCTTAGGTCAGGCTACTCGCGCACCGAGCGAGGGTTCCGTACCACACCAAAGTATGAATTTACAAAAAAGTTTTATTTTCTCTCGGACCGAGACCGCGAGGCCGACTCACACTTGGCCAATTTTTATTATTTGTTGTTATACTGAGTTTGCTCTATAATCACACTAAGGCCGGATTCGACCAAACTTTGATTTATAGAGGAGTAACTATACAAGGAACAATTTTACTCTTAGCTTTTACTCCGAAATAACTTCATTTGTCTTCTACCACACGTACATTTATTTATATTAAAGCACTACATACATAACCATTAACCTAAAATAAAAACAAAAAAAAAACAAAACTAATACTACTTACAAATAAAAAATTGGTGCCCAGGAGGCTGGCAGCGTTAACTCTTTGTATGGCCAGGCTGATGCGCTGACCGAGGTAGCTGCCAGCCCTCTGGTCACCGGAGACCTCGATTAGGCGCGCCGATAATTCTTTAAATAATCGGCGCGCCTCTGGCCCCCACGGACCCAATGTCTCGACCCCAAACGGTGCAAATATGTAAGCCTCGCCGAGGTTTACATATAAGCGCCGTTTGAGGTTTTCCGCGGTAGCCGCCGCCGCACCCGCATTGGATGAGGTCGCATGGACGTGGGACGGTGCCAGTGTATCTACACAGGTAGCGTCCCAGACCAGCGACCTCCCGAATTTCCATGGAACGAGCGTTATTCCGTCGGGCCTCTTCCCATCGCTCCGTATTAGACCTCTAGGTTCTAAGATGGCGGGTACATTGGCAGTAACAAGGGCCCGACGGATAACGTCGTTCAATGTTGCGTGGCGTGACCAGCGGCCAGCGCTCCGGGAGCAGGAGAGTCCGTGGTGGCCGAGTTCGTTGACGGCCTCACCGCATTGGCAGCGGTGAACTCTACATGTCCGAACGCCCAGACGGAGACCAACTAAAACTGACAGGTATGAGTTGCTCAGTAGGGTGCCCAGATTTGGGGAGGGTAGTGCCTGCAACCAGTAGCCTGACTCTTTCTCAGAGACAGCGAGTAGGCGAGCGCGGTCCGTCTCGTTCTCGGCAGTCGATAGAAGATCGCGCTGGATCTGGAGGCAGAGCGGCTCATCCCACTGTCTCTGGGACTGAGGAGCAACCGGTTGCACGCTCGGGCATGCTATTGACCAGGCGAGTTTGGCCTCGGTCAAATAAGCCGCCTCTACGGAACCCAGTGACGGGTTAATGATTCTCCCGAAGAGGTTGTGCGTACTGTGGACCGATGACAAAAACGCAGGCAATGAAACGCTTGAAATTTTGCGTATGCCCAGGCCGCCGAGGCGGATCGGAAGGGACGCCTGGGTCCAGGCTCTCTCTTCAATGTTGCAATTTAGAATTTCGGTGAGGCAATTTTGAATCATTTTGTCTAAAGATGTTAGAAGGTCATTGTGTTGCCAAATAGGAGAGCACCGGAGGATGTATGTGAATTTTGGTACGAAAAGGCAGAAGCGGATGATAGAGAGAGCCATGTGTGAATTAATTTGGTGAAGACGGTTCTACCACACTAAACCCATACTAAAAGAACGGATGTATAATCCACCTAAAGAAAGAGGTCGTTGTATCCGTTCTTGTCTTACAATGTGAGGTTATACAGTTTTAATTTGTTAGGTTTCTTTTTATAATTTTTTTTTAATTATGTGACATTGACATTTCATTAGTCTCGGTACAAGCTTTGCACCGTCAAAACTGGCCGTGTAAAATTTACTCTCAACTTATTCATAGATTAGGGTTGGTAAAACGCCTGGCCTTAATATTTAAAAAAATTAAAATAAAAAGAAATCTAACAAATTAAAACTGTATAACCTCACATCGCAATAAGTACGGATACAATGACCTCTTTCTTTAGGTGGATTGTACATTCGTTCTTTTAGTATGGGTTTAGTGTGGTATGGTGTGGTAGAAGGTAAATGAAGTTATTTCGGAGTAAACGCTAAGAGTAAAATGGTTCCTTGTATAGTTACTCTTCTATAAATCAAAGTTTGGTCGAATCCGGCCTAAGTTGTATTCAACAAAATAAACATCTGTAAAATACACTGAAATATTATACTCTAGCGGTAGTTATATTGTCAGTGGTAAAATATTTATGTTTCGATGACCATAAGGTCATGAAGATAACTTCATGGCCAATTCATGACTCATCATTACATAAAATATAATGGCATTGGCTCATCATGTATGACTAGGAATGTTGGGCCATAAAAGTGACGGATAAAAACGACTGCATGCAGCATAGATGCGAATGGTGAGATGCATATGTGGTGTTATAAGAATGGATGGGATTCAAAGAGATTTAACTTAATCGATTTAATATTGAATATCTTTGATGGGATTAGCATAGCATAGCATAGCATCTTCCGCTAAGGATTATTATATTCCTTGCATAGCATACACTCACGATTATAGTAGGATTATAGTGATGACAGAGGACATTCTAAACTTGCCAGACAAAAAGTTTAAGTCCCATGTTAAACAAGTCCTCTGTAAAAAAGGCTACTATAAACTCGATGACTATTTGAATGACCAAAATGTCTGGTCTTGACAATGTTACTCTATGTAATGCAATATTGTATTTTAATTGTACTTTATATATTTTGTTTTGTTTAAAAGATGTGTGTTGTAGAGTTTCTGGCCGCATCTTCTCTCAACGAAACACCTTCCGACACGGTGGTAGAGTCAAAAAATGACGTCAAAAAGCTATCTATGTGATATTATTTTGAATAAAAAATTTTTGAATTTTGAATTTTATAATCCCCAGGGGGTAGTCAGATATTCTGAAACCTCGGAACATCCACGTTTCGTTTGGATGGGATTAGGAATGAGTATATTATGGTCTAAGAGCCCGTGACGATCTGACCTTCGTTATTTTATAAAAGCTAAAAGCGCATCGTCCCAACACAGGTAAGAATGATGGGCAACTATGAAGTTTGAATCATTGAAATTTGTCTCGGGCGGGACTTGAACCCGCACTCTTCCAAACCGGGGAACCACGTGCTGAACTAATTTGATTCGAAATAGCACAACATGGCTGTAACATGTTTAAAAGTCAATAATATTTGAAATGGTTGCTTTGGCAGGTAGCAGGTTAAAATTGTCTGGCCAAGGGTTGGAAGTATCAAAACTGTCGGGCTACTGAGGAAGCAGTCATCTCCTAATAGTTACCCAAGCTAACTATAAGAATTCCTCAGTAGCCCGACATTTTTGATACTTCTTGACATTAGTACCTACTAATATCATTTCCAACTAACAATTTGGTCGCATAGGTGTCGTATAGTCGAACATAGAGCATTACTATATGACGTAATTACCGTAATATAACTTTTATAAGTCAAAATAGTCATATAAATGGGGGCCTTATACGATCAAATTGTTTGCTGGGTTGCATTGTGTGAAAAATGACATATGTAAAAAAAGAGTGTGCGCTACAATGACGACAAGAAGAAGGCTTGCTTTTTAGCACAAGGGAAAAGCGGCTCTTAGCCAAAGCCATTTTTCGATTAAGGGAAAAAAAATCAAATTTCTGTAAGTCGCGTGGCCCGACGCGCACTTGGCCGGTTTTTAGAGCTACAATCAACTCTACTGGTGGTGCAACCGCAGAGTAACAGTGTCTTTCTATGTTACTCTGCGGTTACACCACCAGTATCTTTCTTTTACACTACAACTGACGATGTATCATGTAACCACGAGGAACTCATGAAATAAAACAAGCTTCACATTGTTTATAATTGTATTGTTGCTATCCACTTACTCATACAGATTTATTTTTCTAAATGTCAAGCCTGTTTGCAGTTTTGTTCAATGGCTTTTTAGCATCGAACGAGTCGGTGTACACGTAGGACATGATGGCAATTTCCTACAATAAATAAATGTTGATTAGAGTCATATTTATAAACCACCCTATAAAACATCACTGACATTCTCAGGACTATATTCCCCGAGGAAGTCGGATATATTTTGAAAAGGAACTCAGAAAACCCACTCAGAACTGAATACTATTATTTTTCATTCTATGCATATAATAAAACCAGATAATTCATATGGCTAATGGCTTACTACCTCTCACCAGGCCTCTCACCCATATTAGTAAGAGGAGGCATGTGTCCTGCATTAGGACAAGAAAACAAGAGGATAGGCGGGCTCTCGAAGAAATTTGGAGAATAGGTCACTTTTCCGACTGTATACGTATTTGTCCGATCAGTCCTTCCGCCGACTAGAGTGTGAAAGAGAAACTGCAGCTAGGACTGATTTTATCTAAATAAAATGGACGAAATCAGCATTTCATATTCCCCTGTTTTAGATTTTAATAATTATTTCAAGAATAATATGAGAAAGACTGGCCATGTCTGTATGTTTTATTTTTTGTTTACGTATATTCTTCAAATATGTTTGGATAATGTCGCGTGTAAGTCGCTAGTAATGTACAAAAACAATGTAATAACCTTGTGCGAGGCATTTCGGTTGGGGAAGAATGCTCGACGAAAGAAACCGATTTTTTTCTCAACCTGGACTGGTTCCGACCTTGTAGAGCGCAAGCTGCCACTAGTGCAGACTGACAGATCTCGGAGTTCTTGCAGCTGCAAGTCGAAACGTACAATGATAAGATTGATGAGCCCCTGTGTCCTGAATCCGGGCCCGAAATCCACCTAAGTGATGATAATAATGATGTCCTCCTTAACGTATTCGGTACCCTGGGCTTCACTTAGTAGAGTGGGCTCGGATGTGATCAGCAAGCCCAAATTTAGTCGATTTTAGGAGCGACCACTCTCGTCTGACCACCTACGAGCAGAAAATCAGCTAGAATCTAGACTCACCATGCCCCTGACCCTCCCACCAATTCTCCATCGCCGCAGGACTTTTCGTTCGGTGTCCAGTAACATTGCCAGGGGTCATCAGCGCGAGAATTTATTAAAGTGAATAAGCAGTTGCGCAGGTGTAGATCCACTCTCTCGTCCACCATCTCCTAGATATGATGGAACGGGAAACCGCTACCATCAGAGGAAGTGTCAGATGCAGTGACTCTAACACGCGGTTTTGGCATCAAGGATGTAGACGATGCCCCAAGAGATTAGTCGCCTTTTTACGACACCCGTCAGGGTTGGTGCTATTCGAAACCTGACACCACCTCAATGGAGTGCAAATACCTTGATTCTGACAAGCAAAGGAAATTGAGCAATTCGATTGGTAGATTTTACACAGACCTGTACTACTTTGGTCGATTTCGGGCCTAATAATGATCATTGAGCTCTCGACGCGGAGGTCGTGGGTTCGATTCGATAGGGGGTAGTATACCTAGTGATTATGTCACTTTGTGCGTTTTTCACCAGTTGGTTAGGACATTGCAGGCTGAATCACCTGATTGTCTTAAAATAAAGATGATTCCATACTTCGGATGAGTTCAGTTAAGCCGTTGGTCCCGGCTACTATCTCTGGTGGTAGTAGTCGTTACATACAAACCACGGCAGAGGTCGTAAGGCGGTCTGAAAAAACTCAGACACTAGGGCTCTGCCCACACGATAAGAAAGAATGAATCTCTCAAATTAATGTCTTGTTTCATGATCCTGATCGACTATGGCCACTACTGGGATAGCTTCAACTCCATTCTTGGCTTGGATGTGCTCTTATGTGACTAACATAGCCAATCTTTGTGAAATTTTGAGTATGTGAGGACCATGGATGAAGATACAATTTCCATAATGCCATTTGTACCCTTACGTTCTTTTTATTCGTTTTTGTTACTGTATATTTTTGGTGTGCCAATAAAGAATATTTATGTTATGTTTTATTATAATGGTATTGTATAATCTCTGATTGTTGGGATTTCAAGTTTGTGTCTATTATTATGATTTATTTAACTTTTTAAGTTAACGGAAGAACAGTATGAAACTCTTCGCTCAAAATGTCTGCAACGCAAACATTTGCCTCAGAGTTCCATGCAGCCTATTTCCACTAACTAAAAAGCCGACCGACGAGGGTTATCAGCGGGAGGCCTAAATGATTTTATGGTATGGTTTTTGGTGGTTTCACCTACTCCAGAGAAGTGAATACGCTTAAAACCTGTCAAGTATTATGAGAAATTATTTCTGTCTGATGAGCTGATTAGTTATCGAATTCATATTTTCCGGTACTTAATAAAAACTAACAAAACTTATCAATAGAAAATAAAAAAGGGAACTTTCAATTGACCTAATACTAACAGTTTCCGTGGCGTCGTCTTGAACTGCGCAATGCAGGACGCAGACCTCATTAGCTACGGTGAGGCAAGCCGCTTCCGCGCGGGTCACTTCTTTCTGCAACGATGCTTCTTTTATAGGAACCAGCAAAACATTAAATAAAAGAAGTCCCTGCTTTTATTTATTTACGAGCGTTAACCCGCGAATAAGCTATCAAACAAAAAAAGTTTCATCAAAATCGGTTCAGTAGTTTTTGCGTGATGCTCGTTCAAACAAACAAACACACAAACAAACAGGCAGACAAAAAATCCAAAAATTGGTGATCTGGAATCAGGGATACCTAAAAACCATATCGTAACTTTTTTTTGTTAATATCTTCAATGTACAGACAAACTTCCTGCTACAGTTTTATAATAGTTTAGATTATAACGCTATCAGGGTAGCCGAAAACCTAGCCAGTGGGTAAAGTATAGAAACACCACCTTGTAATAAATGTGGTTTTAGTGTTAAAGTGATTTTATAACTTAAATATATATACGGTCGAATTGAAAAACCTCCTCCTTTTTTGAAGTCGGTTAAAAATCCTTTGTTATTTTATTCTGGAGTGCATCAGTAGGCACTAGTTACATAGATAAACAGATTTTTTATAAAGTAAATTATTTTTCTAATGATTTGATATAAAAGTTCTGTAAGTTTTCAATTTAAATAAGGGAAAATTCCCAGTAATATTGGTTTACTGGGAAAATTCCCGTTTACTGGGAATATTTCCAGGAAAATTGGGAATATTGGGAACTTACTATTTTTAATAGGTACATTTTTGTGGCCAGTGTAAGAAAAATAAGTTTACATTTCGTAATCATACCCGAAAGACCTGAATGACAAGAATGTACGTAGAAGTAGAATGTTCCCTAAACATTCACTTCAAGGGTATTGTTGGCGACGCAGAAAGGAGGCCAACTACCCAGGCGCTGGCCATATTTTTATACCTTTTTTTACTTTTTTATGTATTTGAATTTAGTTTTGTTTTTGTTTGATATTGTGTGTCATTATAATGTTTTTTCCACCAAACGGACGTATTTATTCTTTTCATGATAATTTTATATGCTCGCTTGCCATCCTCAACAGTTTTTTGCCACGAGGCAGAATAGTAAAGACCTGGCCCGGCAGAGATGGAGTGGTTCGGGTAGTAGAAGTAGGCACAAAAGCAGGAAGCGGGCTACCCGGCTGCTGGTTCGGCTGCCTACGTCGCCTGAATGACGACTGGTGTATGCACACCGGGGCGGAGCCTGTTGGCGACGTAGAAAGGAGGCCAACTACCCAGGCGCTGGCCATATTTTTATACCTTTTTTTAATTTTTTTATGTATTTGAATTTAGTTTTGTTTTTTTGATATTGTGTGTCATTATAAATGTTTTTTCCACCAAACGGACGTATTTATTCTTTTCATGATAATTTTATATGCTCGCTTGCCATCCTCAACAGGTATGTTCCCGGGACGTTCTTTGGAATATTCCCCCCCTCCAAGAGAATATTTCCAGATGATGATGATGACTCGAGTTGACCGACTGTTTTGTGGTCAAATACCTACACAGCTTCCCATTGAAAGACTTAAAATAAAAGATTATTTCTGCCCGAAAGACAGATCCCTTTTACGACTAAATATCTTGCAACGATTTATTGTGACTACAAAATAATACCCACATTCATAGAAGACAAAACCTGCTTCATAGCCTTGACTTCCTTGCTGATGTGGTACTTCTGCGATACGTCTGGTAAAAGGAAACTGAAGGCGACGACGACAAAGATTGTTGCCAAAGTCACGTATTTGCTGCCCATGAAGTTGCAGACATTCCATAGGTAATTGGTGGTGACTTTGGCTAGATGACGAAGTTCTTGGCATGCTGTCGTGGCGTTGGGGAACGATTGTGGATTTAGAGTACAGGCCCCTCGAAATCCAGCCATAGCTGCAAGTGTAAGAAAACAGACAGTTAGCTCTGGTTTGATTTGCAATAAATATGAAGTCTGATCTTAAGGGAAACTTTTTGGTCAATGGGTTTGATAGGTTCAGTGCGATGAGTTTTAAAAGTGCTGAAGGTATTATAGTCGGAGTAGGTACCTGTTGCAGTTTTGATTTCGCATGCTTTGATAGTCGCTAAGGATTACAAAGTCCTATATTATAAGTACCTATCCTATCAACTACCATAGAGGAATATTGATAAACGGCGGGATTTTAATGAAAAAAATTATGGTATCATTCAAAATACCAACCTGATTCGAAATGCCGCTTCGCCATTCTTTTTTTTTATTTAATAAAATTTATCGGAATTACATTTTAATTATTTTATATAAAAATGTATTTTCTCTTGACGAGAAGCTTCGGACACAGATCAATTAGACTTCGGATTCACTTGACATAACACCTTGACATTCTTTATTGTATTGAATCTTTTTAATTAGTTTGTGATTGAAACGTTGTGATTATATTCTCTTTCTCTTTCGTCTTAATTTTTTTTTCAAAGGCAATGTTACCCATTGTTACCTCAGGAAACGCGAAAAAAAATCAGCTGTCCCATACATTTTAGTCGGGTATCGTATGTACAACAGTTTTGTATGGGACAGGTGATTTTTTTTTTGCGTTTCCTAATGGACCGGCTGCTCAGAGGGTTTGAACGCTCTCATATTCAGGGCGTAAATTGAACTGCTGAGGGGCTAGGGGTCATGAGAGATTACCGAAAAAATATCTGAGATATTTCAGATCGGAGCCCCGTGCACAGGGCGTTTTCAGAAAAATTACATACAAAGAAAATTAAAAAAATAAAAACTGATGTCCAGCGCCAGTGATTTTTATGCCATCGTATGGGGCTTGACGCGTAATAACATTTAAATGCAAATCTGACCAACAAATTGTGGACTTTCACTTAATCTGAGGAGTCCAAACCATAAAATTTACCATTTTTAACGCGATGTTCAGGGCGAATGAAAGTTAGTGAAAATTGTTCAGTTTGATGGTCTGAGTTCACCGCTCCAGTATTTTGCTAGGCTGTCACTTACACCCTGTATTATGTGTGTTTGTGTACATTTATGCGTGTGTTTGTATGTACATATGAGTGTTTATGTTTATATAGTTGCTTGTGTGTGTGTAGGTATATGTGTGCGTGTGTATTCATCATCATCTCAGCCGATGGACGTCCACTGCTGGACATAGGCCTCCCCCAAGGATCGCCATAACGACCGTTCCTGCGCCGCCCTCATCCGACGGGTTCCCGCCGCCTTCACCAGGTCGTCGGTCCACGCTGCGCTTCGGTACGCGATCGCCACTCGAGAACTTTTCGGCCCCATCGGCCATCGGTTCTGCGAGCAATATGCCCCGCCCACTGCCACTTCAATTTAGCAACTCTTTGGGCTATGTAAGTTACTCTGGTTCTTCTGCGGATCTCTTCATTTCTGATTCGATCTCGCAGGGAAACTCCGAGCATAGCCCTCTCCATTGCTCTTTGGGTGACTTTCAGCCTTTTTATGAGGCCTTGAGTGAACGACCACGTCTCTGTTCCATATGTCATCACTGGCAACACACACTGATCGAAGACTTTCGTTTTAAGACACTGCGTATTTGGGACGTGAAGATACTACGTAGCTTCCCGAAATTGTACACTTCAATGTTTAAAATTAAATATATTTTTTTTACTTTAATAGTTTGATGATTGCATTACATATGGTACCTATAAATGCATAAATAATATGTATATATAAATTAGTATAGTATTGTGTTAGTTGGCATTAGTACTAGAATTAAAACTATAAAAAATGAGAGCTTACATCTGCCAACAAACTGTCATGCAGTTTGGCAGATTTAATGTAAAGATACCATTTTGTAATGTCTTTTGGATGAATAAATGAATTGAATTGAATTAAGTTTACAATCAAAGAAGTTTACTGGGTTTATAACATAGTAGAACCATGGACAAATAAAATTGCCGCTAGTAATAGATTTAAAACTTTTCGCAAGTAAGGTGTTTTACCTGGGTAGAATATGGCCAGCCGATAAATATGGCCCCTTATTATTTTTTCTAAAACGTAACAATTTACAAAAATGAACGCGATGGAATTTGGTATCGGTCGAGACGCGTATCCGAATGTCGCACCCGCCGCCCCTCCCGCGCATACGCCAGTAGGCCTAGCATGCCACCCCCGAGAAAACGATAAAAATCGAGATGTGCCTCCAACTTTATTATTTTACTTAGGCCAGAAAGAGCGCGCATGACGTTTTTCTCGTTTAAACGCTTTGTCGTGGGTGGCATGCTAGCCGTGCAGTCGTTCAATTTTCGTCGGAGTGACTATACAAGGTGAGAGACAACGCCGCTGTTATTCAAAATCACATGTAAGTTTTGTCCTATATTTTCGTTAGTTCTCGATTTCATTCTTTTCTTTTTATGTTGCCATGTTGTTTGGCATTTGTAATTTGAAGTTTATGTGTGCATTTCTCAAATTACTAAAGTGTTTGTGATCCGTGTGAATAAAGAAAAAAAACGGTGAGGCTTAAAATAGGGCCAATTACTGGCCATATACACAGTATGAATTTTTACACAAATATTATTTATTATTTAAGGCAATGGCGCGATAAAAGTGTAAGGGGATAAGTATATAGTATAACTAGTCCCTATACAACGTGTTAATGAATTAGCGCAAAACCTCATACACCCCAACTGATTTATAAGAAAATGATTAGATTGAAACAATAATTTCATTGTTTTGATACTTAAAATTTAAAGTTATTCGCATTTTAAGTTTTGAGGCAGAAATGATTTGTTATCATTTCAGCAATGAATGAAAGCGCTAACGTAATCATGGATACATTTTAATAATCTTGTTTTGGTAGTCAGTAGGGTGAGTGTGCCCGTGCAGTGGGTTAACATCGAGTTCAGTAAATTTTAAAATTTATAAACAAATTAATAATATTTAAAAAAAAAACCTATGTTGAAACTATGATAATTCGATTCTGCTCTTGATTCTAAAAAATCTACTTTCTAGTTTTGCGTTAATTCATTAACACGTTTTATAAGTAGTCAAAGTACGTTACCGTTTGTAGGATTAAAATAAATTGACTCCTCTTCTATTTACAAATATTAATACAATCTACATAGCAAACTTTAACTGTTTCACAATCGCTTTAGATAGCAGGATCGTGGCTAAATCTAAACCGCTAAACTATTATTGAACTAGCTTAAAACGTGCTGCTAGAACCGCAGGAAAACAGTTTCCATTTAAACCTACTGAACAACCACTGAAACAACACTGTGCTAGTTAATCTACTGAAAATAATTTGAATAAAAGGAGGAGTTTTTACCTAGATTTTCTTCTGTAGCTATAGATTCGAGTAAACAATATTAGGGTAATCAGTTGCATTACTAGTAGTGTTGCCAGAAGGTTACTTTTGTAACCTTTTTGGTGATTTTTATCTCTTTCAGGTTACTTTTAGGATACACGATTCAAAAGGTTACTTTTAGGTGATTTTTCGGAATTTGTATAATCAATTTCAAAATTATTATGTTTCCATAATTCATAATTCATTTTTTTTGCAATGTTTTAAAACCCAAAACGTTTTAACGTAGTGAATGCAACTCCTAAAAACACGTTTTTCTCTCTCGCACTAATGTATACCAAATCTGAGACCAAATCATCTCGATCAATCAATCGGATGAAACATGCAACTTAAAATGGAAAACGCAACTGAATTGTTTATATTTTTGTAAGTCAATACAACCAATCTCTGTCTATCAACTTTTAATACCTTATTACTGGATAAAAATATGAAAAGTTACTTTTCAAACCAAAAGGTTACTTTTTTATCTATTTCCGGTTACTTTTGACAAGACCCGGCTGGCAACACTGTATTACTATAATACTGTTGAAAAACTATAAGCTATATATAACAGAAGGAAAATAAAATAATGTAAGGCACAAAAGGACTAGAATCCAGTGCCGTAAAGCATATTATAAAAAAAATCAAGGGGCCATACGTCCCGGAATTACATGTGAAGGGGTCTCTTATTTTTCATTTTTCGACAAGATTAATACCAGCTGTCGAAACGAAAAAATTACATAGTATTTTTGGATAGTTTATCTAGTGATCATAAATTGAATACACGATCGAAATTACTTCACGCAATAGAATTTCGTTTTGAAAAGTTAAGAAAATAACGCATTTTTTTAAAACTTATATAAATTGTAACCTAAAAATCGTCCTAGCTTGTAACCGTTTATAATTACTGGAATTTTACTCACATATTCACCATTAGTTAATCTAGAGAAATTAAAAAAAAATCTATAAAACTTTTATTAATTCTTTTTAATCGAAAATACGACACACGTACGCACTTTTCGGAGGGCTGGGTAATCGTGTTTCTCATAGCAAAAATATGCGACTGAACCTATGGCCCCTTAAGGGGTAATTGTACCGACGTTACTGAACAACATTCTCAAAGGAACATAAGGGAAATTATATATGTCTGTGGGAAATTCGCAATTAATATTGTTGGCTTTTCATACAAACGTTCGATCAGCTGATTGCATAAATTTAGTACGCAATTTTTTTTTTTCTTATTTTGGTTTCTTATAGAAAGTTGTTCAGTATCATGTTTGTTTACCCTAACACCGTTTATTATGTTTACCTACATAGGTACAAAGAATAGTAAAATTTTAAACATAGTGTCTGGGTACATTGAAAATATTTATAAGAATATTAATTGGGGATATAAGATCATAAAACGTTTCATTAAAATAGGTAGTTTTTGGAGTTTTTGCATCTTTATCTGTTTGTCTGATTAATTTGTGCACTACTGACAGTCAGTTGCAGAAACGCTCATTAAAGTTAATCCTCCATTAAATCTCTTGCTGTCACTTTTTGTCTTGTTGACGTAGTAAAAGCTGGCAAGAGATTTAATGGAGGATTAACTCTAATGACCGTTTCTGCAACTGAGTGTCAGCCAATCAGAATGTTCTAAAATTAAACTTTGTTCGGAGTAACATTTTGCATTTATTAAAAAAATGACTTACTCAAACACAATCATAAGCTATAGGGTCCTTCTTGTTGACGTAGTAAAAGCTAGCAAGAGATTTGATGGAGGATTAACTCTAATGAGCGTTTCTGAGTGTTAGCCAATTAGAATGTTCTAAAATTAAACTTTGTTTGGAGTAACATTTTGCATTTATTAAAAAAGAATGACTTACTCAAACATAATCATAAGCTATAGGGTCCTTCTTAGTATGCTGACGGTTTTTTAAGGGGAAGACTAAGGGTTGAACCCCACGAATAAGAATAACTATATAAGAATAACTCTAAACAAAATAAACATAGTTTTTGGCACCCATTTGAAAAAAAAAAAAAAAAAAAACCTCTTGAAAAATTACATTTTGTATGAGTTTTGGGGGTACGGTAGAATTTTTAAAGAACAAATTTAGAACACGGTATAATATTTTTGGTGCCACTTTTTGAGCTTGATTTGGATCGCGCGCGGCGGTGCTGCCGTGCGGTCTTGTTCCGTCTACCTTATTTGCTCTAGCAAATGACGTTCCTGAGTGACAGAAAAGGATGGAGCGACGAAAAAAGGCGATGCCGTGCTGCCAAATGAGGTTCAACCTACGAATAAGAATGTATAGAAATGTAAATAAATCAAGCTCAAAAAGTGGCACCAAAAAAATTAGTATTAATTAGTAAGGGTCAGAAAAGGGACATCCCATCTCCTCCCGTGGGTGTCGTAAAAGGCGACTAAGGGATCTACCGGAGGATGGGCAGCAGCATCCTCTGAGTACACACTTTCAAACCAACTGCGATCGCCAACCCGCCTGCCCAGCGTGGCGATTATGGCAAATCCCCCCCATCTTGGGGGAGGCTTATGTCCAGCAGTGGACGTCTGTCGGCTGATATGATGGACAGAAAAAGATGGAACGACGAAAAAAGGCGATGCCGTGCTGCCAGATGAGGTTCAACGCTTAACCATCACGAAAACAACTATTACATACATTTGTTTCAAATAGATTTTCAAGTCTGTATGAAACACTCAGAGAAAGGACCTTTTTAATAATATCTTTGATGAAACAGCAGTATGAAGCAATGAGATTAGTAAACAAGGTATTTAGTAGGACCCTAGGTAGGTAGGTACCTATGGGCACGTATGGGTACCATTTTGACGTTAGAGAAATCATCTAATGAAAATTTGATTAAATTGTATCAATATTTATCCATAAAAAAAGAAATAAATATACGTTTACTTACAACAATAAATTTAAACATCAAAATATGTCTACTGTAGTATATACAATGTACGAACTTTATGACTTCAAAATTAATCAACAAAAATAACATCTATGCGCGTTTCTTTACATATTTTTGTATATTTTTTGTATAGTTCGAATTCCGTGAAAGGGAAGTGACGTCATCGTCTGTTGTCGTCCTCTTCGTCACAGCAGACTGAACAGCACGAGATCTTGGGTTCGAGAGGCTTGGGACAGGATTGGGTTTGGCCTGTGAAGAAATTCAGTGGTTAAATTGACAGTATACGATTCTAATATGCCAAAAGACGATTCTGTCTTAGGATAATTTATGGATGCTAAACATTAGGTAATATGCCTATAAGTTTATACTAAGTTATATTAGTCCATGGAAATTGTACCAAAAAAGAGGTGTTGCCTTACATCAAATCAGGTAGTTCTGCTTTTTGTATATCTTGGTAATGATGACATGGTAATAACAAATACAAGTTTTCCACCTCGGAAGCCCTTGGGATCATTGTTAAAAACTTAAAAATCTATTACATTTTAGGACTTATTTCAGTTTTCACGGAATCTATAAGTCGTATCGAGAAGTTTTGTAGGTACGAATTAAACCTGACAAAAGTGCATCGTCATAGGACTTAACTTTTGAGGGCTACAGGGGGCAGGGAATGTAACAGCATTTCAAAAATTATGAAATTTATATGACGACCGTCATGAAAGTTGAAGATAAAAACGAAATGATTTCATATTCTTAATCGCGGGTCGCTGACCCCTAAGACCCCCGGATACCTACACATTTTTTTTTGTTATTTCAGGTTTGCTCCCATAGTAAAAGTTGTTCAGTTTGATGGTCTGAACCGCCCCTAAAAATTTGGAAAGTGTTTACAAAATCACTATTAGGGTGATTTTGATATTTCCCTAATAAATGTATGGGAATTAAATTTTGTGTTTTCTGAGAGTTCCAATACCTCGACCTCGGTTGACCCCATACAGACTTATGTTCCTCATCAGTAAGAGAATCGAATGGGATAAAAAAAAGTGTTGTGAAAAATAGCAGTTTTTCTCTAATATTTTTTTTTTCAAAATCTGTGAATGCAGAAGTAAAATGCTCCAAAAGTTAGGGTTAGCCTCCTAAGAACGTTTACTTGTAGCTATAATGCTTCTTGTAGCTGCCCTTTGTGTCCCATCCAATCTTAACTTTCCACCCTGTACGCACGGCGAAACTCGCACATCTAGTTCTTAAAAGTCATAAATGTAAAAAAATCCAAAATTGAGTTAACAATGCCATAACATTCCTTTTATGTAAATGCATTGAGCGCTTAAAGATCTTTTTAAATTGAACAATATGTCCGTTAGAGAGCGCCACTCTCATTATAGCTCTAGTCAAGAAAGTTAAGCGCCTTGAATCTTTAAAGCGCTTTACTGTAAAATCTAGAAAATGACATTTAAGACTTTACAGAACTAGATGTGCGCATCATACTATACGAAACTAAAATAAGCTGGCCGCGCGTAGGACGATTAATGTGTAACGTCTCGCGACCAGCTTATATTGGTTTTGTATAGCTTGATGTGTCTGTGTACGTGCCTATAGTGATCTGATCATTAATATCGATATTGTGTTAAAAATATTGCATAATAGTAGGGTAACCCTTTCCACCAGAGCAGTGGAAGTTAGCGAGGTGGTGAGCGAGGAAAAAATAAACCACAATCGAGCATGCATGAAATTCAATTCGGATAAATTAATATTCTGCTATTCGATTGTTATACCGAATATACAGGGTGAAATTGATTGATATATATATATATACGAGCATTAACCCGCGACTTCGTCCGCACAAATTATATACCAGATTTTAAGTCATATCATAAGCTATCAAACAAAAAAAGTTTCATCAAAATCGGTTCAGTAGTTTTTGCGTTATACTCGTTCAAACAAACAAACAAACAAACACCCAAACAAATACACAAACAAACAGACAGACAAAAAATCCAAAAATTGGTGAAATGGAATCAGGGACACTTAAAAACCATATCGTAACTTTTTTTTTGTTAATATCTTCAATGTACAGACAAACTACCTGTTACAGTTTTATAATAGTATAGATATGTGATTGATATGATTAGCATCCTTTTAAAATAAGAGTCTACCTAGAAAAATCGTCCTAGGAGTGTACCCATCAAACTGAACAACTATAACTATAACTGAACAAAAATCAGCTGTTCCATACTAAACTGCACCCTCCAAATCAAATTCTGGATACGTGCTTTCTATGCGATAAGAATAACAATGTGGATTTTTCTGATGAATATTGGTTGTATTTTCCCGTGACAGAATAAAACGTAAGGTACTAACGTTTGCATATTGGTTGACTTGGTACAATTGCTCTGAAAAAATATAAAAATATTTATATTATGTTGTTTATGTATTATTGTTATTGAATTGATATCATTGGCATCCTTTAAAACTAACTGGCGGGGTAGGGAGTAATTATTAATTGGACTTTTAAACTGTAACCAGCACCATTTAGTGACAAAAGAACTATCTGAAAAAATATTTAAAAAAAATTCGCTACGCAACATAGAAATCAAAATTATGTGTCCCAGAAGGATTTTTAATTAGAATATTAATACCAATGCACTCGACTTGACTCGCACTTTTAACAATATAAATTATTTTTGAACAATAAAATAAGCAATGAAATTTAAAAAATGAGGTATTTAAGGTAAAAGCACTAATGCATGACAGTGAACTAAAGGATGACACTTTCAGAAAATATTTTTTATAACAAGCATATTCTTACTGGCAACACCATGCTTTTTATCTAAAAGACACCTGGCGCCATCTGTGACGCGTGCACAAAAACTTACATTCGTCAAAATAAAGAAATGTCAAAATGGCGTCAGTTCAAAGAAAAAATGTGAGTGAGTCACTGCGCGCGTCGTGATTTCTAAATAAAATTGCTAAGGAGGTTGAAATTAAAAAGGTATATAATTTGGTTTATAATGTTACGATTTTTATTTCTTTTTGGTTTACTAATAATATCGTTTAGATTCTTTATAGATTAGTGATATTAGCTTTTTGTTTTGTTTAGATTTTCCAGCAATTTTTTGGGTGTCTACCATTAGTATAAAATTTTTTTCAAAACCTAAAAGATGACACGTGTGTCATCTATTAGTGTGGCTTCAAATTCAATTTCTCAACTTCAGTTAATGCAATTTTCATCTTTATTTCCCATAAATAAAGTTCAGTCCAAATCTTAACACTTTTCTGTAACCGTATCTAACAGTAGACAGGGTGTCAATTATTAGGGTACACAGGATGTCAACTATTGGTTCCAGGCTTTGTGTACGAGCAATATGCCGCCAATAAAAGGACAGATGTTTCGATATTCTGAAGCTGCTATGGAAGCAGCTATACGAGAATGCAGACGAGGTGTCCCGACAGCAACTGCAGCAAAAAAGTTTGGCGTTCCACGAGTAACTCTTTTGAATAAGGTAAAGGGAAAGACACCTATAAAACGCAAAATGGGAAGACAATGCTATGTTACAGAAGAAATAGAAAGAATGATTGTTACATGGGCAAAAGCAATGGTGAAAAGAGGATTTCCCATAGGGAAGGAAAATTTGCAAGATAGTGTAAAAAAAATTGTAGATGATTTAAATATTGAAACCCCTTTCAAGAATGGTAGGCCCGGGAAAAGATGGTATAGGAGCTTTTTAAAACGTCACCCTGATCTTATTACCAGACTGCCCCAAAATTTGACAACATCAAGAGCGTCTGTAACAACATCTCAGTTGAAGAATTGGTTTGGAGAGGTGGTTAGCTACTTAAATGAGAATAATTTCAAGGAAATTTTGAACGAACCTAAAAGAATTTTCAACGTAGATGAGACTGCATTTTTCCTCAATCCCAAAGGCAATAAAGTCTTAGCAGCTAAAGGAGAAAAATCTGTGTACCAGCAGATTAATGCAGATGAAAAAGAATGCTATACCGTACTTCTAGGTGGAAATGCTGCCGGCGATAGTCTACCTCCTATGGTTATTTTCAAATATGAAAGGATACCAAAAGAGTTAAGTATGTCAGTGCCTAAATCATGGGGTATCGGACGTTCTGATAATGGCTGGATGACGATGGAAACATTTTATGAATATATCTGCAACATTTTTAATAAATGGTTGGACGAAAATGAGGTTCAAAGACCAGTCCTACTTTTTATAGATGGCCATACGTCACATCTGTCTTTTCATGTGAGTAAATTTTGCTCTGAAAACGGCATTATTCTGATTGCTCTTTTCCCTAACGCCACACACTTACTGCAGCCCATGGATGTTGCAGTTTTCAGAAGCCTTAAAGGAGCATGGAAAACTGCAGTACATACTTGGCGATTAGAAAATATTGATTCTCCCGTATTGCGCAAAGTTCATTTTTGCCCTTTGTTAGAAAAAGTACTACAGAATACATTGGTACCTGAAATATTCCAAAATGGTTTTCGTAAATGTGGACTCTCACCATGGAATCCTGATGAAGTGTGCTGTAGCTCAGAACCACCAACTACAGATTTAACAGAATTACAAAAAATGGCAAAAGTGAAGGAACTAGATATTGGAATAAAATTTTTGGAAAAATACATAGGTGCACAAAAAGTTACACAGTTTAAAAACTGCAAAAATTGGAGGGGTGCCACAGAAGACATTGAATTATTTAAGTTCTACAAAAAGGTCGAAGAAATGTTACATCAGCTCAAAGAAAACCTGCCACCACCCGATAACTTGAATAGTCAACATTCAATTCTGGAACCCAGCATCACCTCTGAAATAATACCTCCACTTGCAGACCCAAACGACAACACGAACGAAAGTAATATGCCATCTACATTAAATCAATATATTGCCATTAGAGAAAATCCTAAAACTCCTAGCAAAGTAAACGATGAAAACAATTCTCAAAATCCTCAAGCCAACACAAACTCCAGCATAAATTCATTTATAACGCCCTCAACATCAAAACAATACATACCCATAAGAGAAGACCCTAGAACTCCTAGCAAAGTATCCGATGAAAATTCTCAAAATCTTCAGGGCAGCATGGACACTAGTAAAAATCCGTTGATAATGCCATCTACATCAATAGTCCCTAAAAACTCCTCGATGAATATAGATATGACAATACCTAGTCCATTCAAAAGGGCTTTGTTTTGGCCAGCACCTAAAGAAAAAGAGAAGAAAAAGAAAAAAGAGAAAATACCTTCTGTTATATCATCAATTCAATGGCAAAAATACCATGAAAGCAAGGAGAAAAAAAAGACGGACTTAGAGGAACAGAAAAAAAAAAGAGCTGAGGAAAGAAAAAAGAAAAAAGAAAAGAAGGAAGAAGAACGGAAACATAAGACTGTTAATAAATCAATAGCTAAGAAAAAGCGAAAGATAGTAAATAAGAAAACTAAAAAGACTGACTACTATTCAAGTACTGAAGAAGAGTGGGTAGAATCTGGAAATAGCACAGACGATATATCTGCAGACGATATATCTGAAGAAAATGAAGATGATGACGATGAAAATAAGGAGAAAAAGAAGGATGAATTAGACGAAGAGATAGAAAGAAGAGCAGAGAAAAGAAAAAAGAAGGAAGGAAAGGCAGAACTAGAGAATGATAGAAATTTGATGGCTAAGAAAAAACATAAGACTCTGTATAAGAATACTAAGAAGACTGACTACCACTCACAGTCCACCGGAAATTACCCTGCAAAGTCAATTTGTGCTGCTGACATTTTTGAGGAAGGTTCATCAGGTCTACAACAACCTAAAATAAAAAAAGCAAAGAAAGTAACTAACACAGTAAAGGCAAAACGAACACAACGCCACCGCTCAACTTCCTCAACGAATTGCAGTGATATTGAGATGAGTCTTGCATCTTCTACTAAAGATCACGTGATGTCTTGGGATGACGAAGAATCTGACGTTCCATTTGAAAACTTAATAAGCCATCGGAACAATACAAAACGTGAGCAAACCAATAAAGGATCTAACTCACCTGTACTCCAAGATGAAGAAATTTTGCCAGAACTATACTTCGCAAAAAAATCTAGCTCACCTGTTATTATGTCCAAAGAATTTTCTGCTCATAGTTATACCGAAAAAAACCCACACTCACCTTCTGTTTTGTTTGAAGAGTGCCTCGAGCTACAGAACGCTTCCAATTCTCAAGCTGCGAATGTCATTCAAGCCGAAGTGTCACCAGATCCGGAAAACGCCGCAAATAGTCAAGATTTACCTTTAATTCAGCTTGAAGAGTTACCAAAGAAGGCTTCGAACGCTGTCGACCAAGAAGTCGTCCGTCGAGATGAGATGAAGGCCGACGATCCTACCACAGGAGACTATGTTCTTGTTATATGGAACTCGCAAAAATATCCTGGCCAGATAACTTCTCCTGTTAGTGAAGAGGGAGCCCTTGTGAGCTGTATGAAAAAAGGGAAATCATTCTGGCGGTGGCCAGTAATAAAAGACGAGCAACTCTATAGATGGAAAGATATTGTCTGCAAGATAGATGTCCCCAAATTCGAAAAAAAGGGATATTTCTCAATTCCTGAATTAGATGGCTAAATACCAAATAAATACATAAGTTTGTTGTTATGTTATAACAGTAGAGTTGATCGATTACTGTTATTAAAAACCGTAAGATTATAATGCTAAGTACTAGTTTCAACATTTTGTAAAGTTTATAGTGAAGATAGGTAGCTGTATTGTTGTTGTTTTGTAATTCAGTAATTATATTGGAAATGTTTTTTAAATTTTTTTGAGTTAAAATATGTTTTGTTTGAATTTTCTTTGAAAATTAATTGTTTTCTACGTCTTTGTTAATTTTTTATTGTTTTAAATGACTTACATAGGCTAAATACTTGCATAAGTATTGTTTAATTACGTTTTAATTTGATAGCAAGATGTGTCTACTGTTAGTGCAAATGGCTGTCTATAATTAGTGGTCTCATTTTTTTGTGATGTCATCTATTAGTTCCTATGTCCATTTTTAAAAAAGTACAAATTATAATTTAAAATATGTTCATTACTAAAGCTATTATAATAAAAAAATATTTTTTAAGAGGTACTGTACCTGTAAAAACAACAGTAAAAGTTCTATTGTGATAAATATTGTTTTTTTTTATACATGAAGTTCGCATATTCCTTATAGTGTCGAGCATTAGTGCTTTTACCTTATTAGAAAATACGAATGTATTTTTCAAAACCTTCTAAGTAGACAAAAATATTCACACCATGTTTGTAGTATGTGTAATGGTAAAGCCTATAGCCCCGCCTATAGCCTATAGCCCCGTTATATATGTGCAAAAAAAATTTACCATCAGGTTTTTTAGAACGAGATAATAGCTAAACTTTTAAATTGGAACTGTTGCCGACGTGATTTTTTTTTAATTTTGGTACATATCCGGGCTCAAATTGGCTCCTCAATATTATACCGAAAAAAATGTCAATTACTAATTAGTCCCGGCTCAAACCGTAAAATGACTGGGCTAAAACATTAGCTGGCTGCGCGACATTATACATTACTCTACCTGTCTACCTACGCGTGGCCAGCTTATTTTGGTTTTGCGTAGCTTGATGTATCGCCGTGTGTACCATGCTATGTTATCTTAGTACAAAGTAAGTGGAACGCTGATTTTCCATAGACAGCTTCCGCCATCTATCGGTTAGGTTTCGAAGCACTTAGTGTTGAACTAGGGTTCATATCGGAGTACACGCACTACACTTCACGCGCTGCGCTGTAGTAGTGAGAGATTTCGCCCATGTTAATCACTGTCTTGTTGGTGTAGCGGTCTAGGCAACCGGCTTACGATCCGGGTAGCTAAGGTTCGATCCTCGTGTCGGCCGATCGTCTTTTTCAATTTATTTCATAATGTGGCGCCCCCTATTGCTAATAAGCGGCAACGCAATTATGACGTCCGAAAATTCAAGGCAAGTTACCTATCTATATCCAATATACATATTAATCTATGGTGTGTACTACTACGACTGGGTCTGAAATACCAGGCCCTACCGCCATTCTTCTTTGACTATAAATAAACAAAAATCAAGTAGGTATAAAAATAAGAAATAACCTTGGGGAACAATTACGGGTAACACGTCTGCAAGGTGCGGAGACACTCTGAAAACAAAATATAAATTACAAATACAAATATATTTATTCAATAAATTCGGTTCGGATACATGCGGCATGAGTGTTAATTAACTTGTCTACTAAAACAAAACTTTAACAAAAACCAAAGATTACAAAAGTTCACTGTGATCCCATTGGCCTCTTCTTATCGTGTGGGCCTCTGACTTGGTTTTTATGTAACGACTACTACCACCAGGCATAGTAACCGGGACCAACGGCTCAACGTGCCATCCGAAGCACGGATTGGCCTTATATGCATTGAAAGAGCAGATCCGAAAAAAAAGTCTCTGACGTAGCCCTGATTCGCTAGTCGCTAGTCTAGTCTATTCGGTAGTCGCGTTGTAGGTCTGCTATCACGTCGCGTTTCGGTCGTTGGTTGCCCCCTCCCGGCCTACAACGAAGCTCCAGCGGTATAGTGTTCTTTTCTAAAAACATCCCTTAAAGCATTGATTAAATTAAAATAGCAAGATAGGTGACTAGCCACTAGCGCACGGACCGCATAAATTGAGCCCCCGTCGCCTAATTTACTTAGTCGCAATGCGAGCGGCATTGCGTGATTAAGATACTTTTTTTGACTTCAGGCGGGATAAAGGTAACACAACGCCTTTACGTGCTTAAAACTTGTTGTACAAATCATTCAAAAAGAAAAAAACAAATCACACGGCATTACTTTTCACTTGTAAATACGCACGTCGACAATCAAGCTATACAAAACCAACATAATTATGCTGGCCGCGCGACGTTATACGTTAGTTGACCTACGCGCGGCTAGCTAATGTTGGTTTTGTACAGCTTGATGTGTCGCCGTGTGTACATGAAAAGGAAAATAGTCGTCTACTTTTAACTATTCTGTGGCTAGCGAATAAGGGGTCCTGTCCTGCCACACACATACGGAATTCCGGTATTGTGATTTTGTGTAGGATTTTATACCTATACGCAATTTCGAACGGAATTCTGGAGGGGGAAAATCCATACGAAATTACGGCATTCAGGACGGGGAAAATCCATACGAAATTCCGTATGTATGTGGCGGACCCGAGACAAATTCAACATTATATTATTTGACTAAGGTTCAATAAACTCAAATTCTGACTAAACCATTCAATTTGTATACTAAACCACAAACTGATTTTCATTCCCATTGACACCTTTGAACCAACACGCTAGGTTTCTACATAATGTATGGACACTGTATTACATACTTATTAGCTTTTGCCCGTGAAATTGTCCACACGGACATGTTTATTACTTTTTTTAAATATGAGCTTTATAAATACAAAATACAAATACAAATCATTTGTTGCAACCATTAACCATTTAATATGTCTATTCTGAGTCTTCTCGATGTTAAGTTTAATAAGAATTATATGAAGTCAATATTTGAGTGCCTTTGGGAACAGTACCTACACACGGCGACACATCAAGTTACACAAAACCGACATAAGCTGGCCGCGCGACGTTATATATTACTCTACCTACGTGCAGCCAGCTTATTTTGGTTTTGCGTAGCTTGATGTGTCGCTGTGTGTACAAGCAAGATTTTTTTTTAATTTATTTATTGGCCCGGTTACTCTAGTAAAACAAAATCTTCATTTTCTAGGCCTCACTTTAGGCCGATTCTAAAATTAAATTTAAAAAAAAAAAAATTTTTTATACTTATGGGTTTACTCTTGACCTCAATCTAGTCTTCAGGTTTATCTAGTACCTACAGTCAGCATCATAGAAACCTGGGCCCCTCTAATTTAATCTTCATAAGCATAAGGGCGTTAGTTTTCTCTGATGCTGACCATTTTCTTCTTCTTATCGTGTGGGCAGAGCCCTAGTGTCAGAGTTTTTTCAGACCGCCTTACGGCCTCTGACGTGGTTTTTATGTAACGACTACTGTCACGCAGCTGTCACGGCCATACAGGTCACGGCCCTTGACGCCGAGAGTAAGCAAACCAATGATTGTCAAATTTCATAGTGTTTCAATAACGTTAGTCTAGAATTTTCTTTAAAATTTCCATGACAGACAGACATACGTACCTATAGGTATGCAAAAATATAGAAGGTTATATATTGCTCTTGAAAATGCTCACTGACACAATAAGGATGCGTTTCATTTTGGTACTTAGTTAAACGAGAAACTGACACGTTTTGTTGTTCATATCCGTGCTTACGTTATGGTTCATACTCGGTTAGGCGCGCTCTATAGCTTGCTTATACATACTCTAAGGTAAGGACTCTCCCTGCCTTCCACCGACTTTTTACCTCACCCCGTCTGGTTGAATCGTGGTTCCTTTTAAGCAAATGCGTAATAATCCTGTCTCGCTCGCACGCAACAGTATCGCACGATGTGCACATGTCTTAATTGCACAATGTGCACATTTTTCCCATTCGTCTGAAATTACAGCTATCAGCTGACAGTATCCAAGGTGTGATTTGGGTAAAGCTAAGATATATAGTACTAGATACTCTGTCTTATACTGTGGCTAAGAGGAAGGATCTTTTTATTCTAATGTAAAGAAGTCTTTGATTTTAGGGGTAAAGCTTTTCATACTGTAGCACACTTGCATATGCATGCACGTGCATTAGAAGTATATTGCTTTCCGTAGTGTCTCGTTTTCATTGAAACTCCTCAACTTCAAAACGCTCATGCGTGTGCACGACAATGTATGAACAGCATAACAATCAACTACATTTTCGCACGTATAATTAGTGAGAGTAGAAGTAGGTATATTCGCTTGTGTTTGGATTGGTGCTAGAATAGATAATAACAACGGTATAAGTCAAGATGGAGAAACTTTAAGCTCTAAAAGCAACATCCAACTCTGTTGTGGAGTACGGCCAGTTAAAAATTCTCTTTTCTCTTCTGGTTCAGCGTCCATCAAAGCTAATATGGGTCCGCAACCGCAACTACCAATAATAATGTATAGAAATGTGAATCAAGCTCAAAAAGTGGCACCAAAAAACTCAACCGCGTTCTAAATTTGTTCTTCGAAAATTCAACCTTGCCGCCAAAACTCATACAAATGTCATTTTCATTAGGTGCCAAAAATTACGTGGCTTTCTTCTATAGTTATTCTTGTTCGTAGGTCCGCAACCAATAAAGAAGAGAAGAAGACAACTCACATCTGCATCTGCCTTCTATGCTAGAGCCTGAATGGCGCGTCCTCCACGCAAATCAGCGTAGATCATAGAGATCTAGAGAGATGCCAACCAACGCGCTGTGTACGAAACCTAGTGTCGCACCAGTACCACGCGATAGAAAGTATTTTGTTAGCTTGAATGTGCTCATTATCCATTGCGGTATCAGAACTCAACGTTCGAATAATCTTTAGCACTACGCAAGCATTGTAAACTATTTACACATAATATCTCGACTGACTTTCAGCCTCATAATATATTGAATCCTTACTGTAGCGAGCAATGTGTTCCGTTTTTGCGCATATTGCTGCGGCACTGGCCCCGCCCCCTTTTCACATCTCCCTTTAGTTTTTGTGATCTGTGGCGTAGATGGACAGACACAGATACAGTTCCGCTCTTGTCAGACTGCACACTGCTGCTTTGGTGGAATCTGGGCCTTTTATTAGTAGCTCGGTGTCCGGTGTGATGGAGAATTATGTTCATTATTAGTAGGTTCTTATCAATATTTGTAACGAGCGTTAACCCGCGACTTCGTCCGCACAAATTATATACCAGATTTTAAGTCAGATCATAAGCTATCAAACAAAAAAAGTTTCATCCAAATCGGTTCAGTAGTTTTTGCGTGATACTCGTTCAAACAAACAAACACCCAAACAAACACACAAACAAACACACAAACAAACAGACAGACAAAAAATCCAAAAATTGATGAAATGGAATCAGGGACACCTAAAAACCATATCGTAACTTTTTTTTTGTTAATATCTTCAATGTACAGACAAACCTCCTGTTACAGTTTTATAATAGTATAGATATACTTACTTTAGAGCAACTACTTAATCCAATATTCTTCAGCACCACTTCATCACAACTCGGCATTCTACTTATGGTTGAGGTATTTGCACAAGCATTTGCAACGTTCTTACAGCTTACCCGCGGACAACATGATTGCAGACTGGTATTAGAGGCCACAGATCTAGTGAAACCCGCAACATCCTTAGGGCAAATATGCTCTATAGAATAATTTGTCTGTTGTGATTTTTTTTTGTCGGCTGAGACACATGTCCTGCATTTTGCGTCGGAGTTGTTAGTAGTTTGGAATTCATAATTGTTGGTTCCTGCCCTTTCGCCTCCTGAATTTTCGATTCCCGTTCTTCGGTTTCCTGAATCTTGTATTCCTGTAACAGATGAACTCCAGGTAGTATTAGTACGTATTGATTATCCTATGAGGATGGAAAATTTATGTAAATTAATGGAGGTGGTTGCAGAAGGGTCAATTTTATAAAAAACTTTGACGCACAATACGCGTAGACGGTATTAATATAAGTAACTTTGTATATATGGAAAAATTGTTTAGAAAATCTAGATGACGCGTCACAAATAACGTTTGCAATTTATAAAATAATTACGAAGATATAAAGCTTTGAAATTTTTCATACAAAATTTTTAAAGATTTATATCTTCGTAATTTTATTATAAATTGCAAATGATATTTGTGACGCGGCAACTAGATTTTCTAAACTAATGTTCCATACATACAAAGTTACTTATATTAATACCGTCTACGCGTATTGTGCGTCAAAGGTGGTGATGCGACACTATGTTTCGTACTCAGCGCGTTGGTTGGCATCTCTCTAGATCTCTATGGTAGACTCTTAGTCTAAAAGGATGCTAATGATATCAATTTCACCCTGTATAAGCACATCAGTCTCCGAGAATTTAGTAATTTACAGCTTTGATAAGGTTTTCTTACGATGCTTTGATCACTTTGATCGAGCGACATTATAGCATACCTATGTAGGACGTAAACCTCACACATGGGCAATAAACATTAATTGTAATTTTGTACATACATACATACATATTCTCACGCCTGCCTCCCACTGGGGTAGGCAGAGACAACGGAACGCCACCTGCTACGATCCTGACATACCTCTCTAGCTTCCTCCACATTCATAAGTCCTTTCATGCCTGCTCGTCGGTTTCGGGTAGATCTGACCTGGCCCTTTTTAAGCACGTCGCCAATCTGGTTCGTATATATACGTCTAGGCCGTCCCCTTCCAATTTTTCCACTTACGCTTGCCTTATAGATTGCCCTCGTCATTGCCCTAATTGTAATGTAATTTTGTAATTTCTTAATAATCAATAAATAAACCTTATGTATACAACAGTCACCGTGCCGTTGCCGTGTGGTGTCGGCTAAGAATAGCACCATCCCATTTCCTCCCGTGGGTGTCGTAAAAGGTGACTAAGGGATCTACCGGAGGATGGGCAGCAGCATCCTCTGAGTACACACATTCAATCCAACTACGATCGCCAACCCGCCTGCCAAGCGTGGCGATTATGGCAAATCCCCTCATTTTAGGGGAGGCTTATGTCCAGCAGTGGACGTCTGTCGGCTGATATGATGATACAACAGTCACAACTACTTAAAGGTGTTATAATAATACACATATAGGTAGATCGTTATATAGGGTCCTCCTTAATATGCTGACACTTTTTTAAGGGGATGATCAAACCGTCAAACTGAACAACTTTCTGTATGGCACCAATATCGAAATCGCGAAAATAAAATCAGCTGTTCCAGTTCCATACAAAACTGCAAACCGACTTGAGCCAAATGTATGGCACAGCTGATTTTATTCGCGATTTTGACTCTGGTCCCATAGAGAAAGTTGTTTAGTTTAATGCGGTCTGATCGGATGATCAACTTAATATGCTGACAGATTTTAAGAGGATTCTTAAAGAAGATGATGATTGATGACCCATGATACTGAACAACTTTCCCTAAGAAACCTACTGGAAATACGCAATTTTTTTTCGACTCTTCATACAAACCTTTTTGTTTCTTTGGGAAAATTGTTCAGTATCATGGGTACAATCACACCTTAAAGTAATGCAACTGTTTACCCTAACACCCTGTATAAAAGTTAGATGGATACTCACCTATCGCAGATTGGGAGCTATAAATGCTCTTCATCAAGTATGTCAGCATTCCTATAAGTAGTGCGACGATGACGGTGATGACGAAGAGGGACTTCTTAACAAAATCTTGGAAGCAGTCGACAACATCGTCCATGTAACATTCTAGACTATCAAGTAGATCTATGTTTGTACACATTTGTGATGGATTGCTTTTAGAATGTGTAGTAAATGTACCTGCGAATGATAATATGGCGACTTAGGTCACGTCGGAAATAAGGATTATCCAGAGATTTGTTTTTAGTTGTTTGATATATGATACAAGTTACAACGGACTTGAATACTCAAATATTTGGCCAATAATGTAAACTGTGTTGTAAGATTAGTGCCGTGTCTTATCAGAAACTTTACTTTAAGAAAGGAAACAGGGTTGGTGAATACTCTACCGACAAGATACGTTGACGATTTTGTAGACAAAGTTTACAAAACAATAACTTTTATAAGAAAACGAGCGTTAACCCGCGACTTCGTCCGCACAAATTATATACCAGATTTTAAGTCAGATCATAAGCTATCAAACAAAAAAAGTTTCATCAAAATCGGTTCAGTAGTTTTTGCGTGATACTCGTTCAAACAAACAAACAAACACCCAAACAAACACACAAATAAACAGACAGACAAAAAATCCAAAAATTGGTGAAATGGAATCAGGGACACCTAAAAACCATATCGTAACTTTTTTTTTGTTAATATCTTCAATGTACAGACAAACTTCCTGTTACAGTTTTATAATAGTACGAGCGTTAACCCGCGACTTCGTCCGCACAAATTATATACCAGATTTTAAGTCAGATCATAAGCTATCAAACAAAAAAAGTTTCATCAAAATCGGTTCAGTAGTTTTTGCGTGATACTCGTTCAAACAAACAAACAAACACCCAAACAAACACACAAATAAACAGACAGACAAAAAATCCAAAAATTGGTGAAATGGAATCAGGGACACCTAAAAACCATATCGTAACTTTTTTTTTGTTAATATCTTCAATGTACAGACAAACTTCCTGTTACAGTTTTATAATAGTACGAGCGTTAACCCGCGACTTCGTCCGCACAAATTATATACCAGATTTTAAGTCAGATCATAAGCTATCAAACAAAAAAAGTTTCATCAAAATCGGTTCAGTAGTTTTTGCGTGATACTCGTTCAAAAAAACAAACAAACACCCAAACAAACACACAAACAAACAGACAGACAAAAAATCCAAAAATTGGTGAAATGGAATCAGGGACACCTAAAAACCATATCGTAACTTTTTTTTTGTTAATATCTTCAATGTACAGACAAACTTCCTGTTACAGTTTTATAATAGTATAGACTAGAGTTTATCTGCGACTTCGTCCGCACAAATTATGTACTAGATTTTAAGTCAAATCAACAGTTTAATTAAAATCGGTTTAGTAGTATGGGTGATGCTCGAACAAACAAACAGACAGACAAAAAATCTAAAAATGGTTGATTTGGAGTCGGAGACACCTAAAAACGATGACGTAATCTTTTTCTTGTAAATATCTTCAACACACTTCTGTTACAAGTTTTATAATAGTTTAGATTAGATGATTAGCTCGAATTACTTGCTGCTACGCTCGCTGCACAGCCTAGCCTTGTATGGGTTTCCCATAATAAAAGTAATCTAGGATCACAACAATGTAAACGTGATTAATTAATTAATTTAGATAGAGTTACTTTATGATATCTCTCTCAAGCCGGTGCTTCTCAGTTTCTATACCGTTTGGTCAATGGGGCCATGATTGTGACCTAATGTTCCACATGTATTGAACTTTTAAATTTAGTAGATGTTTACATTTTTAAACTCAACCACCCTTTGTGATTTTAGATGCATTTTAATATAAGTAGGTAAATCAATCAAGGCAGGTAGGTCAATCAAAGGTAATCCTTGGAAAGCGTAGAAAGAGTCACATCATCATCATTGGCCTTTCCATCTTTGAAAGATGATTTAAGCAGCGTCTTGGCGGCACTTACGCTCGTGACTATAAAGCCCGATACGAGAGCGACAGGTACGGCCGCATGTACGGCAAGTGAAATTTGAGTTTGCTGTGTCAGTTGGGTTTGCTAGCCGATCATGCCTTTTTTCTCGCTTTTCAGCCAAGGAAGCAAACCAGGCCCTGTCGTGAACAGCTCTTCCCTCCGCTAAATGTTCCTCCACAAGTCGCGGTTCTTAGCGAGATAACAGAAAATAGAAATATAAAACTTGTCAACTGTACCACGCAATCCTTTTCACATTTTTAAAATATTGTGAGTATTTCTTGTATACGAAAACGGAGCGCATAGTATGTTAAGTTTTTGTTATTTTTGTTAAAAATTCAAAGGCATATATTATGATGTAAATCTGGACTTGACATATTTTTGACACAGTGAAAATATTCTTCTTAGCGATTTAGACATTAGAATAGCAAAAAGATTACAGACTATTTACTTGAAAAAGTGCATCATTCGAAATGCTATATTTTTGCTAATTTCTCAGTTAGGGCACAGTATAAGAAAGAGTATCTATGTAGGGTGAAGCCAAACCAGCGTAATTTTGTGAGTTGTGAGTCGCGTATTTTGAGTTCGTTACTGGCACAAGGACTGTAGCAGGGTGGCCAGAGACCACGCGCCGCTGCTGCCCCACGCCGACCCGTTCAGCGTCCCATAGGCTGAGGTCATAGACAATGTATTCCCGGATTTTATATGAAACAGATACTCAAAATACGCGACTCACAACTCACAAAGTTACACTCGTTTGGCTTCACTCTTAGTGTTCTTTCTTGTTTGGAATAAAATATGGGAATAAATCGCGATAAGATCGCCGTTGGTAGGCACTAATACGTTTATCGTTTTTTGTTTTTGTTGTTGTATTTTTTTAGCTTGCAAATAAATAATATTTAATTGTTATTTTACTCAATCGCATCGGTAGTGCGTTGCGGAGAGGTATGGACCCCCAATTATGGGATCCGGGTTCGAATCCGCAAGGATAACATGCCATGTACCAATAAGTTTTTCTAACTTATGCTCTCAAACGGTGAAGGAAAACATCGTGAGGAAACCTGCGTACACTGAAGAAGAAATTCTAATGTGTATGTGAAATCTACCAATCCGCATTGGGCTCGCGCGGTGGACTAATGACCATACACCCTCCCTGATGGTAGCCCTGTGCCCTGCAGTCTAAATATGTAATCATAACCTATGTAATTCATGATAACCTATGTAATTGAAGTCCACCTAACTATAACTAACTCACAAACGTTTCTTGACTGTTAGAGGCTGATGATCATGAAATAAAAATGAATTAGTATTGCCCATGGATTCGAACCACGAATTTTCTCTCTCTTTACGGTATTCGGCTCAGTGCCAACGGTGTGAAATTAAATGGGACACTTACTTAAAGGGGTGCTTCAGACCATCAAACTGAACAACTATGGGACTAATATCGAAATCGCAAAAAAAATAATCTGCTGTCCCATACATTTCATTCGAGTTATGTTTGCAGTTTTGTATGGGGCAGCGGAATATTTTTTCGCGATTTCAGTGTTGTTCCCATATTAAAAGTTGTTCAGTTTGATGGTCTGAATGTTATATAAACTAGAGTTTAGTCGCCACTTCATCCGCAGGGGTTCCCGTCATCGTACCGAGATAAATGATACCAGATTTTTAAGTCAACTCATAAACTTTCAAACACAAAAAGTTTTATCAAAATCGGTCTAGTAGTTTTTACGTGATGTGCGAACAAATAAACAAACGAACAGACAGACAAACATTCAGTAATTTGTGATTTGGAATCCGGGACACCTGAAAACCATTATCGTTACATTTTTTTTATATCTTCAATGAACAGACACTTCTGTTTTTTAAAAGTAGAGATTTTGTAGTTGTAGAGGAGACACGACGAAAAAAAACGGCTGTCTCATACATTTGCTGTAGTTTAGATACTACAGTGTTGTATGAAACAGATTTCTTTTATTTTTTCTACATTTCGGCTCCATAGTGAAAGTTGTCAGCATGACGGAATAAACTAAATCAAGAGTGTTTTGGGTGTTTTAACACCCGGGATCAAGCCGGCGTGAATGAAGCCGCTGGCGAAATCTAGTCTCCAATAAGCTCGCAATATTTCCCGCGGTCGAGTCGGTCAGGCTCGTCAGCAGATCCCATATGATGGATAGATTTAGGACCCTTTCATTTTGATTTATTTCACTATTACCTACTAGCTCCAACTAAGGTCCGCCACATACATCCGGAATAAACCTAAATCGGAATTAGATTCCGTATGGAGTGTTGCCGCTTTCAGAGACTTTTTCACTAGATCTAGTGATTTTTTTATGTCTGACGTGGCATATTTTAAAGTGATTTTTGAGCGTAGGCGTTGATGGAACGATACCGTATCGTGACGGTGCAGTTGCGACGTCGTTGCGGCATAGTTGCGAAATCGCCTCCGCTCAAAAACCGCTTGTGTGATAATGGTTCATGCCATTTTGTATGCAGATTATGTCTAATGATAAAACTTACGATAGTCTTTTGATATAGTTGCATTAATATTGGAATACAATTTACAAACCATCATCGTAACATTCGTAACGTCGTGACCTCATCACATGATAGTAATTATCATGTATAGAAATTGTATGTTTCGTTTTAATAAATACCTAAAAATACAATTGTCATTAATTTGGCATTTCATTCATTTTGATTTTAGACATTTTTTAAACAGCACTCTAAGTAATTTTTGTAACCATAGTTGACAACACTGAATCCTGAATCAGGATTCCGGATCGCAATTCCGTATGTATGTGGCAGACCTTACGCTTCGGCTGTTGTTTTTTGCCAATATCGAGTGGGATACTTATTGACTGACTAACAGGGCCCCGTTCAATAAACGTGACAGGTCGACATATTTGTCAAAAACCGACATAATTGTCGAATTGTCGCGAAAAGGCTGTTCAATAAAGACGACAAATAAGTCAGAAAGCGACATAATTGTCATGGTAGAATTGTCATCAACATCGACCGTGTTTAATAAAACTTGACAATTGTCAGCCTCAAAAATAATTGCACTCGACAAATTTGTCATGACATATATGTCGTGGTACTTGACAATTGTCAATATCCGACATTTATATTTATTATTAAGCAGTAGTATGAGGGTAAAATTAAAAATGTATTATGTGAAGGGCTAAGATGTTTGCGATGGATCATAATAATAAAATAACAATTTTAGGCCAAATTCATGACAATAAAGATGTGTCATTCGGAAAATTTAGTGAAAAGGTCACACACGAAATAAAAATTAAAAAATGGAGGGAATTGGCAGAGCAACTTAGAGCTATGGGTATTTATAATGCGCATCTGCAATAACATGGTATTGCGAACCACAACCCAACCAATGCAACACGCATAAAATTTGTTTAACGGGTGTAAGGGCTGCATTCCTCATAGTGTTATGTTCAAGTTGATGACCAATCTTGGTTACCAAATATTCGACGGTAGTTTTGCTTACCCGAAATTTTTCATTAAATTCTAAGTCGGTTACACTAAACGAAAAGTTGATTCGGTTTTTAAAACGCCGTTGCCGACGCTGTTCAATTTCCACAAAATATTCATCGTCGCTGCTTTCACTGCTAGATGATAACACCATTTTTCTCTAAAAATTTCAATCAATCCTTGTTTAACCAATTTGTAAACGTTTTGACACACACCTAGGTCACCTGTCGCGATTTTTTGACAATTCTACAAATATGTCGAATTGTCATGACAATTTAGCGTTCAATAAAACAAATATGTCAAGTTTTTCACGACAAATTGTCACATGTCGCCTGTCAGGAGAAAATGTTTATTGAACAGAAATATGTCAAATTGTAGTGAAAATTCGACAATTATGTCAATTTTCCACCATGACAATTTATGTCAATGTCAATTTTTATTGAACAGCAAATTGTCGAATTGTCGAATTGTCGCCTGTCGCCTGTCACCTGTCATTGTCACGTTTATTGAACGGGGCCCAGATCGTTTTTGGTAATTTAAAAAAAAAAATCTCCGAGTTCCTTAACGCGAGCTCGACACACACTTGGTCGGTTATTTTGACTCTCAAGGTGATTATAGAGCGTACTCTAAAGTTTAGATTATTATGTTTTATAATCACATTAAGTTTGACGCTTTTATCGGTTGTACGCTCTTGTACGCGATAGAAAATCCAAAATAATCTATACTATTATAAAACTGTAACAGGAAGTTTGTCTGTACATTGAAGATATTAACAAAAAAAAAGTTACAATATGGTTTTTAGATGTCCCTGATTCCATTTCACCAATTTTTGGATTTTTTGTCTGTCTCTTTGTTTGTGTGTTTGTTTGGGTGTTTGTTTGTTTGTTTGAACGAGTATCACGCAAAAACTACTGAACCGATTTTGATGAAACTTTTTTTGTTTGGTAGCTTATGATTTGACTTAAAATCTGGTATATAATTTGTGCGGACGAAGTCGCGGGTTAACGCTCGTGTTATATATAATAGAACATAGAACATTATTCGATACAGAAATTCTGAATGTTTTGAATTTTTGAATATTCCATCAGCATTGCTGTCATAGATTTACAGAGAGCCACCTTATCTAGGATTTATCTACACAAATCCTCGGGTGGCTTAGACTGAAAACATTATTATCTATTATTGAACTACATTATTGCGATAGCAATATAGATACTTAAGGTATGTCCTACACGTTAACTATAATGATGTGTGTACAGCGAAGACAAAGTAAACATTATAAAGTAAAACATCCTTTAAGTAGGATAGTGCCTTTTTGTAGACCGGCCCTTATAAGTTACTAAGTGCTTTGTATATTTAGGTTCCCTACGTTACTGCGAAAGTCAACACCCATGCTAAAATGTACACGAATACACCTACAATCCAATTTTGTCATCTTTCACTTTCAGTGATAAACACTTTGCGCGTCTATAATAATAAGGTTTCATAGGTTTCAAATTTTGCAGTGCGTTTTTCTTATGGAGTGGTATTTTTTTTGGGCACAAGTTCAAATCAGCAGTGAAAATGTCATAATTAATGCATCATTTGATCACGATTTTTGGGGTGTGAGTTTCGGAAATGTTTCGATTTTCGAGTCGAAGACATTTCTTTCTATGTCCTAGTCAAGATACCTATTTGTCTAGACTAAGACAAACAAAGCTTGTTTTACTTATTCATTTACAGACAATTTATTGAGTTGATTTTTAGGTATTAGTTCGGAGTTTTATTTGAATACTAGCTGTTGCCCGCGACTTCGTCCGCGTGGACAATTAATATTATAAAGAGGAAAGATTAAATTTTTTGTTTGTTTGTTTGTATGTATTGAATAGGCTCCGAAACTACTGGACTGATCTGAATAATTCTTTCACCATTAGATTGCTACATTATCCGTGATGAACATAGGCTAAAAAGAAACGGCCAAGTGTGTGTCGGGATTTTAAGGCGGTACGAAGTTCGCCGCGGTAATCTAGTTACAAATAATTCTTTTACAAAACTGAAAATTAATCATTTATCTATATACTTAATTTAATCCTAAAAAACAGGAGGTAAAATTAAAAGATTTATACCTATATTGTTATTTTTACATAAGTAGGTATCTAATATATTTAAAGATCACTTACCACTGAGATTGAATGTATGGAGATAGTACGACAAACAAAATTCATACGCTATGAGCGGCAGCCGGTGAGGGGAGCGAGGGAGCGTGCACAAAAAGATGACAGAGAGAGAGAGAGAGATAAAAGATAGTAAAAATTATACGCACGAGAAAGACAAAAAATTATGTTGCCAAATTCGCCAACTAATAAATAAACCAAATAAATGAATAAACTTTGCTAAGTTTTTTGCACAGTAATATAGTCTTCTCTTTTTCGCGTACAGGTTTGTCCTTCACTATAATCTATAACAGTAGCAACATCTCTAGTCTTCTCTTTTTTGCATATAGGTTTGTCCTTGTTTGCATTTGCTTAATAATTTTTCGAGGGCGGGAAAAAAATATTGTTGAAAATAATATTAAAAATGCTTTTTAATAATTAATTCATCTTGCTTACCTATGAAAAGTTATTTTTCTTGAATTGTTTGTGCAGTATCTCAGTACACATCAAGGCATTTTTTATGCGGATTCGATTTTTTTTAATCAAACTGCTACACGTGACTGCATTGAAAGAGTGCAAGAGTACTATATCGCCGCAGTTGAAGGGGACAATGGGAATCATGAAGGGCGGAGTTAACTCTATACTTTCAATCTCAGTGTCACTTACACATTATGTAGGTACCTATAGGGTAGTCGCCTACTCGTTTTTAGGGGTTAGTATTGCTCGCTCACACATCCAAGAGTTTTCCTGGTGCGCTATTTGATCATGATCACCGTACACACTATGATTCAGTTCCTCAATAGACGGTACAATTTGACACGGAGACTGTAGCAGTTGTATATGGAAAAATAGTTTAGGAAATCTAGTTGCCGCGTCACAAATAACATTTGCAATTTATAATATAATTACGAAGATATAAAACTTTTGAAATTTTGTATGAAAAATTTCAAAGCTTTACATCTTCGTAGTTATTTTATAAATTGCAACTGTAATTTGTTACGCGGCATCTAGATTTTCTAAACTATTTTTCCATATATACAAAGTTACTTATATTAATACCGTCTACGCGTATTGTGCGTCAAAGTTTTGTATAAAGTTGACCCCTCTGCAACCACCTTAACGTTGTCACAACAACCAATTTTTTTGTCGCATTTTCTATATTTATTCCATATAGTAAAACTTTTTAGTTTGATGGTCTTAAGTACCTCGTATAAATTTTACAACCTGCATAATGCATATATGCGCGTGTTTTTATTTAAGTTTTTATAGCACTCCGTGACCTAAACCCGCACTTAGCGATTTTCCGTTACCTAAGCACTCCATTATTACACGTTCGAAAATAATCCTACCTACTTATTGCATAGATGCATAATAAACAAAAGAAGGTACTTTCAAATGTTCTTTGACACTTTAAAATTCACAGTTAAGATTAGTTTCATGATGAGTCGCGCTGCAAGTCTGGGGGAGGTCAGACGCGTGCGTATTGGCATCTGTTAGGCTTGCACGTGGCTCCGCCATTTTGTAAACTCTTTTGTGTTTTAACTATAAAACGTTAACTTGAGATTATAATAAACTACTTGACATTGGCAGAAATGCTATTAATACTTTTCCTACGTGTACTCTCCATATAACGGGACATTGGCACAATTGTGATAACGCATCGGACGCCATTAAATGAAAATAGAATAGAATAGAATAGAATAGAATAGTTTCATGATGTAGAAAAAGTGATGAGTACTATAACAACGCAAAGGAAAAAGCCCAATCCCGTTACGAGATAATTGTGTGTATAATTTTAGCTATCATACTATTTGTGCGTGTTCTTTGATCATACTCATTTGTTAGTTGTAAAACGATTTAAAATTAATACATTTCGTCGCGTGGGCAATGTCTTTTAGGCCCGATTCAACCAAACGCGAGTAAATTTTATTTTTAGATTAAGTCACCGGTTACTCCAGAGTAAACTGACTTTGCGTTTTACCAACCCCAATACACGGTCAATTTTGACGGTGTAAATCTTATTCAGAGACTAATGAAATGTCAATGTCACATAATTTAAAAAAATTAAATAAAAAGAAACCTAACAAATTAAAAATGTATAACCTCTCATTGCAATAAGTACGGATACAATGACCTCTTTCTTTAGGTGGATTGTACATTCGTTCTTTTAGTATGTGTTTAGTGTTGTATGGTGTGGTAGAAGACAAATGAAATTATTTGGGAGTAAACGCTAAGAGTAAAATTGTTCCTTGTATAGTTACTCTTCTATAAATCAAAGTTTGGTCGAATCCGGCCTTAAACGAAATAGTTTGTTGTTCGTGGATTAGGTACAGTAATAATTTATTAAAAACACATACAAAATACAGAACACCAGACAAAAAAAACCATAATAAACTAAAACACAAATTACAATTAAAAGATGTCCTCCAAAGCGCCCACCTGAGGCAGAGTACCTAGGAGGCTGGCTGCATTGCCCCTCTGAGTGACAAAACTTACCCTTTGGGCAAAATAGCTGCCAGCCCTCCTGTCCCCCGTGGCCTCAAACAGGCGCCTCGATAGGCACTACAGGATACTGTATAGCATTAGGTACAGTATTTTTGTGACTTTTTGGAGTGCTTGACCTGCGGCTTGTGATTGTGTCGAAGCTTTTAAAGTTATGGTTGTGTCCTACGGGGGCTCCACCCCCTTCGTCCGGTTTTGGCTAGTGAACGTGTTCATAAAATAAAAAATTTCATCATTTAAAAATAATTTCAATGAATTAAAAAGTTGCCGGATTTAGGTCATACGAGCTTGCGATACTCGTGACTTAAAAATGAAGCATTCATATAATTATAATGATATCAGATTCACTTGTGTATGGATTTATAGACTTTCTTTTCGTTTCTGGAATGAATCTCTGAAAACAATAAAAATAATGCAATTTAAGTTAGCGAGACTTACAAATAAAACTTATCAGTTGACGGTGGTAAACTGATAAGACTGAAACCTACATTTTAATATGCATTTCGGTACCTATATAAAGTATTTTTTCAGGAGTGCGATTTTTGAATCTCATTCGCTGAGCTCAGCAGTTGAAAACGTCAAAATAACTATGGAGATATGCATCTTTCTATTGTCGCTTTTACATTCAAAAATAATATTTCAGGAGTGCGATTTTTGAAAGTCAAATCAGCAGTAGAAAGATGCGTATCTCCATAAATTTTCAACTACTGAGTTCAACGTATGAGATTCAAAAATCGCACTCCAGGTATTTTTTTTACATTTTAGTTTCGTAGATTAGGATATTTTGAACAACTAATTTCATTATTTTAGATATCCAAGCTATAGTTAAGTTTCTATAATTTTTCAAAGTTTTTCTAGTGATGACGTCACATCAGAGGCTGAATAGTTCAAACTCTTTGCTTTACGTAAAAGAATAAAAAAAAGGAAGTTATCAATTGACATTGACATTTGAAATCAGTGCTGCCAGGATGTGATTTCGGAAATTTTCCTAGATTCATATTTTTATCCCCCAAAATGATACGTTTTGACTGTCTCAATAAATATCACTTTGCTTACCTACTGATAGGCACAGGGTATCGAACCATGATAGACAGCCAAGCTATAAATTAACAGAACACCTTAGTTATGTTGTTTTTACGATGATAAATTGATTAAGAAAACACTCGAAATTCTACACTTTGATAATTTATGCCCTACGATTTAATTTCCCCAGAGACCAAATTTTCCCCCATAATCGCGGAAAACTTTCAAATCAGACAACCTTTTCGTTGACATTGACGTTTATATGACGTTTGCTTTTTTAGCAAAGGCAACGGATTTAAACCCATCCGGCCTCTGATATGACGTCATTTAGAGGTCGAATGAATGTCAAGTATTTTTTTTTTTTTAAATATCCACTATCTTATAATTTTAAGAGTTTTAGATAAGAGAATAAGGTTTCTAAATATAAAATCTCGACATGTTTACAGTTAAAGTGTAATAAATAAGAGTTTTCTCAGGGGACTGGAACTAACTCTGACTAGGCTCTAGTTCGCAGCCTATCTAGATCCCGATGCTTCCAGGCTTCGTTCGAAAAGATCCGCAGAAGAACCAGAGTAGCTGACATAGCCCAAAGAATTGCTAAACTAAAGTGGCAGTGGGCGGGGCACATTGCTTAAAAAACCGATGGCCGATGTGGCCACAAGTTTTTCGAGTGACGACCGCGTACCGGAAAGGGAAGCATGAAGAGGCCGGAACCCGTTGGATGAGGGCAGAGCGCAGGACCGGTCGTTGTGGCGATCCTTGGGGGAGGCCTATGTCCAGCAGTGGACGTCCATCGGCTGAGATGATGATGATGAAACACAATTTGTGAGAAAACACAGACCCAGCAGCAATACCCTTGTAGCTATGTACAAGCGTCAAACTTGTTGTAAGTATGTGATTATACCTACACGTAGTGCGAACTCTAAAGTAAAACCATAACTAATAAAAACCAGCCAAGTGTAAGTTGGCCGGTTTTTCTTATTTTCGTAAGGAGTACGTAGTCTTCTGGGTAATTTAATAGATACGAAGGGCTATAAGTTTAAAAAAACCGTAAACCAGAATAAAGTGAAAGAAGATACTATTAACAAAACAGTATAAAAGACAAATTTACTCCTTTAATCTCTCAAATAATAACAAGTTTAACCGATAATTCTCCCATTTCGTAAGTAATTTCAGTCGATTTCAATCTCTTGAAATCGACTGAAATTACTTACGAAATGGGAGACGAGGACGAAGGGACGTTTAAAGAGAAAACACACTGTTTCGTGTGAGAACACGAAACAGTGTGTTTTCTCTTTAAACGTCCCTTTGGTAAAACCACTGTCCTATTTAATCCGCTTGAGAACATCACCACCCTTTGAGGACATTTGGAACCTTTTGGAATAGCCACTAAAACGTGACAACACTGTGGATATTTATATAAGAAGTATGTTATTTTACTGGTGGAAAAGGTTTAAATTCGTCTGACATGGATAATGATTTATTTAGGCGAGTCGCGTGGCTAGAGGATTTACGGGCGGATGTGTTTCGCGCGCGAGTTTTGTGGCCACGTGGCTCCGTCAGTCATTTTATGGTGGCTCACTTGTGTTTTTGTACAAAGACATTCCTTGCGATCATCGAAATATCTATTTCTGAACAACGTCAAACACATTTGATATTTAAATAAGATATTATCAAAATCATCAATACCACGATCAGTGGCGTAGCGTGGGTTTCTGCCCAGTATAAATGTTGACACTGCTGCCGGCGCTTACCCCAAGCACAGTATCCCCAAGTCTCAGTTGAGTTTTGTCATTGTGCGCTTTTGGCATTGTGCGCTTTTGGCATTTCGCGCTTTTGACATTGTGCGCTTTTGGAATTGTGCGCTTTGGACATTCTGCTCTTTTGGCATTTTGCTACCCACTTGTCATTTTGCGCTTTTGGCATTATGCTCCTAAACGGGAGAGCGTTGGGGCCGAGACGCGCTCCTCCCGCGCCCTTTAACTAGCCTCACCACTATGATATTACTTCCGACAACATGAACAACTTGGACAACATGAAGAAGTTGTCCATGTGGTCTAATAAACAGCTCAGACAACTTGGTCAACTCGGACAACTCAGACAACATTGTACTTATTACTAATAATTACAATTTTGTCACCAAATTGTCAGAATTGTTCATGTTGTCCGAGTTGTTCGTGTTGTCGAGTTGTTCAAATGTCCAAGTTCTACGATATTTTGCATGTCGATAAATATTTTAGCAATGCTGGGACATAGGAACGATCCTAAGTTTGTTTCATAAAATAAATAAATTAATTACCTACATTATCACCAAATTGTCAGAGTTGTTCATGTTGTCCGAGTTGACCGAGTTGTTCGTGTTGTCGAGTTGTTCAAATGTCCAAGTTCTACGATATTTTGCATGTCGATAAATATTTTAGCAAATTAAAGTACATAGGAACGATCCTAAGATTATTTCATAAAATAAATGAATTACCTAAGACTTGTCCACATTATTCTTGTGAAGAATGAAGTTTAGGTAGGTAAATATACATTCCAATGTCGGATCTCTAATTATGAGATAGGTAACTACTTACATAGCTGTTTTAACATTTCGAAGCTCAGCACCATAGAAATCAGGATTGTTTTTGTAAAACAATCCTATGATTAATCCGTCGTCTGTTGAGATTTCAGACACAATAGAAAATGCATTGTGTCTGGACGAGATCTGCGTTCCGACAGACAAAGGGTTAATGCGTCAACTTTGGGTAGGTTTCCGATGTCGGCTTCTACAAATTTTTCTTCATTTTCAATTCTATTCGACTCACAGGACACTGGTCTGATAAGCCACGGCTATATTTGGCTAAATCTTATATTTTTAATAAAAGACTTGGAGTATTTATGTACGACACTTACTCTACACGCAACTGTCTGGATGCAGTTGACGTCATCAGCCATTCGGCCAATCACAGTCGTTTACAATCACGTGACTAAAGGAGAAAAAAATGTTTTCTCTTCAAATATCCATTATTTTTCTAATAGTTGGTTTCCAAAATTCATATTCAATACGGATGCCATCAATAGATCCTATATTTTACATGCAGTCAAATACCCTATTGGTTAATGTTGAAAATAGGATGAAACTTCGTTTGTATGGAGCGCGTTGCAAGGACTATTCTCTTCATCATCATCAGCTTATATACGGCATACTGCAGGGCTCCTCAAGGCTGGTGTATGGGCGTTAGTTCACCAGGCTTGCCCAATGCGGATTGGTGTCCACCAATCCGCATTGGGCAAGCCTGGTACGCATTTCTATCCTAAGTGAAAATTGTTTTTGGATATCTTCGCTACGGAACAGACACCATGACATATTACACATACATAATAGACCATACACAATAACAAAAAGAATATAAAACACAGGGTCCTTCTTAATATGCTGACACTATTTTAAGGGCATGATCAAACCATCAAACTGAACAACTTTCTCTATGGGACCAACATCGAAATCGCGTAAAAAAAATCTGCTGTCCCATACATTTGGCACAAATAGGTTTGCAGTTTTGTACGGAAGAGCTGATTTTTTTTCGCCTTTGGTCATTTCGATGTTGGTGCCATTGAGAAAGTTGTTCAGTTTGACGGTCTGATCATCTCCTTAAAAAAGTGTCAGCATATTAATAAGGACCCTATGTAAGCATTAGAATTTGTTCTTCAACGAATGCAGGTTTCCTTACGATGTTTTCCAACACCGTTTGAGAGCAGTAGGTATTACGTATATAATAAAATGTTACAATAACTCATTGGTACATGTCTTGTTGTCCGTGCGGATTCGAACCCGGATCTCAAGATTGAGTTTCTATATCTCTCCTCTCTCCACACATACTCTCTCCTCTCGGTTTCAAAATTTTCAGTGGTTTCAGAGGTCATCAAACTGAACAATTTTTACTATAAAAGCAAACACGAATTCGTAAAAAAGTCGAGGAGGCGAGTCAGTTTAATAAGGAACTGCTAAGCTGCTGCTTTAATAAGGAATTGATGGTCTGAACCACACCTGCAAATTATGAAACTGTAAAAAAATTATATCGTTATCTAGTGATCATAATACGGGCTAGTCGATATAAGTCCAGGCTAGATTCTGGTAGGTACTTTAAATGTGACTAGGCAGTCTTGTGGAAAATGGAAAGAGGAAAAATGCCATAGTAACATTGTAGTTTTTACGAATTGACGAAATAAACACTGAAGTAAAGTCAATAAAAAGTCAAAAATAAGTCTTAAGGCGGTTGCAGAGGGATCAATTTTATACAAAACTTTGACGCACAATACGCGTAGACGGTATTAATATAAGTAACTTTGCATATATGGAAAAATAGTTTGAAAAATCTAGATGCCGCGTCACAAATAACATTTGCAATTTGTAAAATAATTACGAAGATATAAAGCTTTGAAATTTTTCATACAAAATTTTAAAAGCTTTATATCTTAGTAATTGTATTATAAAATGCAAATGTTATTTGTTACGCGGCAACTAGATTTTCTAAACTATTTTTCCATATATAAAATATTACTTTTATTAATTCCGCCTACGCGTATTGTGCGTCAAACGTTTGTATGAACTGAAACCACCTTAAGTAAATATTTCCTACGGTACCACAGAATAAAGACTAGACGGCACCTACTTCACGATACGATAATATAATGCACTGGCGAGCAAATAAAATGGTTCGGTCATAATTTTACAATATTTTCTGTATTTGCAACGCTCAATCTAAAACAAGTAAGATAAGGACAAGATAACGCTTTATAAACGATATCGCTTTTTAACAAAAAGACAGCCTCATTTGCCCCAATATCAGTTTGATTGCTAACCTGTTTTTCAGTGTATTTTTATTAATATTTTGTATAAGGTTGAAATGATTAAAAGTGGTTTGTTGGGTCGAAACTTGTGAGGGTTCGTAGATCGTAAAAATAACTATACAATTTCACTTTGTTGATTTTCAAAATTTCGAGACCGTGACGTGACTTATCGCTGCAACATTGTAAATACAAAAGATCGAGTTTCTAAGAACTACTAGAAATATAAATTATTGCTTTTTGTTAGGAATTTATCCCTTATATGTAGTTATGATATTTTACGATTGTGACACGTGAGTGACACAATAAAACTAGGTACCTATGTATATCAATTTTATTAATTAATCGTAAATTTTTATTGGCAAAGCAAAGTTCTTTATCTCTAGTTCTTACAATATTAATGCCCATTAGCGTTGCATTTTCAGTAGATGTTATACTTATTTGTCCGACCAGTTTTCTTTGCTCTCAAGTGTATTTTTGACTACCACATGTTATAATATGTATACTCCAGTAACATTGCGGTTGTCCACGAGTCATGTACGTATGCGATTGTAATATCATAAAAACTAAAAACATAAATTCAGACGCGAAATTCAGAACATTACCGATATGAAAATCATTTCATCCAGCAAGTTATTATTCATTTGCGCATTGGTAGTAGTGTTAACACTTTTATATACGTCTGTAAGAGATCAAACAGGTTATTATGCGAATTTCATTAAACCTCAAGTTATAAAAATAGATTTCAAACATTTAGAGAAGAAATTTGAAGAGCCACGAGAGAAAACTAGTGGCAAAGAAGAATCTAAATTGAAATATATTCTCCAGTGGACCTCACCGAAAAATGTACCGTTTGTCTACATGGGTAAGGGACAGCAAGGATTTATCGAAAGGAAATGCCCTTTTACTAATTGTTATGTTACCGCAGATAGAAATTATCTGGATGGAGATTATACCAAATTTGATGTAATCGCATTTGCTGGACCCGAAATTGTTTTTAAACAAAAATCTTACTTACCGAAGAAGAGATCACCTCACCAGAAATTCGTCTTTGCAAGTATAGAGTCTCCAGGAAATTATCCTATATGTTCGGACATGTTGAATGGATTTTTTAATTGGACATGGACCTATAAACTAGATTCTGAATCAAAATGGGGCTATATAATAATAAGAGACTCAAATGGAACAATAGTTGGACCAAAAACAGATATGCAGTGGATTAAACAGGAAGATATGAAACCTATTAGTGAAGATTTTAAAAAAATACTTAAAGGAAAAAACAAAACAGCCGCGTGGTTTGTTTCAAACTGCAATACAATAAATCGTAGAGAGGAAATATTTCAAGATCTCATATCTGTACTAGAAAATGAATATGGACGTACTATAGACGTTTACGGTACGTGTGGTAACTTGAAATGTTCCCGAAAAACGGAGAATGAGTGCAATAAAATGATTGAAAGGGATTATTACTTCTACTTAGCTTTTGAGAATTCCAATGGCGAAGACTATGTTACCGAAAAAATAACGCATGCTTTAAAATTTGGTGCAATACCCATTGTTTTTGGTGGTGCCAATTATTCAAGGTACGTACACAAGGAAATCTAAAAGTTATCGACCGTAATTTCAAATGTAGCAATTTAAAAAATAACCGACCATAATAATAAAGTAATTTTTGACGTAATTGTCATTTTTGCATAATATAGATTTTTCTATAATTCAATAAATTGTACACAATTTACTAGGATGTTTTTACCCTTTAAGATGATTTTAATTTATTCTCTTTAATAAATAATAGTTTAAAAGTTTATATGAGGTTTCTATCATACGAATTATAATAATTATGTAACAAAGTCCCATTTACGAGCAAAAAGTGCACTGCTTTGTCATTTAAAGTTATCGCACTCTACGATAAGATGATAACGCTTCGATAGAAAACTAGAAAGCACTAGATATTTCACCAACTGCAAGATAATCTGAGCATTAACTATATTATGAATATTCCGTGGCATTAACTAACCTACAATGATGTAGTAATATTGTAATTCATTATTTTCAGATTCCTGCCCGAACGAAGTTATTTAAGTGCTAATGATGATAATGTACATGATTTAGCCAAAAAGATGGTTGAGCTGATTGATGATTTTGATAAATATGTAGAGTACTTCAAATGGAGAAATCATTATTCTTATCACAGAAGAGTAGAATCAATTGAAACGGATGATTATTGTGGTTTTTGCTCTATACTTAATGATGAAAAGAAAGTGAAACAGATAACAGTGTATGAAGACTTTAGGAAATGGTGGAACAATCCCAATCAGTGTTAAGGAATGGTCATTAATGACTTTCAAAATTGTGAACAAAACGTGAATAATATTAGCATAGCATAGCATATGCTCACGACTATATCCCCCAAGGGTAGTCAGAGATATTGTGAAACCACAGAACATCCACGTTTCACTAGTACCGCAAACTGTCTAGTGTGATGGGGAGTGGGCCCGAAATATATAAAATAAAGAATATTAAGGAGGCAACATTTAAATGTTTATAGAATTTTACCATTAGTATATATTTCGATATCTAATTATATCACTTGCTACCATAGAGATCTAGAGAGATGCCAACCAACGCGCTGAGTACGAAACCTAGTGTCGCATCACCACCAGTACCACGCGATAGAAAGTATTTTGTTAGCTTGCATACTAGCCGAGAGCTGTATTGACCAACGCTGACGCGTTTCATACGACGTTTTTCAACATACTTGCGAGGAAAAAGTAATAAAATTTCGTAAAATACAACAATTTTAGATACCTTAATATTTGTGGAAAATGGCACTGGGCTTCTTTTTTTTTTGCGTTCCGCGCCTTTTATTGAGATAGCTATGCGCGCGCAGGTCGACGAAAAGCCGACAACATTCAACCGGCGATATTTTTTTGCAAACAACATAATATAAAAAACCTCATAAACTTAATATTTATAACACAAATTAACGTTAATTTGTTAATTAAAATAAATTGTTTGATGAAATGAAGCGTGTATCATATTTTATCTACAAAAGATTAATTTATTAAAAAAAAAAATTTTTTACCTAAAAACTCTTTGCTGAGATTTAAATATAAACTATAGAAAAAAAGTAACATTACTGCACTAGTGCGGTATTTATAATACATTTGTAATACATTATCATGATTCAGCTGAGAACTCAAATGTAAGACTCCACATCCAATTAGGAAAATGTAGGAAAGTAAAATATCTGCAGAAACACTTTTCGTTTTGTAAGCTTAATAATTATAATGTTGTTTCTTGTAGTATTAAAATCAATTCAAACACCGAGTTTAAATTTTAATTTTTATGTTTAGTTCAAATTCAAAGCATGAAATTGTATCGTGCTACTGTACCTGCTGTTTAATTGTTAATGCATGGTTTATACGCTGCGCTTGCGCTGGTGCAGAGTATAGGTAAAAAAGTGTGAAGATAAGCACCAACAAGATTTTGCAGATTACATAAATCTAAACTATTGAAAACTGTAAAAGAAGTGTGTCTCTACATTAAATATATTTACAAGAAAAAATATGACGATATGGTTTTAAGGTGTTCCTGACTCCAAATCAATCTGTTTGTTTTGTCAAACTACTGAACTGATTTTGATGAAACTTTTTTGTTTGATAGCTTAAAATCTGACCAATGAGTTTTTGTAACTATAGAGTCATCATGTCATACAATAACTAAGCCTTAAACATGGCACATGTCTCTAATGTCACCTTTGTATTGTATGCATCAGTTATGTCCAGCTGTCATACATTGCCGCTGACATTCCAGTCCTTTCAAACCTTTCAAATATATTCGGTTACAAAGCAGTAATGTAAAACAACTGGGCATAACTTAGTTGGTCCTGATGCGAAGTCCTCCTTGTATAGAATGTCATTGGATCTGACTTAAAATCTGGTATATGTATAATTTGTGCGGATGAAGTTGCGGGTAAACTCTGGAATAAAAAGATATTTATTCATCAGAATTATTCCAGCTAGCTTGCTCCTAGTTGTGTCCATGGCTTTTATCTTTCACTAAAAAAATGCGTGTCGTATAATTATAATACCTAGGTATATTTTTTATATTTTTGGTTCGTAGTGTATACAGGGTCCTTCTTAATATGCTGAAACTTTATAAGGGGGATGATCAGACCATCAAACTGAATAACTTTCTCTATGGGACTAACATCGAAATCGCGAAATAAAAATCAGAATAGGTTCGCAGTTTTGTATGAAAGAGCTGATATTTTTTTCGCGGTTTCGATGTTAGTGCCATAGAGAAAGTTGTTCAGTTTGATGGTCTGTTCATGCCCTTAAAATAGTGTCAGCATATTAAGAAGGACCCTGTGTTTTATATTCTTTTTGTTATTGTGTATGGTCTATTATGTATGTGTAATGTGTCATGGTGTCTGTTCCGTAGCGAAGATATCCAAAAACAATTTTCACTTAGGATTGAAATTGATTTTTGATGCTTTCCGAATATTATAAAATAAATGAATGTTATAAATTAATGATTATTGTTTTAATTGTTGTACAGGGTGTAAGAAGACCTTTCCAGAAAACTCAAAGGGGTGAAAGTAACCATCAATATGAACCAAGGGACCTCAAATTTTTTTTTTCTGGAAAATCAGATTTTTTTATTGTTGTTCCCATAGTAAAAGTTGTTTATATTGATCGGTACTTTTACACCTTTAAGTTTTCGGAAGAGGTCTTTTTACTCCCTGTATTTCTTGTGGAGCATTAATAAAGAGTTTTTAATGTTTATGGGGATATCATAGTGTGAATCAGTAGGCCACTGATTAGAAATATGGTTATCACCATAAACATTTTTTATCACCATAAAACTCTTTATTAGTGATGAAAGAGACTCGAGTCCTTTAAGTCGTTTTTAATAAGACTAGCCTCTTTTTACACGACTTGGCTCTAAAATTAAGACTGTAACTGTTAGTCTTAATTAATATGACTCAGTCGATAAACGTATAAGACTTGTAGACTAAAACGACTCAAACGACTTAAACGACTTAAACGACTAAAAGGCTTAAACGACTGCAGTCCTTTGCAAAAAAACTGGCGTTTAAGTAAAGCGTTATTATCATCATCATCAGCCGTAGGACGTCCACTGCTGGACATAGGCCTCCCTTAAAGATTTCCTCCTCTCGTCTCGGTCGGACGCGGCATGCATCCATCGCGATCCTGCAACCTTCACCGAGTAAAGCGTGAAAATTGTAATTAAAAGCTCTTTAGGCTGAAATAAAATTACTTTTTAGGATTTTTAGGTACCTCAAATGAAAAAAAAAATCTTGAAACTTTTTTGAAACTAAGCGATTGAGTTAAAATTTGGATTTTTCACTTGGAACACTGGTTGCTGGAATGCTTAATATATCCTTAGCCATTTGCGTCAGATTAGGCAGGTGATACTTCTGATTAGACCACCAAAGTAAAACGTTTGTATCTTCTGTTTCAAGTGGCATCGATAGATAGTTTTGTATCTCGTCTTGAACCGCGTTTTTTTGTTTGTATACCGCAGAAAAAATATTTTGCCCTGCATTTTGGGATTGAGACGTTGTGGCTAATGTTTGGTCTCTACTCGAATTTGCGTAATGCGTGGTATAATAAGTTTTGAACCGCAGCAGAATATTGTCGCATTCGCCACCTTGTTCCGAAAAATAGGTATTTTTTAATATAACGATTATACAAATAATTTTTAGACAGACGTTAGACATTTATCATAATAAAATAAGTACTTATGTAATCACCCTAGCTTTCATATGGAGTTGGTGGCTCTTTCCAGTTAGTTTGTTGAAAATTGACTACCATGCCACCAATATCCAATAACTTAGGTGATAAAACATTATCTTTAAAGTCGCATAAAATGCTCTGACTCTCTTCCTCTGTATTATGATACATTTTTAGTTTAGGGACTTTAATATAATAGGTACCTTAGTAAATCTGCACACAGTGACAATAAAAATACAAAACTACGTTCTATACAAAAAAATTAAGGTACTTTTATACTTTTGTTTCCGGGAGAATACTTATTCAGGCGGTATTACCGGTATTACCGGCGGTAGCATTAGTTGCATTAATCAACATACGCCTTACGAGTCTCGACTCCCAGGGCGATGAGTCGCCAGTCTTTTAAGTCCTTTAAGCTTGAAGACTGGCGACTAACTAACTGCTCAGTTCTTACATTAAAAGACTTCGACTAAAACAACTAGTCTTATGACTAAAGGTTGGGGACTAAAAGACTGAGTCAGTCGCGAGTCGTCAAAAATAAAGCGAGTCTTTATTAAAGGCCTTAAAAGACTGAGTCTCTTTCATCACTACTCTTTATTAATGCTCAGGCCTAGCATGAGTTTTCACTGTACGTTACTACTGTAGTTGCGGCGCCAATTTTGTTTGACATAATTAGTTCTCAATGTAACCACTGGGAGCGCAGTATGAAATTCAATACATAAACTGTAGTTTACTACTGCAGTTTTACTGTAGTTCACTACAATGTAAACTCATGGTAGGCCTACATTTATCGAATTCGGAACCTAAAAAAATGACAAATTACGTGCAAATTACACTACAATCAGTTGTAAATAAATTCTACCTATACAAGTCAATTGCATAGAGATAGGGAGTACATTGGATATCATAGTGTGAATCATTTTGAAATATAAATCTTTTTATCTGTAGCACTCTACAGGGTGAAATTGATATCATTAGCATCCTTTTAAACCAAGAATCTACCCTACAAACTGAACAACTTTTACTATGGGAGCAAAACAACCAGAGCAAAAAAAAAACACTTTTCCATACTGAACCACACTAAACTGCAATCAATACTCGACTCAAATGTATGCAACAGTTGATTTATTTTTTGCTCCGATCGGTTTGGTCCCATAGTAAAAGTTGATCAGTTTGATTGGTTGACTCTTAGTTTAAAAGGATGCTAATGCTATCAATTTCACCCTGTATTTGTGTGACGTTTATTAGTGTTTTACCCAGGAAGCTGGCATAGGTATGATTTTACCTCAGTATCATGCTGATTTTCCTCACTTGTGCTATTGATATATCGATTTTCACTTAGTATGTAAGTAATAATAGCTTATCTAAATAATAAATATTTAGATAAGCTTACAGACCCTCGAACTGTAACAACTTTCACCATGGAGACAAAACAAAAAATCTACTGTACACACGGCGACACATCAAGCTATACAAAACCAAAATAAGCTGGCCGAGCGTAGGGCGAATAACGTATAACATCGCGCGGCCAGTTTATATTGGTTTTGTATAGCTTGATGTGTCGCCGTGTGTACCTAACCGACTCAAAGGTATGAAACAGCTGCCTTTCTTAAGCGTTTTTTTTTTAGTAAAAGTTGTTCAGTTTCATGGTCTGAATTCACCGTTTCAGCATTTGCCTGGCTGTCCCTTACATTATGTAAAAATAAAGGTTGGTATTTACAGATAATAATAATAAACACAATCAGGAAGAAAAGTACTTAATTCTTCAGCGTGTTTATAAAAAACATTTCTTCCAGTGTCAATAACTGAATATGTTAAATTATTGACAGTGCCGGTTTATTATTTCATGTTACAGGGTGTCTCGTGACCTGTAGGTTTCGCATGCCACCCCCGAGAAAACGACAAAAATCGAGATGTGCCTCCATCTTTATTATTTTACGTACACCAAAAAGAGCGCGCACGACGTTTTTCTCGTTTAAACGCTTTGTCGTGGGTGGCATGCTAGCCATGCTGCAGGCCTCGCATGCCACCCCCGAGATAACGATAAAAATTTAGATGTGCCTCCATCTTTATTATTTTACGTATGCCAGAAAGAGCGCGCATGACGTTTTTCTCGTTTAAACGCTTTGTCGTGGGTGGCATGCTAGCCCTGCTGTTGGGTAATGGTCTACTCACCAAAATATTCTACTAGGGTGTTAACTTGTTTTATTTACTGTAGGTACTTTTGTGTTTGAGGTAACTTCCTAAATGAGCCAATAGTTAACCTACGAAGGGCAAACGTTGACATTTGTTAGCGATATTATGTTAACGACTTTTGAGTTTGTATCGTAACAAGGACAATATAATATGTAGATGACACGATTGTATCAAGACCTCCGCTTCCAAGTTCCTAGTAGACAAAGTTGTATTACGTTATGCAACACAACCTGCCCACCAAATAATTTCTACTCTACACGTGTTTCGCTCCACCAAGGAGCATCCTCAGGAGTTAGACCGACGAACGTTCGAAACAGAGTTGTTACTCCGCCGAGCGTCCGACACCGAGGACTCGGTGTACTAGGTACTTGGAAGCGGAGGTCTTGATACAATCGTGTCATCTACATATTAGTCATGGATTTCCGCAAAGTAACGCCTGATTCAATTAATTAAGGACAATATATACAGTCGAAGCTACGAACGCATAAAAAAAAATATCAGCCAGTCAGGGCTGATAAACTCTATCACTATGCACGCACACAGTATGACGCCTCACGCACACCAACATAAGAAAGTTGGCCCATTTGTTTTAGTACGTTAGAAGCGTGAGGCTCTAGCTTGACATAAAATTAATCAAAGTCTCGATTTATTAATAAAAAGAACGTATTTTTCCAACCCCTTTTTAGTAGGGGATATCGAAAAAAAATTGTTACTTCAATCATAATTAAAACGTTTCTGTTTTGGGTTACAATTCTTCATGACAAATTTAGATTCAATAGGTGCAAAAATGAGCGAGTATTGAGGCGGGGCATGCAGACAGACAGACAGAATAGACGAAAGTATCCCTGTACCCGGACTTTCGATTTTCGATATTTCGAGACCGTTTCGGTCCGAACTTCTTTGTAATAGAGTTGACATTGGAACGAAAACATTCACGCAATTGCGAAGTTCGAATGTCCAGGTAGAGGCCTAGGAGTGCAATTCACTAAGCGTCAAGGCGGTATGGCCTCAGATGCCTTAGCCTGTCCCGGTAACTAACGGCACAGCTAGCGAGCAAACTTTAGAAAAAAAATCACTAAGCGTCATATCGCTGTCTAAAACATCGACGAGCTCACAAATGTAACATCCTTCTTGCATCCTTCAGATCGTCGAAGTTTTTATATGAGTTTGATATATGATATAACCATAGCGAAAACTGAATTGTCAGCTCGTCGCCGATGCGCGATGTGTTAACGACGAATTTTAGGTTGTGACGATGTTTGCGCCAAAAATACTATATGTATAGTATACGAGCGTTAACCCGCGACTTCGTCCGCACAAATTATATACCAGATTTTAAGTCAGATCATAAGCTATCAAACAAAAAAAGTTTCATCAAAATCGGTTCAGTAGTTTTTGCGTGATACTCGTTCAAACAAACAAACACACAAACAAACACCCAAACAAACACACAAACAAACACACAAACAAACAGACAGACAAAAAATCCAAAAATTGGTGAAATGGAATCAGGGACACCTAAAAACCATATCGTAACTTTTTTTTTGTTAATATCTTCAATGTACAGACAAACTTCCTGTTACAGTTTTATAATAGTACGAGCGTTAACCCGCGACTTTGTCCGCACAAATTATATACCAGATTTTAAGTCAGATCATAAGCTATCAAACAAAAAAAGTTTCATCAAAATCGGGTCAGTAGTTTTTGCGTGATACTCGTTCAAACAAACAAACAAACACCCAAACAAACACACAAACAAACAGACAGACAAAAAATCCAAAAATTGGTGAAATGGAATCAGGGACACCTAAAAACCATATCGTAACTTTTTTTTTGTTAATATCTTCAATGTACAGACAAACTTCCTGTTACAGTTTTATAATAGTACGAGCGTTAACCCGCGACGTCGTCCGCACAAATTATATACCAGATTTTAAGTCAGATCATAAGCTATCAAACAAAAAAAGTTTCATCAAAATCGGTTCAGTAGTTTTTGCGTGATACTCGTTCAAACAAACAAACAAACACCCAAACAAACACACAAACAAACACACAAACAAACAGACAGACAAAAAATCCAAAAATCGGTGAAATGGAATCAGGGACACCTAAAAATCATATCGTAACTTTTTTTTTGTTAATATCTTCAATGTACAGACAAACTTCCTGTTACAGTTTTATAATAGTATAGATAGATAGATAGACAATGTTCTTGGTTTGCGCTTAGTGCATTGCTGTACGGTAACGGCGCGGCGCGAAGAAACGTGAATTTGGAACGTCTTTTTCTAAAAAGCCATTGTGACATTCTTAGGCGGCAGATCGCGATGATTTTTTACTCTGTTGTTAAAACTTATCATGAAGTCGTCTGTGTCTGTAAATTACTAGAATCAATATTAAGTTTAAGGTATGAAGTAATTTGTGGTTGAAATAAGAATGACATGGAAAGTTCAAAAACCTCACTATTTGCCTGAAAAATTATTATAGTTACCAACTTATCACCTCATCAGCCAATAACACGTTTTTCTTCCACTTAAATTATAAACCGTTATGCTTTGACCATGCTATTGCAACATACGAGCACTACAGAGCGTTAGGTAATATAATTCACAAAGGTGCATGTTTAGTATTGAAATATTTATTGAAGTAATATTTCACAATGTGCATAAGATTGGAGGAGCTATTTTTCCATTTTACACGTCCTGGTATAGAGGGTGTAACAAAACACACTAGTAACATTCAAGGGGGTGGTTTAGAAGACCATAACTAAGCAACTTTCTCTATGCAGCTAAAATCAAGAAAAAATAATTAAAAAAAATAAAGTCGCCTTCAAAAAAACTAAAAAAGAAAAAATAATCAGGCGCTTTGGCTGACTGGGCCTCAAAGGAACTCGGCCCGGTGGCAAAATTGACCAATCACATTTTTGAATTGGCCGACTGGACCTATAAAAAATTCCATAACAATGTACCTACAGTTAACTAAGAAAGTTAACTTTTACCTCTAGTTATTCGTTATGGTAGGTAGGAAGTATTCCTACAGTACCTCCATCATCATCATCATCAGCCTATAAACGTCCCACTGCAGGGCACAGGCCTATCCACCCTTAGTAGGCCTCGCATGCCACCCCCGAGAAAACGACAAAAATCGACTAGTGCCTCCATCTTTATTATTTTACGTACGCCAAAAAGAGCGCGCACGACGTTTTTCTCGTTTAAACGCTTTGTCGTGGGTGGCATGCTAGCCGTGCAGGGAGGGTGTATGGGCATTAGACCACCACGCGTGGCCATTGCGAATGGGTAGACTTCACACATACACATCAGAATTTCTTCTTCAGCGTATGCAGGTTTCCTCAAGATGTTTTCCTTCACCGTTTGAGAGCAGTCGGTATTATGTACATAAGTTAGAAAAACTCATTGGTACATGGCATGTTGTCCGTGCGGATTTGAACCTGAACCCCCATAAATGGATATCCATACCACTCCGCAAAGCGCCACCGACGTCACCATACCTTCTAACTATACAAAATTTATAATTACTTAAATAAAAATATCATGAAATCATTACATTTTATAGGTACTTAGATGCAGTTGCATAATCAAATTAAGTAGATACCTACTATGAGTTATACTATACATATAGAGTTCAGGTACACCCTCAAGATCCCTTGTGTAATAAAATATAAATCCGGCCGATCACAGGCTTGTCAGTTGGAAGGGGTTGACAATATTATTATTTTTTTTTATAACGGGCATAGGCCCACCACACATTCCCACCGCTGGAACTCCTGTAAGCCAGGATCAACACGGCGACCATTCAAAACACTAGACAATGAAGTCCAGCGAGCCCGGGGGATGACTCTAATCTGTCTTGGCACCCGCAATGAGTTAATCAAAGAAGATAGGAGGAGTAGGAAAACGAAATATCCGACTTCCCTCCATATGATTACATACGGGAGACAGCAATAAGAAAGAAAAAAACATGGCTATTAGACAGCCAATTCCAGAGATCATTTACGGCAGTGTTGAAGACACTACCGCAAAAGCACCAAAATAAAAATAAAACAATAGGAACCCTAACATTGTACTGAAACTATGACCTGTTTTTGCTTCCAGTAATAAGTATGGCAAAAACATCTGAACGCACGGAAGTTATTCCTAGTTGCAACAAGATCCATGTAGTATGGGACACCAGAAAACGATTTTATTGAGTCATGCATGGTCTGGCGCTCGGCGTACCAGAGCTCACACTCCCAAAGAATAATAATGACAATATTATTAGGCTAATTATGTAATCGAATCTAGCCTGGACTTGTATTATGATGACAACGATATAGAATAAATATATAGATACAAACATCCATGACTCGGGTACAAATATTCATATTCATCATACAAATATTTGTCCCTTATGGGATTCGATCCCGCGACCCTCGGCACAGCAGGCACTGCCGACTGTACTATAGGGCGGTCAAAAGAAATGTATTGGAAAGCAGAATATTTTTTTTGACTAGTCATAGGTAATTTACTCTATAAATGCAGTCATCTGATTGAGTGTTTGTATGAAAAGTTGAACCTGGGGAGTATCCTAAGGTAGGTACATCAATACATACAAAATCTACATAATAAAGAACAGTAGGTACCCTCTTTCTGCTGCAATAGTCGGGTAAATCCAGTTTAGACGACATAAAATCCTCACCTACATCTAAAAGCACGACTCGTTATTGTCATGGAAATAGCGTGGAAAAGACCTTGTATTGTTTGCATAAACATCAGGGATATGGCCAGCATACATTATCACATTACTGATAAGTAGGGTATTGTTATTAATAGTATCACTATTAATGTTTATACATTCATACATTCATAAAATCACGACCGTAATCCCATTTCGGGGTAGTCAGAAACATTGCTACAACTACAACTACCAACTTTCTATCCCCGTTCGATATAATGTAACGCATTTAATTTTGCACCTTTAGCCCAGTCATTTTACGCAGTTTTGTTAGGAGGGGTGGTAAGTAATTATTAATGGGACTTTTAAACTGTAACCGGCACCATTTAGTGACAAAAAGACTATCAAAAAACATATTTAAAAAAATCGCTACGAAACATAAAAATTGAAATTGTGTGTCCCAGAAGGCTTTTCAATTAATAATATGAATACCAATGCACTCATTTGAATTAGATTTAACAATATAAATTTTTTTTGAGAAATGAGATTTAAAAAAATCAAATATTTATAGAATATACTAACGTATTTTTCAAAGCCCACTTGCGCCAAATGCTGGGTTAAATTGCGTAACCCCGTCTTTAGTAGCACCGACCTAAAGATCGAACGAGTGTTATCGAAGATAGTCTTGCGCCAACGAAAACTAGTTCATATAACCTGACAGTTCTCTATTTTTACCTGGCAACATCCTAAAATGACCATAGAGTTTATGTAATCCGACAAAATATGAAAAGTGAATGATGAATGAACATAATATACGCACGTCTCATTCACACTGCATCTCTTTGTATTTGTCTGTCTCATTTGTTTTATTTTGACAATGACATTTCGTTTTCATCGTTCATTCATGTTATCAAAGAGAATGTAACACACTACGTTTTAAGAGTCGGGACTTCCATACGTAAAACTGGTCGTGACCGATTATCCAGAATGTATGAAACGTGTGCAACCGTTCAAAGGAATTAAATGGCGCGGTGCACGTGTCATATCAATTTTTTTTGTTAGAGAGTTGCGGGAGCCTGCAACAAAACTGTAAAAACAGCTGTTGCCTCAATTTTGACATTTAGCACGTAGTTTAGTGACTTAAACCTACAACATCGGCGGTTTAAATATAACACAAGTTTAGCCCCTAAAACAGGATGGTGCAAGACATAATTATAAATTAATACCAAATTAGCGTCTAGTTCCGAGTTAACAACGATAACTCTGCTAGGCGCAAGCGGGCCTAAGTAGACAAAAATATTAACACCATGTTTGAAGTATGTATAAAGCCATAAAAGTTTGCAAAAAAAAATTTACCATTTGTTTTTTAGAACGAGATAAATGCTAAATTTAAAATTTGGGGCTGTTGCTGACGTGATATTTTTTTTATTTTGGTACATTTCTAAGCTCAAATTGGCTCTTAAGTAGTATACCGAAAATTTTTTTTATTATTAATTAGTTCCGGCTCAAACCGTACAATGACTGGGCTACTTGTATTGCTGATAGTGTTTAGGTGTGGCAATGCTCACATTAAATTTGTAGGCGTCTACCCACAAAGGGTCCAGTTGTCGGGTTTTGAGTTTAAGGTAGATTCGGCATATAGATGGATGGATGGATGGAATGATGTTAAGTTGTGAGAGTGTGTAAAATACAGGGTGTAAACTTATATGCGTTACATACTTAAGGGAGTGCGTTTGACCATCAAACTGAACAACTTTCATTATGGGACCAACAATAAAATCGCTAAAAAACTGCTTTCATACATTTTGATCGAGTAGCTCTTGTCATTTTCTGCATCAATCATTAAAAATCTGTTATTGGCTTTCTACTTTATATTCATGTAACTAATACATTTTATATTGCTTGTGATTTTCCAATAAAATGAAAATAAAATAAAATGTACTGGCTGGAGCACCAAGGTCGATATAAATGTAGCTACAAAGCTTCCGACCACCTGGAAAGACAAGACCCTGAGCATAAATGTATCATCATCATCATCATCTATTGTTCTATTGTAGAACTCTACATGCTGTAATAGAGGGTGATTTTGAAAAGCTGGACCGAGCGAAGAGAGCTCTAAAATATATACCAAAATAATGACTCGGTTGCATCAAGAGCTCAATTTCAAATCGCAAAACCATATCAGTTCAGTGTTGTTGTACTAAACCCAGCAGCGATTGAAGTTTTCTATGGAACAGCTGATTTTCTTTTCGCGATTTTATCGTTGGTTCCATAGTAAAAGTTGTTCAGTTTGATGGTCTGAAGCACCCCCTTAAATACGTAATGCTGTACCCTGTACATGCAATAAAAAACCATGTTACCCTTTATATTACCGTAATCGATAATTATTATCGATTATGGTAATATAAATGACAACTAGGTTTTATTGATAGAAAATGTCCTTGGACGAAATTGTTTTGTTACAGGCAAAAGTAGAAGCTATCTTGATAACTATACTATTTTAGTTCCTCGCAATGTGTTTTATAAAAAAAAACTATTCGTGTCTCTTTTTGGGCATTTTATACGGAGTCAAGTGGTCAATTATGTCATCTTGTTCCTTACATGATAACTTGACTGACCATATTGCTCGAAAATTAAAACGACTCCAATAGTTTTCATGCTTGCATGTTGGCATGCTTAGCGACCTTAATACCGCTTCCCGACGGGTCGGTCTCGGCATGAACTTAGACAAGACGAAAGTCATGCTTAATTCTCATGTCGAGCCAGAGGCGGTTTACGTCGGTGAGGCGGCGCTAGAAGTTGTGCAAGACTATGTCTACCTTGGACAGACTATAAGACTAGGTGGAAACAACTTCGACAAGGAGGCCGCTAGGCGCATCCAACTAGGATGGGCTGTTTTCGGGAAACTCCGCCATATATTTTCCTCGGCTCTACCACAATGCCTCAAAACGAAGGTGTTCGATCAGTGCGTCCTGCCAGTAATGACCTATGATGCGGAATATGGACCCTGACGATAGGACTAGTTCATAAATTCAAGGTCGCGCAGCGAGCTATGGAGAGAGCTATGCTCGGTGTTTCTCTGAGAGATCACATCAGAAATGAAGTGATACGTCAGAGAACGAAAGTGGTTGACATAGCTCAGAAAATTAGCAAGCTGAAGTGGCAATGGGCTGGTCATATCTGCCGAAGAACTGACAACCGGTGGGGTGTCAGGGTTCTGGAGTGGAGACCGCGAACTGGTAGACGTAGTGTGGGACGTCCTGCTGCCCGCTGGACAGACGACCTAAAAAAGGTAGCGGGGAGCGACTGGATGAGGAAGGCCGAGGACAGAGTTTTGTGGCGCGCCTTGGGAGAGGCCTATGTTCAGCAATGGACGATGATAGGCTGATGATGATGATGATGATGAATAGTTTTCATTTTATGCTAGGTATCTTCGTATTTACTCATAATTAGGCTTTTGCGGTGATGGTTTCGGCAGGTGTTAACGTTGAAAAGAAAATCTTTGATAAAGTCTATCCCGATTTTTTTGGCTTGAAATGGATCAACCAGTCTACGATTTTGTCATCCATTGAAATAAATTTAAATAATAATTTTATTGATTCTCTCAGAAGATCGTAAGGATCGATCGTAGGAAAGAAGCGTGACATTGTAGATTGATAGAAACCGACTTCAAAGAAGGAGGAGGTTTCTCAATTCGACCGTATATATATATAGGCTCAGGAGGGCCTTCGTCAGGAGCAGACATAGGGAATAGGTGATCAGAGGGCAAAACACTCCAATATCTGCATCATCGATTGTATTGTCAAGAATTACATCACAGCGTAATAGAATCGTCGTAATCATTCCAATATAACTTTAGAAGACAGGTTTAATTCACAAACAGATCACAGTTAATTACAAAGCAATTGAGATTAAACAGAACTATAGCGATTCGTCGAGTCATGCGGTGGTTCAGCCATTGCTATTCAAATCTTCAACCGAATTCCTCTTGACATGGCTGTTAACCACCTTTACTGACACCCGACGCTCCACTAGACCGACACCAGAAGTCGCTGCAGTAAGGCACCGTCATGAGTGTGCGATCTCGTTCTGTTGTAACTTGAGAGATCGCGCCAGGCGCCATCATATATAAGGTCTTACAAAACTAGCTGAAACTATTTTAAGGGGATGATCAGACCATCAATCTGAACCACTTTCTCTATGGGACGAATATCGAAATCGCGAAAAAAAAACAGCTGTCCCATACATTTGAGTCGAGTTATGATTTGCAGTTTTGTTTGGGACAGCTGATTTTTTTTTCGCGATTTCGATATTCGTCCCATAGAGAAAGTTGTTCAATTTGATGGTCAGATCATCCCCTTAAAATAGTTTCAGCTAATTTTGTTAGACCTTATATATATATATTTATGTGTGTTTGCGGATAACTTCGTCCTTTAAGGCGGTTGCAGAGGGGTCAATTTTATACAAAACTTTGACGCACAATACGCGTAGACGGTATTAATATAAGTAACTTTGTATATATGGAAAAATAGTTTAGAAAATCTAGATCCCGCGTAACAAATAACATTTGCAATTTATAAAATAATTACGAAGATATAAAGCTTTGAAAATTTTCATACAAAATTTTAAAAGCTTTATATCTTCGTAATTATATTATAAATTGCAAATGTTATTTGTTACGCGGCAACTAGATTTTCTAAACTATTTTTCCATATATAAAATATTACTTTTATTAATTCCGTCTACGCGTATTGTGCGTCAAGCTTTTGTATGGACTGAAACCACCTTAAGAACCGATTTTGATGATTTTTTTTTTGTTGGAAAGAAGATATTCCAAGGGTGGTATCATGATAAGGAAACCATGATCTGATGATGGCATCCCAGAGAAATCGTAGTGCGTTTGTTAATTTAAAGCACTAATATTAAATTGAACTAATTAATTCACCACTGAAAATTGTGAAATAAACAAAATTTTAACAAAAAATTAAAACCGCCTTAAAAAAAACTAGAAAGTTAAAAAATACTATTGCAGTCGATGACTTTTTCGTTTGCATCATAAGAACATTAATTTGTTTTATAGAAGTTGGTGTCAAGCCGGTACAATTCGCGAATTTATTCTTGTGTAAGTTTGTAAAAATTCCTACCATCGATATAAGTCATCGGCGTTAAGTTTTTTTTTATTTACTTGAACACTTCAACGCGTTCAGTTCAAATCAGTTTCGACTGTAAATTTACGAGGATGTCGAAAGTGTTTTATCGCATTTGGAGAGTTTCAAGTTCATACGTGAGACGGTGTGACTCTACTGCTAAACGTTTAGTATGATGGAAACTACTTGTCTCTCGCCTACCTATTATTTATAGAAAGTTGTAAATTAATTATGCGAAGTGATTATTGTGTATACAGGGTCCTTCTTAATAAGCTGACCCTTTCTTATGGCAATGATCAGACCATCGAACTGAACAACTTTCTCAATGAGACCAACATCGAAATAGCGAAAAAAATATCAGCTGTCCCATACCTTTGGCTCGAGTAACTCGGAAGTCCACAGGAAAGAGGTGAACTGACCGCTTTGCCGCGCTAAAAATGACGGAAAACTCTTCCTGTTTACGACCCATACACCGCCATATTTCACTGAACTGTATATTGTTCACTTGCACGACACTTTGTTACGCAAAACAAAACCAATTTTACGAACCAAATCTCACTATAAACAATAAAAATTCGACAAAATATGAGAACTCCAAACGTAGCTAACGAATCCCCGCCAAAAAAATCGTATAGGTAGGTATTGTAATTCTAAAATCCTTGCTAGGGAGTAACCATAGACGAAGAATTTTTCGTTACTTACCCTTTCTACAGGAGTAACTCAGATTTTTTTTCTGACGGAAGTAACGCTCAGTTTCCGCTATTTAAAAATACAAAACGTCAAACGTCAAAGAAGTTTTACTTCAATCGCGCTTAAAGATTACACGCACATACTTTTTTTTTCTTCTAAAAAGCAAACCAACCGTCCAGTATTACAGTGACCGTTCGAGAGTAGTACGCGAGTGATTGTTGGTAATGTCGTCTCAATAGCAACAACTACAATAAATTATTAGTGTTAAGTTAAGTTAACAGATATGTATTCCTCGTCTGTAAAATTATTAGTCATCTTCTCATTATCAGCTTTGATATTATTTCTACATATGCTCATGAGAGGATTTCAATTTCATGAGACAAGTTTAATGAGACAAAAAAAGTATAATGTTCAGAAATTATCTATTGTAGAACAGAGTAAATTGGTAATTACAGATCACGTTTCAATGAAGAATAAGTTCTTCTTCTATTCTATGAAGAAGAAAACCAAAAAGAAGAAGAATAAAAATAAACTGAAATATATTCTGCAGTGGTCGTCCCCATTTTGTACCCCATTTATCTTTATGGGTATAGGACAGCGAGGCTTTATTATTCGAAAATGTCCTCATATTAACTGTTATGTCACCTCAGATAGGAATTATCTTGGTGATTATACAAAGTTCGACGCTGTTGTTTTTCACGGTCCAGAGATAATTAATGTTGCAAAAGAAGATTTACCACACGCACGATCGCCTCATCAGAAATATGTTTTTGGATCCATGGAGTCTTCTGACAGCTATCCAATACGTTCCAAATTGTTTGATGGATTCTTCAACTGGACTTGGACGTATAAACTGAACTCAGATGTGTTGTGGGGCTATATGGCAATAAGAAATTCATCCGGCCACATAATAGGACCACACACAAATATGCACTGGATTAAATCAGAAGACATGGACCCGGTGAGTGACAATTTCAAACAAGCACTTGCAAGTAAAACGAAGACAGCAGCTTGGTTTACGTCAAATTGCGGTGCAAGCAAAAGAAACATATTGGTTCATAATCTCCAGGAGGCACTTCAAACAAATTATGGACGCACAATAGACATCTATGGGAAATGCGGTAATTTGACATGCTCCCGTAAAATTGACCATGTTTGTAATAGAATTATCCAAAATGACTATTACTTCTATTTATCGTTTGAGAATTCGTTCAGTGAGGACTATGTCACTGAAAAACTACTGCGTGCATTGCTAAATAATGCAATACCGATTGTCTATGGTGGTGCGAATTATTCAAGGTATTTAGAATTTGTAAGGAAAAATATACTGATAGCTCATAATCATAAGAGTATTTTATGTCTTTAACTGATTTTATAAAAAAAATATTATTGAAACTAGTTATCTCTAAGTAAAACCGACCGACATCATCCGTGCCACTTGCGTCGAAGACGTTAATATACTCAGGCGGGATACAAGTATTTTGGTCCGTAAGTTTGCGCAATATACAAAGATATACTCTCTCGTTCTGCATGGGTAGCATGCCACCGTGATACAGCGCTATCACACCTTCGATCTCTTTCTATTTGCGCGCGAACTAACAAGAAAAAATACGTGATACGGCTACTGTTATCTGTTAAAATGGCTACGATCAAAACAGAGTCGTCGGATCTACCTAACGAACGGTAGCCACAGCGGCATCGGCACCACGCGGGGATCAAAGATTTAGACAATGCCAGATGAGGTTATAATTGCCTTTTACGACAAGGTTGATGCTATTTTAGGTTCGCCACATACACACGGAATAAACCTGATTCGGAATTAGATTCCGGATGGAGTGTTGCCGCTTTCAGATACTTTTTTACCAGATCTAGCGATTTTTTGTTGCCTCAGGTGGTACTTTTTTAAGATTTACAGTCATATCAAACAAGTGATTTTTGAGCGTAGGCGTTAATGGAACGATACCGTATCGTGACGGTGCAGTTGCGACGTCGTTGCGGTATAGTTGCGATATCGCCTACGCTCAAAAATCGCTTGTGAGATAATGGTTTATACCATTTTGTATGCAGATTATGTCTAATGCTACTAACTATCGATAGTATTTTGATATAGTTGCATAATATTGAAATACAATTTACAGATCATCCTATTAACGTCATGACCTCATCACATGATAGTAATTATCATGTATAGAAATTGTTTGTCGTTAATTAGGCATTTCATTCATTTTGATTTTAGACATATTTTAGACAGCACTAAGTAATTTTTGTAACCATAGTTGACAACACTGAATCCTGAATCAGGATTCCGGATCCAATTCCGTATGTATGTGGGGGACCTTAAACTGGCTGTCAAACGGCATGTACTTAGTCTAAACTATTATAAAATTGTAGCAGAAAGTTTGTCTGTACATTGAAGATATTAACAAAAAAAAAGTATATTGTTTTTAGGTGTCCCTGATTCCATTTCACCAATTTTTGGATTTTTTGTCTGTCTGTTTGTTTGGGTGTTTGTTTGTTTGAACGAGCATCACGCAAAAACTACTGAACTGATTTTGATGAAATTTTTTTTGTTTGATAGCTTATTATCTGACTTAAAATCTGGTATATAATTTGTGCGGACAAAGTCGCGGGTTAACGCTCGTTACTTATATTTTTGCTTACAGATTCTTGCCAGATGGAAGCTATATCAATGCAGGAGATCAAGACGTACAAGAATTAGCAGCGAAAATGAATGAGCTGATAAATGATATTGATAAATACTCAGAGTATTTCAAGTGGCAAAAGTATTATTCGTATCATGGCAGAGAGACAGCTACAGAAACAAGTGATTATTGCAGCTTTTGTGCAATGCTAAACGATGAGGAAAAGTTTGAGAAGAAAACTGTTTATAAAGAATTTCGAAAATGGTGGAATCCTTTTTATAAATCGATACCGGAAGCAGCAGTAAACTTAAGGAACATTTGGTCCATAATAAGTTTTATATATGAATGGATTCCAAATTTTCTGCTCTGTCGATTGGTATATTCAAAATAAAGATGAATAATACCTCTTAAATATACGTTTCTTATTTTCGATAAGTTTAGAACATTATTTTTCAAAAATAAACTACACTACTTACTTAATAAACTGTTAAAATAATAATTTTACAGAAAAATTTATGTTTTAGTTGAAAAATATTTTGCAGTAAAGGCAACCACAAGATAATTTTTTAAACAAAATTTTCTTATCAAATTAAAGATTGAAAAATTTGTCTCGGGCGGGACTTGAACCCGCACTTCTTTTTCAATCTTTAATTTGATTCCAAATAGCACAACATGGCTGTAAAATGATTAAAAATCAATAATATTTGAAAATTTTCTTACTTTCACAGTTATAAAATTGTGACAACAAAACAACTTTAGTGTGTGTCCCTTATTATTATTACACTCAACATCGATAAATACAAAGAAGGACTCGGCTTGTTCAACTTTTGTGTGCTGTCCCTTATTATTATTACACTCAACATCGATAAATACAAAGAAGGACTCGGCTTGTTCAACTTTTGTGTGCTGTCCCTTATTATTATTACACTCAACATCGATGAATACAAAGAAGGACTCGGCTTGTTCAACTTTTGTGTGCTGTCCCTTATTATTATTACACTCAACAGCGATAAATAAAAAGAAGGACTCGGCTTGTTCAACTTTTGTGTGCTGTCCCTTATTATTATTACACTCAACATCGATAAATACAAAGAAGGACTCGGCTTGTTCAACTTTTGTGTGCTGTCCCTTATTATTATTACACTCAACATCGATAAATAAAAAGAAGGACTCGGCTTGTTCAACTTTTGTGTGCTGTCCCTTATTATTATTACACTCAACATCGATAAATACAAAGAAGGACTCGGCTTGTTCAACTTTTGTGTGCTGTCCCTTATTATTATTACACTCAACATCGATAAATACAAAGAAGGACTCGGCTTGTTCAACTTTTGTGTGCTGTCCCTTATTATTATCACACTCAACATCGATAAATATAAAGAAAGACTCGGCTTGTTCAACTTTTGTGTGCTGTCCCTTATTATTATTACACTCAACATCGATAAATACAAAGAAGGACTCGGCTTGTTCAACTTTTGTGTGCTGTCCCTTATTATTATCATACTCAACATCGATAAATATAAAGAAAGACTCGGCTTGTTCAACTTTTGTGTCCCGTCCCTTATTATTATTACACTCAACATCGATAAATTCAAAGAAGGACTCAGCTTGTTCCTGTAGAAACTGCTTCAGCCGCCGACAGGGGTGAGGGGGGTGTCAGTAGACATAAACCATCTACAGCAGTCAGTACAGCTCTTTAGTAGATTCTACAAAAAAACGATCAAACGATTCGTCAATGATACTCTTTCTTATACTTTGGTAGAGTTTAGCATTAAGAATCATAATATATTATATCACTTATAATATACTCGAAAATCAATTTCACTTATAAAGTGAAATTGATGTCATTAGCATCCTTTTAATCTAAGAGTCTACCCATCGAACTGAACAACTTTTACTATGGCAGCAAACCGATCGGAGCAAAAAAAAAATCAGCTGTTGCATACATTTGAGTCGCGAACTCGCGCGTTAGTATGGAACAGCTGATTTTTTATTTGCTAAAAGTTGTTCAGTTTGATGGATAGACTCTTAGTATAGAAAATACCTTTGCCAGTTTCCATATCCCTCACTCCGGATGATATTATTTCATCGTGTCGAAATTTTCAGGGGTGGTTCAAGACCATCAAACTGAACAACTTTTACTATGGGAGCAAACCTGAAATCGCAAAAAAATATCTGCAGTCTCATACATTAGAGACGAGTAGGCATTGCAGTTTAGTATGGAACAGCAGATTTTTTTGACGGTCTTTATCTGAGAATTGACAAAAACCGATATCAAATGAGAGTAGCAACAAGTTTAGTAACAGTATACTACGGGGCTATTTGATCTACCACAATGCAAAGAAAATAAGTGAAAATGTTAACAATGAAAACCATAAAACTGGTGAGTTATTATTATCGTACAGGAGTTTTATTTATAAACTCACTGTAAATGTACTGTTATAAGATTCAGCCTGACCATTTTATTAAATCACAATTTCTCTCTTATATCTCCTACCTATTATAACATTCCAAAATGCAGGAGTCTGCTACCTATTTATGTATTTACTTAAAGATGTAATTAACGCAAATTAATTATGCGTAGTGTGATATTATATTAGTAGAGTACTGTCAAACTATCTTAATTTTTATTGATTTGGTAGTTAAGAACGAATAATGAGGAATACTTACTGAATTTGTTTCAGGGTTCCGTACCTCAAATGGAAAAAAGACCCCTTTTTATCACGAACGATTCCGGTATCAAGTTGAAATTATACCTTTGATACTCGCAAATCAAGAACTTTATTAGGGTACCTACTTCCCGTTGACCCAGAATCACTAAATTTGGCAAAAAGCAAGTTTCTCAACTTAAGTAAAGGAATAAATCCGAAAATCGTTACAAAGCGCCCGAACGCGCCACCTACCTAATAAGGTATAATTTGGATAGGTATATATAGTACGAGCGATAACCTGCGACTTTGTCCGCACAAATTATATACCAGATTGTAAGTCAGATAATAAGCTATAAAACAAAAAAAGTTTTATCAAAATCGGTTCAGTAGTTTTTGCGTGATGCTCATCAAACAAACAAACACCCAAACAAACATACAAACAAACACACAAACAAACAGACAGACAAAAAATCCAAAAATTGGTGAAATGGAATCAGGGACACCTAAAAACCATATCGTAACTTTTTTTTGTTAATATCTTCAATGTACAGACAAACTTTCTTCTACAGTTTTATAATAGTCTAGATAATAACCAATTAAAGTCAATGAAATTAAAAAAAACACGATCTAGATACTAATCTCTGTGCTTGTGGTCTGTCAGATTTCTGTTAAAAAAATATACTTACAGTTTCAATGCTAGGATTAATAACTTAAGATTTGTACGGAAATCTTTGAGCCACTGTAACTTTCAAACTATACATTTTAACGAAAATTTCTCAGTCCACAGGCTCAGAGGTTATTAGTTTCAAAATTGTGTTTAAAAATTTAATTGACTTCAATTTATTAATATCCAAAATATAATAAAACTTAGTTTGTATGGAGCGCGCTAACGGTTATATCCTCTTAAGTTTGTACGGAACCCTGAGGGCGCTAGTCCGACTCGCACTTGGCCATTTTTTTTCTTTCTACATAGCAAGCCATCCGTTCAGTACAATTAGTGAACGTTCAAGGATAGTACACGCGAGTGATTTTAATGTATCCACAAATACAATAAATTATTAATTTATTAGTGACACCCAGTGAGATAAATTAACAGAAAAATGAATTTCTCGTCTGTAAAATTATTATCAGCTGTAATATTATTTCTCCACATGTCAAATGGAGAATATAAATTTCATCAGACAAGTTTAATAAAACAAAAAACGAATAAAAATCCGAATTTATCGATTGTAGGACACAGTAAATTAAAAATGTCAGACCAAGCATCTACGAAGAAGGGAATACAGAAAAATACAATAAAATACATTCTGCAGTGGTCGTCACCAACACTTGAACCATTTACCTCTATGGGTAAAGGACAGCTAGGCTTTATTAATCGAAAATGTCCTCATACGAACTGTTTTGTCACCTCAGATAGGAATTATCTTGGTGATTATACAAAGTTCGACGCTGTTGTTTTTCATAGTCGAGAGATAGTTAATGCAAAAATAGAAGATTTACCTAACAAACGATCACCGCATCAGAAATATGTTTTTGGATCCATGGAGTCATCTGAAAACTTTCCAATATGTTCCATATTGTTTGATGGATTCTTCAACTGGACTTGGACGTATAAATTGAACTCAGATTTGTTATGGGGCTATCTAGCAATAAAAAAATCATCTGGTCACGTAATAGGACCAAATAAAGATATAGACTGGATTCCATTTGAAGACATGGAACCAGTGAGTGATAATTTCAAAAAAACACTTTCTAGTAAAACAAAGACGGCGGTTTGGTTTGTGTCAAATTGCTATTCCATCAAGAGGAACCAACTAGTTTATTACCTCGCCAAAGAACTTGAAACAAATTATGGACTCACAATAGACGTATATGGTAAATGCACTAATATAACATGCTCCCGTAAAAAACAACATGTTTGTAATAAAATAATTCAAAATGACTATTACTTCTATTTATCGTTTGAGAATTCGTTCAGTGAGGACTATGTCACTGAAAAACTACTGCGTGCATTGCAAAATAATGCAGTACCGATTGTCTATGGGGGTGCGAATTATTCAAGGTACTTATGTATACAGGGTGAAATTGATATCATTCGCATCCTTTTAAACTAAGAGTCTACCCATCAAACTGAACAACTTTCACTATGGGAGCAAATAGACTGGAGCAAAAAAAAAAATTTGCTGTTCCATACTAAACTGCAATGCCTACTCGACACAAATGTATGCAAGACCATTTTTTTTTCTCCGATCGGTTTGCTCCCATAGTAAAAGTTGTTCAGTTTGATGAGTTGACTCGTAGTTTAAAAGGATGCTAATGATATCAATTTCACCCTGTATAGAATTTGCAAAAAAAATATATAGTGATAGCTCATTAGTGAACCGATTTAATTTTCAAGTAGGTAATACAGGGTGTAAGGAAAAGTATCATTAACTACCACATGACTGATGCTGATCACATACTCTACCCATCAAACTGACCAACTTTTACTATGGGAGCAAACCGACCGGAACAAAAGAAATCAGCTGTTACACACATTTTAGTCGAGTAGGTATTGGAGTTTAGTATGGGACAGCAGTTTTTTTTTTTGCTCCGATCGGCTTCCTCCCATAGTAAAAGTTGTTCAGTTTGAAGGGTAGATCATGTCTTGTGGTTTAAAGTTAATGATACTTTTCCTTATATCCTGTATAATATAGGTAGGTACTTAATAAACACTGGCAATATTTACATTACCTACAAAGTATCGGGCATATTTGGGGCATAGTATAAAATATGTAGCTAAGTAATGTAGGTACTTTCTTTATTGTGATCAAAAAATATATTTCGTAATCGGGTATTATTGTCTACATGAAAGAAATGGGTACTTTAGTTTGATGCTATCTATAAAAATAGTTAAAATAACGCTAATCTGACATTTTCAGTTTTTTAGCTTGAATACTATTTTTGATACCTGCGGCCGTAGTATGGCAGCTTGTAATAGCGCTATCGCACTAAGGTGCATTTATTTTCGTGTTAACGAACGAAATAAGATGCGTGATTAATCATTATCGCGCGCATAATGCCTCGGCCGCTCGGCTGGATAAACTTTACGACCAGGAAAATAATTCCGCTCGTCAATCTTCGTTTGCGCAGAGCAGTGCGAAATCGGGTATTCTCTTCTCTATCTCGCTCCAACTCGAATATCAGACTATGAATGCTTCGGCAGCGAAAAGAGCTCGAAAGCAATAAGCCAGTAGCGGCAAGGTGTCCTTGATTGGTCAATATAATTTCCCGCGCTTTTATAATTTGTCAACTGCACAGGTACATCGGTGAGACTTATAAACGTGGTACTACTGTATCTATCTATGTATAATGTCACGCCTCTTAAAAAAGCATGTTGTTTGATAAGTAATAACGAATTAGACGTCTTACTACCGATTTTAGTACAATTCTGAAACAAAGCATGCGCTTACGAAGCTGAAACAAATACCAAAGATCGTTTACACTAGCAATTTCTTAGATTTTATTTATTTTGACTACGACAACTGCTTATTTACAAACGCAATCCGGTCCGGCAAGTGCGTCCGGTCTAACTGACCGGACGCACTCAGGCCGAGCGCACACAACAATCTTTTTGCCCGCGAGCTGTTTACTTGAACGAAGCTGTTTATTACTAAATATTAATAACCATGGCTAAGAACATGAACTGGACTCTGCATACTGTAGATCACAAAATAAGTCAGTAAGCTTAGAGAAAATTTTCGGCGGCTGCCCGTTGAGCTTGAGGCAAATTTTCAGTATTTTGTACTTTTCCTATTTGCCTACATTATTATATATTATATCAGCCGTCGCTGTCCCATTGTTGGGCAAAGGCCAGGCATTTTCGGTGCATCTTTCAACTTTTTTTTTTTTTTTTTTTTGCCTCCATACAAATATTTTTCTTTAAATGTTTTCCCACGCCATCTGTCGTGACAGTACTAAGCAATATCACGCTGCCATACTACAGCTGTAGGTAAGTATTTACGTCCGTAAGTTTGCACGATAAACGTAGATACACTCTATCGTAACTGTTTTTTTTATTACGTATGGATTATGATATCCTCCTGTATCTGTTAGAACGGGAAACGGCTACGATCAGGAATTATCGTCTTCATATATTGCACAAACTATTAATAAGAGGGGTTTGTAATAAATTATAATTAAGAGGGGGGAAAGTAGCGCTTTTGCTTCGGAGACGGCTGTCGTCACTTGTCTTCCCACTCACGCTGCTACAGTTACTCATGCCTTCTCGCTCGCACCACGCCGCGCGCCTTATGGTGTTATGAAAATCATTGCATAACCTGTGGCGACACGTTCCACGCCTACTCTGCACTTCTAACCCCTCTTATAATGTTCTGTGATACATTGACTCTGAAAGGCAGCCACACATTGTGGGTATCAAAGACTTTTCGAACTCACAGGTCAACCAACGTCGTTTATCTAGGTGTCCTATGGTTAACTTGGTGATGTTAACAATGCCTGATTTGATGAATTGCATTTTACGATTAGGTTCGCTTGCAGGTGTCTGGACAAGAAGGGCAGGATACAAGGTGGACCATATACAGGGTGTGTAACAAAACACCATAGTAATACTTAAGCCAGCCTATAAGCTGGCCATTTCTGCTGAAGAACTGACAATTGATGGGGTGTCAGAGTTCTAGAGTGGAGACCATGAACTGGCAGGCGTAGTGTGGGACGCCCTGGTGCCCGCTGGACAGACGACCTAAAAAGGTAGCGGGGAGCGACTGGATGAGGAAGGCTGAGGACAGAGTCTTGTGGCGCGCCTTAAGAGAGGCCTATGTTCAGCAGTGGACTATGACAGGCTGATGATGATGAGGAATACTTAAGGAGATGCTTCAGCCATCAAACTGAACAACTTTTAGAGTTAAGCTCGCCTTTGTACATCACGACTTACTGTAATTTTTTTCATAATTATGTTTTTGTGTACAATAAAGAATCTAAGAAAAAGTTCTCAACACTGTGAAAGCACTGTAGAGCCAAAATCAAGAAAAAATAAAAAAATCTGCTGTCCCATAAAAAGCTGCACTAGGGGTACCGATTTGACCAAAATGTGTGTAACAGCAGATTTTTTTTATTTTTACTCGTTGGCTCCATAGTACAAGTTGTTCAGTTTGATGGTATAAACAGTCGCCTTAGTATTATTAGGGTGTTTTGTTACACCCTGTATACTGTATAGTCGTGGCTGCACGCGAACAGAGCTTATGAACGCTGCAGCCGTGTAGCAAAAATACTGAGCTAGAAAAATTTAGAATGACATGCCATCAACTCAATAGAAGAAGATCACTATTTTATTATTTGGTTATAAGGGCTTGGTCGATGACCAAATAGTTACTGCGACCTGGACAGATCTATTGTAGCTGTCACCCTAGACCTAAAGGTCATTTCCTAGGCCCACGGACTTCATGAACCGTGTTATGCTTTTGGAGGGGAGGTCCCTAATGTCATTAGGTGTTATTATGTATCCACCTAGATGGCGACTACTGCTGTGAATGAGCACTTCGCATTCGCAGAGGAGGTGTATGGGCGTTTCCTCGGCTTCACAGCAGAATCTGCAAGTGGGTGAATCTACAAGCCCCATTCTGTGTAGGTGTTTGTTTAACTTGCAGTGTCCTGTTAAGGCTCGTACTAAGAGCCTTAAGTCGTTGCGGTTTGAATTGATGGCATCCGAGGTATGTCTGTTTAAAAAGCCGGTCACAAGTACTTTCGCATGCCTCAGTGATGAAGAAGATCACTAGGTTGGGTGCTATCTTAAGCTGGCCATCACACGACATGTAGTAACTTACCTATATTTTTGCTTACAGATTCATGCCAGATGGAAGCTATATAAATGCAGGAAATCAAGACGTACAAAAATTAGCAGCGAAAATGAATGAGCTGATAAATGATATTGATAAATATTCAGAGTATTTCAAATGGAAAAAGTATTATTCGTATCACGGCAGAGATACAGCTACAGAAACAAGTGATTTTTGCAGCTTTTGTGCAATGCTAAACGATGAGGAAAAGGTTAAGAAGAAAACTGTTTATAAAAAGTTTCGTAGGTGGTGGAATCCTTTCGGTAAATGTCAGAATCCCATCACCCCACTTGTTCCTGATCCTAAATCAACGTCATAAATGGTAGGTCTTGTTCTTAGGAAAAATGCAGTTCTTTAAAACGACACAATGTACATACTACCATATAATTTCATTGCTACCATGACGGTCAGGGTTGAAATAAAATTAGATTACCTAAAGGTTTCACAATTTAATTTAGGATTATACAGGGTGTAAAATTAAATGGGACACTTACTTAAAGGGGTGCTTCTGACCATCAATCTGAACAACTTTCTCTATGGGAATATACTTTTCTTTCAATATCGAAATCGCGAAAAAAAATCTGCTGTCCCATACATTTAAGTCGAGTTAGCTTTGCAGTTCATACATTCATAGATTCTTTATTGAACACAAAAACATAATAATGAAAAAATTACAGTTAGCCGTAGTTCTATCTATAAATTTCAGTAAGTCACAGTTTTGTATGGGACAGAGGATTTGTTTTCGCGATTTCATTGTTGGTCCCATAAGAAAAGTTGTTCAGTTTGATGGTCTGAAGCACTCCTTTAAGTAACTGTTCCATTTAATTTTACATCCGGTATAATTCGAAGTGAAAATTGGGATCATGCAACATTCATTACAATTAGAATAGAAAAAAATAGAAAAGGGGTATTTTTGTAACACCCTGTATAAAAATAGTCGTACGTAATAACCCGATTTTTTTTCTGTTTGTCTGTTTGTTTGTGCACGCATCAATTAAACACTACTGAACCGGTTTGATGGGGTTTTCACAGAAGCATAGGGCTAGCTTTGGAATAACATTTTAGCAAAGCGGCGATTCATGACCCGCAAAATTACATCACGGCTAGCGTATTTAAGTCATATCGAAGAACGCGGAGCACTGATACAATGCGGCGGACATTCAATCTGCCATTGTACGTTCCAGCTAAATGTCGACCCGCCTAAATACAAAATGGCTCTATTCTTTCAAACGGTTAGCCGTTATGTAATGCGGCGTATTTTGCATTTCCACTGTGACATATTGCTCTAAAATACCAAAATATACAAATTATAACTTCATTTTACATCAAGTTGATATTGATATCAAATATTTTACCTCTTTTTCAAAATTTATTTCCTCTGGTCCATTGTCTTTGTGTCACTTCGTGTGATTGTAATTGAATAAAACCAAAATAAAATGAAAGTGACAACAAGTTTAGTAACAGTATTGTACTAATGAGTTATTTATATCTACCACATGAATGTAAAGAAAATAGTGAAAATGTTATCAATGACATTGTCATGCAATATAGCCCATGATTAATTTTATTTTTAAGCCCACAGTTGAAAATATTTCCATAATAGATTCAGCCTACGCATTTTAGAGTTTTATTTATAAACCCACAGTTGAAAATATTTATATAATAGATTCAGCCTAAGCATTTTATAAAAAAAAATAATCTGTTACAACGCCATACTTTTAGTGCAGTGTCACATAACCACTTTTTATTAAATGAAAACACCTCATTAAGTTTGTACGGAACCCTGAGTCAGCGAGTCCGACTTGCACTTGGCCAGTTTTATCTTCTTCTAAATAGCATGCCATCCGTCCAGTAATATATTGACCGGTACGAGAGTAGTACACGCGAGTGATTGAAAAGTAGCCTCATCTACACAACATACATTATTTTTATTAGTGACACCAGTGACAGAACTAGTTAACAGATATGAATTCCTCGTCTTTAAGATTATTAGTCATCATCTCATTATCAGATGTGATATTATTTCTACACATGTCTGTGAGTGGATTTCAATTTCATCAGACAAGTTTAATGAGCGAATATAAGTATAAAGTTCAAAATTTATCGATTGTAGGACTGAGTAAATTGGAAATTCCTGATCAAGCTTTTGTGAAGAAGAATTCAAAGAAGAAAAATAAAATAAAGTACGTTCTGCAGTGGTCATCACCAAACAATGAGCCATTTACCTTCATGGGTATAGGACAGCTAGGCTTTATTATTCGAAAATGTCCTCATACGAACTGTTTTGTCACCTCAGATAGGAACTATCTTGGTGATTATACAAAGTTCGACGCTATTGTGTTTCATGGTCCAGAGATAGTTAATGCAAAAAAAGAAGATTTACCTAAAAAACGATCACCGCATCAGAAATATGTTTTTGGATCTATGGAGTCGTCTGACAACTATCCAATATGTTCCCAATTATTTGATGGATTCTTCAACTGGACTTGGACGTATAAACTGAACTCAGATTTGGTATGGGGCTATCTAGCAATAAAAAATTCATCTGGCCACGTAATAGGACCATACACAAATATGCACTGGATTAAATCTGAAAATATGGAGCCAGTGAGTGATAATTTCAAAAAAACACTTTCACAGAAAACTAAGATTGCAGCTTGGTTTTCGTCAAATTGCAATCCCAGCAAGAGGAATCGACTGGTTCATTACCTCGCAAAAACACTTAAAACAAATTATGGACTTACTATAGACATCTATGGTCAATGCGGTAATATGACGTGCTCCCGTAAAAAACAACATGTTTGTAATAGAATTATTAAAAATGACTATTGCTTCTATTTATCGTTTGAGAATTCGTTCAGTGAGGACTATGTCACCGAAAAATTACTCCCTGCATTACAAAATAATGCAATACCAATTGTCTATGGTGGTGCGAATTATTCAAGGTATGTATATTTTCAAGGAAACATTTTCATAAGTGAATCGAGTTAATCTTCAAGTAATATAGGTACACTGGCTATAGGTATTTATCTCACCAACAAAGTATTGGGCATGCAATAAAACATGTCCAGGTAATGTGCATTTCTTTGTTGTTGTCAAAAAATATATTTTGTAATTAGTATTTGCCTATATGAAACATAAATAGGTACCTAATATACTCATAGAGATAGTAAGTACTGATATCTATGAATATACTTTATTCTTACAAACTCTCAAACAAAGCTCGTGTTTACTAAGCTGAAACAATACCAATGATCGTTTAGAATAAAGATTTCTCAGACATGATTTATTTTGAATACAACTGCTTATTTACAAAAACAATCAGTGAAGCCGTAACTTGGTGTGGTTGGCACTGCCTGATGGGATTATTGGCGTTTGACGACTAGGTTCGCATGCAGGTATCTTCTGGACCCGAAGGGAAGGATACAGGTGTCCGGATAGGAACAACAGGATACAAGATGGGTCATAGTCATGGCTGCACGCATTTAGAGCTTATGATGGACGCTGCCGGTCGTGAAATCCATGTGGCAAAATATTAGGCTGGAAAAATTTTGAATGAAATGCCAACGTCTTGATAAAAGAAAGACGACTAGGTTGGGTTTATTTTAAGCCGGCCACCCATAGATATATTATATAGAACTCATCATCATCATTGGCCTTTCCATCTAGCGTCTTGGCGGCACTTACGCTCGTGACTAAAAAGCCCGATACGAAAGCGACAGGTACGGCCGCATGTATGGCAAGTAAAATTAGAGTTTGCTGTGTCAGTTGGGTTTGCATGTCGATCATGCCTCCTTTCCCGCTTTTCAGCCAAGGAAGCAAATCACGCCCTATCGTGCTCAGCTCTCCCTTACGCTTAATGTTTCCTTCATAAGTCGCGGTTCTCAGCGAGATCCTCCCAGCTGCTGGTGTCGATTGAGAACGTGGACATGTCTCGCTTTACGTAGTCCTTGAAGCGGAGACGCGGTCTCCCGACACTTCTCTTGGCATGTTCTAATTGACTTATAAGGATGATTATATAGAACTCAACTACATGTATATAAGGTCTAACAAAATTAGTTGAAACTATTTTTAGGGGATGATCGGACCATCAAACTGAACAACTTTCTCTATGGGACCGATATTGAAATCGCGAAAAAAAGTCAGATGTTCCATACAAACCTACTCCACCTAAATGTATGGGACAGTAGATTTTTTTTCGCGGTTTCAATATTGGTCCCATAGAGAAAGTTGTTCAGTTTGATGGTCTGATGATCCCCTTAAAATAGTTTCACCTAATTTTGTTAGACCTTATATAGAACTCAACTACATACACAATCAACGCTACAAAAATAGCAGATTCAAAAGAGCTTAGTAGCTCTTTTGAATCTGCTATTTAGTACTAGCTGCTATAGCTCTGCGATGCTGTAGCTCTTTTTGTACTAGCTGATAGTAATCATACCAAATACGACTAAAGTTTATAAATCAAAAACAATGTATTCGTGCCACCCAACAGCATGCATACGTGTAGGTAGATTCGGACAAAAATTTGCAAAGGTTTTGTATGAGACTTGTTTGGAGTTTATATGTGGCCATCATACGCCATGTAGTAACTTATATTTTTGCTTACAGATTCATGCCAGATGGAAGCTACATAAATGCAAAAGATCAAGACGTACAAAGATTAGCAGCGATAATGATTGAACTGATAAATGATATTGATAAATATTCAGAGTATTTCAAATGGAAAAAGTATTATTCGTATCACGGCAGAGATAGGGCGGTAGAAACAAGTGATTATTGCAACTTTTGTGCAATGCTAAACGATGAGGAAAGGATAAAGAAGAAAATGGTTTATAAAAAGTTTCGAAGGTGGTGGAATCCCATTGGTAAATGTCCGAAACCCCTTCGTTCATTTATTCCTGATCCTGAACCAACTTTTTACCTATATTAAATGTTAACGAATTTCACATCATTATACAGGGTGAAATTGATATCATTAGCATCCTTTTAAACTAAGGGTACGGGGCGGGCTATTTGATTAATGTTTATTAATTTTAAGTTATTTTTATTTATAATTAATTGGTTTGATGGTCTTTAAACTAAGAGTCTACCCATCAAACTGAACAACTTTCACTATGGGAGCAAACAGATTAGAGCAAAAAAATAATCAGCTGTTGCATACATTTGAGTCGAGTAGGCATTGTTGTTTCGTATGGAACAGCTGATTATATTTTTGCTCCGATCGGTTTGCTCCAATAGTGAAAGTTGTTCAGTTTGATGGGGAGACTCTTAGTTTAAAAGGATGCTAATGATATCAATTTCACCCTGTAGAGCTGAAGGTGCGGTATTCTATCCAAGAAAAATGGGTACGAAAAAAAATCGTCATTTGGAAGACTGGGACAATGATGTTCTTTTTAAAGGACGCTATGTAAATATTACCATGACTATCAAGGTTGAAATAAAATACTTAGAAATGTTTTTTAAAAGAAAATTGGCTTCATTATTACATTCTAAGCACTTAAATGTGTTGTGGGCTGATAACGTTAGGGTTAAAAGCTCCAAAAAACAAAAAAGATTTAAAAAAAGGAAAAAACAAATTTCTATCTGGGTGAATTTTTCTTATAATAATTTTGTTTCATCACAGGAATATAATAATAATAATAATAATAATAATATTTATTAATCCACAAAAAGCCATTTTACAGACGGATTTGTAATAAAATAATGAAGCACTAAATGTTAGAATAGTAGGCTAGGAGTATTGGTAGGTACAACTGATGCCATGAAAGGTAGGAATTACCTGCCTGAGCTATTGACATCAGTTACAACTGTAAAACTTATTGCAAATTAAATGTACAATGTACTTGTAAGATGTGTGGTTTGTATGGGTGTGTGAATATGTAGGGGTGTGTTTATGTGTTTATGTAGGGGCGTGTGTTTATGTGGAGGTGTGTGTGCGTGTATGAAAGAGAGGGAGAGAGAGAGAGAGGGAGAGAAAGAGAGAGAGGGAGAGAGAGAGAGAGAGAGAGAGAGAGAGAGAGAGAGGGAGAGAGACATTATTCGGGGGGGAGAAGAAGATTTTCTGTTTCGTTGTAGGATAGATTTTGTAACCACGTTTTTAAGGAAATTTTGCATAGTCTATTATTAAGAGTGTGTATGTTTAATATGCGATGTATGCTGTTATATAGGAATGGGCCAAGAAAACAGAAGAATCTATGACTGAAAGTTGTGTTGTATTGAACGGAACGTGCGATTAGGTGGTTTCTTTTTGGAGCATTATTGGTGTTGTGTGGAGTCACAGAATGTTGGAGAAGGACAGTATGCAGAATGAAAAGCTGACGGACTGTGAGCACTTCACAGTACTCATAGAGCGATTTCGTAGGAAACAGTCTGGGCTTGAAGGTGGCAACTTTTAGTAATGCACGTTGGGCACGCTCGATTTTCACAAAGTGGGTTTTTGGCGCACCACCCCACGTGGTGTTGCAATAAATAAGTATTGACTGGCAGAGGGCTATGTATACCATTTTTAGAGTGGAGGGGTCGGCAACATGGCGTAAGTGTTTGAAAACAAATATTAATTTACGGACTCTATTAGCTAGGAGATTGATATAGGGTTTGAAAGATAGGTTGCTGTCGATAAGGATTCCGAGATATTTAATCTGGTTAGTTTTTTGCAACGACGGACAATTACATGGTATGTTTAAGTCGTGGAGGGTATGAGCTGTAATTTTGAATGTTGCGTGATCCGGTAAGTGGCGATTTATTATAGAAAAGGTCATGTATTTGGTTTTATCTACATTTAACGTAAGTAGGTTTTGATTGAGCCAGGCAGAGACGATATTAAAGCCATTTTGGGCAGAGAGGAACACTTCATCCCACGATTTTCCAGAGAAATATAAGACTGTGTCATCAGCAAAAGATATTATGTTACAATTTGCAATTTGAAGTTTACATAAGTCATTGATGTAAGTTAAAAACAGACTGGGGCCTAATATGCTACCTTGGGGCACTCCGTAATTTATAGGAATATCATCGCTTAAGTTGCCATCTACTGTTACACGTTGTGTTCTAGCATTCAAGTAATTCCGGAAGAGTTCTAATTGAGTATCGCGGATACCAAGGGATTCTAGTTTTTTGAGTAGGATATTAGAAGACACTGTGTCAAATGCCTTGCTTAAATCTAGGAAAATAGCCAGGGATTTTTTCTTATTATCTAGATCTAGTGCTATGTTATTTACAAGATTTTGAACGGCTTGGGTAGTAGATTTACCCACACGGAAACCAAATTGTTTACTACTAAGTAGATTATTGCTCTCTAGGTAGTTGATTAGCCGGTTATTTATTAGACGTTCGAGGATTTTAGATAAGGATGGTAATACCGAAATGGGGCGGTAATTGTTAACCTGTTTGCGATCTCCAGATTTAAAAATAGGATGGACAAGTGCTTTCTTAAATGAATTTGGAAATATACCAGAGGAAAGAGATAAGTTACAGATGTGAGTAAGAGACGGATTTATGAGGTCACTGTAAGCTTTAATGAATTTTGTGGAAATTCCATCCCATCCTACAGCACAGTCATGTCTGAGAGATTTAATAATTATTTGTTATAATAAACATAAAATGTGTCCCTTTACTTAGACAGGTAACTAGTTTGTAATCGTAACACATTTCAATTTCAATTTCAATTTATTTATTTGTGAATCACAGGTAATAAAGGTGTTACAAAAATGTTGCTTCCTTTGTGTTCTGCCAGAAGGCATACATACACTTGGTATATACTATATATCGCCCATGAAGACTTTTTGCACCGATTTTTTGCCGCGATGCCATCGCTGCGCTGTCCGAGTAACCCACACCCCACGCAGACACGATTCTGTATCAGCTACCGCTACAGCCCACCACCACTTTTTATTTTCCCCGATGTAACCCGATTCAGTCGCGTGTTTATATGAATACAGATAGCGATGCTGACGTGATTCTGCATCACGACGGACACACGAGTTTTAACAATTCAGTAGCGCTGTAGCGCGACTCTATCTCTTCTGTCGCGCGTTGCAAATGCGACAAGCAATGCATGATCACAAATCAAGCCACTGCATCGCTACAAAAAGTCGTCGTGTGCAATGACCCTTATTTTGAAACCAAGACAAAAGACAAATACCTTTAGGAAATTAGGTTAGAACTGGCGTACGTGCTTATCTCTTGCCAGACGATCTGACTATGACCCCGTGCAGTGATAAAGATCCGCTTCAGCTCTCACATACAACACATTTTCACCACCTTATTTATCTATGGAGTATTAAGAAACTATACTCTACCTACTAAGTCCTTGCAGTTGTAACGAGAGTAACTTTTAAGATGGAATGAGAATGACGTCAAATCATCCAGTACTGCGAGTTTAAGTGTTTAGTTAAGTGTGTGTTTAATGTTTGAATGGTTGAACGGATTTGAATACAATTTAGCTCACAGATCGAATATTTCCTGGAATATAATATCATAGCATAGAATACTTTTTCAAACGCCTGGTTCACACAACAAAGAACCAGCAATTAACTGGTAATTTGCAGAGAAACACAAAAAAATTTTTTTTAAAGAATAATTTTATATTTACACAGTACATTAATAAATACTTAAGTTCTATTTAAACATTGAATGCAACCATTTCATGTTCATAAAGTCCTGTAGGTACACAAAGAACGTAAATTATAATGTGAGTTCCTACCCAGCTCGTTTCCCGATACTTGAAAGACTAAGCTCGGCTTTGTGGTCATGAAAAATCGATGTGAAACATTTCTGTGAGACGACGCGCACGTTGAAAGATTGAGAGGAAGAAAACCGTTCTCGTCATTCTTTTTAGTCACGTGCTTTGACTGTAACGAACTTATCTCTTATTTAAAGTAGATAATATGCGGATTTTCACACTGGATAAAATTTAGTTAATTAACTTAATTATTTTTAAGTGAAAGGTGTTTATAAAACTCTGGCACAGTACCGATTGATTTTGTGTTATTACCGCGTCGCACAATGAAACTTATATAATTGGATTAGGGCATATATAAACAAACACAACATTTTGTATAACAAAATGTCCCAAAGTATCATGTTATGGAGATATTTGAACATACAGATTGCCAATTTACTCCATTTCAGGACACTATGTTATATGAAATTTATTTATTTTTCGTTTATATGTCCCGTCCAAATAAGTACCTTTAATACCTATTTAAGTTTTACTGTGCAAGCCTTCATACAAAAACTTACAAATTCCTGTGATATTCTATATAGGATGTTAACTTAAAGGTCCTTTAAATTCAGACCTTCAAACTGTTGAACATCAATCAGTAAATCAATCAATTATACTTTATTTGACACCAAAAAACATAGTATACAGAGAGAAAACAATCAGGAAATACAAAAGGCACAAAAATAGGCGGTCTTATCGCTAAATATCACAAGCACATCTTTGGAACCAACTAAGAAATTGCGAAAAAAAATCAACTGTTTCATGCTTTTTGGTCGAGTAGTTATCTATTGGCATTTTCTATACTTAGAACAGTTGATTTTTTCGCGATTTAGATATTGGCTGCATTGTGAAAGTTTGATGGTCTGTACACCCCGTAGGTATACCTATTAAATAATACTATCTTAAGAATGTCTCGGAATGTCTTAGAGAATTATAATTGCTATTTCAAGTGGACTGCCAAAGATTTTTTTCGGTCGCTCCGACTTCGGACTGCATTAAATGATATATGATAGTTAAAGCCGTCAACAGGTGGCGCTACTAAGATCGTGAGGCAGTTGCTTGTCTGTAATTATTGTTTTGCGTTACTTGAATCATTATTATGTGGTCCTCGTTGACTGAGAGATTTCTAGTTGCCGCATAAATTTCGCCTATATTCTGCAAATTATTCAAATTTCACTAACAGAACCCAAACTCTGGCTAGTGTGACAGAAAGTGCGCCCGTCGACACTTATAATGATAGTAGGCATAATGCTAGCCTCGAGATTGAAGCATTTAGGTTTCCTCACGATGTTTTCTATCACCGAAAAAATTTACATTGTCATCTGACTGACATTTAACGATGGTGGTGTAGTGTATAGCCAATGGATAAACTGTTCAATATTTTACACAAGATAATTATGTTACCTTGATAGAAAATGTGCCGCCATCATGCACAAGCACATAGTAGGTATTGTTTCACGCGGATTATTGAAAGTCATCCTAATTAGGTCTTTTTCGAGTCTTCACTCTGCGCGCGCTAGTAACATGTATACAGGGTGAAATTTATATCATTAGCATCCTTTTAAACTAAGACTCTAATACCCATCGAACTGAACAACTTTTACTATGGCAGTAAACCGATCGGAGCAAAATAAAATCAGCTGTTGCATACATTTGAGTCGCGAACTCGCGCGTCGACATTGCAGTTTAGTATGGAACAGCTGATTTTCTATTTGCTCCGATCGGTTTGCTCCCATATTAAAAGTTGTTTAGTTTGATGGGTAGACTCTTAGTTTAAAAGGATGCTAATGATATCAATTTCACCCTGTTTAATATTATTGGTTCACTACTAATAAATACACAATATATATTCAATAATAATAGTGCTATAATGCTATAATTAGTGCTATAATAATAGCACTGAAAATGTTAGTTTGTTGTTCATAAATGAATATTGACTGCACAAAAAGTCGATCCATTCATAGTATCAGAACGTGTTTCACGTTATAATTATAACCATCGTAATCCTAATAATGAATTAATAAATTACATGAAAAAATAAGTGAATCGAGCAAAACACGGAACAATTTCGATCTGACAAATAAGTTACTAAGATTGTAACGCCTACATCCCAGGATCAACAGTGTCTGTAAACATTTCGTCATCATCATCACTATCTCAGCCATGTAAACATAATATTTAATTATTTTAATTCCTTATTAAATAAAAATTTGCTTACAATTTTGTACCTAATCTAGTTCCAATATCTACAGCAAATGTTATCATATCAGAATCGGGCCATTTTTGATCAATTTTGTTTAATAAAAGAGAAACCTGAGAGAGGAACGAATTGAAACAGCTGATGTAACTGACATTCAAAAGTATCGAAATTATTCAAGCAATCCGGCGTCTGAAAATCGATTGCTCCATAAAAGCCTACCTCACGGTAATGTAGGCTATATGTGTAGTAGTTAAGGTTGTGTATACGTTACCCTGACCTGTTGCTCCGGTCCGGATCCCGGAGGTCAGAGCTTCTGATCTCGCATCAACTCTTTGTAAATCTGTTCTACTGAATTGAACATGACTGTAGCGAAAACGTTAATGTTTTAAAAAGAATTGAGGATTGGCGAATAAAAAACGTTTTGTATAATAGTAAAAAGCTATGCACCTAAAAGGAATATTATAAAATAAAATTAACTTATTACTAGAGTTAACCCGCGACTTCGTCCGCACACATTATATACCAGATTTTAAGTCAGATCATAAGCTATCAAACGAAAAAGTTTCATCAAAATCTGTACAATAGTTTTTGCGTGATGCTCGATCAAACAAACAAACAAACAGACAGAAAAAAAATTAAAAAATTGGCGATATGGAATCAGGGACACCTAAAAACCATATCGTCAATTTTTTTTTAATATCTTCTATGTAGAGACACACTTCTGTTATAGTTTTATAATAGTACTAGAGTTAACCTGCGACTTTGTCCGCACAAATTATATACCAGATTTTAAGTCAGATCATTAGCTATCAAACAAAAAAAGTTTCATCAAAATCGGTTTAGTACTTTTTACGTGATACTCGTTCAAACAAACACACAAACAACCACCCAAACAAACACAAAAACAAACAAACAGACAGACAAAAATCCAAAAATTAGTGATATGGAATCAGGAACACCTAAAAACCATATCGTGACTTTTTTTTTGTTAATATCTTCAATGTACAGACAAACTTTTCGCTACAGTTTTATAATAGTTTAGATAGAATAGATAGATAGATAAAGAAATAGGTACCAACAGGATGTTAGGCAAAGGTTGTACAAAGAGGAATGGTAGGTAAGAAAGAGATAATTTAAAACTTATTTGGGCAAATTACCTATGAGCAAAGTCGCACGGATTTTTTGGCATAAACATGAACAATTTTGCTCGCCCGCTCATAATTTTTTTGTCGTTGTTGAATTACGTGGATATATTCAATACAACATAGGCTAGCATTATTTACCTCTACCTACCTAATTAAAAAAAATATCCGCAAATATATAAGTATTTAGCCCAAATATTTTCCTTCTGAATGATGTCCTCTATCTGTCATTCTTCTTTACCTGCACCTAATAGAAAAATAGTCACTATTAGAACTAGGAAATTTTTCTGTGTATTATTTTTAGTAGACTTAACGAGAAGTTTCGTAAGTTGAAACGAAGGAAAGCTAGATTTTCTTCAACAATCTCCACAAATTCCAGACTTAATTAAAATCTAATGGCATCTTCTTGACTCACTTTTATTCAATTAATTAGTGAGACACAAAATTCGAAGTATCAGAGAACACAAGGACATATCGTGTTAATTAAAATTCTTTTAACATTTTCATAGCGAATAAATTCTACGTTGACCTTTTGAACAAGCTTTCCTTATATTTTACTGCTTCTGTATCTTCACAATAAGCCGCATATAAACGAATAATGGATGCAATAGCTTAACTTCATAGTAAAATGAACTAGAAAATTATCTTTAAGTATTTATGTTCTAACTACTAAATAGTTAGATGAGCACGGACCTTTTAAGGTCCGTGTAGGTGAGTCGATGTTTGTTAAACTGAAATGACTGGAGCATATGGGTATCGCCCGTATCGCCATACAGGACGAGGTAACTCGTGTCAACGCCGAGTTGCGTCGTCATCTACGGGTATCGCTAAAATTATACAATACAACAAATTATTGATTCACTTGATGTATAAAATGCGCAAAACACTTGATAGGTAACTGCTATTTAAATATACAACCTTTTCAGACAGGTTCATACTTACCTATAGCTAGAATTTCTTAGCTTTGGGAACTCTCACACATTGATAATATTTCAAAATGTCTACATTTATAGTAGAAAAAACTATTACCTAATAAGTAGGTTTTTACTATCTTATAAAGAAAAGAATACATTGTTTTTAATTGCTGTGATGAATTAGGTACTAGAGAGAACACGCAATATTTATTCTAGGACCCCTAGTACCCAAGCTTCGAAGTTTCAACCCACTCAATCCAAAGTTAACGTCGAAATTCGTAAATCAATTAGCGCTGCACTCCAAAGCTTCGTATTGCCCAAGGCTGCAGCTAATTCACGCTAATACCAATCTGCGATTGGACAGAGCAAGGTCAACAGCTAAGGGACAGGGAAATGGAACTGCGATAGTCAATCAGTACGTTCATTTGACGACGGAAGTAGGATAATCGATGTATGGACTGCAACGATTTTTCCGAGATTACTTTCTCTTTTCAGATTAATATTCGGAGAGTGAAGAATGACTTTTCTGATTTAATTTACCTACTTGTTAAGATAACATAATCATTGCTATGTTGTACGGCATCTCTATTTACCTGCTTAGATCCGGCGATGGTTTTAATGGCAGTTTTCTGCTTCCGGGGTTAATCTATGGATTTTTAAATCCAGCGGGGAAATAGCATATTTCTCATCTTAGTATTTATGTTTAGGCACTGCTCGTGCTAGTGAATTATTTAGAATTCCTATTATTCCCCTTTGGGAAATAGACAGGTATAGCTGTGAAATCATATTATATTTAGCCGCCTGGTCTCAGCCGTGCCGACGGCAAGAGGCCAGATGGCTTGACTTTGGTGCCCTGGTGCCCTGGCAGAAAGGCAAGTGCCTTTTATGGGACGCAACGTGCGTCAGCACTTTCGCCGCCAGCTACCTGAGTCGTACGTCGCGGACGCCTGGAGCAGCCGCGGAGCTGGCTGCCGTTAGGAAGTGGGACACGTACTCGGCCCTGGTGGCCGATTATCTTTTTGTACCTGGCGCCGTTGAGACCACGGGGGTTTGGGCTGCCGAGGCGGGGGTTTGGCGAGGTCTTAACCTTCGTTGCGGAGTTTGGCCGTCGACTAAGGGAGCGAAATTGTGACCCCCGTTCCGGGTCGTTTCTGGTGCAAAGGCTAGCCATAGCAATTCAACGTGGCAACGCAGCTAGCATAATGGGCTCCTTTGCGCCGGGATCGACCAGGGGCGGGTTATTTGACTGAGCTTGTATTTCATTGCTTTGACGAAACATGTTGCTGATTTATGACTGTTTTTGTTTTTGACGACGCATATGCTGACCGATTTACTGTTTTATTTATTTATAAATTAATTGAATTCTAATAAATTTCCTTATTATATTTTATTTTATTTCTAATTTAATTCGATTTCATTTATTCGAAATATTATGTAGACACTATTTGTGCCCTTACAGGTTCCCTGAGATGTACTATATTTAAGTCCTGTAATTTTTTACCTCAATTATGCAATAATATGATTTATGAAACGTTTTTTAGCTGTTTATTGACATATTGACGCAGGGTACCACTTATTTATTTTTGTTTGTACCTATAGGATACGCAATCTCGTAAATACTACGGAACCAATTTGGAGTTCTCTTATGGGGATTAACTCAGAGTTGGAATCATATATTCTTTATTTATTTTTATTTTTTCTGTACTAATTCAAGTTCAAGGATTTTTATACAGTTTTTATTTGGGTGAAAGGCTAGTAATGTAATTCCATCTTAAAACTTAAATAATGTGACCATCGCTACAACTACATTCTTAAACAGAAAGTTGATAATTGGAGCTATTTTGACTACCTCTAAAGGGATTATGGTCGTGAGTTTATGTATGTACGGTACTTACGGGTATCATATCAGCCGATAGATGTCCACTGCTGGACAAAGGCCTCCCCCAAGGATCGCCATAACGACCGGTCCTGCACTGCACTTATCTAACGTTTGGGTATAGCTAGTATCAAATAAAAGATTCTATTTTTGTTGATTAGTGAGACAAGTCGTAACAATTTATTATTTAATAAAATTTGACTCGTGCGTGACCTCTTTCAGTATATTTTCACCCATCACCAGTACCTTTTAAACCGACTTCAAAAAAAGCAGGAGGTTTCTCAATTCAACCCATATATATATATTTTTTTTAAGTGTGTTCGCGGATAACTTCGTTGTTTATAAACCGATTTTGATGATTTTTGTTGGAAAGAAGATATTTCAAGGGTGGTACCGTGATAAGGAAATCAGGATCTGATTATGGAATCCCAGAGAAATCGAGGGGAACCTTTGAACATCGTAGTGCCGGCTAGTGCGTTTGTTAATTTAAAGCACTACTATTGAATTGAACTAATGAATTCACACCTGAAAATTGTGAAATAAAAAAATTTTTACAAAAAATTAAAACCGCCTTCAAAAAAACTAAAAAGTTAAAAAATAATATTGCAACCGATGACTTTTTCGTTCGCATCATAAGAACATTAATTTGTTTAATTTTTTTTTATTCATTTATTTATCCAAAAGACATTTAAAAAAAAATAAAAATAAAATAATTTTAATTTTGGATTACTTGATCCATATTACATTTTACAATAATAGTTAAAAAAATTGCAATTACAATTACAATAAATATTACACAATTCATACTAATAAATTACAATACAATTAATACAATTTATGTTTGTTAGCAACGACGCAACACTTAAATAACTACGTTAGTACAAACACTTAAATGCAGAGTGGACCAGTGCTTGATAAAGCGACTGTCCCACCTACTCGTTGCTACAGACAATACTGTTGCACTCTGCGTAGCGCCGCGGCGCCTTGCTTGCGTAGTATCGCTTGGAAGCCGTCTACGTGTGCATAGGCGAACATGTCCGACGCGCTGCAGGCGCGCGGCAGCCGCAACAGCACTCTGAATGCGTTATTATACTGAGTGCGCAGGGCCCTAAACGATTTTTGCGTGTAGTTGGTCCACAGACTGCAGGTATATAAGGATGTACAGTATGTTTTAAATTATGTTATTTTAACCTGCGCTGTACATCGACTGAATCTGTGTGCTATTATATTCGCTCTGACCGCTAGCGCCCTGCGCTCTCTCTCCAAATCAAGGTCGTCACCGAGGTCCTCGGTTACCAGGTGACCATTACAAAAAGGTTTCTTTACATTAAATCTGCCAAACTGCATGACAGTTTGTTGGCAGATGTAAGCTCTCATTTTTTACAGTTTATAGAAGTCGGTGTCAAGCCAAGCCAAAAAACGAATGCAAGCCCTATCGCGAATCGTACCGGCTAGCTTGACAGCGACTTCGATAAATCAAATTAATGTTCTTATGATGCGAACGAAAAAGTCATCGGCTGCAATATTATTTTTTAACTTTTTAGTTTTTTTGAAGGCGGTTTTAATTTTTTCTTAAACCATTAACCTTCTGAGTAAGTATTACCTACCTACTGTATTGTATTAAATTTTTCACCCAAATGCCTTTTGAACTCATAAAGTTATTAAATGCCCATCACAAACACCTGTCTTCGCCTTTCCTTAATCCTGATACCTCAAAATTTCGTATTAAAGTTACGTTACAGCATCTGTTTGCAATTGGTACTTTACCTATCAATAAAGCTGTCTCTATGCATAATAAATAAGTAAAAGTTTTGCCAGCCGGAACTGTTTTTCCCTAGAGATCTTAAAGTAAACAACTGTTTAAAAGGGTATTGAAAGGGTATCATAGATGATAGATGGATAAGTTACATGATGTCAAGAGCTTAGTAGATTCTTGGTACTTGTACCTAGCTTTGGTAAACATCAAGATCGTGGGATCGAAGCATATCGGTAATATAGTCCTCCTTCTTCCTGCCCTTATCCCATTATTTGGGGTCGGCGCAATATGTCGTCTTCCTCCATTCATCTCTTTTAGCCGTCATTTCTGCGCACACTCTCTTTTTACACTTGTCATCTTTGACACAATCCATCCATCTTTTCTTTGGTCGTCCTCTCTTCATGCAGCCATCCACATTCATATTCAACATTCGTCTTGTAATATGAAACTCATCTCTTCTCATCACATATCCATACCACGATAATCGATTACCGCATAGCTTTTCATTCAAACTTCCTCTAATATAGTCATTCCTAATCTTGTCCATTCTTGTAATAAAGTAAAGTAATATAGTACTCCATTTGTACTAAATGTCCAGTGGTTCCATTGAGAGAGTTGTTCAGTTTGATAGTCTGTAGACACAAATTTCTGTATTTGCCCGGCTGTCCCATACCTAAGTCCTGTATTTTTCATTCAAAGGTACAAATGTTCAAACTTAGGTTACATTTAGTACAAATGGAGTACAATATCACCTATATGCTAAATTTTGAATCGGAGATTTGATCCCGCTATCTTGATGTTCACCTTATTCTGTTCCACACATAAAATAATAATCATCATCATCATCAGTCATCAGCTAGTCCTATTCTGATGCCGTATAGTCCACCAATCCTCCTAGGGCAAGCGTGGTGGACTATATCCCCTTGAGGGTAGTATAGCCTGTAACCTGCAGTGGGCTAAAACTTTCAATTAAGTAATTATACTTTAGGTATTTTACATCAAAACACATAGACAGCAAAACACAGTTCTAGTTCGTTCGAGTACTTATCTTTTATTTGAAAATTTTCGGCAAAATATAAAATGTGTTAATGAATTAACGCAAAACTAGAAATTAGTTTGTTTAGAATCGAGAGCAGAATCGATTTATCATGGTTTCAACATGGGTAATTTTTTTCATAACATTAAATAATTTGTTTGTAAAATTTATAATGTACTGAACCCGATGTCAACCCACCGCACGGGCCCACTCACCCTACTTACTACCAAAACAAGATTATTAAAATGTATCCTTGAGTACGTTAGCGCTTTCAGTCATTGCCGAAATGATAACAATTCATTTTTGCCCCAAAACTTGAAATGCGAATAACTTTCAATTTTAATTATCAAAATAATGAAATTATTGATTCAATCTCATTATTTTGTTACAAATTAGTTGGGGTGTATGAGGTTTTGCGCTAATTTATAAACACGTTGTATAAAAGGCTCAGAATTTATTTATTTCCTGGGGAAAGTACCCAATTTACTAAATTTATAAGCTCAAGCTGCTGATTTCATTTCTTACCTGAATTACTACAAACTGTTTTAATAACACGGAATATTCTTGTATCTAAGTTGCCGTCACGTGCCAAATCAAAGTCTGAAAAACCAGCCAAGTGCGTGTCGGGACACGCGCAGTATAGGGTTCCGTGGTTGCTGTCACAGTATACGGACTTAGAAGGGGGCTTTTTGTTTTATACTACGATTTAACGGCTAATAAAGTCTAAAAAGTCTTTTTTTTATAAAGCCTACTTAGCGGTGATAGTTTTCCTTTTAATTTCATTATATATATATATATATATATATACTACTGCCTGCTGTGAATTTTTTTAACATGTCCAGAAACAACCGTTTAGCTGGCAGGGGGGAGGGACACATGACTCTAACAAAAAATTTCTCTGTAATGCTTAATATTTCGCTAACGGATCCCTTAATCGAAAAATGGATTTGCCAAACCCGCAATATTTGTAATAGACCTATCTAACGATACGCCACAACATAGGATAGACGAGAAAAAAAATGTCATCCCCACTTCACAGTTAGGGGAGGTACCCAAAACAAAATCAATATTTTTTTACCACTTTGTCGGCGTGATGAATATGTATACATATGCAAAACTACAGCTTTCTAGTATTAAGCGTCTCTGAGCTAAGCCGTGGACAGACGGACGGACATGGCGAAACTATAAGGGTTCCTTGTTTACTTCGCAACCCTAAAAAGTAGGTTTACATAATACCTACTTCATGTAACCTAACATAAAGCTCGAGTCTTATCCCTTCTGTAAATCACAGAAGCCTGTTGCTTCGAAACTTTTAGAATATCTATAGACCACTTTTCGAAGACTTCAAATCGCGCAACCCACCGCTTTCTCTTCGAATTTATTGAAGTACTTAATGGAATTCTCGGTGAAACTTTTTCTGAGTAGCAAAGTCTTCGAATTTCGTTTGGTTTTCTTACATATCTTATTGAAGTTTATACGGATGTTATATTTTCATAATTCTTTTGGTTTTTTATTAAATCAAACAATCAAATATTCTTTAATTTACACCAAAACATAAACATAAAATTCTGAGAAAAATAGAAGAGGCACAAAATCTGACGGTTTTTGAACCAGATGATCAGTACATCAAACTGAACAACTTTTTCTCTGGAATCAATATCGAAATCACGAAAACGAAATTCTGATGTCTGTATAGAATAGCTAATTTCTTTTTTGTGATCAAAAGTTGTTCAGTTTGATGGTCTGATCTTTCCCTTAAAAAAACGCATTTAAGAAAGACCCTGTAACTTTAGCTAGAGCTGTAGGATGTCAATACAGGCCCAGAATATACCTACGTAAGTCCATGTCCCTTTGACGTTAAAAGTAGAGTAAACACCAGTATTTTTAATTGAAATTATTTACAACGTTAATTGAATTTGGATCGTCGGCAATAGATTACATTCCAGAGCACACCTGCCTGTGTTTGACCGTTAATTAAACGAAATACGATGAAATATTACGTTTTACTTACGTACCTTGTTATATACGTAATCATTAAGGGACTATCATTACATAAATAAAGGACGACTTAAGTATAGAAAAGAGAATATTATAAAAATAGTTAAAAACATGACATAATAATTATAAAATAAGTAAATTAAAAACCGCCTTCAAAAAAATTAAAAAGTTAAAAAATAATATTGCAGCCGATGACTTTTTCGTTCGTACCATAACAACATTATTTTTTTTTTATCGAAGTTGCTGTTAAGTTTCTATAAAATAAATTAATGTTCTTATGATGCGAACGAAAAAGTCATCGGCTGCAATATTATTTTTTAACTTTATAGTTTTTTTGAAGTCGGTTTTAATTTTTTGTTAAAATTTTGTTTATTTCTCAATTTTCAGTGGTGAATTCATTAGTTCAATTTAATAGTAGTGCTTTAAATTACCAAACGCACTAGCCGGCAGCACTACGATTTTCAAAGGTTCCCCTCGATTTCTCTGAGATGCCATCATCAGATCCTGGTTTCCTTCTCATGGTACCACCCTTGGAATATATTCTTTCCAACAAAAAAGGACTCGTCAAAATCGGTTCATAAACGACGAAGTTATCCGCGATCACACAAAAAAAATATATATATGTACGGACGAATTGAGAAACCTCCTCCTTTTTTGAAGTCGGTTAATAAAAATATATATACGGTCGAACTGATAAAATAGAAGTAATTTAAAATAAATTTATAACCCTCCTTCTGGCGCAGTCGGGTAAAAATTCAAAGTTAAAAAATACATAGTAATTGGAACAAAGTTTTGGACCACCCCAAATGGTATAGTCGTAACTTTAGGTTAGTATTCAAATTAATTGAGTACCTACCCTTATGGGTATATAGGTAGTTATCTACCTATATACTTATTACGTTATTTTTATGGAACCCATTGACTCCTATATCACTTCTTAAGTCCGCCACATACATACGGAATAAACCTGATTCGGAATTGGTTCCGGATGGAGTGGTGCCGCTTTCAGATACTTTCTCACTAGATCTAGTAATTTTTTGATGTCTTAGGTAGCATTTTTTATTTACAATGTCTAAGATATTTATTTTTTAAAGATTTACAGTCATGTCACTCTCAGTCAATCACTTGTTGTGGATTTTTGAGTATAGGCGTTGATGGAACGATACCGTATCGTGATGTGTTGCGAAATCGCCTAGGCTCAAAAATAGCTTGTGTGATAATGGTTCATGCCATTTTGTATGCAGATTATGTCTAATGTTAAAACTATCGATAGCCTTTTGATATAGTATTGAAATACAATTTGCAAATCATCATCGTACGTAACGTCATGACCTCATCACATGATAGGAATTATCGTGTAGAGAAATTGTTTGTTTCGTTTTAAAAAATACTTAAAAATGCAATTGTCTTTCTTTTGGCGTTTCATACATTTTTATTTTAGGCATTTTTTAAACAGCACTCTGTTATTTTTTGTAACCATAGTTAACAACACCTGAATCCCGAATCAGGATTCCGGATCGCAATTCCATCTGTGTGTGGCGGACCTTATGGGTACTTTGACTTCCGACTTCGAGCGTAAAAAACCAAATAAAACCATCGTAAAGTCCAAAAATCTCTTTCCTTAGTACTGTTTTACTTTTCGACTCATCTGATTCAACGATTTACACCCTCTTTTGGAGCAATTGTTAACTTGTTTACATTTTTTGTCGTATTATTATTTAAATTGCTGGTTATGATTTCTTTCATATGCTTGTCCGGAAAACCAATATTAGTAGTTAAACTAATAATTACTATAAAACAATACACAGACACATGCTCACGACCATATTCCCCTGAGGGATAGTCAGACATATTCAGAAACCTCAGAACATTCTCGTTTCACTAGTAGTACCGAAACTATGTCCAGTGCACAGAGATATTACGCGCTCATGGTCCATACCAGTGTGACGGGGAGTGAGCCCGTCGCTACTTGTAATGGACATAGATACAGTACAGTAAATGCCTCGAAATTAAAGCATACAGGTTCTTTCACCGAAAAGTCAGTGTTTCACAAATCTTACATAAATTCCGAAAAAATCGGTTTATTCCACTTTAATCACCTGGGTGGTAGGCGACTCATATGTGTACTGTGATCACCCGACGATATAATCACCCAGGTGTTTAAAGTCGACTCGACTGTCAGGTAAATTTTTGGTATCCCCAATCACCTGAAAATTTTACATTGATATGACTCATCGTCATCACTTATCAGCTAAATCAAGTCATTTTTTGTATTTAATGGTTGATAAACACAAAAATGATTTTTAGCTTAAAGCATTGATATTAAGAGTTCAAAATCGTCATAGTTCTGTAAAAACCCATGTCAGCTTTTACGACCTGTGATAAATCTGATATAATGATAAGCATATAAGCAAAGTTGCATGACTCGTCATTTGAGGTAAAAGTAAGCAATGATCATACTATAATTTTTTTGTAAAATCTTTAACGTTATATGATAGTAAGGTACAATAAGATAATGCATTTACAATATTTGTTTGGTACCAACTAAGTTTGTAAGGAACATACCTATAGAATAAGATTTATCATCAGCATCAGCCTATACAGGGTGTAAGGAAAAGTATCGCCTTCTATCCAACTTTAAACCACATACCCATAAAACTGAACAACTTTTAGTATGGGAGCAAACCTCAAAAAAAGTTTATTGGAAAAGCTGTTTTTATTTGCTCTATCTCGTTTGCTCCAATTGGAAAAGTTGTTCAGTTTGATGGACCACTCATCACTCCTGAAATTTTTTAAATTGATTACAAAATCACCTAGTATAAATAGATAACATTGCATAGAATACCACAGGTACGAATGTAAATTACTATTTACTTTGAAAGCTACAAGCTTTAAGCGCGGCCGAGACGCATACCTCATCTACATAAAAGGATTACGTTGTATGGAGCCGGGTGTTTGAGAAATTACAGAATTTGCAATAGGACACTACGAAGGCCTATTTGCTTTTCTCTGGTGAATGGGCAAATAAGGTTGATTCTCGGCGGTTTTGGGTCATACAGCCAAGATACTCCAAGTGTTTTATTAAATTTTTTATTTATATTTAAAGTAATCTTGCCTGAATATTTAAAGTTTCACGTGGTTTGACTATTGTTAGGCAAGATTCAAGGGATGCACGATTAAGGGAATATTAATAAATTGTCTTCACAAAAATTGTATTATCAACATCTCAACACCACATAAATTATTAAAAAAATATAAGCGTGTTAATAGCGTGGTATTTAATAAAACAAGTAATAAACTATCCAATAGCAAATAATTACAAAAAAAAATAAAAATTACAAAATTAATCTCAATCCATTACTAAGTAATCAATTTTAAATTTGGCAACATGCATCGCCCAGTCAAAAAATCCACGTCAAGCTTCGTTACAAGAAATAAACAAAATAATAATAAAAATCCACAATATGTTTAGTCAGCGAAATAACTAAACAAAAAAAAAACAGAAAAACACACACTAAACCACAAATGATCCCATCACACTAGCTGCGTTCCCGCGCTGGATGGCCAATGAAAACCTCTGCACCAGATACGACCCACAGCGGACATCGTTGCCACTTTCCACCATCCTCCTGCCCAGATCACTCACAAACACCTTTGCCTCCACCCCCCACGTTCCAGACGTCTCAAGTACAAGCCAGCGGCACAAAAATGTTATGGGACTCCAAAATTTCGTTTTGCACACCGCGCATGCTTTTGCGAAGCCGCCCACTCCGCTGCTGACCCTAATATAGTAGGTATGTTTATGTAAGCTAATACAAAATTGGATCTAAATAATCGTAATTTTAGTGCCATTCGTCACTAGTGGTGTCTTTTAATGGCGATATATATATATATTTTTTTTAGGGTTCCGTAGTCAAACAAGGAACCCTAATACTTTCGTCTATTCTGTCTGTATTTTTAGCTTCTTTAATATTCTTTGGCAAATTATCATATAGTGATGCACCTTCATATGTGATCAAAGACATTATACAAGTATGTGATATTCTTTTTACGTTTGTATGTGATATTCATAGTTAGTACTTGGGAGCGCAAGACAATATCGTTTGAACATCTCAACCTTATTAGCTGTACATATTATTTTTTTTAGTATGTATTTCATTAATGATAAATAAATAAATAAAATAAATAACGGTCACAGGCACATACATTGTAATGATCCCAAGTAAGCCCCCTATAGGCTTTTTATAATGGAAACCATACAACAACGGCACGAACATATAACATCCATGACCGAATAGGGATTCGAACCCAGGACCCTGGTTATAATAATATACCTTAGTATGGCTAGTAATATTTTAAAACGTTCACGTTTCAGTTTGGCTTCACCTTCCAAGAACAACGCCCCTACCAATAAAGTGTTGGTTAACGATAATAACTTGATGATTTCTAAAGAATTACCTATAAATTTTTATAATTAAAGAATTTTTATTAACACAAAACAAATAAAGGTGTACATTAAAAATAAATACAAATAAAACCTATAAAACTAACTTAACCAAAAATATGTTGCAGCGGTTTGGACCGCGCGGGATGCTGGCAGCGTTTCCTCGCTGAACACGACTTAATAACTAAACAATATAAATTCTTAAGCTAAGGTTATGTATACAATAATACATAGTCTATTTAATAAAATAATTTATACCATACAGTACTATAAGTTAGTGTCACTCAGACACAAGCATTTTGATCTTTTAAATAATCATCCAGTTTATAATATGCTTTTTACAGAGGAATTTTTTGATCTGAGTTTCAAGCAATGTTTTCGGAAAGATCGTCTGACGGAAACTATCCGGAACCAACTACTTAACATGCCTTTCTATCAGAACGATCACCCATCCAAAAACTGACGAGACCGGGAGTTGATTAACTTCGAGGATCATTTCCAATACCGAAGTTATCATCATAACTTTCAGAAATTCTCGAAACAATTGCATAAGCGGCCGTAACATGACTTATCGTTTTTAATTACGATGATACTTCTTCAAACATCTTTTATGAGTTTTGTGTTTATGACCGGCAGAAGATAACATTTTGATCCCTAATTCGAAGATCTCTTTATCAGATAACTAACAATGCTATATAAATGGTGTGAAAGCTCAGGTTTACGATCATTATCAAAAAATCTTTCAGCCGAGCATCATTGAGGCCGAATTACTGGAATTTAAAAATATGGCTTCTAAAGTGTATTCCAAATTCACGGGAAAGAAAAGCGATGGAAGTGTCTTGAAACTGCGCATTGAAGATTTTCCTAAAAGTCGCATTGAAGAAGCCTTAGACTTGTACGTGGCCAACTATATTAATGAAGATCCTTTTTATATTGCTGCAGGTAAATCTTAAATTTCTAACTAAGACGATCGATTATTTAGCTTATCTTGCGGGACTAATGTAACCGGTAAATATAGCTACAGGGTGTAACAAAATACCCTAGTAATATTCAAAGGTGGTTTAGACCATTACTTTGAACAACTTTCACTATGAAGCCAATAGCGAGAAAATAATTAAAATATCTACAGTACCTAACCTACTCGACTCAGAAATGTATGCGACAGCTGATATAAGTTTTTATTTTTTTCGGCTTTGTCTACATTGTCAATTTTGTTCAGTTTGGTAGTTTTGACCATCAAACTAGTAATATTTAAAAATGAGGGGTTTAAAAATACATTGTTTAACCTCTTGCGTACATCTGTACTTCTCGTAGTACTTAAGAAATAATAAAATCTATTGTAAGTCTTTTAGTCGCCAACTAAAACACCAACAATAGATTTTATTATTTCTTTCAAATGTACGCAGGAGGCTAAAGAAATATAAAAGAGATCACGGTCAAAATTGTGATAAATTTGAGAACCGTTTTTCGAATAGTAGAAAACACTTTAATCTATCAGTGGTTAAGGCTTTAGTAGTATTTTAGATGGATTATTCTTGAGTACCTAATAAACTGAATTCGTAAATATAACTTTCGAACGTGGTAAATTGACAGACTATTATTGTAGTTACGAAAGTCAGTTCATTGCCTACGAAAAGAATGAAAATCTCGAAAATCTAGCATGATTAATCATTCTGCGATGTTGAAAATAAGACTAATTTATGTTATTCTCAGGTGTAACTAAAACTAAAGAAGGATTGAGTGAAAATCGTGGCATGTTAAAGGGAATGATGAACAAGCCGACATTTAATGCAGTTATGTGTATTTTGGATGACGATTCTGCTGATCAACCAATTCTAGGACTATCTATGTTTGAAATATCGAATGAAAAGGATTTGGAGACTGACTTCAAAGAATGGATATCACAGGTAACAAACAAACAGCTTCTGAGAAAAATTGTCTTCTCTGTACAGAATTCGGTATGTCAAGTTTTTTTACTGCCTTTATTTAATTTTTTTACCTATAGAATACATCATTTTAAGTAGCTCATTGAATTTTTTTCTCGATTTATCGAGTTTATTAATATAAATAAAATTTTTAACTGTTATTCTTGGTTGTTCCTAATTGGTAAAGGTGGTCGCGAGAAAATAATTTGAACTCCATGGAGAAAAACCTAAGCTTAATTAAAACAAAAATCACCTGCCTTCTCATTCTAATTCTATGCTGGAAACAGAAACGGCAACACCAAATGTCAAATTCTGACATTGCGAATATATTTTTTTTCTTAATGACCAGTTAATTTAAAGTTTAGCAAGGAGTTTACAGGTCCGACGAGTGACGTCACTCGTCGGGACCGAAAACCAACGTTATTTTATTAAAAATATCTCTAATCCTTTCATTTTAAAAACTGTGAAAATTATAATCTCATAGAAAATATTGTTATTGAGATAATCAAATTAAAATGGTGTTCGATTTAGCCCTCCCGACCTTGACATACCGAATTGATGGATCAAATAATTTTTGTTTAATAACGTACGAGAACGGGTATCTTTTGAAATACCTGATTACATAAGTGTTTATCAAGAAGCATTGCATATAAAAGGGATTGCTTCAAACCATCAAACTAAACAACTTTTACCATGGAGCCAACATCTAAATCGCGAAAAAAGAGCTCTTTCATACATTTGAGTCGAGTCGCCATCTTCTATAGAACAGTTGATATTCAAAGTTGGCTCCTAGTAAAAGTTTATCAGTCTGATGGTCTGAAGCATCCCATATCAAAATCAAAATAAATGCGTTACATATCAAAATATGTAACGCATTTAAGTTAACACCGTGTGTATTGCATGCCTCAATGGCAGCAACTAATTATTTAATCTTACAGATTAAATCTAAGGAAAATGTAAAGTTGTCCGAATTATATGGAGATCTTTATGAGAATAATAAAACAGTAGTAGATAAGTATTCAAAGGATAAATACTATGATGGCAGAGGAGTCGTCGTACGATCTGAATTTAAAGATGCGGGTATTGCTACTGAATTATTGAAGATATCGTAAGTATGAGTACAAAGCTTTGTTACTAAATAAATAAGTAGAGGTTATCATTACAAACTGCATGGAATGGGAAGTTAATGCGGTATGTTTCGCTGCACGGAAAGGAAAATCGTACGGTACAGCCATGTCATAATCTGTTATTTCAATTTTTCTGTTTGATGAATCTGTTTATTGTTTTTGTACCATTTTTGTATTTTTGTGTGGCAATAAAGTGCATTTTATTTTTATTTATTTATGTCAAGTTTTTTTGGTAGTTGTTATATATTTTTTACGGCTAGTAATCTTATTTCATTTTTAATGCGATTCATCGAGTTTATCATGGAAAGAATCTTTGCTTAAAACAAAAAAATCTCCTGCCTTCTCTTTCTAACTCAATGTCGGAAACAGAAATGGCAACATCAAGTGTCAAATACCGACATTGTAATTTTTTTTGTCTTTATGGCCAGTTATTTTAAGTTTACTATAGAATTTACAGGTCCTCGAGTGACGTCACGCGTTTGAACGAAAAACAACATTATTTTATAACATAAATATCTGTAAAGCTTTGATTTTATAATCTCTTAAATAGAAGATATTGTTATTAAGACAATTATCTCGAAATATTCTTCGATTCAGCCCTCCAAAAAAAAAACTTGTCTTCGAATTCCGCCTCATAGTTCCGATGTCTGTATCCCAAGTCTCCAAATTGTAGTTTATTAAAAATTTGATCAACTTTCAGCAAGCAGCTGAGCAAAGAACAGGGTATCCCTTTGGTGGCCTGGTTGGGTCAATTGGACCACCAAAAAGCTGCTGATCAAGCTGGTTGGGAAACGGTGGCCGAAGTGAGCTACAGCGATATAGCCACCCGAAATGGAGTCGCCTTCGAAAACAATCCTTCCACCTTCAAATTTATGGTTGCCAATGCTTAATCAATTGCTGTGTTTAATATAACAAATGATTAAAAATAAAGTTTGTTATAAAATAATGTATTATTAAAAGTTATTTTTTAGTTGTGAAATAAAGTTGTAAACAAATAGGTATATTTTTTGCTTTATTTTTTTTTTACTTACATTACTATACCATGCACTTCTAATTATAACAATCGATTCCCAAAAATATGTTTTGTAATACAGAGTCGTTCTTTATAATATGGTAAATATTTTTAAAAACGGACATGGTGTAACTATAAGTGTTCCATGTTGACTACGGAACCCTAAGAAAATGAATTGTCTCCTCCAATCTGCACCGCATTGCACTGAGAGAACTGTGTCTTGCAATAGCTATAAAGGCTGATAATTATGACGAAATGATAGCTTGAGCTCCAACAACGAACACTAAACTATATGTCTACTAAGAAAGAATTCAATTTTAAACTGCGACGGGTAATTGTTAGGAGAATGCAAGGTTTATTCAACCTTGATATCTTGATCGTCAAAGGACGGAACACAGCGCTAATAAGTACTTTAGTATAGACACAGACACTGTAGGTATATTACCTGCCTAGTTTACAACTTGTGTTATTTAATATTAGTGTTAAATTATTATGACTTCCCAACGTGTGTGGTCTAAATTTGCGCGTAATAGAAGTGATGGAACAGTTCTCAACTTTAGGATTCAGGACATACCAAGTGATATATTTGAGGATGTAATGGAATTTAACATTAACTATTTTGTAAAGGATGAAACATTTCATAAAGCTGCAGGCAAGGAGGTTTGATTTTGTTTTCAAAAGTGCAAAGTGTTAGGTTAGGCGGCGATTGCCTTTGTCGACAAAAAGACTACAAAAGGGAATATTATTGGCCTTCACTTCTTCATCACAAGACACTTCTATTAACTCTTTAATTATATTACAGGTGTAGATAAAAGTAAAGAAGCAATGAAAGAATGTCGCAGTTTCGTTAGTGAAATGATGAAAGATGACACCGTTCATATAGTTATATGCTGTTTGGACAACGATTTAGAGAATATAGAACAAATCCTAGGAGTTTCTACGGTAGCGTTAATGACTATAGATGATGATGACGATATAAATGATTTAAAGGTAAGCACGTCCTTTTAATTGAGTGCAATACATATCTTAGAAACCATTGATTGTTCAATGATATTAGTAAAACAGTTATTGATCATCAGGTAATTTAGCCAACAAGCTCGAAGATTCAGTACCTACCAAACTTATGAGACTAGACGATTTTTAAGGTGGTTTCAGTCCATACAAAAGTTTGACGCACAATACGTGTAGAGGGAATTAATAAAAGTAATATTTTGTATGTGGAAAAATAGTTTAGAAAATCTAGTTGCCGCGTCACAAATAACATTTGGAATTTATAATATAATTACGAAGATATAAAGCTTTTAAAATTTTGTATGAAAAATTTCAAAGCTTTATATCTTCGTAATTATTTTATAAATTGCAAATGTTATTTGTGACGCGGCATCTAAATTTTCTAAACTATTTTTCCATATATACAAATTTACTTATATTAATACCGTCTAACCGTATTGTGCGTCAAAGTTTTGTATAAAATTGACCCCTCTGCAACCATCTTAAGGGACATCATAATGTTTCATTTTTTTCCTGATTTATAACTTTGTTAGTTTCGGTAGAGATGGTAGACTCTTTTACTGCGTTGAAGTTTTTGAATACGACCAAGTTCAAAAGAAATAATAACTTTTAGCCAACTTTCTGATAATCGAACATAGTTCTTTTAAGAATATAGTATTATGTTTTTCTGCTTTGTAATTAATTCATAGCAATTTATGTTTCCAGTTAGAAACGCATGAGATGCAAAGATTCTTTGATGTATTTGGCGGGGTCATTTCCATGCATGATGTTATTAAAAATTATGATGTAGAAAAATATCATGACGGAAGAGGAATAGCAGTTCATCCAGATTATAGAGGACTTGGCATAGCTACTGAATTTTTAAAAGTAAGGTGTGTATCTTCAAAGAAACCCAAAAGTCGATTAAAAACGTTTCCAAAACGCCTTTTCATTTTAAATAGCAAAAGCATAGCAAAAGATCTCATCTCGATTCATTCAGTTGTTGAGTGAGTCCACCTTCTTCCTCTCATAAACACGCAGACTCTTGACGAAGTGTACCCTCTTCCTCTCACCTTAAGTACTTACTTATTTCTGAAGGCAAACTTCATCATCATATCAGCCGATGAACGTCCACTGCTGGAAATAGGCCTCCCCCAAGGATCGCTACGACTCGCAGTCCTGCGCTGCCAACATCCAACGGGTTCCCGCCGCCTTCAGCAGGTCGTCGGTTCACCTTGTGGGAAGGCCTACCCACGCTGCAATTTCCGGTACGCAGTCGCCACTCGAGAACTTTTCGGCCTCATCTGCCATCGGTTCTGTGACTGTGAGCAATGTGCCTCGCCACTGTTATTGCCACTTTAGTTTAGCAATTCTTTGGTAGTAGTCAACCTGCTCTTTGTTAAATAACATTTCAACAATTATTTTGTTCAACAGGCGCAAAATGTGTAAGGAATACAATTTGCCCATGACCGCAGCTTGGATGACAGCACTTGGTTCTCAAAAGGCAGCTGAGCGTGATGGTTGGGAGACAGTCTTCGAGATCAGTTATGATGACATAGCTGAACAATTTGGAACCACCTTTATAGGTGCACCACCTTTTTGTAAATTAATGCTTGCAAGAGTGTAGCCAATATATTGTGATAGATAATACTTAAATAATAATGTAATATCTAGGTGCATAAAAGCTAACTACAATTCATTCGTTGTCTTATCATTACGATTCTAGAACTAGGTAAGTAGGTATATAGTGTACAGTAAATAAAAGACACGCAGATAGACAGGGTGAAATTAAAACATTCTACAAACTTGGATAAACGAAGAACCTTATACTGTAGTAAAACCACCCTTGTAAGTTTCACGACAGTTTTAAATTTTTCCTTAGATTATATCTTTTCTTGATGTTTCCCAAGAAATAATTTTTTGAATTGCAAATTACGTAAAATAAGGTATTTCTTACATAAAAAAATTTATGCAAGTAAACAAGTAATTACATAATCTACCCAGAATACTACAAAAACTTTAATAAAAACCTACGAAATACCTAACGGGCCGACATGTCTAGGCGATCAAGTTCTTTTCAAAAGCATAGAAAGACAGTTCACTTATAGTTTCAAAATATACCCTAAATTGAATATTCAATATTATAAGTGAACTTAGGCTCGAGGTAAAGTTATACAGGCTGTTCAAATGCCGACAATGACGGCCATTATTTTTTTTGTCGCTTCGACGCGAAACGCAGCTAACGAGAGTCGTTCGTGTCAAACTGTCTGAGGATTTCATGCAATTCTGCGATATTGTTAAGCTATCATAACTTTTATATCATACCATAGCTGGTATGATGAGCACGCGTCTACCTTCAGAATTGACGAAACCGTGTCGTAGTCTATTTTGATGATAAAAAGTTAAAAAGTATGGCATTTTCAGTTGCTTGAATGTTTGAACAGACAATAATAATATTGAAATATTATCTCTACTAATCACAAACAAAATTATTAACAGTAAACGGAAATACTTAAATATATATTTTTACGTATGTGATACATTATTTTATAAATTGAAAAACTGTTTCGCCATTATCAATAAGTAACCATTAAACTGAAAATACAATTGAGATGTCTTGCAAATTATTTACAAATAGTTTCATATACTGATTTATAATAACAATAATTATTTAGTTTTAGATTTTAAGTTGTATTCAGGTAGAAGTTGTTTGATAATACCTAGCCATATTGCAATGATTCCATCATAATAATATTTCCTATTTGTATGAAATATTTTAATATTTTAGTTATTTTACAGACGTTTCTCGTATTTGAAACATATTTGAAACGATGACGATAGCAAACTTAGTTTCTACAAAACAAAAAGTCGTTATCGATTAAGTTTTCAGTAATCAGAATTTACTGAACACCCTCAAGTTATTAATATGAATTATTAATACATTAACTTCGTGGCATATGGACAGAGTGCGATTATTCGAGAACTCATGAATAAGGTAGTAAATCTTGATGTTATTGATGGATCAAGGTGGCTTTTATCGTTTGTGAATATTTTATCAAAAATACTGCTTTTCTGAGACCGAGTGAAGTAAAAGGTGAAAGTTGAAATGAAAGCACTAATTTAAAACCGAGTTCAATACAGAGTTTCATTTTCATCTCAAATTAAACTACTAAAAAAAAGAGTATTGATTGGATGGATTTTTGGGAACGATCCGTTTTCCTGCGTGCTTAATTAAACCAGTTTCTCAATACCTACAAAAATATGCGTGTGACTGACAAACGGACCAAGGTGATTCCATAACTGTTCCGTTTTGTCAATTTTGGTAAGTTAAGTGAGTGACGAGCGAATGAGTCAGGGTGAAATTGACATCATTAGCATCCTTTTAAACTAAGAGTCTACCCACCAAACTGAACAACTTTCACTATGGGAGCAAACCGATCGGAGCAAAAAAATAATCAGCTGTTCCATACTAAACTGCAATGCCTAATCGACTTAAATGTATGCAATTATTTTTTTGCTCCGATCTGTTTGCTCCCATAGTGAAAGTTGTTCAGTTTGATAGGTAGACTCTTAGCGTAAAAGGATGCTAATGATATAAATTTCACCCTGTAGAGGACGTGTGAGTGTAGGTCAAACTTATATCGTAAAGCTTGAACCACCTGTAAAAAGGAAAAGTGCATGGCTTTCTTATAACCGACGAAAGTGCATAAAAAGACGTTTTCACCCCTCCAGGCGGAAAGCGTCAACTTTCGTCTCGCTGCACTAAACGAAGCTGCCGCTTTCCACCTCCGTCGAGGAGAGAAATAGTATACTAACCTTGGGAGTAAATAAGAAAGCCTCAGAGCATTTTCCTGCCCTCGGTGTGTAATCTACTATAGTGTGACGAGGATAAATGCGTGAGCATTCTTGTCCTGTATTTTTTCTCTTCTCTAAATAGTAAGTACAAGCAACCGGAATATTAAGAAAGTTTTCTCGATTGTTTCCAAATAAATGACAAAATATTTAAAAAGGGCAGCGACCTAACACAGCATAAATCATAATGACATAGACATATACAGCGCATTAGCATCAGTCGATATTAATCTTCGTCTAGGGAAGGTCCCTTGGCGTTGCGAAGCCTTTTCCTTCTATTTTGTGATACCGATGATGCCCAAAAGTATTTGGCTCCGTAGACGATTCCTTATTTAAAAAAAATGCTACAGCAAGAAATCAGACGGAAGCTTCTAAAGAAAAGAAGAACTCCTCTTTTGCTTCCGAGGGAATGTAGGGAGGGGCTATGGTTCGTCCATCACACAGACCCTTTGATGTTTGATGGAGGCAGATACGTGACAGGTAAGTGATCAATCTGCATTCTGCTGACAAAATATTTTCAAGTTATCGTCTGAAACGATTTCTTCTCATAATTCGGAACCTGCTATATATGGTCTAACAAAACTAGGTGAAAGGGATGATCAGACCATCAATCTGAACAACATTCTCTATGGGACTAATGTTGAAATCGCGAATAAAAAATCTGCTGTCCCATACATTTAGGTCGAGTAGGTTTGTATGGAACAGCTGATTTTTTTTCGCGATTTCGATATTGATCCCATAGAGAAAGTTGTTCAGGTTGATAGTCTGATCATCCCCTTAAAATAGTTTCACCTAATTTTGTTAGACCTTATATATTGTAACATCTGAAGAAATTTGAACCGACCAAGTGTGTGTTGGATTGTAGCTGCGTAGTTTTAGTAGGGTTTTATAGTAATTGTAATTTTTATTTTATTTTATTGAATAAAGACATTTACAAATAACACAATACAATATATGAAACCCGTCCCACGAAGACCTATATGGATTTATCTGGGGAAGGGGCGTTCACGTTCGCAGACCAAATAGGTATTTTACTTTTACATAGGGTATGTTTCATTAAGTATTACATTTAGTTATGAATTTTAGGTAAGTTAATTTGATATAAGTATGGTTATAATATTGACATAAGTATATATAAGTATTGACGACGCGGATTATTGCTTCAAGAGAAAAAAGATACCAAAGTATTTTTTCTACCTACACACATACGCAAACTCACGACCATAATCCCTTTTAGGATGGTGAGAAACATGGGTACAACTGCCATCTGTATTGCAGGCAGCTGATATTTTGTTTAAACAATGACTCTAACATTATACCTACGTAGTTGTTGAAATTTTAGCGCTAGCGGTGAAATGTCGGAAGTCCCGTACTTGTTTTTCTACAGCCCGTATATATATAAGGTCTAACAAAACTAACTGAAACTATTTTAAAGGGATGATCGGACCATTAAACTGAACAACTTTCTCTATGGGACCAATATTGAAATCGCGAAAAAAAAATCTGCCGCCCCATACATTTAGGTTGAGTAGGTTAGTATGGAACAGCTGATTTTTTTTTCGCGATTTCAATTATGGTCCCATAGAGAAAGTGGTTCAGTTTGATGGTCTGATCATCCCCTTAAAATAGTTTCACCTAATTTTGCTAGACCTTATATATTTTTTCACATTCTATAATAGCACTATTCTATATTAGCTCTTGAATATTTCATTGGTAAGCTTGCCGTTTTTCGAACGAAATGGCATTTTTAATAAGTTCGATCCTCATAAGCATGGCCTTCCTCTCAGATGTATTGTACATGTACCTATACTTCAAAATCGAACATAGTGATTGTACATGAAAGTTTTAGTGTTTCTAAGAATATTTTAGGTTAACGAACGTATAACAGAATAAATTTAATAACTTTCGCAATGCGAACATATCTACGCAAATAACTACCTACAGTTTTGTATAAAACCGCTGTAGAGTATTTGACAATTTTTTTAAAACTGTTCTACGTTAATCACTGATGTCTAAGGACTCTATAGAAAATGTTTATTTTACGTTCCATTACATATAGTCTAAGAAAAAACGAAAACATCATCATCTTATTTAAGAGCTACACTCTTGTCGGTAGTGTATTCGCCAATCCTGTCTCTTTTCCGCTAGTCTCTTGAGTTCTTGATACGACACGACAAGAGAGTCCAAGTCGATTTAGTCCAAATAAAAACGAAAACAAAAAATATTATTTAAATATCCCGCGAAAACGCTTCTCTTGATAATATACTTGTCTGCATGCAGGTGACGTCATCGTGACGTCACCTGCATGTGACACTCATACTCTACACGCAACTGTCTACATGCGGTTAACGTCATCAACCAATCGGCCAATCACAGTCGTTTACAATCACGTTACTAAAGTCGACAAAAAATATTTTCTTTGCTGATTTTCTATTAAAATATCCAGTATTTTTCTTCACTGACTAAATAGTTGTTTTCCAAAATTAATATTCAATACGAATGCCATCAATAGATCCTATATTTTACATGCAGTCAAATACCTTATTGGCTCTATGGTGATAGTTGTTCAGTTTGACGAGTGTTTGTATGGTTAAAGTATCCGGAGTAATTAAAAATTACCCTGCATACAGAGTAGGACCAGCATAATGGTAGGACAAAATATTTCATTTCAAAAAAGTAAAAATAAAAAATTTGCGAAAGATGACATTAATAATAAAAATAAATATTTTCTTTTTCCAATAACAACAGTAAAATCACAAAACTTCCAACAATGTGCGACGGTCAGCAAACTGAAGAAAGGATAAAGAATAGAAAACTGTTCCAGTTTAGTTTAGGTGTTGCGTCAAAGGACATATTGTTTGGTCAACTTTTATACCTTTTTCTTTGCGATAAGGGGACCGAGGGAAGCTGTAAATCCGAGTGTTTAGGTAGCAGTGGTACCAATCACTTAGATTTCGTAGCAATACAATTTGCACACCATTTCCCTTGCGTGTCGTAAAGAATCAAGTGATTTAGGTCCCTTCGTGAACTCACCTTACTTAGGTACAGTGAACAGCTGAGATGCTTGTCATCCTTTATTTTTTAAGAAGTGCAAAGAAGTCTGTAGATACTAATGGGTCGCCAATAATCACCCAGGTGAAAAAAATTGAATCAACCTATGTGGTATCATCAGTTTAAAAAAAGTAGAAATGGCATGTTATGTGTCAACTCAGATGAAACATAATCTTGACTTGCAATTTTTTTTTCGACTAAAATTCGGTTTTTGATCTGTTGCTATAAACGGAACATTTTTTGCTCCTTATTCACAAGGCGTATCAATCAAATTATTTTTTTTTCTTTTAGCATTAAAAATATTTATTTAAAGGAATAAAATAGTAAAAGCACAAATAAAACTTACCCTAAACATAAACCATTCTAATCATTCTAAACTACAAATTTTACTAATCCTACTCGCAACTGCACCGTCACGATACGGTATCGTTCCATCAACGTAACGCTCAAAAATCAAATTAATTGTTTCGCAAACCAGATCAAAGACCTTTTTAAAGCGGCTTGAATTCTATGACGGCGGATGGCTTGTTTGCCCTGCACTGGGATCCTACAGGCTATAACTTACTTGGACAACAAAAAGACCAACAAATAAACCCATAACAAATCGTTTTTTAAAACGTGCATAAGGTCCGCCACAAACATACGGAATTGCGATCCGGAATCCTGATTCAGGATTCAGTGTTGTCAACTATGGTTACAAAAAATACAAGTGCTGCTTAAAAAAATTCCTAAAATAAAAATGTATGAAATGCCAAATTAATGACAGTTGTATTTAGAGGTATTTATCAAAACGAAACAAACAATTTCTATTCATGATAATTACTATCATGTGATGATGTCATGACGTTACGATGATGATTTGTAAATTGTATTTCAATATTATGCAACTATATCAAAAGACTATCGATAGTTTTAACATTAGACATAATCTGCATACAAAATGGCATGAACCATTATCACACAAGCGGATTTTGAGCGTAGGCGATTCCGCGACTACACCGCAACGACATCGCAACTGCACCGTCACGATACGGTATCGTTCCATCAACGTCACGCTCAAAAACCAAATTAATTGTTTCGCAAACCAGATCAAAGACCTTTTTAAAGCGGCTTGAATTGTATGACGGCACATTGACAACTTACTTGCTTCTACCAATGGCGGATGGCTTGTGGCAAAGTGTGTGCACTGGGATCCTACAGGCTATAACTTACTTGGACAACAAAAAGACCAACAAATAAAGCCATAACAAATCGACGTCCATAAGGTCCGCCACACACATACGGAATTGCGATCCGGAATCCTGATTCAGGATTCAGTGTTGTCAACTATGGTTACAAAAAATACTAGTGCTGCTTAAAAAAATTCCTAAAATAAAAATGTATGAAATGCCAAATTAATGACAGTTCTTTTTTGAGGTATTTATTGAAACGAAACAAACAATTTCTATACATGATAATTACTATCATGTGATGCTGTCATGACGTTACGATGATGATTTGTAAATTGTATTTCAATATTATGCAACTATATCAAAAGACTATCGATGGTTTTAACATTAGACATAATCTGCATACAAAATGGCATGAACCATTATCACACAAGCGGTTTTTGAGCGTAGGCGATTCCGCAACTATACCGCAACGACATCGCAACTGTACCGTCACGATACGGTATCGTTCCATCAACGTCACGCTCAAAAATCACATTAAAATATGCCACCTAAGACATCAAAAAATCACTAGATCTAGTGAAAAAGTCTCTGAAAGCGGCAACACTCCATACGGAACTAATTCCGAATCAGGTTTATTCCGGATGTATGTGTATGCTGAACACAGATACATTTCCCGTCCATACCCTACAGAATTAAAACGGGAGACCACTACGATTTATACCTACGATACAATAATGAGACGTGTGGTTCTGGCTTAAAATGTATACCACCCCAATTCATCCCGTGGTGTCGTACGAGATGACAAAGAGATTAAAGGTTTATTATGCAGTATTTATGTGACCACTTGACACGTCATTCCATCCTGAAACTTAAAATGCTAAATGTGAGCATCGCTGCAACTACATTCTTAGACAAAAAGTTGGTAGTAGTAGCAATGTTACTGACCACCCAAAGGATTACGGTCGTGAGTGTACCACTACAATCAGAGGAAGAGAGTAGAGGTCTACTTTGATAATATCCCCTGCCCTATACCATCCTATACTTGCAGTTTTTTCGCACACTGTACCTGATTACGGAGTCTATTCAAGTCACCGGAAAGAAAGGAGGCGAAAATAAGTTTGATTTATCGACCCGTCACCTTGGGCCTACTCTTTATTTTAAACGGAACGGAAGGACTGCTCAGAGATGATGGAGCGTGTTTATCGTGACCTGAAAAAAACCCTTGATAACAAATATAGCAAAATTGAATCACGATTTTGACAGAAATTTGTATGTCGATTACGATATATCTAGATTAGATCGTGTTTTTTAAAGGTAATTATGATTGTTGTTGTATATCTTTAATCTTTAGGTACTGTTCTTAAGAAAGATAAAAGAATTATGTATTTATTTAAAACTAGGGGGTGGTGAGTATCGTTTGTTTACATAATAGTAGCATAGGAATTTTCTAAAAAATTGTTAGGTAGCCCCTAAAAAGCTGTGCGCAATGCCGACGAAGAGGCAATAATTATGGCGAATTATGTATGGGCACTGTATGGGTTGTCTATGATTTACCTCATTGTAGTATATGGCAATTGAAGTAAATAAACACTTTGACCGATATCCCTTCATACCCGCGACTATTGCATGATTGTCGTGATCGCAGAGCTTCTCGCATAAAAGTTCATCATGTTTCTTAACATCAGTCAACAGTTGCTCATGACATCTTTCACAATAATCAATCAAACTTTTCTTTGGTCGAATTCGCCCTGACATGGCTGTCGGGATTAAAGTTGGTAACGGTCAGAGGTCTCTGCCAACCACAATATATAAACTAAACTGACAAAAGAGTAAACAGCAAATACATATAAAAAACCCAGACATGAAAGCTCTATCTATACATAGATTGAGCACCGATCAAATATTATTAAAAATAACAGCAAGATATTACAGATATTATCGGAAGCCGAGCGTAGATAGCACTGTTTATTTTCAATTAAAGTTAAAAAACTACGGTGGAGTAAACAGAAAGAAACTACAAGTTTGGTAGAAATAAAGGCAATCTTTAATATCTACAAATATTTTTCAAGTCAATAATGGTGGCAATGAAAAAAAAATAATGTTCACTGTCAACCCGAAATGGACGGGAGATCTATTGTTTATATTGCAATAAAGAAAGTGAATTCATGTGTCTTGTGTGTTCACCAAATGTATGTCCTATTATATAAAATAATAATTAAAAAATTTTTAATTCTTTCCGCATGCTTGAAATAGATTAAGAGATAAGTGTACTTTTTGCAACCATCAGCAGCAAGGCTGATTTAGTGTTTTTGGGGTGTAGAGCATCTCTGTGATAAGGATGAACTAAGTCTATTGTAACTGTTGAACTTATATTCCAATTAATTAAACTTATGGACATTAGAAATTGTATCAATTAATTCATTGACATCACTGTATCTTAATTATTGTTTTGTATTTCGTAGCTGACATTGTAAATTTAATATTGTTATTTAATAAGTTATTCTTAAGCTACACCTCTGGGTAAAATTGCATTGGAACCCAATCAAATAATGTAACACCACACTTCTGTACATACATGCAATTTAAGGCTGAATAAATAAATGAATGAATGAATGTCTGCCTGCATAACTTCAGTCGGTTAAGGAGTTACAGACGTTTAAAGGTCAGTAAAAAATTTAAGATCTCCTAAACCGACTGATGAACCCTGTCAGTTTTAGTACTGTTCACATTACAGTGCATACTACAATAATATGATACGATCAGCCTTGCAGCTGATCGTAAATTTTTTACGGACCTTTAAACATCAGTAACTTCTAAACCGACTGGAGTTATGCAGGCAGACCTGGTCCATCCCCATCACAGAGATGATCTACACCTCATAAATACTAAATCAGCCTTGCAGCTGATGGTTGCAAAAAGTACACTTATCTCTTAGTCAATGTTTGATAACCATTTACCTAGCAACACATAAGAAACATGTAAATTTAAAAAAATTTCAGATGACAATTTCTATTATCACGACGGTTACTTGATAAGGAGCGGAGGTATCAATACAATCTTTACTAATCACCTAGATATAATTATATCGCAGCCTATTGGTTTATTTTAATCAGGATTTTACATATATATATATATACCTACATACATAAACCGCCCTTTGCACTTTGTACCCTTCTCATTCTTGACATAAATTGTATTTTTCTATTCTTGGTGTGCAAATAAAAAATATTTATCTTATCTTATGTTAACCTTTCGGGCATTTCGGCCACCTAAGTATTCTTTTTATTTTTTAGGCTCGTCATTACAGGTGATAAGGATTTTAAATAGCGACCACTCAGTTGCAGAAACGCTCATTAAAGTTAATCCGCAGTCAATTTTTGTCTTGTAGATCAGGATTATTTAATGGAGGATTAACTCTAATGTGCGTTTCTGCAACTGAGTGTTTATAATTAAGTTGACTGGCTAACTTCACCATAAATAGCTGCGATCGAAATTTCGATCTCGAAATCATCGAAAAGATTACACTCTACAAATCATTAGCTTGTTAAATGGAGGAGCATTCTCAAAAACGACTCCATGCCGTTTTCCGATATCTTCGAAGCTGACTTCGGCGACTGTTTCCCAGCCTTCCTTCTGAGCAGCTTTCTGGGTTCCAAGTGCGGTCATCCAGGCCACAGTCATTGGGACACCGGTCTCCACGCACATTTGCCGCCTGATGAAAACAATAGCATTAAACACTAAACTTATTGTCACTCGTAATGATGTGGTCGACTATTTTTTCTCAATGAAGTCAGAATAGATAGTTCACATTATGTCTTGTGATAGGCAGGGAGTAGTCGTTACATTTGAGAAAATTATATTCACTCGGAGACTGAGCCGCCGCTGACTTGGCGGCTTTACTTTGAAGAAATTGATGTTGTTAGTCCATGTACATTGTGATATGAATTGAAATCTATTTACTGTGGAGCATAAGCAAGGCATACATTCAGACACAAACTTACTTTCTTCGATTTTTTAATGCTTTACTTTGGTACTACTATAAAACATGTCCGTCAGATCTATCTGGAACCGGTACCCAGGTACGGAAAAGGCAAGAACCGCTAAGTACCGCTACAGAACCTATACTTTCGGTATCGTTTCCAAGCCCTGATCAGAACTATTCGGGTCTGCTGTTACAATTTCCGTATAATATGAGCATTTTTCGTCAGTAAGTATTTTGGGAAAATAGCCTTGTGGAGTTCAATGAAAACATATTCCGAAGTCTAAAATCTGTACAATGTTTCAGAATATCGAACAACAACAAATCCCTGATGATTCTGGAGTTTAAACTTTAGTGAATAATAAGTAGGTAGTACTGCGTTGGTACTGTTCTTTGTTCACCGTTTTATAAACTTGATATACAATTATTAAGTGGGTAATTTAAACAAATAACAAAGTCAAAACATCTTAAGATTTTGACTTTGACCATTTCTGTCCAATAAAAACAGGTTTTCAGATGCAACGAAAAATATTACAAAATGCACGTGATACGTTACCTTTGCTTCACAAATTCTGTAGCGATACCGAGCCCTCTATAATCATGATGTACCGATATTCCTCTTCCATCGTAATAACTGTCGAAACCATACTTTTCCAATACGCTATAAAAATCATGAAGGTCCTCTAGCATTTCTAATAACTTTACAAATTCCTTTGATTCTACCTGGAAAACAAACAAATCACAAACAAATAAAACAAAAATAGGAAATTGTGATTATTATTAACCAAAACCAGAAATATAATACAGTAGTACATTATGATACAAGTGAGCAAAGTAGGTCACATTACTGCCGAGGCGGGGATGCACATACTAGCAGAGGCTGTAATGACCAACGCTCACGCGATTCATACGATGTTTTTCAACATACTTGCTAGGAAAAATGAATAAAATTTCCTAAAACACAACTATTTTAGACAAATATTTTTGGAAAATGGCGCTTGGTTATGTATGGTTGGGCATTTTATTTTTTCCGGATAGCTATTCGCGCGCAGGCGGTAGAAGAGGCAATGACTTAGACAACATTAAACCAACGATATTTTGTTAGAAACAACCTAATAATAAAAACCTTATAAACATTATATTTATGTATTTATAACTCAAATTAATGTTAATGTATTAACTAAAATAAATTGTTTGATGAAATTAAATGTTCGTTTATCATATTTTTAACTAACACAGATTATGTATCCAGAAAAAAGATAGATTTTTTTTAATTTAAAAAACAAATAATAGAAAAAAAGGAACATTACCGCACTAGTGCGATAATGGAATGGTCTCATTTTCGCACGCGTGTTCAATAAGCTGCATTATGTACCTAAACGCGATGCAATAACAGCCACTTTACGAGCAAGTGTATTGAAAAATTTATTTAGAAAATCAAATTATAAATTTATTTAAACCTAGTGATCACAACATATCAAAATGTCTGTGCATAGAACATAGCACGACACAAGCATTTCCCAATCCGAATCACTATCGAAGATTGCAAGAGAATTTTAAACAATATAAAAGACACAAATTAAGATTAATAAAAGGACTGCCAATATGATATTACGAGCTTTTACCCGCTACTTTGTTCGCTCAAATTATTTATACCAGATTTAAAGTCAAATAGCTTTTAGCTTTCAAACAAAAAAGTTTCATCGAAATCAATTCAGCAGTTTTCGTGTGATGCTCGAACAAACAAACAAACAGACACAAAAATCCAAAAATTTTTGTGATTTGGGATCAGGGAAATCTAACATAAAAACCATACGTAATATTTTTTTTTAACATCTTCAAGTACAGACACACTTCTGTTACAGTTATATAATACCCAGCAAACAATTTGGTCGAATTAGGCCCCTATTTATATGACTATTATGACTTATAAAAGTTATATTACGGTAATTTTGTCATATACTGGTGCTTTTTGCGTCTAATGTTCGCCGATACGACACCTATACGACCAAATTGTTAGTTGGGTAGTTATACTTATAATAATACCTACCATTGTCATCAACTGTTTAAAAATATACTGATCCTTATCTTTAGTTTCAGTTACTTCAACAACAGATAAGCCCAATATTTGTGGCTGTGAATCCGATTCGCTGTCCAAACAACAGATCACGGAAGAAGCGCTTTGGTTCTTTATCAGTCTGCTGAAAAATTCCTTTCCTTCCGCTAGAGCAAATTCACTTTTAGCAATACCTTAAAAGAGAGGTTAATATTTTAGCCGTGTTGCTTTGAATAAGCCAGTATATTTCTGCTCATGGATGTTGTTAGACGCAACTATGGGATGAGGTTTCTTAAGCAGTGCCTCAGCGATTCAAAAAGTGAACCTTGCTATAATTTTATAGTACGTATAGTTGTTGCAAAGCTCCTGACCACCCCGAAAGCAAGTGGTCATGAGAAATAAATCTTCGGATATTTTTCTTCTTTAGTAAACCAATTGTGAATTATGAATCGAAACCAAGATTCCTAAACTGGTTTCGCTAAAAAATACATTATTATTCGTAGCCAGGCAGGTTGTAATCTAAGGATGGCTTGAACCAAAAAGTATTTAGGCTTTTAACGGCTTGAGTTGAAATTGGTCATGAAGACGATAGATAACAGTAACCTAAAAATAGAAATGTAGCAGTTATGAATAAAATAAAATGTCGCCCCCCATACAACGAAAGAGGAACATAGAGATAGTAAGTGCTATAGAGGAATTGAAAAAAAAATGTTTTTTTTTTTAAATTCAGTGAGGTGTCGTTGGATACTGGATAGGTCTTGTCCAATGAAACACAACGACCATTAGAAACTAAATCGATAAAATGCTTCTGTCTCGAGATATCAGCGTTAAAAGTAAAAAATAGGGTTATAGTAGGGAACTATTATGTCAATTAAAACTATTATGAAATTTTCATATGAATTAACGTTATGTCATGTCACTATCCATAACATTTTATTTGTTATGTAACTTTCCGTCTGGCCATCTAATTACTTGTCTAAAATAATGTTACCTGCAGCTTTTTCCAGTGATTCCTCCGGCGCTAAATAAACCTTAATAAAATCTAATGCGTCCTCATGTCGATCCTTAGGCAAGTCTTGTATACGAAATTTCAAAACGCTACCATCACTTTTCGTACGCGAAAATCTGGACCACACTCTTATCGAAGACATTTTTCTTTATTACTTACTATTAAGTGAACACTCAAAATATGAAAGGTATCAACGACCTTTTACGTTATTCTAAAGATATTTGCGTAACCAAGACATTATTTAAACAGTCTGATAATGAATCATTTAAAGATAAGACATGCTCAATAGACGATAATTGTTATCGCAAATATTAAACAACTTTTGTTTAAAACAACACATTGCCTGTGCATGAGTTAGTTGAGATAGAATATGTAATTTCATTTGGTCAAAAGTTTGGTACCGAACTATGAATTAAACACCTGAAACTAATAGACGATTTGGTTGTAAACATTGATTACTCCATAGAAAATATCAATAGCTACACGTCCCAAATGCATGGAATAGCTGTTTTTTATTTTCGCGATTTAAATGGTGGTCCCTTAGTGAAAGTTGTTCAGTTTGAAGGTCTAAAGAACCCACCTCCAAGCGCCTAATATAGCTTATATTATTTGCTCATGACGTCTTTCCCCGCGATCAAACTTTTTTTAAATATCTTTATGTAGTTGTCCTGACTTGGCTGTCGGGATTGCGGTAGATAACGATCTGAGGTCTTTGCCAACCACAATAAATAAACTATAACTAATAAAATACAAAATTAAACAAATAACAGAAAATAAAAAGCATAGATTGAACACGAAAAAAATATTATTAAAAATAACAGCAAGATTTTACAGATATTATCCAAAATCGAGCGTTGATAGAGCAATGTTTATTTTCAATTAAAGTAAGAAAGCTTTGGAGAGGAACAAAACAAACTACAAGCTTGATAGAAATAAATCCGGGAAGACATCAAGAAAATATTTAATGCGTGAATGGTAGCATTAAAAAAACCGGCCAAGTGCGAGTCGGACTCGCGCACCGAGGGTACCTACTATAGTTTAGAAAAACTGAAATCCTCGTCGTCTATAAATGATTTAATAAATAAGTTCGCCGAACAAAAAGCAAGAAAAGTGTTTATTTTATTTTAATTGTTTGACTAGCTTAGTTCCTAGGAATATTAATTGTCAGTAATAAATAACGTATATTCAATATATAATTATTTTAATTCAATGTGAGCGTGTTCTTCCTTTTGTAAAAATGAAATTATGAAATTTACCAATAATTTGGGCCCCCCAACAAATTTTGATATAGGGCCCTTCTAAGGCACGCTACGCCACTGACCATAGAATATATTTGTGGTTTGTATTTACCAAACAAATTGTGTTTAACATTAAACACCATAGAGATAGTAAGTACTGGTGTACGTAGTACTTGCTATCTCTATGGTGTTTAATTGTTGTTCTGATAGAAAGCAACAAACCTAAAGTTGGAAACACCGACGTACGAAAGAACGTTGAACATTACCGACCTCTAAGGAGTATTTTCATGTTTCACCGCTTGTAAGGAGGATTGGTATTCATTATCCAAATCAAGGAAGGTGCCATTGGTATTGTGGCATAGGTATTGGTAACCATAAACTTAATATAGGTATACTATCGTTTAAACCAGGAAGCTGGAAATATATTATGTACTATTATTGTCTATACGTGAAGTGTACTATTCGAGAACTTTTCAGCCCCATCGGCCATTGGTTCTGCAAGCAATGTGCACCGCCCACTGCCACTTTAGTTTAGCAATTCTTTGGGCTATGTCAGCTACTTTGATTGTCAATTGTCAATGTGCCTTAGAAGTTTTCTATCCATTGTAACGTCAAGATCACGGATTTCTTCCACCTTGACAATGATGCTGCCGAGAAGTGAGTAGCTACCATCAATGAGAAGGAGTTTACGAGAAAACGTCATACAGAAACACTTGGAGACGTTTAGTTCTAGTGTATTTAATAGACAGTAACTCTCAGATCTCAGAAGATTTCCCTGGAGATCGCGTACTTCTGAGTCGCTTCGAACTTCCTTTAGAACCTTCATGTCATTGGCAAGCAATAAAATATAGGAATTGAGAAAACACGTCTGTTTGTCATTGATAAAAATGATGAACAATAGTGGGCCTAATATAGACCCTTGCAGCACTCCAGAAGGAATATTAGTCCATACCAGGAAGCTGGCATAGGTATTGTCTATGCCTTAGAGGGCACACTGCTTAACAAGCGGTGAAACATGATAATACAAAGAGTATTGGTCGGTAATGGTGGTTCTTCTTTCGTAAATTCCCGTCTATGTTTTCGACGTTACTTTCTAATCCAATGACAAAAATAAAAAATAAAATGTTTTATTTAATTTTTGTTGTGATAGAAAGGGACATAAAAACGTTGGAAATATCGACTAGGAAGACGTACGAAAGAAGTTCGAACATTACCGACCGCCATGGCCAATCTTCTTGTTACCATGCTTGTAAGGAGGAGTGGTATCATAAAATCCTTGGTCCATACAGACGTGTATCCCTGCAAAACCCGTAGTACTTAGTATCTCTATGGCACAGTATAAGAAAGAGTATCTATTCCACAGCTTGAGCGTTCATATTCATCTTCTTTCATGATGATCTCTTTTATGAAAATGTCACATATCTTAGCTGTCAGTTTGTTTTCGTATTTTTTTGTTTCGTTTGTATTTGTAGCAAGCAAAATTTCCAATAAATAAAGCAAGGTGAGTGCATTTTCTTGTAATTTATAAACCCTTGTTCATGTTTGAGCAAAAATTCGAATATTTTAAGCTCCAGAAGTGTCAATTTTTTAATTAGTGCTTTGATTATTTGTGAAAAATATCGATATCGATGTTTTTGATGATTTCATAATATTCAATGTTTTTATTTTCAGGTATCAAAAGTGGGTTTTAAATCACAGGAAAAAAACGAAGAACTGGCACACATACCTACCAAATGAAAAATTGTATTTAGTATTTGAAATTATGTTAGCTTCAAATCTTTGTAATTAATAAACTTAATACAGACTACTTAATATCTAAATAGGCTTTGCCTTGAATACAGGTTTCATAATGGATTTTGTAGAAAAAAAAATTAATGTCTTGATTTGAAATTTCTATTGTATAATTATTAACAACAAAAACCACTATTTCTGTTTTAGTGGTTTGATTGACATCAATCCATCACCAAGACATAAATAATTATTTCAATCGGCAGCACACTTTTTTATCTTCTATAATTATCGACAAGAACGGATCATGTCAGAAACACTACACTGCGCTTCAAAACACGAATAGCCGGTGTTGGAGAAAAAACCGCCAGATTAAAGTGGGATTGGGCCGGCCATGTCTGTCGAATGCACGAGGAAAGGTGGGCAAGAATAGTAACGCCCTGGATCCCAGAAAACGGTCGTCGGCGTCCAGGTCGTCCTAGGAAGAGGTGGCGGGACGATCTGGATGCTTTCGATGACGCGTGGCCAGAGCATGCCCAGGACAGAGATGGTTGGAGGATGAAAGGGGAGGCCTTTGCCCAGCAGTGGGATGAAGTGGGCTAGTAAAAAAATAATAATAATTATCGACATCGGTAGGTATTCAAATACAGCACATCACTACCTTATAATTTGACATGACATTGATTTTTGAATTTTGACGACAATCTGATTTCATACAAACATAATTTCTAGATTGTTTTTGAAAAATTTCATTGACTTTAATTGGATAGTATTGAAAATAACACCAGACTTCGTTTCTATGCAGCGCGCATTTGCGCTCTCCGAATAAACTACTCTTAAGTTTAGACGCCCTGGATAATGAATGTCTTCACGTCTAAATTACCAAAACAGATTTCAATGAGGGATTTTCCAGAAGAAAAAAAAGTTAGTTCCTAATTTCTCAATTGATGGCGTTGACCAGAGAGGGGTCCAATAGGTATGAGCAAATATATGAAACAATTTGGGTGTTATTGACGATCCGGTAGGTGTAATAATTGCCACGCCAGACTGTCAAACCAGGGTCCAATTTTTCGTCTATGGCTTTGCTTTTCATTCACGGAATCTGACGTACGATTTAAATATTTCCGGTTTATTTTTATTGAAATTCTGTTTCTGTTAGGTTTTTGTAGTTTGTTATTGTTTCTCGTTTATTGTTCGTATATTCAAAACGGATACGTAGCCCATACAGCCACGTCTAATACTCGATTCGTTGTTGACGAACAATAACACTGAGATAGCTAAATAATAAACCAACAACAATAAGAAAGGGTTTGTACTGTGTATTTTTACTATTAATATAAATTAATATCTTTGCTCATACCTATATTGGACCCCTCTCTGGTCAACGCCATCTATCGAGAAATTGGGAACTAACTTTTTTACTTTTTTTGTTTTTGGAAAATCCCTCTTTAAAGAATTAATAAGGCATGCTTGAAAAAAATTATGAAAGTAGCGAATCTTCTTATCATTCTAGGGATAGGGTTTTGAATTCTGAAGTAGTTTAGGTACAGTCGCTAATTTGATAATTCAGTATGTCCAGTTTTGTTTTTATTTTTTTATTTTTTACGTATAGCATACAACATTATAAGAAACTAATTTGGATTTTAAATAGCCAATAATAAAATTAATTGGGCAACTTCACCATATGGCTGCGATCAATATTTCTATCTCCAAATTATCCAAAAGATCACACTCTACAAATCATTAGCTTGTTAAATGGAGGAGCATTCTCAAAAACGACTCCATGCCGTTTCCCGATATCTTCGAAGCTGACTTCGGCGACTGTTTCCCAGCCTTCCTTCTGAGCAGCTTTCTGTGTTCCGAATGCGGTCATCCAGGACACAGTCATGGGGACACCGGTCTCCACGCACATTTGACGCCTGGTGGAAAACATGGTTGGTTTAATACATACCAAGCTAAACATACACGTACTGCACTCGTATTAAACGCTCGGAACGATGTGATGGGCTTTGTTATGCATAACCATAAATGCTCACTAATAATGAGTCACTATTTTTCCTCAGGGAAGTCCAGAGATATTAATAGTATAATTATCAACTTTTCATTATGTAGTACGGCAGGTTACTCTCGTTCTTACTTAATACTGAACACTGAATTTTTCTAAACACTTCAAATTTTCAGGGGTAATTCAGACCACTAAACTGAACCACTTTTTTATGGGACCAAACCTGAAATCGCAAAAAACTCTGCTGTTTCATATTAAACTGCAATGTCTGCTCGACTCAAATGTATGAAACTGTTGATTTTTTTTTAGGATTTATTAAAATAAAAAGTAAAAAGCAAACACATCACAAATTAAAAAAAAAATTAAATGACCTTGGCTTCGACCATTATTTTATGACAAATCAAATTGAAAAAGCAAGTTCTCAGATGCAACAATGAAATTTCTAATCACACGCTTACTTGCCTTTGTTTTACAAATTCTGTAGCGATACCAAGCCATCTATAATCATGATGTACCGATATTCCTCGATCATCGTAAAAACTGTCGAAACTATACTTTTCTAATACGCTGTAAAAAGCATGAATGTCCTCTAGCATTTCTAGGACCTTTACAATTTCTTGTGTTTCTACCTGCAAAACAAACAAAACAAAACAGAATAAAGTAAACCGTCATTTTTGATAATAAACCAAACCAGAAATATTAAACAGAATTCTTATGAGAAATGAACATTAAAAAAGAATTAAAATTCACAATAAAAACAATAATAACAAAACTTGTAAAAAACTTAAAGATAAAAATGTCCTCTAAACAGTCTGGTCATACGGAACCCTTCGTGCCCGCGTTGTTCCGTTGTAGAGAAAATGCGGCCAAAAACTCGCACGTATCAAATAATGCAATATTGAATTCAAAGATTTTTTTTGGGCTTAAGTAATTCAAATAGATATATTATTACGATTACGATTATACAAGGTTAGACCTTGTATAATAGGTATGAATTACCAAAATTCTGGTCTTGACCATTTTACGCTTATGTAATTCAATCAAATATTGTTTTTTTGCTTTAGATTATTGCTTTATAGCAAAGCTGTAACAATTTTAACGGGATGATCAGACCATCAAAATGAGCAACTATTTCTATGGGACCAAAATAGAAATCGCGAAAAGAAAATAACCTGTCCCGTTCAGAAGGTTTGCAGTTTTGTATGGAACTGCAGATTTTTTTTATTGTGTCATCATTGATCCCGTAGAGAAATTTGCTCAGTTTGATCATCCCCTTAAAATAGTTTCAGAAAATGCTTTTGATCCTTTTAATATTGTGGATCGAAGTCCTTATATATTGGTATTATTTATTATACCTACTCACGATTGTCATCAGCTGTTTATAAATACTGTGATCCGTATCTTTCCTTTCAGTTATTTCAACAATAGATACACCCAATATTTGTGGCTGTGAATCTGATTCGTTGTCCAAACAACAGATCACGGGAAAAACAGTTGGGTTGGTTAACCGTCTGCGAAACAATTGTGTTTCTTCTGCCAGAGCATATTCATTTTTACCAATACCTTAAAAGAGAAGTAGGTATTTTAGTCGTCTTGATGAGTATGAAAAAATATACAGGGTGAAATTGATATCATTAGCATCCTTTTAAACCTTTGACTATTTATTATAAGGAGTAGCCATGCGGTAGCATTTCCCCTCTGCCAGGGTATAAGATCAATTAATCATGTGCATTTACATTCAATTTTCTACCTTATCACTGAACGAGGCAGCCTATAATTGCGAAACAATAAGTACGAACTTATGGCGTTTGGGGTTCACACGAGACTACTTTTCACTATTTTTAACATTCAAAATTAGAATCTAAAGTTATGGAGAATAACATCCAAAGTTGCAGATTTCATGTTACCTCGCCCCCCGCAAAAAGTGGCAGTAATGTTTGTTAGTAGAATTACACGCGTAACTAGTCCCTATATAAGTAGTCAAAGTTTTAAACTAAGAGTCTACCCATCGAAGTGAACAACTTTTACTATTATTATTATTATTTGGTTATAAGGACTTGGTCAATGACCAAATAGCTACTGCGACCTGGATAGATCTATTGTAGCTGTCACCTTAGACCTAAAGGTCATTTCCTAGATCCATGGACTTCATGAACCGTGTTATGCTTTTGGAGGGGAGGTCCCTAATGTCAGTAGGTGTTATTATGTATCCACCTAGATGGCGCCTCCTGCTGTGTATGAGCACTTCGCATTCGCAGAGGAGGTGTATGGGCGTTTTCTCTGCAAGTGGGTGAATCTACAAGCCTCATTCTGTGTAGGTGTTTGTTTAACTTGCAGTGTCCTTTTAAGGCTCGTACTAAGAGCCTTAAGTCCTTGCGGTTTGAATTGATGGCATCCGAGGTATGTCTATTTGAAAAGCCGGTCACAAGTTCTTTCGCATGCCTCAGTCCTCATCCCTTTAGCACACGTCTAGAGGTGTTGCGAGAGATGCCGCAGTAAGGCTAGGGGCCTATGGCGTCCTCTTCCGCCCCTCTTCGTGCCAGCTCGTCAGCAGCCTCATTTCCATCAATACAGCAGTGTCCAGGCACCCAGCCTAGGGTGACAGAGTTTGTCAATCCTAGCCGGTTGAGTGCTCGGACACATTCCAATGTTAGCTTCGACTCTATTTCGTCAGATCCTAGCGCTTTCAGAGCAGCCTGGCTATCTGATAAAATAACAATATGTTTCCCCTTTGGGAATCTTTTTAGATTCTCATGTACGCAACCTATGATAGCGTACATTTCAGTCTGGAATACTGTGGCATGCGGTCCAAGATGAATCGCCATTAATCCTTGGATTGCTGCCACATACTCCAGCTCCAGCACGATTGTCCTTCCTGGAGCCATCTGTAAACCAGACGACGTCTCCAGCGCTGAAGGATTGTGGGGTATTCCCGTTCCAGTCCTCTCTTTGGGGTTAGGATTACCTTGTATAACCTGTTAAAGTTATATTCTTTGTTCATGGTGTCTTTTGGCATACACATGATCGGAATTGTTAAGAGAGTTTCATGTAACCTTCTCATAACAGAAGACTTCCATTTGGAATCTCCTCGTTCCAAGGCTCGGAGCATTGCAATTTTTGCCTCTTTCTGCACATGGATGTGTAGTGGAGGCAAACCTAATATTGCCTCCATAGCAGCCGTGGGTGTAGATTTCATTGCCCCCGTTGCTATTCTGCATACTAATCCTTGTAGGCTATTTAGGGTGTTTACACACTTCGCTTGTTCAGTTTTCTTATGCCAGGCTACACTGCAGTAGGATACCATAGGCCTCACTATCGCAGTGTAGATCCACATAACCGAACTCGGTTTCAGGCCCCATCTGGAGTCCGCTAACCGCTAAGCTATTTTTGCCTTTCGCACAATGTCCACCACCACCGACCAGGCCAGAGGTGAGAGCACTCCCCCCTGCGGACAGCCTTTGGATACCTTTACCTCTATGGTTTTACCTAGAAATGAGGTCCTGACTGAACAACTTTTACTATGGGAGCCCGAAACCGATCGGAGCAAAAAAAAAATCCGCTTTTGCATACATTTGAGTCGCGAACTTGCGCGTCAACATTGCAGTTTAGTATGGAACATCAAATTTTTTTTTTGCTCCGATTGGATTGCTCCCATAGTACAAGTTGTTCAGTTTGATGGGTAGACTCTTATAGTTTTAAAGGATGTTAATGATATCAATTTCACCCTGTAGAGAGTATAGGCTTAAATGCATTACATACTTAACAGGGTGCTTCATATCATCAACCTGAACAACTTTTAGGTACTATGGGACCAATATTAAAATCGCAAAAAAAAATGATTTTTCACTGAAAATATCAATGACTACTCGACCCAAATGTATGAAACAGCTATTTCTTTTAAACATTGTTCTTGTAATACCTCGCCAACATGATGTAATGTAATATTTTCGAGCTAATTTCGACTTGATAATCTAAACTATTAAAAAACTGTAACAGAAGTGTGTGTTTACCTTGAAGATATTTACAGGAAAATGATTACATGGTTTTTAGGTATCCCTGACTCCAAAGCAACCTTGTTTATCAGCCTATGTATGTAATTTAGATGTTGTTTTCTGTCTGTTTGTTTGTTTGAGCATCACACAAAAACTACTGAGCCGATTATGAGCATTTTTTTGTTTGATAGCTTATGATTTGACTTAAAATCTGGTAAGTATATAATTTGTGCGGAGGAAGTCGCGGAACAGTGATTTAACGAGTTTTTAATTTAACTAACCCCAAATACGGTCCCATAATACCCATGACATGAGTTAAAATAAATCATTTTCATTCTAAAAAAACCACAAGCAAAAAAATAAAACAACAAATTAAACATAAAAATAAAAAGAGATATAGAATTGACTTGTGATCGATTCTAATTATTTGTTAGAATTTGTGTTTAACCTTGTAATATAGCCATCTATGGTTCACTAAAACAATATGACGTACCTGCAGCTTTTTGCAGTGTTTCCTCCGGCATAAAATGAACCTGAATAAAATCTAATGCATCCTCATATCGATCCTTCGGCAAGTCTTGTACACGAAATTTCAAAACGCTCCCATCACTTTTCGTACGCGAAAATCTGGACCACACTTTTATCGAAGACATTTTATTTAGTACTTTTTGCTGAAAACTCAAAATGTCAATAGTACCGACAACCGTCTACTCGATTATAAAACTTTAGCCTAATGATAATTTTATTTACATACAACGATATGATTTGTAAAAATGGCCTCATTAATGACATCTTGATATCATTTTTAAAGATAAGTCAATATTTACCGCAAACAATCTTGTTTTACAACATTGTCTGTATTCGCCGTACTTGCTGTATTCAGATAAACAAATAATAATAATAGTAATAACCCGCAGGGCAGCTTGTGGCGAGCTGTTGGTGAGTGGCGACACCACGGGCCCGAGTGCTCCCGGGGGAAGTCCCTGATCCTCGTCTTCGACTTGCCTTTACTGGCCGGTCGGAGTGGACCCCAAGAGGATCAGATCCCCCACCTCTGTGCTTGCCTTAATTGGCCGGCCTTAGGTTGGAGTCGCAAGAGCTATATGCTCGAAGAGTGGATGTGTTGCGTAAGTGGCGAGTGGGCACCTGATTAGCCGTTGGAGACTGAAATGATGGTCGTTTAAAGTCCAGAAACACCTCTCCACTCTAAGCCGCTCAGGAAATGTTGCCCCCTTGTCGCTCCGTGCGAGCGGCCATTTTCGGGGGCCCATTCATTTTGAGTTGGCGAGTCACCGTCTGCCATTTTTTCCGTGTTTATACATTGGTCAGGCAGGCGCCATAGTCCCGTTCAAATCCTAGTTACCTGTTCCATTAGCACCCCACCCCAATAGCCCAGATTTTGTATCTTTCCACTCCTTGAAATAGTTCTACACTGACCGGGGGCTGTTTTGGATGCACTTCTATAGTGTATACTGGGATAGTTGCCGGTTGGTGTCACATTACTATTTAGATCAAATTGTCTGACGGGCCTCTACGTGTTGGCTTCGGCCCCACGCACGCCTCCCAAAGGTCCGGGACACTTATGTCCCGAGATAAGGAAAAGACATACAAATAATAATAATAATAAGAAATTTATTCATCAGCAAGTAAGTAAATCTAAATACAGATATAAAAGTGATCTTAAATAAGTACTAAATAACATGCTATGATGAAAAGGCATGAGCCTCAGCATTACTGCTGTTTTTCAGTCTCAGCCCTGAGATGACACTGCACTGCCAAAACTTAAATCTAATAAACAAAAACAAACATTTCGGATCTTACTAATTATGGTATTAAGCTACTGTTATGAACTTACTTGGTATGTCAGCAACATAAAGTATAATGGGTATATATGTATAGGTACAAAGGATGTGTGTGTGATTAAATATTTATTTGAGAACATATATATATATATATATATACATACATATATATACACATATAAATCATACTATTACTCGTACAGTAGGTAAATAACAAGGTTTGTGACAGATTACAGATAATTGATATTAATTAAGGAATTAGAGGATTAGAGGAGCTGTATATTCGAATTGACTCGAAAGCTACGTAAAACAAAAAGCAATTTAATTCGGTGGTACCGGGGACCAGCAGCATGCTTGTTTTTGATTGGTCAGGAGCCACTGCTTGCATTGCTTTTTGAATGAGTATAATGAATTAGAATTCTTAATTGGTGGCGGGAGGTCATTCCATACCTTTGAAGCTGCAAATCGGAAACTACCCCGGTAAGAGACCAAACGCAACGGTGGAGAAAATGATGCTACTGGAAATCGAGCAGATTTGCATTTGCCCTTTCTCCGATCACTCCAAAATAGTTTATCAGCCAGATAACTTGGCGTCCCAGAACTCCTTACGTTGTAAACAAACGATGATAATTTTAGAGTTCGTCTATTGGCCATATTCAAAATGTTGTACGAGTTGAGAAATGGTGTTATATGTGAGCGGGGTGGTACGTTATAACAGAACCTTATGCAAGAGTTTTGGACTCGTTGAACCTTCTTCTGAGTTTTTTTCAATAGGCACGGCCCGTATACAATGTCACAGTAATCAAGAATAGATAATATCAAAGCCTCGGATATACTTCGTCTGATAGGAATACTCAAAAAAGGTCTAATCTTGTAAATTTGTTTTAGTGTACCGTAACATCTGCGTAGTTTGGAACCAATATGCTCTTCAAACCTAAGAGAGTTTTCAAATATAAGCCCTAAATTTCTAGCTTGATATGATTCATCTATTGGGTGACCGTTTATCAAAATGTTCGGCTGTCGGTTACGAATCAACTCTATTTGCTGATTGGTTCCTAGAATCAAATAACTGCACTTATGAGCATTAAGGCTTAATGAATTATTATGAGACCATTGTACCACAGATTCCAAATCAAGATTTAACTCATGAATCGCATGGTCTATTTGATCAGCGTCCAGATTTATGCGTTTTATGATTTGAGTATCATCTGCATACATGTGGGATATACTGAATTTAATATTGGATGGTAAGTCAGCAGTATAAACCGTGTAAAGAGTTGGTCCCAAAATTGAACCCTGCACGACACCGTTTTTTTGAATCTTTATCCAAGCACTCAACAAACTGCATCCGATTTGTAAAATAGCTTCGAAACCAAGTGCAAACTAGCTGGTCACACCCGAAGCTTTCAAGTTTGGATATGAGGTTAAATCTATCTATACAATCAAACGCTCTACTAAAATCAAGAAGAACCAGAATTGTCCCCAGGTTTTCATTGGAAGCAGTTAGAATTTCATCTAGGATGTGTGTAAGTGCCGTAGTAGTACTGTGATGTTTGCGGAACCCAGACTGGTTTACTGGGGTAAGACGATTTGATTCTAAATATTTAGACAGCTGTGTGTTTACAATTTTTTCCAGTATCTTTGAGAGAACGGGTAAAATTCCTATGGGTCTCAAGTCATTAACTGTTTCTACATTTGTTTTCTTAGGTATAGGTTTTATCTTAGCTGTCTTCCATGAGTTGGGAAAAACACCCGTGGGAAAAACATGTTATTTTGTCTCAATTTTCCGAACTAACACTAGAAGATTTCAAAACAAAGCTAGCTCTCACTTCTCCTACTTTCTTATGATGGGATAAGAAATGTGGTTCAAGTGCTCCCGGGGAAAGCCCCTGATCCTCGTCTCCAACTTGTCTTTACTGGCCGGTCGGAGAGGACCCCAAGAGGATCAGACCTTTGTGTTTGCTTTAATTGACCGGTCTTAGGTTGGAGTCACAAGAGCTATATGCTCGAAGGGTGGATGTGTTGCGTAAGTGGCAAGTGGGCACCTGATTAGCAGTTGGAGACTGAAATTATGGTCTTTCAAAGTTAAGAAACACCTCTCCAATCTAAACCGCTCAGCAAATGTTGCACCCTTGTCGTTTTGTGCGAGCAACCTTTTCGGGGGCCCATTCGTTTTGAGTTGGCGAGTCACCGTCTGCCATTTTATACATTGCTCAGGCAGATTACATAGTCCCTTCCATAACTCAATTACCTATTCCACTAGCACCCCAACCCAATAGCCCAGATTTCTTTCATTCCATTCCATGCAATAATCCTACACTGAAGGTTAGTCTCGTTGGATACACTTCTATTAGTGGATTGAGGGAAGGGATAGCCACCAGTCGGTGTCACATCACATTACCTTTAAGAGCAAATTCTAAGGGGCATTTACGTGTTGGCCTCGGCTCCACGCACGCCTTCTAAAGGTCCGGGACTCTTATGTCCCATGATAAGGAAATGATAAACATAATAATAATATCAAGTTTATTTTTTTCCACAAACATTATTATAACTTAAATAATAAGAATACATTTTCAATTCCTTTGAAAATTTAAAATTGCTGTCGCCCGCCATTTTCTAGCGTTAAGGTCTGGTCAATCGACAGGAAGCGTTCAAAACAAAACGCCCACTGTCAACAGCAACTGTCAAAAATTACATTTTGTTTAGGCCTTTTCTATTCGTTTTCGTTTTTTTCTACAGTCCCATACATTTTTTATGTTTTCTACTGTCGTTAACGCTAATCGAAAGATACTTTGTCATCCTCGAATTCCATCGAAAGCTCCCAGGAGTGCGATTGTTGTAATTAGTAGTAGAAAATGATAAAATTACTATGGAGATTATGCATCTTTCCATTGCTGATTTAAACGTGTGATGATTCAAAAGTCGCACTCCCGAAAACTTTGCCTTAATCGAAGTAGCATACAGTTTAGGTTTTGAATGTTGAAGTAGTTGAATAACGAGCAGTTGGTACAATTTATTGGTTTGTAAATATACTCAGTTCATTAGAATATTGATGATAAGATTAGCAATTTGTTAGGTATACGGTGCCGGTGATTTGATAATTCTGTATTTAAAGACTTTTTTTAGTAGACATCATTTTAAGAAAATAATTTGGATTTTAAATAGCCCAATAATAAAATGAATTGGTTAACTTCATCATATGGCTGCGATCGAAATTTCTATCTCCTAATTATTCAAAAGATCACACTCTACAAATCATTAGCTTGTTAAAATGAGGAGCATTCTCAAAAACGACTCCATGCCGTTTCCCGATATCTTCGAAGCTGACTTCGGCGACTGTTTCCCAGCCTTCCTTCTGAGCAGCTTTCTGTGTTCCGAATGCGGTCATCCAGGACACAGTCATGGGGACACCGGTCTCCACGCACATTTGACGCCTGGTGAAAAACATGATTGGTTTAATACATACCAAGCTAAACATACACGTACTGCACTCGTATTAAACGCTCGAAACGATGTGATGGGCTTTGTTATGCATAACCATAAATGCTCACTAATAATGAGTCACTATTTTTCCTCAGGGAAGTCCAGAGATATTAATAGTATAATTATCAACTTTTCATTATGTAGTACGACAGGTTACTCTCGTTCTTACTTAATACTGAACACTAAATTTTTCTAAACACTTCAAATTTTCAGGGGTAATTCAGACCACTAAACTGAACCACTTTTTCTATGAGACCAAACCTGAAATCGCAAAAAAATCTGCTGTTCCATATTAAACTGCAATGTCTGCTCGACTCAAATGTATGAAGCTGTTGATTTTTTTAATGATTTATTAAAATAAAAAGTAAAAAGCAAGCACATCACAAATTAAAAAACAACTAAATGATCTTGGCTTCGACCATTATTTTATGACAAATCAAATTGAAAAAGCAAGTTTTAAGATGCAACAATGAAATTTCTAATCACATGCTTACTTGCCTTTGTTTTAAAAACTCTGTAGCGATACCAAGCCCTCTATAATCATGATGTACCGATATTCCTCTATCATCGTAAAAACTGTCGAAACCATACTTTTCTAATACGCTGTAAAAAGCATGAATGTCCTCTAATATTTCTAGTAACTTTAAAAATTCTTGTGTTTTTGCCTGCAAAACAAACAAACAAAACAAAACAGAATAAAGGAAACCGAAATTTTGATAGTGAACCAAAACTAGAAATATCATACAGAATTCTTATTACGAATAAATGAGTATGCGTAGGGTTGTATGAAGAACAATATTTTTTTAATGAGCGGCCAATAATAAAATTTTCATAGGTTTTAAGATACTACTTTAATAGGTGGCCACTACTGTAAAAAATTACAATAATTACCTTTAGGTACCTTTAGTTATTAATGAACACTTAAAAATATTAAATTACGAGCGTTAACCCGCGACTTCGTCCGCACAAATTATATACCAGATTTTAAGTCAGATCATAAGCTATCAAACAAAAAAAGTTTCATCAAAATCAGTTCAGTAGTTTTTGCGCGATACTCGTTCAAACAAACAAACAAACAAACACACAAACAAACAGACAGACAAAAAATCCAAAAATTGGTGAAATGGAATCAGGGACACCTAAAAACCATATCGTAACTTTTTTTTTGTTAATATCTTCAATGTACAGACAAACTTCCTGTTACAGTTTTATAATAGTATAGATAAAACTTGTAAAAAACTGAAAGCTGAAATATCCTAGTAATAGATACTGTAACTGAGATGTCAAGATAATCAGACCATCAAACTGAACAACATTTTCTATTGGACCAACATTGAAATCGCGAAAATTAAATAAGTTGTCCCGTCCAGTAGGTTTGCAGTTTTGTATGGAACTGCAGATTTTTTTTATTGTTTCGTCATTGATCCCGTATAGAAATTTACTCAGTTGGATCATCCCCTTAAAATAGTTTCAGAAAATGTTGTTGAACCTTTTAATATTGTTGATCGATGACCTTATATATTGGTATTATTTATTATACCTACTCACGATTGCCATCAGCTGTTTATAAATACTGTGATCCGTATCTTTCCTTTCAATTATTTCAGCAATAGATATACCTAATATTTGTGGCTGTGAATCAGATTCGTTGTCCAAACAACAGATCACGGGAATAAAACGTGGGTTGGCTAACCGTCTGCGAAACAATTCTTTTCTTTCTGCCAGAGCATCTTCACTTTTACCAATACCTTAAAAGAGAAGTAAGCATTTTAGTCGTATTGCTGAGAATGAACCAGTAAGGTTGCCTGTTCACTGAAGCGGAGCGAGGCTGCGGAGCGGAGAAACGAGGAAATATTAACCAATAGGATTGCAATAGGTTAATATTCCTTCGTGGACAGGCAGCCTTAAGAGGGTATAAATAAACTTAAATATGTAACATATTTTTCAACACACTTGCTCATAAAATGGCCCTTATTTCACCGCAATTAGGCACATAATGACACCTATAATCAAACTGTGACTTTTTCATTACTATTATTCACAAGTGAGTTATAGGTTTTTTATAGTAGGTATCTAAACTTCTTGGTTGAGTTCTTGAGTTGCTTTGTTCTTAAAAAAGTTTCGATACAAAAAAGATCATATTCAATAGTACAAATAAATTCTCTAAATAAACTTTTTATTTACTAAATAAAATGATTTTTATTATTATTTTAAGTCACGGGGGCAAGAGCAAGTAAAATTTAATGTTCATTGAGCAGAACGGAAACATAGTAAATTGGAGCAACTGACATTAGTTTTTTAAAACGAAAGATTTTAGTTTCTTTTTGAAAATAGCCATAGATTTTTCGTCTTTTATATCAGTAGGAAGCTTATTATAAATTTAATTGGACTTTTAAACTGTAACCGGAACCATTAAGTGACAAAAGGACTATCTTAAAACATATTAAAAAAAAATCGCTACGCAAAATAGAAATCAAAATTATGTATCCCAGAAGGATTTTAAATTATTAATGTTAATACCAATGCACTCATTTGTCTTAGATTTAACAATATAAATAATTTTATTAAATTGAATTCAATTAATTTATAAATAAATAAAACAGTAAATCGGTCAGCACATGCGTCGTCAAAAACAAAAACAGTCATAAATCAGCAACATGCTTCGTCAAAGCAATGAAATACAAGCTCAGTCAAATAACCCCCCCTGGACGATCCCGGCGCAAAGGAGCCCATTATGCTGGCAGCGTTATATTCAACATTTTGGGAAACGACCTGGAGTCTTTGAGAATGTTGCTTCTTTCAACAATCTAATGATTTAAGAATGTAGTCATTACGATGATTTGGAGATGGATTCTGACACGTAGTTCATTTCACTAAATGGCTTGACATTTATTACCTATTTTGCTAGTCATTTAATTAAATAGCTAAACATTTATTAAAATTTTTAGAATGTTGATAAAATATCGCCGTAACTAGCTAGATACTTAAATCAATTGGCTACGACAAATCTACTAAGTATTTTGAAATACAATGATAAACACTACAAATCTGATGCGAAACCTTCCATTGAAGGGGCCAGATGCAGAGACTCTAAAGCAGCGCAGTACGAACCCACAAAGACAAACGGAACAATCGTGCTAGTGGACAATCAATGGGAAATATTGGGCAAGAGCGTCACGTGATCTGTTTGTGTACTCTTGGACTAGGGCTGCCATCACTTTAGCTATTTAATTAAATGACTAGCAAAATAGGTAATAAATGTTAAGCCATTTAGTGAAATGAACTACGTGACAGAATCCATCTCCAAATCATCACTCTAAAATCATTAGTTTGTTGAAAGAAGCAGCATTCCCTTCCTTGAGCAACTTTTTGGGTTCCAAGAGAGGTCATCCAGGCCACAGGACTTTCCTATTCTTAGTTTTTAGTATGCGCGTGCTTTGAAGTGATAGAGTCTCGCAATTTTTTTCCCACCTACCAATGTGACTTGACTAGGTACCACATATTATTTAATTATTTGTGGTCACACTAAGCAGTTGAGGCGCTTGCTAGCGTAGCGTAGTAGAGCGTCGGTATTGAAAACTAGGTATTACTGCAGCACCCGCTCAGGTTTTGGATGAGTAATCTATTTAAGAGATACCAACGCCTCTCGAAACGCATGTTAGGAAATTGGCCTCGAATAGTGATAGGTAGATGTCGGTACACTTATTAATTTTGTTAGGTAGCTCAGCCAGACGTTGATCTCTAACTTGCCTTTACCAATCAGCACTGGAGTACAATTTTTTTATTACCATACCCTGTAATCTAAAATTCTAAGACCCAAGATATATTGATAATTTCATATAGTGGCAAGAACATAATAAAGATTGATGATGTACTACAGAAAATAGTGTAAAACATTTTTGGTACCAGCATTCCATGCGACATAAATTCAATATAATCTGAAGATCCAAAATGTAATGATAAGTAGGTACGTATATGCCTTACAATACGGAACTCTTGTGGCAATTCCAAAGTCGACTTGACTTGCTTTCAGACTGTAAATTAACTAGGGTATGATCTGTTACCAATAGGAACGGTCGTGCGTTAACAAAATCCATTCTGATGCGAAACATAATTCGACGATTCTCAAAACCATTTTTTTCCATTAAAATGACGGATGAAGAGCTAATGGATATTTATGGTTCATCTCAAAGTATGGTGCGCTACTTTGGTATTTAAATTATGGAGGACTGGCACGAAATTCTATGTTTTTTACTTTTAACGAAAGATGAATAGCTGTGAGAAGAAAAAGGAGATTTGTGATATTTGAGACCTACTGTGGTTTGATAGTTTTTTTTCTATTCGTGTACGACGCGTTTTCGCTGTATATAAAAGGAGTCCCGCACTTTTCAGAGAGCGAAAGGCACGTTGGCCGCGACATTTATTATGAAAAAAGGTAAGTCGTGCGCAAGTAGAGAAATCATTCTAGAGGGGTGGATCTTAAAACCTGTTAAGTTCGGCTGTAACAATAATAGTGACTGTCGTTCTTAATATGCTGACACTTTGTAAGGGGATGATCAGACCGTCAAACTGAACAACTTTATGGCATTTTGTTTCGTGATTTCGATGTTGGTCCCATAGAGAATGTTGTTCAGTTTGATCACCCTCTTAAAAAACTGCCAGAATATTTAGAACGACCCTGTATCGTTTTTGTGATGTGGTTTTTAATAAAATATAATTCTATTTCTATTCTAAGGTCAGGCTGGGTAAGTGCATTTAGCATTAATGCCCCGAAAATGATTTCATAATTAAACTAGTGAGGTACCTAGCTACTGCTTTTATTCGGCGATGTATACGTAATAAATTTGCCTTGTAGCAAAATTAAATTGGTATTATCTATAATACCAATTTAATTTTGCTATTTTTTTTTTTTTTTTTTTGGTTAAATGGGTGACACACACAGAAAAATATGAATTGACATAATAATATTATTTCTGTTTTTCACCCTTTTAACCAATATACAAGTCTAGGCGTAGGCTTTTAACGAAGATAATCATGCCATCTCAATGAAAATTCATCTCGATTTTAAACAATTTCAGGAAAATATTTATCGTGTATTGAATAAAATATGATCCAATACTAAAACAACAGGACCACGATAAACGGTCATAATCCAACATTTGCGGGCCCAAAAATGAATTGTCGATGTGTTCCGATGGATTTTATTTATTTTGTATTTGTCCCCAGCTGGGGAGATTGTAAATAATTGATTATTGTTATTTGTTGAAAACGGAACGAAAAGGGATTGGACATCGGATCCATGGATCGCTTTGTTTGTTTTGTGATTATGATATCTGTTTTAAATCTTTTTATTTTCAATTGATTTTTTTATGTGTTTTAGGAAGCCAATAAAATAACGTTTGAAGTTTAGACACTTTTTAACTTTTGCTTCCATATTTTCCTCAACTTCATACACCTCATTTTAGATACCCAAAACAAGTCCGAATATTTCTTCATGTTTAAAACGGAAAAGTGCATAACTAATCACTTTACATCGACAAAGTTTTAGTCTCCAGTGATATTTGAAAAAGCTTTTCTTTAAAAGAAAACCAACTTTTCCAGTTTTTCTAAATTGGCTTGAGGATTTCAAAGTGCGATGATTTTATGTGAGTTATAATATTATGTAACATACGAGCCTTAACCCGCGAGTTTGTCCGCACAAATTATATACCAGATTTTAAGTCAGATCATAAGCTATCAAACAAAAAAGTTTCATCAAAATCGGTTCAGTAGTTTTTGCGTGATGCTCGTTCAAACAAACAAACAGACAGACAAAAAATCCAAAAATTTGTTATATGGAATCAGGGACACCTAAAAATCATATCGTAACTTTTTTTTTGTTAATAATCGTCAATGTACAGACAAACTTCCTGTTACAGTTTTATAATAGTTTAGATTACAAAAAAGGAAATTGTACAGTTTATGCCATATTCTCATTATTTAGGCTTCAATAATTTTTTTTCTCGATCTTATTATATTCCTTTAACGTTGTAGTTTTTTGAGGACAGATCCATAAAATAGTAACATTAAATAAAATTATAAATAAAACGGCTTCAATAAAACAACATGCAATATATTTCCTGCCCGGGAACGAATTACGGTCGAGTTTACGTGTCTATGTATTTATGCAACAGCAATTTCCATGCAATAGATTTTTTGTATAGTTTTCTTTTTTTCATCAAGCCAATTGACAACATTTCAGATTTTTCTTTGAAGTTGAGAGAAATAATAAAACAAGAAGTCAAGAGAACGCCACTTGTACGCAGAAATTGTGCTAAAAGTAAAAATGTTACGAACTCTTTGTAATAATATTATTTTTATCCCTCCGGGCAGAAAGTGTCAACTTTTGTCCCGCTGCTGCGCTAAGCGAAGTTGCTGCTTTCCACCTCCGTCGAGAAGAAAAATTGTATACTAACCTCGGGCAGTAAATAAGAAAGCCTCAGATCACTCACAGTATATATCAAACTAACCAGTCGATGTACCTTTAAATCGCACTTAGCCACACGGCGAAAATCGACCCGTGTGAAGGGATGACGACATGAGATCTCAAAATCAATTGAAATTCTAGTTTACAACAAAAATTTGGAAAATAGGTTCATAATGCAAAAAATTAATTCCAAATAAATTTTTTATTCGGTCTTTCTGATTCTCGAATTTATACCAAACATCGAAAATAATCAACGTTTCATGAAAGGACTACTGGCTTTTATACACTAAAACTATTTGGTTTTTAATGAAAAATTTTTTAGTAGTTAAAAATTATCGCCAACCCTAGTCAGAACGAGATAATGTTGTTTTCTTTGCTGACCGAAACTCACAGATGGCGAATGCATGCTCGTTGTGTATGTAATATTTATTCCTCTTCAGTTTAATAGCAGCCTGAGATAAATGGTGACCAAATACTTTTCGCTGTATGCATAATATACTTTTAATTTAATATTTCTTTTTCCTGTTCATCGTTCTGAGTATGGAATATTCGTACTTAGAATAATTAATATCATTTATTAGTGGAGTGTCCTTAGGGTTTCACCTGAAACTCAAGCTCAAGTACTTTGAGTAAACTTTTGTGAAACATTCTGAATTTTGTTCAATACCTACATGAAATACGAAAATGTTCACCCATTTTTTTTTTGCTGCACTCCATTATAATAATACATAGTACTTTTTAACTGGGACTGTATGGGGAAATCCAAAACCATGGCAGATACAGGGAAACTGTCTTAGGAACCGTTAGGTCTTTTTTCGTCAAAACAATTCTGGCATAGTAAATTTTTGATCAAGCTTGAACCCATAAAATATGCATAAAACTTGATTTTTTTTTTAATGCTTTTGCCTCAGTTTCATGTACGGATCATTACACTGTAATGGAAGTAAATGGGCAGCAGAAGTCGGTCTTTAATAAAATGTTTTTAATACAATTTAGCGCGAGCCCGACACACACTTGGCCAATTTTTATAATTTGTAGTTTTACTTTGAAGTATGTACTATAATCACACCAAGTTAGACGTTTATATTTATATGTAGGTAGAGGTATAACTTACTGTTTTTACGATTTCAAAGCTTATATTTTTACCTTCGTCATTATATTATTAATTTTTTTTCGGGGAAATGGCCGTTCGGGGAAAAGGACGAATCCGGGAAATGGACGTTCGGGTCAACAGTGGACGTTCGGGGAAAAGGACGTAACCGACCTGATCCGTCATTTTGTGACACTGCATTTAAATTTTCTAAACTAATATACCGTCTACGCGTATACTGCTTCAAACTTTTGTATGAAATTCACAACTCTATGCAACCACCTTGAAATGACATTCAAATTTTCTCACTGTAGTGAGAATTTTGATATTAATTAAAAACAAGTGGTGTATAACGGTGGTGTAATTTTGTAATAATAACATTTTATGCTTAAGTCGAAGTGAATGGGTAATTATTTGCGCCCCACAAAGCGTTAAAAGCTTCGATAAAAATATTAGTATAAGATTGGGTTACGGCGCAGCGGGTAAATAAGTATCTAATATAAAAACTGACACGAGTTTCGATGGAAAATTTCAGCGCTATTTATTAAGTGATTTCGATTAAATTAAAAGGTCTTAAAATTGTTTTTTCTAGAATAAGTAAATAACAATTTTCTTCTTTTTAATACTGGTTAGGCAATTTAGAAAAATCTCTTTGTAGTCTGGGAATGTTTATTGGAATCAGTCTCATCTTTTAATTTAATTAAGCATTCTTTGAGTAAACAAATTAAATAAGAATGCACAAATAACAATGGACCTATTGAGAATTAATTAGAAACTTAATACTAAATACCGACAAAAATGTTTGAGCCATGTATTTTATGTGTGTCGTATTTGAAAAACCAATATTGGCTATGTGATTTCTAGCCCAGAAGTGTGTCATAAGAGGTGACTAACTCCTCCAGGCATCGTCAAAACCTCTGATGTTCATCTGATGGATACTGAAAGTCAACGGTATCGGACACCGTTATAATGATGTTCACATTGCACGCACGCAACGCCAGCAATCAGTTGCATCCCAATCCCGTCTCTGATCGTACCAGTTTCCCATCAGATTCAGGAGGGTTAGAAGACAGTATAAAAGAAAGAGTTATGGTACTACATACAGTATACACACATACACTCCCTACCCCCACCAATTTTTACCTCACCCCCTCTTGGAAGACGTTAGGAAGACGAAAGTAGGCATTGTTGTAGTCCTTTCTCACTCGTGTGAGGGAGAAAATACTACAACATTGCAATTGAGTGTCTGTATCACATGTGCTTAGATATATCTTCTTGTCAGTACGAGCCCCTTTGTATGTAGTGACAACGAAGTGGCCTGGTTGTGGTAAGAATGAGAGGTGCGTTTATCGCCCACTTAATCATTTATTACCATTGGTAATCAAGCTGAAATAACGTAGCCCGAATCGGCTTTCTGAAATAATTTCAATTCAATCTATATATCTTTTTATTATATAAAAATGAATCCCTATTTCCCTTGGTCACGACATCACGCGAGAACGGCTGGACCGATTGCGATGAAACTTTGGTGGATTGCTGTGCACATGCCAGGGAAGGTATATAAACAGAAAACGGCAAAGTATGTTTCGGGTAAAACTGATTCTGAGGCGTTGCGAAGTTCGCCGGGTCAGCTAGGTACAAAATGAAAAAAAAAATGAATCCCTATTTCCCTTGATCACGACATCATTCGAGAACGGCTGGACCGATAGCGAAGAAACTTTGGTGGGTTGTTGTGCATATGTTAGAAAAGGTTTACTACAAGGACCATCAGAAGGTTTACTCTAGCCAATTATCACTCGAACTACAATTTGCTCGGCAAACTTAGGACTAGAATCGGTAATAGTGCGATCAAAATGTGGATCACGTCGCCAGAGGCAATATTGTCAGATCAGTTACTGCTATTAGCAATTACCTAAGTTGATCGTGATAAGACTTCGAACGTTTTGGGTGGACCTTAGACAATTCATAAAGGTTAAGAACGTACATTATTTTTAGCTTTTTTCAAAAAATACGTAACACAATAAAAACTGGCCACGTGCGAAGCGGACTCGCACACGTATCACCATACAATATTACGAAAAACAAATGTTTTCTCCGGGATCCTTGGTGCGAGCTCGACACCAACTTGACAGGTTGAAGACCATGAAGACAGAAAACAGGAACCCAAAAACAGGAATAGAGAGAGTATAGAGTTTCCATTAGCATCATTTTAAACCAAGAGTCTAGCCATCAAACTGAACAACTTTTACCATGGGAGCAAACCGATCCAAGCCCAAAAAATCTGCTTTTGCAATCATTTGATTCGCGAACTCGCGCGTTGACATTGCAGTTTAGTATGGAACAGCGGATTTTTTATCTGCTCCGAACGGTTTGCTCCTATAGTAAAAGTTGTTCAGTTTGATGAGTAGACTCTTAGTTTAAAAGGATGCTAATGATATCAATTTTACCCAATAGAGATATAGTATAGAGTTTCGGTACTACTAGTGAAACGTGGATGTTCTAAGTTTTCAGAATATCTCTGCCTATGAGCTTGCATGCTAAAACAGAAATATGGTAATTAGAAAGAAAAATTCGACCCGTATGACCAACGCGCAGAAATACGTCTATTGTATTACATGAACCACAATAGTAAGTAATTACTATAAATATTATACTTTGAATGTCAAATGCATAATTTGACATAAAGAATCCATTCTGTTCATTCACAAAATAGCCAATGGATGCAGGACTATAGATTGTCCTAGCTAGATTATTTAGTCACTATTTAGTCCTAGATCCTTAGTAACGATATGTAGAATATTGATTTAAAGAATATTAATACATTCACGACCTGGTGAAGGCGGTGGGAACCCGTTGGATAAGGGCAGCGCAGGACCGGTCGTTGTGGAGATCCTAGGGGGAGGCCTATGTCCAGAAGTGGACGTCCATCGGCTGATGATGAGATGATGAATATATTCACAGAAATATACTAACATCTTATTTAATACTTAAAATATCAGTCGATACGTTAAATTACTACAGTTCAATTTAACTGAAATGAACTGTTGATTGGACACAATAAATCAACACGTCTCGTGAATGGAAGCAATTTCTTCCATATTACGTAAGCCTAAGAATAAATATCATCAGGGGTATTGTTAATCGTATAAAACAAGGGATCCAAATTGATCAATAGGATAGTATAACAGGTGGGCGGAATTTGTCGAACTTTATTCATTATTTAAGTACGCTTCACAGAATAGAATAGAAAAGTTTTAGGCAGTGAATTGCTCCGATTTGTCCAATTTAAAACTGGAGCCCCCAGTTTGAGGTATGGGTTTCTTCAAACCAAACTTTTGATTATTTAATGGAAGAGATAATCAGAGGAGAAATAACCATTAACAAATTAATGATACTCTCAGAAACATATACAGGGTCCAACTTAATATCATCATCATCATCATCATATCAGCCAACAGACGTCCACTACTGGACATAAGCCTCCCCCAAAATGGGGGGATTTGCCACAATCGCCACGCTTGGCAGGCGGGTTGGCAATCGCAGTTGGATTGAATGTGTGTACTCAGAGGATGCTGCTGCCCATCCTCCGGTAGATCCCATAGTCGCCTTTTATGACAACCACGGGAGGAAATGGGATGGTGCTATTCTTAGCCGACACCACACGGCAATACGCTGACATAACTTAATATGCTGACAGTTTTTTAAAAGTATGATCACACCATCAAACTGAACAACTTTCTCTATGGGGCCAAAGTTGAAATCGCGAAAAAAAAAAAAACGGTTCTCCCATACATTTGGGTCGAGTAGGATTGCAGTTTAGTATGGAAAAGCTGATTTTTATTTTGCGATTTCGACATTGGCCCATAGAGAAAGTTGTTCAGTTTAACGGTCTGATCATCTCCTTAAAAAGTGTCAGCATATTAAAAAGGACCCTGTACTTAAGATATACTACCGCGTAGCACGCTACGACTACGATAATAATGAATCAGAATAAAGTGAATAGTAGTATGTCAGAATCATAGAGGGCATATTATTATGTTCATAGAGATATAATAGAGAACTATGGGTTGATCTGTAGCCGACTCAAACGGCTTCGGTAGTCGACTCCGCAACATCGGCATCGTAGCGATTCCGCAGCGACATCGACGGGATACCGCCGCGATATCACCGCGATTTTGCTGCATTTTCTCCGCAGCATTGCTGCGATTCAAAACTCGTGGTTATATCAATGCGATATCGCGACGATATCGTTCCGTCAACGCCTACGCTTAAAAATCGCTTATGTGATACAGTCCTTATAGATACAAAAAGGCTAAAACTTGCATGCTATTAAAAAATTATGACTCTCATTTGCTCCTTCATTATACAAGGTGTTACAAAAATACAAATAAACAATTAAGGGGGTGGTTAAGACCAACAAACTGAACAACTTTCACTATGGGACCAATATCGAAATCGTGAATAAAAAACCGGATGCTGGACACAGGCCTCCCCTAAAATGGGGAGATTTGCCATAACCGCCATGATGCGATGCGTTTGCGATGTTCGATACTAAATTACCTCTGACTATTTATTATAAGGACTGGCCTTGCGTTAGCATTTCCCCTCTGCCGTATCTACCGTACATTCAATTTTAAACCTTATCACTATACGAGACAGCCTATAATCGCGAAACAATAACTACGAACTTATGACGTTTGGGGTTCACACGAGACTACTTTTCATGATTTTAACATTCAAAATTAGAATCTAAAGTTATGGGGACTAAAATCTAAAGTTGCGGATTTCATGTTACCTCGCCCCCTGGCAAAAATTGGCAGAAATGTTTGTTAGTAGAACTACATGCGTAACTAGTCCCTACGAGTATATAAGTAGTCAACATAATTTACAGATCTACTCGAGCTAAATTTATGGGACAAAAGATTTATTTTTCGCGATTTCGATGTTGGTCCCGTAGCGTTAGTGAAAGTTGTTCAGTTTGATCGTCTCAACAACCTCCTTAAAAATTATAAATGTTTAATTTTTACTTTTGTAACACCCTGTATTTTAAATGCATCAACAAAATAAAAAGCATAGTACATTGACGTTTACGCTTCCCTTGCTGATCATTTCGATTTACATAAAATCTCAGCAGAGAAAATCAATACTAATTTCGAATGGATAACTAAAATCTAAAACTAGATTAACTATCAAGTATTTAATTCCTTGAGCGTTATTCGAACCGAAAGCTGATAGGTTCTCTAGACTGTAATGCCATAAATCCAACGCTCATGTTATGAATATTAATTTCGGCAAGATGACACCCCCGTGGCGTTTGAGCCATCCAAATAGCATACGTCAATTACACACTAGAGCAGGCTTCGATCGATTAGAGTGGAGGTACTTTAAACTAGATAATGGAGATTAGGGGCGTCTCATAAAAAATTCAACGAGTGTCGATGAATAAATTACATTTGGCTTATCATTCAGTGGACAGCAATTTTTGTGAGTGGAGTTATCGATCGTTATTTGTTTTGAACTTATATTCGTTCCATTGAAATTGAAATTGATTTATTGTCATAGCAAAAAAATTCCTACAAAATCATCTATACTATTATAAAACTGTAACAGGAAGTTTGTCTGTGCATTGAAGATATTAACAAAAAAAAAGTTACGATATGGTTTTTAGGTGTCCCTGATTCCATTTCACCAATTTTTGGATTTTTTGTCTGTCTGTTTGTTTGTGTGTTTGTTTGTTTGTTTGTTTGTTTGAACGAGTATCACGCAAAAACTACTGAACCGATTTTGATGAAACTTTTTTTGTTTGATAGCTTATGATCTGACTTAAAATCTGGTATATAATTTGTGCGGACGAAGTCGCGGGTTAACGCTCGTACTATTATAAAACTGTAACAGGAAGTTTGTCTGTACATTGAAGATATTAACAAAAAAAAAGTTACGATATGAATTTTAGGTGTCCCTGATTCCATTTCACCAATTTTTGGATTTTTTGTCTGTCTGTTTGTTTGTGTGTTTGTTTGTTTGTTTGTTTGTTTGAACGAGTATCACGCAAAAACTACTGAACCGATTTTGATGAAACTTTTTTTGTTTGATAGCTTATGATCTGACTTAAAATCTGGTATATAATTTGTGCGGACGAAGTCGCGGGTTAACGCTCGTTTCATCTAAAAATATTAAATGAAATATAACCTTAAACATTTACTGGTAGTGTGCTTTTGCTGGTAGTGTGATAAAACACACTGATTAGCACTGTTTTTCAGCAAAACCCCTTATTCACGTACAGGCACCCCTTACACACGCAAAATAGTGTTGACACTATCGCAAAAGACAAACATTACAGAATGGTTGCACACAATGTCCTATTCGCCTGTCCTAATATATAGATCATCGGTGGCGCGTTGCGAAGAGGTATGGACACCCAATTATGGGGGTCCGGGTTCGAATGCGCACGGACAACATGCCATGTACCAATGAGTTTTTCTAAGTGAAGTTTTGAGAACTTTCGAGTGAAGGAAAACATCGTGAGGAAACCTGCATACACTGAAGAAGAAATTCTTATGTGAATGTGAAGTCTACCAACCCGCATTGGGCACGCGTGGTGGACTAATGCCCATACACCTTGAGGGTAGGCCTGTGCCCTGCAGTGGGACGTTTATAGGCTGATGATGAATGTCCTATTCGCTGATAAAGGAGCTCGACAACGTGTGATTTAATTTTCACTTCGATTAATTTATTACATTTTATGCTGTTACTTGAGAGCGTCGCAATGTTGTGAAATAGTAAAATAAATGAATGGTCACCACAGAATACTTATACCTCTGGTATGGAAGCTAACTTGTGGCTGTCGCGAATGGCTTGTGTACCTATCACATTAGCCGTTTCGGAAATCGAATAGAAACGGTAGATTTTGAAGAATCCAGGGTGGACCTTGGCCACCTTTGCCAATGCAATGGGATTATAAAACAAAGGAGCAATAGAATTGGGTTGTAGCCTGATCTTGGAAATTAAAAAAAGTAGGCTGTAAAAAGTTATTGGATTCTCTTTCTTTATTGCAATACAGAATGTAATGCAATGTATGACGTCACCTTTTCCGGTGCATAGAGCCTCCCCGAGTGATGAAACCCGAGTTCCTCTGGCGCATCCTGGACTATGAGCCTCAATCCGACCATTGCTGTCGTCTAATCTTTCCATTACACATGAGAGATTGACATACTATATAACCTTTTCCTGTTTTCTGCCGTAGATTTATGAATTCTTTTATTCCTTCTTTTAAATATTTGTTAAACTATACAGGGTGTAAAGTTGAATGCGTTACATACATAGGGGTGCTCGAAAAAAAACAGCTATTTCGTCTTTCAACATATTGGTCGAGTAGTTATTGTAATTTTCTTTGAAACAGATGATTTGATTGACGATGACATTTTTTTCGCGATTTTAAAGTTAAAATTGTTCAATTTGATGGTCTGAAGCACCCCCTCAAGTATGTAAAGCATTTAAGTTTACAGCCTGTATTACTGCACTTCAGTCAGTTCCTTAAAATCACCCTTTCTGCTCCCAAAATGTCTATTGTCACATCTTGTAGGTACTATAATTGTTTTCCCAAATCCCTGTTTTCAGCGGATTAATTCATCTGTACCTAAACAGTACACGGATAAGCTGCATTAACGTAATTAGAACCCTAATAATCGCCGTCATTTCGCAGATTACACCTCTACAGGTAGACATTGTAATAATTCTGAGATAAATTGTGTGTTTCGCTTTATAAGAGCTCAGCTCATAGAGCGGGGCGTAGCTAGCTATCAACACTTACCAAAATCTCTCCTCTTCTAAATTACCTTAGAGGAGATCTCCCAATTCCTCCTTGTGGATAAGGTGTATTTTTAAGTGTTTGGGACGTGTTTGAGAGGAAGCCTGCCTAGGATACAACGTCCCTGTGCCTAGGTATGTCCTATCCTGTTTCTTAATACTTGGTCGTAGTATCCTGTCACTACCTGACACATTATTTTATTTATTTACTAGTCTTGCCCAGCATCATCATTGTCTTGCCCATTTCCCATTATTTGAGGTCGGTGCAATATGTCATCCTCTTCCATTCATCTCTCTTAGCCGCTGTTTCAACACTCACTCCTTTTTTTACATATCATCATTCACACAATCCATCCATCATTTCTTCGGCCTCCCTCTCCTACTACAGCCATAGTCGTGCCCAGCATGCATAGCAATTATATTTTTTGACAATTATATCTCTGACTGATTATTTAATCAACTACTTACCTACCTTTATTTGTTTGCTTATTGTAAGATAAATAAAGTATAAAATATCAACTATGTTTTTTTATAATAAGATAATATTAACAATAAAACAAAGGAGTCAATTAATTTTAGGCCCACAAACGGTAACGTTTGTTGATGGTATTTCACTCTAAAAACATAATTTAATTTAATTTAGTAATCGGACGAAAGATTTGGTAAAAATGCAAAGGGAATTATGAAAACAATATAAAAAATGCGCCGAAACAAAAATAAAAAACCAACATATTTTACCAAGACAAGATGTACAAGATGACACTCCGTTTAGATGAGGTATAGCTAATATTACCACTATAATCTAGAGATTATGAGAAGCAAATAGACTTGAGTTCTATAAATATACGCCAACTATACACTAACATTTTTTGGGGACCTTTTTTCCATAGCCGGAGAAATTATCTTCTTTTTCGTACAAAACGAACAAACCTCATAGTTTAATTAGTGAAATTTGTTTATGTTACAAAGTAAGGCCAATTTGTCTGCTTGTCACAATAACCTTTGTCAGAGCAAAGTTGTCGAGAAAGACGCATTATGAGACGGCCTTCAAATCCGTGAAACTTCCACCAACTACGAGAAATTTACGTCGAAAATGTCGTGTACAATGAGCACCAAATGGAAACTATAGGCCGGGAGGCCGTCGTGGATCTCGACATGCAGATATTATTCAAATTAGTATATAGCACCATCTGATATTATATTCAATAAAAATTGAACTATTTAAAGTTATTATTTTATAATTTGTCGATGAATCGTGTGAATGAATTCTGTAAATCTGAATCTAACGTGCATCAATGATGATGTATACTAAAAGTTTGCCTTGCTACAGGCATGCTTTGAAATATAGTTAGCAGTTGTAGGAGAGGTTTTAACCATCCCAAAAGGATGGTTTTATGCCGGTTATTTACTAATTACAGTTTTTCATAAGTATCATTCATAAATGCTTCTACACATACTTGAAACCATAGTATACTTGAAACCATATATAAGTAAAAAATCAACGAATTTTTCAGAAAACAAATAAAATCAAAATCTGAATGTTCCGAAGCTTGCACTTTATTAGTTTATTACATTTGTGTTGTAATCAATCCAGTTATCACTCGTATCTAAACAAGATCTCGCCCTGTCTCCCGCACTATAGTCCAGAAACATTGGTGTTTCGTCGAACGTTCGTCACAGTAAACATTATAAGGGGTTGAGAGGAACCTCGGATAGCGGTATCGCGAGCAAACACATTACATTTGTGTTGTCATTAAATACCATTGCCATTAGGGTTGCAAAATTACGTAATTTTACCGAAAAGGCTCGTAAGATACGCATAAATTACGGTCACTTTCGTAAAATTACCGGCGACCTTGGGCAGTATTTTTAGTATAGATTGCAAGTTTGTATCGTGAAGTGTCGATATGATGATAACTCACCTCACCCACCACACCAATAAAACTGGACAATAACTTATTTTGCTAAAAATTACTTAAACTATTTGAATTTCACCAAAATTACGTTAAATACTGAATTTTGCGGCACCGACCGGCGGCGACGGCGCGCTATTGTTCAATGTCACCGGGCAAATCGTAAAAAACCTATTTTGCTGTATTTTACCGAAAATTACGTAAAATGCTAAATTTTGCGGCACCGACCGGCGGCGACGGCGCGCTATTGTTCAATGTCACCGGGCAAATCGGAAAAAAACTATTTTGCTGTATTTTATCGAAAATTACGTAAAATGCTAAATTTTGCGGCACCGACCGGCGGCGACGGCGCGCTATTGTTCAATGTCACCGGGCAAATCGTAAAAAAACCTATTTTGCTGTATTTTACCGAAAATTACGTAAAATGCTAAATTTTGCGGTACCGGCGGTGACGGCGCACGTTGATTCGGTGAAGGCGCGCACCTCTATCACCCAAGTTCACCCAACTAACCGGGTGAAACGGAAAAATACAAATTTTACTGAAAATTACGTAATCTATTCGTAAAATATTGAATTTTACCGTATTTTACCGTGGTAATTTTACGGTTTACATCGCTAATTGCCACTGATATTAAAATATGTCTCCCGTACTATAGTCCGGAAACATTGGCGTTTCGTTGCCAGCAAACATTTGTGTTAACGTTCGTCGCAGTAAACATTATTAGGGGTTGAGAGGTGCCTCGGATAACGATATCGCGAGCTAACTCGGCTCTGCTAACTTCGTCTAATATGATTTAGTTTAGCTTTTCGAAACTTAATTTACGTAGATAAGGGGTTTGTTTAAATTAGTTTCGTATAATTGGTTATTGAATTAGGCTTCAAATATTTACGAAGTTTGATAGGCACTCAAATATAAATCTGGAAGCCTTTGATTCTTCGAATCTTCCAATTCAGAGAAATATAAAACAATTCTATAATTGATTAATAAAACTAACAAATGAAATCTAAAAAAAACATCAACAGAATCCAATAAATACAATATATTAAAAAAAGTTGGCAGTCACGGGACGCCCGCCAGAAGTGAAACTTCCGCAGCGGTCAAATTTAAATTTCGTACTACCGTCATACGAAAACATTGCGAATCCGAATTTCAAAGTCCTTCCATTAAAAGTTTCACTTAAAACCAATACATCATTATGTAGCAGGTAGAGAAGGTCAAATGCGTCGCAAATATGAAAACTAAATGTCACCAAATTCTCACAAAATCTTTCATGACATAAAAATTTAAGTAAACGGCTGATAATGTAGCCCGTACGACCGACCCCACTGTAAAGGCTTTAATAATCAAACGAAAAATTAATACGAACAACTTGATACGATATTCAGGGCTGCAATCGCTGTAAATATTTGGTGATTGAACCGTTATTGGACTACGTACGAAGTACGAACTATAACTTTTGACACATTTGGTATTGCGCTAATCGCGGTACAGCTCATGACAGCCGTTAGAACAGTTTTGACAGATCGTTCAGACGTTATTGGCTGTCAGTTACATAGAGTTTAGTGCGATGCGGAATTCAGCACAGGTAAATAGTAATTGGATTGCAAAGTGATTAGAACTGAAATTGGATAAGAATAGAACTTTGATGTTTTATCTTAGCGCAATCGTGCACCTGGTATACTTTTACTTGACAAAATAGTGCCACGGCTAATAGGAGATATTAACTAAGGCACTATTATAAATAAATAAGCTCTTAAGCTTATGTAATAAATAAGCCTTTTTACCCATAAAAGCAAGGGATAAAGTTTGCTTCAGATACAGATAGGTACATCTATTCTGTGTCTAGACTCTTCTAGGGGTGTCCGACAAGGACCAAATAATTTACCCAAATATTGTCGAGATCATTTTCTTGTCTCAAGGTTATGATCTACCTATATGTATTGTCTTGCGACAAAATACCTGGTTTCCATTGGAAGAAAAACGAACAATATTACATCAGGAAAGCCTCAGGTCTATTCATTAACAAATTTTATTTTCAAAATTGCCATGGGTGAGCAAAACTATACTTACACTCGGTTGCAAAAAACGCTCATTAGAGTTAATCCTCCATTAAATCTTTTGCTAGCTACGGCAACAAAACAAAGTGACAGCAAGTGATTTAATGGAGGACTATTTTTAATGAGCGTTTCTGCAACTAAGCGTTAATCTATTAATTATAATATACGTAATAGATTATTATCAACCTTTCATCTTTTGATTAATCGATGGTCTGAAGCACCACCTAAAAAAAGAAACGCATTTTTTAAGTTTACACCCTGAAGAACCTATAGTAATAATTTACTGTAGATGATTTTTTCACCAACTGTTGCTTCATCTTTATTGACATAAACGCATTTATGTTTACACCCTGTAGGTATAATTATTTTTGCGGGTACTTCAGACCAGCAAACTGAACAACTTTCACTATGGAGCCAATATTGAAATCCTTAAATATCCTGAATAGCGTAAGCAGTTACGAAGAAGAACCAATTTGAATTGTAACCGACTTCAAAAAAGGAGGTTTCTCAATTTGACCGTATATATATATTTTTTTTTTTATGTGTGTTCGCGGATAACTTCGTCGTTTATGAACCGATTTTGATGATTCTTTTTTTATTGGAAAGAAAATATCCCAAGAGTGTTACCATGATAAGGAAACCAGGATCTGGTGATGGCATCCCAGAGAAATCGAGGAGAACCTTTGAAAATCGTAGTGCCGGCTAGTGCGTTTGTTAATTTAAAGCACTAATATTAAATTTTACTCATGAATTCACAACTAAAAATTGACAGCGACTTCGATAAAACAAATTCATGTTCTAATGATGCGAACGAAAAAGTCATCGGCTGCAATATTATTTTTTGACTTTTTAGTTTTTTTGAAGGCGGTTTTAATTTTTTGTTAAAGTTTTTATTAACTCTTATTAACGCATACTACCTAGCAGTTTTCTCACATTCAATATACCTAGTACAGAAAAAAAACCCTGGCTGCTGGCCCTGTTTAGTACATCCGTGCATACAAAATAAACTCGAAAATTATATTTTCCTCTCAGTTTATCAGCTGCCCGGTCCACACACAGTTTGTAAAGCTTGCGGGAGCTATTTAAACCGACGATGTTTGTTCTACGGCTTTTAGAAATTACCTGCCTCCAAACTTGTTTGTAGGTGTAGTGCAGTTGCCAACGGTTTCGTTGCCAACGATATAACAGTATTTTGGCATCCTTTTGAAAGTTAAATGCTTTAGGTACAATTTTGTTGCGATACAGGACATTATTTTTGTCCTTTGACTACTTTGACTATTTATTATAAGGACTAGCCTTGCGGTAGCATTTTCCCTCTGCCACGGTATAAGATCAATTAATCATGTGCATTTACATTCAATTGTATACCTTATCACTAAACGAGACAGCCTATAATTGCGAAACAATCATTTCGAACATAGAACGTTTGGGGTTCACGCGAGACTACCATGATTTATAACGTTCAAAATTAGAATCTAAAGTTATGGGATTAAAATCCAAAGTTGCGGATTTCATGTTACCTCGCCCCCCGCAAAAAGTGGCAGAAATGTTTGTTAGTAGAATTACACGCGTAACTAATCCTTATATACGTAGTCAAAGTTTGACTAAAATACTTTTGACTTTAATTTATCATTTGCGTAAAAATGTTTGCTTAACAACTTTTGCAACTTTTCATTGTTATTGTTAGGTTGTGAAATGAATTTGTTAGAATCATGTTATGACTCATAGGTTTATTATGTAGTCCGTAGATTGAATCTCCAGCACGTCTTATTACGCAATAAAAACCCGTAAAAATTTCCCAACAGGCTTCCTGACTTGGCGTAACGAATATTGACCACTAGCTTGACTTAACCAACCCACAAGGGGCGAGTGTGGTAGAGTATACCCTACTTCCACAGATCACAAAAACTAAAGGGAGATGTGAAAAGGGGGAGGGGCCAGTGTCGCAGCAATATGCGCAAAAAAGGAACACATTGCTCGCGACAGTAAGGATTCAATATATATTATGAGGCTGAAAGCCAGTCGAGATATTATGTCTAAATAGTTTACAATGCTTGCGTAGTACTAAAGATTATTCGAACGTTGAGTTCTGATACCGCAACGGATAATGAGCAAATGCAAGCTAACAAAATACTTTCTATCGCGTGGTACTGGTGGTGATGCGACACTAGGTTTCGTACTCAGCGCGTTGGTTGGCATTTTTCTAGATCTCTATGCCTACTTTCTTTCATTCCCCGCCTAATTGAAAGGAAGCCTTTGTCCTGTAGTAATATTTTACACTTAGCTTTTATACTGCCGTTCTTTTCCAACAAAATCAGCTACCTACAGCACAGCAAAAAAATCGATAATAGTACTTACCTACCTAGGTAATCCACTTAGCTTCGATGTGACGTGAATCGCGATGCAAATGTGGCTGGTATTTGGCGGCTATAATCTATAGGTTGTCATAATCGTATAGAATTACCGGATTGCAAAATTATGGTCCGGTATTGGTCCGGTACCGCACTCCACTATGGAATCAGAGACCATACCCATAGATTAATATGTATATTGGATATAGATAGGTAACTCGCCTTGAATTTTAGGATGTCCTAATTGCGTTGCCGCTTATTAGCACTAGGGGGCGCCACATTATGAAATAAATTGAAAAAGACGATCGGCCGACGCGAGGATCGAACCCGGATCGTAAGCCGGTTGCCTAGACCGCTAGACCAACAAGACATTGATTGATATGGGCGAAATCTGTCACTACTACAGCGCAGCGCGTGAGGTGTAGTGCGCTGTTACTCCGATATAAACCCTAGTGCAACACATAGTGCTTCGATACATCACCGATAGATGGCGGACGCTGTCCATGGAAAATCAGCGTTCCACTTAGTTTGTACTAAGATAACATAGCATGACCATACCTTTCCAAGCTTCTTACTCCACACGCACCGCCACATTGATACATAGGGTCATAACTTCGTACGTAAATTGTGATTATTATACAGGGTCTGTCTTAATGCGCAGACGGTTTTTTAAGGGAACGATGGGACCACCATCTAAAACGCGAAAAAAATCAGTTTCATACTAAACTGCAATCCTACTCGACCCCAATTTATATGGGACATCAGATTTTTTTTCACCATTCCGATGTTGGTCCCACGGACAAAGATGTTCAGTTTGATGGTTCGATGGTCTGATCATCAGCATATTAAGACGGAACCTGTATAAGCCTCCTTCCCCATTATAGCTCTTTATAGTTTCTACCCTATTTTGTACTGATCACATCCAAGTACTTTTTTTTTCTTCCAGAGAACTTTGCGATGTCGTGCGAATGGCATTCCTCATTCATCAGATAAATACAGTTAAAGTCACATTAACATAATTGCAAAAGCGAGCATCATAATCGCCGAAGCGCTATCATGCACCATAGCAATTATCTTTATGAAATCGTTTTAAACTTTCACATCAAGCCTGCATGCAACAGCTGAATCACCCCCTCCTGGTAGATCCTCCCTATTTACCCCCTCTTTTTACCAACGTAGGCTTTTTACTCGAATGTTGAAGAGACTGGAAGAGACCTTGTATTACTTTTTTTTTTATTTATAATAATGGACTCTTGCTTGTGCGTTAGCACTGCATTTCCGCCAGTGTCAAGTGTTTATGGGAGAATCTATCTCAATCTCAGGGATTGTTTTTGGTTAAGAACAAAAAGAGATTGGGAATTGCGGAGCCTAATGGCAGGCAAAAAAACGACGCGCGAAATCCACGCGAGACGAGTGCTCGGGTCAGAACCTGCAACGTGACTCCCTTGTATTACTTATTGAAAGTGAAAACACACCCATTTCAGTATACTTGTAAAACACGTTTTTCCATAGAAAATGTCAATGGCTACTCGACCCAAATGGAACAGTTTTTTTTTTTCGAATTCAATGTTGCTAACATAGAATTCGCAAAAAGAAAACTGTTCCAACATTCCATGGTGAAAGTTGTTCATTTTCACCCACACTTTCTTATTTATTAATACTACCTACTTATTTCGACTTGAGACAGTTGAGAATGGGAGCGACTGGATGATAAAAGCCTAAGATAGAATTTTGTAGCTTACCTTAAGAGAGGTCATAGAGATCTAGAGATGCCAACCAACGCGCTGAGTACGAAACCTAGTGTCGCATCACCACCAGTACCACGCGATAGAAAGTATTTTGTTAGCTTGAATGTGCTCATTATCCATTGCGGTATCAGAACTCAACGTTCGAATAATCTTTAGTACTATGCAAGCATTGTAAACTATTTACACATAATATCTCGACTGGCTTTCAGCTTCATAATATATTGAATCCTTACTGTAGCGAGCAATGTGTTCCGTTTTTGCGCACATTGCTGTGACACTGGCCTCGCCCCCTTTTCACATCTCCCTTTAGTTTTTGTGATGTGATCTTGATTTGTTTGTTTATTGTTGGTGGTGTTAAAGCCCTTTTTCTGCCTACCGCTTCAATGAAACCTACCTGCTTGGCAAGTAGGTAGGCTGTTGTACTCACCACTCAGCGTAGTCGGTCGTGTAAATGTATTCATGTCACTAGGTAAAAGTGTAAACGCTGTGTGCATGAAATAGTGACGCAAATCACTATTGTATTTTAAAAAGGTCTTGACTTACCCGTAACTTATAAGTTACTTTATACGTCAACTGGTAGACGTCGACTATTTTTTACACTAGCTTTTCATGACGAATGAAAATAAAACAAGGAATTCAGTCATGGCTTGAAAAAAGTTTGTACTTACTGAACTTTTTTTAGATTAACTTCTTTTTCTACATTTCATACTTACTCGAAAATTGGTACTCTAAATAAAGTGTCTGCTGCATGTGGAGACGATGAGGAGACCATGGAACATATCCTTTGTGACTGTGATATTTTGTCGGCAAAACGCATGAACCTCCTTGGAGATGGATATCCAAAACCGGTAGATCTTAGGTTTCTTCCCCTCAATGGTATCGCCTCCTTGTATTTGAAGGGTGAAGAAAGCAAAAAAAGTATTGGGGATAACACAAAAGATTCCACTGGGTCGAAGTGTTGCTGGCTTGCCAGCCCCCACAACAAGATAAGATAAGATAAGTGTCTGCTGACATACATTTGAATCGAGTAGGTTTGTACTGCAGTTTTGTATGAAATTTTAAGTGAGAGTTGTTCAGTTTGATGGTCGAAACAAACCCTTAAATAATATTAGGTAGTTTTGTTACACTATGTACCTATATTTCGCAACCTACCATTTTGTACCATCCAAGTTGGAAGTTCAAACTTTTTAGTTCTTTAAATCAGAAACCGGAACGTCTAAAGTAATAATTAATATTTAATTAAAAATTTCTTTCATTACTCACCACTGGCATCAGTGCTTCTGGTGTACCTAAATGCAAGTAGGTATATTTCATTCATTCTCATTAGTTAATTTGTGTTTGGAAACCCGCCTTGACGATGTTTATTTAAGTAAGTAATTAAAAGTTTCATTACAGTTCATTGAAAATGTTCTCTTAAAATAAAGAGAACAGGAAAGATAAGTATTAAGTTTCAAGGGTTGTTGGCCGCTGGCCAATTGGAGATGTAGGTAAAGACATGAGACAAATGTGAAAGTGCCAGCCAACAAAAGAGGAACAGTAATAACTACATGCAGTTTAAAAATCAACTTTTTGACTACCTCACTCACAAGACTTTTTACACAATTAAGGAATTTTTTGATGACACTGACCAATATTTCATGTAATTTATTTTGACATTTAATCTTTTAGTTAGTAACCTATTAATGTTATGCATGATTACGATATTTTTATTGTTTATAAACTTTTGACATTTTAAAATTTTATTTCATGTAATTCTAATCAGGACTTTGTTTTATTAATGTTAATTACCGGGCTGTTCTTTGTTTTGTATGCCTGTTGGCGGATCACAGCGGAAACCCGACTATTGTCAAAGTTTATTCCACCTCTGTATTACCTGTGATATACAAATAAATAATTTTGATTGATTGATTGATTGACAAAAACTAATGCTATATTATGTTAGAACGTGTCCGTCTGAGCATTTTTACATTGCATCAAAACGTATGAAGATTAAATGAAGGCAGATTTTTCAAACCTTAATAAAACCAAGGAAAATGGCCCAACATTCAGGGTTCTTCTTAATATGCTGAAACTTTTTTAAGGGAAGTGTATGAAAAGGCAGATTTTTCGAACCAGAACAATAAATGTTTAGATAGACACATCCTCGCTTTTATTTGGCCGGCACTTTCACATTTTGGACCTAATCGGATGATGTCTTTACACAAAACTGTTTCTACTATTAATTTTCGGTATTCACTCGAACTTTTCCACTTTCCTATACGTACATCGATTATACATTATTTTGGAGTCGGTTGCAAGCCAGCACGATTCGCGACTAGGCGTAGTATAATTTTTTCGATCTTGACTCGGCACTGTCTCTACAAAAAACAAATTGAATTCATTCCGAAGGAACTTTTAAAAATGTAACTCTCCACTGTAAAAACCGAGATAAATTTCCGAAGTCCCAGTTTGGAGCAGAAGGCAAAGCTTTAAATCTCTCCCGTAAATCGGCTGCCATTGGTGGAAAAGAGAAACAAGAACCCTTGTCGTGTTCAAGAGATACTAGTGACGTCATAATGCCAGTCGTTAACGTTTGCAAAAAATCAAGTGCGTGATTATCCGGAAGGCTTTCACCCTGGTGATTAGTAAGCCTGTGCGTTTTGGGGCAGTTTGCTGAATTAGAATCTTTGGTCTTACAAAACAATAGAGAGAATGTCGTTTGTGCTACTCTGTATATTCATTTACAATAATGTATAGATCAATCTTCCAATTTACGATGGCGGTTCGATCCCCTCTAGATCAGACTTGTGCCAATATCAGGGGTTTAGAAACTCATGTATCAAATTGTGAATATAGATCACCACTGGCTGCTCGGTGTTCGATAACTGAAATCATCCTTGTACTTACGCTTGTGTCCCATTGGGGTAGGCAGAGACAATTATCGCTATCTGCGATGATCCTGACTTTGCCTCATAAGTCGTTTCATACACCCTCTTCGGTTTCTGGTACATTAATTTGGTCTGGTCTTTAAGAGTACACTGCCAATTTCGTCCGCATTCGTACGTCTATGGCGACCCCTTTCATTTGTTCCCTTCACACTTGCTTTCCACACCATCGGAGCATTCGTTTTTCAATCCTTGTCACTATAATTCTCTTTCAGACCACATCTTTATCTAATTATACTGGTGCGATTTTTGAAAGACATACGTTCAAAATCGTGGTCTAATGATGCGTAATCTCCATAGTAATTTTGACATTTTCTACTGCTGATTTGAATGTGTGACTTTCAAAAATCGCACTCCTGTTCCGTATTCTGTTATTCAGGGTCACACCACATATACTACGTAAAGAATACGCATTTCACAAATCACACGGCATTACTTTTCACTCGTAACTTAGATATTCCGTGTAGTAAGTGACAGTGACATGAAAAGCAGATCCATTTTTCGAGTACATATTGCGAGAACGTCACCCATCTATGAAGAGTTTAAGCACTGGCATAGCCCTAACCAACGATAATAATGTTCTAAAGTACGCAAAGTTTGATGTTCTGAATCCATAATGTTTTGAACATCTCTGACTACAATCTCAAGGAATGTAGTCGTGAACACTTTATATTATTTATGAGCTGTGTAAGAGTGCTACAAAAAAGAATACCTTAACGGCATTTAAAATGTATGTTAAAATACGTTACATAGGTACCTAGGTATTTTGTTTAAGGAGAGTGTCGAACTGATATGACACGACCGCGACCGTACCCACACTAGGGTTGCAAAATTACGTAATTTTACCAAAAAAGCCCGTAAAATACGGATAAATTACGGTCACTTTCGTAAAATTACGGTAAAATTACCAGCGACCTTGGGCAGTATTTTTAGTATGAATTGCAAGTTTTCCAAATTGACAAATCATTTTAAAATACTTTAAAAGCTAAAACGCAAATATTCAGGTACCTACCATACATTTGACTATTATTTTTATGACCTACCTAGTAAAGTCACACAAAAAACAATGATACTCCGTGAAGTGTTGACATGATGATAACTCACCACACTGATCAAGATGGAACAGAACATATTTTGCTGAAATTACGTAAACTATTTGAATTTTACCAAAATTACGTAAAATACTGAATTTTGCGGCACCGGCGGGCGGCAACAGCGCGCTGTTGTTCAATGTCACCAGGCAAATCGAAAAAAAACCTAGTTTACTAAATTAACGTGAAATATCTGAATTTTACCTAAAATTAGGAAAAATACTGAATTTTGCGGCACCGGCGGCGACGGCTCGCTGTTGTTCAATGACGGTGCGCACCTCTATCACTCAAGTTCACCCAACTAACCGGGCGAAAGAGAAAAATACAAATTTTACCGAAAATTACGTAATCGAATATTGAATACTGAATTTTACTCTAGTTTACCGTAGTAATTTTACGGGTTTCCATCGCTAACCCACACTGCCAGCTGTATTTTATACGGCTATTGTACCCAATAAAGTTTTCATCGCACAGTTAATTGTCTGTCTGTACCACGTAGTGCATGGTGCATGACTTTAAACTTTTATGTTTTGAATTAAGTTAAGGTTTGGTACACAACGGCTTGAATATGGTATGTTTTTTTGCAGAGAGCTACTACAAATTTCGATCTCCTGAATACCGTGAGGTCAACATCTGCGTTCACTAGAAACACTAAACAATATAGTTACTTACCATGTGGCATATGAACAAAAAATAACATTTATTATTATGCATTTGATTCCGGCTAAGAATAGATCACCGATTATTTCGACAAAAACGCTCTATGGATATGTTTTCTTATATCTAATCTAAACTATTATAAAACTGTAACAGGAAGTTTGTCTGTACATTGAAGATATTAACAAAAAAAAGTTAAGATATGGTTTCTAGGTATCCCTGATTCCATATCACCAATTTTTGGATTTTTTGTCTGTCTGTCTGTTTGTTTGTGTATTTGTTTGTTTATTTGAACGGGCATCACGCAAAAACTACTGAACCGATTTTGATTAAACTTTTTTTGTTAGATAGCTTATTATCTGACTTAAAATCTGGTATATAATTTGTGCGGACAAAATCGCGGGTTAACGCTCGTGTTATGTAAATGTTTTTTTTTTGTTTGTATGGTTTGTCTTGAAACCTTCAGTGTGGTATAAGTCAACCTTACTAACAATTTTATTGCACGATAAAAAATTAGTACATATTAAATACAGTACATTTTCTGAAAACCCCCAAAAGGGATAGTGAGGGTGAGTTTATGTGTGTATGTACGCACGGCGACACATCAAGCTATACATAACCAAAATAAGCTGGCCGCGCGTTGGTCGAGTAACGTATAACGTCGCGCGGCCAGGTTATGTTGGTTTTGTATAGCTTGATGTGTCGCCGTGCATACTTATACACATGTATCCATACTAAACTAATCTCTACTATTATGAAACTGTAACAGAAGATTGTCTGTACATTGAAGATATTAACAACAAAAAAAATTAGTTGTATCACCAATTTTTTTATTTTTTGTCTTTCTGTTTGTTTGTTTGTGTGTTTGTTTGAACGAGCATCACGCAAAAACTACCGAACCGATTTTGATGAAACTTTTTTGTTTGATAGCTAATTAATGATCTGTGATCTGACTTCAAATCTGGTACATAATTTGTGCGGACAAAGTCGCGGGTTAACGCGCGTCCATAATAATTATAAATGCAAAAATCTCTATGTTTTTCTGTTACATTTTCATGGCTAAACTACAGAACCAATGTTGATTAAATTTGTTATAGGGATAGCTTGAACTCTGAAAAAGGGATTAAGCATTAAATAGAATTTTATGTAAAACCAACAAGTTTTAAAAAAAAATTAAATTATTTAAGCAAATGTTATATTTGCGTTGTGTATCTGACTAATATTTATTTATATTTAAAGTCGTTTGACACTAACAAAGAAGCACTACAAAGTCTCAATGTATTCACACCTTTACAAAGCAACAGTGTGCGGGTATGTGAAATTTTAACATCGTCCAACGCATGAGCTCTCTTCATACCTACGAGTATGTATACGATTATGCTGCTACATTGTCAACGTTTTCCATTTTCCCTCCATGCTTTCAGCATAAATGAAGAAGTACGCTGAGTGATATTATGATGGGTATAAGTAATACAATAACGTGGAGAAGGTAAAATAGCTTACCTTATACTTATACCAACACCAATTCAAGCTACAAATGAAAATTAAAATAAAAAAATATATAACGCTCACAGGCACATACATTGTAATGCTAATGATCCCAAGCAAGCACTATAGGATAGGCTGTTTATTATGGAAACTATACAACATTGGCACAAACATATAAACATCCATGACCGACCCGGGATTCGAACCCAGGACCCTGGTTTGGCAGTCCGGCGTGGTAACCATTACACCAACCGGGTCGTCAATTGATCATAGTTATCATCATACACTATCATCATCATGTCCGACTACAGGGCATCTAAACTATTATAAAACTGTAACACGAAGTTTGTCTGTACATTGAAGATATTAACAAAAAAAAAGTTACGATATGGTTTTTAGGCATCCCCGATTCCATATCACCAATTTTTGGATTTTTTGTCTGTCTGTTTGTTTGTTTGTGTGTTTGTTTGTTTGAACGAGCATCACGCAAAAACTATTGAACCGATTTTGATAAAACTTTTTTGTTTGATAGCTTATTATCTGACTTAAAATCTGGTATATAATTTGTGCGGACAAAGTCGCGGGTTAACGCTCGTATGAAATAAAAGAGAAATAGAAGTGAGGAGAGTGATCACCACCACGCGAAAATTAGTGATTTACTTCCTTTCATAGTGTTATCAGTATCACAAAGGACTATAATTACAAATCGAATGAAATCAAATCAATTTTTTTTATTCAAAATAATATCACTAGATAGCTTTTTGACGACATTTTATGACTACTATCGCGTCGGAAGCTGTTCCGTTGAGAGAAGATGCGGCCAGAAACTCCACAACACACTTCTTTTAAACGAAACAAAATATACAAAGTACAATTAAAATACAATATTGCATTACATAGAGTAACATTGTCAAGACCAAACATTTTGAGGCCATTATTTTATTCAGGGTACAATTTGGATAAAATTTTATTTTCTTTTGTATAAATTCTATAAGTCTTTTTTACCGTTTTATGCCATTTTTCATTCATAATTATTTATAGTAATCATTAAAGACATTTGCAGCGATGTTTTCTTGCTACTTCTTACATTTATTGATGTTTTTTCAGCAAAATAACCACTGCGTTACCGTCCCTCAAAATTATATTGCGTTGCTTACACAAACAACTGAGTTACCGTAATTTGCAAAAAAGTTTAGTATTTTACTTTAATTCCTACGTTTTTCTAAGATTGGTTTCTTATTTGGTAGCTACCGATAACAGTTTTATTTTGGAATTTACCTATTTTACTAACAAAATCGCCTTTGTTCCGTTGCCTTTGAAGGGGACCGGATTATGGTACCCTGAATAAAATAATGACCCCTTGGTCATTCATATAGTAATTGTGTTACTCTGTTATCATGTCGCCCCAATAGACATTTACACATGAAGTGCGTTTTTTTAATAGTGAGATTCAAAATCATGACGGAATGAATGCAAAAACTTCATACGGTGTAGGTCATTTTCTAATGCTGATTTAAACATGGTGACATTCAAAATACGTACGGAACGACGCAATTTGAGGGCACTGTTTCGGCATATTCATTCATATGGACGATGGACATGGTAACGTCATCATCATTCTATCACCACGATCTTCATTATCCGGTTATAAAAATAAAGCTCTGAATACTTACAATTAGCTTAAGTTGACAGAATTCGTTATGAAACCATTCTGCAATCACTATTTTAAAACCCGCCAACATAATCTCCAAATTACTTGCCATGTAGACGGTTTCAGTATAAAATACAATGTTCTATAATAGGTACTCTGTTTTTCAGTTTATAAGAGTTTTCGAAACTAGCGACTTCATTAGCGACACTTGACTCTAGCAAAAATTTTTACTTTAAAGTTTAATATTTGGCTAACGGATCCCTAAATCGAAAAATGGTTTTCCGACACCCATAATATTTTTAAACCACCTAACCAACGATACCCAACGCCATGGTATAAACGAGAAAAAAAAAACCATTCCCATTTCAAATGTACACTAAACAAAAAATTTTTCTAGATTTTATTTTACCACTTTGTCGGCGCGATGAATATGTATGCCCATTCCAAATTACAGCTTTCTAGTATTAAGCGTCTCTGAGATAAGCCACGGTCGGACGGACGGACAGACGGACTTGGCGAAACTATAAGGGTTCCTTTTTGACTTCGGAACTCTAAAAATTGCTGTAACTCGAATAGATTTATATTATTAGATTCAAAACAAAGACATTATCTCTTCCTTAAATCTCAAAGCCAACAGTAAAAGACCAAAAATGCTTCCCCATTCACGGGAAAGTAAGGGCCGGATTTAAGAACCCAAATTGCGAACAATATTTCACCTGACAGCCTGGCGGTAGCATCTGGCCACAGCAAATGAAACACATTTAGACTTTCAGGGAGATATTAAAAAGCCAGATTGCTGTGTGACTCCACCTCTCGGGATCGCATTAAAATTATGTGACAGGCCCGCTTGCAGCAACGCTAATCACTTGTTAAGTATCTTGTAATTATTCAGAATTTGCCTATAAGTGTTTCGTCTCTAAAGCCCGATTCGACCAATGATGTCGCCGGGTACTCTAGAGTAAACTGATTTTGCGTTTTATCAACCCTAATTTATGATAAAGTTGAGAGTAAATTTTACACGGCCAATTTTGACGGTGTAAAACTTATAACGAGATTAATTAAATGTCAATGTCACATCATTAAAAAAAATTATAAAAAGAAACCTAACAAATTAAAACTGTATAACCTCACATTGCAATAAGTACGGATACAACGACCTCTTTCTTTAGGTGGATTATACATTCGTTCTTTCAGCATGGGTTTAGTCACTAAACCATTCATTCAACCTTTATTTGTCTTCTACCACACTAAACTTTATTGTGGTAGAAGACAAAAGAAGTTATTTCGGAGTTCACACTAGGAATAAAATTGTTCCTTGTATAGTTACTCTTCTATAAATCAAAATTCGGTCGAATCCGGCCTAAGGTGATTTTGATAATGTGGTTTTGACTGCGGCTTTTTGAATGAAATTATTACGTTTTCTATATAAAAAGAATACAAAGCTATCTGGATAAAATGAATGTTATTGAAAATTGGTTTGATAGATTATATGTTAAATTCTGATAGATTATTATTTTAGAAGCCTAATCCAAAAGCGCGTGATATTAGGTTCGACGTAATTGATATTAATAATCTTATCTAGTCGAGACAGATTGGAAAAGTTCAAAGCATCGTAAATCTGAAGAGTTTTGACGTTTTCGTAATTAATATTTATTATTTTAAATAATATGTATGGTTGTTCATCATCATCATTCGTCATCTATACGGTTGTCTGTATACATACATAATAAAACATTTTCCATAAAAAAAAAACTCGGCAAACATGCAGGGAACGAAATTATAATATTTTTGGAAATATTTTTCTCTTGTTTGTCCGTTTGTTCGCGCATCTTTGTTTTGTATTTTACGAATTTCTGTTAACAGCAATAAGGATGAGAGCTTGCTGGCACTTTGAATTAATATACAGACAGTAAGTTACTGATGAACTTTATGTCAGAGAATTTTCAAGGCTTCCACATAACTCTGTTAACCGCAGTTAAACATTATTACTGCACGCGGGCTGTAACTCTTAGACCTTGCCGTTTTTAGACGCTGCCGCCGCAAAATTCACTCAGACAAAATATTATATATGTCAAAAACTTCAGTTTGCTATGTTTCTCGTGAATAACTTGTTGAAAGACAAAGTATTTTCTGTTTCAGATCGGATATTGAATGTTTGAATGCAGAATATACAAACGAGACACCGATTTACCTATACAGTGTCCTTCTTAACATGCTGACACATTTTTAAGGGGATGATCAGACCATCAGACCAAATCGCGAAAAAAAAATCAGATATCCCATACATTTGGCTCGAGTAGGCTTGTAGTTTTGTATGGAAGAGCCGATTTTTTTTCTCTCGATTTCGATTTAGTGTGCTTAGTTTGATGGTCTGAAACAGCCTGTTTAATTTATGTTACGCACTTGATTTTACACCCTATAAAGAGTTCTTTTTAGTCTAGTACGTAGTAACTATTTAGTAATTTGTGAGTTCCATACAGTTCATGTCTACAAAAAATTCTGATACCGGGTTCAAAATATTGTTGGCCCCATCAATCAGTAGGATTGACGGCCCGGTAGCTCAGACGCTCAGTCGGTAGTGAACCTGCCTGCTGTGCCGAAGGTCGCGGGTTCGAATCCCGTAAGGGACAAATATTTGTATAATGAATATGGTGGTTTGTATCTACATAATGCATTCTATATAGTTGTCTAGTCATCATATTACAAGTCCAAGCTAGGTTCCTGGTACTTTAAATGAGACTAGACAATTTGTTAACCTACAAACTTACGATTTACCTAAACCGCTCCTGCAAAATTTATTACAGCAATTCGCGATTGCAAGTGGAGTGTGTCAAAATCGAATTTGACCGAAATTCATTAGCTTCCGATACGTACAATGGGAATTCAGGATTCAATATTCGTTCGTGGGTGATTTGCATTCTGTTCCACACACGGGGTTTCGCTGAAAAACCCGGGGAGTTATTCTTAAACCGGGAAAAAAGAGTTGAGATATAAACATAGATATAACAACTCTCTTATATCTCGATTGAAATACATAGTCTTCTTTGCCTGTGATCATAATATTATCTAATATAACTATGATCAAGCATTACCTTATATACGGTGTCATACAATTATGACACCGTATATAAGGTAATGCTTGATCATAGTTATCATATTTCTTGATCGTCATTAATAAAAACCACTATAAATTAAGCATTACCTTATATACGGTGTCATAATTGTATGACACCGTATATAAGGTAATGCTTGATCATAGTTTTCATATTTCTTGATCGTCATTAATAAAAACCACTATAAATTGACACTTACTTAGTATGTGGTCACATAGTCACTGAAGATCATTTTATACTGGTGGCAATTTTTTTAGGTATAGAAAAAAACTATCTAAGTTAATGCCACCCTAGTAATTTTCCCGCCTTCTACACGTTATTTCTGATGTTCAAGATTTTTTGCATATTGTATACGGCTATATTTTTTGAAATAGAGGTGGGGACAGCAATTTTTCAGATTTAATTGAAAATTTTGTTAAACAAAGTTTTAATTAAAATTTGAAAAACATATTATTAGACTCGTAATTTCATAAGCTTTCAATTGATACCCCACACCATATAAATTTTTTTTTATTTATTCAACCTTTCTACCTCCCCAAATTGCCTCCCCAATATAGGAATTAAGCTTTTTTATACTTCGTTTATGATATTGGACCAGCAATTGCTATATCTGTGCCAAGTTTCAGCTTCCTATGTCTTACGGCCTCTGAGAAAAATGCCTGTGACAGACGGACGGACGGACGGACGGACGTACAGACACCGAGATGATTCCATAAGTGTTTCGTTTTGCCAATTTTGGTAATACACTAATAATTCGATAATGTCTACAAAAAAAATAGTCAGCACAATCAAAAAATACAGGGTGTAAGTGATAGCCTAGCAAATACTGAAACGGTGAACTCAGACTATTAAACTGGACAACTTTCACAATGGAGCCTACCTCAGAAAACGCGGAAAAAAATCAGCTGTCCCATACAAAACTGCTGTTTCTACCAGACTAAAAATGTATCAGGACAGCTGATTTTTTTTCACGTTTCCTGAGGTAGGTTCCATAGTGACAGTTGTTCAGTTTGATGGACTGAGTTCAACGTTATACATACTTAATACAATAGCCAGTAATCAGTAACATACATAGTTAGAGAAATTGCGAACATGCTTAGTCAATTTACTAGAAAGAGAAAAAAGGTAAGGAGATTTTGAGAAAGTATCTGATCACCCCCTTAAAAACCGTCAGCATATTTAAGAGAGATCCTGTTTACAATTTATTCATAAGACACGTAAGACATACGATTAAATATACTACTGCTTTAACAGAATTTTAAGTGAATAATGCTCAAAATCTAGAAGATAACTTCGGAGCTTTGACATAATTTTTTTTTAACCTATTTTGTCCCATTGTTAGGCAAAGGTCTCCCCCAAGCTTTTTCAGCCTTCCATATCCTGTGCCATCAGTTGCCATTTTGCTTCGTGGGCATCCAGGTCGTCGCGCCATCTCTTCCTTGGTTTGCTTCCATCGTCGGGCTCCCATTGGGTCGCGATCGTTGCCCATCGCTCCGTATGCATGCGACAAACATGTCCGGCCTAGTCCCACTTCAGTTTGGCGGCCTTATAACACCTGCATCAGCTATGTGGGTCTTGGAGCGCAGAGTGGTGTTTCTGACCCGGTCGATCCTTCTGACACCTAATATGCTGCGCTCCATTGCTCTTTGGCGAACATACTTTATAGACACACAAATTCTACATAATTAATAAAGTACTTGCTGACTTTGAAAGAGGCTTTCGACTAGAATGAGTACATAATACACTTCATATTTCATTTATTCACAGATATAGGTATACATTATTACATTATTCAAGCCTTAAACTGAAACTACATGGTGTTTATTCAATCAATCAATCAATTATACTTTATTTGACACCAAAAAAACAGAGTATATAGAGAGCAAACAATCAGGAAATAGAAAAGGCACAAAAACAGGCGGTCTTATCGCTAAAAAGCGATTTCTTCCATACAACCTTAGGGTAGAGGAAATAGTGAAAGGATAGTAATATTTATTTGCCAGCCAAAGATACAGTGGGGATGACATTTTTTTCTCGTCTATCCCATGGTGCGGGGGTATCGTTTAATAGGTCTTTTAAAAATATATCTCTTTGTTTCTATTTCGGAAATGGGAAAATATAAATAAGTAATTATAATAATACGGAAACTATAGGTAATATTATCACTATTATTCATGTAATTTTGAACCTCTGAACTCTGTTGATGGATGTGAATAAATAAATAAAAATTAAATATCAAAACGAGTCCCGAGAAAATATTGAAATAATTCACACACTCAAAAGTTCAATTCAATAGCCCAGTTATTTTACGGTTTGAGCCGGGACTAATTAATACTTAATTGATATTTTTCGGTATTGTATTTAAAAGTCAATTTGAGCTTAAAAATGTACCAAAATTTAAAAAAAAACGTCACCAAGTTCCAAATTTTGCTATTATCCCGTTATAAAAAACCTGATAGTAATATTTTTTGCACTTATTTAAGGCATTACTATTATACATACTTTAAAATGGTGTAAATATCTTTGTGAATTTAATCGTTTTGAGAAAAACATTCGTATTTTCTAATAAAAACCTATTGTTTTAAATTTCAATGCCTATTTTATTGCTCAGAAATAATGTATATCATTAAATCTAATTCAAATAAATGCATTGGTATTAATATTATTAATTTGAAAGCCTTCTGGGACACACAATTTTGATTTCTATGTCGTAGCGATTTTTTTTAAATATGTGTTCAGATAGTCTTTTTGTCAATGGTGCCTGTTACAGTATAAAAGTCCCATTAATAATTACTTCCCACCTCTCCTAACAAAACTCCGTGAAATGACTGGGCTAAGGCTTTGAAAATAATCCCTCAGAGAGACACTTACATACGAGTAGGAGTGAGTAAGAATGTGAATGTCGCCCTCTCACCCACGGCCTCCGTGGAACTGCGAAGTCTTGATTTTCAAATAATAGGCAGTCTTTGATCAAAGAGGAAAACCGAATGAAAAGTTTATAATAATAAAAATAAATACAAGATAACATTTAAATGGATTGATTGTTTCATTTGTTTTAACATAATTATTATGTACAAAATCGTTATCTGAATCAGAGTTGACGTGTACGTTTTTGAAATTCGCAAAAAAATAATAATTCTGGATCGGGATTATAGACGAAGAAACAAATATTTTAACAATATAAAATGACTTGAGTAATACAATAAATATATTTATTGATAATTCTAGTTTATGTTAACGCATTCTAGTCATATCTTCCAGAATAATTTCAGCAACAAATAATAAATAATATAAACTAATAGGTTGGGGAAAAAGTTTATTTATTTATTTATTTATTTAACACTTTATTGTACACATAACATTACAGAAAAAACAATTAAAGTAGACATGTACAAAGGGCGAGCTTATCTCTAAAGAGATCTCTTCCAGCAAACCCGCAACAGAGACAGTTCTGAAGTGTGAGGCAGACAAAATGTGTACAGCACAAATGATAAAAACTAGATACTTGTTGTTAAATGGAAGTTAAATATATATATATAAATATAATATAAATAAACATAATTATAAATAAACAAATAGATACAATAAACATACATAAACTATGGCTTATTTTAGAGAGTGATAGTGTTCATTCACTTGCTTTTTGAAGGACGCAGTTTCTTCGCATTTTTAAAGAAAATTCAAAACATTTTTTAATATAGTTTATTTCCATTTAACTAAAGTATCTAGGTACCATTTTGTTCGATAACTTTTTGCCATCTTGTAGGTAGGGACATGATCCCATTGCTATAGAAATTTTGGGGCTTCTGATCAAAATACCGCGACAAAGAGTTTTGGCAGTCCTCTCGTGATGTTAACCTGACACTGCCTAAAGAATTCTGGAGAGACCGAAACAGGTGGAAATCTGAAGGTGCAAGGTCAGGACTATACGGCGGATGCATTAACACCTCCCAGCCAAGCTCTCTTAATTTTTGCTGAGTGGCTAAAGATGTGTGAGGTCTAGCGTTATCTTGATGAAAAAACAAACCTCTTCTGTTGATTAATTCCGGCCGCTTTCTCTTAACTTCTTGCTTTAATCTCATCAGTTGTTCGCAGTTGAGTTCAGAATCGATGGTCCTGCCTGGTGGTAACAGCTCATAATGAATAATGCCCTTCTAATCCCACCACACACAAAGCATCACCTTGTTGCGAGTTAACCCGGGTTTCGCCACAGTCTGTGAAGCCAGACCGGCCTTTGACCATGACCTTTTTCGCAAGTTCTTGTCGTACGTGATCCACTTTTCATCACCAGTTATCAGCTTCTTCAAAAATGGTTCGGTTTCATTACGTCGTAATAAAGAATCACAAATGAGTACACGGTTCATTAGGTTTCTTTCAGTGAGCTCGTGAGGTACCCAAATATCGAGCCTTTTTGTGTACCCAGTTTTTTTCAAATGCGCCAGAACTGTTTTGTGGTCAATTCCCAGTTCTTCAGCTACGCCGTAACTACTGATAGCCGATCTTGCTCCACTTTTTCAAAAATGGCATCCATTTTATCCGTAATAGGGAATGCGAAGAAACTTTTTCCCCAACCTAATATTTTTTTCAGCAAATTGTCACAAAATTAACAGTTGTCACAATTATAAAATAAGTACTACAAAATTACAGTAAAAGTGACGAGATTTTTCTGTCCTTGTACAATTGCTAATTATTCCCCCAACTTTAAAGTGGAGAAATTTGGGAAATTTCTCCTCAGCGGATACTCGCGTCCTAAACAAAGTTTACGGTTAAATTTTTAATTTATGTAACAAAAACATTACTACCAAAAAGTTTCAACATTATTGTATTTCAACATTTATAATTACACTTACAAACAAAGGGACAAACAAATTGACCCTTGCGATAAGAATTAAAGGGCACTTTTAAAATTTTTCTACCCTTAATGTTTGGTAAACTTGTTTCTATTTTTCCTCGAGGTCGGTTGAACGAATTCTAATTAAACTTTTTTCGAATTCGGGAGTTTTCCGGGTTTTTAAGCTTATCTGGTCTGCAAGGGTGGGTTCGGGAAAAGATTATTTTGTGTTTCAACGCTTTACTGATACAAACTTTATGAATACGGTACTTATTGATTTTTTTTAAATATCCTTACAACCAGAAAGATGAAAAATGTATTGTCTGTTTACAAAGAAGGCATGTACATGTAAATATACATGTTTTCTCAAGTTTGTGTATTGTCCGTGTGTACAATATAAGTCACCGCCTGCCATTTTTAACAAAATAGAGGCATTTGTTACGGCAGGCGTCCTGAGTCTCTCCGCAATAACCCAGATTTCTCGGCCCACCCAGTTCACCCCCCCCCCCCCCATAACCCTAGTAGTTTTCTGTCCTTTCTACAATAGTCTCTGCACTGAACGTGGTATGTCTTCTGGGGCATTTCCATAATGCATTCAGAGATAGACCACGATTGGTGCATCCCATCGCATTTAGATAAAAGTGTCTCAAAGGGTCTCTACGTGTTGGACCTGTGTCCCCACGCAAGCCTTCCAAAAGTCCGGGCTACGGTCCGTGAGTAAGCATTTTACAGAGATACATGATAATAATAATGGCGCAGAGATTGACTCGACAGAAAAAGAAAATGTAAATAAAAAAACTAAATTTTTTTTTTCTACACGCAATTATAGATGACCAAAATTACAGTAAAATTAACTTTCCACAGATTCGAGCAAGCTCTTGCCATGCATTCTAATACAGTATAATAATGCCTAAGGGAACGAAACTTCTCACTTTCCAACGTGAATGCACTCTCGTCGTACCAAACTACATTATTAATTTGTTACAATGAAAACTAATTTCGCAACGAGCTACGCCAATGCCAGAATAAATGAATATACTTGATTGAAATTTTAATGGAAGAATTTATATTTCGTTTTTTTTATTTGTAAAACAATACAATACAATATTTATACTTTGTTTGTTATATAGGTACAAAATATTATGTACAAAATTGTTATATGTACATAATATATGGAATATGTTGAACATGTCATTGGAGTGTATAAACTTATTTAAGTTATAGATATAGATGAGTATTGTATATTTACACTACCGTTTATGTTCTCCTGGTGTTAATAAAATAAATAAATAATAAACAGAATATTACTTTTGTTTATGAATCAAATCAGGCTTTAATTAAAAGCCTTTTAGTTCATAATTTTTATAAATTTCAAACAGACTTTTGTTTATGAGACGGGTTTTTGTTTATTTTCTATCATGTTTGTACGTCTATATAAGATACGAGCGTTAACCCGCGACTTCGTCCGCACAAATTATATACCAGATTTTAAGTCAGATCATAAGCTATGAAACAAAAAAAGTTTCATCAAAATCGGTTCAGTAGTTTTTGCGTGATACTCGTTCGAACAAACAAACACACAAACAAACAGACAGACAAAAAATCCAAAAATTGGTGAAATGGAATCAGGGACACCTAAAAACCATATTTATTTATTTATATAACAGACATCCATAAAATCGAATATAGATTTTGCTGCGCCCTTTACGCCTAGGTTTTTAATAAAAATCCCGATTTAATTATAAGCCTGCTACATTTATAATAAAATGAATTCTCATTTGGCTTCACTCTTACCTGACACAAATTAAAAAAAAATGTTTCTTACCACCCCTGAAACTGAACTGAACGGTCGTGAGTTTATGTATGTAGATACTAAAGCTTATTATTATACTACAAAGTATTAAAATAGCTTTCAATTTCTACTAAATACTTACTTGTGACGTGTTAAAATATGATACGTGCCAAAGAACATTATAAGAGGAGTAAGAAGTGCAAAGTAGGCGTGGAACGTGTCGCCACAGGTTATGCAATAATTTGCATAACATCATAAGGCGCGCAGCGTGGTGCGAGCGAGAGGGCATGAGTAATTGTAGCAGCGTGAGCGGGAAGACAAGTGGCAACAGCCGTCTCCGAAGCAAAAGCTATACTTTGCATTTCTAACCCCTCTTATAATGTTCTGTGGTACGTACCTACCTACCTACTAACCTGACTACATTACGAAATCGGGTATGAGCAATCATCAGGTAACTAAATATAAAAATATAACAAAGAATAAAAAACAATTAACCGATGTTTAGCAGGAAAATAATTTTGTTTCTACTTTTATGAAACGCAAAAAGTTTTTCTCTTATTGTTGTTTTACGAGATAGAAAAGCTCGCGTTTTGATGCCATTGTAAGATACTATCCTCTCTAATAGATTTTTCTTATTGTGGGAGACTCGGATTTTTTCCAAACTATAAACACCTACATAATTATGTCGCGGCAAGCTTTCACTTCAGCTTTCGCTCTTTGAAAAGCATTAGAAGAGTTCCTTTTCTATGCAGCGAAGGTGGGTCGACAGGAAAATTCGAAACAAAAGAAAATCTGGAAAATCACTCGAACCCAAAACAGAACGAGTAACATATCAAAGCGTTACTAATCGCGAGCAGCGCTGAAATCAATTCGATTTGTCCATCAATAGCAGCTACTTAGTTCTGGATGTGGGGGGACTACCTGTAACAGGTATTGGGGGGTAAGAGGGCGAAGGGAGGGCGTCCTGGACCAGTGCAAGCGCTGCCACCGCCCAAAGAGGACGCCGCGCGCTCCCGGACTATAACTACTAATACCCACGCGATTCCCGATCTTATGCACACATAAATATAGTGGAAAAGTGAAAAAACAGTGTTTCCTTTCTCGATCGTGACCGTTGTGTTTAAATTTGCGAATTATTTTAGTGCGTGTATAGTTTCAACTAGTTGGTCTGTTAATTAGGTACGTAATTAGAGTAAATAAAGGATTCTCTTTGACTATCGAACACAAGTTTAAAAAGAATTGAGAACTATGGTAACAATTATGTAGAGCTTTAAAGCTTGAAAGGTTAATAATAGAAAGGAATCTTGAGTTATAGTCAGTGAGCATTATAATTATTATTTTATTTATTAATACCTTAAGTTCTTATGAATTACAGGTTTAGAACAGGTAAATAGGTTATTTTGCATGATATGATCGAACGAACGGAACGAACGGAACTGCCTCCGTGGTCTAATGTTAAGAGCATTGGCTCTCGGCACGGTGGTCGTGGGTTCGATTTCCACGGGGGACACCTAGTGAAATGTCACTTTGTGCGTTTTTTCCCAGTCGGTTAGGACATTACAGGCTGAATTACCTGATTGTCTCAAAAGAAAAATTATTCCGTGCTTCGGATGGCACGTTAAGCCGTTGGTCCCGGCTACTATCTCTGGTGGTAGTAGTCGTTACATAAAAACCACGTCAGAGGCTGTAAGGCGGTCTGAAAAAACTCTGACACCAGGGCGCTTCCCACACGATAAGAGAGAGGTAACGTATATTACGTCAAAACCATCAAGGACGAGGTTTTTCTTTCTGAAAACTTGTGCATGCTTTAAGAATCCTCTAAAAACGTACTAAACTTTAGCGAACTTGCGTTAAAAAATGTATAATATCTCCTAGCACCACCAATCAAATTCAAAAGTAGTTCCTAGCAAAAAAATGTTCTTAGTTTTTAATTCGCATTTTTATTAAAAGATCTCGTTATAGCCATAATAGATATAATCACAGAGGCTTTACAAAGGCCCGGAGGTTAAGCGCGGACTTAACTTGTTGCATTTAGTTCTGTTGATTCAGTTAATGTAACTACGAAAAAGTTTTTCACATAAATTTTTCTTTTCATAACATTTTACGAGAGTTCGTCGTAAATTTTCATGTTTAAAATTTATATTTTAACACTAAGCTTTATTTTTATATGCGGTTTAACTTGCTACGATTTTTTTCTATAACAAAAGATAAATCCACTCACTGTATCATCACGAAATCTCCAAAACTATGAAGCCTACAAACTTGAAATAAATGTTTTTCTTTGTTTTGAAATAAACGCTAAGAAAGGATTTTCTGAGAACCCAACCCCTGGTGTGAAACAGGGGGTTGAAAATTTTTGGAAATGTTATAGGAAGTAATTTAGCTAGTCTAATAAACAAAAGAATTCCCGAGTCGACTGATTCATCAACGCCGTAAACTTCAGGGCCAAGAAAAGTTGAATTTTGTACTGCATAACATAACCCACAAAGAAAGGATATCTCAGAATTCAAGTCTTCAACATCGTCACTGTCATCGTCTTCGTCTTCGTCATTTTTAAAAACACAAACTTCAAACCTGCAGCGAATAGTCCTACAATATTATTAGTTATCGTTGACAAACGATTACAGTGACTTTGTAGGTTCAATTTGAGCTGTAAATGCAGTCATTAGCCCAGTCAGTTAACGGTTTGAGCCGGGACTAATTAGTAATTGAAATTTTTTTTTATATAATATTGAAGAGCCAATTTAAGCCTAGAAATGTACCAAAAATAAAAAAGAATCACTTCAGCAACATCCCCAAATTTTAAATTTAGTTATTATCTCGTCGTAAAAAACCTGATGGTAAATTTTTTTTGCACATATTTAAGGCTTTACCATTAATACATATTACAAACATGGTGTGAATATTTTTGTCTCAAATACATTCGTATTTTAGCTAGATAAATACCTAGGTATTTTATTGCTCAATAATAATTTATATTGTTAAATCTAAGTCAAATGAGTACATTGGTATTAATATTATTAATTTAAAAGCCTTCTTGGACACACAATTTTGATTTCTATATGGCGTAGCGATTTTTTTAAATATGTTTTAAGATAGTCTTTTTGTCACTAAATGGTGCGGTTACAGTTTAAAAGTCCAACTAATAATTACTCCCTACCCCGCCTAACAAAACTCCGTAAAATGACTGTGCTACATATGCGCAGCATATAATAACTTTATTGCATTAAGTGTGCGCTCCAAGAGATGCATTCTCTTGTCCTTTATGGAACGCAAAACAATGATTACCACTTTTATTTTTCTACTAACTCATTACGAATTGCCACCATTACAAGTTCTACACGGATAATGGGTAAATATTTACCACCAAAAATTTCAGCAGTTTCAGCCCCTCTTTCCGGATTTTTCCCGAAAGAATTAAAATATCTGGGTCTAAAATACCCAGAAATACATGTGATCTTATTATAATCATTAAAAACGGCTCGTGTTTGTTTAAGGGTTAAAAATGAATTCATTGGAATTTTTTTAAACTAAGGCTACCCATCAAACTGAAAAACGTTGACTATAGGAGAACACATGAAATCGAAACAAAAAATGAGCTGTTCCATATTAAACTGCAACTCGACTCAAATGTACGAAAGAACAGATGTTTTTTTAAAACTTATCCAATCTTATGGCTAGAGACTTAGGATAAGGTTAAAAAAGATGCCCATGATTTGATTTCCACCCTGGATAAAATAATCAAAACTAGTAAGGCAGCTTGAAAATTCTCCGAGATCATGTTGACGACTAACTTGCCTCCACCAGTCCCCATCAGACCCGCGTGGTGGAGTATGACCCACTCCCTCCCAGCCTTATTCGTAAAAAGAGCCATTTTCCCTGCAGTGGGATTCCGTAAAATACTTAAAACTAAATTCAAATATTATTGATTTTTAAACATGTTACAGCCATGTTGTGCTATTTAGAATCAAATTAAAGATTGAAAAATTTGTCTCGGGCGGGACTTGAACCCGCACTTTTCCAAACCGGGGAACTGCGTTATCCAATTTCGCCACCGAGCCCACCGTCCCCTTAAGACGCAACAGATTGAAAATTTCGTTCTCTGGGTAGTGGGCTCGGTGGCGAAATTGGATAACGCAGTTCCCCGGTTTGGAAAAGTGCGGGTTCAAGTCCCGCCCGAGACAAATTTTTCAATACTTAAAACTAAATCCACAAAATGAATGTATCCATAATTCCAATCATATTTCATAATTAAACGCCTCAGCTCCTAGGTTCGACTAAAGAGAAATGTCAAGAGCAATCTATAAGAGACTCACTTCAAACAATCCGCAAACATTATTCCGGTAATCTAACATTGATTTTCCTTCTCGTGGGAATTAACTTAGGTAAATTAACTTACCTGCTAAGATTCAATATTGGTTTCAAAGATATTTGGATTGGATTTTGAAGAATCATGTGGAGTTTCGCCAGATGTGCGTTATCCTTCCTAAATCCTTTATAAAAGTCGGGTATCGCACGATAATTCACAAAAATTCCAGGATAATCCATGATAATTTTGTAATTTAATGAAATCTGTGTATCAAATCACTATTTTCAACAATATTATCCGTCAAATTCCAATAAAATACATCATTTTGGCGTTAAAATAGTTTTCAAATACCTATTACTAAAATTGAAGTTCTAATGAGAAAAATTGAGATAGAAAATATTTCCTCACTGTGTCGTTTCAATCAAGAGTTTTCACTAAAATTCCCTACAAACCTCGTAATAGCCTACCTAGAACATTAAATAGTATTATAGGTAAGAATGATTGAATTTCACGCATCATTTGACACTCTTTTAGGTACGAGAATAGTTGGAATTTTCGATGCGATAAAAACACGATAATTTTGCTGTCAATCTGGGATAATTCTTAAGCGTAGATCTGGCAACACTGATCATGTGTTTCATAAACTGTCAAAATTGGTATTGTTCTTAAAATGGGCCATGCGACCAACGAGCATGAGAGTTACGAAAAACCTTCCAGTTCCTTCTCTTTATTGAACACTAGCTCAAATAATCGAAATTGACTTTGCGTGGGCATCATCGCCATCATAGGACGTAAAAGTATGAGGTATCAACCATAGAGTAAAGTAATATAAAGTAAAAAGAGAGCCCTCTAGTGCCATGCAAATTAATTTGAAACGCCACCTATGGTATTTAACAAGAAACAATTGCTATATATACGCATACCTATAGCTATACATATACTTTACAATGGAATCTACTTTTTCTCAGTAATGAGCTATTTGTTCTAGTTTAGAGTAGTAGCCTTAGCAACAGGACGGAGGAGTAGTCTTGACTCAAAGTCTGAAGTGAAGAACAACACTCAAAAACGAATAAATAGTCACAAAATGGGCGCAAAACACAAACAAGTGTAAGCGCAAGTTTTAACGGCGGCCATATTGTTGCAACTTGTGTAGCTGGTGTTGCTAGGTGACAATAATATGGTACAAAATAAAAAGCTATTTTTGTTTTAGTTCAATTGTTTACAAATTTTAATTAAAACGGTTTTGAAATATAATATATATTGTGTAAAATAGGATCAACGTTTTTTAATAATTTTAGTAATAATGTTGCTTTTATGTTGAGTTTGAAGAGACATCTATCGGAAGTTTGAGACAATATTTTTTTAGTTACACGTTACTCAAAGAAGGTGCCGCTGGTTTCTTTGCGTTTTTCCTCAAAGTTCCCCTCTGTCCCCCCTCTGGTATCCACCTTGTTAAAAATACGAATATTCAAGTCAATACTTCAGGGGGTCTACCCGGACATTCGAACTTCGCACTTGCGTGAACGTTTTCGCTCTAATGTAAACTCTATTACAATGAAGTTCGGACAGAAACGGTCGCAATATATCGAAAATCGAATGTCCGGGTACAGGGCCTGTTTGGGCTAGACTGTTCGCGCAAGAGTGAAATGAAGATTTCCTGTCGCTAGCGTATTGTGTATTCAAAGTAATACATTTTTTTGGGATCACGATGTTCTTTTTGATTTAGTATGGATCACAAACCAGTAAAGTTTACCTTAGGAGATAGGGACTTCAATATCTTCCATAATGATTCGGTATGTACTTGTACACAATTGAAACCAATGTTTCTGCTAAACCTTCTATCTTTGTATTTCCCGATAAAAATGTATGTTTCAACAGTTTTTAACCAGTAAAACGCGGCTGACAAAACAAGTTTGTTTTTCATTCCGTTCCATCGTTTTCAAAACAAACCGCTGGAACGTTAGTATTGGAGGTCAAACCAGCCAGATTGAAACTTTAACTCAAGGCACAAGGGTACAGAATGTTAATCAGGATTTTGGCATCGCTCCAACAACGCGCAGATTAGATATGGCAATAGGCTGGCAATCCTGGCTGTAGTTAATTCTGTATGTTCGTCTGAGGATGCTGAATATCGGCCGTGTAATGTTGTGGTTCGATAAAAGTATATTTTCTGACGAGGTTGCTGGAATAAACAAAGTATGTTCTTGTTCTAGCTACGAATAATAAATAACACTTATACTCGTAAGTATATTTAGTGTTTAGATTCCAAATTGAAGCTAATTGACCGAACTGTAATTGGAATTTGGGACCTTTTCAGTTATGGTACCTTTAGTAGCTTGCCTCACATGTATTTTCTATTGTTTGTATCAATGTGTATTTGTGTAAAATAGAGTGTTATAATTAATAAATTAAAATTGGATTGGCAGTCAATGTGGTAACCACTACACAAACCGGTTTATCCAACCCAAATCACGGCTTTATTTTTCCAAAACTAGATTTAGTCTGCCTCTTAGAATTGAACATGAAGACGAAAAAATTGAGCAATCAATCAAGCTTCTATTGATAAATATTAGCATAACTCCCCATTTGCTACTGTGCTAAGTTTTTTGTAGAGTCAAACAAAGATAGAGCTTTCATTCAAATAATCTTCCAATTTTCAACCACGTGCAAAAACCGTCAGTTCCGAAGATATTAGTTTATCCAAACGATGTATTTGAACAGATTTGACTAAAATACAGTATAATATTAGGAAGGTATATCAATATTTCATTTGGAATTTCATCCAACATCAAAGCCTATATATTTATCAATGTGTATTTAATTAAATATTTAAGAAATGTCATGTTAACGAGACAGGCTTGTTAAAATTTCTAAACTGTTTTGATTTTAGATTTAACTATCAGTTGACAGATGAAATAATTAATTAAAGGAGAAGTAGTGATCAATGTTTTATATTGCTATTACAATAGGAAAAATAATTTTACAGAACAATGCAAACCGTTCTAGATTGCGCACGTAAAAAGAAAAACACGGAAAGCAAAAAGTGCATTGCTGTTCTTGCATTTTAAGAAGTCGGTTGCATTTTCAGGGTTGTCTCTTTTATCTAATTATCTTATTCTTCAAGAATAAAGGAAATGGAAATTTTGTTTTAATTATGGGTAAAATCAACAGCACCTCGTTTATTAATTAGTTTATTAGCAAATTTTACTTGGTTGGTCTGACAAAGTAATCGTTATTTGACACTACCTTTTTGCTCACAAGTTCGCCCACGAAGAAATGGGGATAGAAATCATTTCGTTTTCAGGATAAAAATAATGTTAATTTAACTTTTTCACTTTGTATCCTACGTCTTGATCAATTAATTAAAAATAGTGTGGTAATTTAGTCATAATAATTATTATTAGAGATTTCTGCAGACAGAGATAAATAATTTCCATTTCATAATAGAATGTTAGTAGGTACACGTACCTACTATATGAATGTAAATAAGAAAAAATATACATCACGTTTGAAACAAAAATCTTTGGGTCGAATACAAAGGTAAGTTTTCGGCAATATACAGACGAACAGAGAGTACATAAATTCATATCAGGAATAGCATAAAGAAAATATGAGTATTGTAGTCAAACCTACCCGAGTTAATCTTTTAGTGGGGTAAATTATGAAGGATAGAGAGACCCGCGGGATTACGGCCTGGGAATGAGAATACGGGATACAACTTAAATAGCCGACGGAAGAATGTTACGATTTTTTTTTCCAGGGATCTGATGCCCTATGGTAGGACGAAACACCGTGGAGGCATCTTTTATTTTTCATTTTTCGACTAGATTTATACAATTTACCGAAACCAAACTTATACGTCAGTATTCTTGGATAGTTTATTTAGAGAAACCCATTGAATACACGATTGGAATTACTTCACTCGATAGAAAATCGTCACAAAGATGACGTATTTTCTTAAATTTTTAAACATTTTTCTCGTTTTCGAAGAACTTATAATAGTTTGAGATTTTTAGTACTTATACTCACATACCTATTCACCATTAGTTTATCTAGTGAAATTAAAAAAAAAGTCTATAAAAATGTACTTTTGTTAATTCTTTTTAATCGAAAATACGGCACGTGCACGCACTTTGCGGAGGGCTGGGCAATCGCGTTTCTCATAGAAAATATTCGTCTGGACCACAAACACTGGGTATCACAAAACTTGGTGATAGACTTGAGTCTCAAATGGTTATTTTATATAGTCTATTTTTATTTAAAACTGTGAATGATGGTGATCGCTTCATGTGCCAATATAAAGAAAAAAAATGCATGTTGTTAACGATTTATATTGATGGCGTTGTGGCGTGGCGTGGCGTTTAACTCACGAGACTTAGAGCGCCGAATAAAATCGCTCGTGTGAAATGGCTCTTAGATTTGTCTAGAAAAACTGTATTGCCTTTTTACATAAGCGAAAATCGTCGCCGTCAAGTAAGAAAGAATTGTAATGTAAAATTTCTGCCTTACGTTTCTAGTCTATTACGGATTTATCGGAATTATACAGGGTGAAATTGATATCAATAGCACATTTTACACTAAGAGTCTACCCATCAAACTGAACAACTTTTACTATGGGAGCAAACCGATCAGAGTAACAAAAAATCTGCTGTTGCATACATTTGAGTCAAGTAGGCATTCCAGTTTAGTATGGAAGTGGAACAGCTGATTATTTTTTTGCTCTGATCGGTTTGCTCCCATAGTGCAAGTTTGTCATCCAGTTCGATGGGTAGACTCTTAGTTTAAAAGCATGCTCATGATATCAATTTCACCCTATAGATGGGACTTTAGTGCTTTGAATAAAAAAAGCCTACCCAGTAAAATAAAGCTCTCTAAAATTAAGTGGAACTCTATGAACAACATGGTATAATAAACATTTTACTTTCAATCCGGTAGATTCGAACGTGAATAATTAATATATTATTCGTGTCTGTTTAGGTACGTCCCATATAAAAGCAATCCAAATGTCAAAGCCTGTTTTAATATTAAATGCTTGCCGTATATTAATTTATGTTCGTGTGGTTTTTGGAATAGAATAGTAACGTCATTTCTATCCGTGGGAGTCGTACAGTAAATAACTGCCCTTTCACACTAGTGACTTTGTGAACACCGAGTGCCGGCGCAGCCGCAGCAATGCAATTCTCTAAGCACAAACATCGCCACAACCTATTCGTCGGTGAAACATCGGCGAACTGTCAATTCGGTATTCGTTAAGGTTGTATCGTGTTCATGTGTCAAACTTATATGAAAACTTCGACGATCTGAAGGATGCAAGAAGGATGTTACATTTGTCAGCTGATCGATGTTTTTGACAGCGATGTGACGCTTAGAGAATTCCACTTCAGCAAATAGACGGCGTTTGACGCAATTTTATATGAAAACGAGCGTTAACCCGCAACTTTGTCGGCACAAATTATATACCAGATTTTAAGTCAGATAATAAGCTATCAAACAAAAAAAGTTTCATCAAAATCGGTTTAGTAGTTTTTGCGTGATGCTCGTTCAAACAAACAAACAGACTGACAAAAAATCCAAAAATTGGTGAAATGGAATCAGGGACACCTAAAAATCATATCGTAACTTTTTTTTTGTTAATGTCTTCAATGTACAGACAAACTTCCTGTTACAGTTTTATAATAGTATAGATAGATGTCACCGTACCATAATCTAATAATATAATATCTAATAATAATAATATCTAATAATAACCGCTAATCTAAACTATTATCAAACAGTAACAGGAAGTTTGTCTGTACATTGAAGATATTAACAAAAAAAAAGTTACGATATGGTTTTTAGGTATCCCTTAGGTATCACCAATTCTTAGATTTTTTGTCTGTCTGTTTGTTGTTTGTTTCTGTGTTTGTTTGAACGATTTTGATGAAACTTCTTTTGTTTGATAGCTTATGATCTGACTTAAAATCTGGTATATAATTTATGCGGACAAAGTCGCAGGTTAACGCTCGTAAGCTTTTAAAGTTATCACGGTGATCACGCTGCAAGCTAGCTACCTGAGCGCCTTACAAGCTCGCTACGATCTCGTCTCGGTGTAAAATCGCTAGTGTGAATGGGGTCTTACCAATAAGTTTCCTTTGTAGTATTTTTGCTAGTAAAAATGTATACATATTTCAATTTTCCATCCAGAATCAATAACGTAACCTTATATGGTGTATAACCACAAATAACGGTGAACGCAACTCTAGTCGTCTCGTGCAGGAGGATGTCAACCACGTAGTAAAATGGTCACATGATAATAGCATCACCCTTAATGGGGATAAAACTAAACTAATGGTCATTCGATCGCCTTATTCAAGTATCTCGGATACTCAATGTAACATTGTCACCCACAGTTTTGCGTGTTTCCATAACCATTTAAAGAATTGTAACTGTAAACCTATAGAAAGAGTACCCTATGTCACATACCTTGGGATGCAGATTGATGAACATTTTGGATGGTCAAATCACATAGATCATATCTGTAATAAGCTGAGAATACCGTTGGGTAGGTTTTATCATCTGCGATAGATAAGTACCGGCAAGTACCTTAAAAACATTGTATCTGGCTCTTGTGGAATCAATAGTGAGCTATGGTCTGGAAAGCTATGGGCTCACATTTAAAACTCATATTGATAGGATTGAATCACGACAGATACGGTTTCTAAAATTATTAGTAAGCAATAAAACAAAAAAGAAGTATAAGATATAAAGAAGAAGATAATTATAAAAAATTGTTTCATATTTGTAAAATTCTCCCAGCATCATTAAAACATAAATATTTACTGGCCGCTAATAACCATGGCAACCCACACTATAGGTCACACTTGGCTCATAACCACGAAACGAGAGCGATATCGGCTGGTAAGTTCGAAGTGCCGCGAGCGCACAACTACTTCGCGTATAGGACCCTAAGTAGGTGCGTTCCAAAGCAGTACAACGAGCTACCGGCCGATATTAGAAATGAGGTCAAGAAGTCGAAATTCTGTGGAATGTTGAAGGAATTGTTGCTATTGAATGTCATCAATGATTAGTAGTAAGCACGTACTCAGTACGCCAGTCATGTAACGTATAAAAATAGACTATAATTATTATTGCGCCTATGTAATGCGAGACTGTGATTCTCTGTTTCCTACAGCCAAACCATAAAATATGGTTTTGTAGGACTATAAGCAAAACATGTATGTATTTCAAACTTTTTATTAAATAAATTAAAAAAAAAACTGCACGCTTGAAAGGAGGAGTTGGTACCAAAGTTTCAGATCACCCCGGACAAGCATTAACGGCGACACATTAAGCTATACAAAACCAACATAAGCAGGCCGCGCGTAAGTCGAGAAACGCGCGGCCAGCTTATGATGGTTTTGTATAGCTTGATATTTCAATTTTCCGCCCCCTCAAGACGCAACAGATTGAAAATTTCGTTCTCTGGGTAGTGGGCTCAGTGGCGAAATTGGATAACGCATTTCCCCGGTTTGGAAGAGTGCGGGTTCAAGTCCCGCCCGAGACAAATTTTTCAATCTTTAATTTGATTTGTGTATATATTATTAAAAATTAAGTCAGACTAATAAATAGCTGTAAGTAAGCTGCGAAGCTTTGTCGTTGAACCACTGAAAACTCAAGTTTAGAGGAAATAGGTAGATTTTCCTACTGCAGACATAACTTTTTATTTAATGAACGTTCGCTCAGGGGTTCTGAACCGCAATTTCTCTTAATTAATTAGATACAAAATTACCTGACACGTTTCACCAATTGGTATTATTGTCACCCGACTGCGTTTCGTACGTTATTCATTCGTAGTCGCATAAATGCAGGTCTGCATGGTGAAATTGATATCATTAGCATCGTTTTAAACTAAGAGTCTACCCATCAAACTGAATAACTTTCAGTATGGGAGCTAAACGATCGGAGCTAAAAAAAAATCTGCTGTTGCATACATTTGAATTGAGTAAGCATTGCAGTTTAGTATGGAACAGCAGATTTTTTTTGAGCTCCGATCGGTTAGCTCCCATTGTAAAAGTTGTTCAGTTTGATGGGTAGACTCTTAGTTTAAAAGGATGCTAATGATATCAATTTCACCCTATAGACTACAGGGTGTGATATTATGTTAATTAATATTTTACGGGACGATCCATACCATCAAACGAAATAACGTTTACAAAGAGAAGAAAAGTGAATTCTCGAATATGTTTCGACGCCGACGGTTCTTAAAAATTACGTTATATTATGATCTTATATGATAATATCATTGGATACATGTACCTAAGTGATTTTTTATTTACGGGATCAGACCATCGAACTGAACAATTTTCTGTATAGGATCAACATCGAAATCGCGAAAAAAAAATTACCTGTGTCACATTGTGTTAAATAGGTTTGCAGTTTTGTAAGAAACAGCTGATTTTTTTTCGCGATTTTGATCAAAAAACCGTCAGTATATCGATTCGATTAAAAAGAAAGACTCGATATAATATCACTATATTGTACGAGACATTGCAGTCACAATAAAAAAAAATGTATTTGTATTTTCTCTTTTGCTTTAAGAGCGTCGGTGGCGCGTTGCGGAGAGGTGTGGACACCCAATTATGGGGGTCCGGGTTCGAATCCGCACGGACAACATGCCATGTACCAATGATTTTTCTAACTTATGTACGTAATACCGACTGCTCTCAAACGGTGAAGGAAAACATCGTGAGGAAACCTGCATACACTAAAGAAGAAATTCAGATTTGTATGTGAAGTCTACCAATCCGCATTGGGCACGCGTGGTGGACCCTCCTTGAGGGTAGGCCTGTGCCCTGCAGTGGGACATATATAGGCTGTTGATGATGATTTGCTTTTACCAATTCAAATTTCAAGTCAAATTATAAGCTTTCAATTAAAAAAAGTTTAATAAAAATTGGAATAGTAGTTTTTACATGCTCCAACAAACAAACAAATAGACAGACAAAAAAAATCCAAAAATTGGTGATTTGGAGTCAGGGACACCCAAAAACCATTATCGTAATCTTCTTCAATGTACAGACACACTTCTTTTACAGTTTTATAATCGTTTAGGTAATTTGTAAACCATAGGATTCATCTGCAAGCCGTCTCCTCTCATAAATAAAAATGAGGGGAGTAAGCCATACACCACCACGCGGGCCCGAGTGCGGATTAGTGGAGCCAACTTTCCAAATTATTCGACACAGTGATGGATCTGCAAAATAAGGTAAAACAAGAATTTGTAAACAAAAGTAAAGAGTTTAAGTATTTTCTTTCACGATTTATGCCAGAAAATATTTTTTTGGAAATATTTGCAAACCATTTTACATGCCGCTGTTTACCTTTCTTATTTTTATTGAGGCTCGAAAAAAGCATTTCCATTAGTAATGTACACATTGGCAGGTTATTCTTCTTTCAAAAGGGAGATGACATGAATTTTTAAATTACAATACCAACACAGAATTAAGTATGTGTTTACTGAATTTAGCAACAAGGTACATTTAAAAAAAAAACCTTTCAGATAACTCTTGTTTTTGATTTATACCATTTTTTCAAAGACGTAAAATGTAAAAATTTTTTTATATACGATTTTTTTTTTATTCATTTGTGTTTGGCAACACAACTCACGTGTGGTTCTTTTTCTCTTTTACTGCCATAATTTGCCTCTATTAAAAACCACATGGCTTAATAGCTTTGACTAATATACATGGACTAGTTACGCGTGTAATTCTACTAACAAACGTTTCTGCCACTTTTTGCGGGGGGCGAGGTAACATGAAATCCGCAAGTTTGGATTTTATTCCCCATAACTTTGGATTCTAACTTTGATTGTTAAAAATCATGAAATGTAGTCTCGTGCGAACCCAAAACGTTCTAAGTTCGAAGTTATTATTTCGCAATTATAGGCAGTCTCGTTTAGTGATAAGGTATACAATTGAATGTAAATGCACATGATCAATTGTTCTTATACTGTGAGGAGAAGGTCAAAGCTTAATAGGCATTTCTACCTCTGATGAACAATAAGTGACCAATTAGTGATAATCACAAATAAATTTCACTTTTAACAAAGGAGAGTCATGATTTTAGCAGTTTTGCGAGTGTTGTTCGTCTCACCTAGTTGATATTTTAATGAGGATTAATGTGAGTCCTGCAGTGGATTGAATTCTTTAAAACATGGACAAAATTATAGCTAATTGGTATCATGTTGGGATAAGTTTTCATTGACATTTGCATACAAACTCAAACGAGCTTTCATTAAGTCGAGACGGCTTATTGATTGAGGTATAGAGGCAAAAGGCAAAATCAACTGACATCAGCTATGTTTAATGACTACCGCGTCAGAATTCGCATTGATTTTATCCAATGGAAGTAAACACAGTCTCGTCATAACGATGTTCTACAAATGTGTGTTTGACTGTACAACTCAGGGTTCGTTACTATATGTATAGTTTATTTATTTATAAAAAAGTAGGTACATATATCACAAATTATTTTAATAGATACCCTATGTGTCAGTTTCTTAGATAGAGAAGGCACTAGCTAGATGGAGAAACGTTTTTGGTCCTATTCGTTTAAATAGAGATGCACAGAAATCGCCACCTTATTGCCTGGTGCCCGAAAAAAACATTTGGCCAAAAAGCTCAAGTTATATAAGGTCTAACAAAATTAGCTGAAACTATTTTAAGGGGATGATCAGACCATCAAACTAAAAAAAAGAAAGTTGTTCAACTTTCTCTATGCTACCAATATCGAAATCGCGAAAAAAAATCTGCTGTTCCATACAAACCTACTCGACCTAAATGTATGGGACAGCAGATTTTTTATTTTCGATTTCGATATTGGTCCCATAGAGAAAATTGTTCAGTTTGATGGTCAATAAAATAGTTTCACCTAATTTTGTTAGACCTTATATATTGTAAGTTGTAGGTATCGCTATCTCATTCGTTACGCTGCGCGCTGGGGATAAGTGTCCACTAGCGTAATTGAAAATCGTTACTCTATGGTCATTTTGCTCAATTTCTATACAATATCAATGTGGCAATGCTGTATCCATAAATTTAAGGCAGTTTTTAAGGCAAAAAATGTTACTCGAAACGATGAAAACTTGTTGATATTCAAAAAATATATTCGTATTCGTAATAATTTATAAACGTACCTCCATTTATAAATTAATACGAATACGAAATTAAAAATAAATTTAAAATTACTCACATAATCCGCTTCAGCAACATGCGTCGTCAACCATCGTAATAAAAACAAAATCTGTTTCAGCAACAGCATTATAAACAGTTATTATAGTTCTAAAACAATATAACTAGGTATGGAAAGCTTTATAAACTGAAAAGCCTTCGCAAGACGGTGGTAGAATCACATTAAGTTTATCATTAAAAAAATTTTTTCATTTAAAACAGTTGTTAATCACATAATCACACACATTTACATAATATGTAATTCACATTCACATTATATTATTTATTTTGTTCAGAAAATCAATAAAGTATTTACCTACCTATTTACATCAACATTTAAATAAAATTGCACAAAGAACAATACTACCTACATTGCTTAAAATATTCTAAATAAAACTTAACATCTGAAACAATTTCCTCTGCAGAAACGTAGGTAAGTACCTACATATCTTTTGGAGATATAAAATGTCTTTTTCAGCCAAGGTATTCTTCAGATTCACAAATATAATATTAGATACATTTTCTGGGCCATGTACGAACAAGGTTTCGGGGTCAAGAGTCGGAAATTCGGAATACACTTCGAGTGCGCGTGCTTCGGACGGGATGCTCGTTTTGCTTCCACTCTAGAATGCCACAAATCATAGATTATACGAAATGTTACTCCATTTTCTATAATAAATTGGGAATTAATATATGGCTTTTCTTTGGAATTCCAAATTCATTGAACCTCTATATTATCTAGACACCTAATTATTATGGTTCAAAGTGATATACAGAGTGTGGTTCCCGTTTAGAATATACCTATAAATGTAATATGGGTATTAACACGTGAGAAAGTATGCCTATGTAACTACCATTGATATCTTATACTCATATACAGGGTGTTTGGGTAAACAGTTGCATTACTTTAAGCGGTGATTGTACCCATGGTACTGAACTACTTTCCCTAAGAAATCCATACGAAATTTGCAGTATCTAGGGTAAAATTACCCCTTAAAGTAATGCAATTGTTTACCCTAACATCCTGTATAACAGAAATAGAAAAAAATTCAAAAGAGCTCCTAAATAGCTGATTTTCATGTTTATATTGCAAGATAAAAATTATGACGTCACAAAATAGATATGACGTTGTCATCTCGGTCGATTACTTCGAAAAGAGCTCTTTGCTCTTTTCCATATATCTGACAGTAAACATACTAAATACGACTAAGTTTATCACAGTATGCATACTTGATTTGTGTGGGTTATTGTGTCAATTCAATGAATAAATGAATACAAATATGTGTTACAAATGGCCAGAGCTAGTAAAGACTATATTGTAAGAGAAAAACTACTTACCTAAGTATACAGGATGTAACAAAACACCCTAGTAATACTTAAGGGGATGTTTCAGACCATCAAACTGAGCAACTTTTACTATGGAGTCAACCCTGAGAAAAAAAAAAAAAAAATCTGCTGCTTTTGTATGGGACAGTTGATTTTTTTTATTTTTTCTCGGTGTTGGCTCCATAGTGAAAGTTGCTCAGTTTGATGGTCTGAAGCACCCCCTTAAGTATTATTAGATTGTTTTGTTACACTCTATTTACTTACCTACGCAACTGTTTAAATATTGGTACCTAGTCATCTACAAATACTATTCTTTATGTTATTACCTTTCCATAAATTTTACCAAACTTTGCATCCATTTTCAGTCAATGCCTACCCATTACTATCAGAAATCATCTCTACACAATAAACTCGACATACTGAAAAGGGATCATCTTGCTCCGTCCTACCACACCTTTCCGACCGGAAAACCTTCCGCCAAAAAATACCCAATAATAAGTAGAATGTTCAAATCTACGGACCCCAGATAGGTTGAAACGTTCTACGTCATTTGTCCCGTGAAAATGGGGGTTTCAGGAGCTAGCGGACTGATCTATTGAGCACACGGTCGTAAGTGTGCGGGAAAGTGAATATATTTTTCCAATTTCGTCTCTCGGGAATCCTTAGGCTTAACATAAATGAGCTATCAGTGTTTACAGTGCGTGTCGTATAATTGAAAAGATTCGCTGTCTTTCTTGGGAGGAAGACAATAGGTACCTATGCCAGCTTCCTAGGAATTTCTGATTAGATAGACACCATAGTATTCAAAGCAAATTGATCTTCATGTTCCTGTGTAAATAGGATTCAGTATATTTAGTGATAGAGCGTCGGTGGCGCGTTGCGGAGAGGATGATGATGATATTTGGTAATAATGTTTTCTTACGTCCCAATTTCGATTTCAGCGTCTGATTATTTACAAAAGCGGAAGATTTTTGAGTATTTGTAACATGCGTTGAACACAGAAACACACCCTTCGTCTTTAGTATACTTGTAAAACTACGGTTGTCAATGGATATTCACCGAAAACACCATTTTTAACCGGTAATCAACCGTTGCGTAACCGTTGTTTATCCGTCCGCGAGCAAAAAATGGGTAATGCACGCATCTTTGTACATTTTTACACTTTTTAAGCAGAAACTATTTTTATTTACGTTCAATTAAATAATTATTATTACAAGCTTTGACTAATTAAGTACGTAACGTGAACGACATGAACAACTTAGACAAAATGAACAAATTCGACACTTTGAACAATATTAACAACTTGAATACCATGAATAACTTGAACACCATGAATAACTTGGACAACATGAACAACAACATATAACTTTATCCAAAAGCTTAAAGCTATTTTTATACAATACCTACTTTCACAGGTTTTTTATAAATACAAACTAAAGAGTTAAAACTAAACTAAGTACCATATTTCTATTTTTTATTAGCCTGTTTCATCCCACTGCTGGGCAAAGGCCTTTAATCTTCCAACCATCTCTATCCTGGGCAAGCTCTGGTCAATTGTCGTCAAAAGCATCCAGATCACCCCATTACCACACGTATTAAAAAAAAAATTAAAAGTGGCATTTTCGAACCTATAAAATTATTGTATAAATAACTTAGGCTTTCGGATAATAGTTTGGTAGGAACATTTTTATTTAAGGTTTTCTTGATTGAGAAATTTTGTGATAAGGGCGCCACGGCGCGCGGCGGCATCGTTAACCCTATTAAATGATCACATAGAAACATATTTGCTGAGAAAAGGTAGAAGTACCCGTAGAATCAGGTCCGTATCAAACCTGAATAAATTAAATAAAACCTACTAAACATTCTAGCTATGGTACGAGTAAATTCGATACGACAAAATGAAACACGTATGTAAGACGGATGCGGATAAGTGAGTAAAGGGAATCTTCAATCCGGGTCCCTACAAAGCCGAGTAGATCCTCATAAGTCCACCTGAAATGATTTGTTGTGGGAATAGATGACTTTTCTTTTGTTCAAGACTAAACTTTCCTAAGAATAATTTATGTATCTTCGTATACTGTGATTGATCGCATGTTTATGTTGTATTGTATCCTTTCTGTTGTTCACTATGTTATATATCACCTTATCAATCAATCAATCAAATATACTTTATTTTACACCAAAAACATAAACAGTAAAATACAGAAATAAAATACAAGAGGCACAAAATAAGGCGGTCTTATCGCTAAGAAGCGATTTCTTCCAGACAACCTTAGGGTAGAGGAAACGGTGAAAAGAAGAAAGGTAGGCGGTGTTCCCAGAAAAAAAATATCAAAAATCAGCAGTTATTAGTAAAAACAAAAAGTAAGTATACAAAATAAACCTATTATAAATACATATATAATATACATACTCACACATACATCATACATAAATACGCGTACTACACAACAAAATACTATAGGAAAACATGAACCACAGACATAGGAAAAGATGTACCTATGGAAAACAGATCGAGGAGGGTCAGTTCAGTGATCAAGGAAATGAGACTTAACTTTCGACTTAAAAACATTCAAGGAAGGTATGCACGTCTGATCGACTGTGGCAACAAGTTCCAAAGCCGAACGGCATGCACGGAGAAGGAATAGGTGTAGAAATTAGTGGAGTGGATGGGCATATTGAAGGAGAGGTATATTCAATGATATTATATTTGGTTACATTGCTCTGTTGAATGAACAAACATACATACATATACAAAAAATACGGGTGAAATTGATATCACTAGCATCCTTCTAAACTAGGAGTCTACCCATCAAACTGTCTAGACGATCGCGAACGGATGGAAAAAATTGGTATAGATGTCGACCCTCGATCGTCTAGACAAAGCGTGGCTAGAGGTAGATCACTGCGTAGCCCAATTTCTTACTGGACCATAACTTTAAGGTAAAGCTATTTTATTTTAAATTGGTTGCGTCACCTTTATGTGAATGTTCTGTTGACAGTAACGAGTTCGAACAGACCGCTCATCATATTCTTTGGGAGTTTGAGCTCTAGTACGCCGAGCGCCAGACCATGCTTGACTCAATAAAATCGTTTTCTGGTGTACCTCACTACATGGATCTTGTTGCGACTAGGGATAACTTCCGTGCGTTCAGATGTTTTTGCCATACTTATTACTGGAAGCAAAATAGGTCATAGTTTCAGTACAATGTTAGGTTCCTATTGTTTTATTTTATTTTTTATTTTGGTGCTTTCGCGGTAGTGTCTTCAACTCTGCCATACATGATCTCTGGAATTGGCTCTCTAATAGCCATGTTTTTTCCTTCTTATTGCTGTCTCCCGCTTGTAATGGAGGGAAGTCGGATATTTCGTTTTCCTACTCCTCCTATCTTCTTTGATTAATTCATTGCGGGTTCCAAGACAGATTAGAGTCATCCCCCGGGCTCGCTGGACTTCATTGTCCAGTGTTGGGAATGGTCGCCGCTGATGATCCTGGCTTACAGCGGTGGGAATGTGTGGTGGGCCTATGCCCGATACCCATCAAACTGAACAACTTTTACTATGGGAGCAAGCCGATCGGAGCAAAAAAATCAGCGGTTCCGTACTAAACTGCACCCGCCGCCGCGCTGCCGTCTCGACTCAAATGTATGCAAAAGTGGATTTTTTTTTGCTCAGATTGGTTTGCTCCCATAGTAAAAGTTGTTCAGTATGATGGGTAGACTCTTAGTTTAAAAGAATGCTAATGATATCAATTTCACCCTGTATATACAACGTGTTAATGAATTAACGCAAAACTAGAAAGCAGTTTGTTTAGAATCGAGAGGAGAATCGTATTATCATGGTTTCAACATAGGTAATTTTTTTCAAAATTCATGATTGATGAATTCATTATGAATTTCAAATGTCAACCCACCGCAGCACGGGCACACTCACCCTACTTACTACCAAAACAAGATTATTAAAATGTATCCATGAGTACATTAGCGCTTTCATTCCTTGCTGAAATGATAACAAATCATTTTTGCCTCAAAACTTAAAATGCGAATAACTTTAAATTTTAACTATCAAAATAATGAAATTATTTTTTCAATCTAATTATTGTGTTATAAATCAGTTGGGTGTATGAGGTTTTGCGCTTATTCATTAAGACAACGTTGTATACTGAGTTGAACTTATGAGATTCAAAAATCGCACTCCAGGGGTCTTACTGATGTTTAACTGGGTAACTACCCGATTTAATCGATGTTAAATCGACATGGGGTTTTTTGGCAGTTCTTAGCAATTCTACTTCTTTAATTAGTTAATTAATTTTAGATAATGAATTTGCACAGAAACACATTTTTTAACACGTTCCGGGACAGTGAACGAGACACAATAGAACTTTTATTGTTATCACGGCTATAGGCGGTTACTGTCCCGGAACGTGTTAAGGTATACTTAAAATTACCTAGTTAAGATATAATATTATATTATGTTACCGCACCACAACCTAGGCTAGTTTAGTTTTATATGTCAATTTATCTTGTAAACGATATAATCGGAACCTTATACAATAGGCCCTGCAGATCTGTTTCTCCCTGAGGTTTCTCCTAAAATTCGTCAAAAGAAATAACATATTTGCAGACGTTATTCTTTATAAAAATTTAGCTCTGAAAGGCATATAAGATAGAATTTCAGATAGCAAACATTCCATAGCTGCCTCATACGACACCCTCAGGAAGAAATACAATAACTATAAAGTAAAAATATTGAATTATTTTCATTGCAAACGAGCCGAGAACAGCGTCGTCGTGGGACTGCGGATAACTTTACCATTCCCTTTGTACATGCATTTGCAGATAACTGCTTTGAGACTATTTTGCATGTGATTCGCCTGTTGCTTATACTTGCTGATTCTGGTACTTAGATTAAACTAAAAGAAGGAAGATCTATAAATGTGGCCTCTTGTAGTAGGCCTCGAATCTTCTGGTATTCATTTTAAATTGCTTAACTTGAAATGGACACGTGCAAAAATCGAATTGATGCGTATCTTACAACGAATTGGGGAAGTCATCAATCACAGAAATTAGGCGTCGATGCTTTAAAATAAATTTTATTTATATAAACATAATTATTCAGTTCCATTTAATGAGAAAACAGACGAGGCGAGACGCCATATAAATATTTACGTACCTATAATGATGTGATGATTGATTGATGACGTTACGAGAGAAAATATTTGTGGTTTTAGTCAAGTTAATTAATGTTTTACAGGATATCCCTTATTATGTATGGGAAAAAGTTGCTCGGTTTGATGGTCTGATCCTCCCCTTTAAATATTTCCAGCTAATTTTATTAAACCTTATAATTATAATAAGGTACAAAATTCATGGTGGTGATGGTTATTTGGTATCATCATTACTCATATTCCAAGGTAGACATAACATAGTGGTCAAGTCATTCGAAAATAATCAATGAAAAAAACATATTCTCACTATACTTTCATGTTTATGTTGCAGGATAAAAATTACTTTGAGGGGTGATTGTACCCATGATACTGAACAACTTTCCCCATAGGAAATTTGCGGTACCTAGGGTAAAATTACCCCTTAAAGTAATGTAACTGTTTACCCTAACATCCTGTATAACAGAAACAGAAAAAAAATCCAAAAGAGCTCCTAAATAGGTGATTTTCATGTTTATATTGCAGGATAAAAATTGTGACGTCACAAAATAGATATGACGTTGTCATCTCGGTCGATTAGTTCCCGACGCGTCACGGAAGGGATTCGTCATCTCTGGGGACCAAGCAAGAAAATTGTATGTATTCTGGTCCATGAGACACGATAACAGGTCGTATTACACCGCAATAAGGGTGCAATGATGCGGAAACGTTTTCTGATAAATTTCCTTTTCCATGGTTTACTATTTCCTCAATTATGTCTTGTTGAAGATGCTTTTTAGTTTATTACCTACTCTTGGAGTCACGTTGCAAGTTTGGCCATGAGCGGTTGTGTTATTGGCGTGGTGGTCGAGCGGTTCGCGTTTCAGCTTGCTACGAGGCTACTCCATCCCTTCTCAACTGTTTGGGATTCATACTCCCACCAAATACTTGACATTGGCAGAGATGCAGTACTAGTCAGAAGCAAAATGACATTAATCTAAACTATTATAAAACTGGAGCAGGAAGTTGGTCTGTACATTGAAGATATTAACAAAAAAAAGTTACGATATGGTTTTTAGATATCCCTGATTCCATATCACCAATTTTTGGATTTTTGTCTGTCTGTTTGTTTGTTTGTTTGTTTGAACGAGCATCACGCAAAAACTACTGAACCGATTTTGATGAAACTTTTTTTGTTTGATAGCTTATTATCTGACTTAAAATCTGGTATATAATTTGTGCGGACAAAGTTGCGGGTTAACGCTCGTTTAAAAATAAAATTAATAATAATCTAAACCTTTGCTCTTGTCATAACATAACTCAAGTACGGGTAGTACTAGTATTTATTCTGTAACTCAAGGTAATCAAAAAATGCGTGGATCTACTAGCATCATAAACATCAATAGACCAATCCTAATTCTGAAAACAGGATGTCTTTTTCTAAAAACACCTATTTAACTACAATACTATAGCCTTATTCTGTTACTTACATAATTATATACGTTACAATGCTACCTACAACCCACCAGCATACCCAGCTTGTATGGATAATAATTAGTAACATTGCTTTGGCATGCATGTACTGAATCTGCCCACCACTGTATTATATTCCCCAAGGAGGAACTAAGTGATATTCTAACCTAGCATAATTATTCGTAATGGGTAGGTGTACCCATTTAACTACATGCACTACTACGGAATAATTAACTAAGGTTGCACTTGCAATTAGACATCATTGCTGTGGACAGTCTTGTGGTTTTGGTATCGTATTGAATTGCAAAATAAGCAGGTGTGATGCTCGACCACAATCTGTTGTGGTGAACCGCACTGACAACTGCGAGTGTCCGAGGACACAAGGTTAAGCTTTGTGAAGTTGTTGTTTTTCTAAACCTACGAGCGTTAACCCGCGACTTTGTCCGCAAAAATTATATACCAGATTTTAAGTCAGATCATAAGCTATCAAACAAAAAAAGTTTGCGTGATACTCGTTCAAACAAACAAACAAACAAACACCCAAACAAACACACAAACAAACAGACAGACAAAAATTCCAAAAATCGGTGAAATGGAATCAGGGACACCTAAAAACTATTATCGTAACTTTTTTTTGTTAATATCTTCAATGTACAGACAAACTTCCTGTTACAGTTTTATAATAGTATAGATTCTATACCTATTATGCGTAGGAGCGTCAGTGGCGTGTTGCGGAGAAGTATGGACAAGGAGCGTCGGTGGCGCGTTGCGGAGAAGTATAGACACCCAATTATAGGGGTCCGGGTTCGAATCCGCACGGACAACATGCCATGTACAAATGAGTTTTTCTAACTTATGCACGTAATACCGACTGCTCTCAAATGGTGAAGGAAAACATCCTGAGGAAACCTGCATACGCTGAAGAAGAAATTCTGACGTGTATGTGAAGTCCAATCCACATTGGGCACGCGTGTTGGACTAATGTCCATACACCTTCCCTGAGGGTAGGCCTGTGCCCTGCAGTGGGACGTTTATAGGCTGATGATGATGCCTATTATAAGAGCAGGTAGAGGTATGTAGAATACCTATTTTTAGGGCTCCGTACCCAATGATGAACGAAACCCTATTACTAAACCTACGCTGTCCGTCGGACGTCCGACGGTTAGGACGGACGTCTTAACCTCAAAGAGCTGTATCCTAGGACGATGCTGTATCTCTTGAACCATAATAGGTAGCCAGTTGAAATTTTTAGCGGATACGTATCATTATGATGATTTGGATGACAAAAAATTAAGGGGGATTCCCATAAAAGATACTAGTTTAATCCAAACTTGGCGTGATTCTAGTACATAATATACTGAAAACTCTAAAGTAAAACAAAATATAAAAACCGGCCAAGTGTCTGTTGAGATCGCGCTAAGGGTTCTGAAAGAAGACAAAAATGTTGTATAATTTTGTATCCGACTCGAACTTGTTAAAATTTTTCACATAAGCTACCCAAGGAAGTTATTTCTAAATATGCCATATTCGCAGAATATCCACATTACATTAGCAGTAGGTACCCAAGGCTCGCGCAACTCTCTAACAAAAAAATGTTATATGAAACGTGCACCGCTGCCATTAAATTCCTTTTTGGACGGTCGCACACGTTTCATACATTCTTTGATATCGGTCGCGACCAGTTTTTAGTATGGAAGTCCCGACTCTTATAACGTAGTGAGTTACATTCTCTTTGTTCTGCCCAGTGACAGGCAGTAAGTCCAAAATCGTCACGGGACCCCCTGACGGCCTCCAAAAATGTTATAGTCACAGGCTAGGATCAAGTGACTTGAAAGAAAAACTGGGGGCCACCTGCGGAACCCAGGGCCTACATCGAACTCGAAAACTACCCTGTTGCCTGTTACAACTTAATTTTGCTTCAATTTGAAGACAAAGGATTTTTGAACACAATTACTTTATATTCTTAAGAGGGTAAACTTCACCATTCAAGACAAGATAATAAAACAAAAACTTCTTAATTAGTAGAACTACGACTAGTTAAAGTTTACTCAAGGGGAGCATGCTAAAGTTTTCAAAGTATGCCAGCCAGTGGTCTAAAATTATGCTAATTTATGTAGTTTCTTCCTGTTCCTTGACCACTGGTAAGAAAGCCGTGAATGTTGTACGAGGATAATAGGAGATAATAAAGATTCATGTATGCCATATTTTTGTGACATTCTAAGGCTAAAATATAATTTGCTGAATCGTGAAGGTCTCTTGAAAGGCAGATTTAGTAGTCGGTCCCGAGTAGTGTCGTTAGATGATCTAAGTACCCGACCCGTTTAGTCAGCTGGATAATACCTCGTTAGCAAGTTGAATACTAACTTGCCTTCACCACACCAATTTGCACTGGGCCCGCGAAGTGGAAGATGGTCAGATGTCATGAAGATCTCATCATGTCAGATACTCATGAAGATCTGTGTCTTTTAGTGGAACGTACATTACAGTACAATATGAAAAGTACTTCAGGAAGTGATTAATAAAAACAAAGTCAAATCATTATCATCAGCATCAACTTATCATCGTTCAGTGCTGAACGAACACATACCTCACCCAAAGTGTACTAGCAAACTCTTCCCTCTTCCTATCATATCCAGTTTTGCCCCACCGTCGTCTCAGGTCATCCCGCACATAAAATAAAATCAGTCCTTTTGATCAAAACGTAATTTTATCCGGCGCACTCCTGGCAGCAATTAAGCCTCGATACAAACGCTGACAGCCCCACGCCCTGCTGCCAGCTGGACAGAAAACCTAAAAAAATTAGCGGGGAGCGACTGGATGAGGAAGGCCGAGGACAGAGTTTTGTGACGCGCCTTGGGAGAGGTCTATGTTCAGCAGTGGACAATGACAGGCGTTTTGTCGTCTTGATTGAAAATCGTTTTGATTGAATTCAATTCTTTGAAATTATAATGTGTCCACTGTTTTGTTCACAAATGATGATAATGAAAGTTTATTATTATTTCAGTAGTTACCAAAGTAACATATCAAGGTAATGGCCCCAAGGGGATTTCTCCTCGATTTTCATTTCCATTAAGTGAAGGGACCGTATTTCACGTCACGTAGACTTTGACCGTTGTTTCTAGCGAAATCTTTTGAGGGTCGTGTAAGAAGGCTTTATCCCTGAGGTGTTCGGTGTTCTTAATGTTATTGTAACTGTTTGTGGGGCACGAACAGATTGTAATTCACGTTTCTCGGAGGATAATGCAGGTTAACAGGTACTAATTGAAGCAGTTATTGTTTCTAATTGGTTTAATGATACAAGATTAAGAAATTCTTGGTTATACTACATGAAACACCATTGAAACTTCCACTGAATTTATTTCATAACATTCTGTTAGTCTAGTATGCCATAGACGACAAAGTGACTAAACGAGAAAACCATCATGCGCGGAAAGCATCGCCATCGGTACAATTTCGCGTAAATTTTGTTTGATATTTTATCAATTCGTACAAAAATTCCACGTTGTCCACGTGTCCACGTTCTCAATCGACACCAACGGCTGGGAGGATCTTGCTAAGAACCGTGACTTGTGGAGGAAACATTTAGCGCACAGAGACAGGGCCTGGTTTGATTCCTTGGCTGAAAAGCGAGACAAGAGGCATGATCGACTACCAAACCCAACTGACACAGCAAACTGAAATTTCGCTCGTCTCGATTTTTGTCGTTTTCTCGGGGGTGGCATGCTAGCTAGGAATTGGGTACCGGTACCAAAATGGTAAGAACCGCTAAGTACCGGTTTAGAATCTGTACTTTTGGGTTCCAACCCCTGAATGGAACGTAATTAGTTATAAACGTCAAATAATATTGTCAAATTAATTATAACAATTTGACTCGCATAATTAGTTTCAATTCACCGAACGACGTCATAGCGTACAGTGTGCACAGAAACTCATTAACATGCGAATGTGGCTAAACCGCAGACCACCTACGTTATAGACTTGTATTAAAAATACAGATTAATGGTCTTTGTTTGCTCTTGTTTCTGTTAATATATCTCATTTAGATCATCAATATACCAAGCCATTTATTATCTAGAATTCAACAATAAGTCCCCAATTAAAAAAAAATTGTCATCAATTCTTTAATCATACCATTTCATAGGGCTGCAGTGTTTAGTATTGGTTGTTTTTAATGTTAGTCAAACAGCGGTATTTTGCTGTAAATATTTTGTATTTTTTGTATTATATTTGTTCTTGCATCAACATTTATTTCGTAAAAATTAATAAGACTGTTCAATTATTAGAAAAGTAGAAATATAAACATAAGAGGTCGATAAGTTAGCTAGTCTAAGATAAAGAAAGGAGTCAGCTGCGAAGATAATTAAATCTACATCTCGTCTCGATGTAACCATAAAATGCAAGATCCCATCAAGAATACTGTGGAAAGAAAGATTAATTTTTTTGACACAATAATTTCGACTCATTATTAGGTGATTTCGTTTTATTTTCCTGTTGTGTTGTGATATAAACATATTTATTTATCATCCTAAGGTAAGAAAGTTCTTTTACTTATTAACAATAATCAATTTTTTAAAACGTTTCGCAATATCAGACTCAATAAGTTGATATCCGTGTTGATTTAAGATTAATAAAAAAAGAAAAAAATATTTATTTTTCATTCTACACAAAGTTTAAAAAATTATCTAACACAATAGCATAGGATGGATTGTGATTGATTGTATGTTATTAATTTTGGATGCTGCTGTCATATTGCGTTATTCTATTGGGACAGCCTTTCATACATTGATCGAAGGCGTAGCTTGAATTTAAGATTGATTAACTTTTAATTGTAGCTCAGGCAACTGCGAGCAAAACCGAATAAATTATTTAAGAACCTGATTACATTTAATAAACACATATATTGTCCTATCGCTCAATATTCTACGTATGCTTCTACCACTCAATGATATAATAGAAATACCTTCCACAATCTACCTGTTAACAATATTAAAGCGAATACGTAACCCCACGCTCCACTCTTGAATTAATTTAAGCATTCACGTTTTGAGCGTTCGAGATATACGAAAATGCAGTGATAAATCTTCACTATGAAATACAAATATAATATTTTGATAAACGAAAAGCGAAACTAATGCATAACTTGATAACTAAAAGCTTTTAGTACAAACGTCATTCGTAACCTGTTCAAAACACAAGGTCGTGATTGAAAAATACCATTGTATTTTTTACCTGTGTGGTTTGAGCAATATTACATTTTGTGACTGATTTTATTGCTTTTCCTGTGCAAAATGGGCTGGAAAAATATAACATGCCGGAACCTTGACAAAGGGAAATGAAAGAAAAAACAATATAACAAAAGTGCTTATTAAAGGATATCTATCTGTGTAATGTATTGTGTCTTGTGAGAAATAAATAATTAAATAATTAAAATTAAAAATATATTTGCTCTAGTGTCATTATCCAGGAATGAAACAGGGGAATAAGTTTGTATGGAAAAAACAGAACCCGCCTACATGTTGGATAGTGCTGTCTAGAGTAAATCATACGGGCAGCTCAGAATACTGACAAAACCAAATGACGCTGCTCCCAAATTCCCAATGCAATGCAAACAGAGATCGTATGTCAATACGTACGTCACCGCAGTCTACACGTCATGACGTCATAGTTCGAATAATCAGGTTAGGATGTCCTGAACCGCATCTAACTGCAGTATGGAGTTTACGGTAATAGAAACAAAACAAAACATTTTGGTTGAAAATGGATGACGACTTTTGACTGGTTTTCGATATACAGGGTGAAATTGATATCATTAGCATCCTTTTAAACTAAGAGTCTACCCATTAAACTGAACAACTTTTACTATGGGAGCCAAATTGCAGATCGTCGATGATTTGAATTCCTGGTACCCGGCTCTATTGCTAATATCATGATCAATACTTTTATCCAATAACTACAGGGTGAAATTGATATCATTAGCATCCTTTTAAACTAAGAGTCTTCCCTCAAACTGAACAATTTTTACTATGGGAGCGAAACGATCAGAGCAAAAAAAAATCAGCTGTTGCATACATTGGAGTCGAATAGGTATTGCAGTTTAGTATGGAACAGCTGATTTTTTTTTTGCTCCGATCGGTTTGCTCCCATAGTAAAAGTTGTTCAGTTTGATGGGTAGATTCTTAGTGCAAAAGGATGCTAATGATATCAATTTCACCCTGTATTACGAATTATGCTTTTTACGATCACGAGTTCACGTCGTGTTGTTATTAAACTACGTGTAGCATAACTTTATTGTGTTTCCCGAGTAAAACTATTCGGACAAGTAGCGTTCCGCTGTTTCACTAATAAATTGATTTATTGCCTGTTTCTATTTAGAATACGTCCATTGTGAAATGCACGGATTGAAGAACTAGAGCTATAAATATCAGTATGGGTAACAAGAAATTTATTTCTCTAATAGTATCGAGTACGAATTCGACTTAATTGATATATAAGGTCTAACAAAATTAGGTGAAACTATTTTAAGGGGATGATCAGACCATCAAACTGAACAACTTTCTCTATGGGACCAATATCGAAATCGATAAAAAAAACCTGCTGTCATTTAGGTCCAGTAGGTATATATGGAACAGTTTTTTTTTTTCGCGATTTCGATATTGGTCCCATATAGAAAGTTGTTCAGTTTGATGGTCTGATCATTCCCTTAAAATAGTTTCACCTAATTTTGTTAGACCTTATATATACGTATTTCCGAAGGGTTGGCTTTGGCTTATGGAGGTGCTACTTGGGAATGTTCCTCCATTGAAAAGGGAAGATCTTCCACCAGGCTATGTGTGAAGCCTGGGGACCGGCCGTGGTCCAACAGTTCTTAGTTGGACCTTGTATATGTATCGAAACTCTGTGATAATTTTTCTTGCGCGATGTATGTCTTGCATTCGATTGTGAACCTTATTTGTAGTAGGTTACGAGTTACGTATTCACGGTGAACGTTGTCTATGTATGGAGCATATTTCCGAGAGCGACGGTATCGCCATCTGTTGGCATCTTTGCTATAACTTGTGGGTGCTGACATCAGTAGCAAATCCCCACAGGCTCTTTGAGCAAATCTCTTTAGATTTGGAGTAGCAGAGTGGAATTCTTTCCCAGAAGTGGGACATGCTACTTAAATGTCTCAGTCATTTCTTTTGTTTTCTGTTTACAAGATTAACGTATTTTTGTTTTGTTTCAGATATCTCTTGAGTGGCTTCGAAAAATAGAATTAAATATTAAACAACTGTCTAGTTTTCACGTAGATAGTTTCTTAATAGAAAAGTGTTACAGTTTGGATAGTTTTAACGAAATCTTCGATTTTATATTCTGTTTCTACAAACAAAAGGTGAGTACAATTATTTCTTCGCATTATCTTACAAGTAAATAAAAATATAGGTCAAGATAAGTAGCTACTTCAGCTTATATGAAACGCAAATCCTTTGTATTGCCTCAAAACAAAAGCGGTAACCTTTCTTTATTGTTTTTCTATCGTTACCTAATTGTAAAACATCAACTGTACAATCAGACCCGTTGGATGAGGGCAGCGTAGGATCGATCGTTGTGGTGATCCCTGAGGGAGGCCTATGTCCAGCAGTGGACGTCTATCAACTGAGATAATGATTATGATGAATTGCACATTATGAGTTTCCCAACGTGATATACGTTGGGAAACTCATCATCAACTATCATCATCATCAGCCTATTTACGTCCCACCATAGGGCACAGCCCTACCCTCAAGGAGTACCTCTGTATGGGCCGTCCACCACAAGTACTTACCCTATGCAAATTGGTGGACTACACATGCATCAGAATTTCTTCTTCAGCGTATGCAGGTTTCCGTAGTATGTTTTTCTTCACCGTTTGAGAACAGTCATTATTACTTCAAATATTATAGATTTTTAAACATGTTACAGCCATGTTGTGCTATTTCGAATCAAATTAAAGATTGAAAAATTTGTCTCGGGCGGGACTTGAACCCGCACTTTACCAAACCGGGGAACTGCGTTATCCAATTTCGCCACCGAGCCCACTACCCAGAGAACGAAATTTTCAATCTGTTGCGTCTTAACACTTTCGCGGACACTGAACGAGACACAATAGAACTTTTATTGTTATCACTGCTATAGCCGGTCACTGTCCGCGAACGTGTTAAGGGGACACAAGTACTTACGTACATAAGTTAGAAAAACTCGTTTGTACATTCGAACCCGGACTAGTATATCTAATGATAATAAAGCAAAGCAATGGGGTTACTATGTACTACGTGAATAGCTGGGTTCGATCCATTTGATGGAACCACGACGAATTCATTAAAATGGTATACGACAAATTTTCAGGGGTGGTTCAGACCATCAAACTGAAAAACCTTTTTCTAAGGGAGCAAACATAAAATCACAAAAAATATGCTGTTCGATACTAAACCGAAATTCCACTTGAATCAAATGTATTGGGTATTTCTTAGTCGTTTTCATATATGCTCCCATAGTGAAAGTTGTTTAGTTTGATGATCTGAACCACCCCTAAATATGTTTCGGACCATTTCAGTTACACCCTGTTAAACTGATGCACGAGCTTTCCTGTTATTTAGCCATAAACAGTAGCCACAAGTATAAAGTAGCCATCAAACACTGACCCTGTCTGGCTGCAGTATAGTGGCAATAGAAGTGCATTGTCAACATTATAATCGTCGCGGAACGAGATAGGGCAGATAACAGAAGTGGCCTAGTTTACACCCCCGCTGTTGCTGTTAAGCTTTCTTGGTTATATAAGCGTACGATTGTTTTATGCGTTAAAAAAAAGTGAATCGTTTTCATCTTTATACAGGGTCCAACTGCCTCCGTGGCGTGGTTAAGAGCATTGGCTCTCGACACGGAGGTCGTGGGTTTGATTCCCACGGGGGACACCTAGTGAAATGTCACTTTGTGCGTTTTTCCCCAGTTGGTCAGGACATTGCAGGCTGAATCACCTGATTGTCTGAAAAGAAAAATGATTACGTGCTTCGGATGGCACGTTAAGCTGTTGGTCCCGGCTACTATCTCTGGGAGCAGAAGTTGTTACATAAAAACAACGTCAGAGGCCGAAAGGCGGTCTGAAAAAACTCTGACAGGGCTCTGCCCACACGATAAGAAGAAGGGTCCAACTTAATATGCTGACAGTTTCTCAACAGGATGATCAGACCATCAAACTGAACAACTTTCTTTACCAACATCGAAATCGCGAAAAAAATCAGTTGTTCCATACATTTAACTTGAGTAGGTTTGCAGTTTTGTATCAAACCGCTGATTTTTTCTTTCGCGATTTCGATATTGGTGCCATAGAGAAAGTTGTTCAGATTGACGGTCTGACGATCATTCCCTTAAAAAAAGTGTCAGCATATTTGATTTGAAATAAAATTGATTTTGGGTGGACTTTGGCTGACGGCTTTCTTTTAATGACGGGATTTGCCGTAAGTGCTGTGCTTTGCAGGCGGTAGGTAACTCGCTTGTATGATATGGCCTAGGATTTGGCTCGATGGAGGAAGTACGCAAACGGATTCTGTGTTTTTTCCTTTTCAATATACCTCAAATACATACAAACATAAACTCACAGGGACTATGGATCACCACTTTCGGCGGTCTTGACCTTTTCTTTTATTCTTCATGGTACTGATATATACCAACCAACCTACCACTCTTGTACTTAAAAAAAATATGTCAGTATAAAACTAAATATTGTTGCTCATTGAGACAGGCCTTTGCTCAGAAATAGACTAGCGTAGTCTGATGAAGAGGTTGTCTTATACAAATGTCGGTTATACACTGTTTATTGTTATATTACTCGTGACACAGAACATTATAAGAGGGGTTAGAAATGCAAAGTAGCGCTTTTGCTTTGGAGACGGCTGTCGCCACTTGTCTTCCCGCTCACGCTGCTACAATCACTCATACCATTGCATAACCTGTGGCGACACGTTCCATCCCTACTTTGCACTTCTAACCCCTCTTATAATGTTCTATGACTCGTAATATCGTAGTCTACGTTGTCTTTATTATATCTATCAGCTCTATTAGTACATACCTTGATTTCAATCTTATCGTCATCGTGACGCATAAGTCAAAACTATCGACTATTGTATGGACCTCGGATATGAACTTTGACTACTTACTTATATGTGGACTAGTTACGCGTGTAATTCTACTAACAAACATTTCTGCCTTGCGGGGGGCGAGATCACATGACGCAACTTTGGATTTTATTCCCCATAACTTTAGATTCTAATTTTGATTGTAATAAATCATGAAAAGTAGTCTCGTGTAAACCCCAAACGTTCTAAGTTTGAAGTTATTGTTTCGCAATTATAGGTTGTCCCGTTTAGTGATAAGGTATAAAATTAAATGTAAATGCACATGATCAACTGTACTTGGCGGAAGGGAAATGCTACCGCAAGGCTAGTCCTTATAATAAATAGTCAAAGGGTATATGAACAATGACTTTAATGAGAAAGAATAACTTTTATACAGTTTCATCGTTTTTATGAATATTATAAATTCGAATTCTATCTCAATAAGCTGGCAACCAATATAATCATATTCTTCTCGAAAGTTTAGTAAACTGCAATGAAATTTCAGTTTTCAATACTTTCCACTCGCAACAGCTTTTTAAAACTTGTTAAAAACTTAAACCTGATAACTTTCTTGCAGCTGCGTCGTTTTTTATGAAAAACTGGGAACTTTTTTATCCTAATTAGACTCTTTAGTTCGTGAAAGCCCTCTGGCTCGCTGTTGCTTCATGTTTGAAACGAACAACGAAGTAAAGTTATGCAACATACGTTAACTCATGTCCAAAATCTTTTTTTCGGGTGTTCAGAATATAAAGTTATTATACCTTACAGTACAGTGTCACCAACTTATCTGTAGAATGAGCGATTGCGCCACTTTCTGTATCAAAGAATGATTTCATTTTGAGAATAATTTCTCGTACACCACTTTCGGCATGATTTTCACAAAAAATACTCCGAAATATTTAGAAAAACAAGAACTCGATTGAACAGCACAGACTACATCGACTGACAGCAACAAAATGACGTTTTCAAAAGTGGTTCCGCTTTTGGCCATTCTACAGATAAGTTGGTGGCACTGTAATAGAGGAACTGACATGAGTTGTCAAATGAAACCGTTTTTCTATTGTAATAAAGAAGTCTGTGCCATTTTTTGAGGTTTTCAGGAGATTATCGACATGCAAAAATTCGAGCACTGTCGGAGTACGGAGTCAAACGTGAAATCGTGGATTATTTAATGAAATAGTGTTAGTACGATTTCACTTTCGATTCGCAATTATTCACAGAAACTGAATTTTTACCCTGCGATAAGATCCCCAAAAACGGTTCTATTGCCTCGCGTCACGTATCTCTTATTATCTGCTAGGTACATCTCGCTCTCTAAGCTGTCAGTTCCTCTATTCCGTAGGGTATAATAACTTTATGGTTCAGAATCTTTGCTCAGATTTGACTTTTAATAAGTGGGCTTCAAGTTGTTTAGTAGTTTGACGTCTTATATATTCCGTGCCTTTGCTGCGACTATCCACAATTTTTTTTAAGTTTGCAGTGGTTTCAAACCTCACTTTTCTTACTTTGAAGGTTTCAGGATGGAATGACATATCAAGTGGTGATAGATTAGCTTTTCGCTTACAAAAACACTGTACAAGAATGAAATCTTATGTCTTATTCACCTCGTAACCCACTGGTGGTCTATTCTGAGCAGTAGGGTAGGGTAGAGTACCTAGGACAAAACGAGAAATCCGTCATGCTCGCTCATTTTGGTATATGCAAAATAACAAAGATGAGCACATCTCGGTCTTTCTCGTTTTCTCGAAGGCAGTATTCTAGGCCCACAGAAACTACATGGCTGTTGCTTCCAATTGCAGGTATTCATTTTCATTCATGACAGAATACCTATACCTCATTGGTTCCTACTACCCATAATAAGGGGGCGTCCATTAATTACGTGAGGCGATTTTGGCGATTTTTCGGTCGTTTTACAGATCCTTGGGGGAGGCATACCCAGCAGTGGACGTCTATCGGCTGATATGATGACTCTGGTTTGGCAGTCCAGCGTTGTAATGATTACATCAACCAAGTCGTCAGTAATGATAATCGTCATGTTCTAAAATAATTTCAACCGTCGAGAAATGCATGTTACTAGCAGCTGTTCTGCTACCTACCGGCTGAATACCACAAAAAAAGGTTTTAAAATTATTCGCAACTAGGGAAAAAGGTCCTTGAGAGTAGCGGACTAACAGAGGAATGCTCTTTGCGGTTTTTAGGCTCGCTTTTATGTTTCTACGAGGATTGTCCCTCTATAATTGCTTTTATTCTGTGGTTTTGAAAGGATTACTTGTCATTGACGCAATTAAATACAGTTTAAATTTAAAAGTAGTCATTGTTGTTTATTATTTGAATATGGACACAAATTAAAAATTAACTTGTATAAAATGTTGCTTATCTCGCCATGACAAAAAAAATTTACGACTTTTATCTACGACATTTACGAATAACGTTATGTAGACGGCGACTTTGTTTATGGTGACTTTAAAAAAAGAATCCTATCTCCAAACTCTCTGACAGCAAGTTGACGAGTATGGGCCAAGGCCTGGGTGGTCTAGTGGTGGTCCTACAATATATTCTAAACAAACATCCAAATTCTTTCAGCAGTTTATGCGTAATTAAAAAAACCAAACATTAAACACACAAACTTTCTCTTTTATAATATTAGTAGGATACTAAAGCAGAACTCGTTTGAGCTTAAAGTTTCATAGAAATAATCTAAATGTCTTTTTACAAATTATGTGCAGCCGCTTTTCTATTTACCTATCCCATTCTCGACGATGGCTCGATCCCCGTCCAGGCCGACTCGTACCAATGAGTTTTTCGGAATTTATGTACGATTTGTAACACCATTGGCTTTTCGGTGAAGGAAAACATAGTGAGGAAACCTGCATGCTTCAATTTCGAGGCATGTATTGTACCCACTGTCCATTACAAGTGGCGACGGGCTCACTCCCCGTCACACTGGACAGAATTTCGGTACTAGTGAAATTTGGATGTTCTGAGGTTTCAGAATATCTCTGACTACCCCCTCGGGGAATATAGTCGTGAGCATATGCTATGCTATGCTATGCTATGCTATCCCATTCTCTTATTACTTGAGCAACTGAACACTACATTCGTTAGTTTAACAAAACCACGTCACAAAATCCGACTGGTTATCTATCTATACTATTATAAAACTGTAACTGGAAGTTTGTCTGTACATTGAAGATATTAACAAAAAAAAAGTTTCGATATGGTTTTTAGGTGTCCCTGATTCCATTTCACCAATTTTTGGATTTTTTGTCTGTCTGTTTGTTTGTGTGTTTGTTTGTTTGTTTGTTTGTTTGTTTGAACGAGTATCACGCAAAAACTACTGAACCGATTTTGATGAAACTTTTTTTGTTTGATAGCTTATGATCTGACTTAAAATCTGGTATATAATTTGTGCGGACGAAGTCGCGGGTTAACGCTCGTACTATTATAAAACTGTAACAGGAAGTTTGTCTGTACATTGAAGATATTAACAAAAAAAAAGTTACGATATGGTTTTTAGGTGTACCTGATTCCATTTCACAAATTTTTGGATTTTTTGTCTGTCTGTTTTTTTGTGTGTTTGTTTGGATGTTTGTTTGTGTGTTTGTTTGTTTGAACGAGTATCACGCAAAAACTACTAAACCGATTTTGATGAAACCTTTTTGTTTGATAGCTTATGATCTGACTTAAAATCTGGTATATAATTGTGCGGACGAAGTCGCGGGTTAACGCTAGTGTTCCATAAAATTGTACCTTGCACATTCTTCTTATCGTGTGGGTTTTTCAGACCGCCTCACGGCCTCTGACGTGGTTTTTATATAACTTGACTACTACTACCAGAGATAGTAGCCGGGACCCACGGCTTAAAGTGCGATCCGAAGCACGGAATCATTTTTCTTTTCAGACAATCAGGTGATTCAGCCTGCAATGTCCTAACCAACTGGGGAAAAACGCACAAAGTGACATTTCATATCCCCCGTGCGAATCGAACCCGCGACCTCCGTGTCGAGAACCAATGCTCTTAACCATTAGACCACGGAGGCAGATAACCTTCCACATAATAAAACAATTCATAACATCCGCGACTAGATAAATTCAAAAACACCCAATAAAGGAAGCGCGATACTATAAACTATGAGCTGCCACGGAAACATTCCAGATAACATGCAGTGCACCTCTACATCCAACCTAACTTATTTTATTTGCTCTATGTTATAGGTAAAGGATTTTATGCACATGATATTTCATATTCGGATACGGTCAATATAATTTATGTTGTTTACAAAAATTCAAATCACTTTAAACAAAACATTACACACTTTAAAATATATCTGTGCCAAAGTTTCAGCTTCCTATGTCTTACGGCCTCTCGAGTCAGTCGAGTTATGTCTGCAGTTTTTTATGGGACAGTGGATTTTTTTCGTGATTTCAGTTTTGGTCCCATAGTAAAAGTTGTTCCGTTTGATGGTCTGGATTTAACGGTCCCGTTTAATTTTACACCCTGTATAAGCCTACATTAATTTTGAACAGAGAATTGTACAAATCGCGAAACTGTACCAACGGCGATGCTTTCATAACATCGACATACTGACTTCTAAACAATTTAATCAATTTCTAACTATTTAAAAAGTTTATGTTTCCCTACCAAACCTTTTCTGAGGAATCATTTATATAAGGCTTTGTACGTCTGCCAAATGAAATATTTTGACGGCGCAAAAAAATGTTTTCCATTATTTCTTGCATAATTATCCCATAAGCAAAGGTATTTATACCAAGATAGGTACGTGAATAATACAGTGTAACTCTAACCTACTAACCTATATTCAGGATAACGTAGGGATGTCGGCCGTGAAATCTTGGCAATACAAACCATACCGTGCTGTTCATTGAAGTTCAAGCTTCGGTACCGTTCATGTTTTGTTATTACGTACCTACGTAATTGTTTACGCTCACCGTTTCCCTGAGGGGATGTCCAGAGACATGCTTGAACATAAAGAATATTCACATTACAGTTGGTACTTTACCGGTAGCAATACCCATACTGGCTTCCACTGCAGTGTTAAGGCAAGCTTTCCATAATAAAAGGTCAGAGGTAGGTAAAACTTCAACAGTGGCCCAGTATTCGATTGATGGAGTAAGTGCAATAAAGATATTGAGTTCATGGCCACTACGAAGCCAGAGTGGTTTAAAATAACCTAGATTGTACTTCGGTGAGTGTGCCCAAGAGCTACATGAGCTCATCCCGCCTTCCCCTTTATACTATCGGAGTTCCAGACGCATCGCGGGATATCACCTCTTTTTGGTTGACATCCCACATATCCGCACCAAGCGCCTTTCTGAATCTTTTATAATGCGCACAGCCAAGGAGTGGAACGCCCTGCCTGCGTCAGTATTTCCGAGCGCTTACGACCCGAATTCCTTTAAAGTACGAGTGAATAGGCTTCTTCTGGGTGAGCTCGCTACATCCAAAGAGAATATAATGGCTACATCTGCGACCCCATCTTCGTCCTGAGGAATAGACTGAGGTCAAGAGCAAACCCATACATAATAAAAAAAAATAAAAAAATAAAACCTAGATCGTGCTCCACGTGTTTCAATTTCAATCATCCAGCGTCTTCTAGCGCAAAAAACATAAGCCTTTTTTCTACATCATAAATCTTTGTAGCTTCATGACATATACCAGGTATATGTTAAACTTACGAGTCAGTAAACGTATCTTGAGCAATTTAGCGAGCTTATAACCCGAGTCGTCGGAAGTGTTCGAGATAGGTTGCGTTTACTTTGACATGAACATGAAGCGATAGGATCGCTGTCTGAAGAAGAGATGCGTCATAGAATAACTAATAGGCTGCGTCCACACGTAATAAACTAATATAAATATAATACCATTTGAATATATCCGTATCAACGTAAAATTTTCAATGCGTTTCATCAACGCTAGTGTGGACGGCAAAGAAATCCGGATCAAGCTAGAATATACCAGCTATAGACCATATACTGGGGTCGAGAGATACATAGATATGAGGATCGGCCAAAATGAATGAAGATATGAGATCTATTTGACTTTCTAAAATCATACTTCAGGAATGCGATTTTTGAAAATCAAATCAGTAGATCTCCATACATTTTCAACTGCTGAGTTCAACGTATGAGATTCAAAAATCGCACTCCTGGTAAAAGTATAAGGGGAATAATTGAAAATGATACCAGACGAGAGGTTTATAGTTACTAGTAAGGGCACTTACACATAACTGCAATATGAAAGGCTTCCAGTGATAGGTACTACGAGGTAACTTTCAGAAAAAATCAAAATTTTTGCGATACGATATCTTACAACAGCTAGTAATATAGATAAGTACCCTTAAACGTGAAAAAAATTAATCAACAACGTTTACCGATCTTATTCTTCTTTTCGTATCAGCACAAGTTATGTTATCACCGTGATAATCACTAATGCTGTAATGGAAAGATTTGCCGGTCAGTAATGGTTGTATCGATGCTGACTGCCCAGGGTGCGCAGGACGAACTCAGGTTTCGTCACTCGGAGAGGCTCCTTTCTTGCACCGGTAAGGAAGGATTAATATCCTTGAGATTCAATCCTACAGAGGTTGACTACTTTTTTTTTTCATATTTTTTAAATTATTTTTTAATTTTTTTATTTTTTTTTTTTATAACATGTTCAAATCAATGATCTTTTCCGGAAAGGACAAGTGCGTAGCACCCTCAGTCGACGGAAGTTCATGAAAAGATGTATGAATGTCAATGAGGCTAAAGAGGTGTGTCAGAGTCGTAGTGTGTGGCGGTCCGTGGTCTCTGCCTACCCCCATGAGACAATGGCGTGAGCTTATGTATGTATGTATGTGCAATTTACACATTTACAGCTACCACATACACACTACATAGTAATCTGTATTCTTTTGTACCTAGCAATCAATTAAATATAAATTATAGGCTAGGTTAAAAGTGGCAGTCACCCTTGTAGCATGGTTGAGTTTTGCTGTAATTATGAAAGCTGTCCAAACTTTCAAAGTGTCTGTTCCACAAGTTAGTATTTTATGCTTCGCTATGGCAAAGATAGGTACTAAGTTTTGCCACTAACTCGTCAAAGAAACGAATTTCAATTATAAACCTCACTGTGGGATCTCATTTTATCTTAACTCAATTAAAAATACCTAAGTTGTATCGTTCGTCATTAATTAATTCTGGTTCCTTGTTTATAGTACCTATTCATTGATTATTCGCAGTTTTTGACCATTATTATTATTATCATATGTAAATACAAAAAAAGTACTTATGTCGGAGGTAATATGACGTAACAAGTCATCATCATCATATCAGCCATTAAACGTCCACTGCTGGACATAAGCCTCCCCCAAAATGGGGGGGATTTGCCATAATCGCCACGCTTGGCAGGCGGGTTGGTGATCGCAGTTGGATCGAATCAATGTGTATACTCAGAGGATGCTGCTGCCCATCCTTCAGTAGATCCCTTAGTCGCCTTTTACGACACCCACGGGAGGAAATGGGATGGTGCTATTCATAGTATCATTACAAGTATTATATGTAAATTCAGTCGTCATTTGGCAGCCTTGTTAATGTGGTTTTGCCATTTGCCTGACTCATTTTACACGACTGGTTATCTCGGGAGTGCAGGTTTCACACTGTTTTGCTTAGATGTCTAAGAGCAGAGCACATATTTCAACATTATCATAGATTTTGATATTCCTTATTAATGATCGAACCTAAATTGAACTTATCTTTATATAAGAAACGGATTTTGATAAAAAAAGGAAATGAATTTTATAAGAAGTCGATTATTCAAACCTTAACTTTTATAGATAAGCAACGAGCGCCTCTGAAATAAATAGCTTGGACCTTTAGTAGGGTTGAAACACGGGGTTGAAATATAAAGATAAATCGATAGGATAGTTTGAAATGGGGTTGTCAAGGATACATACTAATGGCCTCTTCGATTTGGAAAGCGTATTTTTTTTCTTTAAAAGAAATTATGTTTTGAGAAGTCACTTGCATTAAATACTATAGCTTTTACTGGCTACTTTTTTAAGTGTGGAATTGACGACCACGACGTCATAATGTAATTTCGGGATGATTAACCTCTCTTTCAAAATCAAGTAAAAAGTGTCGTAGTTCATGAGCTCGAACAGGGAAAGCCACAGATTTTATGCCTGAATAAACTGACAAACAGTTTAAAAAAAGAAGATCTGATGAATCGTGCCGAGCAATTTTTTTTCCTGGAATATTTTTAACATTGTTCCAAGAGCTGTATCACAGTTTTGTAATTGAATGTACAGATCAAAATTATAATCAGGTGGAGAGACCTACTTACTCCTAAGATTATTATGGCGTTTAAATAATTCTAGATCTGTTACAAATTCTTGGTTTAGGTTAACAGCAATGTAAGACGTGGATTGAGCGCCCGGAGGTGAAATTTTGAATTTTTAACATTTGACTCGGTCGAGTAACAGGTTTGACCTACTTCTTTGATATTAAATAATCATTGAGTTTGTTTGCTCGAGAGCTATTTCCGAAACCTAAAAAACATCTTTAGTGATTTCAGTCTAAATTTTCCATTCTGGAATAAAATCAATTATTACTGTTCGGTGGTTGATGTAGCTCTTCTTTTTCTTATTTAGTGCTTCTGTTTAGATGAATTATTTCACGACTCAAAATAATTACATACTAAACCCCAAATCACAGGTACTAACTAACTAAAAGCCGAGAGTGCAGAAATACTTTTTTTATCTGCAAAGTAGTTCATAGTAGTACTTGTATAGGGTGACTACAAGTGCCGAATTCTTGTAGGCTGACTACAAGTTCCGATACCGCTTATTGATCGCAACTGAATCATGATTGGACCGCGTACGAACCACAACTTTTAACACTATTCATTAGAATCGTTTTGACAGATCGTTCGTCAAGTTTAGCGCGATATAGAATTAAACACAGTTGAATATTAATTTGATTGCAATGTGATTAGAACTGAAATTGGATTAGGATTGAACTTGAATTTTTTAAATTAGCGCAATTGTGCATATTTTATCTCATGTTCATATACACACGTACACAGTCCGGTCCGGTGCAAGTAAAATGAGTAGCCATCGCGTAAGTTCACGACGATATAGCAGAGCAGAGAGTGTCCACTGTCCTGGCTTCTCGCCGCGCCACGTACGCTACGTTACGTAGCCGTAAGTTCAGCTCTTATGGCGAGAGAATGAGGTACCAACCGTCAGTTAATAAATAATTACATAACAATCAAAGTTAATGTTTCTATGTAAAAGTTCGATTAATTTACTTTCAAATAATCCTGATTTGACAAAAAACCTACAAAAGTCAACATTTTAGAGAATGTTGACTAAGTCGACTTTCAAAGACTTTATAACAGTCTTGGGAGGCTTTAGTATAAGACAAAATTCTTGAAAGTTAAGCTTTATAGCAAAGTTTTTTTTATTGACACACTTTTTCGTACATCTTTCACCATCGAGTAGCGGAGTACGTTTTGTTGGAAATTTAACTAGGAACAGATAAAAACATAGGTTCTAAACAAGTTCCTTGCGCCCTGTATCGTCCGGCTTTCAATCACAAACCCGGACCGGTGTCGTAAAAGGCGACTAGTTCCTTTGAGGCATATCGTCACCACCTCTGTATTGCCCACACCGGTTACAGTGCTACAAAATATCCTAAAAGGATGCTTGGAACGAACGTTCAAAAAAGGAGCACGCACGTAAACGAGCACGTACAGGGCGATCTCGCATCAAGTCTGTCGAATGTTTGTACTATCTATCTACAGGGTGAAATTGATATCATTAGCATCTTTTTAAACTAAGAGTCTAACCATCAAACTGAGCAACTTTTACCATGGGAACAAACCAATCGGAGCAAAAAAAAGCTGTTGCATACATTTGAATCGAGTAGGCGCGGCAGTTTAGTAGGGAACAGCTGATTTTGTTTTGCTCCGATCATTTTGCTCCCATAGTAAAAGTTGGTCAGTTTGATGGGTAGACTCTTAGTTTAAAAGGATGCTAATGATATCAATTTCACCCTGTATATTCGTTTTGTGTCCGTGCGCGTGCGCTTCGTTGCGTGGAGCGGGACCTATTTTGTACATCCTACCTACCTAATTTCTACTCGTAGTGATAGAAAGATAGATATGTAACTAGTTTATTTCATCACAACAATACAAGTCAAACAGTGACAAACAAAGGTAGAGGGGGCCCAATTAAGTACCAAACACTATGGAATCCGTATAACGAGACCCGTGCAGAACCGCAACAGTGCTCTCACGAGTGGTTTCATATTACAAGAGTTTATTTGGGTAATTTCTTTAGTGTGTGCTTACATAAAATCACGACCTTGCTTCCGTTCGGGGTGGTCAGGAACTTTGCCACAACCACAGAATAGGTAATAGTATACAACGTGATAATGAATAAGCGCAAAACCTCATACATCATTGAAACAATAATTTCATTATTTTGATAGTTAAAATTTAGAGTTAATCGCATTTTAAGTTTTGAGGCAAAAATGATTTGTTGTCATTTCAGCAATGAATGAAAGCGCTACAGTAGGCATGAATACATTTTAATAATCTTGTTGTGGTAGTAAGTAGGGTGAGTGTGCCCGTACGGTGGGTTGACATCGGGTTCACTAAATTTAAAATTTTACAAACAAATTATTTAATATTTTGAAAAAAATTACCTATGTTGAAACCATGATAATTCGATTCTGCTCTCGATTCTAAAGAAACTTCTTTCTAGTTTTGCGTTAATTCATTAACACGTTGTATATATTATGCCACAACTGCTAATGTTAAAAATTTCTCAAATTGTGTTAGATTAAGAAAAATAGGATATAGTTGCAGAAAGAATTTCAACCATAGTTTTTATAATTTGAACTTATTGCTATATATACTTTGACTGAACTTTTTCCAGTATTATCAACTAGACAATAGTGAAGCCACGAGGAAGTATTCTATAAAAGAAGCTCGCATGAGAGCAGAGCAGAGCTGTGGCCTGATTCCTTCAAACTGGAACGCACTGGAATTACGCTACATTTGCAACTTTTCATTTTTATTGTTTTCGAGTGTCATCTTTTTTTTCGCAAAATTCTTTTATTAGGTGACATCATCACACGATCATATCATACCATACGAAACGTTCAACTGTAGAATCAATATTAGTATTCATAAAAGTGGTATTCGTTACATCACTAAAAATAATATCACATACCTAGATAGCTTTCTAACGGTTTTTTTTTGACTCTACTCAATATACATATTAATCTATGACTCTACTACCGCGTTGGACGGTGTACCGTTGTGGAGAAGATGCGGCCAGTGCATCGGAATTCGGAAATTAGATCCAAATTAAATCAGTAAATAGGCAACTAGATAAGAATAGAATTAAATACATGAATTAATTAGCACAGGCAGAGCAGACGTGTGATTTGCGACATAAATCATAGACAATATCTATCTCCGGGCTTGACGTGACTTTACCTTAATCCCGATCAAGCTTTAATATTGTATTAGCTTTGAATCTCCGCTGATCTGCGACCGAAGTAGAAAGACAACAGTTAAACTTATTTAAGATAACAAAACTTATGAATAGGAATGTTAAGGACGTAAGATTTCGGATATCATCGCTTTGGTTTCGGATATGGATTTGAATAAGTTATAATAGAGCCACTACTGTTTATAAATAATTGGTTCCCTATTCTCGCATTTATTAATCAGCAGCGATATTGAGACATTAATTTATTAGTCTCCGAACGTATAGAGCTGACATTTTTAGAACTGTTATGTAGGGACTTAACACGCCAATTCTAACTAATTAATAATGAAGCAAAATATTTTCTGCCAATCGTTGATTCGGTGCACTCTTTCCAATTCTAAATGATGGTGAAAAATTTGATGTAAAGAAAAGTATGTGTTATTTATTTACTATTTAGTAAAATTTTCTGAGTAACGACCGAGTAGGATATTTTCCGAAATAACAAAAGTTTTTGGTTTTAATAAAAACCCGATTAAATAGGTCAATGGTGTTTTCACTGTTCTGTTCGTAGTGATTCTGCTTCTTAATATTTATTTAATTAATCTACGACACTGATGATCGCAGATACAAAATATTACTTATATTCCAAATAAATAATTTTTCTTTCTTTCTTCCTTTACTTAAAATTGCCTAGTGCAGTCATAATATGTTACCGATCTTGCAAATGATATAATCGCAAACTTTACAGTAGCTCACAAAAGCTAGATTTGATTTCGGTTACCGATGGCAATATTTCGGATATCCGATCAGTTCATAAACGGATACAGATCTAACTAAATAACATCCCTATTTTCCCCGACTCCTTTATAATGTTATTATTTAATCACGTCCACACAAAGACTTCTTCAGTAGATTTGCCGGCAACTTTGTGAAATTGTTATCTTTTCATTTTCGTGATTCAGAGTCCTGTATTTCAAAGGAAAAGACTTAAGAGTACTTAACTGTACAAACAAATTAAAACTTTTCTTGTTAAACATTTTAGTTTGAACTTTTACTAAGAGTGGTAGGTAAATAAAATATAACAATGATTCCAAGAAACTGAGTAACTTGAAACTTTTAATTCAAAATTAAACTTTCGTTAACATTTTAAATTATTTATTCTTCTGCTTCTCCTAAACTAAAAAGTCGGACTGAGCTGGAAATGATTCTCGCGTCATGGATGCCTCATGTTGGTGGTCGAGTTTAAGGCGGTTGCAGAGGGGTCAATTTTATACAAAACTTTCACGAACAATACGCGTAGACGGTATTAATATAAGTAACTTTGTATATATGGAAAAATAATTTAGAAAATCTAGATGCCGCGTAACAAATAACATTTGCAAATTAAAATTTTGTATGAAAAATTTCAAAGCTTTATATCTTCATAATTATTTTATTAATTGCAAATGTTATTTGTTACGTGGCAACTAGATTTTCTAAACTATTTTTCCATACATAAAATATTACTTTTATTAATTCCATCTACGCGTATTGTGCGTCAAACTTTTGTATGGACTGAAACCACCTTAAGGCAGACCCTGCAAAAGGTGGCGGAATGAGTTAAATGAGTGAGTTTAGGGGAGACCTTTGCCCAGCAGTAGGATAAAACTGGGTAAAAATTCTTCTGCTATCAAAGAAAAAAATGTAACAATTCGTTATTGGCAATAGGTTTTTTTTTCTTATTTGCTTGAAGTATGGACCACTCCCTATCTAAGAGGAATCTTCATCCTGTAGTAGGAATTAATGTACGATTCGTAACATAATTGGCTTTTCGGTGAAGGAAAAACATTGTGAGGAAACCTGCATGCTTTAATTTCGAGGCATATATTGAACTGTCCATTATTAGTAGCGACGACGGGCTCACTCCCCGTCACACCGGACAGAGTTTCGGTACTACTAGTGAAACGTGAATGTTCTGAGGTTTTGTAATCGGACTAGATTATGACTCTGGACAGATCCAGTGTGACGGGGAGTGAGCCCGTCGTCGCCACTTATAATGGATAGTATAATATAATAAGTGTATATATATATAGTGTAGTATAATATATGCCTCTTAATTGGGAATATTGTCGTGAGCATATGCTATGCTATACTATACTATGATGATAAAGGAGTCCTAGTAGTTTTCGACTACAGCAACTGCTAATCTTTATAGAAAAGACCTACCTACTTTTGGTACCTACGCAGGATATTTTGAAATGCCTAGGTGTACGCGCTAAACACAGATGCACTCTCTACTTACCCTCATGTGTCTGATGGAACGTGGGTAATAAGTATGAATTTTTTCTTGCTTTGTGTACCACCTATTTTGTTTTTTCATCCCGCCTCCTCAATCAGCATTGACATTTTATATAATTTCCTTGCATTTAAAAATAATAATTATGCCCTTTCAAACCCGTAGCCTCTGTTAAAGCTCGGACTTCTGCTAAAGGTTTTTCACGGTATAAACATTGATTGATCACCGCTTCGCTTCGTGTAGATAAGGCTAACTAGAAATGGAACAGCTAAATCGAGTTTAACTTTTAAATGTATCGGCATTCACCATAGCAAAGCTATGGAATGCAAAATAAATCTGTTAAAAAGGGAAAATATTAATAATTGTCTAACTTATGTGGTCTTATTACCACCGAATTTATTTTAAACCATTTGATAAAATAAAGAGAGTTTAAAGTTAACCATAAACATTATAAACCTAATAAGTATACAAGTTGTAACAGAACACCCTAGTACAGTGTCACCAACTTATCTGTAGAATGAGCGATGGCGCCACTTTCTGTATCAAACTTTGACTACTTATATAGGGACTAGTTACGCATGTAATTCTACTAACAAAAATTTCTGCCACTTTTTGCGGGGGGCGAGGTAACATGAAATCCGCAACTTTGGATTTATTCCTATTATTTATTCCCATAACTTTAGATTCTAATTTTGAACGTTAAAAATCATGAAAAGTAGTCTCGCGTGAACCCCAAACGTTCTAAGTCCGAAATTATTGTTTCGCAATTATAGGCTATCTCGTTTAGCGACAAGGTATAAAATTGAATGTAAATGCACATGATTAATTGATCTTATACCGTGGCAGAGGGGAAATGCTACCGCAAGGCTAGTCCATATAATAAATAGTCAAAGGTATCAAAGAATGATTTCATTTTGAGAATAATTTCTCGTACACAACTTTCGGCATGATTTTCCAAAAAAATATTTAGAAAAGCAAGAACTCGATTGAACAGCACAGACTGCATCGACTGACAGCAACAAAATGATGTTTTCAAAAGTAGTTCCGCTTTTGGCCATTTTACAGATAAGTTGGTGGCACTGTAATTGAACAACTTTCACTACTAGTATTTATTCTGTGCTTTCACTAACGTGACACTTCGAAAAAAAAGGAAAAAATATCAAGTAACCCATAAATTCGAGTCGAGTACGAAACCACAGGTTTTTTTCTCGATCCTGGCTCCATATTGAAATTATTCAGTTTGATGGTCTAAACCACCCGATTAAATATTAAGTACTAGGGTATTTTGTTACACCTGTATACTCCACTGAATCAAACGAGACCACGACCATAGATTTCTATAATGTTTTAGTGAGGTTAAAACGTTTTCCTTTTTGTTAGGGATGCAACGATTCGGCTATTACGATTACGATTAGGTACGATATTAATCGTTATTTATAACGATAACCGATGCATTACGATTATTTAAACAAATTTAGTTGAGATTATCCTCAGAATGAGTTCTCATAATGTTTCTTTGCATTCCAATGAGGCTTAAATCATAAAAAAAACATTAAAAAATTCCAATATTTTGTTATTTTTGCAACTAATTTGAGATCGAAGTCAAAGGTTCACTTGGTCAGGATTCTAATATTTGGATGCGTAGAGGCTAATATGCTTTGAAAAACATAATATGGAACATGATTCTGTATAATCTCGGTAATCAAGCGATATCTCGTCCGATTTACGTGGGAGATTAATATTTTAAAATGTGGTTGAGATATGGCGAGAACGAGAATGTATGTAATACTTCAAACTGAAAATCTAATCGTAGACCTGAGTAGAATTAAAAAAAAATGAGAGTCAAATCTGACCAAAAAAAGATTTAGCCAGGATTTTCAAAATAAGCTAAAAAGGCAGCGAGAGACCAGATTTTTTTAAAAGTTGTTTTTCGGCTCTGGAATCTAGTATTCAGGTCTGGTATTTGTCAACAAGTGCAATCCGATTGACGTTTTCAATTCGATTTAATAATCGTACGATTTTTACTACGGTGCATTGCATCGCTATTAATCGTGATTATTACGATTGCAGATCCAAAACGATGCACCGCTTCGTAATCGTTGCATCCCTAGTTTTTGTTATGGACCCTCACAAACTCACAATCTATATAAAAATAATACAGATACAATCAACATCACGGCTGAATTGGAACGAAGTTCTATACAATGCTATCCAACTTGTTGTATATGCAATGTATTGCATTAAAGTAGGCAGGTTCAAAGCTCTACAGTGAATCACTCTGAACCGCAAATCTATTCCCAAATTTCCAGACCGATACGTTCAATATAAGCTTTCTAATAGTATTTGTGCAACTCAGTTAGGTATGATGGGATTGCATTGCAAACAGCTATAGCGTTACTAATGTATGTACTCTATGTATGCACAAACTAAATATATTTGCGATGATCAAACATGAAGTCGCTATTCAATTAGTGGCCCTAATCAATCTTCGCGCCTCGATTGGTTTTGATTGCCTAAAGTTAAACTGAGGCTAATTTGTTCGAAACGTGTAATTAAAGAAAAGTAGCGTTCTTTAAAGTCCTTGCAATTAATTGCGATGATAATTGCATAGTCATCCATCATATTAAAGCATCAGGGTGTGTGGTCAAATCAAATCTTATTTTAAGACATTGAAAAATGTAGTATTATAATTTCGGATAAGCAAAATTGCGTAAAAAGAATAATAATAGAGTGTATGTTTTCAAAAATATTAATATAAAATAAGATATCTACTTCTGTCTATTAGTACTATATGCCACATTTTATATCTCATGCTTGCATACATCTCAACTTCATTCGCTAAAGTAATTCTGAGCCAATTAATTCAGATAAATAACTCTTCTGAACAATATTATTCTTTCTACCCTTTTGAGAACATTTTTCCTTTTCAAATTCGGTAGCTGGAAAAGTTTGCTCTTACGATTCTATGAAGAAAATGATATTTACTCCAGTTTTCCTTTAGCATTTCATAACTTTTCCAAACAACTGGTCCCTCCGTCTTTTTAAAAGATTGTGTAGGTACTCTATGTATCTTAATCTTTGGTTATAATTATTGTGGATTATTTTTAAAAGTCCACCCCTCTCGTATGATTTCTAGCGACGCGCCATCTCTACACAGAAAATGACCACTACCGCGGCACGCTTGCTTGCTTGAGATAAAGCTGAATTGCGCGCCGCCAATAGAGAAATCATACTAGACGGGCTTATCTGGATTTTATAGTAAAGTCTATACCTACATGCAATATAATATACACTGTGTAAATGTTTTTAAAGCTTCTAGAAAACTAAAAAGCGTTACCCAGCGGTCAAGAAAATATTACATAATATTTATCTACCAAAATGTCATGCATTTTCACAAAATTTCATGCAATTTATTTTGTAACTTTAGAAGTTATGACACTGTGGCAGATGGACGGAAAGGCTGGACGATCTTATAGGTTCTTTTTCGGATTACGGAACCCTAATAATTCTAACCATAAACCTTACTACTTCTGTGCAAGTTTAAAGAGGGTAAAAAAATCGTTCGTTACAAATCTTTGCCACCATTGTTGATGAAGGATGTTTATTTTTTACCCTTTTTCTTCTGTCGATTCGATGCCCTCCCATTGAGTGTGATTTGCTTAGTGAATTTTTATGGCTTATATTTGGCTACTCATTTTCTGAAACAAAAGGATCGATTTTAAGTTAGGTATATTGAATTTGATCCGATCCAATAGCTCAGTTGGTCACAGGTTCGAATCACGTAAGGGGCAAATATTTTTATAATTATTATGATATTTTTACCTGAGTCATGGATGTTTGTATGTTTTCTATATTGTTGTCTAGTAATCATTATACAAGGCTAGATTCTGGTAAATGGGACTATATAATCTGTGTGACAAATGACAATATCCAAGATATCAATTTGTTTTTTATTTACTCGGGTAGGTTAGGTACTGAAGTGAAGTTCGTCAAAGTCAAATAATTTATTACTTCATGCGTAAAGGACGCTCAATTGTATTTCCCTTATTTAATACTCAGCCCATAAGGGCTATATATAACTGTAACTTTAAGCCCTGTCTTTCGAAATTACCTCTCTAAAACATAAGTTTTAGAGAGGTAATTTCGAAAGACAGGGCTTAAAGTTGTCCGCCAAAAACTCAGACTAACAACTAACAGCAAAAAAACTAATTGAGCACTTTCCAGCCTTTATCTAAGCTTTGCAGACTTCATTATACCTCTTAAATATTAAAATAGGGGATTCACATAATAAATTTCACTCATAAATTCAAAAAGAGGTATTCAAAAGAGACAATCGGGGACCCTTTTCAAATGTAATAAAAGAGCAGGAGGAAAACTGACGCATTAATATATACTTGACCTCTATCTTAGTTCGTTCCTATGATTTACGTCAGCTTCTTTGCGATATTTCGTCGAGTGTGTACGCAATAAATCAGCTATCGTAACTATTCTGAAGCATGTTTGGTACAGAAAAATTAGTGGCTGACCTTGTGAGAGATGTCTGTATTTCTGGGTAAACCTACGAAGATTGAGTAAGGTTTTATTTAGAGCTGTATATTTGTATATTCTCGTAATATTCGGTTTATTAATATTTCGCTTCATTTCAGTTCTCGATTTCATTTATTCCGAAAAATTAAACTGAATTTCAATCTCTCAATATTCATTTTCGGAGTTTTATATTTCCTGAGGCAGTTAGAAAAGATGTTTTAACTGTCGAATAATAGAGTCCGATTTTGCGAAGAACTTTTGTAATATCCATTAATTTATAGCTGTAACAATGACCTGCCTTGGGAGATCAATTAAAAAAGATCGTTTCAGGCTATCCTTCATAATTGTTTCGTTTGAATTTGACAATAACATTTTAGGAACTAAATTATTTTGAAATCTTCCATCAGTTCCAAGTCAATTTTATACCTGAAGTAAATCAAAAAGCAAGATTTCTAACAGATTGTAGGTAAGTTGCCGGGTTAATTTAAAAAGAAGGCGATACGATATTGAACTTCTACAATATTAAATCTCTTCCATTTATCTATAGGTACTATTATAAAACTGTAACAGGAAGTTTGTCTGTACATTGAAGATATTAACAAAAAAAAAGTTACGATATGGTTTTTAGGTGTCCCTGATTCCATTTCACCAATTTTTGGATTTTTTGTCTGTCTGTTTGTCTGTGTGTTTGTTTGTTTGTTTGTTTGAACGAGTATCACGCAAAAATTACTGAACCGATTTTGATGAAACTTTTTTTGTTTGATAGCTTATGATCTGACTTAAAATCTGGTATATAATTTGTGCGGACGAAGTCGCGGGTTAACGCTCGTGTTGTATAAGATTCAACAATATCTCTATAAGTTAGTGTCTCTAGATATGTACTTTGGAATCATTGCATGTATTTGCGCTCATTCATTAACACGTTGTATTAAATAACGTGTTAATGAATAAGCAGAAAACTACAAAATATTTTGTTTAGAATCGAGAGCACAATCGAATTATCAAGGTTTCAACATAATAATTTAGGTCATGGTAATTAAGGTAATTTTTTTTTTTCAAAATATTAAATAATTTGTTTGTATAATTTAAAATTTACTGAACTCGATGTCAACCAACCGCATGGGCACACTCACCCTTGTTACTACCTACCAAAACAAGATTCTTAAAAATACGCGCTACATGCTAGCGCTTTCAGTCATTGATGAAATAATAACTGTTCATTGTTGCATGAAAGCTTAAAAATACGCGCTACATGCTAGCGCTTTCAGTCATTGATGAAATAATAACTGTTCATTGTTGCATGAAAGCTTAAAAATACGCGCTACATGCTAGCGCTTTCAGTCATTGATGAAATAATAACTGTTCATTGTTGCATGAAAGCTTAAAAATACGCGCTACATGCTAGCGCTTTCAGTCATTGATGAAATAATAACTGTTCATTGTTGCATGAAAGCTTAAAATTCGTATACAAGGTGTTACAAAAGTAAAAATAAACGTTTGAAACTTTTAAGGGGGTTGTTTAGACAAAAAAAAATAGCTTTTGGCCATACATAAGGTGATTCACATAGGATGACGCATGTCGGAGCGGCAGACGTCAGTCCGTCATTTTGTGAAGCAAGGAGTTGTATGAAACCGCACGTAGAAGCACACACGGTGACGGATTGACGCACCGTTGGCTCGAGTAGATTTGTAGTTTAGTATGGAAGATCTGATTTTTTTCGCGATTTCGATATTGGTGAAAGTTTTTCAGTTTGATGGTCTAATCCCGGTCAGGGTCCCGGTCGGTCTGGTCTGGTCCGTTAAAAGTTTATTTGTATTTTTGTAACACCTTGTTTGATAACTTTAAATTTTGTGCCGCCTGTTTTTGTGCCTTTTGTATTTCCTGATTGTTTGCTCTCTGTATACTCTATTTTTTTGGTGTCAAATAAAGTATAATTGATTGATTGATTGGTTTTAATTAATAAGTTAATGACATTATTGTTTCAATGCAATTATTTTGTTATAAATCAGTTGGGGTGAGTGAATATTTTTTACCAATTTTCTGAAACAAATTGGACTCAACGTTTGTTATTCGGACAAACAATTTTGTTTCTGCCGAGGAGAGCTTTTTACTGAACCCCCGATGTTCCAGCGGACCTTGAACATCTACATGCGTCTTTTTTGGTTGCCCAAGCAAAAGCATGATCAGCAAGTCAAACTCAATGCCATGCCATCAACTCGACCTAAGAAATTTTACCGACATGGAACCTTTGAGCTCTAGCATCAAAAGCACCATAAAAAGTATATTAATATAATTTTGGGCAATTTGGCAAGTGCCCAAAGATTTGTAGGGAACTTAATTTTCATAAACTAAACTTTGGCGAACATTGGCAACCTGGTAAACACGGAGTTATATAGGTACGTTAGAGCCATAAAATTAATTGCTTTGCCCTAGAATTCATATGGTTTATTACCACAATAATTGTAATAAAATACTGCGTTATATTACTCGTTGTTTGTACTACTCTAACTATAAACAAACTCTGCATTTTAACATTTAGCCAAAAATTCATCAGATGATAAAACTTAGTAGGTAAACGGTCATAAAGGTGACTGAAAATCTGTTTAAATTGATTGACTCCTCAAGCATGCAATAGCTTTGACTCAGTTCATGTGCCAAGTTATACTATTTTGTATTCTTCTTTTCATTGTCTTTTCGCTTTTGCCGGCAACTTCTCCGCAATCTTGCCCAGGTTTTTTCAATAAGATAATTAACTATCTCTGTTCTAAGTCTCACAAAATTTGATTCAGCTTTTTAAAGTAACATAGATTAATCCATCTAAAGATTCATATATATAACAATTATTAATTAGGAAACAAGATATCTTCAGAAGCTTATTTGTTTTCTCCAATGAACTTGTACACCTATTGATTATTGATTCGCAATTTTTCTATTCAAACAAAAGATCCAACCATTTATCAAAGCCACCGATGATATACCAAAGAAACCAACCAAATGTAAACAGTAAACAATGAAGTCAAGATTGAGCTACAAATCACGAGAAATTCACATAAAACGTGTACAATCCACCGTTAAGACTACAGCTACATGCATACTAGGTATGTAATTGCTTTAGAATCAGGGTTTGCACAAAAAGGTGTACTGTAAAGAGTAAGACCAGTGTCTTTGCTAAGTCTGGTAGAAGAAACACGTAGCGGTACCGTCGTTTTGCATTTGAAGTTTTATATTTTCTTTTAATTTTATTTCCTTGCAAATTTTTGTTGGAATGCGAAGATTTAAATCGATCCTTACGTAATGTGTTTTAAATTGTGCTGTATGGAAACTTTAGTATCTTTCATTTAATAGTATGATAACTAAACTTACATAGGTACAATTGTAAAAAAGTTACAACATCATTTGAGAGTAACGACCGAAAATCTAAAAATACTCAACACTACATTCACTTCTTAACAATACTTGAAACGAAACCTTAAAGATCTAAAGAGATCAAAGGGAAACATACAGGACAAAGAACGAAATTTTGGCAAAACGGAAAGGAGCTTTCCTTTACCTTTTTTCAAACATTTTGTATCTCAGCTAAGTATTGATGACAGAGTAGTTTTAACTCTCACAATAAGGCGGATTATCTCTCACATTCTCAAATCTTAATGCCACGTACCAATGAGGTTTTCTCGCCTGCTCTCAAACGGTGCATACGTAGAAGAAGTACTTCTGATGCGTAAGTGAAGTCTACCAATCCGCATTGGGCATGGGTGGTGAACTAACATACACTCTCCCTGGGACCTGTGCCCTGAAGAGGTACGTATATTATAGGCTGATAACGATTATGAGGATGACATTCATGACAGTTTTGAAGCCATGCCAGAAAGGTAAACGGGAGATTAATAATATCGTCATCGTATCAAATGCGCTAATATTTAACTCTTTTTGCTTTAACCATGCTGGTATGCTAGCAAATGAGCTATTCAGAAAAAAAACTAGATACCGAAATAGTGTTTAAGTTTTTATAAATTTTGCCTCATCTTCTGATTTCTATTTGTGAATTCACTCCACTGGGCACTCCATTGATACGTACATTTATAAACACTACAGGCGCGGAATGCACTGTTCGATCTTGTGTTTATGGAATTTCCATCCTGTTCAGTTATGTGCTATTAATACGAAATTATGTCAGGGATATAATATACTACATTATTAATATCTGGGTTCAACATTTTATTCGATTAATAGAACAACAGTCATCCATTACCAGTACCAGACCAACATTTAAAAATCTAAGAAACGTTAACAAAAAAATTCCGAGAAGCGAAACTTGTATGAGCTGAAAACCAGACACGCTTCAGCCGTAAATTATTTTAAAACCTCACAAACTTAAAAATCTGACTCATTGATTAAAAATCCGAAAGTAACATCCGTTCAGTAAGATCTTTAAAAAAAATCAGAAGCAGTTTACTGTTAGGCAGACCACAAAAACTTACAGAAGACCACAGCGATCTCAGTTCGATCGGTCCTCGTAACTCGTAAACACGGCCTCAGTTAATTCCATATCTGATATCTCGTGACAGAATTCTTCTTTCTACGTAATAGGAATCAAAATGTTATCTTCCACGAGACTTTGTACGTTGAGGGAACGATAACAATGGCCAGATGATGGACAGCGAAAATAGAACGTAACGTAAACAACGGACAAAGCGATCGGTGAAGTCGACGCGGTGAGATTAACCAACGGCGAGTCGAGCAGAGCTTTTGATATCCTATTGCGCTGCGTCATGGTTGCACGGTAACTAAACGTCATTATCTCTTCACGTGCTGATTCTATGTGTACAAATGTTTTTTTCATGCATTGGTTGCTTTGTGAAAAGTAAACAATTTACATATAAAGGGTGTAAAATTAAATTGGACACTTAATGCGATCACGAATAGGAAGCCATTTCAACTGCTTCCTGCAGTCTGATACATGATCGTATTTGCGCAATCGAAAAATGAAACGGATGCACAAATTTTGGAGTCGTTCTAATTTATTGACAAGTTCCTCTGTGGCTTCAAGATAGCACACATCGGCATAGTCTAAGATAGGAAGGATGAAGGCTAAGGAGACGTTGGTTTTGAAAGGAAGGAAATTTTGACTATCCTCTATAGTAAACAAAAAGGTGTTTCTCAAATTGCAAAAGCATAATCGAAGCATAGCATTTGAATGTTTTCATACTTTGATAAGTAATCAAATCGAAATAAATGATAGGCGTTTGTTTACTAGTGTTCAATATGTGATTTCTCGTACGTTTGCCCTGTCAGTTTAAGGATTTTGCTGAGGTATTTCTGGGACTGGAGCGTGGGTGTGATGGTGATGATTTTAAACAACGAAATTAATAATTGTTTAGTTTATTGAACTTTCGGATAATCCAAAGAGGGATTAAGGTCGTGAGTTTATTTGTGTATTTACCTATAATTATTAATTATTTTATTTTGCTATGTACATGATGAAATTGAGATGGTTGCTATTAATTTAAGCTATGACTCCACACATCGAACTGAACAAATTTTACTATATCTGTTCCATACAAAGCCTGCAATGTCTATTCGATTCAAATATACAAGATTCAAATATATGGAATAGCTGGTTAATGATTCTTTTCCTTACGAAAAGAATCATTAACCAGCTATTCCATACGTTTGAGTCGAGAAGCCATTGCAGTTTAGTATTCGAATTGCATAATTTCTGAAATGCGGTCAGCACAAGCGTCGTCAAATATAAAGTGACAAAAAAATACAGACATAAATCAGCAACATGCTTCGTCAAAACAATGAAATACAAACTCAGTCAAATAACTCGCCCCTTGTCGATCCCGGCGCAAAGGAGCCCATAATGCTAGCAGCGTTGCCACGTTGAATTGCTATGGCTAACCTCTGCACCAGAAACGACCCGGAACGGGGGTCACAATTTCCCGGAACGAGGCGCGAGGGTCACAATTTCCCGGAACGGGGGTCACAATTTCCGAATTTCTGAAATCATACAGTTGAGTTCAATAATACTTTTCTTATTTTGATGAATTACTTTCACCGCTGTATCATCTTTAATTAATCGATCGAATCGATTACTCAATACTTGGTATTAGTACTTTTACTTGAGTTGTATCTTACTGAGTAAACATTAATTATCATTGTGGTGATGAATTGTGTATGGAATATACTCAATGCCAACCCCAGTGGCATGGGCGTGAGCATATATATAATTATGTACAAATATTATAGCTATATCCAGTGCACCAACATCTCAGGATCTCAGGACAAGTAGCGCTATTGCCGCTCTTAAAATTTTAATTATTTTAAATTAGTATAATTATATTTTTTTTCTCACTCTACAATGTCATCGCCTCGAGACAGTTGATTATAATTTTTCTAATTCCTTCCTCAATAATGTAAACAAATACAAAACCAAATCAGCGGCTTTGAAGAGTTTATTGGGTCACGCACATTTGGCGTCAATATGAACTTCTACCGAAACACAAATTACGGCTCAATCATGCGACGAATAGCAATTTTTTTCAATGATTGTTGGTTTTATGTTTGTTTCAAAATATAGAATCAAACTTTTTTTTTATAAATCAGAACTTTTGGAAAAGCAACACTGAAATTGAGATCAATCTGCCTTCATAATACAAGGTGTAAACAACTAACAAAACCTGGGAACCGTTTCTCAAACTCAATTCTCCGGGACAAAATATCTACCTTCAAAAAGTTCCTCCAAAATACTTTTTAAATTGACAACAAAATTCGTTCACATCAAACTGCATTTTCGTTAAACTAAGCAAAGTTCAATTTGTAATTCTTTACCTAACACTGCAGCCCGATAGTAAAGGAAAGCATCGTAAAGAAACCTATGCATCGTGCATGCTCTAGACTTAATAGTTCGATGATAAGTGTTTGTATAGCCGCAAGTCTGTAAACTGCTGTGTAAAACCGGATATAGTGTGGTATGCTCCCTATGCTCCAATTTCACTTGTGCCTATGTTTTACTCCGAGAAATATTACTACAATCAGATGTAATCTGTGGTACAATTTTGAAGCATTATGCACGGTGAAATTTATATAAGTAGCATCCTTTTAAACTAAGAGTCTACCCATCAAACTGAAAAAGTTTTACTTGTGAGCAAACCGATCGGAGTAAAAAAAATCTGCTATTACTTGACTCAAATGTATGCAACAGTAGATTTTTTTGTTGCTCCGATCTGTTTGCTCCCATAGTAAAAGTTGTTCAGTTTGATGGGTAGACTCTTAGTTTTAAAGGATGCTAATTATATCAATTTCACCCAGCATAATGCTTCAAAAATTGTAAAATTACCAAAAGAGAATGGAATTCGCAAATTTTTAAGATTAGGGAGTCTTGTGCATTGAACCGTCGCGTCGTCGGTCGTCGTGACCGATATCCTGTATTGTATTTAACATGCAATCAAGGATTAGTACATGTTGCATATAAAATATAGGATCTATTGATGGCATCCGTATTGAATATGAATTTTGGAAACCAACTATTTAGTCAGTTAAGAAAAATACTGGATATATTTTAAGAGTAAATCGAAAAAGAAAATATTTTTTTGTCTCCTTTAGTCACGTGATCGTCACTGACTGTGATTGGCCGAATGGCTGGTGACGTCAAATGTAAGTAGACAGTTGCGTGTAGAGTGTAACGTCACGCTGACGTCACCTGCATGTAGAGTTGTAGACGCAACGTATATTAACGTAACGTCAAGAACAGTGTTTTTTCGTGCACTACATGTAATGGAATGTAAAATATACATTTTCTATAGAGTCATCAGTGATTAACGTAGAACAGTTTTTAAAAACCTGTCAAATACCCTATTACCTAAGCAACTAAGATTTTTACGCATATTGAAGAAATCGAAGATACATTTATGTACAGTAAATATTCTTAAATTCCCTTTCCACATTAACACTCTTAAAAGAAGGTACTTAGTCGTATTTAAGTTTCTGCCCACCCCTAAAAACTCACAAGATACAGCCGTGAGTAAGTAAAGTATTTGTTTCATTTGATTTTTTTTATTGTCATTTCATTTTGAGTAAAATTTTCATGTAGTAACATAACTACTATTTTGTATCCTGTCTTTTAGACAGGCACTTTGTAGTAGTTCGCGGTTTAATTATGAGGACTTATGTTGAACGTATGAGTAGCTGACCCTTAGCTATTATATACTCTGTGCCCTTAGTCCCTGGACCATTAATCATATTGTGACAACGGTTGTGGTTGCCCGCCACATTAAAGTATCGTTATAAGCTCTTAGGAACAAGTTTTGTTATGTTTCTGATGATATGCATAATATCATTACTAGCTGACCCTGTAGTCTCACAAGCTTTAGCCCGTTTTAATCCTACACTAACTGTGCAACGCATACGTTGCAATGCGTTTTTTTTTTCTAGGAATTTAAGAACCTTCGCGGGCATACGCGTAACAACCCAACAAAGTTGCGCCGCAATCGGACGAACGATTTAGGAACTCAAAAGGGATAAACAGACAGGCGCACAACAAGCCACCAAAGTTACATCGCAATCGGACAATTGGTTTAGGAACGCATTAGGGACCAACTGAAAGGCATACCACAAGCCACCAAAGTTTTATCGCAATCGGACGAACGGTTTAAGATCGCATTAGAGACAAACAAATGAACATACAAACATAAATACATACATAATAAAAAACATTACCCGCCTTCTGGCGCAGTCGTGTAAAAAGTCTGTTTATGAATTTTCATTGAAGTAATTTACGTATAATAGCAGCTATTTACAAACTAATTTGAAACTAAATTTCATTGACGAAAAGGCCATTACCGTTACTAGATGGTGCCTAGACCGCACAAGTTTTATTTGATTTCATAGATCAATGAAAATAATTCAGGCAAAATGACATAAACTGTGCATAATTACTAGCAATATCATGATTGTTATTTGTCAGTTGAGTTTTGTAGACACGATAGCGGTTGAATTATAGGCAATTAAAAGCTCACTCATGACAGTTTTTGTGATGGAAATTGGAATTAACACGTATTCATTACTGGTGTATTGGTAAAATCATAGAGAAATTACGCGCTCCCCTGGGTAGCCCAGTCATTTTACGGAGTTTTGTTAGGCGGGGTAGGGAGTAATTATTAATTGGACTTTAAAACTGTAACCGGCACCATTTAGTGACAAAAAGACTGTCTTAAAACATATTTAAAAAAAAATTTAATTAATAATTTATTATACCAAAAAAATGTCAATTATTAATTAGTCCCGGCTCAAACCGTAAAATGACTGGGCTATGGGGGTAAAACTTACGTTTGATTCATTAACATTATTTTACGATCTTAAGACGTACTTAATTGTAAAAATATTTGAGTACGATTTTGATAATTTATTTTTGCTTAATTTTCTAAAGTATTCCATTGTAGTATTGGGCTACCTAACGCTATCAAACTACTGGATCTACTCATAACATTTTGTCTACCATCAATCTCATCAATTTCATCTATCGTCTCCTCAAAGTTCGTCTGCCCGTCTTATAAAGGGCCGTCCAATTGTCTTGTACCTACTTTTTTACTGTAACTTCTTAGAAACCAGGCCTCTCTTTCTTAATCATTATAAGCGCTTTTTTTTCTTTTTTTTCTCTGATGCTTACCGTAAATACAAAAGTAATTTATGAGATAATGAGATTGTTCGTGGCATTGACTTTTGATCCGGATATGAAAAGTGTTAAGTATGAATGTGGATGGCTGAACGAGAGAGAGAGACAGACAGATAGAGTGAGTGCTAATGAAGGTAAATAGAAGAAGAATACATATTGCGCCAACACCAGATAATGTATAATGTACAGGGTGTAACAAAACATCGTAGTTATATTTAGTAAGGTGGTTTAGACTATCAAACTGAACAACTTTCACTATGGAACCAACATCGAAATAAAATAAAAAAAACAATTTTTTTCCATACATTTGAGTCAAGTCGGTGCAACACAGCAGTTTTAATTTCGATGTTGGCTTCATAGTGAAAGTTATTCCGTTTGATGATCTAAACCACCCCATAAAACTTTACCACAATGTTTTTTTAGTCTTTATTAACTAGTTTTATTAAAATGTTTGCATCATGAAACGCCAATTCGCCCTAGACTAGTATCGTACCACAATATTGACTTTTTGCCTATGAAAATAAACGGCTGAGCAACTTTGTTAAATAACGTTATTGCAACTAACAAAATTATTGTTTGTTTTGGACTGGCAGCGGAAATTAATATACTTAATATACGTAGCAAACATTTGTGAGTTATATTATAAAAGTGATTTATTACGTAATTAGTTGAAATTATGTTATTAATTAAAAAACAATTATGTTGAAATTATTAAAACAGTAAACTGTTGGTTCTATATTTGGATTTTTTTTATCCGTGTAATTTAATAGTATGTACAGAATGCCTTGTTTAATTAACCTTATAACATAGACGAAGAATCCGCAGATCATTTTTAAATTTTGGCGTCTTACCGTGCGTGTAACACCGACAGATCAGTCTACTCACAGTTGAGCACTATGTTCATGGATATACAGGGTGAAATTGATATCATTAGCATCCTTTTAAACTAAGAGTCTACCCATCAAACTGAACAACTTTCACTATGGGAGCAAACAGATCGGAGCAAAAAAATAATCTGCTGTTGAATAAATTTGAGTCGAGTAGGCATTGCAGTTTAGTTTGCTCCTATAGAGGAAGTTGTTCTGTCTGGTGGGTAGACTCTTAGTTTAAAAGGATGCTAATGATATCAATTTCACCCTGTAGAGTTCAACTATGGGCAGGTTGTCGTGTCGTCAAACAGTCGTTTCAAAGACTTTTTTTCAGCAACTTTGTTCGGTTCAATGACATGAATCTACACTCTTTCTGTTTAAGACTTGTAACGTTGATGTTACCTATAGTTTGAGAAGCTATATCAATATTATTAGTGATATATTTTCAAGCTCTTCCCGTTTGGGTCGTATAAGTTTTAATGAATACATTTTTAGAGACCTAAATTTATTTTTCGACCTTTGTTCAAGAACTTGTTCAAAACTTCAGTTTTGTTCGTAGTTTTGTGGAACTTTTAGAGTTTATGGAAAAAGTCTTAGAGGTTAACCTGAAACTTAGACAATAAATGTTTGTCGCTAGGAATAGTTCCAGTCTGGAGGTGACAAAAGGCCTATGCCTTTTGTCACCTCCAGACTCAAACTATAAATAGATAGGTAGGTACAGGCTAGTGATTGTAGGATGGAAAAGTCACTCACAATATCACTATTTACCCGACTGCGCCAGAAGGAAGGTTATGATTTTAGCGATTGCTCCTCCAAACTTGTTAACGTTTGCGTAGCGAGATAAAATATATATATAATACAAACTTACTTTTTTTGAGTCTAATCTTCTTCTTCTTATCGTGTGGGCAGAGCCCCAGTGTCAGTTAAGTCTAATTCAAAAGCTTTTGAACACAAAAAGTTTCATCAAAATCAGTCCAGTAGTTTTTGTGCGGTGCTCGAACAACCTAACAAATAACAGACTGACATAAAATCCAAAATCATATTTTTTTTAAATATATTTAATGTACGTCCAGCAGTGGACGTCTATCGGCTGAGATGATGTGGATGATGATGATATTTAATGTACAGACACACTTTTATTACAGTTTCATAGTAGTGTCAATTCTGACTACTGTTCATCACGGGCTCACTCCTTGCCACACTGGAGTTCACTGGAAAGAGATTCAGTACTCTACAAGTGAATCGTGAATATTCTGAGTTTTCAGGATTCACTTCCCTCTCTCTCGAGGCAATAGTCGTATATCTGCCGTGCTTACCAAAACTGCAGTACATATTTTTTGGCAGGAATGAGTTGTATATGTTTCCGGAATCCTTGTGACGAGCTCTGTAACGAAACTTTAAACCCTATCGTAATATCTCTCTCGGAAGAGGTAGAAAATTGTAAGCAAGAGTGCAGTAAGTAATAGTCGAGCCATCTGCAGCTCGTCACAAGGATTCCGAAAATGATGTGGCTCAATTTTGACGAGAAATTGGCTTGGTATAGTCTTGATAAACTAGGCAGATATGCTATGCTATGCTTTCCGACCAACCTAAAAATAAAACAGTCATGAGTCAAATCCCAATTGCAATTTGAAACTAAATACGATAGTTACAAATTCCAAAATCGATATCATATCATCCAGACATTCTCTCACCGTCTTCATGTTTAATTGATACACAAGCGGGATCGTTATACAGACGTCTGGAATCGCAACAGGCCGTCATCTGGCACCGAAATAACTAACCTATTGTATCGGTCGGATACTATGCTTCGGAATGCATGCTTTGATCTGCTTGTTCTGTACTGGACGTGGCGAATCCGAATTCTAAATACTTGGTCGGTTTTATTTTTGTTCTGAAATAGGTGACTATGAGGATGTTTACACGTGATGATCTTGAAGGTTTAAGCTATGGAGTCATCTTGACATTGACATTTACTCATTAATCGTTGAACAGCGTACTTTTTTTAATCCTTGAATCAATGACCTTTAATCAATAGGTGCCTTTAGAGAATCCAAAAGATAGGTACACTTTTTTGATACATCTGTATGGCCTTATCTACTTGTACCTTTCTGCCAGCCTTTTCCCATGAAGCGCTTTCAGCGTCTAGTTGGGTCAATGCATTTCCGCCAGTGTCAAGTCGTTTTTGAGCATAACACAGCTGAGAAGGATTACGAAGCCTCGTGATAGGCTCAAACGTGAACCGCGCGAACACCACGCGAACAGCTCGCGGAAAAACCTACGACGTGAATCTTGTTTATTTCTTATTACTTACACAGCGAAAAAAGCTAGAAGCATTTGTTTATTTATTACCCTGAACTAAAAAAGTTTTAATATTCTAGTATTACCAATGATACTACTTTTTGTTTAGTAATTGTTAGGTAGCTAAAGTTATGTCATAAAATTGTTATGTTGTCCATTTATTATATACTGCCAACTCTGTTTTTAGGGGTGGTTATATTGAATAATTTTATTAATTTAGGAGCAACATAGAATTCTTGAAAAAAGAAATGGCGTACAATCTACAGAAATACTGTTATTTAAAAACTACGTAAAAAGGCACACAGTTTTTCCCAAATAGCTCCGTCAGATGGTTGTGAAACTATTCGTCAAGCCAGTTTAGACGGTTTCTGTATAAATAAATCAATTCTGTATTATAATATAGAGATAATTTGTTAACACATTGTATAGAAAAATTAGAAAGAAACTATTTTTATAGTTTTCACCTTCAACTTATCGATTTTACTTGTTTACAATGTGCAAATAAAGTTTGTAGGTAGCTGTTAGAATATTTGATAGGCAACATAGACAACCAACCCTATAGAATTCTAATACGTTTCTATGAATTAAACAGTCAGGAACATGTCGAGGTGCGGAGTGAGCGGCTGTAATAAAGTCATCAATTATACGTTGGTGCATGATTTTATTTTGATCATGATTATATATTTATTTTATTTACATGATCAAAGAAATCTGCAAATCAAAATCATTTGTCGATGATTATACCAACATGCTGCTCAATTTTTGAAACGCAAATGTGAAAAAAATAAGCCGTTCAGATATTATCAGCCGATTCTGGCAGACTTTAACCAACGCAATCCGAAAAATGTAGGTGTGCAAGATTTTCTCATTGACATTTTATTATTGACCACTGTAAAGTTAAAAGACGGCGAAAACCAGAGATAATTAGATAGCAGACATTGTGAATTTAGTAGGCGGAAAATAAGACGCAAAAAGTCGGTCTTTTATTGTTTGGCCTCAAAAGTGTATATGTATAGGTGGACTACCCTTAAAATAAAAATAATAAAAAACATTTTATTGCAAAATTAAGGAACATAGAATTGATATTCAGCCCTGGCAGTCTTATCCAGGCTAGCCTGTAGCAAACTGCCTGAAGTGGAGAAAGCCAGTGCCCACCCGATGCATTCAATACAACTTTGAACAATGAGAGCAAACATAAGGTATTAAACTTAGTATGTAAGTAGAAAGATATATAATTATACATTTAGACTTTTGAGGCTAAATAACAAACGACCGACTTTTTGCTAGTGATAGTAGCCGTTTGATTTTCCGCCTCAAAAGTCTATATGTATAGGTAGTCCACGTCTACTATACGTATCTATTGGAAGTCGATTTAGACGCCCCGACCTTTACCAGGAATGCTCTCGACTGCTCTTCGGCCGTGTTGCCCATTCTCAAGGCCCATTGACCGACTCAACTTGCCTACAAAATAATACACCTATAAGCAATAAGATAATATATATGTATGTATGTATACAGGGTAAATTTTATATTACTGCGTATAACTTCAGCATGTATTCTACTCATCAACCTTCAACAACAACTTTTACTATGGAGCTAACATCGAAATCGCGGAAAAAAATACAGCTGTCCCATACATTTCGTCTATAGTTGTCTATTTGGGGAGCAAATATATCTGCAGAAACCAACATCAAATTCAAAACTGCATCCAGTACGATGGTCAATCGAGAACTCGCGGGAGATTTGTGTCTTTTCATGAGGGAAAATAATTGCTCACATTACCGAATATTAATATAGTCGAATAGGTACTGCAGTTTTGTATGGGACAGCTGATTTTTTTTTTCGTGATTTCGAAGTTGGCTCCATAGTGAAAGTTGTTCAGTTTGATGAGTAGAATACATGCTGAAGTTATCCGCAGTGATATAAAATGTATCCTATATTCACGACTACATTCCTCAAGGGGATAGTCAGAGATATTCTGAAACTTCAGAACATTCACGTTTCACTAGTAGTACCGAAACTCTCTCCAGTGTGACGGGGAGTGAGCCTGTGTCGCCACTTATAATACATGCGTCGAAATTGAAGCACGCAGGTTTCCTCACGATGTTTTCTGTCACCGAAAAGTCAGTGGTGTTTACAATTCGTTCATAAATTCCGAAAAACTTATTGGTACGAGTCGGCCTGGACGGGGATTGAACAATCGCCTCCTCCATCGCCGCAAGGTGACTCGCCACTGGACCACCACGGCTAATAATATGTATGCATAGATAATAATAACGTATGTGCTTATAATATCACCTTGGCACTGTAATTTTTAAAACTTTCGTTCACTCGCAAGTGTATAGACTTTACTAAGCACTAAAGTGTATTGGAATATCTTTTTGTTCGCAACTGTCTTATTCGAGAATAGATGTCTTGTCTACCCTCTCTCGTACTTTGTTGAGATGTGATTTAAGGAAAATATATAATGTTGTATTTAGCATATACATTTAACCCGGGACTTTGTCCGCACAAATTATATACCAGATTTTAAGTCAGATTATAAGCTATCAAACAAAAAAGTTTCATCAAAATCGGTTCAGTAATTTTTGGCGTGATGCTCGTTCAAACAAACAAACACACAAACAAACAAAGAAACAGACAGACAAAAAATCCAATAATTGGTGATATGGAATCAGGGATACCTAAAAACCATATCGTAACTTTTTTTTTGTTAAAATCTTCAATGTACAGAAAAACTTCCTGTTACAGTTTTATAATAGTTTAGATAATTAAACACAATAGTATTAAGCTTTGAAAAAACAATCAATTGGTTAACACTTTCTTTCGTACATCATTCATTACAATCAAATAAAACTTGACGTCCGATGACATAGATCAACGGTGTCATCAAAAGAGTAATCCCTTCTCATAGAAACTCTATTATTAAACAAACTAGAGAATTAATTATTAACGAGATTTCATCGTTCCAGTTAATCAAAAGCGCTTTGATATGAATTCAAAAGCTCATAACGTTCAAAGACAGTGATAGAGCTAGATATAAATAAGCTTTTAAATTCATTCGCATAAATAATATTTTATCAAGCATTTTCACCTGTCTGAAAAACAAATGGCAACGGCTTTTTCTCGGGAGAAAGTTATGTTTCCAATAAAAACGATTTATAAGTGTTGGAGCGATCGGAGACTGGTACAGACTCGTATAAATGAAACAATACAGGCAGACGCTGAATAAAATATTAGCGTTTCACTTTGTTGCTTTAGCTTTGGGGACGGTTTGCATTTGATTTATTACCCCGACGCGACGTAGCACTACTGACTCTTTACGAATGTAGTTGTTATTTTGTCATATAGGTATTAGGGTTGTCATCGTAATGAATGTTTGCATTTACATACATGCGAAAGGATCGCAATTTGGCAACATGTGCTTCAGTTTCGTTTTAGATTTCAAAAGAATAATCTTTTTTTTATTTAATTATCGATTTCCTTGTGGTTACTGTGGTTACTTAGACCGAGATTCAGAGACGTTTTTTGAGCGTGAGCATAAGCTCACAAACATACTTTTCTACCCTACTTAGGATAACCTAAGTATGGTAGAAAAGTATGTATTTTAAGTATTAAATTGTAATTTTAATAATAGTTTTTTCATTCTTTTTTTTTTTTTAATGTTAAGATTTTTAAGTGGCGTCTAGATTTACATAAGATTACAAATAAAATTGTAATGCTGTAAATCTTCCGAATATAAAATAAATAAATAAATAAGACAGGTACGGGACTTCAAACAAAGACTTAAAAAACGTCTCATCAACCTTAGAGTCGTGGTTTTTATAGTCAAAACTACCACAAAGCCAGCCACCTATCACTACGTATTTAAATAACTTTATTCCATCCTGAAACTATAAAAAAACTACGGCCGCAAAGTAAAAAGATTGGTTATTGTTGTTGGTTGGTTACAACCCTACTAGGAATGATTAATATTGCATACGGTTCAGCCTGTTTGAGATCTCTTGAGTAGCGATGATAAATCAAAGAAATGTCAACTAGGCAGATGTTTCCGTGAAGTTCTCGTCAACTATTGTATGGTTGCTGACGGAATTAGTTAAGTGTCAAACATACATTTAAAATTTCAAACTCCGGTCCATATTTGGGGGTGGGCAGAAATTTTGATACAACTACCAGACACCTTTTAGGGATGCAATCAAAAACAAGGTTAACTTTTAGCCTATTTAGATTTCGGAATATTAATATTAGGCATAAATTAAAGACTTACACTAATAAACTAGTGTTTGCTCTATGTTTAAGGGATAGGTAGCCGTTGGAAAGCACAAAAATTACGATTCGAGCTTTAATTAATACCATATGTTCTTCAAAAGCTTTAGCCCTGTGTATTAAAGTATTTCATGCTTATCAGCACTGCTAGCATGCCACCCACGACAAAGCGTGTAAACGAGTAAAACGTCATGCGCGCTCTTTCTGGCATACGTAAAATAATAAAGATGGAGGCTCATCTCGATTTTTTCGTTTTCTCGGGGGTGGCATGCGAGGCCTACGCGAGTCGGTATTCTGTCGTCCACCTTCCGTAGTGGGGGTGAAGTCTGTTGAAGGGCAGGGATTTCTTATTCAGTACGAAGTACTCTAGTATACTCTTTCACATACTGTGACCCAAGCTTACTTCAAACGAAAAGAAACATTGAAAAAGGGCTAGTTATTTCAATCATCATCATCATCATATCAGCCATTAAACGTCTACTGCTGGACATAAGCCTCCCCAAAATGGGGGGATAGGCCATAATCCCATGCTTGGCGGGCGGGTTGGCAATCGCAGTTGGTTCGAATCAATGTGTGTACTCAGAGGATGCTGCTGCCCATCATTCAGTAGATCTCTTAGTCGCCTTTTACGACACCCACCGGAGGAAATAGGATGGTGCTATTCTTAGCCGACATCACACGGACAACGGACGGTTATTTCAATAACGACACGTAATCCCAGATCCGTTTAGTGGCGTAATCTCGCCCATGTAACCTTTATGGCTGTAATTCCTGTGAGCGCATCATCCCGTCTCCCCATAAACTCACAACATGAGATAGACTACGGAAGGTCCACTATATTTGTTTGTATTTTCTACGAAGCACACACACGCAAAAGTAGAGTAAAACAAGCGAATGTTTTTGTAAACAGTGATTTGTCAGCCATTGCCGGCAGTCCACACAGAGAAACCCACATTCATAGTCCTATTTGGGGTGGTCATAAGCTTTTCCACAACTACAATAATTTTTTAACATGGGTATTTTGGTTTCTTGGGAAATCTTTGTGCGAAAGCAACTTTGAAACTATTTTTAACGGAAATCTGGCAAACCACATATACAGAAATTAGTCTCTATTCACTAATTTTTTTTTAAATATGATATAGAAACTAATTTCTATGTCTGTGGATACTGTGTCAGATATCCGTTAAAATATAGATTCAAAATTGCACTCGCACAAAGATTTCTATCATCATCATCATCAGCCTATAAACGTCCCACTGCAGGGCACAGGCCTACCCTCAGGGAGGCTGTATGGGCATTAGTCCACTATACGCGTGCCCAATGCGGATTGGTAGACTTCACATACACATCAGAATTTCTTCTTCAGCGTATGCAGGGTTCCTCACGATGTTTTCCTTTACAGTTTGAGAGCAGTCGGTATTACATACATAAGTAGAAAAACTCATTGGTAGATGGCATGTTGTCCGTGCGGATTCGAACCCGGACCCCCATAATTGGGTTTCCATACCTTTCCGCAACGGGCCACTGACGCTTTTCCCGAGGACGACAAAGATTTATATACAAACCTTAAATTAAACGTAACTTTGAAACTCTCTGAATGATGCAACTATCAGCATGAAACATTGGTATAATTCATGAAACAAATATTAATTAATGAAATTTCGTTTGCTTGGAGCGCGTTCGTGGGAATTCCCCTTTATGCCTTAAGTGCGCTTACTAAAATACAGAAAAACGAACGAGGGATTTTTATCTTCATGAGCCACTCATTCGCGTTCTAGTATGACCCATAATTTGTGCGTGCATCTCTGTTTACGTTTTAATTTAGTAAACCTCCTGCGCTCTGTATATTTCAGTCATAGACTCAGAAGTGCCGCAGTAATGTTAATTGGCATACCTTAACGGTGTTTGCGAAAGGCACTCCGTTTAACGAGGCACACCGTATATTTCATTCCATACGACAAAGTCCCCTGAATCAAGCCATTTTAGGCTTTCTGCTACAGGCTGAAGATATTTTGTAGCGAGGCTTTAGATGAGATACGGTACGGTCGGTGATGGGCCAACGTTAATTCAGTCTTTTCTCTCACGTTTCATTTGGTAGCAGTTAGAATCTACAGTAGGTACTAAAGCGGTTTAGGTCTAGTAAAAATAATAATTTAGTTAAAAGGTTTCTGTGGTGTAAAGCGGCGGTCTAGGCCTAGATTATTGTTACTCAATCACTACACCGCACCTGGGTTTTATCAAAACAGCAGTACTAGATAAAATTCCTCTATTTATATTCTCTGTTTAGAGACTTATTTCACAAGAGATTTTTAAGCGTAGGCAATGTTGCTATTACACCGCCACGCAGCAAAGTTGCAACTGAATCGCCGCGATTTTTAGATACAGGCGAAGACTGAGTATTATCGCTGCTGTATCGCCGCGAAACTGATTGATTACGGAAATATCGCGGCGAAAGCGCAGCGATATTGCAGCGATATCGTTGCGCTAACGCCTATATACGTTCCAAAATTCCTTGTATAGCGACTAACCAACTTAAGCGCCAATACATTTGTCAAGCTGGCAATTACAGCAAATAGTTTTTACTATTGTGGACTGCAAACAAAGAAATACATACCTACACCACACTGGGTGTATGTGCAAGTGTGTCAAAAAAGGTATTCGTAGTATTCTGCAGAGTTTTTTTATTCGTAAGTTACCTACTTTACGTATAACCTTTCCGTTTTTTGTAGCTCAAAAGAAAAGAAAGAATTTACATGGAAATGCACTTAAACAATAAAGTGTTCGATATTTAAGGTGACGAAAGACTGTTTGGGTAGGTAAGGTATAGAAGTTTGTCCATTAAATTTCCTCGGGGGTAATATACGGCCGACCGTTGCAAGATAGTAAAAATTTATATGCACGACATGTTTACGAGTACATCCTTCGACTTCTGTAAAGTTTCATGAAATAGTTTTCTAAACAAACATTAATATTTTTTTTATAGTTTTTAGGGTTCCGTACCCAAAGGGTGCGGGACCCTATTACTAAGCCTATTCTGTCCATTCGTCGGTCCAATTTTGTTTGTAAATGTGGTGGTACGTTACGGAACCTTCAATGCGAGAGTCCGACTTGGACCTGGCCGGTTTTTTTTATTATTTTTTTTTATAACTCTTGTTCTCTCTATCTCTCTTAATTCTTTTCGTTTCGATACCGTGGTTCTCCATGCGATCATTTATTAGAAGCCGTAGTTTCCGTATCAGTGTGAGTAAAGTTTTCTTATACCCTTCAAATCAGTTCCACCTTGTTTTTCAGTTTGACCGTCTGATCATCCCCTTAAAAAAGTATAAGTAGTGTGACCCTATATAATAATTCAATCTATACGACCACCCCTAAAATATTAATATGGAAAAAATGATCCAGTACTTACTCTTGAAAATGTAGTATTAAAATAATGTAGCACCTATGTCATGAAATCTGAATTTACATTTAATACCACAAAAAATAACGACTGGTTTCAGTCAGACAAGTTTAATCTATTTTTTTATTACGCATTAAATTTACTGTCTAGACTATGTTTTAAAATCTAAATTATGCTTTTGGTCTGGATAAAAATCTATTCAAAAATTTGAATGAAATAACATGCTTAATTTTTTAAAAGGGACGAATTTTTATAAACCCGAATAAAAATTCAGCAACTGTAAAGTTCTTGCTTGACACCATCTGCGCAAGCATTAATTAAATCAACACTTGTCTTCTAGAATTTAAATGAATCGCGTTTTAATTATATTTTATTTCAAATAATACACGGGGTAATATGGTAATAAATATTTAGGGGTGGTTTAGACCATATGGTAGCTTGAGAAATTTATAAACTGAGAAATTGTACCAACTGCTCGTAATTCGCGTAGATAGCGTCGGTAGCAAGTTGCGGAGAGGGTTCAGGCTGTGGTTCAGGTTCCAATCCGCACGGATGATATGCCATGTACTAATGAGTTTTTTAAACATAAAAACGAAATACTGACTGCTCTCAAACGGTGAAGGAAAATATCATACGCTGAAGAAGAAATTTTGATACGTATGTTAAGTCTACCAATCCGCATTGGGCACTCATGGTGAACTAATGCCGCCCAAATACCCTCCATGAAGATAGGCCTGTGCCCTGCAGTGGGACGTATATAGGCTGATGATGATGATGATTAGGTCATCAAACTAAATAACTTTCACTGTGGAGAAAGAATTTTTTTAAATCAGTTTCTTTTGAATCGAAAACTGCAATTTTCTATGAAACATGAGATTTTCTTAATTTTTTCTTGATGTTGGTTCCAAAGTAATTAGGTAATAGCATATTTTGTAGGTACAAGTTACTAGGGTGTTTTGTATTGTTACGACCTGTATAGAATAAAACACACAATGAATTGTCATCTCTATGCACAAAGGAATAAGACGTTTGTAAAGACAGAAGTAAAGGAACAAAGAGTATTTCCCCAACACAAAAACACGATAGAATACTTGCGGCGACAATCGATTTGTACGATAAATGGCGTGACTATTGCCTCGCCGTCTGTCTGTTGGCTCCCATATAGGGTGACCATACGTCTGAATCTGTTCGGTCAAGTCCTATTCACTGTTAGCCTTATTTCCCTCGGACATGTAGAAATTAAAATGAATTATAGCATAGCATATTATGCTCCGTGTGGTGTCGGCTAAGAATAGCACCATTTCTTTTCCTCCCGTGGGTGTCGTAAAAGGCGACTAAGGGATCTACTGAAGGATGGGCAGCAACATCCTCTGAGTACACACATTGATTCGATCCAACTGCGATCGCCAACCCTGCCAAGCGTGGCGATTATGACAAATCCCTCCATTTCGGGGGAGGCTTATGACCAGCAGTGGACGTTTAATGGTTGATATGTTGATGATGATGATGTTATGCTCACGACTATATTCCTCGAGGAGATATTCTGAAAACTCAGAAAATAAACGTTTTACTAGTGGTACCGAAACTCGAAATGAAATGAAATGATTTACTAGAACCTAAAATAAGATAAGACGTAAAAACTATGGCGTACATATGATGGGTAAATTAAATAACATATATAATATCTCAGCAATACTGAATATACATAAATCACCTCAAAAAAAGAACGAAAAGTTACTTTTATGATAAAATGTTTTTCAATTTCTTTTCTCGGTAAATCAAACTCTTGTTAGAACTTCGTTTTTGTGTAACACTAAACTTCTTCTATTTCATCCTACAACAAATACCGTAACATGAAAACTTTATCTTTTATTCTATTATATTATTGGGATGTCATCAGGATTTGGATCGATGGTATTAGACGGATGTGGGGTTTTCGTCTGTCGCACCCTGGGCAGTAGCGTCGATACTAGAATTGCTGATTTGCTAATCTTTACACTATATCATAAGTGATTGTCATACAATATCACTCAAGCTAGCACATGCTGACACGAAAGAAGTAGAATGTGGCTTTGATAACTAATTACCCGCATTATCAAAGGGAAGTAGGAATATGGTAACCCTACATACCAACATCTACTATTTAGTTGTCACGTAAAATACCTATTTCTATACAGAAAGGATCGCAATTCTCGATTGAATATGTATTGGACACTTTTCGATGTTTACCACTCAATATATTGCTGCGTTTTGAATGTTATAGCCGTCATTTCTTTGCAGCTTCTTTGAGATGTAAAGGAGTCAAAGCATTGCGATCTACGAACACGATTTCAGCTCGAGATATTTTTAATAAATAAAAATTTTATTTCATAACTTAACGCATATCCTGAATACCGTTTTTAGGATGTCAAATAATAGTATCATAGACTAATTTAATAATCAATGTATGATAAAGCTCGCTGATGACAACCAATAAAGATAAATAAATTAAAGTTAATAAACTAGACTATTTTCTGAATATTTTTATTTATTTTTAATGTACCTACTTACCTACCTTTATTTATTTATAATTATAATAAAAGTTGTAATAAACTATAAAAAAATATAAATTTTAATGCTGTTCGTGGGTAAGCGCATCACTTGAGAACAGCGTTGGACCGACTGGGCGATATCTTTTTATTAATAAAAAGGTGTTCGTTTTATACCAAATGAGCTTTTGAACCGCGACTTCGTCCACGTGGATTACCCCTTTAGAGGTCAATTTTTTTTAAATCCTTTCTTAGTGCGCCCCTACGTCCTCTGCAGAATATAATTTTCCAAGTTTCATCTTTAGTAGTTTAGGCTGTGCGTTTTCTGTCAGTCAGTCAGTCAGTCACGGAACTCTTTTATAAGTATAGATAAGGTAGACAAGAAAACTTCTGTTATAGTATTTGATACCCGACGACCCAGTTGGTGTAATGGTTACCACGCCGGACTCCCAAACCAGGGTTCGAATCCCGGTTCGGACATGGATGTTATGTTTGTGCCGTTGTTGTATGGTTTCCATAATAAATAGCCTATTAGTGCTTGTTTGGGACCATTACAATGTTTGTGCCTGTGAGCGTTATATTCGAAATTCTACCTTCGAAATTTTACCTTCCTACCTACTAAATGTTTCTAGAAAGTTGCTTTGTTTTGTTATATTGTAAAATCTCTTCGTTATTACTTTTTTGAAAAGGCTCATTTATTTTATATAACTGCTTAAATCTTATAGTTAACCCTAGTTACATTGCATGCTGTGTTTGCCTGTAATTAGTTATACATCTTAGCCTAAGATCACTGTGTAATGTACTTAAACTTGTGTCAGATGTAATAGCTGTAGGCTGACCTAATAAATAAATAAATATTTATATATTTATTTATATTATACAACTTTATGAAAACTGCAGAAATGCCAAGACCGTGTTGTTCACCTCTTTATTTTAATCGTAGTATATACCTACTGGTAAGAGTTAGAGGATCCAATTACAGGACAAAGGCTTCTTCTTACAATATTAAGAATAAGATGCAGTGGACCACAGCACTATGGCACCGCACGCTACATTATATTTCTAGTCTATTTTATTTATTTTTATTTTCTTTATTGATTTCTCAACAGTTGTTACCCTAATACAATACAACAATATATATTTTGAGAAACATTTAAGCTAAATGTACTAATTATAGGGAAATACAGCATGCACTGAAACAAACATATTAACAAGTTTACTTAGATTAATGGTTTTTCTTTGAACAAGGTCAGCTTTGGAGAGGCAATAAAGCTTTGGTGCAACACCCCAGGCATGGGCCACTCCAAAGCACTTATCAAAGGCTACAATCGCAAACTTGCGAACGGTCTCCTTGCCCTCAGCAAAGATCAAATTTGTACAGTAGCAAGGTCACTCACAGGCCACTGCAAATTAAATAAGCACATGCACACACTGAAACTAAGTGACACCACCGGCTGCAGATTCTGCAAGGAGGAAATGGAGACTCCTCTGCACCTCCTATGTGACTGTGGCCCCCTGATGTACAAACGTAGTACTCATCTAGGTAGGCAGGTTCTGTCACCAGATGAGATACAAATTATCCCTATCAAGAATCTACTGCGTTTTCTGGCCGCAGTGGAGATTGGTAAGGAACTTTAATTAGGACCAGCGATGGTCTACGTGGCACAGGCTCAGCAAGCCTGTCAAGGCCCAAACCCCCCCCCCCCCCCCTAATAGATTAATGGTACATTTACTTACTATTAATTAAATTACATACACAGTACAACTGTTCCGATCCCAAAAGTTTATTTTAAAGTTTAATTGAAGTTTAATTTATCCTAAAATGTCAGCTATTATAAAATCAGTCTATTATAAAACTGTAACAGAAGTGTGTCTGTAGATTGAAGAAATTTACAAAAAAGGTTACGATATAGTATTTAGCTATCCCTGATTCCAAATAACCGATTTTTGGATTTTCTGCATGTCTGTTTGTTTGTTCGAGCATCACGCAAAAACTATTGGACTGATTTTGATGAAACTTGTTTGTGTTTGAAAGCTTATAATTTGTCTTAAATACTGTTATATGTATTGACAGAAACCACTGCGGACGAAGTCACTGGCAAACATTAGTAGATTATAAAACTTTACAGCAGAAAATCCACTCTGGTCTGAAAATACCTTAAAAAAACATGTGTAAGAGATCTCATTTCTCAACTCCAAAGTATATTATGTATGTAGATTGTGGAAACATGTAAATATCGTAGACTTTAGCAAAGTAACGGCGAACAACTCGACGACGGGTACAAATGTACACATGAACATCCCAAAAAGTAGGAAATGAGATATGCATAAAAGATAAGAACAGATAAATACGAGGAGAGAAACATATGGACTGCCCCTGTTATGGCCGAAAACATTTTATTGGGTACGGCTTGCGAATTCGTACCCTTTTTTATGTATCCGCATAAATTTATCAGATTAAACTGGGAAAATATTATCTCAGCCTCCCATTACCTCGTATTCGAGAAAGTTTAGTGTTATTTAAGTAGCAATAAAACAGTATCCCTACGGGAGTATACTGGGAATATTACACGTGTTTAGAGAACCATTAAACAAGACCGAACCGACCGCACCACAATAGCACAGTCATTTTACGGAGTTTTGGTAGGCGAGGCAGGGAGTAATTTTAATTGGAGTTTTAAACTGCAACCGGCACCATTTAGTGACAAAAAGACTATCTTAAAACATATTAAAATAAAATCGCTACGCAACATAGAAATCTAAATTGTGTTTCCCAGAATGCTTTTTAATTAATAATATTAATACCAATGCACTCGTTTGACTTAGATTTAACGATGTAAATAATTTTTTAGCAATAAAATAGGCATTGAAATTGAAAATATGAGGTATTTATAAGAAAATACAAATGGATTTTTCAAAACCTTCTAAGTAGCCAAAAATATTTACACCATGTTTGAAGTATGTAATAATGGTAAAGCCAAAAAGCAAAAAAGCAGTAATATGTGAAAAAAAATTTACCAGTTTTTTAGAACGAGATAATACCTAAATTTTAAAATTGGAACTGTTGCTGGTTCATTTCTAGGCTTAAATTGGGTCCTCAATATTATACAGAAAAAAATATCAATTATTAATAAGTCCCGGCTCAAACCGTAAAATGACTGGGCTACAAACAGAATCTATCAAACGGGAATGTAAACGCTAGTTAATAAGCTCTCGAGATAGACTAAATGAAGATGGAGCGGTAAACTTTCTGCTATCACTCGAGTGTACGTACAAAATTAACGCTACAGTAATTTGGCAGGAGCGTCGCAGTACCATAGAAAAGAGATATACAGTAAAGCTACTTCATGCAAGCGGTCGAATCCGCGCACGCATACAGGTGCCCGACTGCGCTAAGTTAAAACATCGAAGTTCTATTATTATCCAATTTCAGTTCTAATCACATTGCAATCCAATTACTATTCAACTGCGCTGAATTCCGCATCGCGCTAAACTCTATGCAACTGCTCGTCAAAACGGCTCTAACGGCTGTACCGCGATTAGCGCAATACCAAATGTGTCAAAAGTTATGGTTCGTACGTAGTCCCATAACGGTTCAATCACCAAATATTTACCGCGATTGCAGCCCAGATGAGCTCCACGTATACTACACACGGCGACACATCAAGCTATACAGGGTGTAAGGAAAAGCATCATTAATTGAAACCACTCAACTCTTACCATCAAACTGAACAACTTTGACTATAGGAACAAACCAGTCAGAACAAAAAAAAAACAGGTGTCTCATACATTTGAATCGTGTAGGTATTGCAGTTGAAGCAGCTGATTTTTTTGCTGTTTTTTTTGCTCTGACCGGTTTACTCCAATAGTCAAAGGTCAAAGTTGTTCAGTTTGATGGTTAGAGTATGTGGTTTATAGGTTAATGATACTTTTCCTTACACCCTGTATAAAATCAACACAAGCTGGCTACGTGTTGGGTGAATAAAGTATAACGTCACAGGGCCAGCTTATTTTGGTTTTGTACAGATTGATGTGTTGTCGCGCCGTGCTTACACTGCCCGCTATCAGTACGTTAGGCGAAGCGCCCTAGTATGATTTCTCTTCTCATGGGCGACGCGCCTTCGCTGCATAGAAAATTACCCCTTACTGATCTTTTCAGTCGTGCTTGCAGACGTAGAAGTAGAGAATTCATTCTAGAGGGTCTGAAGTACCTTAGCGGGTCGTGTACTTGTCTATTTGCGTGGCGTCGATTCGAGCGCTTGCATGAAGTTGCTCTACTGTATACCTCTTTTCTGTAGTAGCGTTTGAAAGCTGCCCCGACTTAATTGCTGGCTATAAAATTTTTGTTTGTGTCCAAAATCGTTGGAAGGCAAATGAGCAGTGCATTCTTGCTACGTCACAAAGCGTTCTTTTCATCTCGGCCAAGTGCTTCGAGTTTTATTTACCCTTAGGGTTTTGTTTCGACGTTGGCGTTTCGCAAAGTCGTTAATCCGAGCGGTAAGTCGTTTTAATGAGTTCAGTTCTGGGAGAAACTTTTTTTAATAACTTAAGTTTCGCATGTGAAGTAATTGGGGACGTGCATTATGAATCTACATTCAGTGACTCAGATCGAATTTAGCAGCATATTGCAAAAATGATTGCATCAGATACTCAGATTAATTATTATACTACGTAAAGTATAAGGACACGTCAGTGAACATTTCACGTTGAACGTGTCAGTGTCAGTCATTGATTGAGCTACAGTATGGCCAAAGTATAAAAAAGAGTATCTATTACTACTCATACAGTACGGACACTCCCTGCCGCCAACTTTTTTCCTCACCCCCTCTATTGTCCTCCAGTTACCTCGGCAGTTACCCAAGAACAAGACTTAAGGTGGTTGCAGAGGGGTCAATTTTATAAAAAACTTTGACGCACAATACGCGTAGACTTTATTAATATAAGTAACTTTGTATATATGGAAAAATAGTTTAGAAAATCTAGATGCCGCGTCACAAATAACATTTGCAATTTATGAAATAATTACGAAGATATAAAGCTTTGAAATTTATCATACAAAATTTTAAAAGCTTTATATCTTCGTAATTATATTATAAATTGCAAATGTTATTTGTGACGCGGCAACTAGATTTTCGAAACAATTTTTCCATATATAAAATATTAGTTTTATTAATTCCGTCTTCTTTGGTTTCGCATGTGCTGACGTCATCTTGTCAATTTCTGTTTTGTTAGTAGTGTCCGGGGTGTGGTATGGCTACAGTACATTGATGATGATGCTTCATGGCCGTGTTCAACCACAGTTACTGATTATGACTGTAGAGAGCTTCATTCGTGTGCTCTTAGATGGCTGATGTATCTTGGCTTTAAAAATGCGTCCGCACTGGCTACACGTCATGGCATTAAAGTAATTGTTATGTGTATGTGTTAATCAAAGATGTTCTCTCTTTCCCTGACCCCCTGAATTGGGTTTGTACGAAACTGCTACGATCGAATTTGTAGGATAAAAATAAAAAAATAAAAAGGTATTTATTTTCATCTCACATATAAGGTCTAACAAAATTAGGTGAAACTATTTTAAGGGGATGATCAGACCACCAAACTGAACAACTTTCTCTATGGGACCAATATTGAAATCGCGAAAAAAAAAATCTGCTGTCCCATACATTTAGGTCGAGTAGGTTTGTATGGAACAGCTGATTTTTTTTTCGCGATTTTGATATTTGTCCCGTAGAGAAAGTTGTTCAGTTTGATGGTCTGATCACCCCTTTAAAATAGTTTCACCTAATTGACCTTATATAGGGACAATGAAACAGTATTATTGTTAAAAATTATGCTAAGCTTAGTACTATATGTGAGAGACCGGTGCACGCGGTAGATTTACAGATAACACCTGCAGATCTGGGTAACGAGTCACCGGGCTCCCACCCCCGTCTGGAGTCCACACATTTTAGATTAAATAAACTTATAATTATGTAGACATGAAAATAGCAGTAGGAAACTAATGTAAGACATCTTTAATCACTGAGCTCCTAACACTAACTCAAGAATAAAGTAAGTAAGTCCAACTTACCACTTCCTTGCTTACCTAATCGAGAAGTACTTACTTTCTTACTTGCCGCCCAGCGTCCACACGTAGTTTTTACTTACTTACTTATGGATGTGTAAATCGGCCATAATTGGTAGCCACACGATGTAGAAATTAAATTATAATACAGCGTGTAATAGTGATTTAGAATTTTAAACCATCAAGCTAAACAGCTTTTATTATGAGAGAAAATGAAAAACGCGACCAAAGAACCACTGTTTGTTCAGTTTTATAGTCGGCAGCACCACCCAAAGTAACGTAATTAAATTTACATCCTGTATAATATATTAACAATTTATGAAGGATTAGTCAGTCGCCTCTCACGACACCCATCTGGATTGGTGCTATTCTACCACACTGCTATAAATAATAAAGTAACAATGCTGGGGTGATAATCATTAGCTTACCAATTAGTAGAAACTTGAAACAAATTACTACGAAGTGTTTTGTTGTTAATGCCTCCAATAAAATAGGTGTCAAAAACACGCGAGAAATACATTGAATATTTTATTACTTCCTTTGCACGAAGTGTGTTAATATTTTTGAGGCTGAATTATAATGATTTTACTTTGTCAATGTTTTGAGGTCTAACTTAGGTCTAAATTATTCTTTCACTATAATTTTGAAAGCTGTCATTTCCATTAATTGGAGTTGAAAATTGAAAATTGTTTAACCAAATTATGGAATGGGCCGTGGACCAAAGCCGTAAGCTCTGGTCGGATACACCAGGACTGAGGCATGCGAAAGAACTTGTGACCGGCTTTTCAAACAGACATACCTCGGATGCCATCAATTCAAACCGCAACGACTTAAGGCTCTTAGTACGAGCCTTAGCAGGACACTGCAAGCTAAACAAACACCTACACAGATTGGGGCTTGTAGATTCACCCACTTGCAGATTCTGCTGTGAAGCAGAGGAAACGCCCATACACCTCCTCTGCGAATGCGAAGTGCTCATTCACAGCAGAAGTCGCCATCTAGGTGGATACATAATAACACCTACTGACATTAGGGACCTCCCCTCCAAAAGCATAACACGGTTCATGAAGTCCGTGGGCCTAGGAAATGACCTTTAGGTCTAGGGTGACAGCTACAATAGATCTATCCAGGTCGCAGTAGCTTTTGGTCATCGACCAAGCCCTTATAACCAAATAATAATAAACCAAATTATAAAGTAGGTTACTTTATAATTTGGTTAAATAATTTTCAATATTTCCTCTCGACGGATAAAACAGCAGATAAAACCCTAGAGCCATATTTAATAGTCGCCGCCGTGTAAAATTGACAAGCAACCCGCCTCTCGCAACTACGAGGCAGCGACCTACTTTGTTAGGCGAAGATATCGTGAACCTGTCAAAAACAGGCATGATTACGGATACGTAAGCCTTTCGATTTCGGAACTTCAATTACAACTGTGCTTTCTTTTGTTCCAGATAAAGTGAACTTCACATTCCAGAACCATGGAGCTGCCTTCAGACCTTCAAACGGAACAATCGAATCACACGCTCCGAATACAAACCGACACCTACTTGTACAGTTGAACAAACTCCAAAAATGGTTAAGTAGTATTAATATAGACTGTTTAAAAGTAATAAAAATGAGCTTATAAGTTAAGTGGATGTCCGGAGAAAGGATGCCTTACTACGGGTATCGAGAAGGGGGCGATTTGGACTCGAGTAGGGGCTGTTCGGGGTCCGAGGGGGGCGAATCGGACTCCGAAGGGGGGCTGAGCACGGAGAGCTCGGCGGGCCAGGGCCTGCCGTTCCCCGGGTTCACCCCCGTGGCCCTCCGCTATTTCACACAAGAAACAAGACCCAGGAGTTGGTGCCTCAAGCTCATCACCAATCCATATCCTTTTTTATATCTTTAATCTGTTATATTTGTGAATCTTTTGCTTTTAGCATATTATCTGTGATGACATCAAACTGAACAACATTCTCGCAAAATTGCGAATAAAATAGCGGTTCCATTCAAAATGAGCTCTTCCGTATTAAGCTGCAATGCCTTCTTTACTCAAACGTAAGGAACTGCGAACTGCTGATTTTATTTTCGTTCTGACAGGTTTGCTCCCATACTAGTCAGTTTGATGGGTAGTGTATGTGGTTTTAAGGTTAATGATACTTCTCTTTACACCCTGTATAAAAGCAAGCAACAAAAATACAGATATGTACCTAGTAGAGTAGAATTTTCTAAAGTCTTGGCATCGAAAGCGTCAATACAATTTAATTGTTTGACAAATTTGTTAATCTATACTATTATAAAACTGTAACAGGAAGTTTGTCTGTACATTGAAGATATTAACAAAAAAAATTTACGATATGGTTTTTAGGTGTCCCTGATTCCATTTCACTAATTTTTTTATTTTTTGTCTGTTTGTTTGTTTCTGTGTTTGTTTGTTTGAACGAGTATCACGCAAAAACTACTGAACCGATTTTGATGCAACTTTTTTTGTTTGATAGCTTATGTTCTGACTTAAAATTTGGTATATAATTTGTGCGGACGAAGTCGAGGGTTAACGCTCGTACCATCTAAAGCTAAATCAACCCAAAACCCCATTAGAGCATTAGGGATATTAATCAATTAATAGTTTAATAAGCTACTACAGTTAATTGGTTACAAAACACATTTAGTGGCTTTACTATCTTAATGTTGACGAACGTATCAAAGTGAAAACCACGTTCCCAAAAGTGGATTATTTGACAAATCCCCTTAAGGCGGTTGCAGAGGGGTCAATTTTATACAAAACTTTGACGCACAATACGCGTAGACGGTATTAATATAAGTAACTTTGTATATATGTAAAAATAGTTTAGAAAATCTAGATGCCGCGTAACAAATAACATTTGCAATTTATAAAATAATTACGAAGATATAAAGCTTTGAAATTTTTCATACAAACTTTTAAAAGCTTTATATCTTCGTAATTATATTATAAATTGCAAATGTTATTTGTTACGCGGCAACTAGATTTTCTAAACTATTTTACCATATATAAAATATTACTTTCATTAATTCCGTCTACGCGTATTGTGCGTCAAACTTTTGTATGGACTGAAACCACCTTAACATTAACATATATTTACTACCTTTGTCTATAATATCAATTATAATTTTATTAAAGAAAAATAAAGGAAGGTAAGTATTTAAATTAAAAAGAAATTAAAAATATTGAAAAAATAAAACTAACTTAACCTAAAATATGGTGCAGGTTTGGACCGCGCGGGAGGGTAGCCAAGATGCTGGCAGCGTTTCCTCGCTGAACGGCTAAACTGATCCGTTGAGCGAGGAAAGCGCCAGCCCTTGGATCCCCGGTCTAGTCTACCAGGCGCTTTGCCAGATCTTTAAAAAGCACCTGGGCGCCGGGACCCTATGGGCCAAGGGTTTCGACACCGAATGCTATGAATTTGTATTGGGTGCCGATACCCTTTTATTTACCCTCTTTTGCCTTTTCGGCAGATTCCGCCGCCGAGCCAACTCTTTTGCCAATATTATTACGAAAGTCATTATTTTCGACTCCACCCAAAACTACGTAATAATATTTACTACCTATTCATTCTAAAATAGATATTTATTTTTATTTATTTATTATTTCTGAATCTTACATCTAAGTTTACAATTTTTTATATCGCCAAACTGCTGAGCAGTTTGTAGGCGTTGCTCTCGTTAATCACATTTTTACTGCATGCATTCACATCTCGTGGATTCCCGAATGTTACAACCTTTTGGAACTTTTATACCCGTAATTACGACCATAATACTCAAAAAAGCGACCTCTCTAGATGTGACCATGGATCATTGGTTTCTAAAGTTGACTGGACTGCGACCAACCTAACAAAAACTTCCAAATTCGGGACTCACCTCTTGGTTGTCATGAATAACAAAGGGGCATAACTATATGAATGAAGGACTGTTTAAATAAGAAAAAAAAGAAACTTCAGTTCGAATCGAAAATTGTAATTCTTAGGTACTTCAATACAAGGAAATTTGTTACCTTTTTTTGTCATTATGGTTTTAGCATCAACTTCAATTTTAGTTATTTATCCTACCGTCCTATTTATTTTGGCCCGGTCGGTAGATCCGTCATCACTTTTTTCAGGGCCCGGTTAGATAATTGTAATGCTTTATCTTATCCCACATATTATAACAGTTACATAGGAAGTTCAACTCACCAGGTGCTTAGTACATGAAATTCTTGTCGTAAAGTTGAGACAAAACCGTGCTATAGGTTAAACTTCGAAGCCAACGTTTAATCGATACCCATAGACTCAAGCTACCACCAGAGCAGATCAGAACGAGCAAGCGAATTGGCGAAGGAAAAATTTACTTGTAGAAACGCTTCGTAGGAAAACGAATGCTTAAAGAGAAATAAAAGGTTGTTTATAAATTGTTTGCCAATAGAGCTGTGTCTGCTATTTCGCCGAACGATAATTTTTCTTAAATGTCCATTTTGGATCCCAATATCTCCCGTGGCCCTATTATATACATGTATGATCCACTTTTCCCACGACTTTCTCCGCGTTCAATCTATATATCTCGTCCCGTTTAGTCCTGAGATAATACCCGGGCAAAAAGTACCTCAGTTTTTAAACTAAACCATAAGTTTTAGAATAGTGACAATCGCATCAAAATTGTGATGCTAGTACAAGCAGACACAAATTGTATTCTATCCTATTTTTGTTTTAATTTCTTTTTATGCGATGTTAATCTTGTATATTTTTATTTATTAATAAATAATAAATATCCCAAGTATTTTTTTAGAATATCGTTTACACTTTTAGACTAAGTTCTTTTACAATTTTATAGATGCCTACCAAAAAAATTCATACTAATGTCTTGATACATTTTATGATCCTAACCGTCAGGAATCTGTTTTATAGCATCGAAACAAAAATAAGATAGGCACAAAACTTTTCCTATGATCTAATACAAACGAGCTGTTTATAGCTTTATGAACGATCGAAGTAAAGAATTTTATGAAATGTTTACGTTCGGATGACAAAACTCCGCCAAACAGCTTCCGAGAAAAGTTTAGACAAGTGTCTATCAATTGAACACATTGAACATTATAATGTTTACGCATATTTTCTTAAATACATCATCACTCTCATTACTTATGTGATACAAGTTAAGTTTGGATGTCATCAAACGTACCTATTTATTTGATTTTCTATCAAGGTTTTCATTCTAAAACGTAAGCTGATGATCGACTATTATGTATACCTCATCAATACAAGATAAATATTATATTACATTTTAAAAAAGAAACAAAAATAGACAATAATATTGCGTAGGTAGTCAAGGTACGAAAGCTGGCTAATTTTATTTTTGTTATAATTTTCATTGAATGTACTTTACTTACTGAGCGCTATATAGCGTCCTTCTTAATATGCTGACACTTTTTTAAGGGAATGATCAGACCATCAAACTGAACAACTTTCTCTATGGCACCAACATAGAAATCGCAAAAAAAAAATCAGCTGTCCCATACAAAACGGCAAACCTACTCAGGGACAGCTGATTTCTTTTTTGCAATATCCCATAGAGAAAGTTGTTCAGTTTGATGGTCTGATCATCCCCTTAAAAAAGCGTCAGCATATTAAGAAATGTATGTATTATTAGTATATTTTTTTTTTACTCCAGTATTTTAAAAGTTAGACGGGAAGAGAGGGGGTTTCTTCTGTTTTTACCTTTGAGCGCATATAGGTATATCGAGATACAAGCATTGTTACGACTTTGTAGTTACAATCTAACGACACCTTACTCTACACTCTACTCGATTGAGTAGAAAAAACTTATATATTCCAACCCCCTTTTTGTTGCATACAGTCGAAAAATTAGCTTCCTCTTGCTTTTTATGCAGGCATATAATGCTCACGACTATATTCCCCAAGGTAGTCAGATATGTTCTGAAAACTCAGAACATCCACGTTTTAATTTCACTACCTATACCTATAGTAGTACTGTACTTGTTTCTTATCTTGTTACATCTCAATTATTATAATATCAGTTTTTTTTGTACTATTATATGCCTTCATGCAAAATTTCGATTCAATAGATTGAAAAATGTAGGAGTCATTAATGGATAGACAGACAGAATGGACGAAAGTATAAGGGTTCCTTCTTTGACTACGAAACCCTAAAAGCATGACCTTACGCTATTCTATATCGTAACGTATTAATAATTGATCCGGTTCACATCAAAGCAGTTGCCGTGTCTACCGACACGTAAGTCTGTGCGGGTCACCTGTGCACATGTAAATTTATTTATAAGGGCTAGCATGATCAATCCAGATCTTAGAGCTTGCAAACAGGAGGCGGAATAGCGCTAACTGTCCGTACTTACTACTTACGTACTTAGTTTTCTGACGATTTTTAATTAAATGTAAAATGGGCATTATCATCATCATCATCATCAGCCTATAAACGTCCCACTGCAGGGCACAGGCCTACCCTCAAGGTGTATGGGCATTAGTCCACCACGCGTGCCCAATGCGGATTGGTAGACTTCACATTCACATCAGAATTTCTTCTTCAGTGTATGCAGGTTTCCTCACGATGTTTTCCTTCACCGTTTGAGAGCAGTCGGTATTACGTACATAAGTTAGAAAAACTCATTGGTACATGGCATGTTGTCCGTGCGGATTCGAACCCGGACCCCCATAATTGGGTGGCCACCGATGATCTATAAATGATGGGCATTATATTTGAGTTAAAAAAGTTAATTGTACATCATAGATTTTTAGAGTAGGCATTACAGTTTTGTATTGAATAATATTTTTTTTTTTGCGATTTCATGTTTGCGTACATAGTAAAAAATTGTTCAGTGAGATGCGTAGAGTCGTAGTTAGACTTCAATTTCACCCTGTAATAATACACGGATAAAGATAGTTTAGGTAAGTCTTATAAACCTGCAGAGAGGCACACGGGGCGCGCCATCGAGTTATGCTACCATCTCCCATTTAAAAGCTCTAAGGTCTTTTGTTAAATTTAAGGAAATTCCACAATTTATCGAACAACATAAGACCAGAAACTAAAAGATCGAATTCTCACAAATGCTGTGCCAATATCTGGAAAACGTAAAAATTCGCACTATGAAAACCATTTTGAACCATAGACTAAAATACACCTGTATACGTGCGTGACACACAAGAATTCTATCATAATAATATCGTCATCGTATCGAATGCCATAATTTTTAATTTCTATTCGAGGATTTCGAGGAAACCTTTTCCTCTACTATTTTAACACGTTCCGGGACAGTGACCGCCTATAGCCGTGATAACAATAAAAGTTCTATTGTGTCTCGTTCACTGTCCCGGAACGTGTTAAGACTAGTACAAAATATGTTATAGTAAAAATCAATCACAGAAATCCTGGATTCCAAAAATTGTAAATGCAATTTTGTACCCCACATTATTTAATTATATGTTCCGGAACAAATGAAGATTTCCATCAAATTGAATGGGGTCTTAAATCGGCTTACACAAATTAACGTTTGAGGGTTCATCGAAACCTTAATACTTTACCACAAGCTTACTGTCAATTTGTCAGTGAGCTTCAATTCGTATGAAATTAAGTAGAAGACCCAAGCAGCAAAACAGATCATGATTAAATCAATTGTCTTAAATATACCTTAACTTCAACCTTAACCGAGGCAAGCTTTGCTGAAGTCTGTATTAATAAATTCAAGTTGTCTTAGCTTTCAGAAATATGGAAATACTTAAGGACTATTTAAAGTTGATTTAGGATAACAAAATCCATGTGGTATTAACATAGCCTTAAGTATGTCCACGTGAAATGAAAACTTAATTGTGTTTTCACTTTAAGTGCCGACGAAATAATGCATTATAAAATATTAAAAACTAGCAGAGCCATATTGTTTATCACTCATCATAGAATATTAAGTTGGAAAATGTTACCACAATAATGTAACTAAATTGTATCTAAGTAAAGAAAGTATTATGATAGGCCCTAATATGACTCGCAAAACCGAACTTTGTTTTAAAAATTCGGTCAAATGAAGAGCAGTAGAGTTGCCCGGAGGCATTTAGTAGTGTAGTACGTAATATTTTATTTAGTTATTTAATCTTATTTATACCTTAATATAATTTTGTTGCCGAAATCACCATAGCCGAACACGGTTAGGAGGACTATATATATAAAGAAAGTATAGTATGAAGTAAAGTTTTATAAACCTTGATTAATTATTTACAGTTATTTTATGAAATTTCAAACCTAGTATTGTAGATATCGTACAAACCAAAATTTATTGTCTTTAGTTTATCTACAAGAAAACTTAAAGTCAAAAACTTCCCTTAAATCTTACTGAAGTTTATATTAGTTTATCTGTAAAGTAGTATGAAGTCTATCTATTCTTCAGTACTCCATATTCCCACTTTTGCCTAACTCTGCTTTCTAGTGTATCTACAAGATATCTTGAGGGACTTCTTCTTCTTATCGTGTGGGCAGAGCCTGGTGTAAAAGTTTTTTCAGACCGCCTTTCCGTTTCTTCTTGAGGGACGATATGTTATTACCCAAAACAATGACCAAGAATTTGATAATTGAATGAAAGATATCTACTAATCAGACTTAAGACAAGATTTTGCTACTTGGGGAAGATCAAAACCTATCAGTCAGGTTTTTAATCGATACAAAATATTTTTATCAAAAACAGTAGTAGAATTAAATTTAGAATGGGATAGGAGTTTTTTTTAATAATTATCATCTACAAATCTTTTTTTTGATTTACACTTACGTAATCTATGAATATCAAAAACTATGAACACGAAAATAGTAGAAGTTGAATTTATAATAATACACTTGTTTATATGGCAACCCAATTCTTAAAGTACGGACGCAACGTCGTCGGTACGTATTAAATTTTAACGACTGACTGTCTGTACAAAACCAAAACGTACAACAAATATAATTTCAACCCCATTTCCGTAAGCATAAAGTCGGGTTTTGCCAAATTCCATCTTGTAGCGGCTTTGGCCTTTAATATTAATCATAACTCGAGCACAAAATCCATATTTCAAACCGCAAACAAAAAGCCCGAGTAATGCCCCACAAAATTACGAAAATGAAAATGTAACTATAGTTTGCGGCCACCGCTAACTATCATATAAATTATGAAAAAACAAATCTGGTTAGTTTCATCCCGGTAACATGTGTGCAATGAAACCATATTATTATGTTTGCTAGAATGTGGTGCAAATGCGAGATATTAGCGAGTTTTCTTTTGAAATTCTACACGTTACGTCGAAAATCTAAATATAACTTATGCTCAGAAGCATTTCATGTTCTGTTTTTTTCTTTGGGTTTCTCCCTGTTCTGGTCATCAACCTCCGGCAGTCGAGAGAAAGGTGGTAGTCAGGTCACAAATCAGATGCAATAAAAAACATAAATAGATTCGTTCCTGTTTTCGGGAAATATTTCATTATGCAAGCATTTTCATCAACCCTGAAATTAGACCAACTTTTTTGTAAAAATGTTGAGTTTTTCTTATTACCACTTGACACATGATTTCATCGTGAAAACTTCAGTGATTCGGCTACACCTGGAGTGCGATTTTTGAATCTCATCAGATGAACTCAGCAATTGAAAATGTATTGTGATACGTATCTTTCTACTGCTGATTTGACTTTCAAAAATCGCATTCATGGAGTATGATTTTTGAAAGTCAAATCAGCAGTAGAAAGATGCATATCTTCATAGTAATTTTAACATTTTCAACTGCTGACCTCAGCGAACGAGATTCAAAAATCGCACTCCTGCACTCTTTTTAGATTTATATTAGCAGTTGCAAAAGCTACTTAAGTTACAACCCCTAAAGAGATTATGGTAGTGAGTTCTATGCAATGCATTACTTTTTGTGATAGAGTCATTCTATCACAAAAAGTAATGCCTAATTTTTTCCATAAGCTTGTAACACACACCACACAACACACTCGCACTGTATAAAAGAACTAAATCCAGCCCGCATACCTACCGCAGAGCGAGATAACAAAACAATATGTAACGAGTTCAAAGGTGCTAAGAGAATACGTGTAAATACCTTTATATAATAGATATTTTCGAATCTGTCTGAGTAGCCAGACAAAACATTGAAGTTAAGACTTAAATGGTTCATTTTAGTCGAAATGTGTTAAAGGTGCTCATAGGCTACAAAATTATGCGTCTATGTTACTTCAAATGTTGATTTATTTGTAGCAAATTTTGACTACAGCGCCTATTTTAATGGTTTTAATCTTTAATTTTGCCTTCTTCTGGCGCATTCGGGTAAATAGCAAAAAGGGTATATTTGAAAATAACAGATAAAACAATAGAATTATAAACGTGGACTGTACAAGAACTGATTAATGTCTTATTTTATTTTTAAACGTCTGTTTGCCCCATAAAATTGTCCATAACAAACAAACAGCGACGCTATTGGCCGATGTCCAACGTTAAAAAATCTACATTAAGTTCCCAACTGGCATGCTAGTGACCGTGGAAAACAGGGAAAGCCATTTCGGAGCATCAAGATAAGAAAACTATCAAAATAAACTTCTGCAATTTTCTTTAATGTCTTATCTGCTTTTTGCAACTTTAAGCGTGATCGGTAAGCTTATATTAGTAATAGACTTAGGATACTTAGGACTTAGAAGATTGGCTACATTAGCCACATGAGAGCTTGTCAACTCCAAAAACGCAGTTGAAGCAGTCGCCGTGAAGAACAATACATTTTTTTCTGATAGGCGTCGTACAACGGCTGACGTCACCTCAGGGTTAAAAGCCCCAATATAAAACGAAAAAGAATTTTAATAAAAAAAGGCTTTGTCGACACGATTGTTATTATCAAAAGGTCTGCCACTTATCAATAATTTGATATACTTACGTCATTCAGATTTAGCTACACGCTTAGAAAGGTTGGTTGTGGAAAAAAAAAATTGAAAACCTATATTTATATATGCGTTGAACATCGAATAAATTACTACCTATGCATTTAAAATTCTGTGTTTTAGAGTGTATTAGCATTTATAGACTGTTATATGCCTCTTCAGCCACAAATTATACTTCTCTAACAAACAAACAAATGAATTAGGACGCTAACAACTTGAGTGCGATTTCCACCATGTGCTCCAAAATGTAGTGCAAATAATTTGTGCAGGAACGCATTCCAAATGTTTCACTCGGTTGTCAATGATCTCACTACTTCCTAAAACATTAAATTTATTATTACACTGTATACTTGTGGATTACCATTTCCTCCATGCGTAGTTTTGCAATAAATTCGCAAAGCAACAAAATATTTAGGATGTAGGTATGCGACCGTATTCCCATTTCGGGGTGGCCAGAATCTGACCTACAGAAGCGTTGAAGTTTCACTTTCAGCATTTCACTGATTTAGGTTCATTTTGATTTGTACTTATGTAATGTCATTACGTTTGACGATTTTAACTACAATTGAAGGAAAATGCATTTTAATGCATTTCAGAAAAAGCAATGTAAGCATTAGCATAAGCATATACTCACGACTATATTCCCCGAGGGGGTAGTCAGAGATATTCTGAAACTTTAGAACATCCACGTTTCACTAGTACTACCGAAACTCTGTCCAGTGTGACGGGGAGTGATCCAGTGAGTGAGTAAAAGCAATGAATGAATTAAAAACATGAAATATGAATGAATAATATACTTTATTTACACCAAAAACAAAATACAATGCACAATAGGAAACAAAAATAATCATGGTACAAATAAGGCGATCTAATCGCTAAAAAGCTATCTCTTCCAGACGGTTGTCTTATGAACAAACATGTTTGAAAATACAGGGTGAAAACTTAATGCATTTTTTTCTCGCGATTGTTTGCTCCATAGTAGGAAAAGTTGTTCAGATACATAGTCAGAAGCACATACAAACATGTTTAAATTCTGTATAAAAAGTGTTACCTAGACATCATTGATAGTAAACTATCGCCCATACCATTGATACCATCGCCAAGAGGGTACACATATGTACCAGCAGTGGGGATTTATTGTATTGTATTTAATTTATTCCTGTTTTTTTATCCATAATTATGTGATAGTACAAAATAACTATTAAATTTCCAAATACAATTGTTGGATTGGCTATTGCAAGCAAGGGTCGTTATGTAACAGTGCGACCTTGCGATACAACTTGGGCCTCTTCAAGGCGAGAGTGAATAGGCATTTTTCTAGGTAAGCATGCTACATCTTGGACCTCATGATCACTCAACATCAGGTGAGATTGGGGTCAAATTTACCTACCACGCATAAAAAAAAGACCATCCCTGGTCTGTTGTTTTCACCCTAGGACGATTTAACTTTTCACCCCAAACTCATTTTCTTTTCATTCTCGGGTATGCATGTTTCCTCACGATGTTTTCCTTCACCGCCGAGCTAATGATAATAATAAATACAACCGTACATAAAATCCGTAGAACTTAGTGGTACAGGCCAGGAATCGAACCGCCGCTTCATGTTTGAGTCGCTAGCTCTCGTCCGTATGGACTATCATCGCTCTTTTATCTGAGACAATACATAAAATAAAAAGAATCATTCCAAATTTAAAAACCTCCTCCTTTTTTGAAGTCGGTTAAAAATGATAAAACATGTCATATAAATAGAGGTATTTATACAAGGGTGAAATTGATATCATTAGTATACTTTTAAACTAAGAGTCTACCCATTAAACTGAACAACTTTTACTATGGGAGCAACCTGATTGGAGCAAAAAAAAATCAGCTGTTCCATACTAAACGGGAATGCCAACTCGACTCAAATGTATGCAACAGCAGATTTATTTTTTGCTCCGATCTGTTTGATCCCATAGTAAAAGTTGTTCAGTTTGATGTGTAGACTCTTAGTTTAAAAGGATTCTAATGATGTAGAGAGAGGTGATGAGCGGAGGAGATGTATGTACAATGACCACATCAAATCATCGTCGTGTCAAAATAATTTAATGTAAGTTAAAGCTCATTTTAAGCTCTACAAAATCCTCGCAACCTATCTTCCGAACTAAAATTCAATTCCAGCTAATGCATTTATTATGCAAACCAAAATAAACTTTAGTAACAAGCTCTCTCGAACACTAATGCTACGACGGATAACATAAACAAATGTATTCTATCATCCATTAGGGGCCTTGGGTGCCGTTGGATCCCTGCCCAGTTGACCGATCGAATGACTCTAAATTAGGGATATCATATTTTGGATACGGACATGAAAATGAAAATGGATATTATCATTATTATTATTTATTTCTTTATGTATTCAAATGTATGTTCTGTTTTGGTGTGCAATAAAGTATAATTGATTGATTGATATTAATTTTTGTTTTCTTTTTAATTCTTCATTAAGGGTTTTTAGAAATGTATTTTCCATCTTCTTCTTATCGTGTGCAGAGCTCAGCCTAGCTAGTATACCACCCACGACAAAGCGTTTAAACGAGAAAAACGTCATGCGCGCTCTTTCTGGCCTACGTAAAATAATAAAGATGGAGGCACATCTCGATTTTTGTCGTTTTCTCGGGCGTGGCATGCTAGGTAGGCTGGTGTCAGAGTTTTTTCAGACCGCCTTACGGCTTCTGACGTGGTTTTTATTTAACTACTACTACCACCACGGAATCATTTTTCTTTTCAGACAATCAAGTGATTCAGCCTGCAATGTCCTAACCAACATGGGAAAAACGCACAAAGTGACATATCACTGGGTGTCCCCCGTGGGAATCGAACCCAATGCTCTTAACCATTAGACCACGGAGGCAGTTTTCCCATAAGAATATTTTACATATTCACTTACAATGAGACAATATTAAACTTAAAGTAAGTTTCCGATAAACTTAAAATTATTCTTGTAAACTAAAACTTGAAATTATTTATTTTGATATTATTTAATTCTTTAGGTAAGTAAAACTTCATAGGCGGACATTTATTAAAAGAATAAAATCGTAAAAACACTAGAACAAACAAAACTGTAAGTAAAATATATTATTATTATCTTATTTTAAATTATAAGACGCCATATTTAAATATTATAACCAAATGTCACTCCTACAATTACGACGAATCTAACGACACCTCTCATAATTTAAAAACAATCAAAAAACCATTTAAGCTACAGAGCCGAGGTACAGAGTGTAGACTTGGACATACATACATCTATCTATACTATTATAAAGCTGTAACAGAAGTTTGTCTGTACATTGAAGATATTAACAAAAAAAGAGTTACGATATGGTTTTTAGGTGTCCCTGATTCCATTTCACCAATTTTTGGATTTTTTGTCTGTCTGTTTGTTTGTGTGTTTGTTTGTTTGTTTGTTTGTTTGTTTGAACGAGTATCAGGCAAAAACTACTGAACCGATTTTGATGAAACTTTTTTTGTTTGATAGCTTATGATCTGACTTAAAATCTGGCATATAATTTGTGCGGACGAAGTCGCGGGTTAACGCTCGTATATTATATACTTACTCGAAAAACATTAGGTACCCTCATACTGGGGTAGTTGGGTATTTAATAAAACAAATTAAACTAATTAATCGGTGCCAATACACTGAAAAAAATGTTTTGTTTAATATAACCGAACTTTAGTGACTTCCAAACTGTTTTGTAGCACATAACCAAACGTTTGTATATAAATAGCAAAAATTTATGCTATTTATAACCAAACGATTGTTTTTGTGCTACAAAACAGTTTGGAAGTTACTAAAGTTCGGTTATATTTAACAAAAAAAAATTTTCAGTGTAAGTTATATGACATGTTTTTTTACGACTACGTATGACATTATTAACAAATCATTGTACATATAAAATTATAAATAAATATTCAATTCAATTTAATTCAGTTATTCATGCAAAAGACATTACAAAAAGGTTTCTTAAAGTAAACATGTAGAAAGGGCGAGCTTACAAACAGGCGGGAGGACTTAAGGCGTACATTTTCTGATACGAAACGGAATCTTCGTATATTGGATATTGCAGTAATGGATACGGACTCCATAACACCCGAACTCTAAATTACCACGAGTCTCGGTGGACGCCAACTGACCACCTATTTGTTACATGCCTTATCAATATGTAGGGAGCAGCGAAAACAAACATGGGTGTTTGCTTTTTACCTTCAAGCCGGCCGCAAAGAGTGACTGGGGACTGTTTTCAGTCAAAATGTACGGTTTTTATGGCTATGTGATACTTTGTTTTATACATACTTGGACAGAGTTAGATAGGTGTGCCTAAAATAATTTGTACCTACTTAGATATTGCTTGATTTAAAAAAAAATTATAACCAAACCTTAGTTACTTGCAAACTTTTTTAGTAGCACATCATATGTTTGGCATAGCAAAACGTTTTGCTATATAAACTAAACTTTGGATTATGTGCTGCAAACTAGTATTGTAAGTCACTAAAGTTTGGTTATATTTCATAAAACAATTTTTTTTAGTGTACATGAGATAGATTTACACTGAAAAAAATGTTAGACAATAACGTCACGCCTCTTTCCCAGTGGGGTAGGCAGAGACTGGGGCGCGCCACTCACTACGGCTCTTACATACCTCGTTTTGCCTTATTTACATCTTTTCGCACGTGTCCGCTGGTTTCGAGTACTCCGCACCTCACCTTTCTATAGGAGTCGTAACCTATTTGATCGGAGTACGTTCTACTAGGGCCCTATCATGAAAGAACTTTATTTTTTTAATTGGGTATGAAAATAACATCTTATTATACACTCACACACACAAAGTCACGGCCGTAATACTGATACCAAAAATTTACAATGAGATTCCTTCAGAACTTAAACTTAGACAAGATAAAATCACAAAATTTACTTTCAAATCAAAATTATATAAGATACTTTTGGAAAACTGTAACACATTGGACTAGTATTAGTAAATAAGCAAAACGTAAAACGTATAATAATTAAAATTACATATGGTACCTATAAATGCATAAATAATATGTATATATAAATTAGTATAGTATTGTGTTAGTTGGCATTAGTACTAGAATTATAGCATAGCATTAAACTATAAAAAATGAGAGCTTACATCTGCCAACAAACTGTCATGCAGTTTGGCAGATTTAATTGTAAAGATACCATTTTGTAATGTCTTTTGGATAAATAAATGAATTGAAAAAAAAATTGATAATACCTTTCAAGATGGTCAGAAACTTGGCTACAACTAAACTTTTTGCTATTTAGTCCAGTCATTTTACGGTTTGCGCCGGGACTAATTAGTAATTGACATTTTTTTACAGTATAATATTGAAGAGCCAATTTGAGCCTAGAAATGTACCAAAATTAAAAAAAATCTCTTCAGCAACAGTTCCAATTTAAAAATGTAGTTATTATCTCGTTCTAAAAAACCTGATGGAAAAAATGTTTTTGCACATATTTAAGGCTTTACCATTATACAGACTACAAACATGGTGTGAATATTTTTGTCTACTTAGAAGGTTTTAAAAATACATTCGTATTTTCTAATAAATACCTCATTTTTTAAATTTCATTGCCTATGTTATTGCTCTAAAATAATTTATATTGTTAAATCTATGTCAAATGAGTGCATTGGTATTATAAATTTAAAATTGGTATATTAATAATTTAAAATCCTTCTGGGACACATAATTTTGATTTCTATGTTGCGTAGCGTTTTTTTGAATACCTATGCTTTAAGATAGTTCTTTTGTCACTTAATGGTTCCGGTTACAGTTTAAAAGTCCAATTAGTAATTACTCCCTACCCCGCCTAACAAAACTCCGTAAAATGACTGGGCTAATTTGCTTACCTCATATTTCAAGTCTCGTTATTTTTAACCAAAATATTTCCTCACTTCTTTTACCGTTTGAGTATTTAGACACCTTTAATTTAAAATGTGAAAAGGCGCGAAAGTAAATTCTTCGATCGATTATTACCATTTCATTTCTTACGACAAAGAAAAATGCTGACAGAGATTAATGTCACTCAATAACAGGCCACGTAGTTATTGAAATTCAAATTGAAACCTCGTTTATAGACTGCTCATAATAGAAAGGTCGTACGAATGAATTTGAAATAAAGAATATTTATCGTTATAATTTAAAAATAAAATTATCAACAGAAATCTCATTTAAAAAGAAAACCAGAAACAGAACCATTCGTGCGACCATGGTCCAATTCCAGTCAGATCAAAATCGAACCAATTAATTATTAAAAACTTTGTACGATTTGAAACTCTTTTTTTTTTTTCAATGAAAGAAGCATTTTTTTTTCAATGAAATGGGTTTTCGATGAAAGAGATGATAATTATCTAAGGGAATATCCTTATGCCTCAACATACCTATCAAACTGGACAGAATTATGGGGCACAATATAAGAAAGAGTACCTACTACGTACGCACGGCGACACATCTAGCTATACAAAACCAACATAAGCCGGCCGCGCGTCGTTATACGTTACTTTACCTACGCGCGGCCAGCATATGTTGATTTTGTATAGCTTGATGTGTCGCCGTGCGTACGTACAATACAATATGTACACTTCTTGCCCTCCATCAATGTTGACCTCACCCCTAGCCTCACCGCCTCTCGGTGGTATGGACTCGGTGGAGGGTAAGTAGTGGTCTAATCCTCTCTCACTTGCACTCACTTAGTTTACATATTCTAGCCTTTTCTTGTCAGTGCGGTGCCGTTTGTATAAAGTGTCCAGGGTGTGGTTATTTGGGCAATGCTAATGAAACTTGGATAGTATAATATATCCTTTTAAACTAAGAGTCTTCCCATCAATCTGAACAATTTTCACTATGGGAGCAAACCGGTCGGAGCAAAAAAATACTGTTCCATACTAAACTGCAATGCCAACTCGACTGAAATGTATGCAACAGCAGATTTTTTTGCTCCGATCGGTTTGCTCCCATAGTAAAAGTTGTTCATTTTATGGCTAGACTCTTAGTTTAAAAAGATGCTAATGGTATCAATTTCATTTCATTTCATATTTTCCTAGTTAGTCCGATGTATTATACAGGATAATACATCGGACTAACTAGGAAAATATGGTCGCAAGCATAATACATATTTCTGTTTCTAAAACAGCACAACTCATTCATTAAAAATTATAAGAGACATGGACGAGTGTAGTGGAACTTTCCATATTCATACGCTTCCATGCACTATTTTCCACTGGCTGTCGCGAGCAAAACTGGAATGAAAAATACTGTTGAGTAGAGTTTTTCATGTAAACTGATTGCTCGTATAATGATCCGCACAATTGAAAAGGTTTCTTTGTGAAAACGAAAATAAATATCTCAGTCACAAAAAATCACAGATTTCGTGCCTCACACGACTATCGAGGATCGAGATCGAGATCATTTGGAAATGATTCTACGGAATTCGAAAAAAATATTATCTCAAAAAGGTTAGGCTACAGGGAAAACCCTTAACCCGATCGTCTTTGTTTTAGGCTCAAATTGTAGCTGACTAAATCTCCAGAAGAGTTTTACTCAAATTTTTGACATCATTTTTCGTTTCCAAAATATCGAGCGCCAAAATATAAAATTCGAAAAAAATAGTTTTTCACTATTTCAGCCATAACTTTTTTCGCTTTTGACTTTCTCGAATAATTCTTTTTGTACCTTACAGCTTACGAAAACACGTCTTTTAAGCCTTTTTGAATATCATTATCTTCACAACTCTCCGAAATATAAGGGGAGCGAACGAAAATACATTTCCAATGTCAAAAACGATAGGAAACTTCATAGCAAAATGCATTGTTATCGCGAGAAGTCAGCTTTGATATTTTTTGAGCCGTACTTAAATACTCGTCCAAAGCTAGGTCCAAAAGCTTTACGTCCGCGTCCTTCCCCAAAATTAAAAGAGTTACTCCTTGTGCTTTTTTTCGATAGCTTTGTGGTACACGAGCTTTTTGTTTGTTTGTTTTTTATTCTAGTGCCACGAGGTTTGCATTTCAATCAGAATCCCAACCAGATGTCACGTGTTTTCCAGTGCCTTTCAATGTTTTCATGCTCCCGCATGAAATTCAGTCAGGTGGAGAGTAAAAACTGAGCTATGAAAGCGCCCAGCGAATCGCGGAGCATCTCTTTGTAATGTTGTTTCTAGCATTTACAGGAAAAAGCGTAAAGAAAACAACACGTCAGCGTGCTGACACACGTTCACGTGTAGTAAGCTTTATAACTACAATATAAGGTTCCTTTTTCATAGTTTCAGGTGAAAAAAGGACGTACGAACATGGTTTCACTTGTTTTTTCAAACATGTAGTGTATACAAAGTGTTGGTTGTGTGGTAGTTTGTACAAGCTTTGAAATGGTATGAGTAAATCAAGGCTGTAAGGCTGGTTCGTTTTTTATTCGTTGCGTAGACCATAATTCGTTTAAATTAGGTACCTATTTTTTCTAGTAGATTACTTATAATTAATATGTTCTGTAGTAGAAAACCAAAGTTTTCAACATAAGCAGTAATTAATTCTGTTGTTACATCTCATTTCGCATGAAATAACATGAAAATAAAACATTTAATGACACAAGTTTATTCCCATATTAGCCGTTGCTCGTATTCAGACTTTTAATGTTGTTTAGTATATTTAAAACAAAATATTACCGTTTCAGTAAATGAAATTATGGAGGATAAAAGTGTCAACTTTCCTTTCCTCGTTCCGAGAGAATTCATTCAAAAGTGTCAGTCCATTTGTAAAGAATGAAATATTAAAGCTCGAGACTCGATGATTTGAAATCAGAGCTGCTATCACGCTTTTCCTCTTCAAGAAGATGCCTCGTTTAGATTACAATAATACTGGCCGTAACATAAGTTTAGAAATTGTATTAGGATTAAAATGAATGAATGAATGAAATATACTTTATTTACACCAAACACATAAATACAGTACAAAGCATGTCACAAAAATAATTATGGTACAAATAAGGCGGTCTTATCGCTAAAAAGCGATTTCTTCCAGACAAACATGCCAATGCCATGTACAGACGTACAATTGCTATGTACCAATGAGTTTTGCTAAATGCTAAACTGTGAACGAAAACATCGTGAATAATATGCTGAAGAAGAAATTCAGATGCGTCTATGAAGTCTACCACTCCACATGTGTGATGGCCTAAGACCCATACACCCTCCTTGAGGATAGGCTTGTGCCCTGCACTGGGACCCGTATAAGCTCTTGATGATGATGATTAGGATTTCAGGTTGGACTGGATTGCAAAAACTGTTTTTTGAAATATTAGATTATTGTTATTGTTATAGGTACCTCATTTTATGAATTAGCTTAAACGTAGAAAACAATTTCTATCCTTGCTGTTTACGTTGAAAAGTTTCAGAGATTTTAACTTTGCAACTTTTGGTACAACAACAATTTCGAACGATGTTAATAATGATAACAAAATCAAACGATTCGGAAGGTTTGTAGACCAGTGCGGCGTAAATATGCCATAATTTTAGCGAAATTCTGTATTGTAAACAACTTTTAGGTGTTGTTGCAAGAAGGGCATCTGTTTTAAAAAAAACTCCATCATTATCAATTATGAGATCTACTATACTACAGTATACAGCGTGTAGCAAAACACCCTAGTAGGTAATACTTAAGGGGCTGGTTTAGAATCAATTCAAAAAATCTGCTGTCGAGTCTGTTTTTTTTTTAAATTACAAATGGGTTTGCTCTTGACCTCAATCCAGTCCTCAGGACAAAGATGGGGTCGAAGATGTAGCGAGCTTACCCAGAAGATGCCTATTCACTCGTACTTTAAAGTAATTTGGGTTGTAAGCGCTCGGAAATACTGACGCAGGCAGGGAATTCCACTCCTTGGCTGTGCGCATTATCAAAGAATCAGAAAGGCGCATAGTGCGGATTTGTGGGATATCAACCAAGAAGGGTGGTATCCTGCGGTGCGTCTGGAAGTCCGTTAGTAGAAAGGGGAAGGCGGGATGAGCTCATGCAGCTCTTGGGCACACTCACCGAAGTACAATCTGTAGAAGACCGACAAGCACGCTGTTCAGTTTGATGGTCTGAAGCAACCCCTTAAGTATTACTAGGGTATTTTGTTACACCCTGTATTTTGCGATTTCAATAACATCGTCGAAGTTCGGATTGATCCCCCAAAATCAGCCCAGTTTTAATAAAAATGTAACCGATAACGAACTGTATATACAGTGTATATTTTTCGGTCGAGTAGCATCAATGTCGACACCCAACGAGCCTCCACCGCCGCTTTCAGTAACAATGGTAGCCGGCGACTGTCTCTTGATATACAAGCCTTTTGTAATACAAGGCCCTCCACGTGACGCAATGAGATTTCATTAAAATCAACAGAAGCCCACGGGCTAGCGGCTGCATGCCTCGAATATTGGATGAAATAAAATTTGACGAGAGGTCAAACCATTTGTTTAATTTTATTTTAATACTTTATTGTACACACGGAAAGGCATAGTGTGCACATTTAACTAATAACACAGTATTTAACACTATTAAATAAATCTATCTATACTATTATAAAACTGTAATAGGAACTGTAACAGTTTGTCTGTACATAGAAGATATTAACAAAAAAAAAGTTACGATATGGTTTTTAGGTGTCCCTGATTCCATTTCACCATTTTTTTGATTTTTTGTCTGTCTGTTTGTTTGTGTGTTTGTTTGTGTGTTTGTTTGGGTGTTTGTTTGTTTGTTTGTTTGAACGAGTATCACGCAAAAACTACTGAACCGATTTTGATGAAACTTTTTTTGTTTGATAGCTTACGATCTGACTTAAAATCTGGTATATAATTTGTGCGGACGCAGTCGCGGGTTAACGCTCGTATTATATAAAGATACCATCGATAACGCTGCAGATGATTTTTTTTGTATTTATGGTTTTGTTACTACAATGATTTTATAATACAAAGAAATGTAACAAAACACCCTAGTAATACTCAAGGGGGTGCTTAAGACCATCAAACTGTACAACTTTCACTATGGAGCAAACTAGAAAATCAGCTGTTTCATACAACACTGCACTAGGAGCTTGACTCAAATATATGAGAAAGCTGTTTTTTTGGGATTTCGAATTTGGCTCCATCGTGAATGTTGTTCAGTTTGATGGTCTAGCTGAAGTATTAATTATTAATAGGGTGTTTTGTTACACCCTGTATTAAAAAAATCTGCTTCTTATTGTCAATTTATTCGTACTGAAACGTAATTTAAAGTAACTGAGTTCATTGATCGCCTAATTGAAAAGAATACAAATGATCAGTAAACAAAAAGCAGGTGACCCAAATTGCCATAATTTTCCTTATCTCTCATATTATGAGGGCGATGCATTAACTTGTCAGGAAACAATTGATCAGACAGATGGTTGTAATCAAACTGATCACTTTACTTCGAACAAGTTTAGTTGACCGAGGTGACTGAACTCCTTGTATGGATTGAAATAAATCAATGATAAAGTATTAGGTATATGGAGCAAAAATTTATCGAAGTGAAGCAACTCCACCTGTTGGCATTGAGCTATGCTGGGCTGGGCTGGGATGTCTGGACTGAGCACTAGAAACACTTTTATCACGCCGCGTCACAAATAACATTTGCGATTTATAATATAATTACGAAGATATAAAGCTTTTAAAATTTTATATGAAAAATTTCAATGCTTTATATCTTCGTAATTATTTTATAAATTGCAAATGTTATTTGTGACGCGGCATCTAGATTTTCAAAACTATTTTTTCATATATACAAAGTTACTTATATTAATACCGTCTACGCGTATTTTGCGTCAAAGTTTTGTATAAAATTGACCCCTCTGCAAACGCCTTAAGTAGGGTTAAGCGAAGTCACAGTATAAGAACGAGTGTATATCTATATATATAAAAGAAAGTCGTGTTAGTTACACTATTTATAACTCAAGAACGGCAGAACCGATTTGGCTGAAAATTGGTAGGGAGGTAGGTAAGAACCAGGAGAAGGACATAGGATACTTTTTATCCTATTTTTTTTTTTTTTGCCTCTAAGGCGGAACAAAGTTCGCGGGGTCAGCTAGTTACTTATAGACATAGATAGCGAAGTTAGAGGCCTATTGAGGCGGTTCAAAAATACTTCAAATGCAAGATGACCATGAATTTGCCTCCATCAACCCGCACTATGCCAGCATTGTGGAGTATTTTTTTGGGATTCTGACCCCTAAATTTCCCGAGGCTCTACCCAGAGATGTTTAGAAACATTCATTATTTTGTATTGCGACATATTATTATCTGATTATATTAATCTAGTGATATTTTGTACCTTAGAAAATTATGAAGTGAAAGAGCCGAACGGTAAACTCAGATTCATTTCACAGGTCATTAGAATAAAAAGGGAAACAAAATTGCGGCAACGACCTTTGCTAGTTTGAATGGTTTTCCGTGAGTATCGATCTTAGTGGACTCGATATTAGTATATTATATTCTTTGCCAGTTGGTTAAGATTGTGTTTTATACTGATATATGGCCACTCAGGTTTCTTTGTTTTTCGTAACTAATCGAATAACAGTGGACCCTGCCAAAAATGGCACGCGCAAATAATACAAAACTAAAAACAAGCATCAAAAATAGGTAAAATAATACCCACCACTGATGGTTTTCCTCCATCTTACGCGGTATCTGAAAAAACCTGCAGAAGTTATGGCGAAACATAAATAAAACTTATACAGGACATAAAAACAGTTGGTAGGTTGTGGCAAAATTTTTTACTACGAATAAGGAATTGAATTGAAATCAATCGCACCTAAAACTTTTTATGTGTATTTTCTTTATGAGATTCTTTATCTATTCTCTATTCAGTTTTCAGTTTTCATCTCAAAATGCCTCCGTGGTCTAATGGTTAAGAGCATTGGCTCTCGACACGGAGGTCATGGGTTCGGTTCCCACGGGGGACACCTAGTAAAATGTCACTTTGTGCGTTTTTCCCCAGTTGGTTAGGACATTGCAGGCTGAATCACCTGATTGTCTGAAAAGAAAAATGATCCCGTGCTTCGGATGGCACGTAAAGCCGTTGGGCCCGGCTACTATCTCTAGTGGTAGAGTAATCATTAAATAAAAACCAGGTCAGAGGCCGTAAGGCGGTCTGAAAAAACTCTGACACCAGGGCTCTGCCCACACGATAAGAAGATCTCAAAATATTGCGTTCCTATAATATTTCTGCAGATCCGTGCAAAAAAGAATACGACCACTACCCATTAGCGTGACACCGTCAGTGAAATGTGCACAGAACCCGGCCGTAACGTAAACTTCCTTCTGAATTAACGATCATCGGCATGGGTGCAATGTTTCCAAAATTAAAACTTAATTTCCATCAATATTTACGTTGAATTCTGGATTTGATTACTGTTAAGAATATTGCTGTGAACGGTCGAAATTGTTTAGTTATGAGTCGTCGAAGGTTATTTTTCAGAAGACGTACAAAGAAAACCGAACAAAAAAACAAACAACCAATCGAAAACCGGAGGGGAAAAATGATCGGATACTTGATACGAAACGACAATTTCTTTAAAACCATACTGGAAGGGAAGATAGAGGGGAAGAGAGGCAGAGGAAGACCTAGACAGAGTTATTGGCCCAAGTGAAGGAAAAGGTTGATGTCGTATCGTATCAAGAACTCAAGAGACTAGCGGAAAGGAGACAGGATTGGCGAAAACTCCACCGACAAGAGCGTAGCTCTTAAATAAGATGATGATGATGATGTACAAAGCTGCTAAAATTAGAACAACATCAATTTATTTTTACACCAAAACTATACAAAAATACAGGTCAAGTGCAAGTCGGACTCGCGCATGGAGAGTTCCGTACCATAATACAATATTACCAAAAAAAATTACTGACATTGAATGAATGACACAGAACAGAACCTAGAGAAATACTCTGAGATTTTTGTTTTTAATGTACCTAAACGTTTCGAATCTCGCTAAATAATCGAAAATATCCTTGAACAATTTAAAAACAAATAATTTAAAAAATATAAAAAATACGTTCGAATTGTCAATATTGTAATAATATAGGCACAGATAATTGAATAGTTACTACCTTGTAAGCATTGTGAAAGAGACAATTTACAAAAATCGATGGAAATTATTATACAACATTTATGAACTCTGTGTAACTGAAGTTTCAGGGTCTAACCTTAATCCTCTGTTATATCTTTCACATACATAATAATATCTTAGATGAAAGTATAATGAATAGATTAAACCAAACCATATTAAGTTGAAGCTCAAGTAGGTATAGCACACTTGGTTATCTAAGCATTTTATTATTTGGTTATAAGGGCTTGGTCAATGACCAAATAGCTACTGCGACCTTGATAGATCTATTGTAGCTGTCACCCTAGACCTAAAGGTCATTTCCTAGACCCATGGACTTCATGAACCGTGTTATGCTTTTGGAGGGGAGGTCCCTAATGTCAGTAGGTGTTATAATGTATCCACCTAGATGGCGACTCCTGCTGTGAATGAGCACTTCGCATTCGCAGCATATCTAAGCATACATTATGTTCGAGAAATAAATTGGAAAAGTAAATAATACCCATTCTTATGTAACACAATAGAATGAATTATTACACAAAAGTCTAACTTACACAAAAAATGTGTAAAGGGATCTTATCAAGGTCACATAAATAGAAAGAAACTTGGAATGCGGAAGCTGTATCAAGGACAATGTGGGCAATAAAGAACCAATAATGTTGACGAAGATATTAAACATGCGATAGATGAAGCCAAAAGAGGAAGAAGCGTAGTTGGCCCTTACTGACTTTCGCACTCAACAATTTAAACAGTGTTTTAGGTAACCGCGCAAGAAATACTTTAGCTTTTTGGCTTGATTAGCACTTGTAAGTGACACAGCAAACGACAACAAATAGATAAGCTAACACGCGATAAAGAACGGAATAATAATCTCTCTTTACAGGCAGAAAATCTATTATTTTCTCATGCAAATGCGGAAGTGAGTAAATAATTCATCTATCGAATAATTTTATTATTTTATTTATTACTAGCTGTACCCACGACTTTGTACGCACAGAGCACTAAAATATTATAAGTAAAAAAAGAATAAGAAATATAGAATAAGAAAGTAAAAAAAGAATAAAATCAAGACGAGAAAAATAGAAAAAAATAATAAGAAATATAAAGCAAGAAGTGCACTAATTCACTCGCAGTTCTCTCTAAGCTCATAAAATTATGTGACTTTAACGATTGCATTGATTGAAATAAGTCAAGATCAGGTCACGCATCTTCCCTTTTTTGGTTTTATCGAGATACCGATACATTTTATTACAGTTATAGCAACATACGTGGAATTATTTTATTAACTACTAAAATTTTTACTATGATTAGTTAGAGCTAGGATGGGCACATTATCATTTCGACAAAAGTAGGTTAATCTATACTATTATAAAACTGTAACAGGAAGTTTGACTGTACATTGAAGATATTAACAAGAAGAAAGTTACGATATGGTTTTTAGGTGTCCCTGATTCCATTTCACCAATTTTTGGATCTTTTGTCTGTCTGTTTGTTTGTGTGTTTGTTTGTTTGTTTGAACGAGCATCACGCAAAAACTACTGAACCGATTGTGATGAAACTTTTTTTGTTTGATAGCTCATGATGTGACTTAAAATCTGGTATATAATTTGTACGGGCGAAGTCGCGGGTTAACGCTCGTAATACATAAAATGTTTAATAATAAATAACGTATCTTGCGACATAAGCCGCACGAATGAAAAAAAATATTTTATTCAATTTTCATACTTTTCGCAAGCTTTTCACACACAACAAATAAATTAGTACCTTAATTATTTCTTTTTGCACTGTGTCGCTTTTAAGAGGTGTTTCATGCCATAAAGCTCATGTCACGAATCAATTGTATTATTATATTATTGATCCTACTTATTTTTTATTACCAACCGAATTCAAAAAAAAGAAGGAGGTTTCTCAATTCAGTATATATATATTTTTTTTCTTTTATGTGTGTTCGCGGATAACTTCGTCGTTTATGAACCGATTTTGATGATTCTTTTTTTTTTGTTGGAAAGAAGATATTTCAAGAGTTGTACCATGATAAGGAAACCAGGATCTGATGATGGCATCCTAGAGAAATCGAAGGGAACCTTTGAAAACCGTAGTGCCGGCTAGTGCGTTTGTTAATTTAAAGCACTATTAATAAATTGAACTAATGAATTCACCACTCAAAATTGTAAAATAAACACAATTTTAACAAAAAACGACTACCTAATAACTATACCACAACGACGTTGCAACTGCACCGTCACGATACGGTATCGTTCCATCAACGCCTACGCTCAAACATCACTTTAAAATATGCCACATAGGACATAAAAAAATCACTAGATCTAGTGAAAAAGTCTCTGAAAGCGGCAACACCCCATACGGAATCTAATTCCGAATCAGGTTTATTCCGGATGTATGTGGCGGACCTATAACGGCATAGAACTTTCAAAGTCTTACATCAAAACCTGACGAACGACCCTTGACCCTTTCATAGCCGCTTCTCCACTACTAAACTACATCATTTTAGTAGGTATACCTATTTTTGACTGGCTTGTCCTTCATTATGTCATTGTGGTGCCTTCTAATTCAAGGAAATCAAATTCGAAAATTATAAGAATTTTTCCGGATGTATGTGGCGGACCTAAGGAACCTTGATGACAGTTCATTCATGAAATCAGTCCAATCCCGCCAATTGCAATGCCAGTGTTGTATCGTACATGAGCCGCAACAGATTTAACGACTGTTTTATGGGCGACTGGAGCCGAGTTGACTCAATGCCGAGATCGGTTCCACGCGTAGTGGTAATCTACGGAAGAAATCTTTATTATTTTATTACAATGAGACGTTTTCATTTAAAACAAAGGTTCAAAGACACTGGAAGGATTTCGTTACAATCGTGACAATTTAGCGATTAGGAGTGCGATTTTTGAATCTCATTCGCTGAGCTCAGCAGTTGAAAATGTCAAAGTTACTATTAGACTAAGAGATAAGTGTACTTTTTGCAACCATCAGCAGCATGGCTGATTCAGTGTTTATGGATTGAAGAGCATCTCTGTGATGGGGATGAACTAGGTCTGCCTGCATAACTTCAGTCGGTTTAGGAATTACAGACGTTTAAAGGTCAGTAAAAAATTAACGATCAGCTGCAAGGCTGATTGTATGATATTATTGTAGTGTGCACTGTAGCTATGTGAACAGTACAAAAACTGACATGAACTGCCAGTCGGTTTAGGAGATACAGCCGTTCAAAGGTCGTACTTTTGAACGGCTCTATCTCCTAAACCGACTGATAAACCATGTCAATTTTTGTACTGTTCACATAGCTACAGTGTACACTACAATAATATCATACGATCAGTCTTGCAGCTGATCGTTAATTTTTTACTGACCTTTAAACGTCTGTAACTTCTAAACCGACTGGACGTATGCAGGCAGACCTGGTCCATCCCCATCACAGAGATGCTCTACACCCCATAAACACTGAAACAGCCTTGCAGCTGATGGTTGCAAAAACTACACTTATCTCTTAGTCTATATGGAGATATAGTAATTTTGACTTTTACAATTGCTGAGTTCATCGAATGAGAATTAAAAATCGCACTCCTGATCGAAAATGTTCCGTGTCTTTTTCCCTAATTTTAGGGGGCAATTTAATTCCTTTATTTTTAGGGTGCAATTTGTTGATTCAATAATAAGATTTTTTTATCCTATTTTGTCCCACTGCTAAGAAAAGGTCTCCCCTAATCTCTTCCACGTCTCTCTGTTCGGTTATATTATGATTTTAATATGAAAGACGTTTTGATCCTTTGAATTGATCATACTTTTCATACCAGCCAATGTTCGTTTATGTAAAACAAATGAACATTTTAGGATTGCGTATTTATTGGTAGTGCACAGTTTATCCATTGGCTACACCACCCAACGTTTCTCTTAAAACTAAAACAGACCACAGACAATTAGCACGTATTACTGTGAATGTGACAGGTTTATCAGTAATTTTAATATTGCCATTTACTGACTTTTTTATTTACTAGTCGTGGAAAGCCCATCATTTTACACGTGAATAACTTAAAACCTTCATTGGCTTCATAAGAACATTGGCTTTGGAAGCAATTTTAGTGCTATAATGGTGATAATGTGGACAAAATATCGTTTCAAGACCATTTCTTTTGCTGCCTTTTTCACACTTGGTCCGTGCAATAAATCTAATAAAGACTAAACAGATTTATTATTTTGGCCTCTGTGCTCGGCTAACTTTGTAACTAGGTACGTAAATCCATAGACATAAATTAATGTTAGCGTATGTTACTAACATAATTAGGGTATTTGACAGGGTTTTAAAAACTGTTCTACATTAATCACTGATGTCTAAGGACTCTAAAGAAAATGTATATTTTACGTTTCATTACATATAGTGCAAGAAAAAACAAAAAATATTATTTAAATATCCCGCGAAGACGCTTTTCTTGACAATATACGTGTACGTCACGATGTCGCCACCTGCATGTGACACTCCTACTCTACACGCAAATGTCTACATGCAGTTGACGTCATCAACCATTTGGCCAATCACAGTCGTTTACGATAACGTAACTAAAGTAGACGACAAAAATATTTTGCTTGTCGATTTTCTCTTAAAATATCTAGTTTTTTCTTAACTGACTAACTAGTTGGCTTTTAAAATGCATATTTAATACGGATGACATCAATAGATCCTATATTTTACATGCTGTCAAATACCCTATTATGTCAACTAAACTAGTTTATATGGATTTAGTCCGAAATAAATAATTATAACTTGATTTCCCTTTAAGACTCGTGTAAATAATCCTAATTATAAAAATATAAATATATATATATAAGGATAGAATAAAAACGGAAAATTTGGTGTTTTCATTTTTAACATAACACTACAGATTAAACACTCTTACTTTATGTGGCCGCTTGCTCTCTGCTTAGAGAAAAGTGTCAAATATTAAGGCTGTTACAAAGTAGATAAACCTCAAAAGAACTTAAATTCTACGAGTAGTACTCATAACTTTTACAGACATTTTCCATTAGTAGGATATTAAAGAAAATGTGATTTAAGGCGGTTGCAGAGGGGTCAATTTTATACAAAACTTTGACGCACAATACACGTAGACGGTATTAATATAAGTAACTTTGTATTTATGGAAAAATAGTTTAGAAAATCTAGATGCCGCGTCATAAATAACATTTGCAATTTATAAAATAATTACGAAGATATAAAGCTTTGAAATTTTTCATACAAAATTTTAAAAGCTTTATGTCATCGTAATTATATTATAAATTGCTAATGTTATTCGTTACGCGGCAACTAGATTTTCTAAACTATTTTTCCACATATAAAATATTACTTTTATTAATTCCGTCTACGCGTATTGTGCGTCAAACTTTTGTATGGACTGAAACCACCTTAAGAATAATCTCAAATAAAATTTTGACGACGAGTTAAAAAAACATTTTGATTTTACAAAACCGAATAATGATTATTACGTGTTTTTTTTAGATAGTTGAAAAAAATATTAAGTTCCATTCCATTTGTAAGTGTCCAAAAATAATTATTCTAGGGAAAAAAATACAATTAATAAATGTTTGCCGAAATAAGTAAGTAGTAGGTAGGTAGATAAGTATTTTTAGTATTATTACAAGAATTAATTTCAAAGAAATCTATTAGTACAGTAATAACGTTAATTTGGTATAATAAAAGTGAAAAAATGTTAAAATGAAAACAACAAAAGGGTATAAAAATTTATAAAATATTTTTAGATATTGTTACGAAAATTTAGTAAGCTCATAGTAAGCTACTCAATCAATATCCCATCTTTCATTCAAGGGGATAGTATTGTGTGTTATTGTCAAGTCACATTTCACATAAAAAAAAAACAAATCACGTAGGGCATAACTAACGGTTATGTGTCGCAAAAAGATTTATTACGGGTCGCTTTGGCTTTGTTCATAGATTTTACAATTCAGGGTTACTTTGAGGATTTCGTAGAAATGGTTTTCAGCAAGTAAAAAAATTTAATTTTTAGTTTAGAAAATATAACATCATAATATGCATTCCGTCGAGAGCAGTTCTTTAAAATTATTGTTTAAAATAGTGGCGTTTTAATCCAGTCAAGAGTCAATCTAAGTGTTGTAAAAGCATATTATTATGTATAGCACATTATATTATAGTACATTATGGTACAAGTGTGTAATGTTGGTGATTACCGCTGAGGCGCCATTGAGACCCGAGCCGAGGACGGTAATCATCAATACACACGTGTATCATACGACGTTTTTCAACACACTTGTGAAGGAAATAAATATTAAAAAATCATTTTATTTAGTAAATAAAAAGTTTATTTAGAGAATTTATTTGTACTATTGAATATGATCTTTTTTGTATCGAAACTTTTTTAAGAACAAAGCAACTCAAGAACTCAACCAAGAAGTTTAGATACCTACTATAAAAAACCTATAACTCACTTGTGAATAATAGTAATGAAAAAGTCACAGTTTGATTATAGGTGTCATTATGTGCCTAATTGCGGTGAAATAAGGGCCATTTTATGAGCAAGTGTGTTGAAAATATTTTTAATTTAAAAGCCTTCTGGGACTCACAATTTTGATTTCTATGTTGCGTAGTAAATTTTTTTTAATATGTTTTCAGATAGTCTTTTGACACTAAATGGTGCCGGTTACAGTTTAAAAGTCCAATTAATACTTACTTCCCACCTCTCCTAACAAAACTCCGTAAAATGACTGGGCTAACTTGTCGAGTTGAAATATAGGTAGTTCTGTTGGTTTTCTTCAATACGGTTTTGAGCTGAGATAAACATAAATTCTAGATAAAACTTGTTTTAAATAAGACCTCATTTCAATGTCTTTTTCTAATAACCGGCGCGTTTTCTGGCGTAGTCGGGTAAAAATGAAGAAGGATTTTGTTATTAAAATTAACAAAAACTTTGATAAGGAGGTAAACTATAATAAATTGAATAAACTATTCAGAGATTAAACTTGTAGATATTGTATCAAAATCTTGTGTATGTAACTATTTACAATTCGGTCAATCCTACCAGTTACTGAGTTTTTTTTTTAAACGAGCGTTAACCCGCGACTTCGTCTGCACAAATTATATACCAGATTTTAAGTCAGATCATAAGCTATCAAACAAAAAAAGTTTCATCAAAATCGGTTCAGTACTTTTTGCGTGATGCTCGTTCAAACAAACACCCAAACAAACAGACAGACAAAAAATCAAAAAATTGGTGATATGGAATCAGGGATACCTAAAAACCATATCGTAACTTATTTTTTGTTAATATCTTCAATGTATAGACTCACTTCTGTTACAGCTTTATAATAGTACGAGCGTTAACCCGCGACTTCGTCCGCAAAAATTATATACCAGATTTTAAGTCAGATCATAAGCTATCAAACAAAAAAAGTTTCATCAAAATCGGTTCAGTAGTTTTTGCGTGATACTCGTTCAAACAAACAAACAAACAAACAAACACCCAAACAAACACACAAACAAACAGACAGACAAAAATTCCAAAAATTGGTGAAATGGAATCAGGGACACCTAAAAACCATATCGTAACTTATTTTTTGTTAATATCTTCAATGTACAGACAAACTTCCTGTTACAGTTTTATAATAGTATAGATATATAGATAGATAGATAAAGCAAATAACGCTTTCAGGCACATACATTGTTATGACACCAAATGAAAGTGATTAGGCTTTTTATTGTGGAAACCCTATAACAACGACACAAACATAACATCCATGAACGAACCGGTATTAAAACCCAGGATCACTGGTTTGGTAGTCCGGCGTGGTCACACCGTGGACGCTGTCATTTCATACAAATTGGAAAAACTGTCAAGAAGAGGCAAGCATGTGGGATACTGAGTGAGTGCGAATGGACTATACTGCCAAAGAAAACTATACTCCGACGCCTACTGTTCTTTGCCTCCGTCTGCCCAGCGGGGGTGAGGTAAAATATTGGTTTGGAGCAGGGAGTGTCCGTACTGTATAGGCATGTCCAGAGACCTGCTTAATATGCTGATGGTTTTTTAAGGGGATGATCGGACTATCAAACTTTTTCTATGGGAACAAGAAGAAATTCACGAAAAAAAAATCTTCTGTTCGCACTTCTACTGTACTGCCTCCGTGGTCATGGTTAAGAGCATTGGCTCTCGACACGGAGGTCGTGGGTTCGATTCTCACGGGGGTCTAGTGAAATGTCACTTTGTGAGTTTTTCCCCAGTTGGTTAGGACATTGCAGGCTGAATCACCTGATTGTCTGAAAAAAAAATGATTCCATGCTTCGGATGGCACGTTAAGCCGTTGGTCCCGGCTACTATCTCTTGTGGTAGTAGTCGTTACATAAAAACCACGTCAGAGGCCGTAAGGCGGTCTGAAAAAACTCTGACACCATGGCTCTGCCCACACGATAAGAAGAAGACTTCTACTGGACTTAAATGTATGGGACAGCTGATTTCTTTTTCGCGATTTCGATATTGGTCCCACAGAGAAAGTTGTTCAGTTTGATGGTCTAATCATCCCCATATAAAACCGTCAGCATATTAATCTGAACCCTGTATCTATACTATTATAAAACTGTAACAGGAAGTTTGTCTGTACATTGAAGATATTAACAAAAAAAAAGTTACGATATGGTTTTAGGTGTCCCTGATTCCATTTCACCAATTTTTGGATTTTTTGTCTGTCTGTTTGTTTGTTTGTTTAAACGAGTATCACGCAAAAACTACTGAACCGATTTTGATGAAAATTTTTTTGTTTAATAGCTTATGATCTGACTTAAAATCTGGTATATAATTTGTGCGGACGAAGTCGCGGGTTAACGCTCGTGTAGTACTATAGATACTCTTTCTTATTTTGGTAACCATCACACAGACCATCACACCAAGAGGTAAAAAATCCTATTGAGAACAAACCGTTTTATCTTTTAAGAAAGTCGCTTACAATATCAATAATCCAGTGACAAAACAGATTCTCATTTTATAAAAGACTAGGTATATAAACTGCGAATAAACGGCGCTATTACAAATTACTAACAACGAAGAAACACCCTTGATGTTCTTCCCCATTGTGCACCATTATACGGCATTTCAGCTGAAACCGGGATGGGAGCAAATCGATGGGGATGTAAAAAGGAAAACGCAAAGTCAGTGCGATTTTCTTCTTGGAATGATTTTGCTTATTTTGTGTGTTCAAATCAATGACATTCTTACACAAGGACTTCGCATTAGCGCGCTGCTGTTAAAGGGTGAGAATTTCATTGATTCAAATAGGATTTTTTAATTAATTCAATAGGAAAACAATTGAAGATATGGTGGAGGTCACAGTATTATTCTATACTTATAAAACAATTCTATGACTGACTGACAGACGCAAAACCTATACAACAAAATTTAGAACACATAATATTACTGCTGAGGATGTAGGGGTGCACTAAGAAAGGATTTTTCTATAATCAACTTGTATAGGGATGCAACAGGGTGTTAAAGTTTTCCGTAATCCACAAAGCAAGTTTTGTACATAAAGTTTTGCTTACCCCACTGGGTCATAGAAAATAATTAATGATGATGATGATGATTGCTCATAGCCAATTTTGACTGCTTTTGACTGCTTGTTTATCAAATGTTTCGACTCTATCCGGTAACCACACGTTGACGACGTCCGAAGGGATGACTCGCCCCTTACGACACCCTTCTGGGTTGATGCAATTCATAACTGGACACCACACCCGCTTTCATAAAAGGCAGTAATTTGACTGATGTCTAAATGTCAACTTGCCTACAAGAAAATTCTCATAATGCCCAGTGCTGATTGATGGATTGAACAGATTTATTTATTAATGTTACACCTAGATAATTATAAAGGGAATTAGAACCTGACATACTGAATAGTTCAGTAAAGAATTACAAAAGTTTACAGAAAATATTTTTGTGAACTCATCATCATCATCTCAGCCGATGGACGTCCACTGCTGGACATAGGCCTCCCCCAAGGATCACCATAACGACCGGTCCTGCGCTGCCCTTATCCAACGCGTTCCCACCGTCTTCACCAGGTCGTCGGCGGTCACCCACGCTGCGCTTTCCGGTACGCGGTCGCCACTCGAGAACTTTTTGGCCCCATCGGCCATCGGTTCTGCGAGCAATGTGCCCCGCCCACTGCTACTTTAGTTTATCAATTCTTTGGAATATGTCAGCTAGTCTGGTTCTTCTGCGGATCTCTTCATTTCTGATTCGATCTCGCAGGGAAATTCCGAGCATAGCCCTCTCCATTTGGGTGACTTTCAGCCTTTTTATAAGGATTTTTTGTGAACTGCATGCAATAAAATAAAGCTTACAGAAACCCAATTAAAATTGTAATACATAATTAAACACTCATCCAAACAAAAAATAATAAACTATTTATTTGGTAATTATCTCTAATAGGTAGGAAATTAAATGTTATTGAATATTACAAATATAAAGCCACTTGTGTGCTTCATTTGTATTGAATGATTTTACATAACAAAACAATTTCTGCAAACCATACTCTCAACGGAACGCAATTCCACTAATGAGTAAAAAAAACATTTCCTTGTTCCGCGTTATATCTTGGTTATTCATTCTCTTTTGTTTTACTATTGTGTACAACACTCTAATTTAAATGCATTGTTTATTTGTAAGCCCAGCTCGTTTCGCTCGTCTTGGCGCGGTCACTACCGTGCCCCCAGATACAGAAAAAACCGTCAGCATAAATTAAGAGATGAAGGAAAAATGTCGTGTGAAAACCTGCATGCTTCGAATTCGATGCATGTATTTTACCCACTGTCCATTACAAGTGGCGACGGGCTCACTCCACGTCACACTGGACAGAGGTTCGGTACTACTAGTATATCTCTGTCTACCCCCTCGGGGAACAATCGTGAGCATATGCTTATATGCTATGCTTATAAATTAAAAAGAACCCTTTAAACCTGGACAGGACAGGAAATAGTCCATATTCTACAAACAATATTTTCAAAATTGTGTTCTGCATATTCAAAATAGTCCATACTCTGTCACTTCACTACATGTTATCCAATAAAGCAATTCCCGATAAAAGATGCAGATTTCAAAGTACGGTCTCATATTTATTTCTCGTATCTACGTTTCTAATTGCAAATGAATTCGCAAGTTAATTTGACAAGTTCGCCAATATAACCGCATAGAATTCCGCAAACATGGAAACCATTAATGAAACTTGGGCATATAATTCGTTTCTGGCTCATGAACATCTATCTAAGCACATACATAGAGAGAATGGAGGAGGCAAGCTGTCTACCAACCTATCTATGTGTTAGTTAGAACTAAGTAAGAGTTGCAATTAACTTAAAGCTAGTAAGGAGGAACTACTGTGGAATGTTCCTGCTGCGGTGAAAAGGGAAGATCTTCCGCCTGGCTAAATGTTGAAGCCTGGGGACCGGCCGTGGTCTAACAGTTCTTCGGTCGTTTCGGTTCGTCGGAACTTGTATATAATATATCGAATCTCTGTGATTATTTATCTTGGTCGATTAATGTCTTGCATTCGATTGTAAACCTTATGTGCAAGTAGGTTACGAGTTACGTATTCACGGTGAACGTTCTTTGTATGGAGCATATTTCAGAAAGCGACGGTGTCGCTATCTATTGGCTTCTTTGCTATTACTTCTGGGTATTAACATAGTAAAAGTATAAGAAGTAGTCCATCTTCGGCCCCGTATGAGATATAATTAGCTACTCACGCTCGGACACTCAGGGTTGCCACACTCACTATCTCTTTTAATGTTATTATCCGACTGCCCCAGAAGGAGGGTTACGTTTTTCGAGAGTATGTAATATATGTATGTATGAATGTAAATCCATTTCTCTAGCTCTGCAGTCTAAACGGCTTGATGGATTTTAACATAATGAGGTGTCGTTAGATTCGTAAAAATTGATAGAGTGACATATAGTATTTTAAATATGGAGTGTGCGAATTAAAAAAGAAAGGGGGGAATAAACAATTATTTGTTTGTTATTATTACAATATCAAATGAAAGATAGTGAACAGCAGATTCCAAATATATATTTATTTATATGTATAATATTGTAATTTTATACTGCCATTTCGACACAAAATTAAAAAGTATGAATTAATCTAAATTATTAAGAAAAACAACAAACCCGACTCCTAAAGCAATATTAAAAAAATATTACTTAACCGCGCCTCCAGTGATGCCCCCAATCGTATGAATCGTGAAGAAAGATAGCTCCGGATTCGAAGAGTAGTTATTCAGGCACCCAAACATACAGCAATATGTTCTATTCCGGGGCGGCGGGGCGCGGCGCAGCCCTGTCTGGCGCATGCGTGGTGCGCGGAGATATTGTGAGTGTGTGCGTTGTACGAGGCGTACGTAATGGCGAGCACACATACAAGCCGCGTTTGGTACCTTTGTATGAAGATATTCTACTGTCTTATACTGTGGTATTGACATCTGTTGCAAGTCCCCACACTAGTTTAGTTTGTATTTCGAGTTCTTTAGAAAATATAAAATTGCAATTTAATTTTTTTTTAAAGCCCCATTGCTCTGATGCTAACATTGATGCTAATTATATTAATGCCCAGACGGTATTTGAAGGCGACAAGTAATTGCGGAGTCAGTACATTCAACCTCTTGTCTGATCGTTGCCGTTTTCCATCCCATCAGATTCAGGAGAGCGTTGATAAGACATAGTGCACCAGTCTTCTTATCGTGTGGGCAGAGCCCTGGTGTCAGAGTTTTTTCAAATCGCCTTACGGCCTCTGACGTGGTTTTTATGTAACGACTACTACTACCAGAGATAGTAGCCGGGACCAACGGCTTAACGTGCCATTCGAAGCACGGAATCATTTTTCTTTACAGACAATCAGGTGATTCAGCCTACAATGTCCTGACCAACTGGGGAAAAACACACAAAGTGACATTTCACTAGGTGTCCCCCGTGGGAATCGAACCCACGACCTCCGTGTCGAGAGCCAATGCTCTTAACCATTAGACCACGGAGGCAGTACATCAGTAATCTGTATACTTAACACGTTCCGGGGCAGTGAACGAGACACAATAGAACTTTTATTGTTATCACGTCTATAGCCGGTCACTGTCCCGGAACGTGTTAACGCACACACTTATAAAGAGTCCTTCCTAATTTGGTTTTTTATGAAGATCATCAGACCATCAAACTGAATAACTTTCTGTATGGGACCAACATCGAAATCGCGAGAAAAAATCAGCTGTCCCATACATTTGGGTCGAGTAGGAATTCAGTTTAGTATGGACACAGAAAGTAGGTTTGTAGTTTTGTATGGAACAGAAGATTTCTTTTCACTATTTCGATATTTGTGCCTTAGAAAAAATTGTTCCCTGTGATCGTCTAATAATCCTCTTAAAAAGCCGCCAATCTTTTAATAAGGAAGGACCTTTAATTTATGTCCTATCCTGTTTGATATGTAATTAAAGATAATTTGTTTCATTTCCATTAGTCATATTTTACAAACGTAGGGTATGATAAATTTCATACGATTTTACTTCCTTGTGTTATTTTATTTTCTCTAGGTCTGTGGCTGTAAGGCTTCCTGGGGTATGCCATGGGGTGGCCACGTCAATTACTCGACCATTGTACTCTGATATTATTCCAACCAGAATTATTTTACCTGAAAGGGAACGTTTAAGGAGGCCTATTATTTAAACACGGATGAATACGCAACTCGCGGCCTTTTGTTTAGTGAAAATGATATTCAGGGTTTTTGTTTTCCTAAATGTTTTTTAAGTGCCGATTTTGTTACCATGTGCTTGAATTTCCGGACTGCCCTAATGTTCGCACAGAAAAGAATATCTGGTGCATCTATTTTAATTTGGTCGACTTTACTAGAAAGTTAGACCTTACAAATCTAATTCTGCTTGATTTAACTAAAATCTACTTATAACAACAAATTTTCTTGTAAAGTCTACTAGAATGAAATAGTAGTCACTGCAATGTCACCGATAGTTTTATCCATGCCGTACTTGTATCTTGAACCATTTAAATTAGTCCAGTAGCTTTTAAGTGATGCGTGCACAAACAAACAGAGAACCAGACCAAAATTCTATAAGCATTCCATTAGGACCCCTAAAATTATTTTTTTTTGCAAATATCTCCTATGTACATCCACGCCAAATTTACAATTTTATTATGTACGAGCGTTAACCCGCGACTTCGTCCGCACAAATTATATACCAGATTTTAAGTCAGATCATAAGCTATCAAACAAAAAAAGTTTCATCAAAATCGGTTCAGTAGTTTTTGCGTGATACTCGTTCAAACAAACAAACAAACACACAAACAAACAAACAAACAAACACACAAACAAACACACAAACAAACAGACAGACAAAAAATCCAAAAATTGGTGAAATGGAATCAGGGACACCTAAAAACCATATCCTAACTTTTTTTTGTTAATATCTTCAATGTACAGACAAACTTCCTGTTACAGTTTTATAATAGTATAGATAGAAAGAATAGATAAAAGATAGATAGATAGAAGAAGCCAATTCCTTAAGTAGCTTTAGTATCCTGGGTAGTTATTAAACACAAAGAAAATAAAACAAGAGTATACCTAGGTACCTACGTTATTAAAATGAAGTAAATTATGAATGTCGAAGCAGTGAAGGTAGGATGTTCAAAAGAACCTCAATTAAATTAAGCATCCCTTGAGAGGCATTATGCCATCTTTAGCAAACCTTGAGAAAGACTCAGTAATGAAAAGCTGACGCAAACAAATGAGATCAAACTTGCCTCATTATTTTTTCAACTGCTTCTGCACTAGATATTTTTAGCTTTCAAAAAATGTTGTACCTACCGGTTTTTAAAGATCTATTGGGTTGAAAATATTAATTTAATAGTAGATTACAACACACCGAGAGCAGGAAAGTAAGAAAGGTCTCAGATCTCATGATATTGTTGACCGAGGTGAAGCCGAACAAACATGTAATCAGAGGCTTTCTTATTTTCTGCCCGAGGTTAGACTTATGTATGGCAGTGAGTGCTGGGTACGGCAGAAGAAGCATGCAAGTAAAATGAATGCTGTTGAAATGCGTTCCTTGCGAAGTATGTGTGGTGTGACGCTGAAAGATAGAGTGAGTAATTGTGTAATAAGAGATGTAGTGACAAGAATAGAGAAAGGTATGCTTCGTTGATTTGGTCATGTGGAGAGGATGAGTGACAGCAGATGTACGAAAGAGATATATGTTGCTAATATGAGTAAAAGCGTCGGCAGAGGGCGCCCTCGTAGGACGTATGCTGATCAAATCAGTTGCGTCCTACAAAAAGGGGAGGTGCGGACTACTCGAAACCGACGGGCATGTATGAAGAGATGTATGGATGTGCATGAGGCAAAAGATGTATGTAAGGATCTTAGTAAGTGGCGCGCCCTGGTCTCTGCCTACCCCACTGGGAAAGAGGCGTGACGTTATAGATAGATAGGTTAGTATACTATTTTTCTCCTTGACGGAGGTGTAAAGCGGCAACTTCGTTTAGCGGGATGAAAGTTGACGCTTTCCGCCCGGAGGGGTGAAAAATACATTCCTGACAGTGTGATAGATAAAGATAACTCTACATTATTCTACACGACCTACTTTCAAAAGTCATTTAACAAAGAACAATTCTGAGGTGACGTTATGTACGCTAATATTTTAAAAAAAGTAAGTCCTTAAGTTGTAGCATGTAGGACCCCACTGTAGGGCAAAGGCCTCCTTTCACGAATAAAAGTGTATACGACAATAGTAAAAAGTAAATAAACTATGTTAAAACTTGAATAATAAATTATACCAATAAGTACTTTCTAACGAAAGGATATATCTTCTATTCTAAGACGAAGTCAAAAAAAAAATTCCCAGCGCAAGCACTACATTATCGCTAAGAACAGGAGTGCAATTCACTAAGCGTCACATCGCTGTCAAAAACATCAACGAGCTCGCACCCTTCAGATCGTCGTAGGTTTTACATTAGTTTGACACATGAAATTGAAAGCTCGCCGTTGTTTCAACGACGAATTTAAGGTTCTGACGATGTTTGCGCTTAGTGAATTGCACTGCTGACGAGAAAGGCCTAGAACGAGAGTGTGGACTCCCTTCTTTGTTCTCGCGGCGTTCTGAGCCGTAGTTATAATTTTCCTTGGAAGTTTTTGCTAAGAATTCTCCAGCTTAATCAATACCTGTTCCTATGTCTATTGCAATATGGTATGTTTGGAAAAGTAGGCGTGTCGTAACGGTCAATAAATTTTCAGCAAAATGTTATCTCAAAATTTCTTTTTATTTATTCTTTTTTTTTTGGAGCTTGAGAAGGGCCAGACATATTGTTTATTTTATAAAAATCGAACCCGGAGACGCTGACTCTGCCAGCTTCTTAGATAACAAATTCAGCCTAATATAAATCGGCGAATAAAGCTAAATATACGTAGATCTTTGTAAGGTAGGCGTCCTTTAAAAAAAACAATTTATTCACTTTAGGTAATAGTGGCGCCCGCCACTTCACTGAAATACGTACTTGACAACTTTAAATACCTACCTACTCATATCACAACTCTTGATCGTTAAGAAATAACCACTATAATATGTTATCCTAAGGTAATTTTATATTTATATGAAAATTTCAGCTTAGTAGGTTTCGCATGATCCATGCACGTAAAGTTTAGAATTTAATTCTTTATACATACCTACATAATTGTTCCTTGGGGAATGTTGTTCAGTATCATAGGTAGAATCACCCCTTAAACTAATGCCACAGTTTACCCTACCTAACACCCTGTAAATGTAGGCTTAGGTATTTTCATTATGACTTTTAAAGAAGAAGGAGGCTGTACCTCTTTATTAAAGTTATGACTCGGCACCTAGATTTATTTTATTCGTAAGTTTTATTAGGTAACACAGCAAATTGGCTCTTGAAATGAGAATACCTATTATTAAATTCTCAAGATAACGTAATTGCTATAAACACAGCTCCAAGCAAAGGCTCCAAGATGTCTATAAATCTTAAATTTGGTTACACGACTTTTGTAGTAAAAGGTTTCTGTTAAGAGGTCTAGACATTTCTTGACAAATAATTTATCAAAATTGTTTAGTATTTGGCAAATTGGGTTTGTTTTATTTCTATTTATCATTAACTTGGAATTTCAATTGCAAAATGTTATAAGATTTTATGAGCCTCTTGAATTTTTATCTCGATTTAATTCCAGAGGAAAGGAATCGTTACATACTTTAAGGGCTGATTCAGACCATAAAATAGAACAACTTTAACTAATCTATAATTCCAATATTGAAATTGCGAAAAAAAAGTGACCGTTCGAACGAAAATTTCAATTGCTAATCGACCCAAATATGTGGAACAGCTGTTTTTTTTACCATTTCAATGTTAGTTCCATAGAGAATGTTGTTCAGTTACTCATAGTAAGATAGTAACGCATTTAAATTTACACCTTGTATACATTAAACTACTGTAATATTATGAACTAAATACTAGAACTAACACGACAAACAAACGTCGTGCGCCACATGAGATAACGACAAGCGCAGACGGGTGAAAGGGATAGCGGTAGCGATTTATCAAGAAATTGTGGCCATATCTCCACAAAGAATGAAACAGCGTTTTGACGTGCAGTGTTATTTTTAGTTGGTATTTAAAAATAGTTCCATGACCATATACTTTTAAAATGCTGGTCCTATTTTTTCAAATTAATGATGTCATAATTTCCTTAACCGCTTCCGCACATGGTTCGAAAGAATATCCATGTTGGTGATCCTTTTCAACTGCGTGACCCTGGGAATGTACCAGCCATGTGTCGACGATCAGTGTGTTACCAACAGATGCAAAATATTACAGGTAGGTATGCAATCTATTTGGTTTCCAAATTAAATAAAAAACTCCAGATTCAAATAAAGAACGCATATTTCTTTCAATTGAATATAAAGCCATACTACAATCTTCTTGGTAATAAGTACGAATAAAAAAAACAATGTCTTATAATGAAATTTTTTTAAAATTTATATCAAATTCAAAACAAGAATTCTCACCCAATGGTCTTAAAATAAAAAAAAGAAAAAGAATCAATTTCCATGCAAATGGCGGGCGAAAATTAAAATCGCCATTTTAAAAAGATTTTTGGTATTCTTTTGTTTTTCACTGGGCGGCGAATAGCGAGCTCCGCTTGACTTTAGAATTTTAATTTTTCACCGAAAATTATTTATGTGGAATTTTTTAAACGTGAATCTTTTTTCCAGGTTTTTGATGACATCATATTTGCGTTTTTCACCGTGGAAATGACAATCAAAATGGTTGCGATGGGAGTTTACGGGCATGGCACGTACCTCGCGGATTCATGGAATAGATTAGATTTTTTCATCGTCATGGCTGGGTCAGTACTAAATTAATTATTACTAGCTTTTTCTCGCGACCTTGTCCGCGTGAAAATCCTTTCTTAGTGCACCTCTACATCCTCCGTAGAATCTAAGTACATAAAAATTTCATGTTTCTATCTTTAGCGGTTTAGGCTGTTGTCTGTCAGTCAGTCTCGGAACTGATAGATTATCTAAATGCAAGGTCGATTTAAACATCCATAAGTAAGTAAGTAGGTCCAACTTACCACTTCCTTGCTTACTTAAACGAGAAGTAGACAGCAACGTCCATACGGTGAATTAGGCTTATCGTTATCGGTAAGTAAGTTTAATACTTCGTCAGAACCTTGCGACAACGGACGCAAGACACGTCCTGCTAACACTGGCGGCCGGCAGACGCGTGCGTTTTGTTGTGTGTCAACTTATGAACTTACTTACTTGCGCCGTCCACACAGCGGCAAGATAAGTTGGCGGGGAGCGGGAGACGAAGCGGGAGAATTTACGCGCTACTGTCCTGTCCAAAAAATAGAATTGGTTCCTATCCTGCGGCAAGTCGCTACTTACTTACTTACTTACTTGCCGCCCAGCGTCCACTCGTAGTTTTTACTTACTTACTTACTTATGGATGTGTAAATCGGCCATTAGAATGAAACAATCTTACAAGACCAAATAACTTATGTTAAAATGTCTAGATGCACACAAACATTTTCAAAAAATTCTAATACTAAATTACTTACATGTAAATATATACTTAATACTTAATAATTACAATAACGTCTTCATATAGGTATAATTAAAACGCTACTAAAACATAAAAGTGCAATTTAACAATGTAAATAAGATCTCGCAAAGTTTCCGTTTGCAAAAACTATTGCAAACGGAACACGTTTGAATAGTATTAATTTTTAATTAAATGTACATTTCACAGGGCACTGGAGTACGCGTTGAATGTGGAAAACATAAATCTATCCGCGATCAGGACTATTCGTGTTTTACGACCATTGAGAGCAATCAACAGGATACCTAGTAAGTTTACATAATAAGGTTTTTTTTTTAATAGATTAACATTGCAAAATTAGGTTGTCCCAAAAATTTAGAATCATATCCTTTCGAATTAAATAGGGCATGCTTGAACGCGACGTGAATGTATAATAAACTACCTGAAGTCTGTATCATAATTCGACGACCAACTTTGTCGTAGTGAAATGACAAATCAGTTTATTTATAGTTCTGAATGGATCCATTCACAACTATGTATTAACTCATTCATCAAAGCTACATCAAAGTTCGTCGTTTAATTTTGAGGGATGATAAATTGTTAACTGATCCTGGAAATTCATATATCTTATAACGAATCAACAAAAAAGCTTTTAGTAACAAAATGCTAAAACGAAATTACAATCGAATAGAAAACAAAAAAGTTATAAGCGACTGAAATACGTTTTTTATTGTCTTCTATATCTTTCATGCAAAACAGATGTTTGTATGACACTTCGTTATTATTTGTATTAAAATACGAGTTTATGGCGCCACTTCCTTTAACCGTAAATTTGAATAACTTATATTTCGGTTATTTTTGTAGATATTAAGTAATGAATTTCACTTTAGTGTTAAAGATTATCAAACAGTTTTTAAAAATGCACAGATTGCACAAATGGGTAATAAAAAACAAATTTCAAATACAGACCATTGAATCTAATGTGATAAAAGACAGTATTTGAACTGAAACTGGACAGCACAATTTATAAGTACTACAACACGGCACAAATTACCTTCTTTGTTGCTACACATTGTTAGTTCAGCCGCTTTTTGTCCCGCCGCCTTTCTTTCCTTACAAACTGTCTTTGCTCAAAAAAGATCTAAAAAGAAAAACATTAATTAATTATTTAGTTACCTTTTTGCTAGATCGTCTCTTGATACATTACATATAGTTTGACTGACGCAATTAATTCAAGTATGTTTTCTACATAAAGGGGCAAGATTCTTACAGGCCTAACCGAGATTAATACGTGACGTAGGATTACGAATGTCTAAAGTCACGACTTTGAAGAGCTTCGGTAGCGCTCCTATAAAATTTGACACGTTAAAGCCCTCCTTTGTATACAGTAATCTCCTTTAATATATTCCCATTAAAACAATGTTAATATGTCACAATGATGAAAACAAAAGGAATAAGAACCTCGATGGAAAAGACTCGAAGCGGCTTAAAAAAATGATCATCATCATCATCAGCATATAAACGTCCCACTGGTGGGCACAGGCCTACCCTCAGGGAGGGTGTATGGGCATTACTCCACTACGCGTGCCCAATGTGGAATGGTAGACTTTACATACATATCAGAATTTCTTCTTCAGCGTATGCAGGTTTCCTCACGATGTTTTCCTTCACCGTTTGAGAGCAGTCGGTATTACGTACATAAGTTAGATCAAATCTTGAATCAAAGTATCAAAATGTAATCTTGACTTTTACATAAATATAATAATAAAGTAAATATTGCGCCGATCCCAAATAATAGGAAAAGGGCAGGGGATGATTACATAAATATGTATTTGCCCCTACGGAGTTTGAACCCGTGACAAGGCGGCTCTTAACTTACATACATACATACATATTCTCACGCCTGTCTCCCATTAGGGTAGGCAGAGACAACGTAACGCCACCTGCTAATACGATCCTGACAAACCTCTATAGCTTCCTCCACATTCATAAGTCCTTTCATGCATGCTCGTCGGTTTCGGGTAGATCTGACCTGGCCCTTTCTAAGCACATCGCCAATTTGGTCCGTATATGTACGCCTAGGCCGTCCCCTTCCAACATTTTCACTTACGCTTGCCTTATAGATTGCCATCGTCAATCTTATGTCATCTGTCCAAGCTTTAATGTACTGAATATATTTTTTATGTTCAAAATAATAGGAGCTATACACAGAAATCCACATAAAATTCAGATCTAAAGCCCTAAAATAGGCTCCTTATCAATATCATAATCAATTCTACAGGGTCCAACTTAATATGCTGACAGTTTTTTAAGAGGATGACCAGACCATCAAATTGAACTACTTCCTCTATGGGACCAAAATGAAAAAGAAAAACTTGCTGTCTCATACACTTGAGTCGAGTTGGTTTGTAAATTAGTATGCAACGGCAGATTTTTATTTCGCGATTTCGATGTTTGTCCCATGGAGAAAGTTGTTCAGTCTGATGATCTGATCATCCCCTTAAAAACTGTCAGCATATTATGAAGGACTCTATATAAAACGATATACTACAACTTAGGTACTTAAGTACTACAATAAACAATACAAATAAACAAATATAGTACGGAGTAAATAAAACCGTTTAAAATACACAAATAACTTAAATAAACTGATTAATTTATTCCACTCAAAGAGAACGATTAACACGACAAAATTAAATTAGCAAAATTAAACTGAACAACATCAAATTTAATTTAGAATTTTAAATGGGCATGGGTAAAATTAATTAAGCTCTTATTTTCATCTGCTACATCACAGGCTGACTACTGATTATTTCTCTCTAATTTTTAAATAAATGGGTTGTAATAATCCAGTCACGTGCTTTTCGGAATACGAGCATAATAAGATAACATAAGTAGGCTTTTTAGTGTTCTGTACCAAAATTGTCAAAACGGAACACTTTATTACAAGCTTTTATATTTACTTTTAAATGTCCCGGTGTCTGTAATGAAATCTTGCAAGTTAAATTTGACCCACTTCCCGGTTTCAGATTGAGCTGAAATTTAGCATGCATATGTATATCGCGTGACCAAAGTTTGATATTAAAAAAAATATTTATCACCTTGGTGTCTATCGCCATACTAATAAGCTAGCTAGCTACTAGCTTTTTTTAGTATTATGTTGCACAGATATCTTTGCTAAACAGCAAAGTTGAGCAATGTTTAACTGTTGAGCAAAGATCACTCAAAATTATTTCACACCTATCAGTTCTGTGCAATACCCTTCGTGTTTTCTGTCAAATCACAAATATATTTAAAACATTGTTAAATAATTTTTTGAGAAAACGCAGTGAACCTTAGAAACTTCGGACATTTTTATAAAACTTTTCTTTACAATTTCGCACTCCTTAGGATGGCCTGCACCAAAAAGAAAAAAATAAGAGTTAATAGGCTTTTCCTGGGTGAGCGCGTTACATCCTCGGCCTCATCTACACTTTTCATTATGTGAGCTGAAACCAAGCACAAGCCCATTTAGAATAAAAAAAACATATGAAGTGATCGATCTGTCTGACTATGTCTCAACTGCTCATACTAATGACAGTGACAGCATTATATTTAAACATGTTTAAGCCATTTATGAAGACGAAAAAATTTTGTTTGCAAGCCAGCCGTAGTTTATAAACTAGAGATGGATTTCGGAGAGCATTTTCACCTGAGAGGACTGACGGATGAGACATTTTCCAGAGGAACCCCAAAGCCAGCATCTAATGACATCTCCTGGAAAACAGTAGAGAGAAACCTTGACCTAAATATACATACTTACCTGTGACCTGGCATAATCACCTGAGACAGACGTGTCAAAAAGGCCGGCATGAGAGCCAATCGAAGCCAAAGTCGAGCATTATTATGCAAGACTTTGGCTTCGATGGCTGTCATTCATGCCTTTTTGACAAGTCCGTCTCAGGTGTTTACGAGGTCACGGTAGGTAGGTATATTTAGGTCAAGGTTTTCTCTACTGTTTTCCGGGGTAAAATGTGTCAAAATATTATATTATATTTATAAGATGACATTTTGTTCTCTGAATTTAAAATGTATTTAACGGGTGAAATTGAAAACGTAATGTTAATTCCTTTGATGTCAGTTTCAGGCAGTGTAGCCATCATTTTGTTTGCTATAGATATGAACAATTAGTACTATTAATTTAATTCTACGACCGCATTATGCAAAATGTTGGTATGTTTGTTAGATAACGTTCATGAAAGTTTGCCTATGATATGAATATTACAGACCATATAAGGTCGCACGGTATACAGCTCGGTTTCACTTTAGATCTCTTACACTTTCTGAGCTTTCGAGCAAGATAATTAGGTGTTTCATTACATGGCCACGTGAAAAAAATCAATGCCAATCAGCTTGATTGGCTTAATTGATTTAAAGCTAGATTAAAAAAATTCTATTAACACAGGTTTGTAATCCAACCAGCTGGGCCTTGTGATTCTGATAGGAATCTTCATCCACATGATCCATATCTGCACCATAACTTTGCACTTTGGTGCCCTTAATCTGTGCCTATGCAGCATCCGCCAGGAAACATATAATTAATTACTGAAATAAATCGAATTATTGCTTGAGTACCTTGTGGGTTAGAAAAATTTATTTCTGAACATCATTTTGGAAGACGTTCTTTTTTAATTCGATAAAATGTGAAGTACCTTACCTGTAGTATTCTGTGACTGTACAGAGGTAAATCTCCGATTTCGTAATGGCATACATTCTTCTACAATCATAATCATCATCTCAGCCGATGGACGCCCACTGCTGGACTATCTTCTTCAACAATTATAGTATTAATGTCTGTGTGTAAATTAAAGTGAAAAAAAAAGAATAAATAAGAAAATATGGACATTTGCTGCACCAATCATGAAATAATTAATTAACTGAAAACTTCCGTTTCACAAACTAGAGGTAAATAAATATACAGTATCAATGGAGGCACTTTAAAGCAAAATTAACCCTGTCGGAAAGTGGAGAGCGAGCGTGAGCGACGATCGATGCGCAACAAGTAAGGCCCGGGCGTCTAGTGTCGACCCAAGTCGCACTTTCGGCTTCGGCGAGATTCGGCACAAAATTATATTAGTTTTACCTCTTACAGATGAATTCTAAGTCTCAATAGAAGTTTATTTTGTACTTTTATAAGGGATTTTCATACATGAGTAAATTTATAAGAATCCCAACCAAAATACTTAATTGTACTCTCGGAATTATCGGGTATAACATAGTGTTATCCGGTGACCATTTTACTAGTTATGTAGTTACCTTAATGAAATGAAGGGCAAAGACCTCCTATTACGAAGAAAGTTGAGGGTGGGAGGCTGATCTTGAATTAATAATGCGAAAATTTGTCGATACGTTAATTAATATCAGCTTAAATATTGTTTTAGGAGCACATTGCTCCTAAAAACAATATGTTCTTTTTATATAAATGATTTCTAGTCTCAGAATCTAGTCAAGACTTGATTACTTGATAACAATTAAAAAAAAACATTTGTTCTATAACTCGTATTCATTACACTAATATTTTCCTCTTGCTGGATTGGAACTGTAGTATAAAATTTGTTCGAAAACTTCCCATTCGGTTTCGGCTGTAAAATCATTTTTCGGTCAGATACTATCGGCAGACCTTGCACCGCAAACACAGCCACTCCCTTCAGCTCTGTGTGCGAAAATCGCGAATAAAAATATAGCTATCGGTTTCATTACGTATGATGTAAAAGAGATTTGAATGAAGCATATATTTTTTTGCTGAACCCTTACAGAATTTCATATGTTATGAGAATTCGTAAAAGAAATTGTGATTTTGAAATAATATAATTCTTGAGCCTCTAATTGGTTGGTGAACATTTGTAAAAGGAATATGCTTAGTTGATAATTAAATCATTATTTTGGTTACAATGAGAAATGGTACTGTGGCGTCACAGAAAACCAGAAAGTAACGTGATGTTTATAATGTGTGAAATTTTAATTAATTTATAAATGAGCTACAATTTGGTAAACCAGAACACAACAATAATATTTCTCACTAGACATTTCTTTGTTATTTTTGGCAACAGATGGCAGGCGTTTTGAATATGATCGAAATGGAGATTGAAATCTCAGACCAATAACCCTAGGGGATGAAATCTAGCAAGTAATGGAATTAATATAGAAGGAGCTATTTATTTTTCACTCGCGTGACTCGTCTGAACTAATAAGTACAAAGTTACTAAATAATTTCGAACTTCCAATAAGAAAACAACAGCAACAAACTAAATTAAACAATTGAAACTGTCAACAAAACTACGTCGAACTTTAACAATTGCTGAATACGTAAACTAAAGCAAGACTGGGAGACATTGAATTGAATTTCAATAAATCCAGACTGCAGTCTTGCGCTCGTCACGACTTCCAAAATTTGTATTGTACGCTAAAAACAAAAGGCAAGCACGGCCAAAGTTTAGCTTCCAGTTTAACACAAAACACCATCGGCACAATGGAGTTAATCACAATGAAGGAACTTCATCGTCAAAGTCGCGGTGCACTGCACACCATCACACATAGGTATTTAAATAAAGGTACAGCCTATGCGTAGGAATAGTTTAATACTAGTACTAGTACCTACGCATCACCCATAGAATAGCGCTTCTTAGATCAATCATTGTGTTCATTTACATGAAATACCTATCAATTATTTATTCAAATCTGTGTGTGCTGAGCATTACCGATATTCCATGAAATCACACATTATTGTAACATACCTAACCTATGCTGAAATGATCGAAACTTCAGAAATCTACACTTCTATTAATTTATAATAATAATAATAAATAACGCTCACATGCTCATACATTGTAATGATTCCAAATTAAGCCCTAGGCTTTTTGTTATAACCAATAGAACCATAGGAACCATATACAACAACGACACACACATATAACATCCATGACCGAGCCGGGTTTCGAACCCAGGGCCCTGGCTTGGCAGTCCGGCGTCGTGACCATTACACCAACCGGGTCGTCAAATTTCATTTCAAACGTCATTTGTTTATATAAGGTCTAACAAAAGTAGGTGAAACTATTTTAAGGGGGTGATCAGACCATCAAACTGAACAACTTTCACTATGGGACCAATATAGAAATCGCAAAAAAAAAATCTGCTGTCCCATACATTTAGGTCGAGTAGGTTTGTATGGAACAGCTGTTTTTTTTTCGCGATTTCGATATTGGTCCCATAGAGAAAGTTGTTCAGTTTGATGGTCTGATCAACCCCTTAAAATAGTTTCAGCTAATTTTGTTAGACCTTATATACAAGGGAATACGGAAAATCGACCGACTAGAGAACAATTCAGTTTAAACTTCCTCACAGATGTTAAAGTTGGTATTATGTTTGAGTTTCGGTACTATAGTGAAACGTGGATGTTCTGAGGTTTCAGAATATCTCTGACTACCCCCTCGGGGATTATAGTCGTGAGCATATGCTTATGCTATGTTTAGCAATAAAATATTTAAAAAGACAGTGCTAAAGTTTATACGCAGAGCATAAAACCCCATCGGGGACTCGCTGGCAACCAACAATGCAACTCGTCCACAAATTAAATGGAGCCTCGCCTGCGGTTAGAAAACACATTGGCACTAATTTGCCTTTCGAAATTTATTGCTCCACATTGCCCACCTTTTTATTCCGCTAAATTGAAAATGGAAATTTGATTTATATGTTACACTTCAGATGCAAATTATTTTACAGGGTAAACTGGCTGAGTTAAATAAATGAAGTAAATGATTACCATAATCATATAGGTACCTAAATCGCATTTTCAAATATTATTGATTTTAAACATGTTACAGCCATGTTGTGCTATTTCGAATCAAAATAAAGATTGAAAAATTTGTCTCGGGCGGGACTTGAACCCGCACTCTTCCAAACCGGGGAACTGCGTTATCCAATTTCGCCACCGAGCCCACTACCCATAGAACGAAATTTTCAATCTGTTGCGTCTTAAGGGGACGTGACGCACACTTATAAAGAGTCCTTCCTAATTTGGATAACGCAGTTCTCCGGTTTGGAAGAGTGCGGGTTCAAGGCCCGCCCGATACAAATTTTTCAATCTTTAATTTGATTCTAAATCGCATTCTTTTATTAATCCTTCATTTATCCTTTACTTTGCAATCAAATCAAAACGGTACTTACAATATAAAATTATAGTGGGCCGCATCGCAATGGAAAATGCGTACTTCGTTCACTAGAGCGGGCCGGGTCGCAACGATTGACGGATCTAGATTGACGTAATACTGGCAGACTTTAAAAAGTACCACTTGGTATAGCGAACAACAATAGGCCGCATCGCGAGCAAAAATGTGATCCGCTCCGCCCCGGGCGCATAAGAATGCGATAGTTCATGTAAGTTGTATAGAAGCGATTTGCATCATTTGCGCTGCGGCCCGGCCCGCCCAATATGCGCTTAGATGTACGGTTTTGTTCTGTTTTTTTGACAAGTTTATATCAAAAACGTCAATGATAGTTAAACACTCTTTCCAAAACTACAAACCCAGAGGCAAATTAATTGAAATGCATCTGCCCGCTTACCTGAAACTCGGTTCAGCAATAAATAAATTCACAAAGTTCCGCAAATCGCTCCGGTACAGGCAGAACGATTTTGTTTGAGCAATTCTCTGTGATCAATTAACTTTGCTTTCAATAGTTAAATGTCTTGGTTTACCGGGTTGATCAAAAATTTGACGAATTTCAACGATTGCATTGAAATAAATTTAAATATTGCATGACAAAATAGCAGTGTTTTTTCCTGATAACGTTTTGAATGTGAAAAATCTGCCTCTTTTTATTATTTTCAGATGTTTATTTATTTATTAATTTAAAGGTTTGCTAACGATACATTCACAATTTCACATATTTTAACACACAGTGGATTTAAAGTAGATAAATACATAACTTATAAGCAAACACAACATTCGCTATAAAATAACGCAAAGAAGGACTAGAATAAAACAACAAATGCTAAAAAAAACTTACAATGTCATTTGGAAAACGATTGCAATATCATGATTCTGGTCGCCCGACACATCTAGAATGTATGCGAAAGTAGTTGTACCCAATATTATTTATAATCCACAGGTATGCGAATCCTGGTGATGCTGCTACTTGATACATTACCCATGCTCGGAAATGTGCTGCTGCTGTGTTTCTTCGTTTTCTTCATATTCGGTATAGTGGGCGTCCAACTGTGGGAAGGGATCCTCAGACAGCGCTGCGAGCTCGTTCTACCACCAAACGTTCTTCGACCCAAGTATGTCATCGTTCATTATCATTACAATACTGAGACATTTTTATACATTCCATTTTAGGTTTGGTTACGCCCTCATCACAATATTAAAAATTTTTCAATTAATATGAAAACCCAAAATGAAAAAGAGCTACTCCAGCTTTCTACAAAAGCCTAAAAACTATTTTTTAAAAGCGTCAACTTTCGTCCCGCTGCGCTAAATGAAATTGCCGCTTTCCGCCTCCGTCGAGGAGAAAAATAGTATAATAACCTCGGACAGTAAATAAGAAAGCCTCAGATCACATGTTTTGAGATCTGAGACCTTTCCTTCTTTCCTGCCCTCGGTGTGTAATCTACTATTACAGGTTCAATCAACAATCCACTTTTGAAAATATCGAATTGAACGTAAAATTAGGTAGTCGTTTTTTTCAAATTTTTATGTTTAGACCTATAAAAAATGTATAAAAGTATTGTATATAAACTAGCTTCAAGGATTTTGTGGTAAGTTGGAGTAGCACTTTTTTAATTTAGGCTTCTTTGATTGAGAAATCATAAATATTATGATGACACCAACACTGAACGGTCAAAGGAGCCTTTATAATAATATACAACATAAGCGTTGATAGTTACAAATAAAATATGTAAGAAACTTTTGATAGTATTTTTAGAGTTATGTGGCTGAAATGGCGAGTGAAATGAGTTTTTCATTTTGTTACATTTGCTCGAAAGCGCTCGTTTTAGCGGCACGTCCCATCGCTAACGTTGACTGCATGCAATATTTAACGCTTCCACCCGAGCACATACATGGCTCTACATCATTTTAACATTCTGCATTGCATATTACATTCTCATTGTTATTAACATTTGTCGATCGCGCATGTACAGATTACAGAATAATCAGCTTACCATTGATTTACTTTACACGTTAATATTGCATTCTGTCAACACTCACATTAAATAATAATAACAGAAGACCACCACACTAGAGAATCATTTTGAAATGTAGCAAATGATATTGACAACAAGGCTGTCATTCAAAATGATACTCTACTACATTATGACCCAAATTTAGAACAAAAATGTAGAAAATAGTGTACAAATAACAAACAATAATTATGATATCATAGACTTAGTACACAACGCTACATCTGACATAGGTAACCAAATAAAAAAATATATTTTTTCGACCAAAATATATATTTAATAGGAACCTCATTTTTGTTTGGAGATAATTTGTATTGAACTAGACAATACCTATTACAGCTTCCTGTATTGAACTAATTTAAGTTATATCAAGAGATCCCTAGGAAACAAAAAAGATGTGATTTCATTCGGTTAGAATCTAATCGAATCGAATTTAACTACACATATTGTTGATCTAATCATAAGATCAACAATCTTAGTACCTACTTAATTTTTTTGAGACATCGGCGTAAAATATAAAATGTTACACATTTCATATTTATTTTTCTATGCATTTTGGAATGCAAAGTAATATTTTTATTCTGTTTTGTTGTATGAACGAAATCACACTTTTTGTTCTCCTTTGGTCCTTTTGAAAGACCTTAAGGAGCTAAACTTAGGCACATAACACCCGTCACCGCTTCCCAACTTTATGTTCCAGAGACCTGTCCGAATGGTACAGAGTGCGCGTCAGAGTGAACTCGTAAGGATTTGCGATCAAAATTCATGTGTTTCTATTAAGAATTTCAGATCTGATTGTTACGTGTACCTTCACACATCTGCCGTCCAGATGTGCTATCGTATTTGCTTCCCTTTCACGAACTGGCAGTTTTGTGTTGCCTTCATGTCTGCAGTCGTTTTTAATCTTGCCGATTTATGTCCCTAAAACAACCGAATGATTGGCAAGAGAGTTGCCTTAAACCTGCCAGTTTGTTTCTGATCAATGAAAACATAGGTAGATCTATCGACTTCCTCTGAAATATTTCAAGAATTATTTATATACTTATTTCCCTGAATGACGTAAACACAAAATAAATTCGATTTCACACTCGTTTACTTATCAAAGTCTTGCACAATACTGAACTTTGTTTCAATACACATACTATGCTATACCTATGGTGAATGATATATTTCGTGAACTGTACCATTCTTTTTCTAAACTAAAGACAACAGCCATTATCTACATACCAAATTATATCAACCTACATGGCTTAAATTTAACCATCATCAATAAATACAATTCATGCTTTTGTAACCGTTTTCATTAATATTGCATTTGTCACTGTAAAAATTTTACATGAGCAATTCATCATCATTTCATTATAATTACTTGTGTAGATATTATCCAAAGCCTGTCAAAATATGGTTATATTAGAAATCAATTTCACACCAAAGGTTGAAAACCACAATAAAACCCTTATAGGGATCGTAAGGAGCCAGGCAAAATAACCAGGCGCCCGAAATGATGTGGGTTACGCTTTCTACTGGGCGCTTGTTCCAACAGCTGTCATTAAACGATAACGACCCTCGGCCAGCAGACGTTAATCTTACCGGCTCTTGGCTTTCTAAGCCACCTTTATTACCATTTCAATTGATTGGGCCAACTAATTGATTTGGTCTATAAAATAGCCCTTCAACTTAGCTTTCGTTTCAGCATGTATCTGCATGCCATCGTCGTAAATGTGTTTTAGTTGACAAATGCATGTAAGCTTTATACCTATATGTGTTATCAAAATCAATGTTTTTAATATAAATGTGCTATCAACGTTAGTACAAGAAAAGTATATTGTAATAATATTATGGTCATGTTATTTATTAAAACCACTAAGCCCAAACTTCTATATGAATCTCAGACTCGTAATATGTAATGCATGACTTTGCAATATATTATTTAAATGTATAACTAAAGGGCCTTTAGCCTAAGAAAAAAGGTAAATCGTCTCGAGTCAAAACCCTATTAGGATTTCATCCTTCGCGCCAAATTGAAATAGTTTTTCACTCAAATCCCTTTATAAGACGTAAAAGGGTACTAAAGTGAATTTATAACGTCATATCTTAAACATTATACTTAGTTGTAATCATATTCTTTGACTTCTGATCTTTTTATAAAAACAAAGACATTTATTTTTTCTATATTGTTTTTGTAACAAAATATTATGTTTTATTCGATTAATCGATATCATCAGCATTGTTTGACTATTGAACCTTTTCAACAATTTAATGTTACAAATATAGTATTTTATTTAAAAGCTGTATCATTTTACAGCATATCCTTCCACTACGAGTTCTCAAAAGAGCTGGATTACATCTGCACGACCCCTGAAGACAGCGGCATGCACTTTTGCGGTGACTTTCCACCTTATCGTTATGGACCTATTGTCTGCAACGAATCGGCAAAACCATTCTCTTACAATGTTCCTACAAACGTCTCCTGTGTCAACTGGAACCAGTATTACACCAACTGCACTCAAAGAGGGCCCAATCCATTTCAAGGGACTATCTCCTTTGATAATATTGGGCTTGCTTGGGTTGCTATATTTTTGGTAAGCCCCATTTCTATTATTATAATTTTGATCAATCACATCTGCTGACTTTGACCTATCTTTTCAGGTAATATCTTTAGAAGGTTGGACAGATATAATGTACTACGTTCAAGATGCTCACAGTTTTTGGGACTGGATTTATTTTGTTTTACTTATTGTCGTAAGTACCAGTATATTTATTGTGTTTCTACTTTCTTAGCAAAATGCAGGCTGTAAGAAATCAGAACAAAACATCAAATTCTTCTGAATTTTGTGGAGCCCGTCTTTTCTTAATAGGTTCATTATTATTTTCAGATCGGATCGTTTTTCATGATCAACCTATGCCTAGTTGTCATAGCGACGCAGTTCGCTGAAACAAAAAAGCGAGAAATGGAACGAATGCGAGCAGAACGGGCTCGTTTCACGTCATCATCAACTCTGGCTTCGTCTACAAATAATAGCGAACCCGCTACGTGTTACGCCGAAATTGTCAAATATGTTGCTCATTTATGGAGGAGATTTAAAAGGAGAATGGCGAAAAAAATTCGGTACGTCATGAACGTTTTTTGTCCATTAAATACAGGTCCCAATTTTCGTACCTACAATATTCTCATCCCAGTTTCTTATTATAAATTTATACGTTAAACTCTCTGTTCTGAAACCTAGCGTCAATTGAATTAGTTATTGGATCAAGAAACGTGTTATCGTAGAAAGAGAATGAAAAAATCTTCATCTATGCATGTTATTTATACTTACAGTAACTTTCTTTTGTTCGATTTTTCCAACAATATGTATTTATGTGTTTTGCAAGTGAAACTGTGTTTTGATTTGCAGCGCGCTCATTGTGTCTTGTATTAGGTTTTATTTTATTTATATTCAATTATATTTTCATTTATAGAGTGTACAGATACCAAAAAGCTCAGGTACAATGGCGGACCAGCCGGGAAACTCTTCAGTTGCCAGCTAACAGGCCGAAACACCATCATCCTTGTTGCCCGCGTGTTAATACACAGGTACCTGCTGTTAATTAATAATCTCAATACAAACATTATACATGGTGTAGACTTAAATAATTAACATATGTACTTAAGGGGATACATGGGACCAACATTGAAATCGCTAAAGAAAATACATTTACAGTTCCATTCATTTGGGTGGGTACCTTTTATGTTTTCTATGGAATGGTAGATTTTTTTTCACGATCTCAATGTTGGTCCCATATTGAAAGTTGTTCCCATATTAAGTTATTTATTTATTTATTTACTGTCCCACAGTGTGGGACACAAGCCTGAATAAGAGAAATAATATAAAAGTAGTTTTTCATTTGTCATACATTTTGCATTTCATAGTATTATTATGAAGAGATAGACAAAAAAGAAACGGAAATACCCTCGTTTGATTTGGGTCGAATTGACAGATCATAGTGCTCATTCAATTAAAACAAACTCCTAATTTGTATTTCATTTCGCGCCCCCCTTATCAGCCGAGTCTCAAATCATAATAATATTATTCCTTAGCATTACAAAGCCACTTCCGTGTTAGCGAGATGTATTGTTTGTTTTGTAGGGTAACGGGGGGAAGGTGGGGGGTGAGGAGGGGGACGAGCCCGTCGGCAGGCCCAGCCTGTTGCGCGTGCCTTCCCTCTCCGCCGCCGATCTAGAGGTAGGTAACACAAAAATGCGGGACATAATTAAATTGAGTCTGTATACACGTTCACTCAACCAATGATAAGGGGCTGAGGGAATTTTAAGGGTACAAAGGGAGGTTAACAGATCAATTTCAATTTTGTTCGACTAAAAGACAGTGACATAACGATTAAACCTTTGATTAAATATATGTCAAGATAGAACCTCACGCTTCTAACGTACTGAAACAAACAGGCCAACTTTCTTACGTTGGTGTGCGTGAGGCATCATTCAACATATATCTGTGTGGGTGTATATGGATAGGGCTCATCAGCCTTGACTGGCTGATATTTTTTTCGACGCGGTCGTAGCTTCGACTGTCTTGACGTAATATGACTTATCAGGTTTAAACGCGTAAATATGGATTTTTAGTCGACTTGCCAGACTGGCAGTTCGAAGATGTTGCTCTAGGGATGGGAGGAGAACAAAAGTTGCTAAAATACAAGAACTTTTGTATACTTACAAGAATAAATTGCTATCGAACCATCCCTGACTTACGTTAATGCTAATACATTCGCGGTTTGAAAAAGTTATTGAATCACTGAGAAATAATCATGTTGGTCAGCACGCTGGCATTTCTAGGATCCCCAATTTTATTTAAAACTAGAGTTAACCCGCGACTTCATCCGCACAAATTATATACCAAATTGTAAGTCATCAAAATCGGTTCAGTAGTTTTTGCGTGATGCTCGATCAAACAAAAAACACACAAACATAGTAACTTTTTTTTTGTTAATATCTTCAATATACAGACACACTTCTGTTACAGTTTTATAATAGTTATAAGATATAAGATAAAATTTGATTCCTAATAGAATTTGGAATTCAATAACGCTATCTTTTACTCTATTTTTCTTAACCACAATAATACCTACAACTTAATGAAGTACTTTATCATAATTGATACCAACTGCGTATAATAGCACAGTCTAACAAACTACCTACTCATTATAAGTTTGAATCTGATGAGTTCGTCGGTATTACCTCCAGAATACCACCAGAGAATTACGGAAAGGAAAACACGTCTTATTAATTACGAGATTTATTGCCTGACAGAACATCTGACAGAAACACAAAAGAAGGTTACTAACTATCTTCATAAAATACATGACAGAATCCAATTAGACAAGTGTCGATATTCAAACCGAATCATGACGAACTGTTACATTACTTATTGAGTTCCAAAAACTTTGTCAATTTAATTAAAATTACATTTAGGTACATACTTACCTAATTTACTTCTCCATTTATTCGCGTTGCTCACAGGTATTCTAGCAGGTTCCTGGCTTCATTATTTGGTACAGATTTCGACATAGCCAACTCGCAACTTGTGGGAGAACTTTAACACAGTAGTTATTGTATATTATGCGAGTAGTTAGATAGTTTACGAGAAATGGTCTGTGAATGGATTCGAACTACGAAAGTTTTGATATCGGTTTTCGTTACTCTAATCCGATACCGATACACAAAAATAATAAGATAAGTGTACAGTTTCCTGTAGAAATGAACTTTTTTCATAGTATTGGCACAGTATAAGAAAGAGTATTTAGTACTACATAATGATATTGGTCTGTTTATGAAATTCGTTTTTTTTGATACACTAACTTGAAAATCGACGCGGTCAATTCGTTAAAAATTCTAACCAGTTACTAACAGTTACATTGCATTAGTTGCCTACTCATTTTTTTCTTAAAGATATTTTATTTTATTTTATTCATTTTAGGAAAACTTACGGACTAATTACAGGATCAATATTATATGTAATATGTATGTTGTGTAGCATTGTATTTGTTATACTTACCTATTATAATCATGGATGTGGTATACCTAGGCTCTAAACATCATTTTGGATGTAAAATATAAATTTCAAATATTATTGATTTTAAATATTTTACATACAAGGTATTTCGAATAAAATTAAAGATTCGATTTTTCAATCTTTAATTTGATTCAAAATATACATTGAACTTCATATTAATATTTCTTTTGTTTCACAAACAGAACGCATCAAATCTATCCCTTCTTTCGCCACCGTCACTCGCCCGTCGAAGGTCTTCAGTGATGTTCAGTGACACAGTACTACTACATACTTCAAATTCACCACATCTTGGTCATCCACATAACGTGTGCTCTTCTGAAAAGATGACACAGACAGGTGATCGATTTATTTATATAATTAATAAATTATTAATCATTTGCTCAGTCATTTATAAATATTTAAGAAACTGTAGAAATAGATGCACTTAATCTACACAAAAGTTTTGTCAAGATATTATAAAAACATATTAATTTAGTAATTAAGTTTAAGTAACTCTCTCTACTAAATTCCCTTTAAAACTTTTCCAATCTAACTAAACAACTAACCTAGTTATGATTTCTTGAAATTCTTCTTGTGCCAGATCTCTGAATAAATTTCTAGCGTATGTTAACTATTTAAATGATTTGTAGATTCATTGTGTCAACGTGACTGGCTTAAGAGCCAAAGTGGTGAGTCTAGAGACGGTAGATCTAGACGATGCTATTAGAGGGGCATGTGCAATCTGATCTCACTTCTTTCTTCCCTTTCTCTTTCTCTACTTGATATATTATATAAAGGACAGGGCCACATTGCCGTGACAAAAAATATGTGTTTTATATGTTCCTTAAATTAGGCCACGCTTCTTTTCTACTCTTAACTATCTAACCTTTTTAAAGTCATAGACCTCGAAAGCGTCACAACAAACCAACTTTATTAATTGATAAATCCATTTTGAATTATCGGATACTTTCGAGGTACATTAGTAATGCAATAAATAGCAAAATAGCACAGTAGTGACACTTATTTCGGGGCGTAGAATTCGACCTGCCGGCAGGAGACACCGTCGAGGAAAGGGCAGCTGCTGGAGGAACCATGTCGTGCCAAGAACTGTTGGCATTGTCAGGGGCTCTGTCTGCTGCCTTACCAACGGGACAAGTCGCTTTGGATTCTTTCTTTGAAGAATTGACGAAAGGAATAAGTAAGCGGGCTGGAGAGGAGAAGTCTGATACTAAGGTCTGGGAATAATCAATAATTTATGACTTCATATTACAAGAATGTATCATTAGTGTTGTAATTCTGTTCGTTTTTCAGATAGTGGAAATAGATGATTTCTCATGCTGCGCTGAGTTAATGACGGCGGATGCTGTTGCAAAAGAAAATCAGAAAGGACGCTTCACCAGCGCATGTTCAATATTGTGGAAACGGTTTTCGAAGTTCATGTCCTTCCTCAGAAAACACATAAAATTCATAGCAAACCACAAATATTTTCAACAAGGTATTTGAAAAAGAAACTCTTTTACTGTACAAATTATGTTAATCTCTAAGTAATTCTTTGAGAGTTATGAACGAAATTTAGGTACAAGATTATACGGGTGAATTTTGACGTTGTCTTGATTTGAATAATTTTGCTTTGTAAATTGAACAGTGTATTTCAATTAAATTTACAGGTATTTTACTAGCGATCCTAATCAACACTTTATCAATGGGTATTGAATATCACAATCAGCCTGAAGAATTGACGGTAATCGTTGAAATCAGCAACGTTGTGTTCTCTGCAATATTTGCCGTAGAAATGTTACTTAAAATCGTCTCAGAAGGCCCTTTTAAGTATATTTCTAATGGATTCAACGTTTTTGACGGTGTGATTGTTATTCTTAGGTAAGTTATAGATTTAAAACGGTTAGACAATATTTCAACAGCCAAAAGGTTTAAATTTACTTTTGTAATTTAAACAGTGCATTCGAACTGACCCAAAGTATGGGAAATGAGAAAGATCTAGCTGGAAGCTCTGGGCTGTCGGTGTTGCGAACATTTCGACTCCTGCGCATTCTAAAGCTCGTCAGGTTCATGCCTAACTTGCGCCGGCAACTATTCGTCATGTTGAGGACCATGGACAATGTTGCCATATTCTTCTCACTCCTCGTGCTTTTCATCTTCATATTCAGGTAATTGTTTTTTTATTATTCATAGCTTTTAGATTGTATACTTATAAGTAATTGCTAATCATCCAAGCAGACATTTGAAAAGAAACTAAAAGAGAGGTTCGTCGAAATTCATCTCAAAAAGTTTCATTTGTTCGTTAAATACCAGAGTTATTTTCACGCATTTATCTCGCATAATTTTTATATGTTTTAAAATAAAACTAATATTACGAAATCATACTTTCTAAAAATTTGTGTTTCAAACAAACTTGTTTCTAAACTTTTCGTTTACTTTATATTAATGTTTTCCTTTTCTTATGTTTCTATTGTATTAACTAAATAAATAAAAGAGTATACACAGGTTACATACTCGTGAATTTAAATAATATAATAAAAGATCCTCAGGCTAAACTGAAATTTACTTTTACAGGTTGTAGCAAAAATGTGAATTTTGAATTGTGTGTATTCGGTATTCATGGAAGAGAAAACTAGTTCTGCAGCTTTTAGAAATTCTTGAAATATAAGTTCTTCACATAACTTTAATGTTTCATTAATGTCCAAAAAGTACGAAAAATGTTCTCTAGTGTGACGAATGAATGCACGTTCTTTCGTGCCATTTCAACTTTTTTGTTACAACCTGTATACTAAATAACAAGGTACTTTAATTTTTCTCTACAAAGCTGACTATCGAAAGCTTCTATACTTTCTTTATGATTTTTTTCGTGACTCCCGTTTAGTTCTATATTTGTGATGTCTTATCCCCGTATTGTAGTTATATAAACGAGTAGCTATGTATATCACGATCCCAAGCAATCAATCACTTCATTGGTTGCTTAACCAGATTCTTCATTTTTCCGTAGCCAAAGAAGATTTATCCGACTCTCGATAAAATCTGAAATTCTGAATGTTTCTACTTACCTGTCACACCCGCATCCCTTAACCTGTGCACTGTTTAACTGTGAGTGATTTCTCCTCTTTTATTTTGTATTTTATCCTTACTAATATATATGTAAATCACTTCTGTCTCAGACATTCTACCTACCCACTACACACTGCCACTATCTACACTCTCTACAACTTTTTCTCTTCTATTATTATAAACTTAATATGGATTATAGTGTCATTCACGCTTTTGTGCTTTTCGTCCACTTCAGTTTATTTACTCCTGCACTTCATCAGTTACCATTTTAGACTATGTTTATTTTTATCTATTATCCAACTTGTATATATTTTATATTTTCTCCTCTATATGTGGAAAGGAATATAGTGACCATATTTAATTATCTAATCGAATCTTGCGTGATAACGTTCAGCATCCTCGGTATGAACCTCTTCGGGTGCAAATTCTGCGAAAAAGACGATGATGGCGATCAAGATTGTGACAGAAAAAACTTTGATACGCTCTTGTGGGCCTTTGTCACAGTGTTTCAGGTATTCCATTTTCAATTAAAGTACCTAACAGACAATCCAGAAACAGACTGTACTTGCAACATTACTAAACGCTTACCTTCGGGTTCGTCAGCAGTCTACACTCACGACAGTATGACAATCCCAATAACAGAAGATTGTCCTTATGACGGCTATTCAACTAACCACGCGAGTACACAAATGACTGTCCACTCTGTTGCAAGATAAAATACTTCTTAAACTGACAGTATTATAATAATAAATCCTATGTATAGAAGGAAAGCTTGCAGCATTGTGTGTCGTCTTATAGGGCGTTCAGTCGCGTAACAGCTACCCTAGAACCCGCATAGTGAACAGTTCGTTCTAGTTCCATCCGTAACAAATTGATCCAATATCATCTAGTGTCACGTTCACCGTATGTTGTGCCGTACTCCCATGAAGTCGTCGAGAGCACTTTCTTAGTCAGTGAGCTTGGTTGAGTAGTAGGGTAGCTTGAGGTCGATCGGAGCCGAGGCGTGGGTTTCACTGTTCGTCAGTTCCTCTACCCCCACTACTACAGCTGCACTAAGTTTGAACAGTATTTCTTTCACTTTGCATGTCGCTTCTAATACTTAGGTATGTAATCTCTTAAAAAACGAAACTGCTGGAACACTTTAGTTGATATCATCCTTAAGATCTTTTTAATTTGATTACAATTTTAATTAACTCTTCGACTAAAGTTTTCACTGGTTTCATCGTCAGTCCCGGCATCTTTCTTTTAACTTCAGTAACAATCAAATTTTCAAATACTTCCCCCTTTCTTCGACGTTTAAACTTCAACTTTTTAAATGCTAGAGATTGGCCCATTTTCTTGTTTTTTAACCATAAATTTTATCTTTTTCTTCTGCATTCGACAGGAAATAAAATTTTTAATTTATACATTTTATGCATTTTATACGAATGATACAACTTTACTGCAAAGTGTATTTTTATGAATCGGTATGACAGATATCTGAATGAATCTTTTCTCTGCACTTTTCTTTTGCCTATTTTTTCTCTTCCAAATTCTTTTATTGCATTAAAAATTTCTTATAATAAGATGAAAAAATACTTAAAGAATGGATAATAATATACCTATTGGTACATAATACATTGATTGAGGAACTAAATTGCACTTAATAACACGATGTTAATTTGTTACAGTACATTAATTAGATTTATTAACCAACCCGTTGGTGGGTAGCGTCCCAACGGCGATAACACTGCTTAACCAATTAGGCTTTTAATTGTTAATGTTGGGATTTACAACCACTCGGTGGAAATGGAAAACTTTCTTGAAATTCTTCATATTTTGCAGTCAATTCACGTAATTGACACTGTCTGTTTACTACGTCTTTTTAAAGACAGTGGTTACCTAAAAGTGGAACTTATTCCTTAGCATTAGTGCTGTTTCGTGAGTAATAGACGAGATAGCAGTGTTATCGTCGGTGTACACGTCACGTCATATCGTGCGAACGATTCGGTCGCGTCGTATGCGCATAGCATTTTGTTTTTCTTTCATTTTTTCATCGGGCTCGCGACGCGCAGTATTCTGGGCATGTATCTATTCGGTGGTAAGTTTTGCAAGTTCGTCGATGACAATGGTGCCGAGCGCGACTGTACCTGCCCCGAGATCATCTCACACCATCCCAAGTGTGAGTGCGACAGGAAACATTTTAATAATATCCTATGGGCTACCGTCACCGTCTTTCAGGTAAGTTGTGAGACACAAGTTAGACAACGTAATACCTATAGTCGGTTTATTTGCGATCCCAATTCGAATTGTTTTTAGAGGATAGACGCCGCGTTTTTCTCGTAACTTTCTAAATTCAACCACTACCTACACTTTTAGTTTGTCTTATTTGACAGCTTATGCAAGGTTGTTAGAAAAGACGAATTAGTGTTTTATTTAATTGGATCTTGTGTTACTGGGCTGGCACACTCGAGAAATTCGCTGTAGTACTTAGAGTTTTGTAGTTTATAATAATGCATCTTTAAAGCGCTAGAACGTAGTTTGTGCATCTTGCTTTGTAGAGTAGTCTAGTAGCACTAGGAAATGCTGGACCCTATGCTTGTGTACTCCAATTGCCGTCTGTGTTCCCCTCCATAACCCTGTATATGTGTGTACCTAAAATAACACAATACATTACACTTGTTAACACTAACACGCTGATTATTAACAGAGTTTTGGCGTTTTTTTGCATTAATTTCTTAACATGGACTAAACATTTTATTACAAACACCAAAAGGCACGACTTCAACTCGATATGACAGCACACCTTGCTTATTTTGATTTATTAAAGAGATTCATAATATGTCAAGACTTTGATGTGGTAGAGCGGCTTACGTTGACGAGTTGATACCTTACTTTGATGTTAACGTTCCAGGTGTTGACTCAAGAAGATTGGAATGTGGTATTATTTAATGGTATGGAAAAGACTAGTCATTGGGCTGCTTTATATTTCGTTGCCCTTATGACGTTCGGGAATTACGTGTTGTTCAACTTGCTCGTAGCTATTCTTGTCGAGGGATTCAGCTCGGAGGTAAGATTTGTATCTGATTGCGTTACTTGATATATCCATTATAGTTAACGAATAATCCCTCATGTGTAATATAATATTACTTTTAGCGAAATGAAAGACGGGAACGTGAGCAACGCGAGTTGGCGAAGTCGAAATTGTCAAGTGAATGCTTCTCTGATAACAACGAAATACAATACGAAGAGTCGAATTCGGGATCGCATTCCAGCGAAAGCTTCTCTCAGGTGAAATACTTCACTTAATTCCATCCAAATATCGTCTATCTTTGTTTTTTGTTTATTACTTCTTTCTTTCTGTGATCTCTTTGTACTCTTTCATGAGGCGAAATGAAATTTTTAGTGAATTCCTTATTAAAATTATGTTATTTTGAAATAGAACGAAATAAAAAACTTCTGGCGTTCGGCTGACGACGTTCGAAAAGCGAAGGAAGATGTGAACGGTAATAAGGACAAAACAAAGCGATCTCGCCGCAAGGCGAAATCGTCGACCCATCATCCGACCCTCTGCAAAGACTGCGCTCAATCAAATAAATGTAATTTGCAAAAGGTAAGATACGCGAAAACGGCGAAATCGAATACAAAGATCAAATATTACGTTACCATTTTTGTGAAATAAAATTACGGAGAAACATTCATCTCGATGCATAAAAATCCGTCGTAAGAAATAGTTAGGAAATTGGATTTATAAATTGTAAAGTTTTATAAGTTAGGTTTTTTTAGTTTTAGTTTTTTTTTAAGTTTTTTTTAATTTGTGTTGTGTTATTACTTTACTACATTTTGACATCAGTAAAATGTTGTATTATCTTGTCAACAATTATTAGCAAGATAGGTGAAATATAACAATTCTTCATCTTTTCATTGAACATTTAGATGTATCTTGTTTCTAGAATTGGGTTTTTAGAGTGCGAATAGAATAATAATAATCGTATTTTTGTTTCTTATACTTTTATTTGTATCAATAACAAGTTACAGAAAAATCTTTAATCATAGTTTGTATTTTTGTTTTCTTAAATTAAGTTTTAATTATTCCACTGGTGCTTAGTATAGGAACCCTTAGTCCATGAGCTTAAAGCACCAAATGACATTGTTTTATGATTTTAAATAGATTATAATGAATGAATGAATAAAATATACTAGTGGTAGTACTCGTGACTACATACTTACTTATTGGTTTTAAATCAAGTTTTAGATGGTATTATAATGAACTCTTTCATATGTTACGTCAATTATAATTTCACAAGGTATTTGCACGTGATATTAAACGTGAACGAACCAACCTAATAAACAACATATTAATAAAAACAAACAAAAACAGTGTAAACGAAGAGACGTCGGAAGAAGTTAGCAAACCTTGCATAATATGCCTGTTAATGTTCCCGCGTTATTTAATTCAAACATTCATTCTCTGGTTAATCTGATGGAGATTTTTGCTATCTAATATTATTTTGAATATAAAAAGTACAATGTTATCTTCATTACAATACGTAGTAGTAGTATTAACAGGTTTTCTGAAATCTTTATAGGAATCAAAAATGTTGGCCAACAACGCAAATGCCTCGGACACAGTGCTACCAATGATCACGCATACAGCAGCAACACCACAAGATTCACCATCGACCACTTTGGAACCTGGGGCATCGTTCAGAGATTTTAACGTCACTTTGTCTTTGGAAAGGTCCTCAATGCTTTCTAGCTTGGACTCTATTGACCGCACTTCTGTACGTATAACCATTTAAAACTTATTCAACAACACCCATGTTAAGGTGGTTTCAGTCCATACAAAATTTTGACGCACAGTACGCGTAGACGGAATTAATGAAAGTAATATTTTATATATGGAAAAATAGTTTAGAAAATCTAGTTGCCGCGTCACAAATAACATTTGCAATTTATAATATAATTACGAAGATATAAAGCTTTAAAAATGTTGTATGAAGAATTTCAAAGCTATATATCTTCGTAATTATTTTATAAATTGCAAATGTTATTTGTGACGCGGCATCTAGATTTTCTAAACAATTTTTCCATATATACACAGTTACTTATATTAATACCGTCTACGCGTATTGTACGTCAAAGTTTTGTATAAAATTGACCCCACTGCAACCACCTTAAATTGAATCAAACTATAACTTAATAATCTTTCTTCCAGTGTGCAAGCATACCAGGCCTGCTGAAGCCACCAAACAGTTATACATTAACTCTGCACTCAGCTGCAGCTCAACTGGGAGCAGAAAAAGCGAGACTCCCACCAATGTCTCTAGCGCCCCCTCCATTAACCCTCGCTCTACCTCCTCTTAAATCCTCATCCCCTGGTACTCCTACCACGCCAAGGTCGATGCCCTCACCATTACTGCCTGAGAAAAATCTGCAAGTCACAATTGCAAAGGACGATAACTGCCTCAACGTTAGTGACAAATCTAGTCTTCTAAGTTCGCAAAAGTAAGTATTTCACTTTTGGAATGCTCAACGTGTCCAATCTAAAGATGCTTTCTATAGAACTAATAGCCCAGTCATTTAACGGTTCGAGCCGGGACTAATTAATAATTGATTTTTTTTCGGTATAACATTGATTTCAAGCCCAGAAATGTACCAAAATAAAAAAAAATCACATCAGCAACAGTTCCAATTTTAAAATTTAGCTATTATCTCGTTCTAAAAAACCTGATGGTAAATTTTTTTCACATATTACCATTATTATTATTTGGCTTTACCATTATTATATACTTCAAACATGGTGTAAATATTTTTGGCTACTTAGGAAGTTTTGAAAAATCAAATCGTATTTTCTAATAAATACCTCATTTTTTGCTTTCAATGCCTATTTTATTGCTAAAAAATTATTAATATTGTTAAATCTAAAAAAATAAAAAATCTAAGTATTCCGGGAAAAACAATTTTGATTTCTGTTGCGTAGCGATTTTTATTTTAATATGTTTTAAGATAGTCTTTTTGTCACTAAATGGTGCCGGTTATAGTTTAAAAGTTCAATTCATAATTATTCCCTACCCCGCCTAACAAAACTCCGTAAAATGACTAGGCTATAAGAATAAATGAAATGTTTGTTACACTACCTAGGTACTTGTTCATTTATAGGGTTCAGTGACATGAGAGATCAATGTTTATAGGGCACTAAGATACATTATTTGTGGGCTATTTATACGTGCAACTTCATTTTATAGCCGCATCTTTCACAATAACGTTTTGTTCCCATTTCTGAATCACTGGTTTTTGTTAGACCGAAACGTAAGTAATAATAATGGTTATAATTAATTCAAATATTAAAAATAGTAACTGTAACATGAAGTTTGTCTGTACATTGAAGATATTAACAAAAAAAAGTTACGATTATGGTTTTTAGGTATCCCTGATTCCATATCACCAATTTTTGGATTTTTTGTCTGTCTCTTTGTTTATTTGTTTGTGTGTTTGTTCGTATGAACGAGTATCACGCAAAAACTACTGAACCGATTTTGATGAAACTTTTTTTTGTTTGATAGCTTATTATCTGACTTAAAATCTGGTATGTAATTTGTGCGGTCAAAGTCGCGGGTTAACGCTCGTACAACATAAAAGTAGCAAAAAACATTGTACATGTTTTTTAGGATGCAAATCTATTGTACCTACGAGTACATAAACGTCAGTTAACCCTTATTTTCACGTTACAGAAGTGTTACAGTCGCAAGTCCAATTGCGAACGGAGATGACAAGTGTAAAGTGCAACGAGGATATAGCTGGAGACTACATAGACCCAGTCTGAGGAAGAAGCCTAAGCACAGATCAGGGTCCGACTCTGATGCTGTAGTGCTGAATAATGGACGTGACCATGCTGTTTGTAATGGTAAGATCATTGCAGAAAATTTAATATTAGTTACCATAATTTAAAAAAAAATGCTGATGGACTAATGCCCATACCAAGGATGGTTCCTTGACGGTAGGCCTGTGCCCTGCAGTGGGACAACGTGTTAATGAATTAACGCAAAACTAGAAATTAGTTTGTTTAGAATCGAGAGCAGAATCGAATTATCATGGTTTCAACATAGGTAATTTTTTCAAAATATTAAATAATTGGTTTGTAAAATTTTAAATTTACTGAATCCGATATCAACCCACCCCACGGGCATGCTCACCCTACTTACTATCAAAACAAGATTATTAAAATGTATCCATGAGTATGTTAGCGCTTTCATTCATTGCTGAAATGATAAAAAATCATTTTTGAATAACTTTAAATTTTAACCATCAAAATAATGAAATTATTGTTTCATTCTAATTATTTTGTTAAAAATCTGTTTGGGTTTATGAGGTTTTGCGCTTATTCATTAACACGTTGTATGTATAGTCTGATGATGAAAGGATGTTCAGAACTGTGTTCCTTTAAATAATCTGTACAAAAACATAAGTTGAACTACATTCATGCTTAACTTCATCGTGGTTTGATAAAAACAATACATTAAATTTTTTGTATATTGAGTAAAATGTTATTAGAGTTTAAAATTATTCTTATCAATTAGTAGGGAACCTTTTCATTACCGTTTGACAAATGAAGATTGTTTCATCGATAAGAACAAGGGAACGAGATCTCTAATTATGGTAATGGATTGAATAAATGAATATAAAATCAATTGCTGAAAATGTATTTTCTACTTTTCATACCTTAAAATTTTTATAGGTTCAAGTCTTAGAAAGAACGAGCTTCCTCTATCGTCGTCCATGGTAATAAAGAACGACACGCATTCAGAGTTGCCAAACAACAGGACAAGGCCCCAGCTGCCAGCGCCTAGGGTGTTGGCTCCACCTGTCAGAAAGGTTTCTGCTCATGCCACCCCTCTTCTGCCAGACGTAAGATTGAACTTTTTACAGGTTTTATATAAAAACAAAAGCTTGATTCTCTAGACCTGCACCGTTAAATGTTTCAATTTGGGCCCTTATTGTTTTACAATAATAATGTTTTATTTTTATTTAAAACGAGCGTTAACCCGCGACTTTGTCCGCACAAATTATATACCAGATTTTAAGTCAGATCATACGCTATCAAACAAAAAAGTTTCATCAAAATCGGTTCAGTAGTTTTTGCGTGATGCTCGTTCAAACAAACAAACACACAAACAAACAAACACACAAACAAACAAACAAACAGACAGAGAAAAATCCAAAAATTGGTGATATGGAATCAGGGATACCTTAAAACCATATCGTATCTTTTTTTGTTTTTAATATCTTCAATGTACAGACAAACTTCCTGTTACAGTTTTATAATAGTTTCGATATCTCAGACACCTCCTCGGGGAATCAAGTCGTGAGCACAATTTTTTATAATTTTGAGTACATTATGGAGTTTAGAGCACCACAAAAGTCTGATCAAATTATGTTTAATGGTGCGAAATGGTTGCCAAATTATCTTTTATTTTTCTGTCAGAATATTAAATGGCGTTTTGCTTGTGTATCAGCACAGCATTCCTCCCAATGTCGAGTGTGCTTTGGAAGTATAGTAAACTCAAAGATTGTTTGTATGTACACAGTTGAGCTATGTAATACAAAATGGTGGAGCCTCGCCCAACGTGAGCTCATTTTATCTCGTTGCTATTGTGCAGTAATAGAGCTAATTAATATTTACTACATGCTTGATAATTTTGAAAATTTTCAAGGTGTCATGGAAGGCACCAGAAGCTGGGTTCTCTTCAGACTCGACGGTACGACTGGATCCTGTGAAGCCTCCTCCTCACAGGCTCTCTCTTACCAACGATTACTTGACAGGTACCTCTAGATATCCTACTCCAAATTAATTATTTACTTACGCCCCGATAGCTCAGTCTGTGGTGAACCTATCTACCGTCACGGGTTCGAATCCCGCAAGGGGAAAATATTTGTACAGTGAATACGAATAAATCATACCCAGGTCATGGATATTTGTATTTATCTAGGTATTGTATATCATTGTCTGGGCACCATAATATACAAGTCTTGGCTAGATTCTGGTACTTAAATGAGACCAGATAACATGTGTGACAATACCCAAGATATTTATTTATTCATTTTATTTATCATGGGAAGATTTTGTGTCTATCGTTATGATCAAAAAACACCTAAACATAAATCATAGTCATCGTGTAAACATCTATAAAAACCGGCCATGTGCGAGTCGGGCTCGCGCACCGAGGGTCCCGTACTACCATAGTCATCATCATCATCATCAACTCAGCCGATGGACGTCCACTGCTGGACATAGGCCTCCCCCAAGGATCGCCATAACGATCGGTCCTGCGCTGCCCTCATCCAACGGGTCCCCGCCGCCTTCACCAGGTCGTCGGTCCACCGTGTGAAGGGCCTGCCCAAGCTGCGCTTTCCGGTACGCGGTCAGTCCACTCGAGACACACACACTTTTCGGCCCCATCGGCCATTGGTTCTGCGAGCAATGCGCCGCCCACTGCCACTTTAAAAATCATTATAAGACGTATGTTTTCGTAAATATTCTTAACACGGTCCTTCTGCACTCAGTTCCACTTCAATGTTTCACGATTACAATATTTTGATCCAATACAATAGAAAATATAGATAGTTTCTTGAAGAGAAAAAATAAAACGTCCAAAAAATTACTACACGATATCGAAAAGTCGCTTACCCATTTGACTCGAGTAAATAGGTGTGAGGTTACAGGTCGTTTCGCGACGTAGAACGAGTAAATTGATACTCAGTCGACTACGAGCTACGTTACGTACACACTTGAGAACACTCCACTACGCTCACAAGTTTCTGTACATAGTTCCACATAACACGTCCTCTCACATGACTCTTATACCTACGCTATAAGTATGAAATTGACTTTACTCACGCGACCTTGTACGTGGAACTAACGAAAGCTTCTGAATACCGAGCCTTGAATACATCTGTTGATCTACTATGTAAAGTCAGCGATGAAAAGACTTCATTTCTTCGTTTCAATGAAATACTACAAGCTAACATGAATGCTTCTGTTTAGTTCACAATTTTAAACCTATGCAGGATTAATTTGCTGGTTTATCATAAATGCATTGGCCCCACATGCGTCAAACTAGATTAAACTCCAGGTTACATTGGTAACACATGATTTTTTGTATTAAAAAACAACGGAGAGACCTATTTTACCCGAAGTTAGTTGGTATCCTAGGTTGACGATATTATAAAATATGGTTTTAAATCCCAGAGTTATCAAAATTACAATCAGTGTAAGATATTTTTATGCACGCCTCGCAATTTGAAATTAAATGAGAAACAGCAATCATTTCTGATTAATAAAATATATTAATCTACCTAACCTAACCTAACCGTTTCATAGAACTAGTACATTTTTCATTCGTTATATATACTAACTTTTAAAAAATGTATACGTACAGCATAAAATAAAACGGACAACCTTGTACAACAACTTTCCGAGTTCAAAACTTTTTAATGAAAGTGGAAGAAGTGTTATCGAGTTTTTTTTTGTCAGTGACGTCAGTGTCAGAGGTGAAGAGCAGTAACCTGGCGGCTCCGCCACCAGCGCTGTCCCAGCTGACAACGAAGCCTCCTCGGATCGAGCCGGCGGCGGTGCTGCCAACTCGACCTAATAATCAGTCCCTGCCGTTTATAAAACAGATCAACGAGGAGGTAAGTTAAGACGCTGACAACACCCAATTGAGCTCCACTTCAGAAGTTTTTTAGCAAGATCAGAGCAGCAGGAAAAATATATGTTATATTTGACCGTATTTCTGAAAAAATCGGCGGTCCCGTACATTTGGATAGAGTATATAGGTATGCTGTTTTGTGTGGAACCGCTGATATTTTCTTTTTGGCGTTTTCTATTTTGTAATACTTAGTAGTTCAGTTTGATGGTCTGGTCATCTCCTTAAGAAACTGTCTGCATATTAAGGAAGAGCCTCTACTGTTTATTGGGTTTTTAAATTGGCAGTGAAAAATGGATTCGCTGTCCTTGAGCTAGATAAGACGATTAAAGCTGGGCCACACAGAGTGCAGCTGCAGAACGGGTGCAGACCGGCTGCAGGCCGGCAGTAGTTGTAAACTATGGAATTATATGCGAGGTGTCACACTGAATGCAATCCGGCGCAGCTGCGGAACAGCTGCGGAATGGTAGCCGCAGTGTGACACCTTGCATATAATTCCATAGTTTACAACTACTGCCGGCCTGCAGCCGGTCTGCACCCGTTCTGCAGCTGCACTCTGTGTAGCCCAGCCTTTATACCTAAACGAGCGTTAACCCGCGACTTTGTCCGCACAAATTATATACCAGATTTAAGTCAGATAATAAGCTATCAAACAAAAAAAGTTTCATCAAAATGGGTTTAGTAGTTTTTGCGTGATGCTCGTGCAAACAAACAAACACACAAACAAACACACAAACAAACAAACAGACAGACAAAAAATCCAAAAATTGGTGATATGGAATCAGGGATACCTAAAAACCATATCGTAACTTTTTTTTGTTAATATCTTCAATGTACAGACAAACTTCCTGTTACAGTTTTATAATAGTTTAGATTAAATCAATGGGCTTTCATTGTAAAATAATCGAACTATAGTTGCTTTCAAATCTTCTCTGGTACAATTCAATGCTACTGTAACTTTTTAATAATGTGTAGGATTCAAAGAAGATGTGAGTTCCTCCCGAACCCTACGAAGTACCTTATATATTTGGATTATTAGGTAACCTATCAGTGGAGCCGATCTTTTTGGAGCTCGATATCAGCGAAGCCGATCCGGCCCATCGAAACTTCAAAGCAAAGTCTGTTAAAAATAACATTATAGGTCACTTTGTTCGTCTTTGAACAGGAATTTTACATTATTTTGTACTCAATTAGATTTTATACACAACTCAGTACCTATTAATTGATTATTGCTACTAACCAATTACCTACACAAATATATCTCAGAGGTATTTTTAGGCATTTTAATCACACTGCTGCGTCTCTATTTGTGCAGTAAATATAATTATTTTAAAGTTGTACCTACTTACGATAATCATCAAAGATTAATCTATTTTTGTCCAGTGAACTATTATGCACTACGTAGAAAGAACAATGCCTGTCACAACACTGTTCCAATGTTTAAATCGCAATCTCTTACCCTACTGCGTTCATCGTACCCTCATGTGGCGCACGACTCTTGTCATGTTAGTTGTAGCATTAGTACATAATAGTACAATGTTTTAATATAAAAAAGATATGGAATTCAATAAAAACTTACACGATATAAGTGCTCCAGGGCATAATATAATTTTATGCAACGCTATGATACTTTTATGAAGTGATAATTCTAATATTAGATGGATATTTTCAAAGGATATTTAATTCACCACCCCCGAAGGGATTACGTATTCTATGTATTTTATTCACAAAGATAAAGATAATATTTTTTGCAGGTGACAATAAACAACAACGTATGTTTATTTTCGTCAAGATTCGACAGAAGGAGGTACAGATTCAAAGATCTTTTTCGATTCATGGAACCAACAGGATGTCTCAAAGAGAAAGAGGATTATTCTCTCTACATATTTGCCCCAGACAACAAGTAAGATACTCAAATGTACATATTGTATTCGCTTTTCATTCCGTTGGATTTTTTTCAATCCCTTTTGGAATTCTCTATACTTATTTCCCGATGGGTAATGTAGGAAAGATGTTAAAGGGCCTGAAGGAATAATATGTATATCAGTTTGATTGAAATTATGAATGAATGAATAAAATGTAGCCAATGTTGGTACATTTTACTTTATTCACACCAGACACAAAAACACAGTAAAACCAGGATAAAAAATATAGGACGAATTGTCGTAGGTACTAATATTGTTGAATGTGTTCAAATTTGACGAAGTGGACCGCCGATCGAATTTTTATGCTATTTTACCAGCAACGCCTTTGGGATATTACGAAGAAGATTAGACCAAGTTAGATATAATTTTTTCAAAGGCGATGGAGCCATTGCGTTTTTAGCACTTAGTTACTAGATTTTTTTTCTCGAAAATATGTTGGATTCGTTTATAGGCCTGTGTTATTCAATCAACTATTGTATTTATAAATAAATTAGGTATACCTACTTCGCGTATCGTAAAAAGAGCTTTATTTATCCCTACCGAAAGAACATTAAATCCTTTTACTTATATTTTCATTTACTTATATTACTTACTAGAGTTTACCCGCGACTTCGTCATCAGATCATAAGATTCATAAGCTATCAAACAAAAAAGTTTCATCAAAATCGGTTCAGTAGATTTTGCGTGATGCTCGAACAAACAGACAGACCAAAATTACGAAAAAGGTGGATTTGGAGTTGTGGACACCGAAAAACCATTTCGTAAATCTTTTTCTTGTAAATATCTTCAATGTACAGACACACTTCTGCTACAGTTTTATAATAGTTTAGATTAATAAGTTAAAAGTAACGCGGAGTCTGCTTCGACTTAAGATTTTCCATACTGATCATTTTCGTTTCCAATATCCAATGAAATTTGAACAGAAACGATTACGATATATCGAAAAAAAGTTAGATAATCCTACATTGCTCGGTTGAATTATCAATATGTTTTTTTTTCTTAGAATGCGCAGGTTCTGCACATGGATGGTGACAAGGAGCTGGTTCGACAACATAGTACTTCTATTTATAGCACTGAACTGTATTACTCTTGCAATGGAAAGGCCGAACATTCCGCCGGATTCAAAGGAGCGAGCTTTCCTAGGCAGTGCCAACTATGTGTTTACAGTCGTGTTCGCCGTTGAAATGTTTATAAAGGTACCTTTACCTGTTTATCTTCACATTACAATATCCATTCTTCTTTCCACGCAAGTATATGTCGCAGGTAGGTTGTGAAAAACGGAGTAATTTAATAATACCTACCAACTCGAAAATAAAAAAAATTTACCGAACCCGACGACTTTTTGTTTGTTTTGTTGTTTTATTTTGCTTGACATTTCAGTCTGTGAATAAATGGTAAATAAATATGCAGGAAATACAAAAAAATTAAGGGAATCAAACAAAATCTCGGACGGATTTAATATTAGTCGGCCATTTTAATAATATTCACTTAAGGTGGTTTCAGTCCATACAAAAGTTTGACGCACAATACGCGTAGAAGGAATTAATAAAAGTAATATTTTATACATGGAAAAATAGTTTAGAAAATCTAGTTGCCGCGTAACAAATAACATTGTCAATTTATAATATCATTACGAAGATATAAAGCTTTTAACATTTTGTATGAAAAATTTCAAAGCTTTATATCTTCGTAATTATTTTATAAATTTTAAATGTTATTTGTTACGCGGCATCTAGATTTTCTAAAGTATTTTTCCATATACACAAAGTTACTTATATTAATACCGTCTACGCGTATTGTGCGTCAAAGTTTTGTATAAAATTGACCCCTCTGCAACCGCCTTAAGCATTTTGCAATGAACCCGAAGCTATAGTTCTTAATAAACTAGTTATTAATACAAAAACTTGAAATGATCCTTTTTGGGTGTTAGGGCCGAAGCACAGATTACGTTGGCCGCAGTTAGTTAATCAAATTTGCAAATGCAAATTTTTTTGTATAGAATTCGTGAAAATTTTTCATTGGAATTATCATTTTCTCCTCCCTCCTTCTATCCTTATTTTAATATCACTTAAATTAGTCATTAGAATTGTATAAACCAAGTATTTGGAAATCATGAAAATTTTTAAACTTTTCGTTAATTTATGAACATAGACTTTTAGCAATATTCCGGTTTTTACAAACTGCGACATGCATACAGTATTGTTAAAGAAAATTGTGTCAGGAATTTGCCTCAATAAATATATCGTGTGCAACAGTGTTTTGTTTTGTGTTACAGGTGATTGCATCGGGAATGTTTTACGGCCCCGAAGCTTACTTCACGTCTGGTTGGAATATCATGGATGGTTCCCTTGTTATTATTTCCATTATTGACTTGCTTATGTCTTTGGTCTCGGAGTCCAGTCCTAGAATATTTGGGATCCTCAGGGTAAGAATTGTAGACTAAAACTTTTTTTTAAATTTATTTAATAAAAAGTTTGAAAGACATACATGTTTTACTTATAGTCCTACAAAACCATATTTTATGGTTTGACTGTAGGAAACAGAGAATCACAGTCTCGCATTACATAGGCGCAATAATATAGTCTATTATTATACGTTACATGACTGGCGTACTTAGTACGTACTTACTACTAATCATTGATGACATTCAATAGCAACAGTTCCTTCAACATTCCACAGAATTTCGACTTCTTCACCTCACTTGGATGTGTATCATCAATATGGCAATCTAGCTATAGTCCATGTATAATTATTGTGAACAGTAAAATAAACATCCTCTACAGTAACCACATTTCTCGAGGAACTCTGAATTGGCAACTGGTTGCCAAATAAGAATAGAAAATATACTTCGGCAATTGGTTGCGTAGATAGCATAAAAGTGTTTTTTTTTTATTTTTTTTTCACCGTTAGCTCCGAAACTTAGTTGCCAATTGCCAATCGCGGCCGGAGCGGTATTTGGTTAACAAGATATTAATTGAATCCTTTTTTTCTAGGTATTCAGGTTATTAAGGTCTCTGAGACCTCTAAGGGTCATAAACAGAGCTCCAGGATTGAAGCTGGTCGTTCAAACTCTTCTGTCGTCATTGAGGCCGATCGGAAATATTGTTTTGATTTGCTGCACTTTTTTCATCATATTCGGGATTTTGGGTGTACAGGTAACGAAATTGCAACAATCAAACGGTGTGCTATTTTTTAAATATTACTTATTCTAATTCGTATCTGAATAAATTCATAAACTCTATAAATATAATGTGTGAGATTCGTCGTAATTTTATTAAAAGAATCAAAGAAAAAATTGCTCTAAATCAAATTTTTTGATCATAAATAGTTTTACGTTCCATAAGATACTGACGACTATAACTTTTATCTTCAATATCTTATAAAATTTTCAGTTGTTCAAAGGAGCATTCTTTTACTGCGAAGGTGCTAACATTAAGAGTGTTAAAAATAAAACAGACTGTCTAGCCATAGATGGCAACGTGTGGGTAAACAGAAAGTACAATTTCGACGACCTAGGTAAAGCGCTGATGTCGCTATTTGTGCTTAGCTCCAGGGATGGCTGGGTCAACATCATGTATACAGGACTCGATGCAGTCGGGGTCGATCAACAGGTCAGTAACATTCCATTAGGTAACCATTCAACGTAATTTTCGCTTTAAATAAAATTAGTTTAGGTACAAAAATCTGTTTCAAATTTTATTTTCATTCAGAATCATAATGGCCTCGGCAATCTATTAAGCAAATTACTTTAACATGCTGCCATTTAATTATTTAACTGTTTAAGTTTATCAGCAAGCTATTTTCATGATTGTAAATTTTTATTTTCATTTCAGCCAATAGTGAATTATTCTGAGTGGCGTCTGCTATATTTTATAGCATTTATATTGCTAGTGGGGTTTTTCGTATTGAACATGTTTGTGGGAGTGGTTGTGGAGAATTTCCATCGATGCAGAGAGGAGCAAGAGAAAGAAGAAAGAGTAAGGAGAGCTGCAAAGAGAGCCCTTCAAATGGAAAAGAAGAGGCGGAGTAAGTTAGTAGTTAGTAAGGAGTAGTCGTTTTATCTAATTTAAAAGTAATGTAATATAATCTAATAAAAAATGTGATAAATCATTCAGATTGAAGTTTTACCAATATCACAATGTTTAGAATAAGTTTATTTCACAAACTTTATTACATAAGAAAATTTCGCCAGATATTGGCGGCTCCGAAGTTTTGATCATTTGGTAATACAAGTTTTAGACAAAGGTTTCGGTATCAGTTCTTGTTATTAAGATCTGTTTCGTACATAACATTTTCGGGTTTCTGCAGTTTGGGGATTCTAGTTTCAAACAAAGCCAATGTGGCGAATTGGGGCTTACCTATTAAATTCTCTCTAATGGCATTTTCGTAGACAACCTTTGTCTAGTATATTCTAGTCAGTTGACAAATTAACGCAAAACCAACCAAATAATAACCGAACTGAATCGATAACTATTAACACTGTTTGTAAATTGACAGAGTCTTTTTTGCATGAAAAGTCTAACACTCAGTTGCAGTTACGCTCATTAAAGTTAATCCTCCATTAAATCTCTTGCTGTCTCTTTTTTTCTTGTTGACGTAGTAAAAAATAGCAAGAAATTTAATAGAGGATTAACTCTAATGAGCGTTTCTGCAATTGGTGGTGAGTCAAGGAAGTAGTAAGTCTTGTCTTATTTGATTTTGTTTAATAAGTTACATTACAAATTATCAAAATTTTGTTTATTTAGCGATTATACAGAAACGTTTTTCGTTCTGTTTTTAATTTTGATGAATAAGCGTATTGTATAAAAATATATATATTAAAATTGAAAAACGAGAAAAGTAAATTAAATTAATTTGTATTATTTACTTGTTTCAGAAATGCACCAAAGACCCTACTATGCAGATTATGGCCAAACGAGACTCTTCGTACACAACGTAGTCACGTCTAAGTACTTCGACTTGGCTATAGCCGGGGTCATTGGCCTGAATGTTGTGACCATGGCCATAGAATATTATAGAATGCCACCAGTTCTGCAATATGCTTTGAAAATATTCAACTACTTCTTTACTGCTGTCTTCATACTAGAAGCAATAATGAAACTAGTGGCAATCGGATTTAAAATATACTTAAAAGACAAATGGAATCAACTGGACGTAATCATAGTAATATTATCCATAATCGGCATAGTTTTAGAAGAATTAGAAAGTAATATAATTCCAATAAACCCAACAATAATGAGGGTGATGCGAGTATTGAGGATAGCCAGAGTATTGAAACTACTGAAAATGGCGAAAGGTATAAGAGCCTTGCTGGATACAGTAATGCAAGCTCTGCCACAAGTTGGAAACTTGGGGCTGTTGTTTTTTCTGCTTTTCTTCATTTTTGCAGCACTGGGTGTTGAGCTTTTTGGAAGACTGGAATGTTCAGATGAAATTCCTTGTCAAGGTTTGTATTTATTAACATTTTATTATTTTCACCACATTCAAATAATAAAGATAACAAATTACTAATTCGTTGTCTCTGTTTTGCAGGTCTCGGAGAACATGCCCACTTTGCGAACTTTGGCATGGCGTTCCTGACTTTGTTCCGCGTGGCGACTGGTGACAACTGGAACGGCATCATGAAGGACACCCTCAGGGAGGACTGCGACAGCACCGTCGACTGCGTGCGCAACTGTTGTGTCAGCACCGTCATTGCACCCATATTCTTCGTTGTCTTCGTTCTGATGGCGCAATTTGTGCTTGTGAATGTAGTTGTTGCTGTAAGTATTTGTTGCTGTAAGAAATATAATTTTATTGTATACGTTTTGTACGGTCTATTTAATCAAATAAATTATTCCAGGTATTAATGAAACACCTAGAAGAATCTCACAAACAAATGGAAGACGAGAACGACATGGACGTGGAACTCGAACGTGAACTGGAAAGAGAGGCCGATGACGAAGAAGACAGAGCTCTTTGCCGAGCTCTAGAGCAGTGCGTGAGCCCTCCCCGACCGCTGAACAAGGTACCGTCCCTCCCAGCCAACTTCACGTACAGCGAACCAAAGATACCAATACCATCACCTGCACGCCGTCGGCGCACACTGCACTCGCACCAAGCTTTGTTGCCGAAATCGCTACCCCCAAGAAGATATTCTTTATCTCCTCATGCCTTCGGGCGGCGTCGACAGGATTCCACGTCGGATACACCGGCGGCGTTGTACGAGGAGGACGCCCGGTTTATAGACGCCGATGACATCGACGAATTAGAACCAGGCAGTCCACCTCGACGCGACTCCTTTGCGCAAAACCGAAGACAGCGAGTCGATAAAAGAAATTCCCTTCGCGGCGAGGAAGCTAGGCTTCTGCGACCGGCTCCCGTTCTGCTCGCCGTGCCTCCGACACGTCAGAACGTGAGACTTAGCGGCGTAAAAAGAAGGTTATCCACCGAATCTGGTACGACGAGCGATGCTAGCCACGCTTCGCTGCGTACTCCGAATCTGCCGACACCGGAGACTGCAGGTCAACCCATCAGTGAGGAGGAAAAGATTAGAATAGTCATAGCTGAGCGGCGAAAGATAGATAGTTCGAGGCCGGAACCCAATGAGGTGGTGGAACTGTCGGAACGTGGCTCCTAGTCCAGGCGGGGCCGGCCGCAGCAACATCACGAAGTCTACATCTAGATGACGCTCCGCGTGTCGTCTGGAGGTACACCTCCCTTCCCCTCGCACAATCCTCTCTCATATCCTTCTTTTTGATGAGTGCTAAGTAAACTGTGAAAGTTTGAACTCGGTTGCACGACAATGATGCAGTGACTTGTTGAATTTTAAAAACAATCAGTGATACGTGTTCTGACTATTATTGCATTTCAGAGTTGCATTCTCAAATTAATCCGACAGAGTGATGACGTCCGTTACCTTAGAAGTGATAATTTTTCCACTTTTTAACTTTGCACCTTCAACCACTAATCCTTGCTTTTCCACATGCGGCCGGTTCAAAAACTTTTCTAAAGAGACTTTAATAAATTTAAGTTTAAGAAAATGTATAAATGAATAGATAGGAGTTAGAACTAGTCAATTTGCTGTGGTGGGATGTTTTCTACGAAAGCTAATGTTCACTTCGGGACTTTATTAAGTAATTTATTAGTACGGTGCTTACTGTTAAAGCTATATTCGTTATTTTATCAATATTCTTTAGTGAGATTCCAAAGAACCTCTACGAAGAACAGTTCTTCTATAGAATAATTTTATTGATTTATAGAAAAAAAATAGTGTTAGTACCTACTTAAATGTGATGTATTAGTGTAATTATTTTGTATGCGAGATTGTAAATGTTAGATTTTATTTACTATTGACAGGTTTCGAATCATTGAATTTTAGAGTTATGTATTATTCCTAGGTATATTGTGTTACTGTTATTTCCAACGATATAATGAAGCCTATGCGTCAGGATTTAATTAATTTAGTTGGTATTGCTTCCAGTGGAACTTCTAGTCAACGACTGTATAGACTCGTAGTGGATTGTTACTAGCTAGAACTTATCTTATACAGAACCAATCATTTGTGAATTGAGTACACTTCGATGATAAAAAAAATATTTTCACAATAAATGAATCCTATTTTCTTACAGAGTCAAGTTCGTAAATTAGACGTGTAACTGGCAATACGCACATAAAGTTAGACGGTAAAATAATTAGTAGACATTGTGAAAACGTTAATGTTATTGATAAATCTGGACATTACAAAATTAATTATAGTGTGGTCTGAATATCTAGTATTACGAAGAAGAAAATAGCGCTTCGGTTTTACTGTTTACATTGAATGCTTTCATTAGCCGTGCCAAATTTACAATTAATTTAAATTTAAAAGAAACTTTTCTATTGATCTTCTTATAATTGACGAATAATTATCTAGTTGCTTCTCTTTCAAAACTGTTCGGCTTATTACAATTACTTGCTATATTTACACCGAACAATATGCCAAAATATTAAGAAAATTAGTTTAAAATTCTTTGAAATTTGCTAGAAATATCTTTGAAACTCATGATACATAGTCATCTATGTCGTTCTTGATACGAAAAGAGATGGGTATTCTAGTTAGGGAAGTCAGCAATAAATTTAATACTTCGACTGTGCCTTTCCTATTTCTAATGTATTAGCCTGTGGAGTTGATCGTGGTTAGACTCGATTATATGTGTATACTGTAGGAGTTTGAGGTTAGATACATTAATATAATTCTTGTTGAAACCTTATTAAGTTTTTGTTGTATAACCATGTAAAAGTTTTGTAATTTAAGACAATTTCCAGAGGAGCAATTTACTCCATCATTCCGAGAACCACTTTGTATTATCTTTCAATGAACTAACTACAAGAGAACAAACTTGCGTTCAGCATTGCCTTTACAACTTTTCTTACTATTTATTCTATTTTTTAATTAACTTCTTTATTCTGTTATGGTTTGAGTATTTCCATTTTGTATTCTCTTTTTATTACACAACGTCTTCCATCTTTATAACACAAAACTATCAACTGTAATGTAGTAGTTACAATGTATTTCTTGTATGTTTAATCGAACAACATCAATAGACATAGGCGAGATGTATAGAAGAATCATTATGTCAGAAAAAATATAGCTAATCTGTCTCGAGGATGTCAGCAGGATATGCTAGATTATTGTACCGGTTATTCTATACAGCGCGTCTTGTTTGGTAGTGCATAGAAATCGTTGAATCATAAATGTTGACAGTTCTTACTTCAATTTGATTTCGACCTCGTGTAATTAATTGATTAAAGGGAATTTAGTAAATTGTAAGTATAGCATTTTCGTGATAAAAAGCAAATTTCGTGATAATGATGAATAATTGTTTTTCGGTACTGATTGTATAATAGTTTTAAGAGGTATGAACAATGTTCATTAGTTGAGTACACCTGTTAAAACTTAGCTGGTGATCTGTCAAGTTACGAGAGTTACGAAAATGTTAGGTTGAAAATATAAATCTAAATTCGGATTTGTGTTTTATTCCCATACCTATCGGTTAAATTGAGTTGGTACCAGGAGGAAATTGAAATTGGAAAATTGTATCGTATTTTTCTCTCATGTGAATTAGGTGAAATATGAAAAGTGTTATCCCGTATTTGGTTCATATGGGAAATGAGACAATTTGGTGTCACAATTTGCCGGCGAGCACAAGGGGAGCGCAACAGGCGTCGGCAGCGGAGCCGGAGGAGGGAATCGAGTTTGGCAACAATCTTTGCGAACGTCCCGTCCTCTTGTTAGCGGCGCTTACAATCTAATTTGCATAATTCCTTGAAACGAATTTTAATGGGTTCTTTATCGTGTTCAACAACATAATGCTCTAAAAGGTGAGGCGCCGCTTTCAACGACGCAAAGGATTTACTTTGTACATATTTAACGTTTTAATAGACAGTTTGATAACATTTTCTTAAACGAGACGGAAAACATTAACTAATTCCTAGTTTCTAGGCACCAGCTTAGTCTTTAGGAAAAAATTATCTCGAAAACTGCTTAAGCATTATCACAATGTTTGATCACAATAATCACTTGGATGCTACGGTGTGTGATGCAACATTATAGAAAAAAAGAACTTGAGACTTCTTCTATCGTAGTAGAGATTACATAGTTTGTGCAATGGTAGACATTGTGGTGCTACGACGATGCTACGACATTGCTACGAACTTAATCTGCGCTCCCTCATTACGGCCTTTAAGGGGCCATAGGTTCAGACGAATATTTTCTATGAGAAACGCGATTGCCTAGCCCTTCAAAAAGTGCGTGCGTGTGCCGTATTTTCGATTAAAAAGAATTAACATTTTATAGATTTTTTCGATGATTTCACTAGACAAACTAATGGTGAATATATGAGTATAAATACCAAATATCGGAACCGTCGATCGCTTGGGTCACCACGGACTCTCGTGTCAAAAGAGTGCCGGCAGATTCCCTCGCCATGTCACCCTTAACGACATCATACGTAGGTCTCTTGCCACAGTCAACGTTCCTGCCATTCTCGAGCCGACTGGCATCATACGGAGCGATGGCAAGAGACCAGACGGGATGTCTCTCGTCCCCTGGAAGATGAGTCGGGCGCTAGTGTGGGACGCTACCTGCGTGGACACACTGGCCCCGTCTCACAGGGCACGAGTCGAAGGGCTGGCGCAGCGGCGGAGGCGGACGAAAAACGAAAGGCCTACTGGTACCGGGATATCGGCCCCCAATACCATTTTATGGGTTTTGGTGTCGAAACTCTTGGGCCGTGGGGACCTAATGCGCAGGCGCTTTTTAAAGACCTGTCAAAGCGCCTGATAGACTCGACAGGGGACCCAAGAGCTGGCACTTTCCTCGCTCAACGGATCAGCATAGCCATTCAGCGAGGAAATGCGGCCAGCGTTCTGGGTACCCTCCCACAAGGACCGAACCTGCACCACATCCTAGGTTAGTTTAGTTTTAAGTCTGTTTATTTATAATTTTATTTAATTTTACTATTTTATGGATCTTTCGAATAAACAATTAACACAATATCGGAAACTATTTTAAGTTCTTCTGAAACGAGAAAAATGTTTAAAAATACAAGAAAATACGTCATCTTTGTGACGATTTTCTATCGAGTGAAGCAATTCCAATCGTATATTCAATTGATGATTTCACTCGATATACCATCCAAAAATAGGTACTGAGGTATGACTTTGGTTTCGATTAATTGTATAAATCTAGTCGACAAATGAAAAATAAAAGATGCCTCCAAGGTGTTTCGTCTTACCATAACGTCTTTCATTAATCATAAATACATGGAATAGGTGATGGTACCAGAAAAAATGGATTGTACGATGTACGCGAGGACTATTCACAGTCCAAGAAAAAAAACCAATATGGAATGTCTACGATGTCGTCGTTATGGTCTATTTTCAAATGGTAAAAATCCTGCCATGGACTTTTAATGTCCATCATCTGAAGGTATTAAATTACACATCGTGGTCGTGGCCAAATAAAAGATTATTATTACAATTAAAATTTCTTCCCGGGACAGGGACACGTCGTCAAATATGGTGAAATAATTAATGCGTCCCTGCATTTATCTTTTTTTTTTGGGGAAAAGTTAAAACAATCAATCAATTATACTTTATTGCACACTAAAGCAGAACAATAAACAATATGTGTTATTAAAAACTTATATCACTACTAGCATGATAAGAAAGCCTTTAGCCACGTTACAAATACACAATACAAATAAAGCTTGAACATTTTCGGGATGAGAAGTTCTTAATCGGCAAAAATCCTCAATCACTAATTTTAACCACAGAGCTGAGTAATATGCTACCCATATAGGATCCTTCTTAATAAGAATACTGTTTTTTTTCTAACATACTTGCCCGTAAAGTGGCTCTTATTGCACCGCTTTTAGATACATAATGCAGCTTATTGAACACGCGTGCGAAAACGATTACATTACCGCACTAGTGCTGTAATGTTACTTTTTTTCCTATAGTTTGTAAAAAAAAACCTTTTTCTGCATAAATGAATCTGTTTTAGTTAAAATATGATAAATAAACGCTTCTTTTCATCAAACAATTTGTTTTAGTTAACAAATTAATATTAATTTGTGTTATAAATACATAAATATTAAGTTTATAACGTTTTTAATATTAAATTCTTTGCAACAAAATATCGTTGGCTGAATGTCGGTTAATCTTTGCCTGTTCGTCCACCTGCGCGCGCATAACTATCTCAACCAAAGGCACGGAATGCAAAAAAAAGAAGCCCAGCGCCATTGTCCAAAAATATCTAAGTATCTAAAATTTTTGTATTTTACGAAATTTTGTTACTTTTTCTCGCAAGTATGTTGAAAAACGTCGTATGAAACGCGTGATCGTTGGTCATTACAGCCATCGGCTAGTATGCATCACTCGCCTGGAGGCTCGTGCTGCAATAACCAACTTTACTCACTTGTATCATAATGTACTAATAAAGGGGATGATAAGACCATCGAACCGAACAACTTTTTCTATAGGACCAACAGAAACACCAAAAACAAAATTTGCTGTTCCGTACAAAAGATAGCTGTTTTTTTATCGCGATTTCGATGTTGGTGCTATAGAGGAAGTTGTTTAGTTTGATGGGCTGATAATCCTCCAGCATATTAAGAAGAACCCTGTATACAAACGTAAATGAACAATCAGAACAATCCACAAATTTATGAATACCTATAGAGAGAACGGTTATTGTTATATTCCCTCGCTATCCGCGGAAATAGTAAACTTTCATAACTGTGATTGTTAGCTTTAGCCGAGTGCCGACAACTCGGAGCCCTGCAAGGTCACTTTGAACCAAATACAAACATCCATTTTGAAAAAAGGGTCAATGACAAGTTCTCTTGTTAGCTTATAATAGAATCGTACTTTCATTTTACTACGATTATTTGTAAAGGGAAGTGTCCTTTTAATTAACAAATTAACTACGCTATAATGGTTCATGGTATACATCTAAAACCGCGACGCAACGATCACGCTTTATGTGATTCGTCTAATATCATCAAATCAACATCTAAAGATCTAAGAATGTCCACCATGTCGTCAGCATTTGGCAGCATTCTAGGTATTTCGTATATGATCTTTTATTCATATTTTATTCTACTAGGGTTTATTCGTAAGCCAAATTTACTAACTACGACTATATTTGCCAGTTGGTTGACGGAGATATTCTAAATGTAGCACAATATTCACATTATTCACTAGCATCAAACTGCACAACTTTATCTATGGGAGGAACATCGAAAGAGCGAAAATAATCAATTGTTCCATACAAAACTGCACCCGTATTCGACCCAAAATTGTGGAGCAATTCATTATTCTCGCTATTTCGATATTGGTACCCTGGAGTTTCAGTTTGAAGGTCTGATCATCCCCTAAAAAGCCGTCAGCATATTTGAAACCATAATAATAGTGAGCACAGTCACTCCTAATCGAAAGGGATCACAATAAATGCCTTCCATTTGAAGCATTTCGGTTTCCTCCTGTGGAAATCTGATCTCCTGATAGATTCTAGGTTTTAGGTGATTAGGTTTAAGTGATGCGTACACAAATCATCATCATCATTGTCTTGCCCATTTCCCATTATTTGGGGACGTACACAAATAAACAGACAAAAATGCCGAAATCATCAGCCTTTCTATATACGTAACGCGGGCACAGGCCGACCGTCAGGGACGGTTTATGGGCGTTATAGTCCTCCACTCCTAATGTGGATTGGAAGACTTTTAATACGCACCAGATTTTCTTCTTCAGCGTATGCTGGTTTCCTCATGATTTTGGTATTTACCGTTTGAAAGCAGTCGGTATTACGTTCGTAAGTTAGAAAAAACTCATTGGAACACATTTGTCGTCCGTACAAATTCGAACCCGATACCTTTTTACAACTTGCCACCGTCGCATGCTCTAAAAATGATCGTAATGTATTATAAATGTTATAATTATAAGATTTTTACTTATAAGTATACTAATATTTTAATAAATTAATTATAATTGTTAAAATTTTTATTGTACAGACATGTCAAGTTTACAATGAAATCGCTATAAGGTTGAAAACGAGATTCACGTTGCAGGTTCTGACACGAGCACTTGTCTCGCGTGGTGTTCGCAAGTCACGTTTTTGGCTGCCACGAGGCTCCGCAAAACTAAATCTCTTCTTGTTCTTGATTAAAAACAATCCCTGAGATTGGGATTGATAATCGCACAAAATACTTGACACTGGGAAATGCACTGCTAACGCACAAGCTCCATTAATTATTATAAATAAAAAAAAGGTTGAAAACAATCTGCTTAAATATTATTCCTAATAATATCCAAGGCTCCAGTGTAACCTTATTTATTCTAGAATCAGACGAGCTCGCAGAAAATGCCTATTCATAATTAATCTAAACTATTATAAAACTGTAGCAGAACGTTTGTCTGTACATTGAAGATATTAACAAAAAAAAAGTGACGATATGGTTTTTAGGTGTCCCTGATTCCATTTCACCAATTTTTGGATTTTTTGTCTGTCTGTTTGTTTGTGTGTTTGTTTGTTTGTTTGTTTATTTGTTTGTTTGTTTGAACGAGTATCACGCAAGAACTACTGAACCGATTTTGATGAAACTTTTTTTGTTTGATAGCTTATGATCTGACTTAAAATCTGGTATATAATTTATCTCGCTACGTTGACGGGAGCCGGAGATATAAACATATAACCGCAAGTGCAACCAATGTACGGTACCATTTCAATTTCAACTAAGTAACACTAATTAAAATTAAAAGACTTGTAATAAAGTAAGCTAATTCTGAAGACTGTTTGATTTATAAATAACGAAAATAACAATAAATTACAAAATAAATACCAATAATTATAAATTTTATCATTGTCCAGTGCTGATGACTGCACCGGTATAACATTGTTTTTCTTTTTGGCTATAAAATCTTTCAAACTCCATGGAGAAAACCTTTGCATAACAAAAAAAACCTTAGTACTGGCCACAAGAAAACAAGATTCGAATTACAAATTTCTTGACATTTTGTAGAATTACAGTGCAAACAAAGCAGGAGTAATTATTTAAAAAAAAAACTGCACGCCAACTTCAAACAAAGAGAATATAATCATGATTTCAAATCAGCAGCCGAAAGATGTCTAAAACTCGATTTTTAATTCGGAATGTTTTTATTTACGGTGTAATCACACAGTTACGCAAGACTGGATAATAGCTAATATTTTAAAGCAATTATAAGACAGGTAAGGAACTATTTTGAAATACCGTAAATTATTACTAAAATACAAACGAACAACTCTAACAAATTAATAAGGGTCGGTTTTTTATGCCGCCGATGCGATGTGCCGCCGTGCATTTTGCGCATTTTTCTACGGCGCTCCATACAAAACGAAGCTTAGTTTGAACATTTAGTAATTAAAGTAAAAAATGAATGGTTTTAAAACAATCTAGAAACCAATATCTGTGATTTCCTTTTAAATGTTTAGTTCTAAAGTTATCTTGACTCAAAGTTTGTTGTCCGTGCTGCGGTCCGTCCGTGTCGTGTGTCGTCCACCATTTGGGCTCTCTCTGAATAACCTGCCACAGCCCTACGGACTGTCGCTTGATATGAGCTTTACATAAATTAATGTAACATTCGGCAATAGCCGACAGCGTCCTTCCGGACGAAATTATTCGCTGGAATCCAGGCGCATACGTGCGCCTCAGTCGTTGTTTCAAATGCACGCAAATTGACAGCGAGTGCTGACCAGGCGACGTTGCAGTGGAATGCGGCCGTCACCGATTTCGCGCGCATCTGACCGGATTGCAAGATGTATATGGTCCTTCTTATATGCAGACAGTTTTTTAAGGGACATGATCAGACCATCATACTGAACAACTTTCTGTATGGGACCAAGGTCAAAATCACGAAAAAAAATCAACTGTTCCATACAAAACTGCAATCCTACTCTACAAAAATGTATGGGGCAGAAGATTTTTTTCGCGATATCGATGACAGTCCCATAGAGAAAGCTGTTTGATGGTCTGATCATCCTCTTAAGAAAGTGTCAGCATATTAAGTTAAATATATAAAAAATAAAGTAATATATATATAATGCGCCCCGACGCGTTCCGTTCAGTGATAATCATACTTAAGAAATAATTTTGTACCTGCCAGTACACTTGATTGTTTTCAATAATGAAAAATGCCATCACGAAGAAGAACTAAGTAAAGAACTGAAAGTTTGTGACGATGTTTGTAAAGTTGTAATGTTGTATGTTTGTGGCGCAATCACGCATAAACGGCTGAATGGATTTTGATGAAATTTGGCACGCAGATAGAATGTGTTCTGGATTAAGATATAGGATACTTTTTATCCTAGCAATGGGTTCCTGTGGGATAAATTACAATGTTTTATTATGCTGAAACATGTACCACGTTTTTATTCTATGCTCACTAGCGCCAATTTGACGCTGACAGATGCATTTGTGTAGATTGCAGTGATAAAAATAGTATTTACTTTTTTCAACAGTTTTGACAACAGCTGTGTAGTATATTTGGTATATGGTTAGATTTTCGTGCATGAGGTGGAGGTTCGATTCTTGGTTTTTTTTTATTTTTTTTTTAAATACATTCAACGACTATATCCATTTTTCACTGGATTAGACAGAAGCAGTTAGGGTTGATAATTATGTTAAGGGCCTGACCTTCAATCATAATAATATCCTGAGATCATATCGGATCTAATATTAGCGCAGGATGTTTTATTTTGGCTTTTTTCTAATTTTAATCCTACCACCAGGTATCTCACTAATATTAATATTATGTTTGTGGTTCTATCATCAACACGTCTCAGAAATTCGGTTTTACAGATTTGATTGTATTAGGTACTGGGCGAATTGGAAAAATAATCTTCTTCTTATCGTGTCGACTTCAAATTCTGAACAAAGTCGCTAAATAGTAGCTTGCCAGAATCGGGCAACCGATACTGCACCGTCGCTAGCAGTCATGAGCTCCTCCTGCGTGCAGATGTTAGGGCACGATGTGAGATGGGCCATCGTTTGTGGAGTTCCACACAAGCAAGTCACATTTTGCGCATCCGAGTATCCCCACCTGACCATGTTGTCCTTACTGCGACCGACCTGGGTTCGAAGTCGGTTTAAAGACTTCCAGGTCGCCCAAGGCAAGTCATGTCTAGGCGTGAGGCTCTCAGACGGCGACACAAATGGAGTTGGGAGGGACACTTTTTGTCGCCATAGAGTACACCTTGCTTGCGCTGGGCCAGTATTCAGGGGGTCGACACACTTCATAAAGCTGCGTCGGCTTGGCAGCCTTTGCGGCGCAGGAATAAAGCCATGCATGGGATGTCGTGTGTCGTCCACCATTTGGGCTCTCTCTGAGGAACCTGCCACAGCCCTACTTACATCTAGGGGCGCTATGCCAGCCAGTGGGTAAAGCAACTGTACTGGAGTCGGTTTCAAGCAACCAGTTATAATCCAACACGTTTTGTTTAGTTCCGGTATCTACCAGCTTGGCGTGGGCAGATCGGCCCCACACCGGGCAAGCGTATTCTCCAGCGGAGAACGCGAGAAAAATAAATAAATAACGCTCACAGGCACAAACATTATTTTAATTATCCCAAGCAAGCATTATAGGCTTTTTATTGTGGAAACCATACAACAACGGCATAAACATATAACATCCAAGACCGAACCGGGACTCGAACCCAGGACTCTGGTTTGGCAGTCTGGCGTGGTAACCATTACACCAACCGGGTCGGCAAATACTAAAAATCCTCTTTCTTTTAACCTTTTCTAAAATTTAATCGTAGTATTGTTTTCATCTTAATAGATGGCGTTGGGAGTTTTTTTAAAGCAAGTGTGCTACAATTATTAATTCAAAAACCTAGCTGTAGCAGGAGCTTACAAATTGAGTTGATTATATTATCGTTGTAATACATCGTTGTAAGTATATTGATTGTTTGAGTCCAATCTGAGCCAATGCTACGGAATGATAACCTTATTTTACATAAAGGACGAATTTTGTTGCAGTAAGTCTTGCCAAATTTTTGTTTTGTTTGATTTTCGGTCTCAATTATGATTTTTTGAGGGCTTGTGCAACTTAACTATAGAACATCATTCTACCACAACGTATAAAAAACGTATACCTACGTATTTAAAAGGTCCTTATAATATAACACCACAGGTCGGTAATGTAGCTACTTACATAATTGAAAATCTTTTTTAGCAAATTGACCATTAGCTTCCTAGAATATTATCGTTTTAGCTCTTGCCTTCACCATTTTACAGTAGCCCGCGTGGTAGAGTATCCTCTAACGTTTATACGTGAGTGGAGGTCTGTGACCCGCAGTGGGTCGTAAGATGATTATTATGCTGCTCGACATAAATAGAAAACTAATAAACGACGAACAGTAGAAAAATTAAAGTGATGCATCCAGTGAATGACTTTTAAATCTGATACCTACAGAATTACTTGGGGTACTTTCTGATTTTGATTTAGCTTAAGTTCATGACTTTCTTATCTTATGGGAAATGGCAAGCCAGCAACACTTCGACCCAATGGTATCTTTTGTATTGAACCCTACATATTATTTTCTTCATCCTTGAAAAACTTGGAAAATGAGGGAGGCAATAGCGTTCAGGGTAAGAAACCTGTAATGAATAACCATCTCTCAGGAGTCACATACGTTTACCCACCAAGACATCGCAGTCACACAGTACAAATATTCCATGGTTTCCTCCTCCTCTCCACACGCTCGGCAACCGGGATCTAGAGTGAGCTTTTATCGTACCTGTTGCATAGTGCCCGGTGAGGGCTCCGACGATGGCACGAGCTTTGCTCCTGCTGTTGTTCAGTATGAACTGTGGGATTCGTGGTGTTATATTGCTGCTATACTCTGACACCAGGAATTTGCCCACACGATAATAAGAAGATTGCTGATGAATTTCCTGCAGTGTTGCAGACCCGAGAGGCCAGAGCATTCTAGCCTGTGTCTTTTATCAGCCCATTCCTTAATCGCCATTCTAATGTTACATGCCAGGATTCCTAGACTTGGTTCGGACCATGACCTTCATGACCTTAGACGAGACATTAGACAAAATTACATGTCTACGCAGACGAAGTCGCGGGCAAAAGCTAGTTCTTAATAAAACTGTTTAATTTTTACGTTGTTTGCAATTAAGCTCGCTCTTTGCTGTTATTGTTCCTTTTTTATTTATATCAGCTGCGTTTTAGGAAAAATGGAGCAAATGAAAAGGTTGCAAAAGAATGCAACTACAACAACACGAACTGCACAAAGTAGGTATAAAGTTTATCAGTAAGATTTTAAGTGCCCGCTCTGAGCCATGTGGTTCTTATTTAGAATGAACCACGCCATTTCTTGCCGTGGGTATTTTACGAGACCACTAAGGGATTTTTATGGTCGGTGGTTTAATGCGTAGTCTAATTCTGAAAACGAACCTTCGTGAATTACAATTTAAGGTAGTAGTTAGTTGTGCCAAAGTTTCTGACCACTCCGAAAGGGAATATGGTCTTGAGTTTAATGTATGTATTATGTATTTTAAATGTATTTTCCATTTTTGACTCCCAGCCAAAATTGATAGAGCAAGTAATTTATCAAATCTGTCCAATATTGAAAAGCTTCTAGGAAGACAAACACAGACAAACAAACAATGACACTTCTGATATAAAATCTTATCCTTTGTTTACAGAAAACCAACAAGAACCTTCACCGGTTATTGGAAAATACTTTCAATATCTAGGTATTTATTGTGAAATTGTTAAGAATTATTTTAATATGCATTCACGATCACGACAGGTAACAACTGGTAGTGGTGGTTGTTGCAAAATTTGCTAGTTGTTTAGAATCATTAAGTACCTATATTGTAACGTCTTCGTCCTGAGGACTGGATTGAGATCAAAAGCAAACCCGTAAGTAATAAAAAACGTACATGTAATAGTATAGTAGACATCTTTTTGAATCCTACGACACCCAACGCTTAAGAAATGGGTTGGTCTATCATTACTTCGGGAACCACACATGTTCCATCTTTCTACATATAGGTACAGGGTGTAACAAAACACCCTAGTAAGACTTAAGGAGATGCTTCAGACCATCAAACTGAACAACTTTTACTATGGAGCCAACTACGAAATCGCGAAAATAAAATCAGCTATCCCATACATTTTAGTCGAGTCGGTACTGCAGTTCTGTATGGAACAGCTGATTTATTTTTCGCTATTTCGATGTTGGTGAAAGTGTAAGTTTAGTTTGATGAGCTGAAGCACCCTCTTAAGTATTACTAGGGTGTTTTGTTACACCCTCTAGACACAAATTCTGAACGTTATCATCAAAATGAAAAATAACAAACAAAAATAGACGTTTGTAAAAAAAGTTCTTTTTATACGGCGTACGATGCAAACAATACCAACATCGAACCAAAGTTGAACCAGTGTTTGCTGTTGAAAAATGCAGAGTTGCATGAATAGCAATTCCTCCAGTTACTTTTGCACGGCGTAGCTCGCAAATGACTCCCGGTTGGCCATTTCGATCAAAGTAGTTTACCTCATTATTTCTAACACTTAATGGGTAACAGTCTAGAAAAAATTGCCCCGCAAAGTTCTTTGCTGGAGCGTTTCAGAATTACTTTGAACTTTTAGTTTCCGCTACAAAATTTTATAAAACATTTTTTTTTGTTTTTACTTTGGCAGTGAGTAAGTATTTTCTTTTAAGGAAGTTTTTACACATAAAAGATAAACAACCAGGTGATTTTGTCCTTGCAAGGTCACACTTTGATGGGAACTACAGATGGGTTTGGAGCGTTCAGATTATTATTGCAGCGAATCAGGCAAATCGTCGCATCTATACCTTGATATGCTTATATCTGCAGATAGGTAAATTTTGTTTATATAAGGTCTAACAAAATTAGGTGAAACTATTTTAAGGGGATGATCAGACCATCAAACTGAATAACTTTCTCTATGGGACCAATATCGAAATCGCGAAAAAAATCTGCTGTCCCATACATTTAGGTCGAGTACGATTGTATGGAACAGCAGATTTTTTTTTGCGATTTCGATATTGGTCCCATAGAAAAAGTTATTCAGTTTGATTGTCTGATCATCCCCTTAAAATAGTTTCAGCTAGTTTTGTTAGACCTTATATAATATATGGATTCAACCGTGCTTATATACACGCATATGATTGACACTGTCACACTGAACAGAGTTTCGGTATTAGTGAATCGTGGATGTTCTGAGGTTTCACATAAAAAACAAACATAAGCTGGCCGCGCCACGTTATACGTTACTTGACCTACGCGCGGCCAGCTTATTTTGGGTTTGCGTAGCTTCATGTGTCGCCGTGTCTGTGAACGATGAACTGTTAAAAAAACAGTAAATTAATAAGATACAATGATATTCATCATGTTAAAGAGATTGTTTGTAGGATTATTATGGCAGTGAGCTTATGTATGTATAAATAAGATTAGGTAGACAGACACTTACACATCGTTCGTTCTAAAATACCTACAATCGCTCTGATTGAGATAACAAACTCAAAGATAAACATTTGACAAAAACAATTTCCCGCTCGAACTGAAGCCAAGTAACTCAATACCAATACTGCGATAATTTGCCTTTAAGTTATTCCAAAAGTTAGCGGGACGTTTTCCTCTCAGTCATCTGAGAAACCTTTCATCCGTAATCGGTTGCTCAATTTCATCTCTAATCGCTTTACTTAGAATAGTTAGGTGGTTGATTCTATATCTATTGTTTGACTAACAAACCAAATTAGTTTTGATCTTATGACAGAAGATTGTGAAGTTTACGCTTATTGTTATAGAGATCATATTTCGACTCGATTTCGGTAAGATCTGGCGTTAATATTAACTAGGTAATATTCACGTTCAATATAGAGTATCAGCTGCGACTAAAGCGCACTCAGTCATGATAGTTTCCTCCACTGCTTCTTAACAATAAGGCGTCGGAATATATTGGATTTCACCTTTGAATAATCTTCTCTCAATGAAATACTTAAAAACAACTACAAACTTTTATAATAATGGAATAGATTAGCTAAATAAGTAAAATAAATGATCCAAGTATGGGCGATAGGAAATCATAGTCAAGAATGAAAACAAAAAAAAAGATTTGTTTGTGAATGCAAAACATTTTTTTTCTTTTTTCCTAATGAAAAGTTTTATTCAAATTACGGTACCAAATCTACCGTTATTTGAACTAAAACATTTCCGAACTGTCATAATAAAATCGCTGCGTTCGATATGAGACCGCGATATGATTAGATAGAGAACTCGTACTAACTACTTCTACTTCAACTCCCCAATAATTTATTTCCATATGAGTAAAACTAGGACCATATTCAATTTCAAACAAACAAACTTTCAAGCACACCCCGAGCATTTAAAAAATTTTAAGTTGATAATGGTGTGTCAAATAGCCTGGCTAGTCTTTAAATATAATACACCACTGCAATGTATTTTACTGTGAAGCTCTCTTTAAAACTAAAATACAGAAATGGTCAATTGATATTTAACACGTTCCGGGACAGTGAACGAGACACAATAGAACTTTTATTGTTATCACGGCTATAGGCGGTCACTGTCCCGGAACGTGTTAAATTGAAAAAAGTTTGATTGTGCAAACAGAATGTAGGTACAGTAATTGTTATAGTAATTACAATAATTATACTTATAGAGTCTGCATGCGACAAAAGGGATCAGCTCAGTGTTGTGCGGGCCTAGTGATCTGATCAGAGATCACAGCGAGCGCAACCCTGATTTTCAGCTGTGAACAGGGTGTTCTCACTTGCAATATTTCTATCATTGTTCACTAAGAAAAAACTGCTAGAGCTTTTATGCCAGAAATAATTTTGGTAAAAACATTGAAGTTAAAAAGGCGAGAGAAACGGGGAATTTATAATAAAAATTAAATAAAAACGTATAACACACAAAAATAAAATTCTAAAAAATAACAACAACAGTCACAGTAATGACAGAGTCTGAATACTTGTTAAACTGCTCTATACCTGCGGTTATTTAGTAGGTACAACATAAAAATTCCAGATAGTATTAGACATTTAATTGGGGCTCAAGTTCATGAGCTACTAGTTCTGGGTAGATTTTTGCTCTTCGATTAAAATAATTTTCAATTTTCTTTTTAACGTGCCTTGCGACATCTTTAAGTGAACAAGCGAATAATTCAAAAATGTTCGCATATAAACACATTAAACCTTGGAATGGATATGAATGTGCGAATAGAATCAGAATAGCCTATTTCTTATGTTCAAAGTCAAAGAAGCCAGTCTATACAAATAGCCGATAAATTTTATATTCAATATGAACCGATATCAACACAAGATTAGCATTCAGCAGGTTCCTTTGCAAATCTAGGAATACAAGATATTTTTCTCGTATTCTGTCTCGTTTATTGCGAAGCTTTCACAATAATCTAATAATACAAGGACGAGTGTCTGATTTATCATGTTCGAAATTTTCTGAGCCTTTGTTCCGAGCCAAGTAGGTACAACGCTAAACGAAATAATCTCTAATAAGGCTGCCTACGAATGTTTGTCAAAGGACATTTGATTTCTCCTGGGAGGAATGTAATCCATTTTCAGTCAGTTGTTTTTTTCTTAGTAGTTTTCTTTTGAGTCTTAATTAATTGATTTGTTTTATTTTATTTTAACACTTTATTGTACACACGGAAATATACATGAAAACAACATAATAGACAATTACAAAGGGCGAGCTTATCTCTAAAGAGATTTCTTCCAGCAAACCCGAGACAGAGAGAGAGCATAGAAAATGAGTCAGGCATATTTTTAACTAATAAAACAGTAGGTATTTAAGACTAATAATTATATCTATACTATTATAAAGCTGTAACAGGAAGTTTGTCTGTACATTGAAGATATTAACAAAAAAAAAGTTACGATATGGTTTTTAGGTATCCCTGATTCCATATCACCAATTTTTTTATTTTTTGTCTGTCTGTTTGTTTGTGTGTTTTTTTGTTTGAACGAGCATCACGTAAAAAGTTTTTGTTTGATAGCTTATGATCTGACTTAAAATCTGGTATATAATTTGTGCGGACGAAGTCGCGGGTTAACGCTCGTATTATATAAAGATACAGGTATATGTATACTTACATACATACATACAAATATATACGGTATGATAAAAGGAATAAAATAGTAAAAGCACAAATAAAACTTACCCTAAACTTAAACCATTCTAATCATTCTAAACTACAAATTTAACTAATCCTACTTAGTCGAAAAGCCCGCCCCAGGTCATACCTGGCCCGAAGGTGCCCATAATGCTGGCCGCATTTCCGCGTTGAATCGCTAATGATTAATAAATAAATATACTCGTTTATTGAAGAGAGAGATAGTGATCTTTGACTTGTTTTTTAAATGAAGCAATTGTTTGAAAGTCCCATTTATAGAATTTAGAAATATAATATTAGATAAATAGAACTCTCTCCCATTTAATATGGATAGAATATTAAAAGGGAGAGAGTTCCACAGCCGGACTGCATGGACAGTGAAGGAATAGGAATAGAAGTCAGTATAGTGGGATGGGATATTAAGGAGGGTACGGACATGGGATCTACAAGGTTTGTCAGATGGACGGGGGAAGGAGAAGCGTTCACGAAGGTAACTAGGAGCAGAAGGATTGTGGAGGGTGTTGTACAGAAGAGAAACGATATGCGAGTTCCTGTGATCGCGAATAGGAAGCCATTTTAACTGCTTCCTGTATTCGGATACGTGATCGTACTTTGATCTTTATTTGGATTTAAAAAGAATCTTCAGATCAATAAGTAAAAAACCTTGGTCAAAGAAAAATCTTTATTACAAGCAACTATCGACCCATTCATTTATTCGAAGTCGTACCTTCGTCAAATCATGAATAAGGTCAGGGAACTAACGGATTTTAGTAATAATTAAAATTGTTTCCCATTTTGGACTACTGATTAAAAGCCGATTCGTTATTGTTATAAATACCTTTTTAAATTAGTTTCGGGCTGACGTAACCTCAGGGTTAAAAGCTCTACAAAAAAACAAAAGAATTAAAAAAAAATTAGTTTCAGGTCCAGGAGTGCGATTTTTGAAACTTATACGTTGAACTGAGCAGTTGAAAATGTCAAAATTACTATGGAGATATGCATCTTTCTACTGCTGATTTGACTTCCAAAGAACGAATTCCAGGAGTGCGTTTTTTTAGTAGTAGAAAGATGCATATCTCCTTAGTAATTTTGACATTTTCAACTGCTAAGTTCAACGAATGAGTTTCAAAAAGCGCACTCCAGTATTGAACACCATTAATGGAATATCAATTTAAATATGATAGGCATTGAAAATGCCATTTTATCAAGAGTTATGGGGAAGCTTTAAGATAATAAATTAATTGATGGAGAAATTCAATCAGGGTCCACACTTTAAATTAATCCCCACACGGGAGAACCGATTCATTATTGGAAAGCGATTGAAATGAAACACTGCCCTTTCGTTATAATTTACCTTTATATTCAACGAATGGTAATTTAATACCTTTCTACGTTGCTTAGATTGGAAAATAGACGAAAAACAGGTCAAGTGTGAGTCGGGCTACTCGCGCACCTAGGGTTCCGTGCCTCCAATATATTAACATATTTTTCATTATTGATCTTAATGTCCAGCATTACTCAGGAAGCATCGACTGCTTATTACTACAAACTAATGGGGAGACCACACCAGTGACGACGAAGCATCCTTGTAGTTCAACTGAACCAGTGGAAGAACTTAAGCATCCTGCCCAAGGGCACCTAGGCCTAGGACCTTGGCATTCGGCGCTATTGGGACAACATTGCGGATTGGGTAGCGGTGATCGGTGAAATACCAATACTCACTCACAGAGTAAAAAACTCCACTACGATCCTATTTAAGTCGCATCCAAATTTCATCAGACAACTTACGTACTTAACACACCCAAAGAGCAATGGAGAGGGCTATGCTCGGAGTTTCCCTGCGAGATTGAATCAGAAATGAAGAGATCCGCAGAAGAACCAGAGTAACTGGCATAGCCCAAAAAATTGCTAAATTAAAGTGGCAGTGGGCGGGGCATTGCTCGCAAAACCGATGGCCGATGGGGCCGAAAAGTTCTCGAGTCGCGACCGCGTACCGGAAAGCGCAGCGTGGGTAGGCCCCGCACACGGTGGACCGACGACCTTGTGAAGGCGGCGGGAACCCGTTAGATGAGGGCAGCGCAGGACCGGTCGTTATGACGATCCTTGGGGGAGGCCTATGTCCAGCAGTGGACGTCCATCGGCTGAGATGATGATGATGATGATGAACTTACGTACTCCCCATATATTTCAGATAACTATTTTTATTGATTACCCATTCCACTGGCAGAGGAAAGTAAATCTTCTGATTAATTGAAGGGGATATGCTTGCTATTGAGCCGAATATTCCTGATTCTAAAGATGCTATTGAAAAGAATCAGGAACGCGGTTTAAGACGGATCATATCACTATTGTAAGCCAGATACCATTGCAAATGTAACCATGGGTGGACAAAGGCCCTTTGTGATCACTTAATGCAGATAATATCTATACGTATAGATATCACGCATAAAGTAGAGATGTAATGGCAAGGTACTATGCATTCTGCATCCGTAACCGAGACTAACGAATATCCGAAAAGTTGTATCGTGCGCACAACATTTTAAATTTATTAGGGTAAATTACTGGCTGATTCGAAATAGGGAAACAATACAGGAAAGTTAAACTTTACTAACTATTATATATTTTTCCACATTATGGAACATTTTTTTTTTAACCTATTTTGTCCCATTGTTGGGCAAATGTCTCCCCCAAGCTTCTCCAGCCTTCCCTATCCTGTGCCATCAGTTGCCATTTCGCTTCGTGGGCATCCAGGTTGTCGAGCCATCTCTTTCTTGGTCTGCCCCGGCCCCGGCTTCCATCGTCGGGCTCCCATTGGGCCATGGAATAATAACAAACGAAAATTGCTTAGTATTGATTTGCATCCGACAAACGACATTCATTTCATTTTCATCAAATTTTCGTTTCTAATTGTCTCTATTCGAAATTAGTATTAAATTAGGTACAAATACCTACTAATGACAATAATGTAAATAAATAAAATAAGAAAACGTTTAATATTAATATCCGATCCGAAATGATAACATCCCCAGCATTTGAGAGACATTATGTTGACTAGGTATCTGACAAGATGGAACCCAGACTGGGATATTCATATCTTTTGTCCCATTGATTCATTTTCTCGTAGGTATTATATCGACGGTAAACCTCCTGCCTCTGGTATTGTCCTCATGTTTTAATTTGGAACAAGTTATTTTGAGTAAAATTGACGTTGCTTAGTGGTGCTTAAGCAATCGTAACAATCTTTGAAGCCGACCGAGGGTTTTAATTTGTTTTAATCTTTATTAAAGAGCTTGGCCTTTGGCCATGTCGTTCTGTGGGTTTCTCTAGTAGCCCAGTCATTTTACGGAGTTTTGTTAAGAGGGATGAGGAGTAATTATCAATGGTACTTTTAAACTGTAACCGGCACCATTTAGTGACAAAAAGACAATCTGAAAACATATTTTTTTTAAATCGCTACGCAACATAGAAATCAAAATTGAATCTCCCAGTAGGCTTTTAAATTAATAATATTAATACCAATGCACTCATTTCAATTAGATTTAACAATACAAATTATTTTTGAGCAATAAAATAGGTATTGAAATTATAAAAATGAGGTATTCATTAAAAAAATACTATCTAAGGGGACAAAAATATTTACACCATGTTTGAAGTATGTATAATGGTAAAGCTTTAAAAATGTAAAAAAAAAATTACCTTCAGGATTTTTAGAACAAGATAAATCCTAAATTTAAAATTTGGGGCTGTTGCTGAAGTGATTTTTTATTTATTTTGGAAATAGGAAAGCCCTAACTCAAAATGGCTCTGAACCGAAAACCGAACTAAACCAAAAAAAAATATCAATTATTAATTAGTCCCGGCTCAAACCGTAAAATGACTGGGCTATAGTAAGTTCACAGACATTATCGTCTCTGAAATATATTTGGCAAATGAATTCTGATTTATTCATTGGAAGTAAGTTAGTGCCTGTATTACCTCACTTCAGGGTAAAGGACTCCTTTTTTGGGCCATACACATGGCCCAGTGCAGGTTTGTTGAGGCCAGTTAGTGGTCTATTGGTTGTCAGAGAATTTTAGGAATTAATTTTTGGTAATAGTTATATTGTGAATCTCATTACAAAATAATATTGTAAGTATCGTTAAATGGAACTCCTCATTCCTGTGGGAGTTGTAAGAGACGACGAAATGATAAAGTTTCAGCGGACCCCATACTTAGTCGCGAAAGTGTGTGCAAATATGAGGTATCCTGTTTCAATTTCGAATATTATTGTTATGTTGTTGTTGTTATTATTGTTGTTGTTATATTGTTGTTAGTGTTTTTATTGTTGTTATATTGTTGTTAGTGTTTTTATTGTTGTTATTGTTGTTGTGTTGTTGTTGTTGTTATTGTTGTTATTGTTGTCATTGTTATTATTATTATCCTGTTTCATCTTTACACCTAGAGGAGGAGGAAGATCTCCACACATGTCTGAGACCGGTCAGTGCAGCTTTTGTGGGCGAAAGTAAGACTATCTACCTATTGAAGCTTTTTTGTCTCAGTAGCACATAATATACTAATACTTTGTAGTTCGGTATTATCGAACTAATTACCGAATAACTATTGCAATCATTTTCGGCTGAATATGAACCTTGCTTAAAAATTTAACTTGTGAATGGTAGTTGTAGTAATGTTGTTGTCCACCCTGGAAGGTAATATACAGGGTGAAATTGATATTATTAGTATCCTTTTAAACTAAGAGTCTACCCCCATCAAACTGAACAACTTTTACTATAGGAGCAAACCGATCGGAGCGTAGACTCTTAGTTTAAAAGGATAAATACACAGAATAAATACTATGCTAATGATATCAATTTCACCCTGTATATGTGGGTTTATGTATACGTACTTACTTCGTTTGACTTAAGAAAATAATAAGAAGACGACCAATTTTATATTACCTATGAATGAATCCAGTCATAAGTTACGTCAAAGTTATTATTCTTCGAAAATTCGTGGTCATAGGGATATAAGGTTGCGTCCGCATCTGGCGAACGCGCGATGAATGCGCAGCTCGCGGCCCGCTCGCGATCTGCGCGGGTGCATTTTATACTCTTGCGTCGCTACACCCTTACATTCCCGTAATTATATATTATTTTAGGAGAACAATAAAGTGATGTAATTTGTCCCTTGTTTCCGCCTCCATTAACTTAATATATTCGACAGTGACAACACCATATTTTCTATTCATCAAGCCATAAATTATTGTATTGACTTCCAATCGTTCTATAGCCGAGACAAGAAAGGAAACAAATATCTATCTTTCATTGTCACTTTAGCCAAAAAGCGTACCTACTCAACCGTCCCTTTCAAAAAATTTTTTAGATGTCACAAACATTTTTTTTCACCGGCTAATAGTTTACCTTTCCCTATCACCACATCTCTCATCATTCCATAAATATCCTAAGAAAGGTGAGTTTAGATTCGATTCGATAGGTAAGTACCACAAACATCCAATGCCGAGGCATTGCAGGCAACCATCAATTTCCCTGAACTTTCATTTCCCCTAGCCTTTTATTTCCCCGAACGTCAATCACAACCCCAACAATTAGTCGAGTACATTTGCTAGTTATAGCAAGGATCCTGACTACCTCGAAAGGGATTATGTTCGTAAGTGATTGTGTCACAAACGAACGCAAAACCTGAAAATGGTTTTTCCAGAATCTGTAACTGATGTCACTATTGAAATTCATAAAAATAGTATTATTGCAAAGAAAAAAGTTTGACTGTCGTCATTAAAATAAATTGGATGCAGCATCGGTTTTCATGTTTCTGTAATAAATCTAAAGTCAAAAAGAAATCTGCAAATTTCTAAAAAGTTACCGCCACTGCTTATTTACAAAAGCACTCACGTGCACAATATATTGTTGTTTGCACGAGTATGTGTACACATAATAAGCACTTTCTCGTCTTTACCACGAGCTTTACCATCATGAATCTGATGGAACTGGAAATCGTAACAATCAGAGATGTAGTAACAGATGCATCACTTCCTTAAGTTCCTATCCTTTAGACGTGCAAATGATCGCATGCTTTCTGCCAAATGGTTGAAGGGGAGCGCGCTCCCCTGATTGTTACGATTTCCAGTTCCATCAGATTCATGATGGTAAAGCTCGTGGTAAAGACGAGAAAGTGCTTATTATGTGTACACATACTCGTGCAAACAACAATATATTGTGCACGTGAGTGCTTTTGTAAATAAGCAGTGGCGGTAACTTTTTAGAAATTTACAGATTTCTTTTTGACTTTAGATTTATTACAGAAACATGAAAACCGATGCTGCATCCAATTTATTTTAATGACGACAGTCAAACTTTTTTCTTTGCAATAATACTATTTTTATGAATTTCAATAGTGACATCAGTTACAGATTCTGGAAAAACCATTTTCAGGTTTTGCGTTCGTTTGTGACACAATCACTTACGAACATAATCCCTTTCGGGGTAGTCAGGATCCTTGCTATAACTAGCAAATGTACTCGACTAATTGTTGGGGTTGTGATTGACGTTCGGGGAAATAAAAGGCTAGGGGAAATGAAAGTTCAGGGAAATTGATGGTTGCCTGCAATGCCTCGGCATTGGATGTTTGTGGTACTTACATATCGAATCGAATCTAAACTCACCTTTCTTAGGATATTTATGGAATGATGAGAGATGTGGTGATAGGGAAAGGTAAACTATTAGCCGGTGAAAAAAAATGTTTGTGACATCTAAAAAATTTTTTGAAAGGGACGGTTGAGTAGGTACGCTTTTTGGCTAAAGTGACAATGAAAGATAGATATTTGTTTCCTTTCTTGTCTCGGCTATAGAACGATTGGAAGTCAATACAATAATTTATGGCTTGATGAATAGAAAATATGGTGTTGTCACTGTCGAATATATTAAGTTAATGGAGGCGGAAACAAGGGACAAATTACATCACTTTATTGTTCTCCTAAAATAATATATAATTACGGGAATGTAAGGGTGTAGCGACGCAAGAGTATAAAATGCACCCGCGCAGATCGCGAGCGGGCCGCGAGCTGCGCATTCATCGCGCGTTCGCCAGATGCGGACGCAACCTTATATCCCTATGACCACGAATTTTCGAAGAATAATAACTTTGACGTAACTTATGACTGGATTCATTCATAGGTAATATAAAATTGGTCGTCTTCTTATTATTTTCTTAAGTCAAACGAAGTAAGTACGTATACATAAACCCACATATACAGGGTGAAATTGATATCATTAGCATAGTATTTATTCTGTGTATTTATCCTTTTAAACTAAGAGTCTACGCTCCGATCGGTTTGCTCCTATAGTAAAAGTTGTTCAGTTTGATGGGGGTAGACTCTTAGTTTAAAAGGATACTAATAATATCAATTTCACCCTGTATATTACCTTCCAGGGTGGACAACAACATTACTACAACTACCATTCACAAGTTAAATTTTTAAGCAAGGTTCATATTCAGCCGAAAATGATTGCAATAGTTATTCGGTAATTAGTTCGATAATACCGAACTACAAAGTATTAGTATATTATGTGCTACTGAGACAAAAAAGCTTCAATAGGTAGATAGTCTTACTTTCGCCCACAAAAGCTGCACTGACCGGTCTCAGACATGTGTGGAGATCTTCCTCCTCCTCTAGGTGTAAAGATGAAACAGGATAATAATAATAACAATGACAACAATAACAACAATAACAACAACAACAACACAACAACAATAACAACAATAAAAACACTAACAACAATATAACAACAATAAAAACACTAACAACAATATAACAACAATAACAACAACAATAATAACAACAACAACATAACAATAATATTCGAAATTGAAACAGGATACCTCATATTTGCACACACTTTCGCGACTAAGTATGGGGTCCGCTGAAACTTTATCATTTCGTCGTCTCTTACAACTCCCACAGGAATGAGGAGTTCCATTTAACGATACTTACAATATTATTTTGTAATGAGATTCACAATATAACTATTACCAAAAATTAATTCCTAAAATTCTCTGACAACCAATAGACCACTAACTGGCCTCAACAAACCTGCACTGGGCCATGTGTATGGCCCAAAAAAGGAGTCCTTTACCCTGAAGTGAGGTAATACAGGCACTAACTTACTTCCAATGAATAAATCAGAATTCATTTGCCAAATATATTTCAGAGACGATAATGTCTGTGAACTTACTATAGCCCAGTCATTTTACGGTTTGAGCCGGGACTAATTAATAATTGATATTTTTTTTTGGTTTAGTTCGGTTTTCGGTTCAGAGCCATTTTGAGTTAGGGCTTTCCTATTTCCAAAATAAATAAAAAATCACTTCAGCAACAGCCCCAAATTTTAAATTTAGGTGAGTTTAGATTCGATTCGATAGGTAAGTACCACAAACATCCAATGCCGAGGCATTGCAGGCAACCATCAATTTCCCTGAACTTTCATTTCCCCTAGCCTTTTATTTCCCCGAACGTCAATCACAACCCCAACAATTAGTCGAGTACATTTGCTAGTTATAGCAAGGATCCTGACTACCCCGAAAGGGATTATGTTCGTAAGTGATTGTGTCACAAACGAACGCAAAACCTGAAAACGGTTTTTCCAGAATCAGTAACTAATGTCACTATTGAAATTCATAAAAATAGTATTATTGCAAAGAAAAAAGTTCGACTGTCGTCATTAAAATAAATTGGATGCAGCATCGGTTTTCATGTTTCTATAATAAATCCAAAGTCAAAAAGAAATCTGCAAATTTCTAAAAAGTTACCGCCACTGCTTATTTACAAAAGCACTCACGTGCACAATATATTGTTGTTTGCACGAGTATGTGTACACATAATAAGCACTTTCTCGTCTTTACCACGAGCTTTACCATCATGAATCTGATGGAACTGGAAATCGTAACAATCAGAGATGTAGTAACAGATGCATCACTTCCTTAAGTTCCTATCCTTTAGACGTGCAAATGATCGCATGCTTTCTGCCAAATGGTTGAAGGGGAGCGCGCTCCTTATTGGCTGAAACCATGTTTGCGATCGTGCGATCGGCCTTTAGGCGCAGTGCTATTTGGCTAACGGGCGATTTGGCCTTGATAGAAAGCATACAATCGATTGCCAGTCTAAAGGATACTTTAGAAAACGATAAATTCCCACGCTTTAACTACGTATTACTGCCAGATGGAACGCGCAAAAATGTACCAATCCAATGAAGCTTGACTCAGCGCTGTTATTACTGTATATTAGTAGACAAATATATTAGCACCATGTTTGAAGTATGTAAAAAAAAACGTTTTTTTAATGATACTTAAAATTAAAATTGACATACTGAACACGATTGCCGTGATATTTTTTTTAATTTTGTTCCATTTCTAAGCTCAAATTGGCAAATACCATACCAAAAAAAACAATTAATAATTAGTTCCGGCTCAAACCGTAAAATGACTGGGCTAGATGCGCCAAAGTTTAGGTGCTTTTCGGTTTCGGTACCTACGTCCCAATGAAGGAGGCCTGGTATGGTATCAAAAAATACAAAAAAAGACCAGCTTTGAAAATGTTTACCTTGATCCATAGTTGGTAGAAGGTACGAAATCCAGTAGTTACTCAAATACTCTTTACCAGTGATAGTTCAAATTAATTCAACTTTAGCAAACAGTAAAGGGCCATGTTTACACAACGTGTCTCTCCGTGGTAAAAGATAAACATTTCCAAATTAAGCATAACATTGTTCGCAGACGTGGCCATACCATACCCAGGTAACATTATCTAATTCCGCACAAGAAGACCCGCAACACAAATCTTATCTCAAAGAAATAAGGATAAAAATGACTTGATTCACAAGCCTTCGTATATTAAACGGTCACTAATTCCCCTTTGTTAACTAAACTTGTTTATAAAGGTCCTGTTCGTTGCCTTAATAGATAATTTAAGTCGTCCAATATTCATAATATGGTAAACTTAAATCTAGCTAATGTACAGAGCACAGAGTAAACAAGGAAAGCCGTGATGTGTGTAATTAGCTTTCTTAGTATCATTTACGAAACATTTACGAAATCTCAGATATCCAAATTCCAGGTTTGCCAAAGAGCAATGGAGCGCAGCATATTAGGTGTCAGAAGGATCGACCGGGTCAGAAACACCACTCTGCGCTCTAAGACTCACATAGCTGAGATGCAGTAGGCCTAGCATGCCATCCCCGAGAAAACGATAAAAATGGAGATGTGCCTCCATCTTTATTATTTATGTATGCCAGAGAGAGCGCGAATGACGTTTTTATCGTTTAAACGCTTTGTCATGGGTGGCATGCTAGCCGTGCAGGTGTTATAATGCCGCCAAACTGAAGTGGGACTGGGCCGGACATGTTTGTCGCATGCATACGGAGCGATGGCGACCCAATGGGAGCCCGACGGTAGAAGCCGGGGCCGGGGCAGACCAAGAAAGAGATGGCGCTACGACCTGGATGCCCACGAAGCGAAATGGCAACTGATCGCACAGGATAGGAAAGGCTGGAAAAGCTTGGGGGAGACCTTTGCCCAACAATGGGAGAAAATTGGTTTAAAAAAGTATCATTTTAGGTCCACCGTGTCTTAATTTGGGTATAACTGAATTCTTTGTCCACCACCTCAAATATTATTTGTATAAGTATTATTTTATTCACAGAGATTCGCAGAAGAACCAAAGTAGTCGACTTAGCCCAAAGAATGCTAAACTAAAGTGGCTATGGGCAGGGCTCATGCTCGCAGAACCGATGGCCGATGGGGCCGAAGAGTTCTCGAGTGGCGACCGCGTACCGGAAAGCGCAGCGCAAGGTGGACCGGGAACCCGTTAGTTAAGGGCAGTGCAGTAGGCCTCGCATGCCACCCCCGAGAAAACAATAAAAATCGAGATGTGCCTCCATCTTTATTATGTTACGTATGCAAGAAAGAGCGCGCATGACGTGTTTCTCGCTTAAACGCTTTGTCGTGAGTGGCATGCTAGCCGTGCTGGACCGGTCATTTTGTCGATCCTTGGGGGAGGCCTATGTCCAGCAGTGGATTTCTGTCGGTTGATGTAATGATGATGATTATTATTATTATTTATTTTTTATTACTGTTACTATTTAATAATTACAAAAAACTTGATAACATATCGGCTTCGTTATTATTATTAGGTATGTAAAGTCTGGAGCTGTAAGTTATATACATTTTTGTACTACGAGACGTAGAACAAAAGTGTATACAACTTATTGCTGCTGACTGTACTAGCGGTGTCCGAAACTCCGTACGCGCCGCAGACCACTGACTTTAAATACTCAACTTTAGATTGAATGAACCGATTGCGAAGAAATAAAGCTTAAATATTAATCCAAACTAAGCCCTTTGATTTTGTGAAAACCCCATCCAAATTGGCACAGTAGTTTATAAGTGATGCGTGCACAAAGAAACAGAACAAAATTCTAAAACTGGTCTCAATGCATATCTTATCTTATGTACAGTCAGCAGCAATAAGTTGTATACACTTTTGTTCTACGTCGTAGTACTAAAATGTATATAACTTATTGCTGCTGACTGTATATCCACTAATAGATTTATGTTCTACTTTGCACGAAAACGTAGAGGTTTGTTTTATTATGTTATTTTTCAGGAGGCCAATAGTGTCAACAAAGTCTATACCATTATGATCGACATTAACAACGTTTCATTTTAAAATGATGAGGCAATAAATATTACTTTCCTAAAACACAAAAAAAGGTTGATTCAATTTACAAAACTCAAGTTAAAAAGAAAAGAATGCCCTTGGCGTTTTCTCAACAAAATTCATAATTTCATTTTTACCTCTCGAGACCGAAAGAGGCGAGATGAAATTCTTACACAAGTCGTTACGTCGTCAAACTGTTTTATTGAAAACTGTAAAACGAAACCGGCCAAGTGCGAGTCGAACTTGCGCAGTTGGTGTTCAGTATCAAACCGAAAAACAAAGTTTTCAAACATATTACTTAGTTAGAAACTATCATACACATAATTCGCATATTATATTGTTGTTCAAAAAATACTTTTTAAGACAAATAAATACTTATTAAAAGACACTGTACAGGGTGTAAGTGATAGTCTAGCAAATACTAAAACGGTGAACTCAGACCATCAAACTGAACAACTTTCACTATGGAGCCTAACTCAGGAGACGCGAAAAAAAATCAGCTGTCCCATACAAAAATGCTGTTAAAAAACCTACCCGACTCAAATGTATGGGACAGCAGATTTTTTTTTGCGTCTCCTGAGGTAGGCTCCATAGTGAAAGTTGTTCAGTTTGATGGTCTAAGTTCACCGTTTCAGTATTTGCTAGGCTGTCACTTACACCCTGTATACTGTATAGTGTCTCAATATAAAATTCTTTTTCTAAAAGTGATATTGACATTTTAAACCCCTTAAAACGGACCATTGGATTCAAAATCCCAATTCACGTCTGTAATAGTGGACCTGAAAAAAATTAAAACCGCCTTAAAAAAAACTAAAAAGTAAAGTTTTTATGAAGCGGTTAAAATTTTTTGTTAAAATTTTGTTTATTTCACAATTTTTAGTGGTGAATTCATTAGTTCAATTTAATAGTAGTGCTTTAAATTAACAAACGCACTAGCCGGTAATACGATTTTTAAAGGTTCAGGGATGCCATCATCAGATCCTGGTTTCCTTATCATGGTACCACCCTTGGAATATCAACTTTCCAACAAAAAAAGAATCATCAAAATCGGTTCATAAACGACGAAGTTATCCGCGAACACACATAAAAAAAAATATATATAAGGTCTAACAAAATTAGGTGAAACTATTTTAAGGGGATGATCAGACCATCAAATTGAATAACTTTCTCTATGGGACCAATATTGAAATCGCGAAAAAAAATCAGCTGTCCTATACATTTAGGTCGTGTAGGTTTGTATGGAACAGCTGATTTTTTTCGCGATTTCAATATTGGTCCCAAAGAGAAAGTTGTTCAGTTTGATGGTCTGATCATCCCCTTAAAATAGTTTCACCTAATTTTGTTAGACCTTATATATACGGTCGAATTGAGAAACCTCCTCCTTTTTTGAAGTCGGTTAAAAAAAATATATATATACGGTCGAATTGAGAAACCTCCTCCTTTTTTGAAGTCGGTTAAAAATGCAAACTAAACTGCAAATAAATATAACATATTTTCATTTCAATTCGATTGAACAGTTTCGGAGAAAATCGCCTGGAAAAGACGTCCGAACATGAAATTATTAGACAAATATTTCGTTTCGTAAAATTTCGATACAGAACTCAAAAATAAATTATTTCAGTAAGACTCTCTTTAAGTATAAGTCGGAATCAAGGTTACCATTTCAAGTGAGGGATTCAGCTGATTCTCTCTCCTCAGAACAGCTATTGTTCCACGTTTCAAGTTCGAAAGATAATGTTAAATATTCAGGAGGCGGAGCTGAAACGTGGTTGAATCTACGCGTCCGCTGTGACAAGTTTATGTAAAGGTTATACTATATACCATTCCAATAGAACTTTACTGTCTTAAAATATAAACAAAAATACTTAATTTTATTTCAATCACTCATAAAGTTTGGTTTAATTTTATTCTAGTTAGAATTTAAAAATTGGAAACGTTAAATTCAACTATAATATGTCATACTGAAAATACTGTCCAAAATTATCTGTACTAGAAATTATTTTTGTTTAGGGCCTGTTTCACCACTTCCGAATAAGTTCTTGTTAGCTTATCCGACAGCTCAATTGACATATTCTTCATACAAAATATGTCAAATTAGCCGTCGAGTAAGCTCACAAGAACTTATCCAAAAGCGGTGAAACAGGCCCTTATAGTAGTAGCTAATTATAGTTCTCTGTGGTAGTAGTGTTTAGTTGTATTTTCGTTACGAAGTGTTAAGTTTTCATTTCAATGTTATGTAAAGTCTCAATGTAAGGGCACGCTGCACTGATATAATATCATAAGGGATAAAAGCATATTTAAAGAAAAGTTAGCAGAAGTAAAACTTCCGCAGCTGTCAAATTTAAATTTCGAACTTCCATCATACGAAAAGGTTGCGCATTCGATTTTCAAAGCCCTCCCATACAAAGTTTCACTAAAAAAAGAATTAAACAACGAAATTATGTCATTTATTTATGTATGTTGTTTCTGACTCTGTTTAAGCCAACATTTTTGGTTAGACGAAGATAAAATATTCAGTTACGTTTTTTGTTTACATCTTAAGACATTATCTATTGAAAGATAATCTAAAACTACTGTTTGTTAAAACATTACATAATAAGAACGGGTGGAATTGTATTAACCGGAGACAATATAAAGTGCATAGGTACCTTAGACCTTTCAGGACATTTTATTCATGTTTTCTAGTCTTTATTCATTTTCTAGAAAACAATAGCAAGACTTTTTTACGAAAGGAATTGGTGGGAAGATTGGTCTATAAATGCCAAGCAGAATTGTTCACTTTGACAATTTATCAAATTGAAGGTATTTTTAACCGACTTAAAAAAAAATGAGGTTATCAATTCGATACACGGTGGATACACGTATGAATGTAATATTGTTGGAATAGATTATCATTATATGAATATTGCAACCGATGACTTTTTCGTTCGCATCATAAGAACATTAATTTGTTTTATCGAAGTCGGTGTCAAGCCAAGCCAAAAACTAATGCAAGCCCTGACGCAAATCGTACCGGCTTGACAGCGTCTTCAATAAAACAAATTAATGTTCTTATGATGCGAACGAAAAAGTCGCCGGCTGCAATATTATTTATTAACTTTTTAGTTTTTTTTAAGGCGGTTTTTATCATTGATAGACTGCAAAGCAAAAGCTTCCATTCACGAATTAGGGTGAGACGACCCAGCAAACAATTTGGTCGTATTAGGCCCCCATTTATATGACTATTCTGACTTATAAAAGTTAAATTACGGTAATTTCGTCATATACTGGTGCTTTATTCGTCTAATGTTCGACTATAGGACACCTATATGACCAAATTGTTAGTTCGGGAAGCCTTTGCTCTTTGCATTTTATCATACTCCACGCGTGCTCAGTGTGGATTGGTGGAAACAATAAAACGCTCAGCTCCAAAAAAAAACAAAAGATTAAAAAAAAAGGTGAAATACTACTAAAACACCATATTATGTCGATTTGATACCGATTAAATAGGGTAGTTACAAAAATATTTCAATAACCAAATACGATGATCTCACGTAGACTTTGCGTACGATTTCATAGACTTTTTAATTGATTTTATTTTATCATTTTATTGCAAAATAAAACCAGCCTGCACCGTCAGATCTGGTTTTATACTCTGGTTCTGACTCTACACTTCGTTCCATATAAAGATGAAAACATTCCTTCTGATTCCTATTTAGCTTTCTGGACAATTCTGATTAGCGAATATATTTAGGACGTTGCGAAAGTTGTTCTAAGAATAAATGATAGAGCGTTTCAAATTCCTGTTTCTGTAATTCAAAATAGCCTTAAGTTTTCGTTGCTATTTGGAATTCGTTTAAGTTAAGAAACATTACAAATGATTCTCTTTCTCAACCCCCGAAGATTTACAGCATACTCTGCAGGTATCCTAATTTGTTACAACCTAAGGGTTGCTATACACATAAGCGGATCGGCACTGTCGGTTCGGCAGTATTTGTCAATCAACAAAGCCAACCCGAAGCAATCACTGCACTTGTTCGGCTTCATGCGGCTTGTACCGATCTTGTACTGATCGGGTAGTTCGTTCGAGTAGACGCATCATTCGAACATTCATCTGCATACATTCGATTTTACCGCCCAGTTTTGCCGATTGTTCCATCCGGCTTTGCCCGGCCACTGTATTCGTGCGGCAAAGACGAGCAGCTTTTTTCCCGAACACTCACCTACACATATTAGATTTTACCAACCGGCTGTGCCGATTAATGCCGGCCCGCTTATGTGTATAGCAACCCTCACACTTGCAGTTGATTCAACTTGTAGGTACGTTGAAACGCTGAAATTTATCTCAATCTACGAGCTCACGTCTCAAATATTCAAAATTCGATTAACCGAAGTAAATTTATCCGCATTCGTGACCAGTTTAAAGCGAATTCTCGGTAAATTTATGATTTTATTCGATTAGATTAAACACCGTCCAAAGCGAGTCATGACGGAGAACCTTTGGTTTCATATTCTATTGTAAACGTAACGCTTCAGTAGAGTCATAGTGGAGTTTTAAGTTGATGATGATGATGGCAGTAAAGCTGTGCACACATTATCGCGCATCATGTATGTGCGCTTAAAGTACACTGCTTTCTGGAGTTTGTCGTTGTCATTTAAACCAGAAAACCAAAAAGACAATTAATATACAGTGAGAACAAAATTTAGAAAATGCAAAAGCTTTTTATTCAGAATAATATGTATGGAGGTGCTACTTGGAAATGTTCCTCCTTTGAAAAGGGAAGATCTTCCACCAGGCTATGTGTTAAGCCTGGGGACCGGCCGTGGTCCAACAGTTCGTAGTTGGACCTTGTATATGTATCGAATCTCTGTGATTATTTCTCTTGCGCGATGTATGTCTTGCATTCGATTGTGAATCTTTCCGAGTGAATTTCCGAGAGCGACGGTATCGCCATCTGTTGGCATCTTTGCTATAACTTGTGGGTGCTGACAAAATAATATGACATAGATAGCTTTATGAAGAATTTTTTGACTATGCCACCACGTCGAATGGTGTTCCGTTGCAGTGAAGAGGCGGCCAGAAACTCTACACCTCCTACCTCAGTTGTAGCAGGGCTCACTTTTATCATTATTATAGATATCAATATGGAATGACATGGAAAGTGGCTTTTGCACACAAAGCTACAGTACATAAGAAACCTTATCCATTATTCGCCTCGTACGACCCCCACGAGAAGAAATAGGGTGGTAAATTCTAATTCTGATCTCTTCCTACGAGCAGTATGAATTCATAATGACACTCTAGAAAGCTTAATTCGTAGCAACCGACAAACAATGCCTTCAATTTTGTTTTAATTGAAAGGGCGACCGAATTTCATTTTATAACGACCTATTTTCCCGGAAAATTTCCAGCGTTATTTTTGACGGACTTCCGTAATTCGTAAAACATGAATTTTTCTTTTATGAATGTTAAAAACGTCTAAAAGAATTTGTTTGTTTAAAAATACCTCACTTGAATACCTGTAATAATTTTTAAAGAGGTACTTTTTGAAAAGTATTAGAGCAATTTACAAATTATTAAATATTTATTCTTAGGTTTCTTTTTTTCGGTTATTATAGCTTTTGTTCTGACTTAGTTTGCATGGACAAGAAAAAAAAGTATTTATTATAATTAATATATATTTTTGGACCTCTCATGGAAAATCCATCGGCCGATCCTTACTTGGAAGGTCCAAATTGTTTTTTTTTCATTTTTTCGGAAAGTTGTTTAGTTAGACTCATGGCTTGAATACACCCTTAAAGTTATGTTAGTAATTTAAAATCTATTGGTGCTGTAGACGCCAAATTTCATCCAAATCCGTTCATCAGTTTATGTGTGATTTGAGTGATAAACATCAAAACTTTCTCATTTACAATGTTATACCTAGTTGGATTTAAAACCAGTGTTTTAACCACTTGGTACTATTAATCAGGAGATGGCGGCCTATCACGCTAAAGCCGAACATTCGCATTCGTATTTCAAATATTATTGATTTTTAAACATGTTACAGCCATCTTGTGCTATTTCGAATCAAATTAAAGATTGCAAAATTTGTCTCGGGCGGGACTTAAACCCGCACTTTTCCAAACCGGGGAACTGCGTTATCCAATTTCGCCACCGAGCCCACTACCCAGAGAACGAAATTTTCAATTGTTCTGTGTTCCGTTTTTGCGCATATTGAAACGACTCTGGCCCCGCCCCCTTTTCACATCTCCCTTTAGTTTTAGTGATCTACGGACCAACCTTACTGGCTCTATTAGGGAAGAGTATACTGAAGGTACTTTAAATAGTATTAATTTAACTCAAATAACAGTCTAACACCCATTTTCAATAAGGATCACGTTATCATTCAGTATCTACTCCATTTTCAATCTACAAGCAATGTTTCCAATTACGTGTTGAAAGCGATAAGTTCCTTTGTAGAGAAGGGAATGACGAGACTTTAAAAGGTATCGTTAAATAACAAAACAGTATGGGTTGCTGTAGCAAGGAGAATGCACTTCAATCTGTTTTACACTGCAAATTTCTGATAAAATTTTGATTGAATCTAAGGATGGAACCATAGAGAAATTAAGCGCTCCCCTAGATGGAACTAAGAAATTAATAGATGGTGTTGTTGTATGGAACTGTTTATAAAATACATTTTAGTCAAAATGAATGCCGTGAGTTAAACATTTTTAAACATAACTGCCTCCGTGGTCTAATGGTTAAGAGCATTGGCTCTCGACACGGAGGTCATGAGTTCGATTCCCACGGGGGACACCTAGTGAAATGTCACTTTGTGCGTTTTTCCCCAGTTGGTTAGGACATTGCAGGCTGAATTACCTGATTGTCTGAAAAGAAAAATGATTCCGTGCTTCGGATGGCACGTTAAGCCGTTGGTCCCGGCTACTATCTATCTCTGGTGGTAGTAGTCGTTACATAAAAACCACGTCAGGTCTGAAAAAAATCTGACACCAGGGCTCTGCCCACACGATAAGAAGTAGAACATTTTTGAACATGTTATTGGAATATAGGGGTATCGGGCTAGAACGATTTAACCACGTATTGGGCAGTTACGGGACTAGTTTTTGATTATGCTGGTATGTTGCGGTTACCGCACATTATTTTGACAAAGCATTCAAAGCTTTCTTCAAGGTTTTTCTTTAACTTATTTTTTACGCTACGCCTATAACTTAAAAGGAACTATTACGAGTAAAACCAGTGTTTATTTTTGAAATATATAATAAACTAACTTGAAGTGTTCTTTGCAAAGTTGAAATCTAAAAAACTAACATTTTGTTATTTTATTTATCTTATCTACCTTATTTTCATCATCGATAAAAAAAGGTATTTCTTGAAACCTGGAAATCTTATCTAATCAAGCAAAGAATATTTTACATTGTGACCTTTTCGAAACGATCAAATTACCTAATTAAATAAAATACCCAGATCCTGAAAATAATATCTTGTTGTACATTTTCAGGAAATTAAAGAGGACTCGAAGTGGAAGTACCTTATTTCTGACGAGGTCCCTTATCCTAATTCTTATCCTTTTAAGCTAAAGACGATATTGGCTTGATTCCCGGGGCGCCTGAATGAATCTCATTACTAATTCTACTCAGCGTGGCCGCACTTGCCTCGGAGTCGAGGGAGAATAGAAAAATAAATATCCACTTGTAGAAGCCGAGGCGTTTTCAGATTATTTATAGAGCTAACTAGCTCCAAATAATTATAATTTATTACTGCTGGTCACAAAAGCATTTTCTGTGGTGTTTGAATTATTGAGTAACTAGGTAAGATCTCATTACATGAATCAAGCAATAACGACACTAAACCCACGCCTTACCATGTCTATATACCTGTTTACTTAAAAATTCCTAAATCCATTTAACGCGTATCTACATGAGTGGGCACAGATCAGGGCACTTATCAAATGGAAAGTATTTACTGTGGCTACTGCTTAGTGTATTGGAATAAAAGTCTTAAAATTATTTAGGTAGAATCACTATGGAATCTTCTAAACAAAATTGTCTTACAGCCGTGTCCAAAGAAACTAGATCAACTTTCAAGCAGATTTTCGCCGTTTTTTCCCAAGACACACCAGTCCTAACAAGAAAACCGAACTAATTGTAATGGAAAAGAATTACAATGTCATTTACCAATTAGGTAAGGGTTGTAAATAAATGTCAGTGAGGGCGTGTAATCCTGCGTCACGGACCACAAATTAGAAAGGATCTGAGCAAGCCCACGAACACCCCCTAAGTAAACGAACGCGAACATCTGAGCGCCACCAGACCATGAACTTAGTTCTCAACATATGCTCCTCGCTTCCCATTTGTCGCTGTCCGAGCTTAGGTAACATTAGGGTGTATGCTGGGAGTGAGTAAGAGAAATGTTTAGGTAGTTTATTGAAGTTTGTCATAAAATGTCAGCTTGAAAACACAGATGGAGTGAACAATGAAAAAGGCCTGTAAAAGATGTAACGTAAAAGTAATTCGTTAGAAAATGTGTTTACATTGAAGCTAAATTTCAGAATGACGATGCAATGTGATTAAATTATGTATATTTCAAAATTATTAAGTTTTTTTTAATTATTATTTACGATATTGGCCAACATGATTTTCAAGTTTGCATGAGAAATGAAAAAGACTTTTCAAAGGTTCTATTGTATACCCAATCAATGTTGTTCAATTACTAATTCTAAGTGAACTATGTGTAGTTGAAAGAATAATTAATGATAAATAAGCCTTTGTTACCACCAAACTCGATATACGTATCAAATAAAGTACTTTTTTATATATTACACTTGTAAGTATCATAACATCCTATGCAAATATAAGACAAGATTCGGTTAGAAACTCTAAAACAGCGTACCTTTAAAAAAATATTACACAGAGTACGAAATAAAATAAAACATGAATCACAAGAAGTAACCGTCTCGTCCGCATGCATCTTAAGCAGAGGTGAAGCGACATAAAACGTCGATCACCATTAAGACTAGCCGAGCGGAAATTACAGCTCAACTCAGCTCAGCTCAACTCTGGGACTTTGTCAGAAAGTGTGAAACGTCCGACAAGACTACGACGACGTCGCAACGACACGCCACGACGTCTCACGTCGCAACGACACGCCACGACGTCCCACGTCGCCAACAAACGGCGATAAAGTTCCCAAGCACGTAACGGGAAATTCAGTTTTGCCGAACTATTGTACGCTTGCTACTATAAGGTCTATAAGGTCTTGCTATAAGGTCGCTTTTAACATTAGCAAATATTTTGACATTCATGGTTTTGACACAACAATTAAGACTACTTACGTTATAACATGTTGTAAACTTGAATATCTTTTGTAATGAATAAATCGGCAGTTTTTCCAGCGTAATTCTGTAACTTTCACATTTAATAACAAAATACAACTAAAATTCTGTAGCTTCGAGAATTGAATCATTAAAAAAATGAGTAAACCATGGCTTTGTTCCATTGTGCCCACTGTATGCCTATCACAAAAATGTTTGATCAGTCTGAAACAATATAATTCAATTAAACAAGCCACGGGTGTTATATTACATCCACAACACACAAGAGAAATCAAACCAGACATGTACCTGTCACGCTCTCATGCTTGACATATTGTTTTTGCTTATGAAAATTGTTGGAAATTTTTCGAGCAACGTTTCTCAACAAAGACAAATCCAATTACGTACATGAGAAGAAAAATTACTTTTTCTGAAACTAATTCCAACAACTGCACTGGACGTTTGTGAATGAAACACATATCTGCGGGATACATTAAAATAGAAATGTGAATGAGCTGAAGAAATATTTATAGGCACCATTCATAACGTAAGCCGTGAGTTTAATGTACGTAAAACCGACTGCTCAAAGGAAAACATCGTGAAGAAACCTGGCCCTGTACCCGGACTTTCGATGTTCGATATATGGCCACTGTTTCGGTCCGGACTTCATTGTAATAGAGTTGAGATTGGAACGAAAACGTTCACGCAATTGCGAAGTTCGAAAGTCCGGGTATACGTTACCCTGCATACGTTAAAGTAGAAATTCCTGCGCGAATTGAAACGGTGAACTCAGACCATCAAACTGAACAACTTTCACTATGGAGCCTAACTCAGGAAACGCGAAAAAATCAGCCGTCCCATACATTTGAGTCGGGTAGGTACAGCACAGCAGTTTTGTATGAAACAGCTCAATTTTTTTCACGTTTCCTGAGGTAAGCTCTATAGTGAAAGTTGTTCAGTTTGGTGGTCTGAGTTTACCGTTTCAGTCTGCGGAGGGCTGTCCCGTACACTCTGTAAGGATAACAACTCTGACAAATATCATTAGGTCTGTTAGGGGTACCTAATCGTTATTAATAAGACAAATCATCAGTAGGCCTCGCATGCCACCCCCGAGAAAACGATAAAAATCGAGATGTGCCTCCATCTTTATTATTTTACGCAGGCCAGAAAGAGCACGCATGACGTTTTTCTCATTTAAATGTTTTTTCATGGGTGGCATGCTAGCCGTGCAGCACTCTTCTGACTATGGAGTGCAATAGCCCGACTGTACACTGCTGCTTGTGCGTGCTAAGGTTCAAGTTTATATCAAACTAACCAGTGAAGTTCTTCAAATCGCACTTAGAACCGACCCGTGTAAATCCCGTTTTAGCTATCGATGAAGCTATATCATTGGAGTTTTTGCTAGCCAGCTATAGGTAGGTAAACTGACATTTAATGGCATTTAACGACGACGGATTAAAATGTTTCTAACTAGGTTACATACTAGGTAAACTATTTTTATAACTATATTTCTGTACTTGAAACGTGCAAAAGGACAACGGTTCGTAAATCAAATAGTGAAACAAATTCGACACGAGCAAAAACTAAAGTGAGATGTCAATTCCAATTTTAGTGCTGCTACACTATGTTAGCTACGCGATAGGTATTTCAATAAAAAGTGCCTAGTTGTTGTAGTTTCATTTCTCAACTCCAGCGCAACCTTTGTTTCTAAATGAAATTCCATTTATAAGGTATTCTCAACAAAATATGAGACAGGACAAAAATCTTACGTCCGGATCCTATGGTAAGTTGAAAGTCCTGAAACTTAATAGTAGAAAAAACTTAGGAATAAATTATCATTGAACATTCAAGTTACATTTTAATTGAAATGTAATAGGGTGTCTATACACAAAATTTATTTTAATTCCTTTTAACTTCTGTAGCAAAATACATACCTTCCTTCCATTGCTCCCACTGACGTACAAAGTTGTATTATATGAATATTTCCAAGTACCTATGTAAAGCCAGATTATCAATGCTATTGTATTTTTAAACAGAAAAAAAAACCTCTGACAGATTTATACAAGGTGTAAAAAAACTCCTTTATAATATTCAAAACGATGGTTCAGACTATCAAACAACGTGCCAACAAATAGAAAAAAAAACTAAACTTGAGTCGAGCAGGTACTGCAGTTTTGCATGGAACACCATTTTTTTTTTTCATGATTTTCATTCTATGGTCCATTCTATATTCCATTTCGTTCCAGATTTTCATATCATGGTTAAAGTTGTTTAGTTAAATGGGCAAAACCACCTCTTTTAATATTACTAGGTACTGAAATTTAAATGCGTTCCATATTCTAGGGGTGTGCTTTAGAGTCCTAAACCACACCCCCAGTCTATCCAATCCATCAAACTGAAAAACATTACCTATGGAGCCGACATTGATATCGCGAAAACAACAATATTGGTATGAAGGTTCGAATAACTTCAAAGCTGATTTAATATTATTCGACTAAATACGCCAATGATCTAGCAAACAGAAAAAGAATCATCACAAAGTCAATTCATAATTGACGAGTAATCAGGTATACAAAAAAAACATACGGGTCGAATTAAGAACCTGCTCCTTTTTGTTTTGTTGAAGTCGGTTAAAAATAGAAGACATTATATGAAAATTCTAAGTATACATTCGTCCTGATCTTGTTCCAAGGGACTCATTCCAGAATACTGGACTCAACTTTAACAAAACTGTAAAATATAACTGGTACTTATGTTGGCCGTAAAAATAGCATGGTCATATTTTTAGTGGGTATACGAGGGGTGGAATGTATACTCGTATTAAATTCGGATACTTTTCGGATTTTTTTTCGTTTATACGTAGGAATAATTTTTAGCTATACAATATCAAGCTATCAAAACTTCGTGCTTGGCTTCGTGCGTGGTTATAAACTCACTCACTCAGAATATGGGATGGTTAGAAACTTTACTACGTACAATTTTCAACTATTATGTTTATTCGTGCATTTGTAGCAAGGCTCACTTAAATTTAATAAAAACGTAATGAAGGTTTCAAGTGAGGAATTACGTGTCATTTGGTAATAGGGTGGCTAGTGTTTAAAATATACAGGGTGCAAGTTTACTCAGAGATGATTGTACTCATGATATTGTACATTTTTCTCCAAGAAAAGTATAGGAAATGAGCAAAAAATTTAGTAAATGAAATCGGTTAATCGAAATCTTATAATCAAAAGTTGAAATCTTTTTTTGCGAATTTCCCAATAACTTTATATAGAAAGAAAGACATTGGAATTTCCCTTAGGTTCCTCACCTCATGAGAAGAATCACCCTTTAAACTAATGCTACTGCCTAAACTTACACTCGGTTTAATCTGGACTGTAATTAATTTGTGGAAACTTTTAGTTAGCAATGTTGTTTTATAAATATGTTGATACCATACTATCCTGTAATTAGTCCGTAAGTTTTCCTAAAATGAATAAAATAAAATAAACAAAATGTAACTCTTGTTAATTTGACATTAAATTACAATTTATTTTTCTTATTATTTAGGTATCTTCCCGATAAATAACCGGTTAGGTTAATGTTACTGTTTTATAATAACTGCCTCTATGGTCTAATGGTTAAGAGCATTGGCTCTCGACACGGAGGTCGTGGGTTCGATTCCCACGGGGGACACTTAGTGATATGTCACTTTGTGCGTTTTTCCCCAGTTGGCTAGGACATTGCAGGCTGAATGACCTGATTGTCTGAAAAGAAAAAAAAAGATTCCACGTCAGAGACCGTAAGGCGGTCTGAAAAAACTCTGACACCAGGGCTCTGCCCCCACGATAAGAAAAAGATAATCACATACGGATACCAGGTAGTATTGGTTACGGATATACAGAGATCCGTATCATCCATATTGTACAACATTGGTACCTTACTTGTTAAGTAATAAAGTTGACTCTAGAATAAAGTTGTTCTTTGTGCAAAAATCTCAGTTTATCAACACGACGTGTATTACTTATTCAACTCATTCGGGCTGAATAAGTGATACACTGGTGGGAAGAGACTTATTAAAAATGTAGTTGATGGCCTTTCTATTCACAGCGTCGACCCTTGGCTTGGAGCGTAGGTTTATGCCACAGGGCATTACAAAAGAACTCTCTCGCTTCTTATTTACTACAAAGGGTCATTAAGAAACTGAAAATATATGAAACTGACGAGCGAGAATGTCGAAGGAGTGAGAGAACTCTGTCAGGATCGTAGCAGGTGGCAAGCGCCTATCGACCGAAACTCGGCTACGGCCAACTTCGGTCAAAAACAGCCGCAGTTTTGGTCTTAGTGGGGCATGTGAAAGCTAATTATCTCCTGTTTCGGAGAGTGAAATAAGTTATCTAATATTAAATCATCCTTTATTTTCTTTGTGATTCTTACGCTCTGTTCCCACGGCGTGGCGCGTGGATTGGCAACATACATGCCGTGGGACCCTATCTACAAGTTGGAGTGTGGATTTTAGAGACAGTGTTGCCAAGTTTGCCCTTTCGGAACTAGATTAGCTCTTTTTTCTCTCGACTAGCGCCACGCCATATTTAATGACTTACTTAGTAGTTTATTTTTCAGTTGTGTTTAAACACATTACAGGTACATTTTCTTATTACGAACAAATTGCAGCGCACGGTTTTGTCGCGAGAATTCGAATATGCAAATCCTTTCCAGTACAGTTTTCGTATGCCGCGGTAAATAATCATCAACTAATTAGTAGTAATAGTAGTAGATTGTTTGAAAGTCATCGGCTGCATTTTTATAGTTTATTTTTTTAGTTTTAAGACGGTTTAAATTTTTTCTAGAAAAGCCGATTTGAAAGTTTGACATTTATTCGGGCACACCGTAGCGCCATCTAGCGATCCCCTTGAAAAGACTACAAAATTGGCTCTCTCCTTTGTGTAGTAATGGTAACACTGACTGGTATGACGAGCCACAAGCGCGGTGGGAAAAGTCGGCGAGCGGTGCGATGGTTAGTACAGGCGTACAGGCGAGGCGCGTCCGCGTGGCGTGGCTTGTATATGCGCAGGCCGTGGGACCTCAGGCTTAGATACACAGCTCATCATCAAACTTCAAGCGAATCCATTGACCTTAATACTAAGCGAATCCTGATATCCTATCCTGTTGTTTTTTTTTTCTTTTTATTGATAGCGGACTCTAAAATGTTACCTGCTGCCTTTCTCTGTCACTGTTTATCCTGTATACAGGATAAACAGTTGTTCGGTGAAATAAATGAGTTATCTATCTAGGTACTTATTCCATTCCAAATTTCGTAGCCTGCCAAGTATTTGGGCCCTAAAGATTCTAACATTAATTTAACAATTATTCAAACCCTTTCTCTTTGAAGATAAAGAATAAGAGTTATAGCAATTAAGCTGAATTGGCAATTATTAAAAGGTGAGTGGGCTGGGCTCACTGACTCATTAAAAGTTAAGTTTCAAAGAAAGGTTGACAGCGACTTACCTGTTTAAAAATATTCATTTAAATTAACTGAAATACTCTACAGGGTGTTAGGTCAAACAGTTGCATCACTTTAAGGGGTGATTGTACCCATGATACTGATCGTCTTTGAAGGGTTGACTGACGTCATCATTGTGGAAGGTTCAGTTTTATTTGAAATTAATGAAAAATTTGTGAGTGATATTTGTGACATAATTTCGTGGGGATTGTGTAGTAGTGTACCCATTGTGTGTATCAAAATGAAAGTAGAAAGTTAATGAAGCATGACTAGGGTGTTTTATTACTCTCTTTAGTCGATACATAGAATTATAAATTGAGACTCGTAAATGGTGATTTTAGCGGCAACGCGCGTGCTTCCAAGATTGACCTCATACCAGATCACTATCAGAACACATCGCCTATACATCGTGTGACATCGTCCTTAATCATCATTTTTAATTTTCGGTCACGCTCAACACGGTCAACTCTTTCCACACTGGATAAAAATATCCAGTGTGCAAAGAGTTTTTATTAAATTTTGAGTAATGCGCTGGCTGTATTTGCTTGAAAAAAATATGCTAAAAGCCATTATAAATAAAAAAACAATGTTTAATTTTTTAGCAAACGGCATCTATAATTTTTTTTCGTTTATATCTGCCAATTCGTAAGGAATATTAATAACATAAAAACTCCTTGGTTCATAACATTTTTGTATAGTGGATCATCCAATCTATTAAAAGTTTTTGCCTGTTTTTTTTACATACCTACTCAAAAAGAATGGAATACTTAACCACATTGATATACTTGTTTACAAAACTCTACCCGCCGAAATTAACGTATTGGCAGCTCTGATTGTATTACTTTTAAACATATTTCCATATTGTAAGAACATTTAATTATAATTTAGGTAAATAAACAAACACAAAATAGCCCGCCCGGCCCTGGCGATCATATTCTCTGTAATTATGTTGGCCCCGTTAGTTAACAGGAATTGAAAAAAAATCCAAACACGAAATAAATGAGTACCTTCAGTGTACCTTCACGAATCACTCAAAAAAACGTGTCAACGCTCTCCAGAAACAAATAAGCATAAAAAAATGTGAACAAATAAGCACTTGTACGAAATGGCAACGGAAATAGAATGAGAAATATAGCAAGTTCAAAGGAAAAGGTAAAATAATTCTATCTTTCTAACGTTTGGCTTGAGGTTCCGCCGCCGGTGGCTTTGCCCGGGGGACCCTAATCTATTTCCAGTCTATGAAATACGAACACATTTTCTACGCTATCTTAAGAATATTACGGTTTCAGACATTTTGAGTTTATAAAGCGTGGTATTATACTGGGTGGAACATAAGGACATTGCCTGGTTTCGACTTAAAATGTACCATCCCATTTATTCACGTGGATCATGGATTACAGTGTTTTTTTAGACGAAAAACTAAAGAACTTTATTACCACTAATACCGTTGTCAGGTAGTGGTAGTGTAGGGTATTCATTTTTGTAGATATGCACTGCACTCATTATTTGATTGACATTTGACGGGTCGATAGCTCAGTCGGTAGTGAACCTGCCTTCTATGCCAATGGTCGCGATTTCGAATCCCGTAAAAGCCATAATATTATATTAATTGTGTGGTGAATATTTTTTTTCCGTTTTTATTTTATATTATTTATTAAGGACAACCAACAAGTAAAACACCAATACATTTCTATGTTACAATGGTACACAGTAGGCGTATAGACTAAGTGCTAACTTAATTATAGGGTGCCACGTCATTCAAAATGCGGAAATGGACAACATGTTTCAGGAATTCAGGTTTGCTTCTATAGTAAAAGTTGTTCAGTTTGATGGTCCACACTGCTACGTTAATAACTTTTTGTGTGACCATCATCATCATCATCAGCCTATAAACGTCCCACTGCAGGGCACAGGCCTACCCTCAGGGAGGGTATGTGAGCATGTCCATGATATTTTAATTACACTGTAATTAGTCTGATTTTAGGATTCTGGACAGGAATTGTGCAATTTTGACCACGATATTACTGTAAAAGTTCAATAATAAAAAATCATTTCAGCTTAAACCCTTCAATATCTCAACCTTGCTATACGAATTGCACGCTTATAAAGGGATCGTTGATTGTGGTAAGGGAATTTTTCCTTTTTTCCATACAGTTTATGCATTTTTATTATTCAGAATTAAACTACACAATATATTACTAGCTAAATGTTACTATAGTATAGAGGAATATTTATTGGATACCTTGCAATTTAAATGAAAAACCTGTACTTAGATATCTAAGATTATATAATTGGAAATGTAAACTTTAACTTTAATTTAGCTGTAACTTTTTTGACATTTCCTAATTTGATAGTTATTTAATTGTATTGACTTAATTTGACTTTTAAGATTTTTTTTTTATTTGTTTAGTAATTTAAATTAATTTTATTTGATTGTACCTTTAGTTTTTAATTTTTATTTCCATATTATTGCATGCTGAGATCAGCAAGTTGCAGAGATTCATACTATATTTTTATTATATTATACACCTTTTTAACACCTGTGATTGGGCTATATTTGATTTGATTTGATTTTTATTATTAGTCCCAACTTCACAAATCCTAAATTCTTATAAGATTAATGTATACTTAGTCAACTTTACCTTTAGTTATAAGAATTAGGATGTGTGATAATAAAAAACAGCGCTCCATTTTGTTATCTCGGAGAATATAAGCATGATATTTTGTCAATATCACAATAACTCAAAGTATATCTAGTCAGTAAGTGTCCATACAATTTGAATGAATTTTTAGAACTAAGCGAATGACATATTAACGTACTTAATCTTTTTTAATTCATATTTTTATTATGTAACCAGGAACAATTTGTAAATTATACATACTTAATTTAATATTGACCATTGTAAAGTACTGACATTGTAATTATTGTGAAGTAGTTTTCTTATTTGTATTATTTTGTTTGTTTGTTGGTTCTTTTAACTGTGATGTAAGTTTTACCATGTCTGATGAATTATTATTATTATTGCTATTACTTGTAATGATTGACATTTTTTTATGTTTTTTTGTTAATATTCTATGCAGCTATTGTCGTCTTTGAATAAATGAATTGAATTGAGTTGAACAGAGATATATGCATACAGCATACACCAATACCCTCCAATCGGAACAGCTCTCGACATATCCGGAACTAACTCTACTCCGTGTTCGAGGAACGTAATCCATTAGCGAGCCCGGGGCCAGTTAGAGCACCGATCTCTACTTGTTCGTTACAAGATCTGAATCAGGTACATTAGCGCAGTCATTTTACGGTTTGATTCGGGACTAATTAATAATTGACATTTTTTTCGGTATAATATTGTAGAGCCAATTTGAGCCTAGAAATGTACCAAAATAAAAGAAAATCACGTCAGCAATAGTTACAATTTTAGAATGAAGCTATTATCTCGTTCTAAAAAACCTGATGGTAATTTTTTTTGCACTTATTTAAGGCTTTACCATTATACATACTACAAACATGGTGTGAATATTTTTGTCTATTTCGAAGGTTTTGAAAAATACATTCGTATTTTCTAATAAATACCTCATTTTTTCAATGCCTATTTTATTGCTTAAAAATAATTTATAATGTTAAATCTAAGTCAAATGAGCGCATTGGTATTAATATTATTAACTTAAAAGCCTTCTGGGACACAAAATTTTGATTTCTATGTTGCGTAGCGATTTTTTTTTTTAATATGTTTTATGATAGTCTTTTTGTCACTAAATGGTGCCGCTTACAGGCCCCCGCCTAACAAAACTCCGTAAAATGACTGGGCTACCTAGTAACATTCATGAACAACTTGATTCGATGTTGTTTAGAATTTGGTGCGTAGTTAAATTTGCGTTTTATTTAATTTTGCGTTTTCTGAGAGTTCTAATACATCGACCTCGGTTGACCCTATAGGAACTTATGTTCCTTATCAGTAAGAGAATCAATTGGGATGAAAAAGAAGTTTTGTGAAAATTTCAGTTTTTCTCGACGACTGTACATTTTTTCAAAATCTGTGAATGCAGAAGTAAAATGCTTCGAAATTTAGGGTTAGTCTCCTAAGAACGTTTTCTTGTAGCTGTAATGCTTATGGTAGCTGCCCTTTGTGTCCCATCTTAACTTTCCACCCTGTAATCTAACCCATACGAATAGTCCACCTGAGACAAAAAAAAATCTATTACAGTTGTTTACAAAGAAACTGCCAGGGCTGTGATTAACGAGGGAGGTAATTTGTGCGATACAGGTCGCCGGACATTACCGCAAACGTGATGAGCTTAGGGTTGCCTCCGATACACAAATTGTCGACCTATTATTGTAATCGCTACTAACCAGTATTTTGAACCATTTGAGTTTAGCTTCATTTTGTGCACAACTAATTTAACAATACCGTCTAAATCAATTCTTTATTAATCCCGATTTGATGCACTACCTAGACTTAGTACCTAGATGAAACGGTCGTAAATATTTGAAACTAAGCTATCCGTATCGAACGCTCGTAATCCAAATTGAAAATTTTAATAACACTGACTGAATTGATGTTTTAAAAATTTTAGAACATTCGTTTTGCTTCATAAGGATACCTTATCGATATAGCAATAATTGATTCCGATTATATCACAAAAATAATCATTTTGATGGTGGCATAGTTACCTACAACCTAGACAAATAGAAAACCTGTGTGATAATATCCAAAGTTCTTTTTTACAAGTACATTCAACGTGCAATAAGTTTTACAGTTATAGCTGATGTCAATAGCTCAGGCAGGTAATTCCTGCCTTTCATGGCATCAGTTGTACCTACCAATACGCCTAGCCTTCTATTCTAACATTTAGTTCTTCAATATTTTATTAGAAATCCATTTTAAAGTAATCCATGTTAAGTAAAGTTTTTTTGTGGATTAATATTCTATTATTATTGGTTTTGTTTTTTATATTTTCTTAACAAACGCAATATTTGCTAAATACTTCCACCAAAAGTCACCTTTCTTCGAAGATTTTCTTTAACACGTTTTTAAAGGATCTCACACTTAGAAAAGGACAGACGTATTTTATAGGTATATTAAGCATAAATAAATAAAGAGCGACAGCCCTGGCGGTCACCGCAGCCGAGGTTACCAAAGAATTCCCTAAGGGCGGGACCGCAAAACTTTGCAAACCCTGGGCTTACGTTTTTGGCAGTACTATTTGTCTTATAGATAAAGATAATCTGACGTTAAATAGTTCATTAGAATAAGGGCTAGTATACATTTATACATAGGCCTCCCCTAAGGATCGCCACAACGACCGAACCTGCGCTGCCCTCATCCAACGGGTTCCCGCCGCCTTCACCAGGTCGCCGGTCCACCTTGGGGGCCACCCACGCTGCGCTTTCCGATACGCGGTCGCCATTCGAGTACTCTTCGGCCCCATCGGCCATCGGTTCTGCGAGCAATGTGCCCATTGTCACTTTAGCTTAGCAGTTCTTTGGAGGCTACTCTGGTTCTTCTGTGAATCTCTTTATTTCTGAATCGTATGATCGTAAATTAATGTTGAATTTTTGCAAATATTATAAAGTCTGTGAAAGTTAACATGAAATCCTGTTTCAGTATCATACGATACTACTAGTTTTTATTCTGTGCAATTATGTGGACAATTAATAAGCCTACAGGAAAATTGGTCCACAGTTAATTGTCATTCCGCACATAATTAATTTATGCGCCTGCTTAAATGTTTACGGCCATAAAATATATTCTGTTGACTGATAATATTAATTTATGTGCCCCTGGTGCCTTACACTTTGTATGCGCAGATGGACAGAAGAGAGTGAAGGCTGCGTTTAGGAAGGGGGTATGATGTAATTAGGGTAATTAGTGGCATGAATTTTGTATGTGTTATTTTCTACTAGGCATTTGTATGCTCTTTGAAGATAGGTAAATAGCCAGTCTCAGTGGCGAATGAACAGCAATAAAAAGTAGTTAATGTGGAAAGCGCCGATAGCGCCATCTATCGGCAGGCGCAGTCTGTGGTGAATATCTATCTTGCATTCGCTTGGTATTCACTCACGGACATAGATTAATATGTAGGTATATTGGATATAGATAGGTAACTCGCCTTGAATTTTAGGACGTCCTAATCGCGTTGCCGCGTATTAGCACTAGGGGGCGCCACACTATGAAATAAATTGAAAAAGACGATCGGCCGATACGAGGATCGAACCGCTACCCGGATAGTAAGCCGGTTGTCTAGACCGCTAGACCAACAAGACAGTGATTGATATGGGCGAAATCTCTCACTAGTACAGCGCAGCGCGTGAGGTGTAGTGCGCTGTTACTCCGATATGAACCCTAGTTAAATACATAGTGCTTCGAAACATAACCGGTAGATGGCGGAAGCTGTCTATGGAAAATCAGCGTTCCACTTAGTTTGTACTAAGATGACATAGCATGCTCGCGGACAACCGTGCCGTGCGGACGTGCGCTGGCGACATTCATTAGTGAAAACTATATCCGTGTTTTGGTTACTTAATCAACCTCAACTAACCCTGAGTGAAAAGGGTGCATTTTACAAATACTTATCTTTATAAACCCGATAGACCATAATGCTCGGTATAAGCCTCACCTTTCTCGCATACGTACATTGTTACCTATGGATTGCAATTTTTTCATTTCACACGGAAATTTTTTTTTCTAGTAAAGTCTTCTACAATAAATAGTTGTCACAGATGTTGTAAGGTTAATAGTTTTAATTAGGTTCTTGTTAAATCTACAAGAATTAGATTTACAACAACATATTTCCTAGTAAAGTCTACAATATAAAAGGTTAGACACAGTAGATTTTTCTTCCGTGCATGCATTGTACTTCGAGTAAGAATGCAAAACAATAAGCACTCCTGCGCAAAACCTTATACGCTAAGAGATATCGTCCGACCATCTGCTGGTGGTCTGCCTATTCAAGAAGTTCGGAGTTAGAGACAATAATTTCAAGGTTGTTTACCTTTCTCTTGGCCCGCCGCTTCATTATTTGTTTATTTATAATTTATAGATATTTACTACGAAAGTGGTACTTCTCGTCGAAAACTAACTACAACTCGCATGAACTCACCTTAAAGTAATGATGCTTGACGATAATGTGTCTAGTTAAAGTAATAGGTACCGCAATAGTTACATCGATTTCAAGTACCACTTACCATAATTACCACACAAATGTTCTAGATTAAATTGAAATTGAATGCAGTATTTATTACCTATTTATGTATTCGTTGCTAGATTCGTTGATGTGTCTGTGTTAAACTATTAAAGGAGTTTTTGTTACTCTTCGTCATGTATTGGTGTTTTATACGTCTGGTTATATGATAATGTCATACAGACGTTCTGTCGATGTATTTTATACGACAGTTATATGCTGGTGTTCACGGCGACGTTTAAACGTCGCGTCGTACTCTTATTTATGACTGATAAGTCAATACTTAAACGTAACTTTGTTTTTTTTAGTTTATGTGGGATGTAGTCATCGAACTAGTTCATTGGTTGTAGCATATTAAATAATATGTGGTTGTAGCTTTGAATAATGAACGATTGAGACAAAGAATTTAGAAAACGAATCATCTTGGCACTGGTTGGCAATCCCAGTTAATTATTATATCTAATAGTACACAAGCATGTGAATGTTGTTAATTAACTCAGTCGATTCATACTGTTGCCCTGAGCCATACCTACTCTTTCCTCCTGGCGCGGCGGTAAAAATCCCAAACTTCAACGCATGAACTTATTTCTTTTCTAACTAATTGTTTCAAACAAGCAAGTAAACCATGTTTATAGTTAAAAAGAAATACCTAACGCAAACAATGAAAATGATTCTTCAAACACCAAACATGAAGGTAAAGAAACAAATAAACAAAGACACTTTCTAGACCGTGAAAAAAGTTACTCACCATATTTGGTTGAAAACAGAAGTCATTTTATTTACTCCTCCCCCGGTGTGGCAGGCGCGCGCGGGCTATAAATTATTTGCCACCGCTGTTCCCGAGCACCTATTTAAAGTAATAACTACATTATTATTAAAAGTAAGAACGTTGGAAGCTATTAAGAAGATGTACAATTTATAAAGAACAATTTTGTCAAGTTTAACATTTGGAGCTCTAAGGTTTGGAGTGAAGTTATACGCAAACATTATCTTTATCAAAACGCAAACCGTTTATTTAAAATGTTATTCAGTGCAGACATTATACTTAGGTAGTGTGTAATAAAACATGCAAACTGAACAACTATGAAGTCAAAAATTCCAAAATCGAAAAGAAATATGGTGATGGCTTTTGAAGAAGTTGATCGGACCATAAAACTGAACAACTTTTTGTAAAGGATCAACATCGAAATCGCGAAAACAAAATCAGCTGTCCTATAACATTTGGGTCGAGTAGGATTGCGGTTTGTATGTAACAGCAGATTTTTTTCGGTTTGATGGTTTGATCATCCCCTTAAAAAACCGTCATGGATATAGATGCAGAGTTCTTATCTACAAAATATTATACCAATATCGATTTACTATCTCAAAATATTGATCTAGACTTACTCCTTTTTTTTTTTGGTTCTGTTCAAGGTAAAGGGCTTATAATATCCCATACAACCGACGTCGTCAATAAAATTCTCTCATATATAGCAATTAAAACATTGGAGTTCGATGTTTTAACGCTTCTTTGGAATTTTTGGAGGCAATCGAGAAACGCAGGAAACGCAGAGAAGGAAAGAGGTGAACCGGCCGCTTTGCCGCGCTACAAAATGACGGAACACTTTTCCTGTTTACGACCCATACACCTTCATATTTCACTGAACTGTATATTGTTCACTTGCACGACACTTTGTTACGCAAAACAACACCAGTTTAACGAACCAAAACTCACTATAAACAATAAAAATTCAATAAAATATGAGGACTCCAAACGTAATTGACCAATAACCGCCAAAAACTTCCTAGACTTACTCCATAAAATGTAGGTTAGGTTAGGTTATAGCTTGTTTTAATAGTAAAGTTGCAATACATCAGCCATCTTCAACTTCATCAGAATACTATGTACACATTTTATCTTCTTGTTCTGATCTTATTTTGATCAATATAATTAAGTATAATTATTTTAATTAAATTTTTTCTCCATTTCCATTTTTTGAATTTAATTTGTTTTTCTAATAATTTTATAAATCTAAGTCAAAGTTTAAAAATCTTAATTGTACTACTTTGGCAAATATTTTTCAGTGCATGCTGTGTTCATTTTTAATTAGTTGTGCATTTAGCTATGTTTGTTTTAACTAGTATTTAAGTAAGCCAGATATTAGTGTAACAACTGTTGATGAGCCTAATAAAATATATGTATATACAGGCTGTAAGGAAAAGTATCATTAACCTTTAAACCACATACTCTACCCATCAAACTGGACAACTTTTACTATTGGAGCAAACCTGTCAAAACAAAAAAAAATGTGAATCGAGTAGCTATTGCAGTTTAGTAGGGTAACTTATTATTAATCTGTGGTATGGGACAGCTGGTTATTTTTTGTTCTGATAGGTTTTCTCCCATAGTAAAAGTTGTTCAGTTGTTCAGTTGGTAGAATATGTGGTTTAAGGTGGTTGCAGAGGGGTCAATTTTATACAAAACTTGGACGCACAATACGCGTAGACGGTATTAATATAAGTAACTTTGTATATATGGAAAAATTGTTTGGAAAATCTAAATACCGCGTCACAAATAATATTTACAATTTATGAAATAATTAGGAAGATGAATTTTTTATACAAAATTTTAGAAGCTTCATATCTTCGTAATTATATTATAAATTGCAAATGTTATTTGTGACGCGGCAACTAGATTTTCTAAACTATTTTTCCATATATATAATATTATTTTTAATAATTCCGTCTACGCGTATTGTGCGTCAAACTTTTGTATGGACTGAAACCACCTTAAAGGTTAATGACACTTTTCCTTACACCCTGTATATATATATATGTATAACCTACATTTATAGATGCGATACCTAGCTAGGTAGGTACCATACTTACCTAGATATTCGGGTGGATTGGAGAATTTATGACCTCCCAGGGGCAGCCGCAGGAACGACCCAAACTTCTTAGTCCGAGGTGAGATCCTTTCATAGTTCATACTAAGTATATTACGATGTTCATTCTCTTAAATAAAGCTGATTTGATTACTATCAAGATTTTGTATCGAAATCCGAATTATGAAGCCGAGGACTTGCTACTTTATACTTTTTTTTTTCACAATTCTAGGTCATTAATAATTGTCTTAGGAAATTCTTATAAAGTTTATATTTATTTTATTCTGAGACCATATGTCAATGTAGACCATTATAACTTTTATAATATATGGACGAGTTACACGTGTAATTATACTAACTTTTCTGAAATTTTTTGACACTTTTCTGACACTTTTTGTGGGGGACGATGTGGCATGAAATCAGCAATTTTTGATTTTATTCAATTACTTTAGATTCTAATTTTGATTGTTAAAAAAAATAAGAAATAAACATTTTAACGGATTCTTACCGCGTTTTGGTATATTTGAAGTCATCCCGTCATCATGGCAGTTGTAACACTGCCGAAATATCGGGAACTCAAATATACCAAAACGCGGTAAGAACCCGTGAAAATGTTTATTTCTAGATTAAATAATAACCGCGTAACTCTCAAAAACTGTAACTCTCAAAAAATAGTCTCATGTGAACCCAAAACGAGACTAGTTTGAAGTTATTGTTACGCAATTATAGGCGTTCTGGTTTAGTGACTGATAATGATAAGGTACAAAATTGTATTTAAATACACATACTCAAATTAATCATGTATATTGGCAGAGGGGAGTGCTAAGGCAAGGTTGGTCCCTACTTAAATGATCTAAAATTTTAGTTTACCTTTAAGTTTTATAGTATAATTAGCCAATCGTTTAATTGGACCATAAAATATAGAATTTGGACGTTTTCTTTTTGCCTTTACTTGAGATAAAAATCTAAGTTTAAGCAAGTAAAAGCCACTACGTACGAGTAGGTATAGTGTAACTTAAAAATTCAAGTTTAAGCCTATAAAGGTGAGACGTGTATGTCATACTTAATGTCTACATTTAAAATTTAAAATTCTAAAAGCTACGCTACTAAATATTATCATTGGCAGAATCCGCACGGATGACATGCTATAATACCAATGAGTTTTTCTAACTTAAGGCGGTTGCAGAGGGGTCAATTTTATACTAAACTTTGACGCACAATACGCGTAGACGGTATTTATATAAGTAACTTTGTATATATGGAAAAATAGTTTGGAAAATCTAGATGCCGCGTCACAAATAACATTTGCAATTTTTAAAATAACTACGGAGATATAAAGCTTTGAAATTTGCCATACAAAATTGTAATAGCTTTATATCTTCGTAATTATATTATAAATTGCAAATGTTATTTGTGACGCGGCAACTAGATTTTCTATACTATTTTTCCATATATAAAATATTACTTTTATTAATTCCGTCTACGCGTATTGTGCGTCAAACTTTTGTATGGACTGAAACCACCTTAACTGCTCTTATAAAACGGTGAAGAAAACCTGTAAGGAAACCTGCGCGGCTATACTTACAGTACGACCAGGAAAATAATTTCGCTCGTCAATCTTCGTTTGCGCAGAGCAGGCCCGAGTCCCAAACAAAACCCGAAGTCATTTAGTAATCAAAGGGTGCAAAGTCGGATAGCAGCGCAAAAGGGCGCGAAAACAAATTAGCCAATAGCGAACGGATTGAAGGTGGTACATCCTGATTGGTCAATATAGTTTCGCGCGGTATTAAAATTTGTCGACTGCGCAGGTACATCGGTAAGACTTATAAACCTGGTACTACTGTACCCGGTTGCCTACGCTGATGAAATTCTGATGTGTATGTGAAGTCTGCGAAAATCCGCATTGGGCGCGCGCGGTGCAACTTACGCACATACGCCCTGTGAGGGTAAGCCTGGTGCCCTGCAGTGGGACGTATATATAGGCTATTGATGTAGATTTTTTACATGAAGTACTTGTACTTACACTTTGAAAACATCATTTAGCAAAATAATCGCTATTTCGGTTTCAATTAACTGCGACTTTATATTAGACTAGCGTTGACCCGCGACTTCGTCCACATAAATTATATACCAGATTTTAAGTCAGATCATAAGCTATCAAACAAAAAAGTTTCATCAAAATCGGTTCAGAAGTTTTTGCGTGATGCTCAATCAAACAAACAAACACACAAACAAACAGACGGACAAAAAAATCCAAAAATTGGTGGTATGGAATCAGGGATACCTACTGTATATTACTGTATATACCTATAGTAACTTTTTTTTTTAATATCACCAATGTCCAGACACACTTTCTGTTACAGTTTTTTATTAGTTTAGATGTTGTAACTGAAGCTACTGATGTAGGTCACAAAAAATAATATAAAGTCTAACGAATAGTCAAAAACTTTAAATGTATCATTTAAAAGTGAAACGAGCCAACACAAATACCTACTTAAGAAACACTAAAGCGAAGTCGGCCGTCCAACAGGTAGGTAAACAAAAAGTTTTCGTATTGTTTCCTTTCGTATTCTACTCACGATACGATACCGTCCCGATTTCGGTACCATTTATTTTTCTTCAGCAGTGATACCTTTGTGATTAACAATACTTAAGTAATGTAAAACATACGCCAAAAAACTAGCCTTTTCGGCGTGTTTTACAAAAATCTCGACCAAACTTATTTTTATTTTATTTTATTTTGAAGCCGAGTAACACTGTGCGGACTATGCCTTATATAGATTGAGATTTTATTATAGATTGATTGATATACTTTGATATGAGCCGGGCTGTTAACATTGTAGGTACTGTTGCCTGACTCAAATAAACAAATAAAAATATATATACCTATACCTACTGCAGTGCTACATCTTATTACACGGGGTGTAACAAAACGCCCTTGTAATAATTAAGGGGGGTGCTTCAGACCATCAAACTGAACAACTTTCCCTATGAACACCATGGAGCAAACATCGAAGTCGCGAAAAAAATATCTGCTTGTTCCATACAAAACTGCAGTACCGACTCGACTAAAATGTACCTAAAATGTATGGGTCGGACGATTTTTTTTCGCGATTTCCAATTTGGCTCCATAGTGAAAGTTGTTCAGTTTGATGGTCTGAAACACCCCCTTAAGTATTACTAGGATGTTTTGTTACAACCTGGGCCCTTACCCGGACATTCGAACATCGCAACTGCGTGAACGTTTACGTACCAATGTCAACACTATTACAATGAAGTTTGGACCGAAACGGTCGCAATATATCGAAAATCGAAAGTCTGGGTACAGGGGCTGTATTATAATAAGATAAAACCTAGAACATATTTCTATTCATCTATCTTTCTATTGAAACCTAAGTGTTACGGCACACCTGCTGAATGTTCCGCGCCGAACGTTCGGTCGAACACGCGCGCAACGGTTTTCCCTATACCTGCGACACACCAGTACGCGCCATTACGCGCCATTGTCACGAACCTAATACATAAAATCAAGCGACGAAGGCCAAAAGATGAAGCCAGGAGGTGGATAGTTGAAATTTTCATCGGCTAGTGGTAGGATGAATAATTATCGTAACTTATTATATTGTAAGTAAATCAGATTATTTTGTACTTTTTACGTTTTAGTACATTAATAAGCGTGTTTTTTAGTTTTTTAAAATACAATATTTTATTTTATTCGTATTCAACCGAACGTTCGGCGCGGAACGTTCCGCAAGTGTGCCGTAACACTAATGCTGCCCCATAACGTCAGATAATAAGACAAAGCCACATTTCCATAAATAATCCGTAACTAGCATTAAAGGGCCAACCGAGCCCGCCGAAGGGTCGGATTAAAAAGGCAAAGAGGTCTTAACTAGCAAATATTGATTCACGTCCTCTAACTTTCGGGACCTCTGCAAACAAGAGGCTAAGGGCTCGGAGATCAGCATACTAAATAAATGGTTTGTACTTGTTTGATTTACAATTGTAGTGAGTAACAAACATTTAAATATACAGGGTGAAATTGATATCATTGGCTTCCTTATAAACTAAGAGTCTACCCATCAAACTGAACAAAGGATCTTGACCAAAAGCAGGCTGAAGATGCTCCATGCTTCATCACCATTCATTAACTAAAAATATTGGTCCGAATTTTGAATCACTTGATTTTTTTTATTGTGCGAATGGGGGTATAAAATAAAATAAAATAATAACGTAACTTGATTTGTTTCGCCAAAGCTTTAGTTCCTTCCTCTTAGCGCCCAAGTTTCGCCGGCCCATAGACTTAGCCCATAGATGACCGTAGGAGTTATAGACAATAGCTTCCTGGTAGAGAAGCAGAATTAAAATCAATATTTTGTCCAAATTATATGATAGGTACTGCCTTTAAGGTATCACTATTTTATTTTATTTGTTTAGTTATTAATTTTATTATTTAATTCCAGCAACAGTACAACATGACCGACGTATTATTAATATCTTAACATAGAATACCTATAAGTACTTATTTTTAATCCAAGCTTAGATTAAAATCTTTTTGCAATCTAAGGCATTATGATATCTATGGCAAGCATAGAGATAGTAAGTACATGATGGCAAGACATGATATCTGACATGACTTGACAATGCATTCAACTTTTTACTCACAGGTGACCGATGGAGGTATTTTTTGTAATTAATGTTATACTCGTGATACGAACACATTCAGCTTCTGAGGTCATACCTGCACCAGAATTTGGACACCAACAAGTTTGCTTTGGTTGTGGGAGATTACGTTAAGATCTCGATCATACAGAGTGTCAACAGAATGCCCAGAAACACATAAATAATTTTACATGTCATGTCATACAGTTGAATTGAGTTGGAACAGCCAATTTTATTTGGGAACATCGGTTTGCTCGCATCGTAAAAGTTGATTAGTTTGATTGGTAGACTCTTAGTTTAAAAGGATGCCAATGAGATCAAATTCACCCTGTAGATACGAAGATCGCTGGAATTAATTTATACCTCTAAAAATTCACTTTCCCCTAGACGATCCGGTTTGTGTAATGGTTACCACACCGGACTGCCAAACCAGGGTTCTGGATTCGAATCCCGGTTCGGTCATGGATGTTTATTATATGTTTCTGCCGTTATTGTATGGTTTCTATAATAAACAGCCTATAGTGCTTGCTTGGGATCATTTCAACGCATGTGCCTGTGAGCGTTATTTATTTATTTATCGTTTTGCATACTACTATTGCATACTAGGCTCATACAAACGTGCCTTACCTTTAGAAACCTTAGTAAAGTCGAAAAACGACGCACCTAATTTATAGCTAAATTCAATGCTGGTGAAACGGTTTTCATGTTTTTCGTTCATTTAATACGTTGTAGTGTACACACGGCGACACATCAAGCTATACAAAACCAACATAAGTTGGCCGCGCGACGTTATACGTTATCCAACCTACGCGCGGCCAGCTTATTTTGGTTTTGTATAGCTTGATGTGTCGCCGTGTTTACGTTGTGTAAGTTGTTGATACTACGTGTTAATTGAATTAACGCAAAACTAGAAAGTAGTTTGTTTAGAATCGATAGCAGAATCAAATTATCATGGTTTCAACAGGGCTAATGTTTTTCAAAACATTAAATAATTTGTTTGTTAAATTTAAAACTTACTGAACCCGATGTCAACCCACCCCACGGGCATACTCACCCTACTTACTACCAAAACAATATTATTAAAATGTATCCATGAGTACGTTAGCGCTTTTATTCATTGCTGAAATGATAACAAATCATTTTTGCCCCAAAACTTAAAATGCGAAGAACTTTAAATTTTAACTACTTATCAAATTAATGAAATTATTGTTTGAATCTAATTATATTGTTATAAATCAGTTGGGGTGTATGAGGTTTTCCGCCAATTTATTATTACGTTGTCTACAATAATGTAATAAAATTAGTAGGTATGTAGGATAAATCCGGTATTGGGCTCCAGTAATATACCTAGATTCTTCGATCAGATCTATACTATTATAAAACTGTAACAGGAAGTTTGTCTGTACATTGAAGATATTAACAAAAAAAAAGTTACGATATGGTTTTTAGGTGTCCCTGATTCCATTTCAACAACTTTTGGATTTTTTGTCTGTCTGTTTGTTTGTGTGTTTGTTTGTTTGTTTGTTTGAACGAGTATCACGCAAAAACTACTGAACCGATTTGATGAAACTTTTTTTGTTTGATAGCTTATGATCTGACTTAAAATCTGGTATATAATTTGTGCGGACGAAGTCGCGGGTTAACGCTCGTATTTAATAAAAGAAACAAGAGAAGAATACTTACCATAAAAATGACGTCAAACGAACAACAAGGCAATCTTGTTATCATAATAATCTACTAAAAAACAAACATAAAAATAGTTAAATATGAATATTCATAATTTATCATGTCACTGAGTTTTCTAAGAACGTCTTCATGAATATCAACTTGTCCATTAGTAAGATGAACCGGAAAGTTCCGTCGCCTACTTCATTTTATTAACAAGTTAGGTACTTTTCATCTTCTACAGAACATTTACCGTTTCCCGTAACGTTTACTTCTCGATTTAGGTTGCGTATTGCTGAGATTTATTTAATTAAAATGCTAAAAGGCTTCAAGCGTCGGGTAAAGTTTTCTCAAACAAAATAACACATTAGGATTGCTTTTACCACCCCCCTTTAAGTATTACAAGGGTGTCTTGTTAAACCCTGTATTTAGAATATCTCATGTTGGAAAAGACCAAAATTTATTTTTGTCAATTTAAAAGATTAAATTAATTTTAAGTATTCGCCGACAAACGAAATTAAAAATCTACCATCCAATATCGAGTATCCTCACGTTTCTATGAAAAAATGCAATAAAGAGACGAGAGAGTGAGAGATTACTCTTCTTTTCAAAATGGAAAAAAAACATATTGCTATAGACGTTTTTCCATTAATAATAGTCACCAAGAGCGTTTAAAGTGCGATTGGATGACAAAATACACAGGCGTGTCACGTAGCCGACGACCGTGTCCCGCCCGTGGCACATGTCGAAGCGTGAATATGGTTTTACTCATTTATACGACGAACTATATACGCTTTACGGGGGCAGGTTCATAATACGGCTTTGGGCGTGGTGTGCACTTATCTTTATCTTTTTACAATGCTTACGATGCCATTGTATTTATGTTTATCTCTATTTAGTTTTATTTTTGGTACCGCAGACTTACACTCCGTGGCAATAACATTGTACCTCGCTTTTTAGCTATATCGCATCAACGTATTTCAATGTTAAGAGCCACAATTCGAATCAGGAAGATGAACTGTAATGGAAAAGAGCTAGTAACTCAATCACGAGGCGGCGGTTCGATTCCTGGCCCGTACCACTAAGCTGTACGGAATTTATTTATGTTTGCATATTTATTATTATCACTAGTTCAGCGGTGAAGGAAAAAATTTAGAGGAAACCTGCAAACCCGAGATCAAAAAGAAAATATCATAAGTTCGGAGGTATGTTTAAAATATGTGTGGGCTTGGGACGAACACAATAGACCAGTGATTGTCGCAGTGTTACATAACGAACCTTAGCCCAGCCAACAATAATAATAATATAATCTGGAAAAATCTATCAATAAGAACATTCAATTAATCATTTATTTGTTTTAAATATTTTATAAATTAATAAAAATATTAGTCAAGAGATAAATAAATAAGATATTAATATAAATATCTTATTTATTAATATCCGAGTGTCGACTTGGTTTTTGTCACCAATTAAACCCGTAACTGTTAATTACTTTTGCTGCCTTTATAACTACTGTATCACAGAATAGGTCACTATGACTGTGTAAGAGAAGGACAGGAATAATTAAATTTATAGTTAGGATTTTAGAGCCAAGAGCCAAGCTTTAGGGTTGAGACACATTGACCGAGACGGTGAAAGACGGCGGGCCCATACAAAAAGCACGTTTAGTATGGGAAGCCGTCATCCGTCGTTCGCCGTCAACCGACGCGTTCCCATACTAATCTTGGTTTTTTTTTATGGGGCAGCGCGTTCGTTCACCGTTTGTCATACATTTTTATATACTTTTTTTATTTATATTTATATTTACTACTAATTTCAAACATAACGTGAACAAGAGGTCGAACTTCCTAAAGGTCGGTACCTTAATGACCTCTTGTACGCTTCTGCTCTCCTGGTACATCTCAATGCTCAAACGTGTAGGTACTAGCAGGTACACATGATGGCCACATAACTACTATAGGGGTATTTTAGGGTCCCACCCTACCACCAGGGGTATGGCCAGGGGTATGGTAGGTCCGTCACGTGTCAATGTGTCTCAACACTTACCGTTGCTTCGCCCACGTAGTACATGAAACACTTTTGTTCGAAACGAAGTAGTTTTCTTTCATTTAACGTACCATTCAGTTTGTACTATTTAGTTTGCATTGAGCACCCACGACTACCCACTTTAAACTTGCAATGTTCACAAATAGCTACTCTTACCATTAAGACTTGCTTCGAGTAGCAGTAGTAATAGCAATACAAATAAAAAGGCGGTCCAATCGACCAGTTACTTGTTTCACCGATGGCTAAACTATTTTAACTGCAAATAGAAGGACCTAGAACCGCAGTTTATTAAGCCAAAGGGTTCGTAATGGCATCATAAAAGCAATACAATAAATAGGATTGATTTTTTTCTATTCTCGTTCTTATATGGTGTGGAAATAACGACCATTTGGTACGTGAAGAAAGTCGAGAAAATCGTGTCGAACACTGCAAAAGATTGATAATATAATGAAATAATAATGATAATAATTCTTATCCCTAATGGCCATAAAACACAGAATCACAAACTATGTAATGGTAAAGGTCATTAAATCGTCTTCACAAGCGAGAACCCGAAGAGGTGAACGGTCCAAATCGCTCTCTTAACAATTCCCATTTGATCGAAATAACCCTTTAACGATGTAATTTTTCTCGCAAATGAACATTTTCTATTTTACGTCCAATCGTTTGGTTTATTTTTATAGGTATTTAATTGAAAACAGTTATCGTTCTTACCATGTATTTATTCAGCGGTTAACAAAAAAACATTAAATAAAAGTAGGTAAGTACCTCATTCATTTGTCAATGTTCAGTTCTTCGAATGATGTTGAAAATAAAACTTTGCGTGGGACAGTTTTCAAAAGTTCATAGTCTTCAGTGTTCACTCACGATAACCTGTAATCAAAAATAGGTTGTACGTACATAACATAGGATCGCTTTTCTTTTCGGGGTGGTCATTTTGTTCTACAACCACCAAACCAACCAAATTTTCAGGTTAATTGTGTCATAAGGGAGTTGACTGCATTTGAACTATTATAAAACTGTAACAGAAGCGTGTCTGTACATTGCAGATATAAAAAATGTTTTTTTCCAAATCCTGATCCTGATTCCGAATCACTATTTTTTGGATTTTTTTGTCTGTTTGTTTGTTTGTTCGAGCATCACGCGAAAACTACTGAACCGATTTCAATGAACTTTTTGTGTTTGAAAGCTTATGATTTGACCTAAAACCTGGTAAGTATATAATTTGTGCGGACGAAGGTGCGGGTAAATTCTAGTCTAATATATGTATAATAGTTTTACTACTCAGTAAAATAATATAAAATTGCTACAAAAAGTAAAGAAGTAAGAAACGACGACATAAAACATTGACTATTTGTTACAATTTTTCATACAACGCGCGCGTTTTCACGTTCGATAAATAATTGCTGATTTGACTAGCTTGGAAACTCGCGGATGATGGTAGCAAGGTTTCAAGATAAACGTATCAAGAAAAAAGATAGGTCGCTAGCCTCTACGTCACGCAATAAAACACTGCATAAGAAACTATGGGTTCATGATTATAAATGAAAGAAAAAATAAATTAATATTTATAAACTAGTTCTTGATTGATTCGGGAACACAAATATTTATAAGGTCCAAAAAAAATGTAAAGAAGCTGATTAGACCTTCAAAGTGAACCTACGGTTGGAAAAAAATCCAAATCGCGAAAAAAACGACTGTCCCATACATTCTGGTAGGAGTTGGTTTTCATTTTTTTATAGAACAGCTGATTTCTGATGTGTTTTCTCTGAGTTTTATCGTCTGATCATCCCATTAAATAGTTTTAGTTTATAATGTTGGACCTTATATAGAATAGTAACCATACAAAATAAATTAACATATAAACATTTCTACTTACAAAATTCAGGGTGTATTTGTTACACCTGTATATTTAGCAGCTATCGTTGGTTTCAGAAGGATAAAAAATAATAACGTACATTGTACGTTTTACAATCGTTGTCTGTTTTATATGTAATATTGCATTAAGTTGTTACCGTCTAGACCTGGAAAACAGTCTAGGTATCTGATTCTGAGAACACAAAAGATCAGAACATTCTGGAAGGTTCTAAAGAACCAAAACACAGAAAATTTTACGACGAAGTCCATTCCATACTCATATCATAATATAAATATCAAGTTGTAATACAAATGATCGATTATGGACTTGGTATGTCTGGCTGAGTGAATTACTTCCATTTCGCTAGCACTTTCTAATTTTAATTATATTTCCTATAAAAAGAAAACCTCGGGGCTTTCTTGGATGAACTGACAGTGACAGCTTCTTTTTTTTCTTTAATTAGCTTTTGCTTTTTTAAGGAGGAAACATTGTCAAGGAAAAAGTTTTATTAAGCTTCATTGCTGTGCTTCATTGCCTTTTTTCCTCGGAAATTTCACCAAAGAGATTAAAAATTTTAAGAAGTCCGATAGAATAACTTTTTTTAGCACGCGGGTGGTGAGGACTTTACGGTATTATAAGCTTGCGAGGTATTGGTATTAGTCATAGAGATGGTATTAGTAGCCCTGTTTGCTGCTGCGGCACACACTGCTCTTAATTATTCTTAAATTGTGTGTTAGTTTAGTTTTTATGTATAATTATATCAGTGTGTTTTGTGGTGTTTGCAAATAAAAGTATTTTCTTTCTTTTTTTCTGTCATTATTCTCTCAGAGGAAAATTATTCTCTTCTCGTTTTAGTATATTCTTTCTGTGTGCCAATATTTGTGATTTAGTCACAAACATACAAACAAACATCCAAACGTCGTCACAAATTTTTCACATTGAAAATATTAAGAATTGTAAAAAAGGAGAAGATTCTCAACTTGAGCATATTCAATATGCTCTACACACAGACAAAGTGTGGCTCTACATGTACCTTCCTACCAAAAAATTCCTACTCAAGAAATTATTATGTCATATAATGGAGGCGAAGCTGCCAGTAACAGTGTTAAATTTTCGCTCATCAAGCACATTCACGCTTTATTGTAGCAACTTAATTTGGGCAAAAAATGAGCATTCCATGTCCGTGGCTAATGTACCGCTAAACGAGTGAGCAACAATAAGTATGTGGGATCTAGAAGAGACAAGGATAAGAATGCACCAATCTACAGGGTCTCAGTCTATTGAAAGTAATTGAAAGTACACTTAATTACAAAATAATCGGTTCATTTAACCTATCGCTATCCCTGTATCCTACAAAAATTTAAACAAAAATCTGTGATTTTCACAATATTTTTGAATCCGAATAAAAATCATATCAGCAGTAGGTAAGTACTTGTTTACTAGATTTTGCCCGCGACGTCGTCCTCACTGGTTCCCGTTAACTAATCTTACGTTTTTAGACACAAAAAGAGGCGTTAGATACATGAAGAACAATAGATATGATATAATAAGATTAAATAATTATTGTATAATATATTTTGTTGTAAGTTTTCCCATTTTCAAAACTATCCCTACAAATACACCAAGATACGACGAGCAAGGAGCATCGAAACTATCGACCAAACATTAACTAGTTCAAAACACATTGGTACAAAGGCAAAGTTTAAGTGCAGGTTACAAACATAGAGTAGATTTTGAAACTAATAACTACTTGGAGCTAACCGAACATTGTTGACCTTATTGCGCTCGCTGAAAAGTTATTTTTAGTATCTTTAGATCCGGGGAGAGGTCAGGTAGGTACGGATTCAGGTATTGGAGTAATGGGACCCAATATTTCTCGAACATTTGAAGTAGTGTGACTAGTTGTAAAGTTGTGCGGAAAACAATTGTAGAAACTTTTTGCAGTTTTTTTTGACGTTCGAATAGCGTGGGGTGGTTCTTTCATCTCTACGTTAAGCAATTTTTAAGGTTCCGAAGTCAAAAACGAACCCTTATAGTTTCGTGATGTCCATCCGTCCGTCTGTCCGTCCGTCTGTCCGCGGCTTAGCTCAGAGATGCTTAGCACTAGAAAGGTATACACGCTGACAAAGTCGTAAAATAAAGTCTTAAAAAATATTTTTTGGGATGAATTTTTTTTCTCGCTTATCCCTTGATGTTGGGTATCGTTGGATAGGTCGTTTAAAAATATTGTGGGTGTGGTAACATCATTTTTCGATTTAGGGATCCGTTAGCTAAATATTAAACTTTAAAGCGAAAATTTTTGTTAGAGTCATAGTATTCTGAAAGAGCTTTTCTGTTTATTAACAAGCTCATAGGGTAGGCCCTACAAGGTGGACCGACGACCTGGTGAAGGCGTCCCGGGAACCCGTTGGATGAGGACAGTGCAAGACAGGTCGTTATAGCGATCCGTGGGGGAAGCCTATGTCCAGCGGTGGACGTATATCGGAAGAAATGATGAAGAACCTCGGTGTCGGATGTGGAGAGGAATAATATGAATGAGAAAAGAGGAAAGGGGCGGTCACAAATTAAAAGCATGTCTAAATCCGTGCTCTTTGGCAATAAATCATATCATATCGTCAAGCATTGGCACTAATGACCGATACATTTCGGATACACTTGCCTACCTATTGCAAGCCACACTACATTTAATGACATTACGATCTTAATTGATGGCCCGATAGCTCAGTTGGTAGTAAACGTGCCTGCTGATCCGGGTGCGACTGAATCGAATCCCGCAAGGAGCAAATATTTCGATGAATGAATGCGAAATTTTTTTGTATCTATGTATGTATTCTTTATCATTGTCTAGCTAGTCATCATAATAAAAGTCCAGAGTAGATTCTTGAACTTTAAACGGGACTAGATAATTATCAGGAAACATAGAATCGTGACACTACCATGTCTTGTGATACGCTACGCTAGAGAGAACTTTGACTCATTCAGACGGCGCGGAGATTGTCATCGGTACAATACGCGTGGAGCTAATAAATTAGTAGCTATAACCCGTCGACTGGAGAAATCCAATAAATTATCTCACATCACCGCGGTCGCCGTTTATAACAAACTACCGGCAGATATTGCAGGCGCCCTCACGACTTCCACATTCAAGTACAAACTCAAAAAATGGTTGGTGGAGCAGGCGTTGATGAACAATAATGTTATAGATAATATCAAATTTTGTTAATTGAATGTATGTCTATTTAATTTAATGACATTGTAATAATCTAAGACGTAATAAATTTGTAATTTAATATACAAACTGATGTATAAAATAATGACAAACGATGTTATACTTAAGTATAATAATAGTGTTTGTAAGTATGACCTGTAATACCTGTTACCAATAAATTATGTCTATGTCCAAAGATTTTGTTGGTATTCGCAAAGTTTTTTTTTTAAATCAAATCAAATGTTTATTTTGCATACCAATATGTTCTTTAAATAATGTTACAGTGCATTTACAACTTAGCCACCTGTTAAGGTATTGCAAAAGGAGTTTTTTTTTTGTCTTCGCTGAAAAAACGTCTCATTAAAATGTATTTCAGCCGAAAATAGTAAAAATGTACAAATATTGCTACGTATAGTAAAACGCTAAAATTAATTAAGGCCCTGGTACACAATACTCAATTAAAGTTTCCGGCTCGCCAACCCCTGCACGGTGTAGTTATTAAAAAAACTTTTGGGAGTCAGCATCGAATACATTTGAGTAGCTCAGGAACTCAGGAATTTATACATACACGAGCGTTAACCCGCGACTTCGTCCGCCCAAATAATATACCAGATTTTAAGTCAGATCATAAGCTATCAAACAAAAAAAGTTTCATCAAAATCGGTTCAGTAGTTTTTGCGTTATGCTCGTTCAAACAAACAAACACACAAACAAACATACAAAAAATCCAAAAATTGATGATATGGAATCAGGGATACCTAAAAACCATATCGTAACTTTTTTTCGTTCGAGTTCGTGTCGAGACAAACTTCCTGTTACAGTTCTATAATCTTGTTACAGTTTTATTGTTACAGTTTTATAATAGTCTAGATACATATAAATATCATTAACTGTTTCATTCGGAAGCTATCAAGTGCTTAGAGTGCAAGGTGTATATTGCCAACTTTTTTTTAGGCAAACCGGTCGAATCAACAAAATTTACGTGGTTGATGTTATTGTTAATGATCTAATATACCTTATTTACTAATGAAGTGAATTATTAATAAAGTATCTTATCTGTGACCACCATTTACCCCCTCGGGTTCGACAGAGGGCCCGCTGTAGCTCTCAAGGTTTTAGGATGGAATTACGTTTTCTGTTTATATGGAAATAGTAATATTAAAAACATTTTGTGATATGAGTTTTTGAAATAAGGAGATATTTAAGGTCAAAATCAATATTACCTACAATCAATCCATTTTGCGCGTAATAACCGTGATATTTTTAGACTCGGAAGCTGCATTTTCCCCGACCATTCACTGCGTGTGCAAACCTTGATATCACTACCCATTGTCATGACACAGTGTTGACGTCTCTCCGATCATTTTCGCCGATCATCTATTATGTACTTATACATAAACTGTTGCGTGACTGGCTGACTGACTGAGAGCATGCTATGTTATCTTAGTATAAACTAAGTGGAACGCTGATTTTCCATAGACAGCGTCCGCCATCTATCGGTGATGTATCGAAGTACTATGTGTTGCGCTAGGGTTCATATCGGAGTAACAGCGCACTACACCTCACGCGCTGCGCTGTAGTATTCAGAGATTTCGCCCATATCAATCACTGTCTTGTTGGTCTAGCGGTCTAGGCGACCGGCTTAAGATCCGGCTACCTAGGGTTCGATCCTCGTGGCGGCCGATCGTCTTTTTCAATTTATTTCATAATGTGGCGCCCCCTAGTGCTAATAAGCAACAACGCAATTAGGACGTCCTAAAATTCAAGGCGATTTACCTATCCAATCTATCTATCTATATCCAATATACATATTAATCTATGACTGAGAGGCAACCAATTCTTCTTCTTTCGTGTCGTATCGTATCTCGTGAGAATCACTCATGTAGTGAAAAGATTAGCCAGTCAGCAAATGGCTGCATCAACGATGTATGCGCAGATTACGCCGGACAAACTCAAGTTTCGAATACAAATTGTAAAAAAAGATTTTCGAAAATCAATCCATAGAGGGGGTTAGTTTTTCTAAATTAACGCGGACGAAGTCGCGGAGTTATAGTTGGCGCGTTGCGGAGAGGTGTGGACACTGGACAGCCAATTATGGGGGTCCGGGTTCGCATCCGCACGGATAACATGCCATGTACCAATGAGTTTTTCTAATTATTGTACGTAATACCGACTGGTCTCAAACGGTGAAGGAAAACATCGTTAGGAAACCTGCATACACTGAAGAAAAAATTCTGATGTGTATGTGAAGTCTACCAATCCGCATTGGGCACGCGTGGTGGTCTAATGCCCGTACACCCTCTCTGAGGGTAGGCCTGTGCCCTGCAGTGGGACGTTTATAGGCTGATGATGAAGTCGCGGGCAAATGCTTGCGTTGGTTAGGACATTGCAGGCGGAATCGCCTGATTGTCTGAAAATAGAAAGGATTCCGTGCTTCCGATGGCACGTTAAGCCGTTGATCCCGGCTACTATCTCTGGTGGTAGTAGTCGTTACATAAAAACCACAAAGGCCAGAAGGCGGTCTGAAAAAACTCTGACACCAGGGCTCTGCCCACACGATAAGAAGAAGAATGCTAGCGTATGTATAATTAGAAAACCATTATTTTTATTTATTTATTTATTATTTCTGAATCTTACATCTAAGTTTACAATTTTTTATATCGCCAAACTGCTGAGCAGTTTGTAGGCGTTGCGCTCGTTAATCACATTTTTACTTAAATGCTATATCTTAATATTATATTATCTTATTATTGCTCATATTAATCTGATACCGAATAAACAAACAGACCAAAGATTAATTCGTTACATAAATGTTTTAAAACACATTCTAAAACCGAGCTACCCATTTGTACGAACTTTTAAACTCTATTTTATTTCCGTAGAGATTATATTCGAATGAATAGTTTGTGTGAATGTTTTTCGAATATTGAACTCAAATTGTAAACTGGATTGCGTTCCGAAACTCTTTAATTACGTTACATGCATCGCGTATTTTGTAAAGCCCTTCTAAAATTAATGATTCAGTTCCATCCAGAATAACTGAAACCGAAATTTTAAATTATACGTAACTGGAAAACAAATAAAATATTATTAATTCAGATTACGGAGATTCTAAATAATAATAATAAAAATCTTTATTTGCAGATAATATAATTTGTTCTTAACTTACATAAAATTACTTTGAATGGTGTATTTTATTTCTTATGAGCTTTAGCCCGTGACTTCGTTCGCGTATTAAAATAAAATATAGCCTATGTTACTCAGGAATAGTAGTAGTAAAAGCTTTACTTAGGTAACATTTTAAGAATATAATAAAAACATTAAAAGAATAATGGGCAGTTTTGTATGGACCCTGGGCCCAGTACTGTAGCACTTTCTTATCTACTTTAAATTAAAGACCTGGATATTACTAACATTTTATTATTTGGCAGCATAACTGTAACGCGTTAAATAAGAAAATTACAGCCGTCTAAAAATTCAATCAATTACCTATATGAATGCTAATATTATTTAACCTAATAATGCCCATACCGTAGAAAAAGAGTATGCTACTGTGGGAGCTTGCCAAAACCAAACATAAACCGCCCAAGACCCACAACCAAACAACCAACGCCCAACACCCACCACCCACCGTTCATCACCCACCACCCAACACCCACCACCCAACGCCCACCACCCACCACCCAACGCCCACCACCCACCAGGCAACACCCACTAGCTAGCTAGCTCCTAGAGTATGATACTCTTTTTTCTACTGTATGGGCATTATTAGGTCAAAAATATAAGCATTTATATAAGTAATTAATTTAATATTTAAAAGGCTGTAACTTTTTTATTTAACGCGTTACAGTTATGCTGCCGTATAATAAAATGTAGGTATTATTCAGGCCTTTAATTAAAACTAGAAAAAGAAGTGCTACAGCGCTGGACCCATTCTGCCCCTTGTTCTTTCCCAAATTATTCTCAAGATAACAGATAGAACGCTATAATACAGTTTTTTTTTTTTAGATTTTTGAGATAAATGTTTGACGTTATAAAATAGGCGTAAAATAGGCGTAGGTGTAAAAAATATGACGTTATAATTATAATGACGTTACAACTACCTAATCATCATCATCTCTCGCATTGCGATTCGCAAAGTCGTACGTAATGCTACTCGCTACGCTCAGTTTACTACGAAAATTAACGTAGAACGCCGTAGCAGGTACTACGCGCTTCTGTAGGCCTACCATGAGTGGACCATAAACATTATCTATATCTATATTACTATTTTAAAACTGTAACAGGAAGTTTGTCTGTACATTGAAGATATTACAAAAAAAAAGTTACGATATGGTTTTTAAGTGTCCCTGATTCCATTTCACTAATTTTTGGATTTTTTGTCTTTCTATTTGTTTGTGTGTTTGTTTATTTGTTTGTTTGAACGAGTATCACGCAAAAACTACTGAACCGATTTTGATGAAACTTTTTTTGTTTGATGGCTTATGATCTGACTTAAAATCTGGTATATAATTTGTGCGGACGAAGTCGCGGGTTAACGCTCGTTATTACTAAAGTAAAGTGGACACTGTAGTTATAAATTACTAAAGAGTTCCTACTTTTATTTTGTATGCCATACGATAGTGATTATTATTATAATGAGTAAAAAAAAGAGTTTATTTTTAACAGTAAAAAGACAAAAAATAGATAGATAGATAGATAAACAATTTATTTGCATAAGTAACACACACATAATATTACAGTTCACAACAAGTTTACAAAACAAGAATACAACGAAACATCAACAGAACAACATGTTATTTATTGTATGCTAGGTCCCATAGATTAATATGTATATTGGATATAGATAGGTAACTCGCCTGGAATTTTAGGACGCCCTAATTGCGTTGCCGCTTATTAGCACTAGGGGGCGCCACATCATGAAATGAATTGAAAAAGACGATCGGCCGACACGAGGATCGAACCTTAGCTACCCGGATCGTAAGCTGACTGTCTAGACCGCTACACCAACAAGACAGTGATTGTTATGGGCGAAATCTCTCACTACTACAGCACAGCGCGTGAGCTGTAGTGCGATGTTACTCTGATATGAACCCTAGTTCAACACATAGTGCTTCGAAATACAACCGATAGATGGCGGAAGCTGTCTATGGAAAATCTGCGTTCCACTTAGTTTGTACTAAGATAACATAGCATGATAGGTCCCAGCTCAACATAGACCTTGCCCGAGAGCAGGGTGTTGATTTTCAGATGAAACCTATTTAGTAGTTAGTCAGACGCAGCAACCAATGAAATGAGTGATAATAAATAAGTAAGTGTAAGTTCAAATGAAATATAGTTATGGAAGAAAGTGTAAAAAAAGACTTTGATATATATATATAAAATTTTTATTATATTGTAAATTTATTATAAAATGAATAAAAACCATGGTGTTTGCATAGATAATTGGAACATTAGAGGTATCATTAGAAATGATATGGCCCTGGCTTCCAAGAAAGGTAGACCGGGATGTACGTATAAGTGTGTTTGTGTGTGTGTGGGGGGGGGGGGAGGGAAGTACGGTACGCTGGACGATACTACTGGAAAGCGTTAACAAAAACCGAAATTCATATGGGATTTACAGCATTAACGCATGTGAGTAGGTTTTAAGTAGTTTGGAAACGCACTAAGCTTTCTGTCGCATACTACAGTATCAAATTATGGGAGGCCTACTGGTATTTTATATCAAACGAGCGTTAACCCGCGACTTCGTCCGCACAAATTATATACCAGATTTTAAGTCAGATCATAAGCTATCAAAAAAAAAGTTTCATCAAAATCGGTTCAGTACTTTTTGCGTGATGCTCGTTCAAACAAACAAACACCCAAACAAACACACAAACAAACAGACAGACAAAAAATCCAAAAATTGGTGATATGGAATCAGGGATACCTAAAAACCATATCGTAACTAATTTTTTGTTAATATCTTCAATGTACAGACACACTTCTGTTACAGCGAGCGTTAACCCGCGACTTCGTCCGCACAAATTATATACCAGATTTTAAGTCAGATCATAAGCTATCAAACAAAAAAAGTTTCATCAAAATCGGTTCAGTAGTTTTTGCGTGATACTCGTTCAAACAAACAAACAAACACACAAACAAACAGACAGTAAAAATAAACATTAAAAACTTTTAAGGGGGTTGTTGAGACCATCAAACTGACCAACTTTCACTATGGGACCAAGACCGAAAACGCGAAAAAAAAATATCTTTTGTCCCATACATTCGATAGCTCGAGTAGATCTGTAGTTTAGTATGCAACATCGCAAACGCATCAAATCATGGCGATTATGGCAAATCTCCCCATTTTGGGGAGGCCTGTGTCCAGCAGTGGACGTCTATCGGCTGATATGATGATGGTAAATCCGTTTTTTTTTCGCGATTTCGATATTGGTCCCATAGTGAAAGTTGTTCAGTTTGATGGTCTTAACAACCCCCTTAAATGTTTATTTGTATTTTTGTAACACGTTGTATACTTACGATGTCTAAATATTGTTTAGTAGGTATGTATATACTCTAGTCTAGTTGGATATACTGCCTACCTACTTAAATACTTAGGTCCGCCACATACATACGGAATAAACCTGGAAATAAACATTTTAACGGGTTCTTACCGCGTTTTGGTTTTATTTGCGTTTTGTATGTTTATTTCTAGATTAAATAATAACCGTGTATCTCTCAAAAACTGGAATAAACCTGATTCAGAATTAGATTCCGGATGGAGTGTTGCCCCTTTCAGAGACTTTTTCACTAGATCTAGCGATTTTTTGATGTCTTAGGTGGCATTTTTTAAAGATTTACAGACATATCAAACAAATGTTTTTGAGCGTAGGTGTTGATGGAACGATACCGTATCGTGACGGTGCAGTTGCGAAGTCGTTGCGGTATAGTTGCGAAGTCGCCTACGCTCAAAAATCGCTTGTGTGATAATTGTTCATGCAATTTTGTATGCAGATTATGTCTAATGATAAAACTATCGATTGGCTTTTGATATAGTTGCATAAATTTTGAAATACAATTTACAAATCATCATCATAACGTCATGACATCATCACATGATAGAAACTATCATGTATAGAACTTGTTTGTTTCGTTTTAATAAATACTTAAAATGCAGTTGTCATTCTATTGGCGTTTCATACATTTTTATTTTAGGCATTTTTTAAACAGCTCTCTAGTATTTTTGTAACCATAGTTGACCACACTGAATCCTGAATCAGGATTCCGGATCGCAATTCCGTCTGTGTGTAGCGGACCTGAAATGAAGACAATCATCTTCTTATCGTGTAGGCAGAGCCCTGGTGTCAGAGTTTTTTCAAACCGCCTTACGGCCTCTGACGTGGTTTTTATGTAACGACTACTACCACCAGAGATAGTAGCCGGGACCAACGGCTTAACGTGCCATCCGAAGCACGGAATCATTTTTCTTTTCAGACAATCAGGTGATTCAGCCTGCAATGTCCTAACCAACTGGGGAAAAACGCACAAAGTGACATTTCACTAGGTGTCCCCCGTGGGAATCGAACCCACGACCTCTGTGTCGAGAGCCAATGCTCTTAACCATTAGACCACGGAGGCAGTTATTAGACCACGGAGGCAGAGGCAAAAACAATCATAAGCATATAGAGTCAAGTAACGATTGGAGTTGTATATGTATAGCTTAACATATAGCTACATTAATCCAAAACTCTTAGACTAAACACAAACTTGTATTTTACGACTTGATCAAACTTTAACAGATCCACTAACGACGGTTAAATGTTTAATTAGGCTTTAAAGCTATGTATATTTTCGTACAAAGTAACTTCACGTTTTAAGCTGAAGTACGAGAAGTAAGAGGTTTAGTTGTACTAGATCTGTCTGTACTTCTTCTTCATGAGATAAGAAACGTCCGTATGATAAGTTATAGTATGTAGAACTATACAGGGTGTAAGTGACAGCCTAGCAAATACTGAAACGGTGAACTCAGACCATCATACTAAACAACTTTCACTATGTAGCCCACCTCAGGAAACGTGAAAAAAAATCAGCTTTCCCATACAAAACTGCTGTACCTACCCTACTAAAATGTATAGGACAACTGATTTTTTTTCGCATTTCCTGAGGTAGGCTCCATAGTGAAAGTTGTTCAGTTTTACGGTCTGAGTTCACCGTTTCAGTATTTGCTAGGCTGTCACTTACACCTTGTATACCATTACCAATTCTGTGGTTATATCGTAGTACTCTTTCTTATAATGTGGTTTAATAGCCTGAAGGACCACTGGAAGCATAGATTTCCTAATAGTATGCCTATTAAGAGGTTTCCCTGACCGAACGACCTTGACTCTTTCAGACCCGCCTCACCTCTACTAAACTACGTCATTTTAGTAGGTATACCTATTTTTGTCTGACTTGTTCTTCATTATGTCACTGTGGTGCTTTCTAATCCAAGGAAATCAAATTCTAAAAACATAAGAATTCGCACCAAATTTAACAATTATCTAATTAACTCTATTTTATAGAAAAATAAGAAATATTATCTAAACTACGTCGAGATGTTGAAGATTGCTACATTTTTCAATAATTTGTATGTCTTTCAAATAACGAGAAGATAGCTTCTAGAACCAGCAAAATATGGCCCGGCCCTGCGTTTACCTATGGGGAGCCTCATCTCAAATCAAATCGTCAATTGTTTAGAATTGTACATGCTATGTATATTAACTGAGAGATTATAATTATAAGTATTTAGTGAAACAAAAAGGTGATAATGATAGTGAAGTTTTATTTGATAATTTCAGAGCTAAAGCTGTATAAAGAAACTCGGAATTTGTTTGGTATCTCGTATGGCAGTTTATAAAAGGACTATTCTACCTATCAGTATGCTCAAGCCTCTATTTAGTGTTCTTGTAAACTGTTCAAACTATGATTACAACATATTAATTTTAATTAAAAAATCCAGGGGGCATACAAACTTAATTGAAAATATTTTCTACCTGTTTGTTTAACTTTATGTATCTAAATAATACTACAACATATTATTATAACAAATCATAAATTCACCTGTGTTCGATTCCATTCCATGAAAATTATTCAATAGATTTTCACACTTTACAGATATTGGGGTCTGCTAGTGAAATGAGGATATTCTCAACATCATTATGTATAAGAATATAAAGTTATTGTAAAAGTTCACAGTACCCAGAGGCCTCTAAAAGAAAAAAATATTATAGATTTTTTGACATGTAACAGGAAATTAATAACTGCGTACAAGTACATCCCTCCCCACGGGGAGGCGCAACTTTGTTAGGTGTGTCGCGATGAGACAACTTTGTCAATTTCATACAAAGTAAAGTCATAAACTCGCGCCGATATTTTCCATATTATAATACTCAATCATAAACTTTACACTCCAATTTGTTTAATAACATTGAAAGTTGAGAATTGAACACAGATATTTTAGAAAAAAATTCTGCATGATGTTTAGAAATGGAATGACGAAGTTATAGGTGGGCAGACCCCTTGCCCACAAAAACACTGCATAAATAACCTTATCCCTTAGTCGTCTCGTACATCCACGTGAAGATATGACCATTAGTCAGAATTCGTGGGTATTGTCAGTAAATGGAATACAAAATTTTATAATTGTATTTACACACGACGACACATCAAGCTATACAAACCAAAATAAACTGGCCGCGAGTAGGTCAATTAGCTTATAACGTCGCGCGGCCAGCTTATGTTGGTTTTGTATAGCTTGATGTGTCGCCGCGTGTACCTACCTACTCGAGCCACAGATTTTATGCAGTTTCGAATAATAGTAAGAAACTTTCTATACTAGCTACCATAGTGAATTTCATATCAAGTTAAACAATTCAAATCTAACCTGCTAACACAGCTTCAGGCATAAAGCAAATATCTGCTAGCAATGCACCTCTGTACCTCATGAATACTCGACGAGCATTTCGCAAACCGCAGTGAATTCGCGATGTTTTCCCGTTTGACGGCGCTCGACTCCTAAAACAGAAGGCACTGCCCCACCGTCGGCGACTAGCGTATTATAGAAGTAATTTTTTATCTAATGAATTACATAACACACTGCCTGTTATTTCAGGGGCTCCAGAACGGCAAAGGCAGAGGCATCAAGGGATGTCGCCTGGAACATTGACCTAAGGGACTTGAAAACGGACAGGGCTCGCGCCCTAGCCACATTTTGCTGAATTGTATGAATTTATATACAATGAATTTAAAGATGATTTTGTATAGCGGCGTACGCATAGATCACAAAAACTAAAGGGAGATGTGAAAATTGTCGTGTCGCCAATGTCGCAGCAATATGCGCAAAAACGGAACACATTGCTCGCGACAATAAGGATTCAATATATTATGAGGCTGAAAGCCAGTGGAGATATTATGTGTAAATATTTTACAATGCTTGCGTAGTACTAAAAATTTTTCGAACGTTGAGTTCTGATACCGCAATAGATAATGAGCACATTCAAGCTAACAAAATACTTTCTATCGCGTGGTACTGGTGGTAATGCGACACTAGGTTTCGTACTCAGCGCGTTGGTTGGCATCTCTCTAGATCTCTATGGGCGTACGCCTTTAATTATGTGATAACTATATTTATTTCAGCAGACGAGTAGGTATATTATAGTTAAATCTACCAGAATTAGATTCATAACAACATGTTTTCTAGTAAAGTCTTTTATTTTCTAATAAAGTCCAATCAAATAAATAGATGTCAGTTGTCACAAAAACTACTAATAGATATATTTTTCTCCGTTTATTCCCCGCCCTGTTCGCTTTCTATATCAAGTCCCTACGGGTATGTAAGAGGATATGAAACTCATGTTGGACTTTAGTAAATATACCGGGACTACTTATTTATAAAAGCAATCAGTTGGCCTCGCATGCCACCCCCGAGAAAACGATAACTTAGATGTGTCTCCATCTCTCCATCTTTGTTATTTTACGTATGCCAAAAAGAGCGCGCAGTGAGGTTTTTCTCAATTTGTCGCATTTTCGTGGGTGCCGTGCTGGATGCACTATCTCGTCATTACTCCTCCCTGTATCTCTAAGAACAGTTAACCAACTACAATCATAAATGGGGTTGTTACAGTAGCGACACAGTAAGGGTATCAGAGATGTTGACTATGCCTACTAAGCAACGATTTTTTTGTCGCTACTAGATTAAGACTCATAGAGATCTAGAGAGATGCCAACCAACGAGCTGAGTACGAAACCTATTGTCGCATTACCAACAGTACCACGCGATAGAAAGTATTTTGTTAGCTTGAATGTGCTCATTATCCATTGCGGTATCAGAACTCAACATTCGAATAATCTTTAGTACTACGCAAGCATTGTAAACTATTTACACATAATATCTCAACTGGCTTTAAGCCTCATAATATATTGAATCCTTTCTGTCGCGAGCAATGTGTTCCGTCTTTGCGCATATTGCTGCGACGCTGGCCCCGCCCCCTTTTCACATCTCCCTTTAGTTTTTGAGATCTGTGATTAGACTATTATGAAACAATTTAGGCTCATATTTATAAACCAAACGCCAACCCTGGCGCATTCTTAAGTCACTTCTAACCTCTAACTCATACTAAAATGTGATCTTTAGAGACGCGAACACCGAATGGGATTAGTTTATAAATACGGACCTAAGGATGGCTTGCACCAAATTATATAGGCTTCATCATCATCATCAGCACGGCCCACCTTCAGGGAGAGCGTATGGGTGTCAGCCACCACGCATGCCTAATTCGGATTGTTAGACATCACACTTGGGCTTAAATATTATGCTGAAACTGCCAATAATAAAAAAACTGGCCAAGTGCGTGTCGAGCCACGCGCAGGGTAGACGAGAAAAATAATTTTTCTGTCGGCGTGATTAATATTGTATATACATGCCAAATTACAGCTTTCTAGTACCACATGTACTAAGCGTCTCTGAGCTAAGCCGCGGATATACAGACGGACAGATTGATTTCGGAACCCTAAAAGTAATAAGTTGAAGTGAGTGAGTTGTTGTAGTGCAGTAGTCAGAACGTTCGCTAAATATGTTTAAACCTAAACATTTGTTGATGGAAGCCAGGCTAAGACTTGGATCTTACTAAGCCACTTTAAAAAGCGATGCTCAGTTGTCTTCATAAAAGAATATCTTGTGAGCGTTTTAGCATAATGCGATAAATTTTTAGCCGGTCAGTGAGCAGCGAACTCTGAGTTCTATCGGGCAAAGAGCGATTGATCCCGAGAGATGAAGATCTTCTCACATTCTCTTTAGTTTTGTTACTTTCGGGTAATGTTTGTAATTTACAATATTCGCATAGTATACTGTATATATATGTTTCTATATCTGTAATCACGTTTGTTATGTATGGCTCCTACCAATACCTGCACCGTCAGCTCAATGGACTTGCAGCCGCTGTGGAAGTGCGCGAGGCATGTCACAACATGACCGCTGACCTCATTATTAATTTTAGTATTTTAAAATCTATGTAGTGTGACTAGTAGTGTCACTTTTCGGACCTAACTTCGGTCGCATCTAAATTCCTAGATTAAGACTTTTATTTGTAAAATGTAAATATAATTTAGTACCAATCTCTTCTCGTCTTCATTTCACCTCCACTGTAGCCACCCACTATAATTCGTTCTAGAAAATGGATTTCGATAAAATTTAAAGCATGTTATGGATTTATGGAGGCAAAAAATCGATCTAGCTAGATAGGTTTCATCTCTGGAAAAACTCAGTAGGTAGCCGCGCGGCAAGATGTAGGGACAGAGAAGCCCGCCCCGCTGTCATTATCAACGTTTGCGGTTACCCGACTTATTCATCGTATCCAGAGCTCTGATGCACCTAATGAGTGGTACAGTCCTCGTGGTCAGACCGGTCAGACTATATTAACTTGTACCCTCTTCTTTCTAGTAACTCGCCGGCGTTGGGATAGGTGCTGAAACATGCTGTACATTGATTGGCCAGGATAGCGCAGTGCGGAATGCATTCCGAGTTGCCTATGTTCCCCGCAATACATAGGGTGTCATAAACTTTGAGTGACATTTAGGACAGATTAGGTAAGTAGGTCTTAACCTAGATTTGAAGTAGTAACTCTAACCCACGCAGTATAAGGGCATCAAATAATGATGTTGACTATTCCTGTTACCTCTTACGACACCTGTCTAGAATGGTGCTATCCTAACCTGGACACAATCACACCACACAGCCCAAGGCAAACACATTAGTTAAACACGCACCTACGGTATTTATTATTAAGATTTTTAATGACTACCACAACCAAAGATTTTGATCCTTTCTTAACAATTTCTTGTGTTACGATACAAAATATCCATAGGTATCAACAATTCCTACAAAATTGGAACTCACATTGTGTAACTTATTTTACTTTTCACATGCTTTTCACATACACCATAACTGATTTAATAAAAAAATAATTAGATTGAAAAGTTCATTATTTTGGTACTTAAAATTTAAAGTTATAAGCATTTTAAATTTTGGAGCAAAAATGATTTGTTATCATTTCAGCAATAAATGAAAGCGCTAACGTACTCATGGATACATTTTAATAATCTTGTTTTGGTGAGTGTGCCGGTGCGGTGAATTGACATCGGGTTCAGTAAATTTTAAATTTTACAAACAAATTATTTCATTATCCATGTTAAAACCATAATAATTCGATTCTGCTTTCGATTCTAAACAAACTACTTTCTAGTATTCCGTTAATTCATTAACACGTTGTATATACGATGGGTGGCAAGAGTTTCGCCCCAAAAAACACAGCATAAGGATTCGTATATACAGTCAACTCATACGAAACCCACCTCAAAAACCTAGTTTTACTTTACAAAATATATGTAACCGTTATTAAACGTCTAATGAGAAGTAAGCTTTATACTTATTAGGCAAATAGTCAAGTGTTGCCACGAATTTCTGCTAAATTGTTCACGTTCTTAACGCTTGGAATTTTAGAGAAATGAGCCATGCTTGAGTAAAATGTAAGCTTGCTTAATTAACTCACCTGCGTCTAATAAATATCACAAGCAGATGAAGTCTGTACTCGAAATGCACATCCAACACGTGTGTATAAATTTAAATATTTTTTATTGAGTCTGCTTGAAGTGTTTTGTACAAAAATTTTTCCCATTCTAGTCGTAAGTATAAATAATAGATGCATAGAAAACAGATTTTTTTCAAAACATGTTGCGATGCTATGTTGCTATACTTGCTATGCATGTTATTCGATTTAATTAATTAAGTACTGCATACAAACAAACAAATGAAACCTCTTTGTAGATAATGCCGTTAACGTTATTATACATATAGGTAAGTACAAACATTTGTCTAAGTACATACTGTTACGAGCGACGGGTTTCGGGATTGGAGTGAAACGCTAAGTCCAATTTATTTACAGAGTTTATTAGGTTGCACACTTACACACGGTCCACCTCGCAGAGGTTCCCCTTTACACAGTCCTCCTCGCAGAGGTTTCCCCTTACACCACTGTTCACTACGTCACTACTATGACGTCACGACACGCGACACTATAACGACACGCGACACTATGACGTCACGGCACTACACTGACACTTGTCTACTCACTGTTCCACTTTACTTTGCACTTTACTTTTCACTAGTACTTTTCCACTTTTACTTTTCTTCCTTTTTGTTTCGCACTTTTCACTGTTAAATCAATACTGACTTGCGTCCGCAAACTCGCGGCCTTATATACCCCTTAGAATTTTCTAGATGCCCGAATTTCGTTAGTCTTTTCTTTATTCCTTTGTTCCCTTCCGGATATTCCTAATCCCGCCTTCTTTCTCGAATCTTCCTAAACACGCCCCATTTTATTGTTTCTTTACAAATATTTCTTCTCTCTCTTCGTTCTGGAACATTCCTATTGTTTTTGGTTCTTTTCAAATATTCCTTCTCTCTCTGTTTTCTAGAACATTCCTAAACACGCCCATTTTCTGTCTCTTTCCAAATATTCTTACTCCCTCTTACTTTTCTAGAACATTTCCAACAACAATAAAATCTAGAATTATTTTCGACGAGTCTCGAACCATCGACCCCCGGCACGGGAGTCAATGCGTCTACCGCCGAGCTACGAAGCTTGTTGACAAACCGGCCGAATTTTTGAATGGCTTCCTATAGCTGCGTCATTTCACAGCATCCGTGACACTGCCCCTCCCTTAGTTCTGCTCGTCCCGAGCATCATTACTTCCGAAATAACGAGCTAACCGATCAACGTGCACTATCTTCAACGGGCTCCTTGGCGATCGTCAGATTCGATATGTGACGTCATTTATTTTGGTCACTACCTCATACGGCCCTTCCCAACTTGCCTGTAACTTCGGGCACTTCCCTTTCCTTCGAACTGGATTATGCAGCCATACTGATGTTCCTTCCTCAAACCCTGTATAGTTCGCCTTTCGGTCATATCGTGTCTTTGAACGGTCACTGGAGTTTTGACCTGCTTCTCGAAGTTGTTATGTTATGTTTATGTTATGTTGTTATAGATGTCGACCATTTTCTCCCGCAGTTCGCTCACATAATCACTGATACTTTTAGGGGTGCCTGGTGCGCACCCTGATAGCAAATCCGCTGGAAGCTTCAATTCTCTCCCGAAGTTTGCTATCGCTGGCGTTGCTGAAGTACTCTCATGAACAGCGGTTCGATAGGCCAACAGGAAGAGAGGTATGTACTCATCCCAGTTATCCTGATGATTATCGACGACCTTTGCAAGATGCCGTTCCAAGGTTTGATTGAACCGCTCCACCATTCCGTCGGACTGAGGATGATAAGGAGTAGTCCGGGTCTTATGAATTCCGAAAATCTTGCAAACTTCCTGGAACAACTGTGACTCAAAGTTCCTGCCCTGATCACTGTGCATTTCTAGCGGAACCCCAAACCGGCAGAAAACTTCGTTTACCAACTTGGTAGCCACAGTTATCGCTTCCTGATTTGGAATGGCAAATACTTCCGGCCACTTTGTGAAGTAATCCATTACCACAAGTATATACCGGTTTCCTGACTTAGTGACTGGAAATGGTCCCGCAACGTCTAAAGCGATTCGTTCCCAAGGCGCCCCAACATTATAAATTTTCATTGCTGCCCTGCTCCTCGTATGAGGTCCTTTTACAGCTGCACAACTTGTACACTTGCGGCACCAATCCTCTACATCGTCTCTACAATGCAACCAGTAAAATCTTTCCTTTACTTTCTCCAAGGTTTTCTTTACACCCAAATGCCCTCCAGAAGTTCCATCATGAAAAACTCGCAGAATTTCTTTCACCTTAACTCGTGGGACCACTAACTGTAGATAAGAGTCTTTTCCATTCGATGTCTCCCATTTCCTACAGAGCAATCCATTATGTATGACGAGGCTCTTCCACTGAGCCCAAAGTCCCTTCGTGTCTGTCCCGTACCTTGCCACCTCACTCCACTGAGGCTTAGAATCATCATTCCTTAACCAGTTCAGGATTGGCCCGACTCCTGGGTCCTTTTCCTGTTCATGGCGCATCGTTTCGTTGCCCCACTCATCGTTGATGGCATCAGTTCTGATAACCCTGAGTGAAACTGATTCCTTCCCCTCCTGCTTGCTACAGTGCTTACAATCTTCTGGACATGGCCTTCTTGATAGTGCATCCGCATTGGAATGAACTCTTCCGCTTCGGTGCTCTACTTCAAAGTTGAATTCCTGCAGTTGCTCTAACCATCTTGCAACTTGACCCTCCGGATTCTTAAATTGAAGCAACCATTTCAATGCAGCGTGGTCAGTCCTGACTAGAAATTTACGTCCCAGCAGATACTTCTTGAAGTGTTGTACAGTCTTCACCACCGCCAATAATTCTCGTCTAGTTACACAATAGTTTCTCTCAGGTTTAGATAATGACTTACTGAAGTAGGCTATTACAGTTTCCTGTTCACCATGTCGCTGTGAGAGCACACCTCCAATCCCGATGTTACTGGCGTCCGCATCTACAACAAATTCCCCCTGAACATCAGGATATCCAAGAATCGGCGCCTTACTTAGACGTTCTTTCAACTCCATAAAAGCCTCTTCACACTCTGAATCCCATGTGAACGTCCTCTTTTCTTCCGTAAGTCGATGTAGTGGCTTCGCGATGTCCGAAAACCCTTTCACGAAACGACGATAGTAAGAACAGAGCCCAAGGAAAGCTCTAACTTGTGTCTTATCTCTCGGAGTCGGCCACTCCCTTACAGCAGCAGTTTTGGCAGGATCAGTCTCGACTCCTCTCTCAGAGATTACATGTCCAAGGTAATTGACTTGCCGTTTAAAGAAAGAACATTTCTTTGGACTTAACTTGAGATTTGCTCCACGCAGTCTTTCGAAAACTTTCTCTAACTTCTTCAGATGATCATCGAAGTCTCGACCAACAATGATGATGTCGTCCAAGTAGACCAGACACGTATCACCCAGAATTCCAGCTAGGACATGTTCCATTAATCTTTCGAAAGTCGCAGGGGCGTTACACAATCCAAACGGCATTACCTTGAACTGCCACAGTCCTTTCCCGGTAGAAAACGCGGTTTTCTCCTTGTCTTTGGGGTCTACGTCCACTTGCCAGTACCCACTTTTCAGATCGAGCGTTGAGAACCACTTCATTCCACTCAAGGTGTCTAAGGTGTCGTCGATTCTTGGTAAAGGGTAGCTGTCTTTCTTCGTCACTTCATTAAGCTGCCGATAATCCACACAAAATCTCGTTGAACCATCCTTTTTCTTGACGAGAACTACTGGTGAACACCAGGGACTCGATGAAGGTTCGATGGTGTTACTCCTCTTCATGTCCTCTATCATTTCCTCCACTTCCTTTTCACGAGCAAACGGAATGCGCCTAGGTCGCTGCTTAATTGGCGCTACATCTCCTGTATTAATCGTGTGCTTCACCAGGTCTGTTCTACCAATATCTGCGTCGTTCTTAGAGAACAAGTCTGAAAAACGCAGCAGCAAGTTCTTCGCTTTCATAGCCTGTAGCTTAGTCAAGTCCTTGCTGGAGTCTTCCATAACCTTCGATGCTACATCCCCCTCACCCTTATGTTTCTTAGGAGGATTTTCCACACATTGTCGCAACCATAAAACTTCCTCACAGTGACCAACAACCTCCCCCTTCTCAATCGTCAGGTCCACATCTCCGACGTTAAGTATCGGGATTGAGGTAGATGAAACTGATCCTACAACCGTCCTTGCCGGAATCCAACAAGTTTCAGTTTTAACTTTCTCTATCACAGCACATCTCCGTGGTAATCTCCCATCGTTACTCTTGGGCAAAACAACAGGTACCAAGGTCTGTGATCTAGGCTTGAGAACTGTTCTTCTCACACAGTAGACCTTTCCCGATGATCCACCTTTCATCAGAACCTCCTCCGTGTTACACCGTAGCACTCCACTTTTCATGTCTATATTGCACTGGTGATTTTGTAAGAAATCTAAGCCAATGATGCAATCGTCCACTATTTCAGCTACAATCACCTCATGTTTGAAAGGAGTTTCCCCGATCTTAATCGAAACTCCCAACTTTCCCTTAACAGGTACGCGCTGACCGGTAGCTGTTGTTAACTGTAGATTGGTTCGCTGCAGAAGTCGTTTCTGGTAACTTTCCATCTCGCTTAACAGTCGAGCATTGATCACCGTTCTCGAAGCGCCGGTATCCAAAGTTAGTTGACAGATTCTACCATTGACCTCTCCTTTAACTAACAGACTATTTCCGTCCGATGTTTGTTTGACTCTAATGGTTGGGGTTGCAGCATACCCGGCCAGCGCCCACCCCGCAGCCCTGGCTGGTTCTAGTTTTCCTGCTGCTCGTCAGTCGAGACTCCAACATCCCGACGGCCTGTGCGCTTCGGGCAGGAGCTGCGAATATGCCCTCGTTCACCACACTCGTAGCACACATAACCGAAGCTACGATTTCTTGGCGCTGACGCTCTAGTCACAACAATCTCCCTGAGCCGAGCGGACCGAGGGTCCTGACGTACGGCTTCCACCTCCAAAGCATGAGCAACAGCGTCCCTGAGTGTAACATGATGCCCAAGTCGCACTGCAGCTCGCACCTCCGAGTCCCGTATCCCATCCGTAAAGGCCTGTAGGAGCATGTCATCGATGGCTGCTGGTGATGACTGGAAGGCCTTTCGCACGAGCTTCTCCACTTCCACGGACCATTGCTGCAGACTCTCGTTAGCATGTTGGTTACGTTCCTTCAATCGCGCCCGATACATGTGTTCGAGATGTCCATCGCCGAATCTAGCCTCCAGAGCTCCAAAGAGACCGTCGAACGTTAGATTTTCGCCAGCACCTACGGCTTCCAGCACGGTGAGAGCTTGTCCCTGGAGTGCCAATGTCAACGCAGACTGCGCCTCCTCTTTGCCCCAGCCATTAACCTTCATTGCCGTCTCAAATTGTAGCTTAAAGGCGGCCCATGACGTCAGTCCATCGTAAACCGGAGTCTTGACACCTTTTGGTTGTATGGGTGAGTCAAAAACAGCAGCGACACGACTATGAGATTTGCTCTGCTCAACTTCTCTCCGGATTTTGGCAAACTCACCCTCCATACGTTCAAACCTCCCTTCGACCTCCTCCTTCACACGATCCAACCTCCCTTCTACGGCTTCGACTCTCTCGACCGCCTGCTGTAAGCCTTTCGTAATATCTTTATGAAGCGCCTCCTGCATCGTGCGCATTTGTTCTTCCTGACGGCGAGCCTGTTCCTCCATCATACGTGCCTGTTTTTCCTGACGGCGAGCCTGTCCTTCTTTTATTGCGCGCAGTTCATGAACCTGTTCTTCCTGACGGCGAGCCTGCTCTTCTTTTAGTACCTGCAGTTGTTCTTCCTGCCGGCGAGCCTGTTCCTCCTGGCGTAGAACCTGTTCTTTTATCATGCGTGCCTGTTCATCCTGGCGGCGAGCTGCCTTTTCCTCCTGACGGCGAGCTTGTTCTTCCATCATGCACTGTATTTGAAAAAGAAAGTTTCCTGGATTCTGCTCCGGAGTGCGCTGCACTTCACCTCCCTCAGGTCTTCTCTCCGGAGTTCGCTGCACCTCAGTTGTAAGACCCGCACCTTCCTGGCGCGCTTCCGACATGGCCCGAGTGGTGACTCCCTTTAACTCCTTTGGCACCAGCGGCATCCTACTCCAATCCCACTTCTGACACCAAATGTTACGAGCGACGGGTTTCGGGATTGGAGTGAAACGCTAAGTCCAATTTATTTACAGAGTTTATTAGGTTGCACACTTACACACGGTCCACCTCGCAGAGGTTCCCCTTTACACAGTCCTCCTCGCAGAGGTTTCCCCTTACACCACTGTTCACTACGTCACTACTATGACGTCACGACACGCGACACTATAACGACACGCGACACTATGACGTCACGGCACTACACTGACACTTGTCTACTCACTGTTCCACTTTACTTTGCACTTTACTTTTCACTAGTACTTTTCCACTTTTACTTTTCTTCCTTTTTGTTTCGCACTTTTCACTGTTAAATCAATACTGACTTGCGTCCGCAAACTCGCGGCCTTATATACCCCTTAGAATTTTCTAGATGCCCGAATTTCGTTAGTCTTTTCTTTATTCCTTTGTTCCCTTCCGGATATTCCTAATCCCGCCTTCTTTCTCGAATCTTCCTAAACACGCCCCATTTTATTGTTTCTTTACAAATATTTCTTCTCTCTCTTCGTTCTGGAACATTCCTATTGTTTTTGGTTCTTTTCAAATATTCCTTCTCTCTCTGTTTTCTAGAACATTCCTAAACACGCCCATTTTCTGTCTCTTTCCAAATATTCTTACTCCCTCTTACTTTTCTAGAACATTTCCAACAACAATAAAATCTAGAATTATTTTCGACGAGTCTCGAACCATCGACCCCCGGCACGGGAGTCAATGCGTCTACCGCCGAGCTACGAAGCTTGTTGACAAACCGGCCGAATTTTTGAATGCCTTCCTATAGCTGCGTCATTTCACAGCATCCGTGACAATAATAGTAAAAAATAGTGTACTAATAGACGAGACGTTATTAGGTAATAGTATTTGTAGCAATGTTTCCTAACCGGATGCGCGATATCTACAACTTTTTACTTTAAATCGTCCTAGTTTTTACTTCTTGACCGTAAAGTCTAGGAATGAGGGATTTTCCAAAAGCCATTAAAAAGGAAAAAGTATTTCCTAATGGCTCGATAGATGGCGTTGACTAGAGAGGGGTGAGCGACCTTGCAGATAATAAAATGCAAATAAAATAGTAAGAATTTGTGTTTTTAATTAAACAGCAAAATATGAACATATATTTCGTCAACGGATGCGTCTGACTCAGTGACATGCATTTTTGTTTACTTTTAGCCTAAAATTTTCGTCTTCGGACCCCTCTGGTCAACGCCATCTATCGCCGTTATGTTGAACTACGTTTGACTAGCTGTCAGAAAACTCCTCATTAAATAACTCGGAACTTAACTTTTTCATTATCATGACAACATTATGTGAAAACGTCAAACTGTAAAACAGGATAGCATCGAGTGCAGTTTTATGCATTTCAAATCAAAATTTACCGTAAAATATTTGAATTTGTCCTTATTATTAGTTCAAATGGATAAAGCAACACAATTATTATATTATATTATATAAGTTATTTTCTGTTATGTTTGGAGTAATATCATGCAGGGAAAATTCGAACAGATTGGCAAGTTTTTCAATTCAATCAATTCATTTATTTATCCAAAAGACATTACAAAATGGTATCTTTACATTAAACCTGCCAAACTGCATGACAGTTTGTTGGCAGAGGTAAGCTCTCTTTTTTTATAGTTTTAATTCATTAGAATTAAAACTATAAAAAAAGAGAGCTTAAGAGACTATAAGAACTAATGCCAACTAATACAATACTATACTAATTTATATATACACGAGCGTTAACCCGCGACTTCGTCCGCACAAATTATATACCAGATTTTAAGTCAGATCATAAGCTATCAAACAAAAAAAGTGTCATCAAAATCGGTTCAGTAGTTTTTGCGTGATACTCGTTCAAACAAACACACAAACAAACAGACAGACAAAAAATCCAAAAATTGGTGAAATGTAATCAGGGACACCTAAAAACCATATCGTTTTGTTAATATCTTCAATGTACAGACAAACTTCCTGTTAAAGTTTTATAATAGTATAGATATTATTTATGCATTTATAGGTACCATATGTAATTTTAATTATTATACGTTTTACGTTTTGCTTATTTACTAGTACTAGTGATTGTGTGTGTGAAGTGATTTGCTGATAAAGTAGGTATTTATTTACTCTAATTATTGCATTTTAACAATAGTTGTCAATATAATTATATGAATTATCGTCATGTTAGCGACACGTACTTTCATATAAAAAGAGTTAATTACTTTAAAATGTAATTTTATATTTTTTTTTGGTTTTTATTAAATGTAGGTAAGTGCGAGTAGTAGTGGCCTGCATGCATGGCGACCGAGGGGTAGGACGCGGGACGAGAGGGGTTTAGCTGCAGAGGCAGCGCGCGCGGCTCATAGAAAAAAGAGGCTTCATCTAACATCCGCACTCGATGCACGTCGCGCTCTCGCACTTCCCTCACCTAGTTCAAAATCAGTGTTCGAATTTCATCCCTCGCCTACAAGTTGGTCCTTCGAGCCGGATCTTATTATCTTGAATGTTCCGGACGCCAAAGCGAAACATTATGGTGAATACAAGGAGCACTGTAAAGAAAAATGAAGAACCAGAAAAGGAGGGTACCGGGACAGATGAGAAAGTCACGCCGATTGTTTATCTTCCCCCAACGGTTATTTCACAGACGACTGATGAAATAAAAAGTGATGCTAAAAAGCTGGAAGATACCATGAAAGTGTTCGATCAGAAACTAGTGGAAAATGTGGATACCTACGCATCAAACCCTGGTGTGTACTTAAATGTTCCTGGACCTTCTGGTCTGCTTAATCTCCAGGATACAGCAAAATCCTCATCAAAGTCTCGATCGAAATCATCGTCATCATCTAGTAAATCAGCTATGAGAGCAAGGCTGGAGCTGAAAGCAGCAGAAGCAAAAGCGCGAATACAATTGGAGCTAATTAATAAAAAATTAGCAATGGATTTAGCGGAATTAAATTATGAAGAATACAGTTCACAATCAGAGGAGCAAGAAGATCATACTAAGAGTATTGTAGAGGAGTGGTTAGAGCGCAATCAACAGGATCGGACATTACAGCACGTCCAGCACAATGGAACCTATAATAAGGACAAGCTGTGTCCGCCGCCGCAGGACAAACCTGGCGGCAGCACCGACGGGACGGTTCAGTTGCTGGCTAGCGCACTTAAGGACCTGGCCGCTACCTCTGCTACTGGTGGGACTAACGCCAACATGCTGAGCCGCTTATGCACGCCGAGAGACTTACCTACGTTCTCCGGTAACCCGATGGAATGGCTCCACTTCAGGCAGGCGTACGACGAGTCTACTCTTGTGTGTCACTTTACGGAAAAAGAAAACCTGTGGAGGCTAAGGAAATGTCTTCACGGACCGGCAAAGGAAGCCGTTACAGCTCTGTTAATTAGTGCTACGTCACCCGATATCGTGATGTCCACTTTGGAGCTACAGTTTGGAAATCCTGAAATAATAATATCACAAATAATGCAAGATATCAAAAAACTTCCCACGATGTCTCAAGATTATCACAAGGAAATTATCATGTTCTCTGTGAAAGTGAAAAACTTTGTTGCAGCAGTGCAAGCTATTGGCCAGGATGAATACCTAAAAGGTATGAGCATAATATCGGTAATTCTAAACAAATTACCATCCGTTCTCATTTCGAAATGGGCGGACTACAGTTTTTCAATAATTAATGAAGGTGTAAAGTCCAAACTTGTGATTTTATCGGAGTTTTTAAACGAAGAAGCTGTAAAAATCTCGAAAACTGCAGTTTACATGACGTCTCAATATGAAGGTTCTACAAAGCGGAAACAAAGTGACCAAAACCGTTCACATAATATATTATTTATGCAAAATAAGCTAAATAATAACGAAGAAAAGTGTCGGTTCTGTCGTGAGTCTAAACATAACCTGCCAGACTGTAAAAAGTTCAAGAAATCGCTGCGTAAAGACCGGTGGTACCACGTCAAACGTAACGGTATCTGCTTCAAGTGCCTAGTGTCGCGTCACAATAGAGAAACCTGCCCGGCTCCCGTGTGTGATAAGAATAAGTGCGGACAGTCACATCATCAGTTATTGCACTACGAAACGAACGATAATAATAATCCACTGCAGCAAAACGAAGAACCAAAGAGTGAAAGTGGACCGAATCCAGAGATCGTTACACATGTACACAATAACAGCTGTAAAGTGTTATTAAAAACTATACCTATAAATATTCACGGACCTAGCGGAGTGATGAGTGTTATCGCGCTGCTTGACGACGGGTCATCGGTATCATTGATAAGCGCTGCAGTTGCGATGCAGGTGGGGCTACGCGGACACAAACAAACCTTGCGCGTGTGTGGTGCGTGGACCTCTAATGACTTAGTGTGCAACAGCGAGATAGTGGACTTATCTGTGTCAAACAAGGATGGAGCTTTGTTTACTATTAAGGCGCGTAGTGTAAATGAACTGAACTTACCGGTGCAAAACTCATCGTCAGTTAATCTCGCGAATTATGAACTTTCGAACGAAATTAAGAACAGTTTGTGCTACGAACAAAATAAACCGCAAATATTAATAGGACAAGACAATTATGATTTGTTATTGCCTTTACAAATAATTAAGGGCAAACCTAACGAGCCTTATATTACTCGGACCCCGTTAGGCTGGTGCATACATGGCCGTGTGTACTCGCCGCCTGATCGAGTACATCATTCTACACTTTTCGTCACTGAAGTAGATGACGTCATTCTGAAAACTTCAGAGAGCGAACGTATGTTGCAGGATATTCACGAAGAAGTACGACGCTCCTTCACTATAGAATCAATGGGAATATCTTGCCGCCCTCGCCAGAACTCTGAAGACGTACGAGCATGGGACCATTTAGAACGAACGTCACAGCTGATCAACGGTAGATGGTATGTTGGATTACCGTGGAAAGACGACAACTGTAAAATGCCTAATTCGTACCCTAACGCTTTCACAAGGCTCCGAGGTGTTGAAAGGAAAATGAAAGTAAATGATGGCTACGCTTCAAGGTACGAGGACCGATTTAATCATTTAATCCAAAATGATTATGCTAAAGAGCTCACTAACCCGAAGACTGCTACAAAGACCTGGTATCTTCCCCATTTTGGCGTCGACAATCCAAATAAGAAAAAGCTGCGCCTTGTATTTGATGCTGCAGCTAAGAGTGAGGGGATGTGTCTGAACGACTACCTGCTGAAAGGCCCGGACCTACTTATGTCTCTCTATGGCATTATGTTACGGTTCAGAGAGAATAGAATAGCCGTGACGGGCGATATACGGGACATGTTTTTACGAATTAAAATCATACCTAAAGATCAAGATGCTCTGCGGTTTTTATGGAAAAACATACCTGAAGGGTCCACTATTCCTGAAGGTGATGTAAAAACATTCGTGATGACATCCCTAATTTTCGGAGCTAACTGTTCACCATTCATCGCACAATTCATTAAGAATAAAAACGCATTACCGTATGAGTCATCGATGCCGGCCGCCGTGCGAGCAATTTGTAATCAACATTATATGGATGATTATATAGATAGCATAGAAGATGAAAAAACTGCAGTCGAGTTAGTGAAACAAATAACCTACATTCATGAACAAGGTGGATTTAACATTCGAAACTGGACGAGTAATAGCGAAACTGTAATCAAAAGTATACCTAAAGACAGTTTGGGGTCCACTGCTGTGAAATTCAAAATTGGACAACAAAACGAAGGCGAGAGGACGCTCGGCTTGATCTGGTTTCCAGAAGAAGACATGTTGGGCTTCGATGTTTCATTCAAACGAATCCCTGAAGCAATAATTAATGGGCAACAGAGACCTACTAAAAGGGAGGTTCTACGGGTCGTCATGTCTATATTTGATGTCTACGGATTCCTTTCACCTTTCACGATTAAAGGAAAAATTATGCTGCAAGATACGTGGAGGGCTGCCCTTAATTGGGACGATTCAATACCCGACCTCATATATCAAAAATGGACGGGCTGGTTGGATCTACTGAATAATATCAATCGCATTCGTTTACCTAGACATTACAAAGCGAGTACGAGTGTGAGTGAGACAGGAAATGCACCGAGCGCACTGGATAGCAACGCGGGCCGCTCACCTGCACCCTCGCCGCCCGCGCCCGCGCCCGCGCATCCTCCTTCATTCATTCATAATATCAAGTCATTAGAGAACACTGCAAGTTATATGAACCTACAGCTACACATATTTTGCGACGCTTCGACTAAAGCGATATGCGCTGTAGCTTATTGGTGTTGGATAAATGAAAACAAATGTAAACAAGTGGCATTTATATCAAGCAAATGTCGAGTGGCGCCTGTTAAACATACTTCGGTGCCACGCTTAGAACTACAAGCTGTGCTAGCTGCAAGGCTGGCAGAGACTATAAAGATGGAACATAAAATGATCGCACAAAAAACATATTTTTGGTGTGATTCAACTACTGTATTACACTGGATAAAGAATACTGCGCGTAATTATAAAGCGTATGTGGCACATCGGCTCGGCGAGATTGACGAATTAACACAAATAAATGAATGGAGATATATACCTACAATGTTAAATGTGGCCGACATCGCAACCAGGGAAAACTGCGATCTGTCCGTGTTTGAAAATGAATAGTTTCACGGCCCGGGATTTTTGTACTCCGCAGAAGACTTTTGGCCTTTGGACAAGCCAATTCCAGCAGTTAGTGATGAGGACCTGGAATGCGTAACGATAGTTCAAACGCTCACTGAATGTTTGCCCGCCGTACCGGAACCTGAACGATTTTCTTCGTGGCTTCGCCTGCTGAAATCGACCTGTATGGTTTTGTCGTTTGTAGAAAAATGTAAAAAGCGACCCGGAGATGTGGACAGCGACGTCATGGAGAGGGCTGAGCGCCTGCTTATTAAGTACTCGCAGGCTCAGTCGTTCGCCGAAGATCTTCAAAACCTGAAAAACAAAAAGGTATTAGATAAGAAAAGCAGACTACTTACCTTGTCACCGTTCCTGGACGACCATGGGATCCTGCGTGTTGGTGGACGTATCGACGCGGCTGCTGAAATATCTCCTGAAACAAAGCGACCTGTCATACTTGAAGGCCGCAACCACGTCGCTATGTTGATCGTGCGGCACTACCATATCAAGGCTGCTCATGGCAACCAGGAAACTGTCGTAAACAACCTGAAACAAAAATACTGGTTAACTCGTATCCGGCCAGCTGTGAAACATGTAGCAGTTAAATGCATGTACTGTAGAATCAAGAAAGCTAAGCCGCAACCGCCCAGAATGGGTGACTTACCTGGTGCTCGAATGGCTCATCATCACCGAGTCTTCAGTTTCTGTGGTTTGGATCTTTTCGGACCGATGGACGTGACAGTCGGAAGGCGCCGAGAGAAGAGGTATGGGGTAATATTCACCTGCCTCACTGTAAGGGCGGTACACATAGAAATAGTCACGAGACTTACCTCTGATGCACTGATCATGGCTCTTCGTCGAATGGCTGCGAGGCGCGGTTGGCCGTTACACCTGTACTCTGATAACGGGACCAATATGAGGGGCGCTGATAACGAACTGAAGAAATCTATTCAGGAGTTGAACCAGGACGTGTTGAAGAGAGAGGCCGTTAATTATGGCACTACATGGAATTTTATACCACCTGCAAGTCCACACTGGGGTGGGGCGTGGGAGCGGCTGATACGAACAATAAAAAGCGCACTTAAAGTCACACTAAATGAACGCGCGCCCAGAGATGAAGTTCTTTCTACTTTGATGACCGAGGTGGAACAAATGGTGAACAGCCGCCCCCTGACGCACGTAACAGTCGAACCTAAAAGTGATGAGACCTTAACACCTAATCACTTTCTAATAGGCTCCTCTTCAAACCTGCCAGTGATCGGAGTATTTGATAATTCCGATTTATACCTGCGTAAACAGTGGCGAACCTCACAAGCGTTGGCTGACGCCTACTGGAGACGATGGATACGAGAAGTACTGCCTGACATGCTCCCCAGAAGGAAGTGGCAGCAAGAGCACAGACCCTTACAAGTGGGCGATCTCGTGCTGATTGTCGACCCTGATTCACCTAGAAATGTTTGGCCCAAGGGGCGAGTACAAGCCGTGCTACCAGGCAAAGATGGCCGCGTCAGATTGGTAGACGTGAAGACGAAGTCTGGAGTGCTAAGGCGATCAGCTGCACGCGTCGCATTCATACCTACATGGGATGAGTGCTGAGGCAGCACTAGGGTGGGGAATGTTAGCGACACGTACTTTCATATAAAAAGAGTTAATTACTTTAAAATGTAATTTTATATTTTTTTTTGGTTTTTATTAAATGTAGGTAAGTGCGAGTAGTAGTGGCCTGCATGCATGGCGACCGAGGGGTAGGACGCGGGACGAGAGGGGTTTAGCTGCAGAGGCAGCGCGCGCGGCTCATAGAAAAAAGAGGCTTCATCTAACATCCGCACTCGATGCACGTCGCGCTCTCGCACTTCCCTCACCTAGTTCAAAATCAGTGTTCGAATTTCATCCCTCGCCTACACGTCATTTGTCATCTGTTAAATAATCATTTAGGGCATTTTCTTTCGTGTTCGCACAAGGATATGATTGTACATTTATGTACATAACGGTAGTTCTTCTAATTAGTTTGTGATGTACATTAATAAAACCGACATTATGTATGCGTCGACTTTTGAGGTTTCACAATTTTTTCATGGACTTGCATACAGTAACAGTATTTTTTACAATTTGCGCCAAATATTAGATATTATTCACACAATGTCTTGTGGACTTTTTATTATTGATTCTACACATCCGAAATTAAGAATCCATAGAAATACCCAATACTCGTATATTAGTGACATTGACATTACGATAAAATTATTGTCGGTCAGTGCATTTCCTCATTGCATTGATATTGGATCTATTTTGTAACCGATAAAAACTACAATTGTGTTTTTCTTTGAGAAACAGAATTTAACAAGTCCTTGTTAAAAATCGTAGCTAGTGAACTTGTGAACTCGTACCTTTCGTGAAACAGGGCTCTACCACACGATAAGAAGAAGAACACACTGTCAAACATTTTGCCTTTTTTACGTGGACCTAAAAAAGGAGTAGACCTTCTGCTCTCTCTACTATTTTGCACTAATGGCTGAAGTTACCTTACGTCGCATTAGCAAAATAAAAATACACAGATACAAAGGAGTAAAGTAAACGAAACGGAACAAAATGAATTAAATTCATACTCTAACGACTGCCATTACGGAGATAACGCAAGATTATAGCGTTTGTAGCAATGTTCATGGAAGGCCATTACGTCCCCTCATTAGGAACACGTAAAAATGAAATATTATAATAACCCGTTGTTTTAATTAGGAAAACGATGGTGTTTTTAATTTGGCTGAGTTGGATTTTAATGTTTTTATGGCGGTCAAATTATGCTTGGTAAATGGTGTTGGACTAATGCCCTGCCCATACACCCTCAGTGGGACGTTTATAGGTTGATGATGATGATGGGTGTTGATATAAAGTTTAATCACGTTTGATATAGATTGATTGCTAGTTGCTAAGCAACTGAATGAAGCTGAAGCTCGAACTTTATACAGGGTGTAAAATAAAATATCTCACTTACTTAAAGGGGTGCTTCAGACCATCAAACTGAACAACTTTCTCTATAGGACCAATATGGAAATTGCTAAAAAAAATCTGCTGTCCCATACATTTCAGTCGAGTTATGTTTGCAGTTTTGTATGGGAGAGCGGAATTTTTTTTCGCGATTTCAGTGTTGGCCCTATATAGACTATGAGGGCACTGCAAGTTATTCTACGTCATCGAGTACACGTAATGTATCAGTTTGTAGCGAGCGTAGTGGCCTGTTAGGCCCACAAAATGTTGGTCTGCCAATGCTCAACTTGGCAGGTTCGGTACAGTTGAGAAGAAAAGTTGTAATTTTTTTGCCATAATCTACGTCATAGAGTAAACGAATGAAACCTTTTCGTAGCAATAGAAGCTACTTATAGAAGTAAAATAAAACAAGTCTGCCTCACATCCTCTTGGCAGTTTCGCTAGTCCCACCACATTACGGTCGCCTAAAAGTACGATGGAACTACGTCATCGAGTACACGAGTGGAGTTACCGGGACATTGTATTCTAGACCACCCTATTAACAAAACAACTAGTCTGCCAGCGATCAGCCTGGCATGATTTCGAGTCCGAACGAATTTCAGTTTCGTAAAATTTTTTGATCACTTTTCACAAGTTCGTAGATTTAGTCTAGTAAGCTGAAAATGGTTGACAACAATAACACTACAAAATTAATCCTATTAAATATTACAAGAATTAAGGCTAAAAATAAGTCCTCCTCTATATTACACCCATGAGAACAAATAAAATGTAATCAACGACATTTTATGTCGTTTTTTTCTGGAAAAAGAAATTATTTTTAGTTAATTTCCAATTTTTTTTTTAGTTTACCTAGAAAGAACTAACCTCATTTATTTATTATTATACGTGAGTGGATTGAAAAGTTCGCGGCCCAGTCTAGAAAACAGAATAAAATACATAGAAAAATATTTTAATTTCTCGACGTAGTCTCCATTTAGCTCTATGCACTTCTTCCACCTGCTTTCCAAAGCTTCCATACCAGTTTTAAAAAAAGATTCCTGAAGGTGTTCAAAATACAGGTTTACTGCGGCTTGAACCTCTTCATTCGATGAAAATTTCTGGCCACAGGCGTGTTTTTTTAGGTTTGAAAACAGATGAAAGTCCGAAGGTGCCAAATCAGGAGAATAAGCCGGATGGGGCAGCAATTCGAAACCACAATCACACAATTTGAGCCATAGACTCGACAGACGTGTGAACTCGGGCGTTGTCCTGGTGAAACAACACTTTCTTTATCAGCAATCCTGGGCGTTTCTGTTTAATTTCTTCACGTAAACGACGCCATAATCGATTCATCGATTGGCAAAATAATCGAATCGGCACATCTCTAGTTGTTAGCAAGTATTATCCCAAGCTTTACATTGTATTCGCTCTTTACTTTGTACAGCTCATGAACTCATGTTTAAGCACCCACGTAGATCTACTAATGGTATTTCCATTCCAACGTGGCTAACAAAGTTTATCCTAACTTTGTTAGCCACGTTGGAATGGAAATACGAGCTTTGATTAAGAAATTTATTAGACATAACAAATACCAGAGACGGCCGTAACTACAGTCTCCAACCGGCATCTAGCACCCTTAGGAGGAGGAGTAGGAGAAGACCCCTGATTTAATAGAGAAAATTTGGCAACGCCACCTACAGGAGAGAATGAAGCCGAACCGGATTTGGTGACACCACCACCTATTGAGACCGAAGACGAGCTTGTAAATGCACCCCAAATTGGTGAGCACGTTAAGCCAAGATCTGAAACTGAAAATGTTCCAGAAGCACCTCTTCGATGATCGAACCGCGTGCGATAGCCACGTTTCAGAAAAATAGTGCAGGAGCATGATATGTATCTCCTTTGTATTTTGTAATATTTAAACTCGACTAAATTAACAAAATGTCCGTATCAGCAACGTAGGCTTTGTCAAAAAAGTAAAACATTATCAACGCATCCGCAACATACTTAAGTCCAGTCATTTTACGGAGTTTTATACCAGGCACCTCATTTAAGTTCACCCAACTAACCGGGCGAAACGTGAAAATACCAATTTTACCGAAAATTACGTAATCTATTCGTATTTTACCGAAAATTACGTGAAATATTGTATTTTACTGTCGTAATTTTCCGTGTTTACATCGCTAGCCATTACTCAGCCACTCTTAGGCCATTATTTGGCAATTACTCGGCCATTCTTCAGCCTTATTCTGCCATTTCTCGGCTATTCTCTAGTCGTTAATTTTTCAACAATTCTCGGCAATTTTTCTGCCAATGTTCATCCATTACTTGAAAATTTTTCGGCTATTTTTCGACCATTCTTCAGTAATTTTTCGGCCATTACTCGGCCATTCTTTGATCGTTATTTGGCCATTTCTCGGCCATTTTTTGGTCATTATTCGGCAACTCTTCGGTCATTACATAGCCATTTAGTAGGCATAATTTTGGCCATTATTTGGCCATTCTTCGGCCATTATTCTACCATTTGTCGGCCATTCTCAGGCCATTATTTAGCCATTCTTCGGCCATTATTCAGCCATTTAATCGGCCGTTTCTAGGCAATATTTTGGCCATTACATTGACATTTTTTGGCTAATATTCTTTGACCAATATTCAGCCATTTACTCGGCCATTCTTTTCCTATTATTAAGCCATTTCGTAGCCGTTTTTCGGCTATTACTTGGCCATTTTTCGTCCAAATTTCAGCCATTCTTTAGCCATTATTTGACCATTTCTCAGCCAATAATTGGTTATTATTCGGCAACTCTTCGGTCATTACATAGCCATTTACTGGGCCATTTTTTGGCCATAACTTGGCCATTCTGTGGCCGTTATTTGACCATTTCTCAGCAAATTATTGGTTATTATTCGGCGAATCTTCGGTCATTACATAGCCATTTACTGGGCCATATTTTGGCCATTTCTCGGCCATTTTTCGCCCGTTACTCAGCCATACTTCGGCCAATATTCAGCCATTTACTCGGCCATTTTTCTGCCATAATTCAGAAATTTTTTTGACATTATTGGGCCATTCTTTAGCCAATATTCAGCCATTATTTGGCTATCTCAGTGCAATATTCAGGCATTTACTTGGTCATTAATCGGAAAATTTTTGGCCATTACTTACCCATTATTTGGCCATTCTTCGGCCATTATTCAGCTATTTCTCGGCCATTTTTTTTGCCATTTCTTGGCTATTCTTTGGCCGTTATTTGACCACTTCTCAGCAAATTATTGGTTATTATTCAACAACTCTTCTGTCAGTACATAGACATTTACTGGGCCATATTTTGGCCATTATATGGCCATTGTTCGGCTTTTATTTAGCCATTTCTCAACCTTTTTTTGCCCGTTACTATGCCATTCTTTGGCCAATATTCAGCCATTTACTCGGCCATTTTAAGGCCATTATTTGGCTTTTTTCAGGCCAATATTCAGGCATTTACTTGGTCATTAATCGAAAAAATTTTGGCCTTTGCGTACCCTTTATTCGGCCATTCTTCGGCTATTTGGCGACCATTAATCAGCCATTCTTCTGCCAATATTCTGTCATTTACTCGGCCGTTCTTTAGCCATTATTTGGTCATTCTTCGGCCAATATTCAGCTATTTACTCGACCATTTTTCTGCCGTAATTCAGAAATTTTTTTGACATTATTGGGCCATTCTTTAGCCAATATTCAGCCATTATTTGGCTTTTCTCAGTCCAATATTCAGGCATTACTTGGTCATTAATCGGAAAATTTTCGGCCATTACTTACCCATTATTTGGCCATTCTTCGGGTATTATTCAGCCATTTCTTGGCCATTCTTTGGCCGTTATTTGACTATTTCGCAGCCAATTATTGGTTATGATTCGGCGACTCTTCGGTCAGTACAAAGCCATTTACTGGGCCATATTTTGGCAATTATTTAGCCATTCTTCGTCCTTTATTAGGCCATTTCGCGGCCATTTTTCGCCCGTTACTCAGCCATTCTTCGGCCAATATTCAGCCATTTACTCGGCCATTTTTCTGCCATAATTCAGACATTTTTTAACCATTATTTAGCCATTCTTCGGCCAATATTCTGTCATTTACTGGACCATATTTTGGCCATTATTTGGCCATTCTTCGGCTTTTATGTAGCCATTTCTCAACCTTTTTTTGCCCGTTACTATGCCATTCTTCGGCCATTATTCAGCCATTTCTCGGTCATTTTTTTGCCATAACTTGGCCATTCTTTAGCCGTTATTTGACTATTTCTCAGCCAATTATTGGTTATTATTCGGCGACTCTTCGGTCATTACAAAGCCATTTACTGGGCCAAATATTGGCAATTATTTAGCCATTCTTCGTCCTTTATTAAGCCATTTCTCGGCCATTTTTCGCCCGTTACTCAGCCATTCTTCGGCCAATATTCAGCCATTTACACGGCCATTTTTCTGCCATAATTCAAAAATTTTTTGGACATTATTGGGCCATTCTTTAGTCAATATTCAGCCATTTACATTGACATTATTGGGCCATTCTTTGGCCAACATACTGTCAGTTACTGGGCCATATTTTGGCCATTATATGGCCATTCTTCGGCTTTTATTTAGCCATTTCTCAACCTTTTTTTGCCCGTTACTATGCCATTCTTTGGCCAATATTCAGCCATTTACTCGGCCATTCTTCGGCCATTATTCAGCCATTTCTCGGCCATTTTTTTGCCATAACTTTGCCATTCTTTAGCCGTTATTTGACTATTTCTCCGCCAATTATTGGTTATTATTCGGCGACTCTTCGGTCATTACAAAGCCATTTACTGGGCCAAATATTGGCAATTATTTAGCCATTCTTCGTCCTTTATTAAGCCATTTCTCGGCCATTTTTCGCCCGTTACTCAGCCATTCTTCGGCCAATATTCAGCCATTTACTCGGCCATTTTTCTCCCATAATTCAGAAAATTTTTTTACATTATTGGGCCATTCTGTAGCCAATATTCAGCCATTTACTTGGCCATTTTAAGGCCATTATTTGGCTTTTTTCAGGCCAATATTCAGGCATTTACTTGGTCATTAATCGAAAAAATTTCGGCCTTTGCGTACCCTTTATTCGGCCATTCTTCGGCTATTTGGCGACCATTAATCAGCCATTCTTCTGCCAATATTCTGTCATTTACTCGGCCGTTCTTCAGCCATTATTTGGTCATTCTTCGGCCAATATTCAGCTATTTACTCGACCATTTTTCTGCCGTAATTCAGAAAATTTTTTGACATTATTGGGCCAATCTTTAGCCAATATTCAGCCATTATTTGGCTTTCTCAGTCCAATATTCAGGCATTTACTTGGTCATTAATCGGAAAATTTTTGGCCATTACTTACCCATTATTTGGCCATTCTTCGGCCATTATTCAGCTATTTCTCGGCCATTTTTTTTGCCATTTCTTGGCCATTCTTTGGCCGTTATTTGACCACTTCTCAGCAAATTATTGGTTATTATTCAACAACTCTTCTGTCAGTACATAGACATTTACTGGGCCATATTTTGGCCATTATATGGCCATTGTTCGGCTTTTATTTAGCCATTTCTCAACCTTTTTTTGCCCGTTACTATGCCATTCTTTGCCCAATATTCAGCCATTTACTCGGCCATTTTAAGGCCATTATTTGGCTTTTTTCAGGCCAATATTCAGGCATTTACTTGGTCATTAATCGAAAAAATTTTGGCCTTTGCTTACCCTTTATTAAGCCATTTCTCGGCCATTTTTCGCCTGTTACTCAGCCATTCTTCTGCCAATATTCTGTCATTTACTCGGCCGTTCTTCAGCCATTATTTGGTCATTCTTCGGCCAATATTCAGCTATTTACTCGACCATTTTTCTGCCGTAATTCAGAAATTTTTTTGACATTATTGGGCCATCCTTTAGCCAATATTCAGCCATTATTTGGCTTTCTCAGTCCAATATTCAAGCATTTACTTGGTCATTAATCAGAAAATTTTTGGCCATTACTTACCCATTATTTGGCCATTCTTCGGCCATTATTCAGCTATTTCTCGGCCATTTTTTTTGCCATTTCTTGGCCGTTATTTGACCACTTCTCAGCAAATTATTGGTTATTATTCAACAACTCTTCTGTCAGTACATAGACATTTACTGGGCCATATTTTGGCCATTATATGGCCATTGTTCGGCTTTTATTTAGCCATTTCTCAACCTTTTTTTGCCCGTTACTATGCCATTCTTTGGCCAATATTCAGCCATTTACTCGGCCATTTTAAGGCCATTATTTGGCTTTTTTCAGGCCAATATTCAGGCATTTACTTGGTCATTAATCGAAAAAATTTTGGCCTTTGCTTACCCTTTATTCGGCCATTCTTCGGCTATTTGGCGACCATTAATCAGCCATTCTTCTGCCAATATTCTGTCATTTACTCGGCCGTTCTTTAGCCATTATTTGGTCATTCTTCGGCCAATATTCAGCTATTTACTCGACCATTTTTCTGCCGTAATTCAGAAATTTTTTTGACATTATTGGGCCATTCTTTAGCCAATATTCAGCCATTATTTGGCTTTTCTCAGTCCAATATTCAGGCATTACTTGGTCATTAATCGGAAAATTTTCGGCCATTACTTACCCATTATTTGGCCATTCTTCGGCTATTTGTCGGCCATTAATCAGCCATTCTTCTACCAATATCTAGCCATTTACTCGTAATTTTTCGGCCAGTATTCAGACATTTTTTTACCTTTCTTCGGTCAATATTCTGTCATTTACTCGGCCGTTCTTAGGCCATTATTTGGCCATTCTTCGGCCTTTATTTAGCCATTTCTCAACCTTTTTTCGCCCGTTACTCAGCCATTCTTCGGCCAATATTCAGTCATTTACTCGGCCATTTTTCTGCCGTAATTCAGACATTATTTAGCCATTCTTCGGCCAATATTATGTCATTTACTCGGCCGTTCTTTAACCATTATTTGGCGATTCTTCGGCCATTATTCAGTCATTTCTCGGGCATTTTTTGGCCATTTCTTGGCCATTCTTTGGCCGTTATTTGACCACTTTTCAGCAAATTATTGGTTATTATTCAACAACTCTTCGGTCATTTCATAGCCATTTACTGGGCCATATTTTGGCCATTATTTGGCCATTCTTCGGCCTTTATTTAGCCATTTCTCAACCTTTTTTTGCCCGTTACTATGCCATTCTTTGGCCAATATTCAGCCATTTACTCGGCCATTCTTCGGCCGTTATTTGGTCATTATTTGGCCATTCTTCGGCCATTATTCAGCCATTTCTCGGTCATTTTTTTGCCATAACTTGGCCATTCTTTGGCCGTTATTTGACTATTTCTCATCCAATTATTGGTTATTATTCGGCGACTCTTCGGTCATTACAAAGCCATTTACTGGGCCATATTTTGGCAATTATTTAGTCATTCTTCGTCCTTTATTAAGCCTTTTCTCGGCCATTTTTCGCCCGTTACTCAGCCATTCTTCGGCCAATATTCAGTCATTTACTCGGCCATTTTTCTGCCGTAATTCAGACATTATTTAGCCATTCTTCGGCCAATATTATGTCATTTACTCGGCCGTTCTTTAGCCATTATTTGGCCATTCTTCGGCCATTATTCAGCTATTTCTCCGCCATTTTTTTGGCCATTTCTTGGCCATTCTTTGGCCGTTATTTGACCACTTCTCAGCAAATTATTGGTTATTATTCAACAACTCTTCGGTCATTTCATAGCCATTTACTGGGCCATTATTTGGCCATTCTTCGGCCTTTATTTAGCCATTTCTAAACCTTTTTTTGCCAGTTACTATGCCATTCTTTGGCCAATATTCAGCCATTTACTCGGCCATTCTTCGGCCGTTATTTGGTCATTATTTGGCCATTCTTCGGCCATTATTCAGCCATTTCTCGGTCATTTTTTTGCCATAACTTCTTATTATATTTCATTCTTTCCCTTTTAACAAATGAAAAGTTGAAAACATTCTTCATTAATTAATATAATACATTTTTAATTATAGTTCGTGCAATTGCCATTTTTAATACATACGACATATTTCATTACATGCATTTACAACAATAAGTACTTAGATGAAAAAATTAAACACAATTAATAGACAAAGTATGAGATATCTTAACAGAGAGTTGATAGTTGTAGCAATGTTTCTGACCACCCCGGAAGGGATTACGGTCGTGAGTTTATGTATGTATGCATGTGTATGTGTATTGTATGTGTGTATAAATGTATGTATGTATGTATGTATGTATGTATGAGGTAAGTATCTGGTATTTACATATTCATTTTACAAATTATTTTAAATTACATTTTAGATTTTGTTTAATAACATTCAGAAATAAATTTAATTACTACATAACATGATTTTCATTTTCAAATATTATTGATTTTAAACATGTTACAGCCATGTTGTGCTATTTGGAATCAAATTAAAGATTGAAAAATTTGTCTCGGGCGGGACTTGAACCCGCACTCTTCCAAACCGGGGAACTGCGTTATCCAATTTCGCCACCGAGCCCACTACCCAGAGAACGAAATTTTCAATCTGTATCGTCTTAAGGGGACGTGAGCGCCATCTACTGGAAGTTATTACAAACTAACCAACCCGCAAGTCCAGCATTACAACTGGAATTCATACGATATAGATGACACACCCTGTTCCAATTTCAAATATTATTGATTTTAAACATGTTACAGCCACGTTGTGCTATTTCGAATCAAATTAAAGATTAAAAATTTTGTCTCGGGCGGGACTTGAACCCGCACTCTTCCAAACCGGGGAACTGCGTTAGCCAATTTCGCCACCGAGCCCACTACCCAGAGAACGAAATTTTCAATCTGTATCTGAAGAGTTGCCGAATAATAACCAATAATTGGCTGAGAAATGGTCAAATAACGGCCAAAGAATGACCAAGTAATGGCCAAAAAAATGGCTGAGTAACGGGCGAAAAATGGCCGAGAAATGGCTTAATAAAGGACGAAGAATGGCTAAATAATTGCCAAAATATGGCCCAGTAAATGGCTTTGTAATGACCGAAGAGTCACCGAATAAAAACGGCCGAGAAATAGCTGAATAATGGCCGAAGAATGGCCAAATAATGGCTAAAGAACGGCCGAGTAAATGGCTGAATATTGGCCGAAGAATGGCTAAATAATGGTTAAAAAATGTCTGAATTACGGCAGAAAAATGGCCGAGTAAATGACTGAATATTGGCCGAAGAATGGCTGAGTAACGGGCGAAAAATGGCCGAGAAATGGCTTAATAAAGGACGAAGAATGACTAAATAATTGCCAAAATATGGCCCAGTAAATGGCTTTGTAATGACCGAAGAGTCGCCGAATAATAACCAATAATTGGCTGAGAAATAGTCAAATAACGGCCAAAGAATGGCCAAGTTATGGCAAAAAAATGACCGAGAAATGGCTGAATAATGGCCGAAGAATGGCCAAATAATGACCATATAACGGCCGAAGAATGGCCGAGTAAATTTCTGGGTAGTGGGCTCGGTGGCGAAATTGGCTAACGCAGTTCCCCGGTTTGGAAGAGTGCGGGTTCAAGTCCCGCCCGAGACAAAATTTTTAATCTTTAATTTGATTCGAAATAGCACAACGTGGCTGTAACATGTTTAAAATCAATAATATTTGAAATTGGAACAGGGTGTGTCATCTATATCGTATGAATTCCAGTTGTAATGCTGGACTTGCGGGTTGGTTAGTTTGTAATAACTTCCAGTAGATGGCGCTCACGCCCCTTAAGACGATACAGATTGAAAATTTCGTTCTCTGGGTAGTGGGCTCGGTGGCGAAATTGGATAACGCAGTTCCCCGGTTTGGAAGAGTGCGGGTTCAAGTCCCGCCCGAGACAAATTTTTCAATCTTTAATTTGATTCCAAATAGCACAACATGGCTGTAACATGTTTAAAATCAATAATATTTGAAAATGAAAATCATGTTATGTAGTAATTAAATTTCTGAATGTTATTAAACAAAATCTAAAATGTAATTTAAAATAATTTGTAAAATGAATATGTAAATACCAGATACTTACCTCATACATACATACATACATACATACATACATTTATACACACATACAATACACATACACATGCATACATACATAAACTCACGACCGTAATCTCTTCCGGGGTGGTCAGAAACATTGCTACAACTATCAACTCTCTGTTAAGATATCTCATACTTTGTCTATTAATTGTGTTAAATTTTTTCACCTAAGTACTTATTGTTGTAAATGCATGTAATGAAATATGTCGTATGTATTAAAAATGGCAATTGCACGAACTATAATTAAAAATGTATTATATTAATTAATGAAGAATGTTTTCAACTTTTCATTTGTTAAAAGGGAAAGAATGAAATATAATAAGAAATTGTTAATTTGATTAAATGAACTTACTATTACTTTGAAATGTAGATTATTTAATAATTCATTATACTCAGCATGTTGGTGTGATATAGATGTACTGATAATGTTTTCTAATAAGAATTAAGGAAGGAAGATGTCAGTGTAGGTAAACCAATAATAAATCAGTCTAAACCGAACCGTGGTTTGAATTACACGTCACCTGCACCTTGACAATAGGTATATTCAATGTACAGACACACTTCTATTACAGTTTTATAATAGTTTAGTTTAGATTAGACAATGCATACAATTCTGTATACAATAAATAAATAAAAAAACAACCGCAGACATGAGCTAGTCAAAAAGTGTTGAATAACGACGAATGAACTAAAACATCATATTTTCCGCCAGGTATTAACGTCCATCTAGTTCCTGCAACAGTCGGCCATGCAATTCCGTTTATTGCAGCCTTTCATCCCACATTACAATCCCCCTGATAGAACTCATATCCCAACACAATAAAGGTAAAAATGACATGGGTTTCGGGACTTCGTTCGAACGAACAATATGCATTCAAGTGCAAGTTTCCATCGGAGAGCCATTCTAGGCGCACTCATTACGCGAAATGGTCAGTCTGATCGTCTACGTAAGAGTAGCTAGCTACATAATTTCAGGGTGGTCAGAAACATTGCTACAACTTGTCTTGCAGGCTGTTGTGGCAAGGCTGACTTTTAGCATATTGAAAGTTTCAAGATGGAATTACGCGTAAATTGGTGATAGGTGAGGCGGCTAGCCTTTCGCCCACAGATACACTGCATTTGAAACCCGTTTCCCTTAGTCGTCTCGTACGACACCCACGGGAAGAAATGGGGAGGTCAATTCTAAGCCGGATCATCCTATCATACAGGAACGGCTGGTTATAATCGAAAAATAACATAATTATTTAATAGATTGTCTGAAAAGAAAAATAATTCCGTGCTTCGGATGGCCGTTTGTCCCGGCTACTCTGGTGGTAGTAGATTACATAAAAACCACGTAAGAGCCCGTAAGGCGGTCTGAAAAAACTCTGACACCAGGGCAGTGCCCACACGATAAAATAAAGAATAGATATAGTTTGACCAAAATACCCATTAAATACTTAATCGAAAATCTGAAACATACTCTTCATAATAATGAGTAAAGTATAGCCGGAAAAAGTTGCGGTATATTCTTTTTGTCAACTGGTTGCAAAACTCAGTTGCGATGGCGGCCGCCGGAGTGAAAAATTCACTTTACTTGAATAGAGTTTCATGCTTCGCTAGCGGCAAGCAGGACTAGCTATGCTCGGAGTTTCCAAGCGAGATTGAATCAGAAATTAAGAGATTCGCAGAAGAACCGGAGTAGCCGACATAGCCGAAATAATTGCTAAACTAAACTGGCAATGGGCGGGGCACATTGCTCGCAGAACCGATGGCCGATGGGGATCCCACTAGGTGGACTGACAACTTGGTGATGGCGGTGGAAACCTGTTGGGTGAGGGCAGCGCAGGACCGGTCATTGTGGCGATCCTTAAGGAAACTCTATGTCCAGTTTGACCTAGGTGACTGCGTATAGATGCTATGGGTAAGCTGAACTTACTCTTCTTGTGCATCGACACACATTGATCCAGTATGTTCAATAAAGAAATTGAAAATTCTCAGTAGCCCAGTCATTTTACGGTTTAAACCGGGACTAATTAATAATTTATATTTTCTTTCAGTATAGTATTTAAGAGTCAATTTGAGCTTAGAAATGTACAAAAATTAAAAAACTATCACATCAGCAACAACCCCAAAATTTAAATTTAACATTTATCTCCTTCTAAAAAAACGAATGGAAATTTTTTTTTTTGCAAGCTTTTAAGGTAAAGCCTTGTACATACTTCAAACATAGTGTTAATGTTTTTGTCTACTTACAAGACTTTGAAAAATACATTAGTATTTTCTATTAAATATCTCATTTTTTAAATATCAATGCCTATTTTATTGCTCGAAAATAAATTATATTGTTAAATCTAATTAAATAAGTGCATTGGTATTAATATTATTGATTTAAAAGCCTTCTAAGAGATGCAATTTTGATTTCTGTGTTACGTAGCGAATTTTTTTTATATATATTTTCAGATAGTCTTTTTGTCACTAAATGTTTAAAAGTCAAATTCATAATTACTCACTACCCTTCCTAACAAAACTCCGTAAAATGACTGGGCTACATCTCAAGTTGGATGTGCTAATCTAACTATAATCACGTTTAGCTCGACATCGCTGCGTTGTCATGAGAGCCTGCCTCTAAGTTATCGGGAAATATCGACGTAAATGCTAGATGACCAACCCTCGAACCTTAGGTAATAGCGGTTTGCCGATCGGCACGTTCCAAATATCGGCAGTAAATAGTTCACTCGGTTCGTTTTACTCATAGATGTGATATATAAGCTGTTTGAAACGTTCCGGTCAAGTGTGAGTCGGGCTAGCGCTTAGGATCCCGAACATAACGGGATTCCCATCCCTTTGCCTATGATTTGCAATGGGATGGGAAAATATTGTGTGGTGTTCCGGAACCCTCGGTGCGCGAGTCTAACGGTTTTTTTAATAAGGGCTTTTTATAAACCGACAAACCTACAAAAGTAAGCACAAAGTATGTAAGTAGGTACCTAACACAATAAAAACTCAAGGCTTTTTTTCCTGCTTTAAATTTAATTATAGTTCATTCTTGTTCTCGCATACTTGAGATAATTTCATTGTGTTTCTTTAATATTTCTTTGGATGGTTTGGAGAAGCTTAGTGACTTTTTGAAAAATCTATCTAGACGATCTAAACTAATTATAATAAATTAATATAAGTAGGTACTACCACAGACTACTATAACTGTACTAAATCAGGTTTTCACGAAATGATGTTGGATATTTTATGTCTCTACAGGGTATGAGTGACAGCCTAGCAAATACTAAAACGGTGAACTCAGACCATCAAACTGAACAACTTTCACTATGAAGCATACCTCAGGAGTGCGATTTTTGAAACTCATTCGTTGAACTCAGCAGTTGAAAATGTATGAAGATACGCATCTTTCTACTGCTGATTTTACTCTCAAAAATCGCACTCCTGGAGTATGATTTTTGAATGTCAAATCAGCAGTAGAAAGATGCATATCTCCATAGTAATATTGACATTTTCAACTGCTGAGTTCAAAGAATGAGTTTCAAAAATCGCACTCCAGGAAACGCGAAAATAAATCAGCTGTCGGTATGTACCTACCGTACATCAGTTTTGTATGGGACAACTTTCACTATAGAGCCTATAGTGAAAGTTGTTCAGTTTGATGGTCTGAGTTCACCGTTTCAGCATTTGCTAGGCTGTCACTTACATCCTGTGTAGTATAGAGAGATAAAATTATTTTGAGTTATTCAATCTTTTTATTAGGGTTCCGTAGTCAAACAAAAATGTCTGTCTGTCTGTATGCCTCAATTACTCGCTCATTATACCCTATTACCTATTGAATCGGACATATTCCTAAATAGTGGATGCATAAACTATCTCTACTATCATTTTTCTGCGTGAGTAGGTAAGTAAATAAATAAACTAAGTACGTAGGTATGCGCAAGCGACGGAAATTGTCGCAAAACCATTAGAAAAGCGAATGCTTATTACAAATTTACTTTTAGAAAAAAATACAGTAGAGTATGTATACGATAAGGACATTCAATTTCAATTTCTATTTCATGTGAATTTATAAAATAAAACAACAGTATTGCACATTCCATATTCGCAATTTACCTCTTTGCCTTCTACAGTTAGAGAGACCGAAACCGGTATCGATAATACCGGTACTTTTTGGTTACAACCTTTATTTTTTACAGGTATTTTTAGAGGTAACCTTAATATTATTCTACAAATGGTCCGCGTACACAGAGATATGTTTAAATCAAAAATTGTTGATTCATAAATATAGTAGTATTCAATTTTTAAGTGCGTACCTCTTTAGTCGTTACTAAATACAAATTAAATCAATTATAATAACAAACTTAAACTCAATCGTGAACATAAACTGAAACCATTCTATGCTTTTGGGTTCAATAAAATGTAAATAATCATCTCCTTTATTATCTCGACCTGACCAATGCCGTAGCAACACTGAAAATAATTCGCGCGTCGCTCGTTGGGTGCTCCAAAATTTGCGTCATCCGCTACAACAACGACGTTGTTCAATCAATGTTGTACTTTTGATTCATAGAAATAAATAGTTTATTTTTCATTGTTATTAAAAAGCACGCGCGCTTTTTGCCGCTCCATCTATACTGACCCTTACCCGCACTCACTCGCTTTATATTGAAGGTCATATTTAGGTTACCTCAGATCAGCATTGCACCCGTGCGAAGCCGGGGCGGGTTGCTAGTATTTTATACAACATTTTTACTTATAACTAAGCCTTATAACCAAAAAAGACGAGAAGATGGCGCGACGACCTGGATGACCAACGAAGCAGAACGGCCAATGATGGAATGAGATAGAGACGTCTGAAAAGCTTTGCCCAATAATGGGAGGAAATAGGTAAATACGTGAGCAGTTTAAATATATATTGTACCTTTATTATTTATTTATTATAATTTGAGCTACCGCCTATTTAATCTTTTTTTACCAATTCCTATAACCTAAGGTTGTCAGGAAGAAATCGCTTAGGTATAAAAGAAGGAAAAAACAAAGGCAGTCTTGCCTTGTTTCTTTCCATTAGTATTTGGTACTTGCTAATAATGTTATAAATAAAAGTCATCACTACTTTTGGGTGTGGTTGGTAGGAATGGAATAGGTAAGCTCTTATTCAGTAATTTAACAAAATTAGTAATAGCTAATATTTGTCACGTAGTTATCGATAAGTTATCGTTTATTTATTATTAGAACTGTTTTTTTTTTTATCAGTACTGCACTGGTTCGCATTAATCGGTGAAAGGATAACATCGTGAGGAAACCTGCATGCTTCTACTTCGATGCGTGTATTTTCACTTATTTATTAAAAGTGAGGAAATAGGACAGGTTATTAGGAGATACCTGTCCCAAAAGGTTGCACTTGTAGTGAAACGTGGATATAATATGCTCTACTAGCGGCGCCCGTAACTTCATACGCGAAGACCACTGACTTAAAATTTAATTTTGCTTGATTTCACCGAATGCGATGAAAAATAAAGCCTAAATATTAATCCAAAACACTTTCGCTGCTGACGACCTACGTTGTAGATCGGCGACAAATGGGCCGCAGTGCTGAAGAACCCACGTAACGAGCCGGTTCAATTGCATTATCTCATGATCTACCGCGCGAGTCGCCGAAAACCTTACGCCTGTGCGGGTGACCCACGACGCGAGCCACATTTATCGTTTCAACGTTACGACTGTGCGCACGACCTACGAAGGGGGTCAAGTTCTATTGCATTTCGCCTCTGCTCATGAACTAACAGCGTGAGTCACCCAAACCTTACGCCTGTGTGGGTGACCCACGAGGTGAGTCGCATTGGTCTTTTTACGTTATATCTGTGCGCACGACACACGACTGGCGTCAGTTTTAGCACTGCGCGGGGGTCATGATTTTGAGCTTAACAGCAAAAGTGTTAAGATCAAGCAAGCAAGCCCATCCGAATCGTTTTATGTGATGCGTGCTTAAACAAACAGACAAAAAGTTAAAAGATGGCCTCATTGATTTTTTAACGACGCCCCCAATCAATATTTTTGCAAAAATAGGTATTTAATGTACATCCTCTCGCCAAGTTTACAATTTCATTATAATTGTATAGATTTAAAATATCTCTGAATGCCCCTCGAGAAATATAGTCGTGATCATCATACTTGCTTATAATATGCAAATAATATGAATTATATCGGAATAACGCTCATAAATAAAATACGCTACGCCGTAGCAATTTACTACGAAAACTATATTCGTAGCACCCAAAACCATTGCTATGAAAACTGAACTCATACTAAATAAAAACACCTACTGGACCGGACCATTAAAACTCAAGATAGTAAAGTACTGATAAACCCTAAAATCAACCCTTACCCTCAGTAAATGCGGTCGTAATACACAAATAATTTAATGAATGCTCCCAAAATTTGGGTCTGACCTTGAAACGTGTTGGAAATAAACTTTAGTGTAAAAACTAATGCTATGCATATACAGGGTGTAAAATAAAATGGGACACTTACTTAAAGGGGTGTTTCATACCATCAAACTGAACAACTTTCTCTATTGGACCAATATCGAAATCACGAAAAAAAAATGCCGCTGTCCCATTATTGTTTATTATTTAGTTTAGGGGGGTTTTGGGCCTTGACAGGCTTGTTGAGCCTGTGCCACGTAGACCATCGCTGGTCCTTTGTGAACGCCCTTTTTAAAGTTCCTTACCAATCCCCACTGCGGCCAGAAAACGCAGTAGATTCTTGATAGAGATAGTTTGTATCTCATCTGGTGTCAGTACCTGCCTACCTAGATGAGTACTACGTTTGTACATCAGGGGGCCACAGTCACATAGGAGGTGCAGAGGAGTTTCCATCTCCTCCTTGCAGAATCTGCAGCCGGTGGTGTCACTTAAATTCAGTGTGTGCATGTGCTTATTTAATTTGCTGTGGCCTGTGAGTGACCTTGCTATTGTACATATTTGATCCTTGCTGAGGGCAAGGAGACCGCTCGCAAGTTTGCGATTGTAGCTGTCCCATACAAAACTGAACACATAACTCAACTGAAATGTATGAGACAGCAGATTTTTTTTCGTTTATTCGATATTGGTCCCATAGAGAAAATTTTTCAGTTTGATTGTCTGAAGCACCCTTTTAAGTAAATGTCCCATTTAATTTTACACCCTGTAGGATCAGATGTAATAGCTGTAGGCTGACCTAATAAATAAATAAATAAATAAGTTGCTATTGCTTCTTTCACATGGTGAACTTGATAATAATTTTTTATTGTTAGGTAGCTATACTGTGTTGGTACCTATATTTTATTTAAAAAATTGTAGTCCAATCTGTTGAAATATATTGATTTGTGTGATTCTCATAACCCATTTTGTGACAACAGCGAGAGACATGTTATTTAGAAACGGAGTCAATAATGTAGGATAATATATAGTGGATAACGCAGGATATTTTTAAGTGTGTCAGTGTTTGCTCCAAACACAGATGCACTCTTTCATCCTTGCCATCCTAGCATGCCACCCCCGATAAATCGATAAAAATCGAGATGTGCCTCCATCCTTGTTTCTTTACGTATGCCAAAAAGCGCGAATGAAATTTTTCTCGTTTTGTCGCTTAGTCGTAGGTAGCATGTTAGCCGTGATAACAGTCTTATCGCGCCTTTATCGTATATTTTCCGCGGTACCGCCGGACCGCCCTTTTACGATAAGGCGGTAGGTATTGTACGGAAAGTAAGATAAAAGGCGCGATAAAACACTTATCGCGCCGTCATGCCGCCACCGGTGAATCTAAATGATGGAAAATAATACCATGATAGAAAGGCAGGATGTGAATTGGATTAAAGAAACGAATCGTTAAATCACCGACACCAAGCAACAGACGAAATTGGCCAACCCTACTAAGATCTCACTTAACATAACTCATCCTAATTGGTTCTTTACTTCGTTTGATTAAACATTAAACAAATTATAACTATTTACTTTCTATAACTGAACCAAGCCAAAATATCACTGACATTATTTGCCTCTGTTATTCTGAATCGCACTTAGGTTAATTGCTCGCTGTTATTAATTAAGATTTAGAAAACATTCAAAACAGTCTTAACATATTTCTTTATCAATATTAATTCAAGAACTTACACAATTAACCTTGGAATTATACTTAAACAAACAACAACATCAAAACTTCTAAGTTTTTTAAGTAGTTTCATCAAGTTTTACTATGGGACCAACTATAAGAACTCAAAAAAAAGCTGCCGTTCCATACATTTTGCGCGGTAGGTAATTTTATTTTAGTATAAAATACAAACATTCGTACATAAACTCACGCTACTATCCCACAGGGGTAGGCAGAGACTACAGCTCGCCACACACTACGATTCTGACACTCTCGCCTCATCCACTTTCATACAACTCTTCAAACGCACTTGTCTTTTTCTGAGAAGATTATTTCGTTTCACTCACATTGGATCGATAAATCTCCCTAGTGAGTCTACTCTCATGTACGTGACCGAACCACCTAAGCATGAAACAACAGATTTTTTTAGAGTTCATAGTTCCATAGTCCTGTACTCCATCTACAAAAAAACCTTATATTTGTAGTTATTTATTTTTCTATTTGATCACTGTGTAGTTACTAGTTTTTTCTTATTGTTATTATAATGTCTGTGAACTTACCCGATAGAAAATCCCACAGAGCGACATGGCCTCAGGCCAAGCTCTACAATAAAGATTTTAAAAAAAATAGCTCCATAGTAAAAGTTGCTCATATTTACGGGTAGGTACTTCCAGTTTTTGGGAGCGGTTTTGTTACACCCTGTTTAGAATCCTATAATTGTTGTGTTTGATGACATGAGTTAGATAATTTGTATTAGCGTTGTAGTAGTTAGGTAAGTATAATATTTTCAATTATTTCGAAAATTCTCTGAATTATCTTTCTAATCTTTTTAATTCTTCAGTGAATAGATTACCACTCCAAAGAACCATACTACTATAAATTTTTTTATAATTTTATTAATGGACTCTTGGTTGTGCGTTAGCACTGCATTTCCACCAGTGTCAAGTAGTTTGTGGGAGTATCTATCCCAATCTCAGAGATTGTTTTTAATCAAGAGATTAAGGGTTGCGGAGCCTCGTGCTAGGCAAAACGAGACGCATGAACACCACGCGAGACAAGTGCTCTAGTCAGAACCTGCTACATGAGTCCTCCAAAAATAGAATAGTTTCCAATCAATTCCCAGCTCATAGTAAAGTGAAGGCACGTTAAACAGAATTACGTTTAAGCGTGTTATCGAGCATGAAACAGGTAAAGGCAAATCAGTCAAGCTCGGCTGGGCTGCGCATTAACATAATCCACACGTCTATCGATTCTTTTCCCCGAGCCTTTGATAGGATTTCAGAGTGGAAATTAATACATCCCATACAGTATTCAGTCTACCAAAGTAGATTTGGTTATTGCAGATTTGCTTTTACAGGGTGTAAGCTTAAATGCGTTACAATATACAGGGTGAAATTGATAGCATTAGCATCCTTTTAAATTAAGAGTCTACCCATCAAACTGAACAACTTTTACTATGGGAGCAAACCAATCGGAGCAAATAAAAAATCTGCTGTTCGATACTAAACTGCAATGTCGACGCGCGAGTTCGCGACTCAAATGTATCCAACAGCAGAATTTTTTTTTTGCTCCGATCGGTTCGCCATAGTAAAAGTTATTCAGTTCGATGGGTAGACTCTTAGTTTAAAATGATGCTAATGATATCAATTTCACCCTGTATAGGTATAGAGGACGGCGGCGCTGGCGTAACTCGTTTTGACAGGAGTTACGTGACGCTCTACGATATATAGACACTTTATTAGCACCTTCTAGACTAGAGTATCGAACGCAGAAAAATTAATAAACCTATATCAGGGTTTCTTAACCTTTTTCTAGTCATGGTCCCCTCTCAAAATTTCAAAGAGCCCACGGACCCTTTCCAAAAAACAAAAACGATGTTTAACTTCAATCAGCTTTTATTGTTTGCAATTAAACTTTACATGTAAATAATTAGTGTGATGGTTGTTGCTGCTTATGCTGGATTCGAACGTCAAATTGAGGAGCCTTTTGATAACGCAAGGCGCATGTCATGTTTCACTTCTAATTCTAACCGATTCCAATTCTTAGTTTTTAAGGACACTAAAGTTGAAAACCCTGCTTCACAGAGATAAATAGTTGCAAACGGAATCAGAACTATACGCGAACTATAATATAATGATAGATCGCCGGCAAAGGGCGCAAAGCGAAAATATTTACAATATTTACTCACCATGTAAGTAGGCTTGCCATGGACCCAAAGCTCCATGGACCACAGCTTAAGAACCCCTGACCTATTTGAATAATTAATCTGTAAATGAATCAGTATATCATAGCATACTAAGCATATGCTCACGACTATTTTCCCCGAGGTGGTAGAGACAGAAATTCTGAAACCCCAGAACATCCACGTTTCACTAGTACCGAGTCAAATGAATCAAATAACGAATAAACCATAAATTTCGGTCCGTGTCCGTGTTCCACCTAGGTTCTCCACCTGGGTGAAGCATGGGATACTTATAGGCCCACATGCTCCAACTGATAATATTATTGTAAAGTTTTAAAAATTGCCTCTTGAAACGATTCTGAAAGTGAAAGGAGTACTTTCTTTATGGGATCTAAGTAGGTTATTTCATCATTTTTTTATTCTTTTGTTTTAGGAGCTTTTAACTGTGGAGTTGTCTAGTATAAGTATGAATGAGCATAAAAATCGAAATACCTATAGTCCACTCAATGAAGGGCTCATAAGGGGGTGTAGAGAGAGTGCATGAGCTGGGACCTAAGCGATTTCTTCTCAAATTTGTTCAGGGTTCTTAGGGGGTGAACATACTAAAAGTCCCCTCCTCTAGGAGTCGCGCCGGAGGGGGGGAGGTAAAGATCCCACTTTTGGGTTTTTCGCGAATATATCCAAAACGGTGCGTCGTAGAGAAAAGTGGTCTACAAATAAATAATACTTTATAAAATTCTCTACACTTTTTATTTTATATACTTTTTCCTATTTTCCAATAGTTTTCGAGCAACACGCTCTGAAAAAGTAAAAATTTTAGTTATTCAGCGCGATGAGCATTACCTGAACTACTTTTGAACCGCAATAGCTAGGTATATGGTTGAAATTTTCACAAAACCAGCGTTACTATGGCGGGTTTGCTAACAAGTACAAAAAATTTTAAACATTTAAAAAATACTTAGCAAAAGTGACAACAAAACGTTCCAAGAATTTTTGCTTACGCTAGGTACTTTACTATTTCAATCATAAACGGAAATATAGGTAGAGGCATACGAAAGCGGCTGCTCCGCCGAGCCTGCCAATCGATTGAGCAACAGGTTCCGTACACGCCGGGTTTTCAAGCGGTTGCCTAAAGTGCCAGCAAAGTAAGGTCCCTCAAATCAAATCACTGTTATCTTTATAGCAATGCAATAAGAGTTATTTAGTGAGCCATATTCCGTCGTGTGGACTTCACATGGACATGGTGAAAATAAAAATCATTTCGGAAGTTTTTTCTCTTTTTAGGAATTGGCTGATCAACTAGGGGCAAGGTAAAGGCAAGGGACACATACCTCCGATCTTACTCCTAAAGTAAAGATATATCAGGCCAGGATTTGAGACCTGGAGATCGCCCTTGGTCGGTCAATGGGTACCTATGTGTTCTTTTGTTGGTACACTACCTACAAAATCAGTGGTCATGAACGTAACGATAATCTATGATGAAAACATCAGAAGCGCGATGCAGACTTTATATAGGGTCTAACTAAATTAGCTGAAACTATTTCAAAGGGATGATCAGACCATCAAACTGAACAACTTTCTCTAAGGGACCAATATTGAAATCGCGAAAGAAAAATCAACTGTCTCATACATTTGAGTCGAGTTATACTTGCAGTTTTGTATGGGACAGCTGATTTTTCTTTCGCGATTTCAATATTGGTCCCATAGAGAATGTTGTTTAGTTTGATGGTCTGATGATCCCCTTAAAATGGTTTCACCTAATAAACTAAGAGATAAGTGTACTTTTTGCAACCATCACCTGCAAGGCTGATTCAGTGTTTATGAGGTGTATAGCATCTCTGTGATGGGGATGGACCAGGTCTGCCTGCATAACTCCAGTCGGTTTAGAAGTTACTGATGTTTAAAGGTCAGTAAAAAATCTTATTAGACAAGCCAAGCCAGCCTTGCTAGCATGTTGCGCGTGATACGGCTATATCACGTCTTGTATCTCGTTCGTTCGCGCGCAAATAGAAAGAGAGCTATGTTGCGATAGCGCTATATCACGTACTGCCACCGCAGTATGGCAGCGTGATATAATATCACGTCTAATAGGTAGGTATAGCCGTTTAGTATATTAAGAGGCTATGTGAAAAAAATAGTTTTCTTCAAAGCGTCATATATCATGAAGTACTAACAGTAGGAGTATGATTAGCGGAAATGTGTAAATTGAACATATAATTGAAGTTTTGACAAGAGTCAAAACACGATTAAGACACATTTTCTTGATAGAAAAACAAGTCAATGTAGCCTCCGTTTTTATTTATAAACGCTTGGAACTGCTAAACGGTGAATAATAGAAACACGAGACTTGATTTTAAAAAAAAGAGATTGATATTTTAAAAATTTTGATTAGAGCAGAATTGAACTTGCATAAATAGTACAATCACAATTAAATAAAGTTTGTTTTACGCTAGCGTCGTTTCAGGCGCGCGCGCCGACCTATCTCTTTCTCTCGCATCAAGCAGTAATATAAGCTATCACACGTCCATTTCGCTTCAATTATTTTTCGACATAGGCCCTTAAGTTTATGGTATAGCCCTTTCCTGAGTTTTGCTAACAAGCAGTGGTATAGACTATAGATAATCTGAGAGTCGGAGTCTTTTTCTTGATTGAGAAATTTTTTATATTGTGATGAGGGCGCCACTGAACGGTATATTGACTCCAAAGTTACCTATGACATCATCCAGCGTATATAAACTGCGACGTTATTATTCCTGGCCCAGTCCGAACCAGATTGATTAGATGAAAAAGTAAGGAGGGGGAACTAATGAATTGGAGGTGTACCTACTTCATTAAATCACACCTCCTCCTGATTTGTCGAAAAAAGGTTTATATGCTCGGGCAGTTTTTGTCAATTAGCTACATAATTTGCTCAGACACTTGTCAAGAATTAGTATTTCACTGATAGGAGTGATAGAATTATACCTGAATACCCACAGAGAATGTATACTCACTACGTTATAAGAGTCGGGACTTCCATACTAAAAATTGGTCGTGAAAGATATCCAGCGCGATCCTTTCAATACCGATTTGACCCGTGTCTTTTCTCGAGTGGACTTTAAAAATAACAACAAATATTCAAAATACATTGTTTATGTATATTTATAAAGTCTGTACCTATACCTAAACACAAAAGAAGTTAATTATTTATAAATAAATAAAGAACACACAGAAACACACATTGTTACAACCCCAAACATAAACTGCAAGGTTTTTTTTTATGGAAACAATTCAACAATGAGCCAAACATACAACATACATGACCGAACCGGGATTGAATCCAGGACCTCTGGTTTGGTAGTCCGCCATGGTAACCATCACACCTACCAGATATTAGTCAAATTGTTAATTCACCAAATCAATATAAAATTATCATCATCAGCCTATGAACGTACCACAGATTATTAAATCCACTGCGTGACACAGGCCTGCCCACCCTCAGGGAGGCTGAAAGGGCTTCAGTCCACCACGCGTGCGTAAAAATAATTAATACTCTATTACTTCGGGAGCAGCTACTGCTTATTACTGCGGACTATGGGGTGACCAAACCCAGTGACGGCAAAGCGCCCTTGTAGGTCTACCGAACCAGTTAATGAACTTAAGCAACCTGTCCAAGGGGCACCCCTAAGAGGTACGGACCTCGGCAATGGGCGTTGCTGGCACTACGCGGACTATGATTGGGTAGTGGGGATCGGTGAATACCGGCCAGCTATGTACCGGTGGCATCTGTAGGCGCCAGAAGGAAAAGGAGTGGGCAGAGATCGCGACTGACCCCCCGGGAACCCAAAGCGGATTGGTAGACTTCATATACGCATCGGAATTTCTTCTTCAGCTTTTGCAGGTTTCCTCACGATGGTATCCTTCAACGTTTGAGAGCAGTTGGTATTTCATACATAGGTTAGACAAACTCATTGGTACATAGCATGACATCCGTGCGGTTTCAAACCCCGACCTCAAGAAGTTTCCATACCTCTCTTTCTTCTTTTCATTCTCTAATAATATTATACTTTGTGATTATTAATTTGATTTATATCAGAAGTCAATTTATCAGATTTGATTTGACCAATTTAAATAATACATCTTGAGTCAAAGGCTGGTTTTTTGGCTTTTTTTCTTTTGGTAAAATTTATTCCTAAGTATAGTTCTCGAGTGGCGACCGCGTACCGGAAAGCGCAGTGTGGGTAGGCCCCCCACTCGGTGGACCGACGACCTGGTGAAGGCGGTGGGAACCCGTTGGATGAGGGCAGCATAGGACCGGTCGTTATGGCGATCCTTGGGGGAGGCCTATGTCCAGCAGTGGACGTCCATCAGCTGAGATGATGAAATGTATTCCACAAACATGTTTATGGTAAACAAAGTGGTCTATCGAACTGTATAGCCAGGATGTCAGGGGTTCTTAAGAATGCCGATGCCATTGTGACATTGGCCGGAGTCTCCAGATCTCGGACGAGAACTTCTGAGCCACTTGGATTCCAACCGGAGAATGTAGCTTGGAGCAGGGAGTGTTCATAAGTCAAAATTTTGCAGGGTTCTCCTGAAATAAATGTAAATATTGTGTTTTTTTTATTTTCTAACTTTCAACACATTTACTGCTAGTCTTAACTTTTATATGAGATTCTCATTTTCTCACATTGCATAATGAGATTCCCACTTTGCAGCGAGTTTTTTTTTATTTTCACACAAATTATCTATTCACATTTAAAGTACCCGAATTTTTTTTTTGGGTTAAATTCTAGGTAAAGGGTTTAATATCCCATACAACCAATGTCTGCAATAAAGTTATCTCATTTATAGCAATTAAAACGTAGGTATTCGACATTTTAACGCTTCTTTAGAGTTTTTGGAGACAATCGAAAGACGCAGGAAAGAGGTGAACCGACAGCTTTGCTGCGCTACAAATGATGGAAAACTTTTCCTGTTTCCGACCCATACACCATCATATTTCACTGAACTGTATATTGTTCACTAGCACGACACTTTGTTACACAGAATAACACCAATTTTACGAACCAAAACGCACTATAAACAATAAAAATTCGACAAAATATGTGGACTCCAAACGTAGCTAACGGATCCCCGCCAAAAACCCCATACCAGAATCTAGCCTGGACCTGTACTACGATGACAAGACAACGATAATACACTAATGCACCGCCGCCATTAAATTTCTTTGAACGGTTGCACATGTTTCATACATTCTGGATTCACTGTCACAACCAGATTTTTTTTTAATATCCCGACTCTTATAACATAGTGAGTTACATTCTCTTTGCTCAGCACAGCAGGCAGGTTCACCAACGACTGTGCTATTGAGCCATCAAGGCCGTCGGGAAGATTCTCACTTATATCAGATTATCCACTTTTATCACTTTGCATATTGAGAATACTTGTTTATGCACTCTTTCCTGGTCCTCCAAATTGCCATCCTCGTCCCTAACATGACACTAAAGTTTAACAGTAGGAATATACGACATAATATTTACCATATAACTCGGTTATTCCCCTAAGAAATCCCTCTCGAAGTTTAGCTCTCGCAATTTGCTGCGGTGTCGATTTTTCTTCCTCCGGAGATTCGTTCTCAGGTACCATCATAATACGAGATTACCTTAACTTAGACTTAACAAATTTTTATTTACGAGACCTTTTCTTTTTGAAAACAATTGTGTACTTTCTTTGAAAACAATAAACATCAACAAACCAAAGAAAATATAATCACTACGTGCAACAAACTCAATCCAAAATTCCAATCCAAACACATGATTTTGACATGACGATGATAGATGACAGATGAATTTAGTTTAGTGAGGTTATGTTATGTTTACGGAGACAGCCAAGTTGTATGTAAACGTGAAAATGGTAAACATTTTTGGTGTGTAAATTCGTTTAATAAAGAAAGAACACTTGCAAATTTTAAACCCAATGAATCAAAAAATGTTTAATTCAACTAACCCACAAATACTTTTTTAACTTTCTTCTTGGTAAACTCCATTATTTAAAGTGCCATCTCTTGTCAAGCAAGAGAAGTAAAATAAAATGAAGTCTGTTCTCGAACATTATTTGCACCAAAATTATCATCACTGAACCGATTTTAATGCAGTTTCTACTTAGAATGCCAATGGGCCATACGGCCCATGTAAAAACTACGATTTTATCCAGAACTTCCCCTAGGATTTGTCAGGACCGGTTCCATCGATTCCACACCATATAGACGAGGTAGAGGAAGAAAACCTACCTACTTAATTATTTTTATTCCAAAGATGTCACAGAGTTTCTAAAGTTGCTAATGGAATGCTTTTAAGTAAGCTCAGCGCAGCGTGAATAAGCCAACTTCTAGCAAACCGAAATGGCAGCTTAGTTTTCAAATCCATCTAACGGCTCGTAATATAGGTACAAAGTTCCTCACAGTTTCTTCACGCAAACTTTAAAGCGCTCTGGTTCAAAGAGCTGCATCTACATCTACAAAGTTGTGCCACAGGCGAAAGCGACGGACAGTAAGCGTTTGAGAGTTTATTTTGTTTCAATTTCATCTTAGCTTTTGACGACTCTTGAATAGAACTTTGCGAAACTTTTATCTCCCAGGCACCAGACATAGCCGCAAAGGTGTGTTCAAAGTTTAGCCGGCTCTTTCGTCCTCTATAAAGCGAATGGGATGAATCATATTTGAACACAACATTACCACTAAGTTTGATGGCGCCCGCGGCTAAGGCAGTAAAGTTAGGAAAGAGTATAGGTTTAAATGCTTTCAAATTATACGACGATGGCTATGCCCGATTCGAAGTAATTTGTTTACCAATTTTTACACAATTTTCCCACAAGCTAGTTTTGCTTACTTTATACCTAACGGTGCAACGAGAAGGTAACCAAAATCAGAAATTGTGTTTATGCGTTTGAATTAGAATGATTTCGGCAACTACTTGTCACACCATAAAAAATTTTTAACTGGTTACATACAATAGTACATTATGGTACAAGTGTGTAATGTTGGTGATTACCGCTGAGGCGCCATTAGGCGAGGGTCTTAAGAGAGCCGAGGACGGTAATCATCAATACACACGTGTATCATACGACGTTTATCAACACACTTGTGAAGAAAATAATAATAAAAAATCATTTTATTTAGTAAATAAAAAGTTTATTTAGAGAATTTATTTGTACTTTTAAGAACAAAGCAACTCAAGAACTCAACCAAGAAGTTTAGATACCTACTATCTAAACTTCTTGAACTCAACCAATAAGAAAAAAACCTATAACTCACTTGTGAATAATAGTAATGAAAAAGTCAGTTTGATTATAGGTGTCATTATGTGCCTAATTGCGGTGAAATAAGGGCCATTTTATGAGCAAGTGTGTTGAAAAATGCTTTATAATTTGTTTCAATTGGTCATATTTAATTCTTTTTCTATTAAGTCACTTCTTATAATGCCCGACCAGAAAAATAAAAAACCTCGCCACGTTGCGGAAAATCATTGTAACTAATTTTTGTACTTGGCACACTGACATTAAAGGTTATAGTCGATTGCAGCGCCCCATAGGCAGGTTTTTTTATATTTCTTGTCAGGCTTTACATACCTAATAGACTCACGACTGTCACGACCATAATCGGGGTGCTTGAACAGTACTGCGACAATAAAACACATTCATTACCCTTCCGTTTGCGTCGGCGCACGCACCGTCCCGCTCGCACGCAGTATGTTATGCTTCTTTCTCGGCTGCTTTGAATAAATCTCGGCTCCCCTAAATTCAGAGCGATTTCGCACTACGTCCGATGGTCCGATCCGAACCCGTGAAAATACGGTCCGGAGTAGTCGTAGAACTATTTCTATGGTAGTTTACGCACTAGATCCGGCTTCCGTCATCCGATTTTACATACAAAATTATTTTCACGGGTTTGGATCGGACGTAGTGCGAAACCGCTCTTACTCTCGAAGTGCGGTGTGAGGTGCGGTCTACAGGTGCGGTATACGAAGTTAGTAAGGGGCACAGAGTAGCCATTCTGTATGTAGTACCTACTACATTACATACTACCAAGTATCTATTATGTGGTAGTGGGAAGCGACTTGTTGAGAAAGGCCAAGGTTAGTTTTAAGGCGCGCCTTGGGAGACCTATGTTCAGCAGTGAATTGTGATGAAATTCAAAGCCGAACTCACACGGCTCATAGCCACACAATTAGAATCATCATCATCATCGTCAGCCTATAAACGTGCCACAGCAGGGCACAGCCTACCTACAATACATAAAAGGGTCTCCTGCTTGCGAGTTTTTTAACGTCAATGTACTGCGTACGTTAGTACGTTGCCGTTTTTTTTCTAAATAGGTTTATAGGCTAATAGCATTAAAATACATCGATTTACAGTGCCCTTTATACGAAAACTCACTCACAAAAGATACGGGATAAAATCATATTGCAAAGCGAACTCTAGATGGGGCAGTGCAATCAAATAAAACAATTGATTTCATATTCATAGTTTAATCCTTGTAAAATGTCCCCTATTAGTTCACACTTCCAAATCATACTCGACAAAAAACAACCACAATGACATCATTATGATGAAATAAAAAATAATGTGATAAATACCTGAAATCCTCCTCAGGGAGACTCGATTACAGAAAAAACAGTGACCTCCCTAGGGATCAAACATTGCAGAGGTAGCTACAAGTTACATTTTATATCTAAGCAGAAAGAAACATGTCCAATAATAATGTAGGACATTACTACATGCACATTAATTCAATTTGGAATAGCTAACATTGTTCTTATGAATACGCGCGACTATTCTATGTCACCTCGGAACCGTTGGCAGGAGAGTTCGATGTCTTGCAACGCCTCTTCAGTGGGTATTGGCTTTAAGTTCAAAAGTACCTCTTTGCAGAAGACGCCCCACGCCACCAGTCTTCGTCTATTTGCCAACTGAAAAGTCCATGGAGCAAGCTAGTAACGGGCACTTGAGATGGTTAATTTGGACGAGACTATCAGTGATCGAGCCAATGAATTTAGGTCGTCATCTATGTTTTTTGATGCTCAATCATTGAAGTTTCATTCCAAAAGGGATAGAGGATAACAGTTAATGTTATAACGTGGCATCAAGTGGTTTTCTTTTTCAAAATAATTACTTTATCAACTTGTTGTCACGTCGTATGTTTGGGTACCTGTAAGTACACAGTAGATGATGTGATAACAGCATCCTTTATGATACAGGGAGCATATGGATGTTCCCCGCACATCCTCGTAACATGGCATTCTAACATCTAATTCAAAACGTTAAGGCCTAATATCTCGTGATTTTACATAAATGAGGAAATTTTTTAAAAGCACGCGTCTATTTGATGACGACATTATAAATTGGACCTATTTTGGAACTTTTTTAGAGTTTCATATATTTGAAACAAGTTTCTTGATAGGTAAGATTATTGAGGGACAATAATAATTAGTGTTATTGAGAATTTATCTTCTGATCAAATTATCTTGATGATTAGATTTGCACGTAGACCCTAACGAAAGTCCTAACAAATACCTGTCATATGTTTTGGAATCAGCAACGGAAGGTAGACGGTCGGTTGACAATGCACGACGCCGAGACATAAATGTTGAAATACCTCAAAACGACGCAGATGCGACTTGCTCAGCGAAAAGACATTATTCCATTCTCAATTCACAATTGATAGATAACCTTTATTAATTTTAATTCTTCAGTATTGATCAAATTTGTTTTCTTTTAAATTTTATGTAAACAACAAAAAATGGGTTTTCGTTTGAAATTTTCTAAAACTACATTAAGAGATATATAAAGTTACCCATCGATAAAGAATTAAGAAACGATACCACATACTTTTCACATTCGCCTCGACAACACCGAACATGAAAACTAAATGATAAATAAGTCTTATCCACAGTCAGCCCGCGGCAACTATTCAAAATACCAATCAAATACCTGGCAAGTCCGTCGGTGTGACGATACTACCGAATCGAAGGCAACGGGGTCAATTACACCCCATACGATTGCCATATACCGAAGTTTTATTTTGGTATGTTACAATAAGCTGTAAAACAACAGTGTTCACTTTATTACTTGTCAGTATTAACATTTTTTGGGGTTTGTTTGTGTGGTTGTAAAAAATTAGGATAAAAAAAGTGTTAAAGGAAATGTGTGGTAGATTTGTGTGTCGTATCGTGTGCATCGTCGCCTTTGCAGGAGTTATAAAAGTGGGTTTGCGTGATATACTTACCGGTTTCAGGCGCTTTTGTGATACCTCAGTCAGAAGCTAGTGGCGGTCGCGCGATCGCCGGCGCGTGCGGTCGTGCGACGACCCTGCAACGAAGATCCTAGTAAGAATGTATGTTCTACACATCTGTAATAAGCCGATTTGTTTGTGTGATTTACATAAAGTACAATATTGAGTGACTGATTCACCTGCCCTTATCTCATTAATTTGGTATGTCAAGTTTTTTTTTTTGGAGGGCAGAATCATAAACCAATTCGAGATTAACAATATTTTCTATGTCAGAGATTTTATAATAAAAGGATAACAGATATTTTTAATAAAATAGGTGACAGTGACGTAGTCGTCGGACCGAAAAACTTCTTGGTAAACTTAAAATAACTTGCCATTACGAAAAAAAGTCACAATGTAAGAATTTGACATTTGATATTGCCGCGTTTCTGTTTCCAGCTTAGATTTGAATCTTTTCTCGTAGTTATCAGCATAGAGTTAGAAAAAGAAGGCAGATGATAATTTTTAAAATTATGCATAGGTATTTCAACACGGAGTTGGAATGATTTTCTGGCGACCACTTTTGCGTTTAGAGATTAAATTAAAGGGTCTAGCAGGCTAAGGAAGGAGAAGTGGCCCCTGTGACGAATATCGGATTTTTATAATGTCATTTGTTGGCTATCTCATAATATAGAAACACCCTAACTTTCAGCCCCCTATCTTGAACCGTCACCGAGATACTGTCAAAAACGTCATTTTATGGATACATTTTTCAAAGTCGTTTTTCTCCTGAACTATATAAGGTAGAGCAATCAAATCAAATCATAGCTACAAAGGATGGGTAGGAGTATAACTCTGATTTTTTTAAATATTTAATTCCATGAAAAAATATAGATTAAAATGTCAGAGAAATTTTTGACAGCACTTTTCAACAAGTATTTGTTAAGGTACAGCTATGGAAAAAATCACATAAACTGTTAATAGTATTAGCTAGTACCATGCGAAAAATCAATTCAATATAATTGGTGTAACATACTTAAAAAAAATGTCAAAGAAAGTGTTTCACTTTCCATTTTCAGTTTATTTGATAGCTCTAAACCTCTTCGATACATACGTATACGAAAAAGTTTATATATTTTATTATCATCTACCAGTATAATAAACAAATGCCACTCTGACAAGAAGTCAGTCGCAGTCATCATTGCAATAATGTCCGACAAATGCAAGATTTGCAATGTGTTTCTTCGTAAATTGCAAGGAAAAAAAAACTAATACCTTTGACAGCCATGCGTGAAGTTCAAAATAAACATTCTGTTGCTAGGCAACGAAATTAAACCTCATTGGATCGAAAAATCTCCTTCAGAATGAAAGACTCATTTAACGCTTTCTTTGACATTTAATTTTTTTTAAGTATGTTGCACCAATTATATTGAATCGATTTTTCGCATGGTACTAGCTAATACTATTAACAGTTTATGTGATTTATTCCATAGCTGTACCTTTACAAATACTTGTTGAAAAGTGCTGTCAAAAATTTCTCTGACATTTTAATCTATATTTTTTCATGGAATTAAATATTTAAAAAAATCAGAGTTATACTCCTACCCATCCTTTGTAGCTATGATTTGATTTGATTGCTCTACCTTATATAGTTCAGGAGAAAAACGACTTTGAAAAATGTATCCATAAAATGACGTTTTTGACAGTATCTCGGTGACGGTTCAAGATAGGGGGCTGAAAGTTAGGGTGTTTCTATATTATGAGATAGCCAACAAATGACATTATAAAAATCCGATATTCGTCACAGGGGCCACTTCTCCTTCCTTAGCCTGCTAGACCCTTTATGTTCTAAACTCGATGAATCGCAAAAAAATTAAATTATTTTCTTAAAATAATGTCTACTATCCGTAAAAAATATAAAATCGATGCCAAAAATAATCAATTAATCATAAGAATATGTATAAGAAAAAAAAACATGTTAAGTTGATGGCATGTCATTGAATTTGACTGAATAACTCATAACCAAAAACGGAAACTAACACAACATACACGATTTCTTGGGGAAAGGCCCTAGTCTCATATTATTTTAGTGTGCTGCTGATGAAGGAAGACCAATACAGTAAAGTACTCACGCCTATCTTTACGATGCTTGCGGTCGCGATCGCGTTCACGGTCCCGGTCCCGGTCGCGCTCGCGATCGCCTTGACGTCCCTTTTCCTTATCGTCGCGGCTTGACCTGTAGGAACAAATTGGCATATACATAGAATAAGGCTGAGTTACACGCACCAAAATTCGGGCACGCCTTTCTGTATGCCCTTACTCGGCTCCTATAAATTACCCTGAAGTATCTGGAGGCATGTTAGTGCCAAAACAAGAAGGCTACTGCCGCACCTTTTCTCAAAGCGATTCGTCATATTTTTGAATGCTATTTATGGACATATTTCTTAAATGTGACAAGACTTACCTATACCGATCTCCTCTCTCCCTCTCACGATCCCTGTTGCCGTCCCGTTCCCTGTTGCCGTCACGATCCTTATTTCCGTCGCGCTCTTTGTTGCCATCCCGCTCCTTATTGCCGTCCCGTTCCTTGGTGCTGTCCCGCTCCTTGGTGCTGTCCCGCTCCTTAGTGCCCTCTCGCTCTTTAGTACCATCTCGCTCCTTAGTGCCGTCTCGCTCCTTAGTGCCATCTCGCTCCTTAGTGCCGTCTCGCTCCCTCTCGCGGTCGCGCTCCATGCGCTCTCTGTCACGCCTGTCAGAACCGAGGCCGCCGCCGCCGCGGGCGCTGCGTTCCTTTTCTCTCTCCTCTCGACGTCTTCGCTCTTTCTCTTGTTGCTCTTTCTCGCGGGACTCACTCATCTCTTCGTACGCTTGTCGGAGTTTGAAATAGCTGTAATGTAATCACATAATAATCATTTGCTACCTTAATTTTATGTAAACTTTGGTTGATGTCGTCAGCGTTGGTAGAGCCAACGCGTTAGCTTGCATTTGTAGCAAGGCTTACAATTTTGCATAGGCTTCAGAATGTACAGGCAATGTGTAGTTGGCGATCCCTAAAAGTAAAAAAAACTGCAAAAGAAACCTTATTGTATAAGTACCTTATACAAAAATGCCCTATCGCTCAAATCTAATGACCTAGTCCTTAAGTGTTAAGCTGTGTGAAAGGAGATGTTTCATTCCATAATTCCATTTCCATTCAATTAAGAAACTTCCTTTTTCTACCTCTTCTGTAATGTAATGCCCCATTACCAGGTAAAATAATAAACAATAGTTTAATGACTGAACCTGTCAGCTAATGTTCAGTAACTCACCCAACATGTTGTTTCCCCGACAGATGGTCATCGATGCGTTGCTGAGCGTCCCCAACGATCAGGAATGCACCACAAACAGGACACACTTCCATCTGCTTCTCCTGGGCTGCAGCCAGCTCGGCTGTCATTGACCAGTGGCTGTGCAGATAAATGATTATTACAGTGAAAATATAATCTAAAGGCCTTTAGTTAGATCTATGTTAGCTTGTCTCCTTTTTTATTTGCACTTTCCATTCAGCATCACCCCTTTCATCACCTATTTCACTAGGGTTCCACTGGACTGATGAGATGGCACAGAAAAGAGGTGAATGGTGTGTTGTGGTCCCTGAGCTGGCTGAAATGACACTGATAAGGGAGCTTAGACTGAATAGACTTGATGTAGGCATATTTCACGAGATCCTAGCTGCCGCACTAGACTCTGATGCTACTAGAAAAGTATTCGCCCTTGCAAACTCAGAGAACTTTGAAAATCAGTGTATGAGACACTGTAAGTAAATTAGAATAACTAAGTAAGAGTCGGCCGCGCGTATTTCTGTGTGGTAGGGTACATACAAACTCGAACATTACAACCACACCACACCATACACAACAAAACACACAGAAAACCGAGCGGGTCCAGAGATATTCGTTTCCTGCAGGTCCGCCTCCGGCCTGCTTTCCCGCCTCTGTGTGGTCTGGCCTTTAGAGTCGGTTAAATCTAGATGTAAGGTACGATGAGACTGACATATACACACGGTGACACATCAAGCTATACAAAACCAATATAAGCTGGCCGCGCGATGTTATACGTTACTCGACCAACGCGTGGCCAGCTTATTTTGGTTTTATATAGCTTGATGTGTCGCCGTGTGTACATAATATTTTTGTATTAAAGTCCTTAAAAAATTCAATGTAGTGTTAAAAATGTCACCTATTCTCCTGTTGCTTGAGCAGCTGCTCCTTCTCATCTTTGAGTCTATCGCAGAGCTTCATCAGACCCTGTGCCTGCTCCACATCACCGCGCGTCCCGGCTTCTTCCGCCTCCTGCATCAGCGCTGTCACTTTCTCCGCTAGAAGTTTAACCTACAAACATTTCTAAAATTGTAGAAGTTACAAGGTTCTGTTTGGGCAGTGTTCGAGCTGCGGTAAGTATCTACGGCGTCATGAGATACGCATTGATATAAGGTGCATTTTTGTGATCTCATGAATTATATGGGGCCAAAGAGTTCTCGAGTGCGAGTGGTGACCGGGTACCGGAAATTGGATGAGGGCAGTGCAAGACCCCTCATTGCGACGATCCTTGGGAGAGGCCTATATTCAGCAGTGGATGTCTTTCGGCTGAGATGATGATGAATAAGAGATTTTTTTTACATCCACATTACTTTAGTTGAGCATGACACCTACAATATCCAAAGTGAACCTGCTAACGATATTGATAAATTACCTGCTCTTGATTCTTTTCAGTCTGTGCTTGGGTCATAGGTGGACCTTCCGGTTTAGAGTTCATCAAATCCAATCTTTGCTTTCCCTTTTGTATTTTGCCTGAAAAAAGTATGTATTTTATTTTTTTATGCATGTTAAGCAGATAAGCAGTTACTTACATACACATACAATAAACTCATGACCATATTCCCTATTTGGGAGGTCAGCAGTTTTCCTAAAATAAGAATATTTATTTAAGTATTTGACGCTAGATAAGACTTGGGATCCACTAAAGTCAAGCGGACTGGATATATTTTGATTCAACCAATAAAATACTGACAAGAAAAGAAAATTGAGCAATTCAATGAGTATTCTTCCTGTGGTTTTCTAGAGGATTGATAGGTGCTATGGTCTGGACAAATAAAGGTCTAAAATTTCAAAAAGTATTTCTTTCAAATAATAAAGAACGAAAAGATGATCAAAAATATGCCGATGCATCTTTTAATGAAATATTTCATTATTTACAAATCATTTTAATCGAAAATTTAAAACTGTTGGGAGACTTGGCAGTATGGGATCGTTCCCAAAGCTTTTAAAAAAGACAGGTGCAGTTCATGATCTCGCAAACATATCTATGGAGCGATGAAAATGCCATAGCTTGAGTTTTTAAGAACTAAATTTTAAAAAGAAAAGAAAAACACTCATTGGTTGATTTAACAATGCTTGCTCCATTTAGGCAGATACCAGGTCTAATGCTACTTGATCGAACCACATTTGAGACTTCATCTCATGATTTTGGAGGAATTTTTGGTCGGAATATCTTTTTGTACAATACATGAAAAAATAAAGCTCTATAACTGCAAAAATGGGTTGTTAAGACTACTGTGTCTCCAAGGGTCTTCGATAATCGATAACTAAGTGAAATAATCTTACGTTCCACATCATTGATCATGTGCCGGCAGAACCTGAGGAATTCCTCGACATACTGGGTCTTCTTGTAGGACTGGTCGGCCTTCTCGAACAAGTCCTTCACCTCGTCGTCATGCACTTTAGGACAAACGCCGAGATCCGCTCGCGTGTTCACAAACAAGTCGTGCGGACAAAACTTCACCATGTAATATTTACAATACTGAAACAGAGGAATTGCTTTGAAATACTTTCTGTATCGTATTAGCATCTTTTGTGCAATCAAAGGTTATTTACCTCTGGGTCCTCCCAATTCGGCTTCTTGATTTTTTCATTCGGATTCGTGTTACGATGCCTTCCCATCAGCTCGTCTAGCAACTGGGCCGCTGCTAGCACAGCCATTTTGGCTACTAAACGTTACGTTATTTGTCACAATAAAATCGTTTTACGCTGATCTAAAAGAAATTGTAATAATACAGATGATAACGCAGAAATATTCTAAAACAAAATCTTATCACATACACGCACGTCAAGAATCAGAGAGTCAGACATCTTTAAAGAACGAATGAGATTGAGATGTGAATCGAATGAATGAAGCAAGCAATGGAATGAGGAATTTTCCAAAAGCAAAAAAAATAAAAAAGTTAGTTCCAAATTTCTCGATAGATGGCGTTGATCAGAGAGGGGTCCAATAGGTATGAATTATATTAATTAATATTAATTGTAAAAATACACAGTACAAACCCTTTCTTATTGTTGTTGGTTTATTATTTAGCAATCTCGGTGTTATTGTCCGTCAACAACGAATCAAGTATCGGACGTGGCTGTATGGGCTACGTATCCGTTTTGAATATACAAATAATAAACGAGAAACAATAACAAACTACAAAAACCTAACAGAAACTGAGAATTTCAATAAAAATAAACAACACAGGAAATATTTAAATCGTACGTCAGATTCCATGAATGAAGAGCAAAGCCATAGACGAAAAATTTCGCTCTTTATTAGCAAAGCAATTTCAATATTCTTTTTATTGAAAAGTGAAGTGAACAATTTTATTTAAGTATTTTTCGTATATTCAAAATGGATACGAAGCCCATACAGCCAAGTCTGATACTTTATTCGTTTTTGACAGACATTAAATAAATAATAAATAACGCTCACAGGCACATACTTTGTAATGATCCCAAGTAAGCCTTAGGCTTTTTGTTATGGGAACCATTCAACAACGGCACAAACATAAACATCCATGACCGAACCGGGACTCGAACCCACGACCCTGGTATGACAGTCCGGCGTGGCAATCATTACACCAACCGGGTCGTCAATAACACCCAGATTGGTAATAACTTGTTCTGTGTATTTTTATTATTAATATTAATATTTGCTCATACATATTGGATCCCTCTCTGGTCAACGCCATCTATTGAAAAATTAGGAACAAACTTTTTTTTCTTCTGGGAAATCTCTGCGTCTGTTCTTTCTTATGCGGTATTATATCGACTCGGGCTCGACATATTCTAAATGATCTGTGAGCCCGATTGCGCGAAGTCATATCCTTATCCAATTTCAGTTCTAATCACATTACAATCCAATCTCTATTCAACTATGCTGAATTCCGCATCGCGCTAAACTCTATGTAACTGGGCTGCGTTCAGAACCTACGCCCCAGGTGCACCGCCGAGTGCAACTTTTCGCACTAACGCCGTTCCGAGGCTCGGTGAAAAACGCTCTTTGCAACTCGGTTGTCACAACTCAACCGTTCCGAACCTCTGACGGGTTGCAACTTTTAACCATCAAATTCGATGGTTAAAAAACACTCTGACGTTTTAAGTATCTGTGGTTACTTGACTTTTCGCGCGTTTTGAATAAAAGTCTATTATTCAAATAATTTTTACTCACTTTTTGATTTGCTAACATGGAAAATGAGTTTTTTTATTGTATTTGGAAATTATGGAAGCCCTGGAAGCCCATATTACTTTAAATGTCAAAATTAGAGGTTGTAAAACAACCGTGATCGTTCCGTACCTCATAGCGAGTTAAAAATTGGCGTGGTCGTTCCGTCCCTTAGAGCGAGTTGAAAAACAACCGCACCTAAAGGTCGTGAACCCACCCCCGCCTCACAGGCTCACAGCGCTGTTTCCATGAATCGGAACATACCGAAAAATTTGGTGAATATGGTAATTGCAGTTGCAGTGTTGCAAAAGCTACCGATTTATCGGTAGACCTATCAATTTCGGGTACTGTTTACCGAGATAACGATTTATTTTATTGAAAATGTTTTAGCCAAATATTGAAGAATTTTGCCTTTTTGTATGAATGTGTAATGTTTAATGGCAAACACTGAAAACATTGTATTGTGCGTACGTTCGTAGCATCCTCGAGTATGCCTCTCCGGTCTGGTCTCCTGCATATAACACGGATGCAAACAGCATAGAGGCAGTTCAAAACAAATTTTTAAGATTCCTTAAATTTAAATTTAACCTCAACTTCCACCAATATGAGGAAGGCCGTGCATTATTTGGAATCGTGAGTCTGAGGAATAGAAGACTGATCGTGGATCTTAAATTTTTACACTCCATCCTCAATGGTGCATTGGATTGCCCGGAACTGTTGGCACGGGTGGGGTTGCGTACGAACACCTCTCGTTTGCGGCGGCCTCGCCTTCTGCACCATCCGCATGCACAAAGTAATTATGCCAGGAATTCTGTTTTGAACCGATGTATTGACGCTCACGAGGACCTTATGTACGATTCTGATATCTTCATCATGTCGCTGGGACAGTATACCAAAAGAGCGAAGGACGCAGTAAAGAATGCAGCCTTTTTAATTAAACCACATATAAATAACATTTTTTTTAAACAAATTTCATTTCACTTCAGTATCTTTTTATAGTATTGACGCCCATTCATACACATACACAAAAACACAATTGTTTACACACATAAAACATTAATATACTCGACAAACAATTCGGTCATTAAGTAGAAGCACATTAGTCTTTTTATTTGTCCAAATCTTTCATATTTTTTACGTTTTGTCCGTTGTACCTTAAACAGTTTTTAAAACGTGTTATCATGTAATTGGCGCTGTAAAATTTAAATGTTGCTGTATTAGAGATTAAGTAATTTGCTGTTTGATAACCAATAAAGATAAATAAATAAAAATAAATAAATAATTAAAAATTTGAGTTGGTTAAGAATCTTTATGGTCTTTTTTGAATGTTTGTGGATTGAAATAGATAATGATTTTATAAGTTAGGTTAGGCAATGGAATAGAGTTCATGTTTTTTAAATCTCTGTAGAGAAATACTCGAAATAAATATTTTTCGATACTACAAAAATTTTACAAAAAGTCTTTCACTTCACTGAAGTTTATGTTTTGGTCAATACGTAATTTGCACGGGCACAAAATTATTAGCATCGTTCAGAATTTGATAGACAAACACTTTTGGAAAAAATAGAACCTTTAAAACCAAAACTTTACAAATATTTAGGATTTTTTGTCGCCAATTCTACCGATTTTATCAAATTGACTTTTGCAACACTGGGTGATTGCGATAGATAGCAATGAATTTTAATGTTACCTATCATGTTTCATAAATATCTCGATAAATTAATAAGTTTTGATTTGAGGCGTGCATAAATTCTGTTTATATTTTAGTATTGTTTCCTACCTCTAGCCCCACGCTTACCGTGCATTATGGGTGGGTTATTTGGTAAACACAAGAAACCAGTCAGCAGGGTAACAGAACAAGATAAGGCTGTTCTGCAGTTAAAACAACAAAGAGATAAGTTGAAACAGTACCAAAAGAAAATAGAATTAAATCTCGAGAGAGACCGGCAGTTGGCGAAAAGGCTCCTGGCTGAAGATAAGCGAGATAAGGCGAAACTGTTGCTGAAAAAGAAGAGGTATCAGGAACAACTTTTGCAGAACACGGATACGCAATTAGATAAGTTAGAACAACTTACTCACGATCTTGAATTTGCTCAGGTCGAAATTCAGGTACGTAATTGTATTATTATTACAATGGTAATTAGTACAAAATATTGTTTACAGTTGAGTTTGAAATCCTGAAATATGAATTAGATCGTTGACAGGCCATGCTTTACCACTTAGACCACTTTTCACCTAAGACGAGCCCCGGACATGGGGGGGAGCAAACTGGGGCCCACGTCCGGGGCGACAGGTTAAGGGGGCGCCAAAATCATAAATTTGGAAAAAAATACTGCTATGACTTGACAATATTGCAGTAAAATCTAGGCTCACTGCTTTGACTTGGGTTCAGCACATATTGCAGTCTTTTCATTATATTGCAGTGAAATCTCAAGCTCGCTTTTCTTGCTCTTGGTTTTTTGTTGTATTGAACTTAACTACCTATACCTAGTCATATCTATTGCAGAATTCGATCTCTTTAAGGGTGTTTAGCATCTTTGTTACGAGTTACGACCACCTTAGGTTGTTAGTGTAGCAAGGTTCAGTTTTAGCAATTTCAGTCTAAAATACATGATTTTAATTTCAGGTGCTAGATGGCTTGAAGACTGGAAACGTTGCATTGAAGAAGGTCCATGATATACTTAACATTGATGAGATAGAAAAGATAATGGACGAAACACGAGAAGGTATCGACAAGCAAAGAGAAATAGATGATCTTATCTCTGGACAACTGACGGAGGAAGACGAAGAAGCAGTGGAAGCGGAGTTGGAGGCTATCCTGGATGTCCAAGACCAACTGCCTGATGTGCCCACAGATAACTTACCAGAGGTTTCAGAACAAAAAGTGGCAGAGAAGCCAAGAAAGGTCAAAGAGAATAAAATTGCTGTGGAGGCTTAGCCTAAGCATTGAAACACAGTTAACGATGGCTGTACATAAAACTATGAGTACCTAACCTATAAGAATAAATACCTAAATTATATTTTTCAACTATTTTCGTCTTTTGTATGTCTCATTCTAGGACGGTCTCATCCTTTGAAAAGAAATGATTCTATTCTCTTTGGAACCTGTACAGGATTCCACTTCAGGGCAAGCATAGACCGAGAAACATTTTTGATTAGGGAAGTTTGTTTCACTAGTCTTACTGTAAGAATAATCAGTAGGACTAGTGGTAATAATCCCTTCCTGTAGGCCTAGCATGCCACCCCTGAGAAAACGATAAAAATCGAGATGTGCCTCCATCTTTATTATTTTACGTATGCCAGAAAGAGCGCGCATGACGTTTTTCTCGTTTAAACGCTTTGTCGTGGGTGGCATGCTAGCCGTGCTGAGGTTGTTAACACTGGGCCATCATACAAAAAATCATACGAAAAATGGTTTTCTGAGACCCACAATATTTTTAAACGACCTATCCAACGATATCCCACATCATGGATGAACGAGAAAAAAAAATTGCCCACTTCACGTCTAGGGGAGGTAACTACCCTAAAAAATATATTTTTCTACATTTTATTTTACAACTTTTTCAGCGTGATTAGTACTAAGCATCTCTGAGCTAAGCCGCGGACAGATAGACGGACGGACATGGCGAAACTATAAGGGTTCCTTGTTGACTACGGAACCCTAAAAACCATGCCTAGTGCGAGTCGGACTCGCGTACTAAAACTCGACTCAAATGTATGGGACAGATTTTTTTTCGCGATTTCGATAATGGTCCCTTAGAGAAAATTGTTCTATTTGATGGTCTGATCCGCAACGTACACAATTTTATTTAACGTACAATTATACATATATCTTGTACAATTTTTTCATATAGTTAAGACACCTGTTCGGTGCTGTGGTACCGCCACGGAGCAACGCACATCTAAAGGCACTATGTTACCAATAAGCTAAATTGGTAACATAGTGCCTTTAGATGTGCGTTGAATCTGAGATACTTACTCCATCTTGCTTGATGCTCGCGGAAATGTTTTGGTTTTGAGTTTATGTATGTCTTTGAAAGTGTAGTTAGCTTAAAGATGTAGTAAGAATTGTAATCCCAACCGGTTCACAAAATCATTATGATCGTGCTCTAGGATGACACATCTGCTGAATTTACGCGACATGAAATACGCGAGCAATGCTCTTTTCCCTATACCAGCAAAAGAGATTCTCTCAGCATCACATTTTTCCTAGTAGATGCGATAATATTACGGGCAAATGTGTGATCCTAGGACGATTCGCATCTCATTCACATCAGCCATCTCGTCACTCTTATCTGCAGTGCAATTCACTAAGCGCAAACATCGTCGGAGATTTGATATTCAATCGATGTTTGCGCTTAGAGAACTGCAGTCCAGAATTCAAAGGAAATCTGGATTTAAAATAAACAAAAGGGTTTCTTCAATTTTTTAATCTCATTCATATCAAATTCATAACTGAACATAAGTTAGATTTTAGTACATACTATTGTGTCTAAGGATTTCCTATAAAATATAAAGTGGTGTGGCACCATTGAAGATAAGTTACTGTTACCTCAATGATTTAGCGCACTTTCAAAAAAACTACATAAGACGATTCAGAATCGTTCCAATTTTTCTTAACAACATCTATTACCACACAATCGAAATGTTAAAATAAAACGATATTTTATTAAATCTTAGACTATAAGGGTACATCTATAGTTTAATATTTACAAGTAAATACATACAAGCTATTTTATGTTTTACAAAGCTGTGTTACAGTAATTACGGAAGTGATTATAACACCACTTCTCGTGCTGGTGGTTTTCGCTAAGCCAAGCAATACAGCCCACCAACTTATCTATACAAAAAACATTTAAGTTTAATGATTTATCACACTTGTACTGTACATACATGGCAAAGAATAACTATAATACCTAAGCTGGACCATTTCTAAGTAATTTTTAGGACAATCCATGATGAATGCCCACAATTTATAAAACTAGTTTTACCAATAAAGATTTTAATTTAAACAAGTTCAAAGTCCTTGGAAAGCGGCCAGGGTATTAACATTGGTTTATAATTAACTCTCGCTTTTAAATGGTCCCTATTGTAAGGGTGAGCGTCGCACCCTACATGATTAACCACAGACTGCTGAAAGTGGAGACAAATAGGTCATTGATTAATCAATACAACCAAAAATAATAAAATTATCACAAGGAACTTTTACCACATTATTCTAGAGAAAAAAGAATCCAATAAGAATAAGCAGCTCCTCAGAAGGAATGTTGTAAAATGTTGATACTAATTTTAAAAGTCAATGATTGGTTTAGTAAAATCCAAAGTAAAATAGTGTTAAATTACGTATAAAAACCAAAGAAAATCTTTCTAAAAATCGTTATAATATATGTACATAAATATAGAAAATGTTCAAATCGTAATTAGTGATATAACATGGTAACCACTATGTCTGTTTTAAAATCTGTACTCCCTAAAATGATTATACCTCAATTACATGAAAAAAAAAGAGTACACATTGTAAGTAAAATAAACCGTTTCCTATGACTATCGCGGTCGACGTTTTCGTAAGCGGATGGTGGGTTTAGACAATACTACTAGAAAACTTACGTAGTACACAGTCTGTCTCAGATCAAATTGAATATCTTTTATGATTCACAGCAAAATAAGTTAGTTGGGTAATGTCACTGAATGCCGTCTGCGACTAGCATTATTAGAGATCTAATACTATTTGAGACTTTTAGGGTGCATTTCCATTGAAGCTGAGCAGAGCTGCGTAAAATCAACCAATCGAATTGCTCTTATTTTGCTCGTTTGCCAGAATCGCTATTTCATTGGTTAATTTAATTTAATTTAAATTTTACACATCTTCGTCCCGCTCCTGTGGAAACGCACCCTTAGGGACAATTCACACAGAAAGAGCAGTGGAGAGCAGCGGCGTTATCTAGCTTTTTGAATCTTACAACAAGTAAATAAAATTCAAATTGAGATATGACGCGATAGAACGGCAGCACCGCGAGCAGCCCTTTTAGGTGTAAAATATTACTACCAAAAATGCTGCCGCGGCTGCTGCTCTTTTAGAGTGAATTGACCCTTAAACACATTGGAAAAACATGTACATACTTTGGGAGGCGCGGGTCATGTTATAGTAGTAGATCTCAACAAGGAATCAACTCAATGTGAACACATGGTCGTCTCTTCGGCAACGAATCAGCTCGGTATGATGAGGACATAGCCTTGAGCCGGGTCGTGCGTGGTGGGATGCTAGTAGTTAACGGTGACGGGGTGGTGGATGGCGGCGCCGGCGTGGTGCTGGCCGGCCGGCGTGTGCGTGAACGTGCCGGTCACGGGCGACGTGCTCGCCGGCGCTCCTGTTCGCACTTGCTGTTAACAGTCAAGAAATAAGTAAGTGACAATTTCCAAACATTATTGGTTATTAACGTTGTCAATTTTGTGTGTTGTTTCAATGAAATTGAAAATTATATTTGTATAAAATAATATACGAAAAAGACTGGATCTTGTGTGTGTGTGTGGGAGTTACTGCCCGCCCCAGAAGGAGGATTACGATTATTACATTTAGAGCGCGTACGAGTGCCGATCGACCGACTACTCTAACGCTGATGGAAAACGTCGCGAAGAAACCTGCACATGCTCAAGAATAAATTCTGATGTGTATGTCCACCAATCAGCATTGGAAACGCATGATAAACTAACGCCTAATGAGGCAAATAATGAAAATTCGATTGATTACGAACCTGACTCGTTATTTGCATCACAGTAGTTTGCGCAGTGTTTTGCGGGTGCTGCACGACATTAGCTTGCTCCACGGGTCTATTTTCAGTTGAGACCCTAAAACAAATACAAGAGCAATCATATTTGATCATCAGGGCACCATTTTAATCAGTAGTTAGAAATATTTGTTGCATTAGTAGACTGACCTGATTTCGGGTTTACGTTCAACGGGTTCCTTCTCACATTTGTCTTCGCCGCATTCGTCAGTCTCAGGGGGAGGGTCGACGCCTTCACTCGCTTCCACGTGTGTCCGTCGGTGGGACACGAGGTGCCCTACAATCAAATATATTAATAAGTCCTCTAGTCGTCGTAGACTTGCGACGTTTAGCCTTTTTTTTAAAGAATCTTCACTGTCATGTCATGAAGTTTTAAAAGCTTAGATTCAGGAATGAAGAAGTAAAGAAGGCTAGCGCATGCTTTTCCCCATCCTATTATCCCCAATGCATACTAAAAAAAGCGAGCTTGAACACCCTCGAGCATTTAAATTCAAATTAAATCAATATTTTTCCACTAAGACACAACTCAATTTGTTAAACTCAAAGATGAATTTCCTGTTTGTCTACTCTCTGAATACTATGTTTTATTATAATTGATTGATGCGGGCCTCGAGTACCGATTCGGGATAAAGCTTAGCAGCTTACAGTTTTATAATTAGACAGAGAGCGCACGTTACCTTTGCACAGGAAGTCCTTGGAGCATATATCGCAGCGGAAGGGGCGCGCGCCGGCGCCCTTGTTGTGCGAGCGCTCGTGGAACAGCAGGTTGCCTTTCAGCGGGAACGACTTGCCGCACTCCCCGCAACTGTACGGCCGCTCGCCGCAACTGTGCGACCTGCATTCAATATGTAATTTCTTGTGTGAAGATAATATGTTGAATATTCTGGCGAAGATGCTGGAATCTACTATAAGTTAGAAGTTAATTGCAAGTAGGAGTAGACCATTTTAAATAAGAAGAATGCACCAAGTGCCATGCAGCAATACTTAGGTATATTAATTGGTAGACCTATTAAGTTTAAGTGTATGCAATACCAATTCCATGTTTTATCAATTGAACCTTTTTGAGCGTAATAAAAAAAGCAACATCCATCCATCCATCCAAGCTTTCTCATTTATGATTTTAGTCCCCAATATTGAAACACAGGCTTAAGCTCGCGGTGAGTGTTCTGTTATAAACATTATTTAACCTGCATACTCACGCTCACAATTTTTTGGTTCATCGTTAAAGAGCAATCGGTATTACGTACATAAATAAGAAAAACACATTGGTATATTGGCATGCCGTGAGTGCAGATTCGAAACCTGTCTCTCAAAAGGTCACGCGTCTCCGTAACGCGCCACCATGGAGTATAAGTACATGGAGTATAAGTACAAGAACAAAGTGTAACTTACCGCATGTGTGTGATGAGATGCTCCTTGCGGGTGAAGGGCTTGGAGCAGACCTTGCAGGCGTGCGGCGTGTCGCCGGTGTGTTGCTTCAGGTGGTTCGTGAGGTGCTCCTTGCGCGTGAACGTCTTCTGGCAGAAGTCGCATCTGTGAGGCGACTCGCCCGTGTGTATTCTGAAATAAGGTGCAAGGTCAATTAACAACATTATAATAATAAGTCTGTTCCTCGTACCAAACCAACTGCACATGGACTGACCTGCTTGAGAGAAGCGAGTAAGGCTCGGTATCCACCAAAGCGGAGCGGCACTGTGTAAAATCAACAAATCATACTGCTCGATGTTCCTCGCTTGACAGAGTCAAGATACTTTATTAGTTGATTATACACATCTCCGCTCCGCTTAGGACTGTATTCTGGGCCTAAGGTTGGCTGCTTTCTGGGCAGACAGAATATAGTATGTTCCAGTGGTGTACACAAAATGAATATTATTTTATCGGATATATTTCTTATTAAAAATCCAGAAGCAATAATTGGAAGATCCCTATTTTTTTAAAAATATTGTTAAATGTCCCTGCTATCTGGCTAAAAACATCATTTCAAAACTCTTTTTTTAAATATTTCTGTGAGAAGGAATTTTTCTACAGAAAAAGGCTAACCTGACATGATTGGTGAGATGCTCTTTCCTGGAGAATGTCTTGGTGCAGAAGGGGCACTTGTGGGGCGTCTCCCCGGTGTGCAGATGCACGTGGTTGGTGAGGTGCTCCTTGCGCGAGAACGACTTGGAGCAGTACGTGCATTTGAACGGCGTCTCTCCAGTGTGCTGCCTGTAATAGGTAGATTAAGATTAGTGGCCACAACATTAAGTTATGTGATTTCACATATAAGAATGAACATTTATCTGCATCCAGTGTGACGTGCAGTGAACTTGTTGAGCGCCACTTATAATGGACAGTGGGTACCATATAAGCCGCGAAATTAAGAGGATAGTTTTTGCTGCACGCTCCATACAAACGAATTCTGGTTATATTTTAAATTCTTTTAGACACGATCTAAACATCAATATCTGTGCTTTACATTTGTCAGATTACCGTTAAAATATGCAGGGTCCTTCTTAATATGCTGACAGTTTTTAAAGGGGATGAACGGACAATCAATTTGAACAACTTTCTTAACGGGGCCAACATCGAAATCGCGAAAAAAAAACAGTTCTTCCATACAAAACTGCAAACCTACTCAAGCCTAATGTATTGGGACGGCAGTTTTTTTCCCGATTTAGATGTTGGTCCCATAGAGAAAGTTGTTCAGTTTGATGGCCTGATCATCTGCAAAATGTCAGCATATTAAGAATAACCCTGTATACACGGTCCTTCTTAATATGCTGACAGTTTTTAAAGGGGATGACCGGACCATCAAACTGAACAACTTTTTATATGGGACCAACATCGAAATCGCGAAAAAAAATCTGCTGTCTGCTCATTTGGCTCGAGTAGGTTTGCAGTTTTGTATAAGAACAGATTTTTTTTTCGCGATTCCGATGTTGGTGCCATAGCAAAAGTTGTTCTCTTTTCTGTGGTACCACACCAACACCAGGCTGTATTATTTTTGTTTTAAACGACAGTTTTACATACCTGAGACGGTTCTCTTCACCACAATGGGTAAGTCAAACTCAAATACACGCCGTCGACTCGACAAAATATGACGATTGAAGCTTTAAGTTTAACAGTGAAGTGTTACAATACCTGACGTGATTGACGAGATGCTCCTTCCTGGTGAAGCTCTTATTGCAGTAGGAGCAGGTGTGGGGCGCGTCGCCCGTGTGCTGGCGGATGTGGTTGTTGAGGTGCTCCTTGCGCGAGAACGCGCGCGGGCAGTACGTGCACTTGTGAGGCGTTTCACCCGTGTGCTGTCTGCTCAACAGAGTACATTCCGATTTGAAATTATCTATTGTTATGTTCTACTTTCATTTTGTTATAATAAATGTGTATAACTAGGCTATGATCCTCCGAAATTTGCCATATTATTGAAGGCTCCGAACAAAAACTTGATCAGATTTTGATTTTGCTAAAACTGGTTTTTAATAACCGCGTAACTCTCAAAAACTGTTTTATTATAACTTTCAATATAGGTAGGATTTTGAGGAGTTATCAAGAGGGATTGTTAGAGCTTCTTAATAAAATTATATTGCATAAATCTTCAACAACAGTTTTTACAGTACTTTTTCGTAATGATAACTTTGAATATCTCTATATTGGCTCTTCGGGGAATATAGTCGTGAGCATATGCTTATGCTATGTAACTTTGAATACTCTTGTCTGTATTTGACAGTCTGAGAGTGTAGATAAGTATTAAGTAAATAAATTTTGAAATGTGGCTATCCAATCTTGCATTTCAATCATTAAGGATAATTTTCAAATGGTGGACGTAAAACCAAATTATTCGATTATTTATTCGCGAGTGTATACTTTTACAATTACATGAAGAATAAAAATTGTATCAATACCGGCAACCAATTTATCTTCTACAATATCTGCAGACAGGAATGCTAATTAAATATGGACTATGCAGCTCCCATTTAGAGCTCAAATCGGAATGCACAATGCTGTGCTACTGCAAGTTGCTTTCATAGATAAACATCACACAAATGCCGTCTGAGATCAGAGATAATGTGAGGATTAGCATAGAACAGAACCTTAAATGCGGTGATTACTCATTTTTATATTTTAACGACTATATGGGCCTGTTTTACCACTTCCTAGTAAATTCTTGTAAGCTTATCTGACGGAACATTTGTAATATCTTTCACAGAAAATATGTCAAACAATCTGTCAGCTAACAAGAACATACTAATTAGTGGTGAAACAAGCCCTAAATCTTCTATCTCTTCTACTGCTATCGACACCAGCCAAAGGTACAATTTTATGCGTATAGCTACAAATATTAACGTACATACCTAACCAACTTAAGGAACCATTGCGGATAAGTTTTAGGTCTGGATCTTTTATGGATACCTTAATCTTACCTTTTCGCGATGACAATGAAATGGGATATAATGCTAAACATGCAGAACTAACATAGGAGTCATGCTCGAGGAACTAGGGTTAATCTACAGACGGTCAGTGAATGTATCTCAATACTGTCTCACAGTAGTTCGTAGCAATCGTAGCACAGCATTGTAAGTTATTCTACCTCTATCTAACAAATAAATGACGAGAATACAAAGGATAAACAACATTTAGACATTTTTATATTTTCTGTGGCGATTTTTCTAATACGAAATCTCAATCTAAGCACTGCTAACAGCGCTGTCCGATTTAAGAGGCCACTTTAACAGGCAACTTCACAGACAATAAAATATCCACTTCTTCCGATTTGCATTACTTTCTGTTGCTGTAATTAAACAATGAAACCCTTCCCATAAAATGTGTTGACTAGTTTCAAAGGGCATGATTCGCCGCATGACGCATATTCGTGTAGTTTTTGGAATTACGGTTATAGAATAACATATTTTATGCTAGTGGGAAGTCAGAAAATAACATAAATAGCTTGTCATCATTGGTGTTCAACTGTGTGAACATGTACAACCGTTTTTAAGAATACTAAAGGATTTACAATTTCAAAAATTTGGATTGTTTTAAATTTCATTGCTATTGGCTTCTTAAAATCTTCTTATCGATATTACCCATATCGCCACAGAAACATTAGCCCAGTGAACATAAAACGCACCTGATATGATTGGTCAAATGCTCCTTCCTGGTGAAGGACTTGGCGCAGTATGTGCAGCGGTGGGGCGACTCGCCCGTGTGCTGGCGCACGTGGTTGGTGAGGTGCTCCTTGCGCGTGAACGACTTGGTGCAGTATGTGCACTTGTGGGGGGATTCACCCGTGTGCTGACGCACGTGGTTCACTGGGAAGAAATGGTTGGTTAGATATATTGAGAACTAGTTTTCCAGCGACTTCGTCCGCACGGGTTCCCGTCATCGTAGAGAGATAAATGACATACCAGATTTTAAGTCTAATCATAAGCTTTCAGACACAACATGTTTAATTAGAATCGGTCCAGCAGTTTCCGCGTGATGCCCAAACAAATGGGTGTGCGGAAGTGTTGACTTTTGATCTTTGTCTATTCAACATTGTCAGGTAGCACTTTTTTCTACCTGGGACAAGCATTAGGAAATCAATTGATGGCTGCCTATATGTATCATCAAATAATTTATACCTGTGTAATAAATGATTTTGTATTTTTTTATGAACGGCGATGTTCGTGTTTTTTGTGGCCGCCGCAAGAATATTTTTCTTTATCGCATATTTCTCTTTCATAAATATTTCTTTGTCCTATATTCTAGTCTAGTAAGAGTCAAGTTGATCGCTTGCCACTTGAATATTTTGCGGTAGAGAGATCGTTGCTACTATAAAGTCGGTGCACCCCTGTATGGCTAGCATGCCACGCACGCCAAAATGCCATGCTTAATACATTTGTTTTAGTCGCTAGAAGCTTCGCCGTTCGCACCGCGCGAATATTCGCTGCTAAGTCTGTATCCCGCTGGATGGAAGCGATCGAATTTGTCTGAGTATAGTAAACTATAAGTTTGAACGTAAAAACAAAAGTCAATTACCGAGGTGGTCCTTCCTAGTGAATGCCTTCGGGCAGTACCCACACTGGAAGGGCGTCTCGCCAGTGTGCTGGCGCACGTGGTTGACGAGGTGCTCGCGGCGCGTGAACGATTTGGAGCAGAAGTTGCAGCGGTGCGGCGACTCGCCCGTGTGCTGCCGCACGTGGTTCAGCAAGTGCTCTTTGCGAGTGAACGTCTTCGAGCAAAAGTCGCAACGGTGAGGGGTTTCGCCTGTAATAGAAAACGATTTTAAGATTGTTGTTAAGCTTGATACCACTGCATAATAAAGGCTTCTGACCTAAAAGAGTATGGGCTAGACTCCACCACGGTCCATAGCATATTGGTGGAGGCAAGTTAGATTGTTGTAACACCCAAGATAATTTTCATGTTTTTAAGTTTTAAAAAGGTAGACCAGAGAAAAAACGTTAAATGTACATAGTTAAGGTGGTTTCAGTCCATACAAACGTTTGACGCACAATACGCGTAGACGGAATTAATTAAAGTAATATTTTATATATGGAAAAATAGTTTAGAAAATCTAGTTGCCGCGTTACAAATAACATTTGCAATTTGTAATATAATTACGAAGATATAAAGCTTTTAAAATTTTGTATGAAAAATTTCAAAGCTTTATATCTTCCTAATCTATACTATTATAAAACTGTAACAGGAAGTTTGTCTGTACATTGAAGATATTAACAAAAAAAAAAGTTACGATATGGTTTTTAGGTGTCCCTGATTCCATTTCACTAATTTTTGGATTTTTTGTCTGTTTGTTTGTTTGAACGAGTATCATTCAAAAACTACTAAACCGATTTTGATGAAACTTTTTTTGTTTGATAGCTTATGATCTGACTTAAAATCTGATATATAATTTGTGCGGACGAAGTCGCGGGTTAACGCTCGTTATTTTATAAATTGCAAATGTTATTTGTGACGCGGCATCTAGATTTTCCAAACTATTTTTCCATATATACAAAGTTACTTATATTAATATCGTCTACGCGTATTGTGCTTCAAAGTTTTGTATAAAATTGACCCCTCTGCAACCGCCTTAAATGGTATTAAAATAAAATTGAAATCATTTTGAATTTTTTCAGCCACATATACTATTTTTCTGGTCAGAGCAAGGCTAGACACACAGAACATTATAATAGGGGTTAGAAATGCAATAGGAGTTAATGAAATAGGGGTTAGTGCTTTTGCTTCGGAGCCGTCTGTCACTACTTGTCTTGCCGCTCACGCTGCTACAATTACTCATGCCCTCACGCTCGCACCACGCCGCGCGCCTTATAGTGTTAAGCAAATCATTGCATAACCTTTGGCGACACGTTCCACGCCTACTTTGCACTTCTAACCCCTCTTAGAATGTTCTGTGGCTAGACACAAATCTAGCGAAGAAATCGTTGCGGAATTCCGCTGACTAATTTGTGCAAGGTTTTTTGACCGTCCAGATTTAGCGATTTAATATGTTATGAGATTGAAGAGGGCTTTATCCAGCAGTGAGGTTAACTCAGTGAGTGCCAGTGAGAGGGCCACACCATTGCCTGCTCTCGTCTACCACCAGGGGGTGAGATACAAATTGGTAGGGGGCAAGAAGTGTCCGTACTTTATAAGAGTACTATGCTCTTTCTAATACTGTGCCACGGTGTAGTCCTATGATTCCGCCGCGATTTTTCATCTAAATGTGTCCTGGCCTTATAATATTTACCACACATTTGTCCAAGTCAAGACTCACAATCTAATCACATGCGTTTAGTAAAGTTAGCTAAAACTATAAAAAACAAATACTACATTAATATGATAAACACTGGAAAATCCAAGCTATACACCGGGAGCAACCACTGGATGGTACAGCCGTCAACACAGGCAATGACACCGTTGATCTAGACACGAGTGCGCGACAAAATTAACACGTTACTGCGTGAGCGAGTGTACAATACTGTGACGATACTAGTGCAAGTAGCGTAGAGTATGTAACCTATAGACTTCTAATGTGATCATTTAAAAAAATCTTTAACAGAGGTGAAAGGAAAAATGTGCACAACATAACTAACTGAAAGTTATGTTAAGTATTATACAGAATGTAAGTGTAAAGGGCGATTGTGCTCATGATGCTGAACAACTTTCCCCAAGGAACTCATAAGATATTAGCCAAAAAACAAATTGGACATGTGATACTAACTGCAATCAGCTGATCGAACGTTTGCATACAAAGTAGATTTTTTTCTAACCTCCCGAAGCTTCCTTGGGAAAAGTTATTGAGTATCACAAGTACAATCACCCTTTAAAGTAATGAAACTGTCTTCACTCACACCCTGCGTTCTTGCTCGCATTAGAAGTGTATAGAATAGATAGCCTACATGAAGTTATTGAAGTGTCATTACGAATGTCAGTGGCCGTATAATGAAAGCCATACTAACCAGTATGCCACAATATGTGGTTGGTGAAGTGCTCCTTTCTCGTGAATGATTTCCCACAGAGCGTGCAGCGGAACGGTGTATCGTTCGTATGCGACCGCATATGGTTCACTAAATGCTCCTTCCTAGTATACTTCTTGCCACATATTTGACAATGGTGCGGAGTTTCACCTATTTGGGTGGGGCAGAAAATAAAATGTTAACATTCAATGATGCAACTATCTTATTGTCTGGGATGTTTTAACGCTATTTTAGAACCAAATTTTAGAGTTACAAATCTCAAAAACTTAGGACAGATTTGACTCCGGCTATTCTAAGAATGAATGTTACGATCTGTTAAGTATGGCCTTCCATTACATACAAGAAATAATTATATTTTAATATTAAAGCCTCCCATATTATCTTTTACGTACTATGGTTTAATGTTAGTAGGCTTCTAATCTCAGGGAGCTATACATACATCTAATTAATCTAAATAAGTAGTTGAATCATTAAACAATTTCTACTTTCTGCACCACATTAATTAAACTAACCAACAGTAATGGTGCACGCTTGGGTTTTCCATATTCATTCTAACTACAGAAACTAGTTTATAAATAAAATAAAGTACAGCTTATGAACTATAAGTCTGAAATTGCTCTATATGTTGTGTAGGCAAATGTTAACTAACTATTGTTGTTTCAATGTATACCACCCAAATGGCAAGAACGCAGTTTTATTAGACACTAGGAGTGGACCAGGGTTCGAAATTAGTTACGAGTAAAATTTCTTAAAAGGACACAGTATTTTTTTTCCAAAACCTACATACCAATATGAACTTGGATGTGACATTGCTAACGCAAGCTTTTTGTTTTTCCAATAAATGTTACGCGTAACAAGATAATTATCAACGTATTTATTATGATAATTATCCTTTCGAAACCTGGAGTACACACAACAATGCATCACTATACAAGGGTACTTCCATAAAATGCTAAAGGATATAGACGGGCAATCAATTGTATGCTTTCTATCAATGCCGAGTAGCCCGTTTTGCACTGTCTAAAGGCCGATCGCACGATTAAAAACTTGGTCTCAGCCAATAAGGAGCACGCGCTACTCCCCTCCAACCATTTAAAATAAAATAAAAGTTTTCTAAGTTTGTAGTTATTTTGCTGTTTGTCTATTTGTGCTATTTGGCCTTGTCAGAAAGCATGCGATCATTTGCACGTCCAAAGGGTACTTAAGACTTGTTCTATTAGATTGTTACACACCTGTGTGCCACATGACATGGTTCATGAAGTGCTCTTTCCGGGTGAAGCTCTTCTTGCAGATGTCGCAGCGGTGGGGAGTCTCTCCCGTGTGCTTCCGCACGTGGTTCACCATGTGCTCTTTGCGGGTGAATGTCTTCGCGCAGAACTGGCACCTGGGTACATAATGTTTTTAGAGCTAGTATTAAGTCATTATAGAACGTTGTTCATCCTGGGACGACCCACATCACTACTTTTTAAACTTCAACTTGCTAGCACATGGTTGTTGGGAATTTGCGTAGTCCTCAGACAAAATGTAAGCGGGCATTCTTTGTCCTGTTCGGGTGAAAAAGACATTTCAAAACAAATCCTGACGACGCGTAGAAAAGGTCATGGTCCAAATAGCTATGACAGATACCTTCAGCTCTGAAGTGGGACCACGATCTAAAATCTAAAACCACACAAAACTCGGAACATCCACTATTCACTTGTAATACCAAAATTTTCCAGTGTGATGGGAAGTGAGCCCGTCGCCACTTATAATGGACAGTGGGTACAATACATGCTTCGAAACTGAAGCATGCGGGTTTCCTTACGATGTTTTTTCTACACCGAAAAGCCGGCGGTGTTACAAATCATACCTAAATTCCGAAAAACTCATTGGTACGAGTATTACAGGCATGGTTACTTACTGGATTACCACGGATCAAGAAACTAAGATAATAAACTACCTGTAGGGGGTCTCCCCAGTGTGGCTGCGCACGTGGTTGTCCAGGTGCTCCTTACGCGAGAAAGTTTTATGGCAAGTCGTGCAGGCGTACGGTTTGTCCTGAGTCATTCTCTTCGCGTGCCGCTCCGCTGGGTCGCCGGCTGCAAGAACAGTTTCTTGTAATAAAATCGAGACGAGTGTTCGACAGAAGAATGATGCTGATTAAGGGTTGAACCTTATCTGGCCGTACGGAATCGCATTTTTTCACGCTCTATCCATTTCTGTCACTCAGGAACGGCATTGGCTAGATCAAGAAAGGTCGCAGCACTGCCGGTGCTGCCACGTGCGATCGCATTCCCGCTATCCTTCTCGCTCTAGCAAATGACGTACCTGAGTGACAGAAAAGGATGGAGGCTGAAAAAATCCGATTCCGTACGGCCAGATGAAGCTCAACACTTATAACAATCAAACTGGGATAGCCAGTATAGGACCTGCAAATAGCTACATCATTAGTAGCAAATTTACAAACAAATCAGGGCCTAATTATATTCACGGGCAACATTTCGGTTCATTTTGTATGTGATCAGTTTATGGCGCCGCCGCTGCTTAATTATTTCGTCGCATGTTAATTCTCGTGGTTTCGCTGAGCGGCACCGCTGGATCGAATACTTAGCTGTCATTTCACACAATTAAGAAAAATGCTCGATACTAAGTGCTAGCGAGACAGGAATACGCCATTGCCTACATTGTACGGCCACGCTTTCTATCAGAGGTGAGGTTAAAATCCGCGAGTTTCCAACTAGTCAAATCAGCAAATCTTTATCAAACGTCAAAACACGAGCTTTGTATGAAAAGTTCTTCTAAATCATGAATAGTGACGTCATTGTTTTTCGTCGTCGTTTCGATACTTTTTATAGTTTATCCTTTGGGAGTCGCGTTGTAGGTTTGCTATTGGGTAGTCACGTGTCGCTCGTCGATTGTTGGTTTTCCCCTCACGGGCCTACAACGAAGCTCAAGTGGTGGCTCAAGATAGTGTTCTTTTCGAAAAACAATCCTTGAAGTCACCAAAATACATAAACTACCGAACAACGTCAAGCACTCTTGCTAAATAAACTAGACATTCGCAAAATCATCACAACCAAGATGGCAGCCATTTTTTTTTAAATAGCATAGAACAGAATAGTTTATCCTTTTTTAAATAGTATTCAAGCTACAGAATTACAAAAATGTAAGTTTAGCATTATTTTCAAACGTATTTTTACTGAGAAGATAAAACTAAAATATATTGGATGCAGTAACCTCCCCAATTAGTGGGGGCAGGTAGTGTCCGTACAGTATGTTGTACTAGATACTCTTTCTTATACTGTGCCCCGGCAGTCTGCGCGTCAGAAAGTCAACCACTCTGAAGTTGTCCCGTAACACTCTCGCTTCGGCCATTGAAAAGCAATATCATGATAATTAACAGTAGCATTTATTGTTTTGTTAACATAGTAACTTACCAAGATGGCATTTTCCGTGTCTTGACAGCTCGACTGGGTTGGCGAATGCAGAACCACACACTTGGCACGTGAAAGGTTTGCTCTCTCCGTGGTACCGCCTGCATTTACATAGGAGAAGTTACGATAAGTAGTCCTATGCTATAACTTTGATAGGATACAAAAAAAGTAGGTACAATCATGTTACAGAGTTATTACGCCAGTAGCCCAAAATCCTCAATACTATATCGGGACATGGCGCCATCTACTGGCGCTTTTTCAAACTACCACGGTTTGGCAGATTGCAGATTCACCTGCCAGTTGCACGTACGTTAATTAAAGATAATCCTCCATTAAATGTCATGCTGTCGCTTTTTGTTTTGTTGACGAAATAAAAGCAAGCAAGAGATTTAATGGAGGATTATCTTTAATGAACGTATGTGCAACTGGTTGCAAGTGAGTCCGATACAAACTTGTCAATCCTTAATTTGATTTGAAATAGCACAATATGGCTGGAACATGTTAATAATCAATGTAATTTGAAATAAAATAAACTATTTTAAGATTATTAGATTGTTTGATCATGATCACAGATTCTGGTAAAGAACTTAAGACAAGGGTAATTTTATGTCGAGTGGGTCTGATGGGGGGGAAAACTACTGTCTCCATTTGTACAGACGACAACATGTTGTGTTCAGTTTTACTATTTATATCTATAGACCAATCATGAACGATTAGCTAACCTTGCCCTTTACGCTGCTAACCGACATTGCACCTATTGATTACTAAACGACTTGTAAGGGGACTCTGCGGAAACGAAGATTGACAAGAGTAATTATTTTCCTGGGACGTACCTGTACCTACATGTTACCTACTCTATCAAACTTTTAATTTGTGGTTTTTTACTTATTTTAATGAGTCATTTTTCTAATATGTTTCAGGGTAACATTTTCGTAATTCCTGGAGCACTTGTTTCATACTGTCAGTAAGATTTTGATAATGTTTCACGAGTATAAATTTGACCTACCTGTGTACGATCAGCTGGTAACGGAACTGGAATATTTTGCCGCAGATGTCGCAGGAGTGGTGTCCCGGCGACGAGTCGTCGGCCATGGCGGCGCTCGTCCCCGCCTCCACTTCCACTTCAGTGATCACCTGGGGCGTTACACTTATGTAGGAAAGGCTCCATTCATGCGAATCATATTGTTAGTTATTATATGTCGGTTTGTACAGTGACTAAGACATTACTGAATCAATAAGATGATAGATTGTACGTTTTCTATCATTCCTTGCACTTGCTTAGATATTATCTAATCAAGCCTGAAGATCTAAACTGGAAATCTTAATTCGGCAAATTTTTAAGTAACTTGTGAACGACTTTGGTTTAACTTTGAATGGATCGTCGTAGAATTATATTTTAGTTTAATTTAGCTCTCAGAAACGAGAGAGTGCCACATTTCCCGACCGATATAAACATTGACAATTTACTTTTTACATAAATATAGATATTTTTTTTAATTACCCTCTATCGCCAGACTTTAGATTTGTATTGCTAATTACTTAATTTGAAGCGTTGCCATTTCAGTTCAGAAAAAATACCGATGTTGGATGTTGGACCACGTCACCATTATAGCTTACACCTGTTCTTTATCAAACACTGGACTCTACCGAAGCCCTTAATTCAGTAGGAACTTCAGCCATATTCCACAGTGTTTTGGTTTGGATGTTTAAACTCTAAGGGCATGTTCCACTGTTTTCTGATAAAGCTTCTGTTAGCAATCCGAGAGGTAAAATATCTACTTGTTAAAAGTGGCAGATATTTATTTTAGTTTTCACCACTTATGTCCACGATAAAGTCTCAAGGCCAAATTGTTCATGTTGTCTGTGTTTTCAGAATTGACCATGTTGTCCGAGTTGACCATGTTGTATAGGTTGTTCATGTTGTCCGAGTAATGGCTTTGAATGTACAACTACGTTTTACAATAGGCCTCGCATACGACACCCCAGAAAACGATAAAAATCGAGAGGTGCCTATTTTTGTTATTTAACCTATGCCAAGAAGAGCGCGCATGAGGTTTTTCTCGTTTTGTCGCTTTGTCGCTTTGTCGTGGGTGACATGCTAGCCGTTTGTCCAGTACGAGCTGTTTTTCCTTATAGTCGACCACAGTGTTTGACCACGTGGAAAATGTTGAATTCTGTGCATTGTGTAGTGTATTTAGTTTCTAAAGTTATGCGAGAAACGAAAACATTTGCCAAAAATTCCAATAAATCCATTGGTAAGTGGTAAAAATGTTCAAATATAATTAGAAACACTTCCCGTTCATATTAAAAAGTAATCTTATGTGACAGATAAATAGATAACAGCCCCATGATCTGACTGTTAAGATAAAAGATACTTTACTTGGCAGATACCGTTAACAGGAACCTGTGAAACGGAAAATACGATTTACAGGCCGGATATCTTCTTGTTAGGCTATCTCACACTTTATCAGGAAGTGGTGGAACAGGCCCTAAGCCTCTAATCCCACAAATTAGAACTATGCAGTGAACTTACCTTACTCTGTGGCTGGCCCTCTTGGTTAAGTTTTCCGAAGACCTCGTGGTAGGCAAGTAGCTGTGACAGGTCTTCAACGTTCACCTTGTACATGGCGTGCAGGTCGTGCTCCGAGGCGCCGGCCGCGATCTTCACCACGGTACCCTCCATCCCCACACTCTGAATGTTCAAAAATCATTATCTTTAACACTTTCGCTGTTGACGACCTACGTCGTAGGTCAGCGACAGATGGGCCGCAGTGGTAAAGAACCCACGATCAGTTCTATTGCATTTCACCTGTGCCTATGACTTACCGCGCGAGTCACCGAAAACGTTACGCCTGCGCGGGGGACCCACGAGGCGAGCTACATTTATCGTTTCAACGTTATGATTGACTGTGCGCATGACCTACTAGGGGGGTCAAGTTCTATTGCATTTCGCCTGTGCTCATGACGTACAGAGTGAGTCACTGTAACCTTAAGCCTGTGACCCTTGTTGGTCACGAGGGGGGTCAATTTTAGCACTGCGCGAGGATCATGGTTTTGAGCTTAGCAGCGGAAGTGTTAAGCTCAACACAAACGGCTGCTATAATATAATGCTGTACTCCTAACGCACGCAAGTTACTAATCGCTTCGTCTCACTCACGCGTAGGAAAGAGACGTGCTTATATAATTTTGCGTGCGTAAGAAGAGAACAGCAACATATTATAGCGCGTGCCTGTGACGATCGTTATGCTGAAAGTCCCTAACCGAAAGGAATTATGGTCATGAGGTTATGTATGTATGTTTAATTATCACATCTTTAACTCATAGTGACAAACAGTGGAGCCTTAGTTTATAATTAATCTTTTACTGGGAAGAAAATGCAGTTGCACAAAAACCAATTAACCAAGTAAATATAAGATTGTTAACAATCATGGACTGCTTTCCCAAAGGTTCAATTTCCGATACGGCCATGATATCACAATCCCATAATAACCTCAGTACGTCGGTCTCGGCTTTCTGAGGCCAGAACAATGTAAATATGTATCAAGTGAGCTTTATTAACTTATTTTTACAACTTGATATTGCATATACGGGAAGAAAAAAATTTAAACAGCAAAACATTCAATTTGTTTGCTAATCATCGAGATTAAAAATTGGGAGAAAAGAAATAGTTTCCTGTTATAATAAGCTAAAATGAAGCAAAATTGTAAGAATAGATAACATGTCATGTAACAAACAAACTGACAATAATCTTATCAAACTACTCAAAACGATTACTACTTTGAGACTTGAACACACAACACACCTTCAAATCAATGCCTTTAATATCCTTTATCTCGGCAGGCATGGCGAACTGTGCCGTTTCTATTTTGTTAGAGTTCTTCTCGTCCTTGACTATGAGGGGATCGGCTGCGCTGGCCTCTATCGACGTGGTGCCGTCTGGGTTGTGGGTGACGAGGATGTTTGCTGGTTCACCCGTCGCCTGCTCGATGCGGACCACGCTGTCTAATACCTTAGGTACAATACATTTTATTTAGGCCACGAAAATACGAATAGACAATCGTATTCGAAACTGACCTCGATACTAAATGGGTCGGGACAGATTGGCCCTACCCCGACCTATCATAAGATAGGCCCTATGCTTGATAACATAGGCAGTAAGCTATTTGCCAACCTAGTCAAATCAGCAACTTTTTATCGAACGCCAAATTGTGCGCTTTGTATGGACAAGTTTTTTTTAAATTTATAATTAATGGACTCTTGCTTGTGCGTTAGCACTGCATTTCCGCCAGTATCAAGTAGTTTGAAGATGGAGAATCTATCCCATTCTCAGGCATTGTTGTTGGTCAAGAACAAGAAGAGATTGAGGGTTACGGAGCCTCGTGGCAGGCTAAAACGCGACGCGCGAAAACCACGCGAGACAAGTGCTCGAGTCAGAACCTGCAACGTGACTCCATGAACAAGTTATTATACTAAAATCAGTAATGTGACGTCATCTTACTCATCACACTTTTCATAGTTTATCCTGTTATTAAAAATCGTCATTATCATCATCAGCCTTATACAGTGTGAACTGAACAACTTTAACTATGGGAGCAAACCAATCGGAGCAAAAAAAATCAGCTGTTCCATACTAAACTGTAATGCCTACTCGACTCAAATGCTGATTTTTTTGCTCCGATCAGTTTGCTCCCATAGTTAAAGTTGTTCAGTTTCATGGGTAGACTCTTAGTTTAAAAGGATTCTAGTGAATCCATTTCACCCTGTATGTGTTCTACTGTAGGGCACAGCCCTACCCTCAGAGGGTGTATATGCACAAGTCCACCATGCATGCCCAATGCGGGTCAAAAAAATTGTATTCAAGCAGGTATGTATTGCAATATATTATATGCAAATTTCAACATGGCAATATTAAAACAGAAATTCCTTAATATGACAAAATAATTCATGAAAACATGGTTAGGTTAGTCATACCTGTTGTCCAACGATTTGTTGCAACTGGTGCACGGTGAGCGTGTGATCGGAAGGCATCTTGATAGCCTCGTGAAGTTCCTCCTTGTCCACCATCTTGCCACCTCCGGGCTCCACCACCGTCACGATCCCGTCTTCACTTACTGTCAACTGGATCTGATGACAAAATGGGTACTTAATATCATGTAGGCTAAAAACTTTGACTATTTATTATAAGGACTAGCCTTGCGGTAGCATTTCCCCTCTGCCACGGTATAAGATCAATTAATCATGTGCATAAACATTCAATTTTATACCTTATCACTAAACGAGACAGCCTATAATTGCGAAACAATAATTTCGAACTTAGAACGTTTGGGGTTCACACGAGACTACTTTTCATGATTTTTAACGTTCAAAATTAGACTCTAAAGTTATGGGAGTAAAATCCAAAGTTGCGGATTTCATGTTACTTCGCAAAAAGTGGCAGAAATGTTTGTTAGTAGAATTACACGCGTAACTAGTCCTCATATAAGTAGTCAAAGGCTAAACATTATTTCAGCCTATTCTTACCTGCTATCTTCCGATTTAGACTGTGTGGATATGTGATTTGTAAAGCCTATTTTACTCAAGAATAGTGTAGCTTTCTACTAGGGAAAACATTTTTAGAATAGCTTCAGTAGTTCCAGAGATTATCCCCTACATACAAACAAACAAATACCCCTTTATATACATGTTAATGAATAAACGCAAAACTAGAAAATAGTTTGTTTGTAATCGAGAGCAGATTCGAATATCAAGGTTACAACATAAGTTACATTTAAAAAAATACAATAATTTGTTTGTATAATTTAAAATTTATTGGAGTAGGTCAACCCACCGCACGGGCACACTCAGTCTACTTACTACCAAAACAAGGTTCTTAAAATGTATCCATGAGCACACTAGCACTTTCATTAATTGCTGAAATAATAACAAATCATCTTTTCATGAAAACTTAAACTTTAAATTTAAATTAATAAAATAATGAAATTATTGTTTCAATGAAACTATTTCGTTGCATAAAAATGTTGGGCTGTATGAGGTTTTGAGCTTAATCATTAACACATTGCATACATATACAGGGATGTCCCGTAAACCGACGTCAACCCGGTGGATGCTGATAGGTTAGTTCATGCCTAACCAGAATATACTAAAATAAAACAAATAGAAAAAAAAACCAGTCAATCAATCAATCTGCCAACATTTTACTTTAGGAAAAGGTTCTTAGTTTTCGAGATAAGGACAGTTTTATGAAATTCGTGAAACTCTTTACCTTAGTCACTATTATGAGTGCCACGGCTACAAATGTTCTATGCAGTATCTGTATTAACTGTCAATATCTCGAAAACTAAGATACTTTTACTAAGGTCAAATTTTGATATTCTGCCTGGTCATGACCTAACCTATCAGCATCCGCCGGGTTGACGTCGGTTTATGGGACACCCTGTATAAGATGAGGACTGCAGTAAAATGTGTATTTGTTACATTCAAGTTTCTTTCGTATACAAAAACTAAAAGTTGTAAGTACCACTGTGTATTGTATAGGAATCAAACAACTCTTATTTTAGAAATCACAACATCTTAAAATCAGAATGTGAATAAATTAACCTATTCAAATATGTAAATTAGTATTGTTCTGAGATCATCCCACATTACTTACTGTTGATGAGCATACTAATAGAGTAAAATCATTGAATATTAATGTGTATTTTTATTTTTGTGTGCAGAAATTGCTCCAGAAACAGCTTAAGCCTAATGAAATATACTGGTAGAACAAATGAAGGTGACCAGTGTACCTGAAAGAACTACAAAAATCGAGACATGCCTCTGTATTTGTTACTTAGCCTCTAAGAAAGTGAGCACGCATGATGATTTTCTCTTTTTTGTGTGTGCCATGCTATAGGTTTTAAAATATCGTGTATTTTGTATTATTTGCGCCAGGGCGAGCAGGCGAGTTAAATTAGACAAATGGTTGTCGTGCGCATTACGCAACGGGTTTTGATCAATGGGTGGAACTGTCGGTGTAAAATTCAAGTACTTTTTTAAAAAGAAGCATGATGTTTAGTGAATGTTTGTAGCAAAAGCGCAGAATAAAGAAAGTGTTTGAACTAAAATTTATCAAATGTTATAACTGGTGGTAACATTTAAGATTTTTAATAGAAACTGTGTAGCTCTGTAAAGCAAGACAGTGCAGTTTTTGTTTCTGGAAATAAGGTCCAACAAAATTTGCTGATCAGACCATCAAACTAAACAACTTTCTCTACAGAACCAAAGGAGAAATCGCGAAAAAAAGGCTGTTCCATACAAAACTGTGACCTGCCTACTCGAACCAAATGTACGGGACAGCAGTTTATTTCATGATTTCGATGTTGGTCCCATAGAAAAAGGTTTTTAGTTTGATGGTCTGATCATCCACTTATAACAGGCTCAGCTAATTTTGTTGACCTTATATTGTTGCTCCAACAAACGCCAAATAATTGTGTTAAAAACTCAATGAACTTACCTCGCTGACCTGCAGAATGATGATGTATATGCAGCGTGAATTACAGTAACATTTAGTTTACAAGTGCTTAAATTATGATAGCAAATTAGCAGTGTTAGCAAACCATGTTGTTTGTTAGTATTGCTATATTTACCTGTTGGTTGGAGTGTTCGGGGCGAGTTGTCGCCATCAACTGCTGCTGCATCATATGCTGTTGTGAATGATGACCCTAAGAAAACAAAACACTTATTAGAAAATTTGTTTTCTCTATAATTTTTAATATTTTAAAATTATAATTTACATTTCATATTTCTTTTACGAAATTAAAACTCAATTTTACAAATGGCCAAAAGATAGTTTTCTTGAATCGAAACTAATTTACCTACATGCATATCAGAAATCTACACACATTACTCAGACATGCAGTATTTATCATATCATTGAAAAGTTATATCAACATAGGTAGGAAATAAAAGTAGAGGATATCAATCTACTAGAATTACTAACTTTTGTTTTTAAATTCAGTCAAGGCCAATCATCTGCCTTTGACGTACACATGCACATCTATCTATATGAACTTGTAAAGCTTATACTATAATATAAAATCTAATATCTACAGTTCAGCCACGGTCAGCATTCCCGCTAGTAACGGAGTGGATTACCACATGATTTACCATATCAATGTTATGGTGTTGTACAAACTCGACCCGGTTATTGGGTACCTGCTGGTGAGTGGCCTGGCTGGCGTTAACTGTCACTTGAGAGCCGCCGCTCGACGACTGCTGCGCGGCCAGCTCTTGTTGCGGGTTGTGGGCCACCAGCGTTTCTAAACAAACAATTTATGCATACACACATATGAATGCAATAATATAATCTTAATTGCACCAAAACAATACAAATACATAAAAGAATAGGGATGATGACTGACCCTGGAAATCCATATAGTATTGTGACGAATTACAGAAATAGGCTAAATTTAATATCAAAATGTTCAAACGAAATTATTATTATTACATAATACTCAATTATGTCGTCGTATTTTGTTATAAGGGTGAAATTGATATCATTAGCATCCTTTTAAACAAAGAGTCTACCCATCGAACTGAACAACTTTTACTATGGGAGCAAACCGATCGGAGCCAAAAAAAAATCTGCTGTTGCATACATTTGAGTTTCGAACTCGCGCGTCGACATTGCAGTTTAGTATGGAACAGCAGATTTTTTATTTGCTCTGATCGGTTTGCTCCAATAGTGAAAGTTGTTCAGTTTGATGGGTAGACTCTTAGTTTAGAAGGATGCTAATGATATCAATTTCACCCTGTATGTGCCTCTAACTCTAATAGTAAATTTTAAACACTTATATTTCAGTCATTTTGTAATTAATATCACTTTAGTGTTTAAGATATCAAAGAGTTTCTAAAAAAGTAATAAAAATTTGTCATCATTCCTAATGTAGCCCTGGCAATTCTATCTAAATAGGCGACCCTGAAGCTGCCAGCAAACACTCAAGACAGTTATAGTTATTAAGCAACAGAGAAATGCAGAATAAACCGCGATTAAGATTTTGGTCCCATAGAGAAAGTTGTTCAGTTTGATGGTCTGATCATCCCCTTAAAAACTGTCAGCATATTGAATTTGACCATGCATAATATGCTTTTAGTAATACATATTATGATGACCCGGTTGGTGTAATGGTTACCATGCCGGACTGCCAAAATGGGTCCTGGGTTTGAATCCCGGTTCGGCCATGGATGTTTATATGTTTGTGCCGTTGTTGTATGGTTTCCATAATAAACAGCCTAGAATGGTTGCTTGGGATCATTATAATGTATGTGCCTGTGAGTGTTATTTATTTTATTATTTTTTAAATTCTTATTTTAATTAGAGATTAGGAATTTATTTTCATGCATTAGCTGAAAGTGATTATGTTTATGTTTAGTCACAAACATAATCACGAAAATGGAATACAAAAATGTTAATTTACCATGAGTCTGTCCAGACTGTGTAGCAATAATTTGAGAGACAGGTATCTGCTGACCGCCGGGAGCCGACACGGTGACCTGCGGCTGCCCCGCATGGTGACCCAGTATGATGTTAGGGTCACCATTTAGTATACCTGCATGAGCCTGCCCTAGGTCCTGAAATAATTGTACTTAATCAACCATAGATTCCACTATTTGTATCTTACTGCCCATTGAAGTTCAGCTGGAGATAGAAAAATTTCTATAAACTACACAACCGTAACAGAAGTGTGTCTATACATTAAAGGTATTTACAAGAAAAGATTATGATATGGTTTTTATTTTTAGGTGACTCGAAATCAAGCTTTTTTAGAATTTTTTTGTCTGTTTGTTCGAGCATCACGTAAAAACTACTAAACCGATTTTGATGAAACATTTTTGTTTGATAGCTTATGATTTGACTTAAAATCTGGTATATAATTTGTGCGGACAAAGTCGCAGGTGAACTCTAGTTATTTAATATTCTTGGATCAATAATCTCCAAGAGGGTTACCATCAGGAAGGCAGCCCTTAATTTGTTCACGATTAGGTTTTTTTTTTAATTTTTGGGTACCTGACCAGGAATCTTCAACAAACACTGGTCATGGTCGAAGCAGTAGACGGCTACTTCGGTATCTGCTGAAGATTACCTGAGTGCCGCTATTCAAGACGCAGACTATGCACCTATACATGGATGGGCACATGTATGCAGTCTGGACACTGCTATAAAGTCTGCAAAACATGGGGTATAGATCAGGGGGCACAAGCATGATAAATAATATAGATATTGCACCAAACTTAAATATGGGCAATGATCAAAGCTAATAAAAATGCAGAAAAATGCTTCATTCTGTATCAAAACGTTTAATCACACCATTTTTTTCATAGCTCTGTCATCATATTTCCTTCAAATCTCCCATATGTTTTGGCAGAATCACTGTTCGCCAGCTTTTTGACTTGGCAGTGCAGCACTGTCTGACATAAACTCTTCCTATGCGTCAGGGCTGCGCAAAATGTACCCATACCCGTGGACTAATTTCGTTCAGAGTGAGCGTTTGCGCGCGTCAAGTCTCAGAAATAGTATAAATTCTCTAAAAAAATTTGAGGAACACACAAAACCTATCAGAGAAAATCTTGTCTATGGTAGATTATTTCATTCATGATAAAAAGAAAACAAAAAACCACCTTAAATCTCATAAGATTTAAATTAACGTGAAAGGTGATCTAGGTAATCTTTTTTTTTTTTTTTCTTTTTTTTTTTCAAGGCTTTTGTCACGCTTGGTGACAATGTCAGCCTCATAGGTTTATACATATATATACTAGGTAATCTTGTCTCAAATATAAAACAACGCAGATAGAGGGGGTAGCGCAGATCTGAGACATACAAAGGGTTAAGGGTGAGATTCAGAGATGTTTTTTGAGATTTATAGATTGAGTTAGTACTTCCGTATGTTAAAATCCATACATTTTGGACTCTAGTGTTGACTTCTCGTAGATCAATAAATGTCTCAGAGTCTCAGCTCAACAGTTGTCTCCATTAATTCTAGATTTTATTTATTCTGTAGCATATTTGCCAACATGAATATGAATAGGCTTAGTCATTTTGTTAGGAATGCATTTTTTATTAGCCACTGTTGACAAAAGGGTGTGTTCTTATAAGTAATGCTATTAAGCTAAAAAATCTACCTGAACAGGCTTCCCATTTTCTATCCTTGCCCCGGTGGGCAATCCATACACGGAGACTTGAGGTATCGGACCAGGAAACAGATTTGTAAACACCCAGTACTTGGCGACGCTGGACAAAGCAACGTTTACCGCTGCCGTATTCACTCGCAAGTCCGTAGCCGAAGTCGTAGGAGTTAAATTTGTTTGCTGCTGTTGACCCGATTGCACTCTTTGATTCTGGGACTGCAACCATCAAGCACAAAATTAATAATGCCAATTAGCCAAGAATACCACAAAAAAAAACAGCAAAAAAATTCTGCGAACCTCAGAATTTCCAGGAGGCTGGCCGCCACCCGTGTTGATATTGTGGTGCTCAGGATTCATTTTCAGTCCTTACAAATAACACATCAATAACTTTCACTTAGATATATACAAAAACACTGCATTTCCTAATAAACTTTAGATCGGCATTGTCATAATTTGACTGTCACCGAAATGGAGGCGCGGGGGACGCGACGGACCGCCATTACAGAACTTGGCGCACAATAACATTTTTCTTTACAGACCCTTCATCTGCGTTTTCTAGCTATTAAATAATAAAAAAACTTTACAACACTGTTCAACGATAACAGATATTCACAGATTTACTTAAATCATTCCTATTCTGCCATTTTACACAAGATTTTTCACTAAAAACGTACTATTCATCATAAACCACGAACGAAAGTTTTTTACTGTTACAAGGCTGCCACCCACACGATATTATTAACTGATCACCAATTAAATTAAATAAAATAATATATATGATCGTCGGACTTGAATTTTGTAACATACAAATTCATATCTGTTTTACCACAGAAAACATTGAATTTACTTAAAAATTACTTTAATTTAAATAATAGGTTTTTATTTTGATTAATTTAAGTTATGTTCATAGTACTAGATGGCGCTGTTGCAATAGAAATATGCTACAGTATTGACAACTTAGCGAAATAATTCAGTGCGTTTGTGAATCACGCTTGAGAAAAGAATCTCTTCAGAATATATTACTTTAACAGAAAATGCACTATGCATACAACCGCGCAACGGCTAATTTTAGGGTTCCGTACCTAAAGGGTGAAAATGTGACCCTATTACTAAGCCTACGCTACGTTGTCCGTCCATCCGTCTGCCCGTCTGTCCTATTTACAGTGGTGCTGTAACTATAGAACCGTTATAACTAAACAGTTGAAATTTTCACAGAATGTGCGTTATTATAGCGCGATTTCTAAAAAATAATAAAAAATTCAAAAAGTTAAAAATGAAGGGGTCCTCATTGAGTACACACGGCGAAACATCAAGCTATACAAAACCAACATAAGCTGGCCGCGCGTCGTTATACGTTACGTACCTACGCGCGGCCAGCTTATTTTGGTTTTGTATAGCTTGATGTGTCGCCATGCGTACTTCTCAAGTTCTCTTACAAGAAACTAGTTTTTATCAACGTTTCTTACATGCAAAAACTGTACGTAGTACTTACTATATGGCATAAACTTAGTGTGATTATAATAGCAAACTCAGGCTACAGTACCCAAATAACAATAATCGAATCGTCGAATTCGTGCTAAACGTCCAGGAGACAATTTTTTTTTGTAAGTTAGTAGAAGTTCTGTAACGGAACCAAAGAGTAATATAAGTATATTAACGGAACCCTCACTCGGTGCGCGAGTAGGCCTGACCTTGACCGGTTTATGAAAGAACCTCTCAAATACGCGTGCGAGAGTCAAGTGTCGAGCGTTCGCAGCGGCATGCTGAACAAAATCAAAGAACCTATCATCTTTATACACGAGCGTTTCCAGGGGAGCAAGGTCCCGCCAGTCAGATAGATCGCAGGAATAGGTCAAAACGAACTCTAGATCTTACTGCAATAGTTGAAGCGAGCGAGTCGCGGGTACAAGCTCGTTATTTATAATAATTATAAAATATGGCTAACGTAACCAAAAAAGTAATTGCAATTAACAGTTACACAATGTAATTACAAATTATATTTTGCCCAACACTGCTGGGACCTAGGTACGAAGTCTTCGCTTCTTGCATTAGCTTCAGTGGTGTATTCTTCTAAGCGCTCTTATCTTACAGACGAGCGACACTTTGCGATCGCCGTGAGTCGCAGAGGGTCGCGCCCATAGACTTTACTGTCGCCGTGAGTCGCGCGACCGCAAAGTCGTCGTAAGAGCGCTAAGGATTAGGTCCGCCACATACATACGGAATTGCGATCCGGAATCCTGATTCAGGATTCAGTGTTGTCAACTATGGTTACAAAAATTACTTGGAGTGCTGTTTAAAAAATGTCTAAAATCAAAATGAATGAAATGCGAAATTAATGACAATTGTATTTTTAGGTATTAATTAAAACGAAACAAACAATTTCTATACATGATAATTACTATCATGTGATGATGTTATGACGTTACGATGGTGATTTGTAAATTGTTTTTCAATATTGATATCAAAAGACTATCGATAGTTTTAGCATAAGACATAATCTGCATACAAAATGGTATAAACCATTGTCACACAAGCGATTTTTGAGCGTTGACGATTTCGCAACTATACCGCAATGACGTCGCTACTGCACCGTCGCGATACGGTATCGTTCCATCAACGCCTACGCTCAAAAATCACTTGTTTGATATGACTATAAATCTTTAAAAATGCCATCTAAGACAACAAAAAATCTGTAGATCTAGTGAAAAAGTCTCTGAAAGCGGCAACACTCCATCCGGAATCTAATTCCGAATCGTTTATTCCGTATGTATGTGGCGGACCTATAACGGGCAAGCAAGTCCCCGTAGGTAGCAGCCGGTTTCTACGGGGCGGGCGCGGCTCGGCTGTCTACTAGGGTTGGGCCCGGCCGGCGCGGCGGCGGCCGTATATACAAGGGGAAGGCCGGAGCCGGAGGTGAAGGATCCAAAGGAGCATTATGTATAATTATTCTTACGTATTATACCAAAATCAGTGAAACAAAATATAAGTAGTTACCTAGGTAGGTACTAGGTTGTACTATTGATGGTAAGACTGTTAAAAATGATGGTAATTATTATAGAACCTTAGCTCAGATCGGAGGAATGCGCTTGCCTTAGTTTCTTTTTTTTTTAATTTTTATTATGTACGAGCGTTAACCCGCGACTTTGTCCGCACAAATTATATACCAGATTTTAAGTCAGATAATAAGCTATCAAACAAAAAAAGTTTCATCGAAATCGGTTCAGTTGTTTTTGCGTGATACTCGTTCAAACAAACACACAAACAAACACCCAAACAAACACACAAACAAACAGACAGACAAAAAACCCAAAAATTGGTGAAATGGAATCAGGGACACCTAAAAACCATATCGTAACTTTTTTTTTGTTAATATCTTCAATGTACAGACAAACTTGCTGCTACAGTTTTATAATAGTTTAGATTTGGCATTCCTAGAACAATTGAATAGAAAAATAGAAGAAGAATAGGTATTGTAGGTAAGGTACTAAGTATGTACATGCATTAGACCGATCGATAGTGTAGTGTCGTAGAGCATAAAAATTCGAACTCGCTTCGCTGGCTCCAGGTATAATTAAATTAGTAAAATTGTTTTTACATAAAACAAATTGTTCCTATGTATATACAGATAATGGCTACAAGCCTACAAGCTCACCGGCTAGCTGTATCTAAGTAGTACGGGCGTTCATATAAGTACATTTAATTTACCCAAGGTCGCAAAATATAGGAAGAACATGCCTCTGTTACTTTTGTTGATATCTATCTGATAAACAAAAAAGTTCGTGCCTAAGGTAGGTGTCTACTGTTTTAAATCTTGAAACCCCAATTTAACCTATTTACTTAGATAAATTAAATCTAACGTCGAAACATTTTTGTCTGTCTTTCCGCCCAAAAGACAAAAAAGTGCAAATTCTAGGTAGATATAGATTGGAACCTCAAGTTTCTAAAAAGCCTTGGGCCCAACATAGCAGAAAAAGCAGCTGTTCCGTACATTTATGCTGGAAGTATTGTATGAAACACAGAACAGAGAACTCCCTCTTCTACGGCCTCCATAATAAAAGTTCTTCAATTTGATGATCTGAAGCAACCCTTTGTATATTACTAGCATGTTTTGTTACACCCTGTACAGGCTTCAAATAAAACAAATTTAAAATGCTTACTTGATTTACGTGTTGTTCCAAATAGTGCAAATAAATCGAAGACTACGCGAGCGGAGTCGCGGGCGCTGCTAGTTGTATGTAGGTAGGTATAATAATAACTTGCCGAATCTTCATCTCATACCAATCAATATAAGATAATAATAATATAATAAGAATAATATTTTATTAATCCACAAAAAGCCATTTTACAGACGGATTTGTAATAAAATAATGAAGCACTAAATGTTAGAATAGTAGGCTAGGAGTATTGATAGGTACAACTGATGCCATGAAAGGTACGAATTACCTGCCTGAGCTATTGACATCAGTTACAACTGTAAAACTTATTGCAAATTAAATTTACAATGTACTTGTAAGATGTGTGGTTTGTATGGGTGAGTGAATAAGTAGGGGTGTGTTTATGTGTTTATGTAGGGGCGTGTGTTTATGTGGAGGTGTGTGTGCGTGGATGAAAGAGAGTAAGAGAGAGAGAGAGAGAGGGAGAGAGAGAGAGAGAGGGAGGGAGAGAGAGAGAGAGAGAGAGAGAGAGAGAGAGGGAGAGAGACATTATTCGGGGGGGAGAAGAAGATTTTCTGTTTCGTTGTAGGATAGATTTTGTAACCACGTTTTTAAGGAAATTTTGCATAGTCTATTGTTAAGGGTGTGTATGTTTAATATGCGATGTATGCTGTTATATAGGAATGGGCCAAGAAAACAGAAGAATCTATGACTGAAACTTAATGTTTAGGTGATTCATAATAGGGGGGTGGTGTTTAGTGATTGTACCTATTGTCCAGGATCATCCTAATTATTCAACGTCTGAATTAACACTGAAATAACACTATATCCGATACTGAAACCGATTTTCCAAACCAGATAGGTGCCTGCCTACCTTACCAAACTGTTCTTCATTTTAAGATACAAGAAAAAAATATATAACACGTTCGCGGACAGTGAAGGAGACACAATAGAACTTTTATTGTTATCACTGCTATAGCCGGTCACTGTCCGCGAATGTGTTGATTGGCCGTAATGAAAAGTTTCAGTTTCAGATAATTTTCGAATTTGAAAAGTTATATCATAGAAGATATCTTTGTATCGATTTTGTTTTATTATTATTTGGGTTTACATAAGTTATTTGGCACAACCGATTCGTATTGAGAAGAAAAGTCTAGCTCGCTTCGCTTACTCTATGTTTCTGTTTATGCATGGATACCTACGCCAATAGATATCTCACCACAACTTGAATAGTTGTGTTAGCAAATTCCGAGCTCGCTTCGCTCGCTCCGTTATTTTTTGAGTACCTAGGTCTTCTTATAAATAACAGGGTGTAAGGAAAATTATCATTAACCTTTAAACCACATACTCTACCCATCAAACTGAACAATTTTTACTATGGGAGCAAACCTGTCAGAGCAAAAAAAAATCAGCTGTTCCATAATAAACTGCAATACCTACTCGACTCAAATGTATGAGACAGCAAATTTTTTGGGGGTCTGACATGTTTGCTCCCATAGTAAAAGTTGTTCAGGTTGATGGGTAGAGTATGTGGTTGAAATCACAAAAAGACGGGCTGTGCCAACTGCTCTCAAACGGTTAAAGAAAACTACGTGAGGAAACCTGCATACGCTGATGAAGAAATTCTGATGCGTTTGTGAAGTCTATGTACAGTCAGCAGCAATAAGTTATATACACTTTAGTAGATACTACGACGTAGAACAAAAGTGTATAAAAATTATTGAAATTAGTGTGTTTAGAATCGAGAGCAGAATCGAATTATCATGATTTCAACATAGGTGATTTTTTTTCAAATATTAAATAATTTGTTAGTAAAATTTTTAATCTACTGAACCCAATGTCAATCCACCGCACGGGCACACTCACCCTACTTACTACCAATACAAAACAAGCTTCTTAAGAGGATATATGAAAAAATAGGATTTTTCAAAGCGTCATATATCATGAAGTACTAACAGTAGGAGTATGATTTGCGGATATGTGTAAATTGAACATATAATTGAAGTTTTGATTAGAGCCAAAACTCAATTAAGACACATTTTCTTGATAGAAAAACAACCCAAAGTAGCCTCCGTCTTTATCGATAAACGTTTGGAACGGTTTAAACGGTGAATACTGAATAGTAGAAACACGAGACTTGATTTAAAAAAAAAGATATGGATATTTTATAAAGTTTGATTATAGCAGAATTGAACTTACATAAATAGTACAATCACATTTAATAAAGTTTGTTTTACGCTTGCGTCGTTTCATGCGCGCGCGCCGCCCCATCTCTTTCTCTCGCATCAGGCAATAATATAAGATATCACACGCTAATTTCGCTTCGATTATTTTTCGATATAGGCCGTTAAAATGTATCCATGAGTTGAGAATTGAGACTTTGGCAAAAGATTTTACTATTTATAGTAAAATGTTTCACAGATCTCACTACCTTCAGAATTTCAATTCGTTCATCACCAATGTATGAAATTGAAGTCACGGTTACTTTACCTGTTTAATTGACAAACAGTTTACGAGAGACGCATTGCATACCGTGCGGTGCATTATGCATAACCATTGTTTTGATAAGCACAGGCTGCACAGGCCAGCTAAATCTTAAGGTGGTTCCAGTCCATACAAAAGTTTGACGCACACTACGCGTAGACGGAATTAATAAAAGTAATATTTTATATACGGTAAAATAGTTTAGAAAATCTAGTTGCAGCGTCACAAATAACATTTGCAATTCATAATATAATTACGAAGATATGAAGCTTTTAAAATTTTGTATGAGAAATTTCAAAGCTTTATATCTTCGTAATTATTTTATAAATTGCAAATGTTATTTGTGACGCGGCATCTAAATTTTCTAAACTATTTTTCCATATATACAAAGTTACTTATATTAATACCGTCTACGCGTATTGTACGTCAAAGTTTTGTATAAAATTGCCCCCCTCTATAACCACCTTAACGGCCTTTTCTCTTCAGTTAAATCCCATTTCTGTTTTTATAATGTACTTAGGTACCTAAGCATTAGTGTTGTCTAACTAGTCAACACGATAGTAGTCAAAGTATCGATAGTTGATCTCGAAAAATAGTAACAATATTGATAGTGCTATCAATATTATCAATATACCTTTAATATGGATAGAATTGCCAAAAAAGGGTTGTTGTTTGACTACGGAACCCTAAAAATGGATAGAATTAAGGTGCAATAGTATCAATTCTGTAAATAAAAGTATAGAATACAATAATATTAGAGTGACGGACCACTGACATCCAGGTTGCAGGACTACCTATTCCTAGAGATCAGAATCAATATCCTTACCCTTTACTACAAAGATAACCCTTCTATACTGGCCTGCAAAACTAAGTATCGCACTTTTGAAATTGCAATAACTTTTTAAGTACACAAAATATACTTTCGAAATAAAAAAGGACTCGAAAAAGAGTTTAATTTACAAAGAATAGTTACAAGGAAAGCTGATAACATTGGCTTTAAGAAGTTTTTTATTTTAAATCTTTAATTTCTATAGATCAGAAAAAAATTAATATTAAAAGTGTAGTACTTAGTTTTGCAGGTATATTGTATTTCTCACTGTTTGTTATGCTGTACTACAAATTGTTGTCTGTAAAATAAATATGTTTTTTTTTTAAATTCTATCGATAGCATTATGGTATCGATAGTATCGATATCAGTTGCCGTATATTTATCATTTCAAGACTTTCCTATCATGTTATGGGTTATAGGTACACTCTACATAGAATAGAATAGAATAGAAAACTTTATTTTCGACCAACTGAGATCACAATATTGTTAGTAACACACTTAGCCTATTGTTATTGTTACATAGGATGACCATGAAGTAAAAGTAATAAGTATAGGTAGACTCTCTTCTAAATCGTGATAAAAACCTACTGATACTCTAAATGCGAAAGTGTATCTAACTAACTGTCTGTTACGCTTTTATAGCTAAACCACTGCATCCATTTTGATGACATTTGTTATAGACAGAGCTTAAATCCTTAGGAAGTATATGGTCATGAAAATTCCACGCAATTGAAGTCGCAGATGACCAGCTAGTTTTATCTTAATTTTTCTGCAAACCATTTAAAACTGGAAACTATTCTTCGTGTTATTGAAAACATTTACGATTACGATTTCATCGGTTTGAAGGTAAAACTCACTAAGTGCCTTTGGTTGTTTGGTTAGTGAATTTTACCTCCAAACCGACGCGACAATAATACAATAACGGTACTGACGAATTTTTTTTTTTAAATCCTTCAGCGAAATGTGATGTAGGTACCTAAATATTTATATAACTTCCGGCCCGACCTCTTTAACCAACAAATTGCAGTTTCATTCAGTAGCCTAGTGTAGTTGAGTTTAACGTGGTTTATCTAACCCGACGTTAACGTATTCTATATGATTGTACCACAGAATATATAATAGATTGTACTTCCAGTGGGTCGGAGTCTATTCGGTTCAACTCGCAGCAAACTATAAACTACGGCTACGTTCGGAAACACCGACGCGACGTGCGAATCAGTACCAACCGCGAGGCTACACGGACCACGCGCCTTTCTGCCTCGATCACGCGTAAACCTTTACGTCAACTTTCCTAACTTAAAAAAAAAAAAACTTTTTTTTTCTTTTGAAAAGTGTGTGCTGCGTTCAAAAATAGAACGTGAATTTTTAAGTTTTTATCGCAGACTGCAGAATCAGACAATTCACTCAACTATAATTTGTTTTGATTGTCGCGGTCGTTTTGCCGGTCTTCTATTTTCAGGTATGTTCGCTGTTTAACTAGTAATGTAAGTAATGTTTTTCCAAGAAAATTCACAGTTTGTAGCAATTATACTTTAATTTTGTAACTCAATGCGTTTTATAAAAGGTTTGTGCATTCAAGTGAGGCGCTAAGAAAGGCAAGACTAGGAAATTATACTGCGGTTTTATTTTAACACCACAAAACTTTACGTTACAGGGATTGTTAAAGAAATTCAATTACTTTAAATAAAGGTTTAGAAGTAAAAGCATTGTTTTATGTGGAGGTAAATAAATTAAGAATTTAGATTCGATTAAGAAGTTGATTATGCGCTCACGGTTCGTGTTGTGTAGTACAATTAGTGAGAAACTCGGATATAACTATTTATTTAATGGGTTCCTAGTAATTATAGTACCGGGCTATGCAATAACCCACCAAAGTTTCATCGCAATCGGTCAACCCGTGTCAAAGTCTTTAAACTTCAGACAGATTTACCAACATCCATTTTTATATGTATATTTATTTAGATACCTAATAAACAAGTTGCTTAGGTACTTTCCCATAAGGACCCAAACTACACAACATCCTACGGTTAAAAAAGATATTAATTATTTATTTATTTAATTTAATGTCACTTTATATATTTCTTATTGATTTGTTTAATAGACCAGTATTAACTCGTAGGTAATTTACATTTAATACTACTTTAAACTTTATTTACAACAAGGTATGTAACATATTTTACAATACTTACATAAACCCACGAACATAGTGCCTACCAAACCTATACCTATTTATAATATTCGTAACTAATTCAATTCGATTTACTATATTTCAAATTTTCAATCGCTGTGATTTAATATTGGTTTTAGAACAACATATTATGTTATTTTTATGAAACGTAAATATTTACATTATTAACGTATTTAAGTCCTTTTACCCTAACTTCCAAAGTACTTAATGGTTTACAATAATATGGGATCGGACAATTAGTGAAATTAGCAACTTTTAATCGAAAGTCAAAACGCGCGCGATGTATGAAAAAATTTACTAAATACCCCCAAGTGACGTTATAAACATTTCATTACTTTTTATCATGTTATTAAAAATTGTATACTAGCTAAAAAAGAACTAAAAATGTGAGTATAGCGTTCTTTTCATATGTTTTTTTAAATATGCTGACAATATCTGCTTATGCAATATATGCTCCCCTAGTAGCATTACCCAAATGCTTCATCAAATAAACTATATTAAGTGAATATAACTAAAACACTACAGCCAGTCACTCTAGAGAGGTATATTAAATTAAAAACAGGATCTACAGCAATTGTAGAGTCGGTCGTCGGTCCCCTAACTAAACCAATTTATAAGGAAGTAGAGACGGCCTATGACGCCGTAAGCAATGACCTTTGAACGTCGTGATATGTCCATTGCACAAGCTGCAAAGCATTGCATTGCATACAATTGAGGTAAACAAACAGAAAGATTATCTTTTGTAATGACACGGAAAATCTAATTTATATATTCTATCTATCCTAGAATTGGGGCATGACCAAACAAACCTACACTAATTATATACTTTATATTTATTTTACATTATTGTGGCAAGGGTTTATACACCAGGTGGTACAATCTATCTATACTATTATAAAACTGTAACAGGAAGTTTGTCTGTACATTGAAGATATTAACAAAAAAAAAGTTACGATATGGTTTTTAGGTGTCCCTGATTCCATTTTACCAATTTTTGGATTTTTTGTCTGTCTGTTTGTTTGTGTGTTTGTTTGTGTGTTTGTTTGTGTGTTTGTTTGTGTGTTTGTTTGGGTGTTTGATTGTTTGTTTGAACGAGTATCACGCAAAAACTACTGAACCGATTTTGATGAAATTTTTGTTTGGTAGCTTATGATCTGACTTAAAATCTGGTCTATAATTTGTGCGGACGAAGTCGCGGGTTAACGCTCGTAATAAATAAAATTTATAAAATACTTAACCTAATCTAAATAATAATTTGGAATAAAATGAGATACAAACATCATAAAATTTATATATAATTATAACTAAGAGCGTATCGCCAACAAACTGTTATGCAGTTTGGCGAATTTGTATTTTATTTATTATAACAGTCTGAATGAAGTTAAATAAATTAAAAAATATAAAAAGATAATAATTAAGGTTTTTTTAAATACCCTGTTCAGTTTCCCACTACTGGGCAAAGTCCGTTTTACTCGCCAATCCTCTTTAGCGTGCGCAATAATCAACAAACTCTCCAATAACACAATTTTGTCAAATTGATTGTTTGACATTGGTTTAAGATTCGGCTCGATTGATTTCCAATTTTTTATCAAACTCAAATTTACTTGTAGGTATTCAAAATATCACGTAAATAGCATACTGATGTCATTTTTTGCCTCTACCACCGCATCGGAAGGTGTTCCGTTGCGTTTGCGTTGTAGAGAAGATGCGGCAAGAATCTCTACGACATATAATACTATAGATTATCTATAAATACATATATCTATTATTATATCTTCTTCTATCCGTCTATAAATATAATACAATGGTAAACTTTCATTGGGAATAAGTAACTATTTGAAAAAAAAATATTAGGGGTCTGTATTAATAATAACATAAGTACTTAATAGTTTTTTAAACTTTTGTTTCTATCTCTCTTTGTAGCCCAGTAATTTTACGGTTTGAGCCGGGACTAATTAGTAATTGACATTTTTTTTGGGTATAATATTGAAGAGCCAATTTGAGCCTAGAAATGTACCAAAATTTAAAAAAAAATTAGCTATTATCTCGTACTAAAAAATCTGATGGTAAATTTTTTTTTGTATATTTTTAAGGCTTTACCATTATTCATATTACAAGCATGGTGTGAATATTTTTGTCTACTTAGGTTTTGAAAAATACCTTCGTATTTTCTAATAATTACCTCATTTTTTAAATTTCTTTGCCTATTTTATTGCTCAAAAATAATTTATATTTTTAAATCTAAGTCAAATGAGTGCATTGTTATTAATAATTAATAATTTAAAATCCTTCTGGGACATATAATTTTGATTTCTATGTTGCGTAGCGAATGTTTTTTTAATATGCTTTAAGATAGTCCTTTTGTCACTTAATCGTTCCGATTACAGTTTAAAAGTCCAATTAGTAATTACTCTCTACCTCGCCTAACAAAACTCCGTAAAATGACTGGGCTATTGTTTGTGCACGCATAACTGAAAAACTGCTTAATCAATTAGGATGCGGTTTTCGCAAAAGCATAGAGCGAGAATGGTCAAAATTTCATTGCAATCGGCTCATTCTATCATAGTCAAAAGTTATGAATATTTAAAGACGGCCCGGTAGCACAGTCTGTAGTGAACCTGCCTGCTGTGCCGAGGGTCGCGGGTTCGAATCCCGTAAGGGACAAATATTTATATGATGAATATAAATATTTGTACCAGAGTAATGGATGTTTGTATCTATATGTGTATTCTATATCGTTGTCTAGTCCTCATAATAAATAAATAAATAGTTAGTCCTCATAATACAAGTCCAGGTACTTTAAATGTGACTAGATAATTTGTGTGACTGTCCAAGATATTTATTATTTAGTTCAAGTAAGTACATGCAATACCTAGCCACTGATAGGTTTGCAAGTAGGTACAATATCGCGGGCGCGAATACTTTAAAAAGTTTAAAAATCTTTGGGTTCGTAAATCTTTCTTGTTTTATTAAACTGGGCCACTAAGAATTGGAGCGCGGTGCGTGGACCATGGAGCTCATAGAGTGGGAACATAAATTTAAGTTTCACTCTAAAAACTGGGTCCTATTCGAGCTAAGTAGGAAGGTGCTTTCCGTCGGAAATATGAGAATTTTACTGAAGAATTTTCAGTTTACACTGTACGCGTTGATTCGTTTTATCGAAATGTAATATATAGGTATATCTCAAAATATCGAATGTACTCAATAGGTAAGTATAATATCTCAAAATAACAAGGTAAACCGGGTCTTGAGTTATCGGATAGACGCAAGAACAGAGTGTGTAAGTTTTCATAAGCATATCAGAAAGATATTTACTACCTATAACGACGACCCGGTTGGTGTAATGGTTACCACGCCGGACTGCCAAACCAGTGTCCTTGGTTCGAATCCCGGTTCGGTCATGGATGTTATATGTTCAAGCCTATAGTGCTTACTTGGGATCATTACAATGTATGTGCCTGTGAGCGTTATTTATTTATATTAATTTATAAATAGATTAGGTACTACAACGTCTTGGAATTTTATATGAACCTTTTCTGTAGCAAATCATAGAAACAAAAATCATTCAATCTACTCAGAGCATGTTCTACGCAAATTTAACAAATATTAGTCATACCTACATACATTTAATATTTGAAAATACTTAGATTATACAAACACAATAGCATAGAATAACACAATAAGGTCGCTTTACAGTAGGTAGGTATATTTTATTTGCAACAGGTAAGTTTTCCTAAACAACCTAAACATTATTTTGTTACAACATGGTTACAACACGGTATTTGGCTATGGTGTAAGTGAGAGCCTAGCAAATACTGAAACGGTGAACTCAGACCATCAAACTGAACAACGTTCACTATGGAGCCTACCTCAGGAGACGCGAAAAATAATCAGCTGTCCCATACAAAACTACTGTACCTACCCGACTCAAATGTATGGGACAGCAGATTTTTTTTCACGTCTCCTGAGGTAGGCTCCATAGTGAAAGTGGTTCAGTTTGACGGTCTGAGTTCACCGTTTCAGTATTTGCTAGGCTGTCACTTACACCCTGTATAAATATTATTGGGTTCTTTAATTCTGCGTCAACAAGCATATATCATCGTATAATGCTCACGACTATATTTCCGACATGGATGGACGCTGCCGGTAGTATTATTAAATAATACATATTAATCTACGATAACCGTCCGTGTGGCAAAATAATATTAAGCTAGAAAAAAAATAGAATTAGATGCGAGCAATGAAAAAAGATTAACCCGCGACATTCGCTACAAATCTATGTTAAATCTAGGGATATCCCGACTAATGTCTGTATTTAAAAGGAAGATACTGTCAAAATGTAATTATTTTGGATCTAGTGGTTTAGATTGGGCGTTGAGCACTTAATGGTTCCGGTGGTTATAAACGTAGTAAAAATAAAACGAATAATATATAAGGTCTAACAAAATTAGGTGAAACTATTTTAAGGGGATGATCAGACCATCAAACTGAACAACTTTCTCTATGGGACCAATAGTGAAATCGCGAAAAAAAAATCTGCTGTATGTATGGGACATTTAGGTCGAGTAGGTTTGTATGGAACAGCTGATTTTTTTTTCGCGATTTCGATATTGGTCCCATAGAGAAATTTGTTCAGGTTGATGGTCTGATCATCCCCTTAAAATAGTTTCACCTAATTTTGTTAGACCTTGTAGATACCTACAATAGGTAAGTATTTTGGTACATATATTTACAGCACTAAATTATAGCTTACCTACGTGGCCTATACTGTAACCTCCTCACAAGCGCCAAAAATCCTGTAAGTCACATTAAACTTTAAGGTAAAAATCATTCCTTAACTGTTTACTTATAAAAAAACAATCAAATGTTAAAAGGGACTTCATAAAAAAAACACCAAACTGTTTTTGGGTTCTACTGTAAAATTGGGTCTCATTGCACATACGAGGTTTTCACAGTACTCCGACGACGATATGTGGCCTCACTTCGAAGTAAATAATCTGATTATAAAGGTACTGTAGCCTATTTGCGGAGGGTATTTGACACAGCCACAGAAAAAAAGTCAAAACTTTTTGACAAATGCATTATGCAGGTACCGAGTACCTGCTCTTAAACGGTAAAGGAAAAAATCATGAGGAAACCTGCATACGCTGAAGAAGAAATTGTGATGTTGATGTGTATCAGACGTTATGAAGGGCATATGTCGAAAAATAATTGAAGCGAAATGGGCGTGTGATACCTTATAATTATTACTGCTTGATGTTAGAGAAAGAGATGGGGCGGCGCGCGCGCCTGAAACGACGCAAGCGTAAAACAAACTTTATTTAATTGTGATTGTACTATTTATGTAAGTACAATTCTGCTCTATTCGAAATTTGTAAAATATCAATCTCTTTTTTTTAAATCAAGTCTCGTGTTTCTATTATTCACCATTTAGCAGTTCCAAGCATTTATCGATAAAGACGGAGGCTACTTTGGTTTGTTTTTATATCGAGAAAATGTGTCTTAATCGTGTTTTGGCTCTAAACAAAACTTCAATTATATATTCAATTTACACATATCCGCAAATCATACTCCTACTGTTAGTACTTCATGATATATGAAGCTTTGAAAATTCCTATTTTTTTCACATATCCTCTGAAGTCCACCAACCCGTATTGGGCACGCGTGTTAGACTGACGCCCGTCCGTCCATATTCTCCCTGAGGGTAGGCCTGTGCCCTACAGTGGAAAGTATATTGGATGGTGATGATGATTACGTAGGCTTTACATCATTTGTTTAAGCGCATGCCATTGCAAAACAGAAGTAGTAAAGCTGCGGCTACAATAGCTCAGAGGAGCAGCTATAAACACGCTGTAGTGTTTACAAATTGTTGCATTACTGGCTTGCTATTTAACGATTGTTCAATACGAAATGATTGTTCTAATTATTCAGAATTTTCTTTGTTACGCCTCACTTATCGCATTTCCTGGACGAATTTTCATTTCTTTATCAATGTTTACATTTTTTTAATTGCGTTTACTGTTATGCAGTTTTCGTTGGTGAAAATTAAATGCTCTTTTTTTAATTTTAGAATTTTTTATCCACGGAATCTGTTTTATTGCGAATTCACTAAGAGTTGATCTGAAAACATAAGGAATACTTTTTACAGGGAAAAAGGTATAGACAAGTGGGCCTGGCTGATGTTGAGGAGATACCGCAGTATTGTATTGTGAAAAACTCAATATATTCTGTAAAATTTTGGTTCAGGATTTACTTTGTTGGTATCCCATAGAAATCTTTATTCATTTTGTACGAAATGTATAATGTGTCCGAGGTAGCTTTGAGCAGGAGCAGGTGCTGGTTTTATTAAAATAAAAAGTGAAATACCAACACAAACAGAAAAGAAATAAGGGCTTTCCTTAGAGTATGTATACCCATAAGCAAGCTAATACATACATACTCTAAGGCGCTATCATGCAATGTATAGTTTAGCTTTATAAGGCGATCCATTTTTGAGGCACAGAGCAAGAACATTGTATACAGTAACATTTTTGGCACAGACAAGATCAATAATCGTCATTTGATATCCACAGTCATTTCATGAGTCATGAGTTCATGATGCCTCTGGAGACATGATTTCAAGTTTTGAGTTCGTTTGTTAACACCTTGTATAAATATTTAAATATTACATTAAGATTGTGATATTAATATTTTTTTTGTTAAAAAATATATATAATTTTAAACCGTGTCAAAATCTAAACATATTATTGTTTTTGGATCACAAGGTCGTTTAAAAAGAATTAATGTTATGTTAATAGAATACTTACCTACTTTTAAACAAATAAAATAGCAAATTATCATATTTATATTAAGCAATTCAATTTTCTTTGCATTTATAAATATTCATTCATTCAAGCTGTGCATTAAAAATATACAAGAAGATTTATTCGATATAGAAGTTATTATAGAATTTAAAAATCGTGATGCATAAGTGCCTATTATTTACATTAAAATACGAAAATATTACATTTTTTAAAAGTATATGTAACAATTCCTAAAATTAATTCGTCATGATCAATCATGACACAAGATTAACAAAATTGTTATGCCTCAATATTAAAAAAATTGTTATGCCTCAAGATTAACAAAATTGTTACCAGAATAATTCATTCCTAAAAAAGTATATAGATACGCTGAATATTATAGGCAGTGGTCAGTTACCCAATAAATTAGCTCATCCATTACGACTCGAATTGCCTACAAATTACATAATTATAGTAGGCAATTCTTATATGAACATTGTTAAACAATACAATGCTATATAACTTCACAAGGTTACTTATTAATAAGGTAGTTAATCAGAAAGGCTATAAAGAATATTATTATTATTACTTTAGTAATCGCCCTTCTTTTTCTTGGCAAACAATAAGGCCTAGCACACGTTTTTTTAGCCCAGTTATTAACTGACTAATTAAGAATTGTTTCTTTTTTGGTATATCATAGAGCCAAATTTGAGACTAGAAGTATAACAAAATTTAAAAAAATCATGTCAGCAACAGCCCGAAATTTAAAAAGATTTATCTCGTTCATAAAAATGTGACGGTGACATTTTTTTAATTTTTTTAAGGCCATATTTATACTTCATATGTTTTTGACTACTCAGAAAGCTTTGAAAGTATTTTTATAATGAATGATGAGTTCATTCAATGGCTATTTTATTGCTCAAAAGTCATTTATATTGTTAAATCTAATTAAAATGAGTGCATTAGTATTATTTTTATTAAGTTAAAAGCCTTTCGGGAGATAATTTTGATTTCTATGATGCGCAATAGTTTTTAAAAAAAAATTTCTTATTATCTTTTTGGCAAAAAATGGCGCCGGTTAAAGTTTAAAAGCCCCATACATAATTACTTTTCACCACAAACTCCGTAAATTGACTAAGCTTTTTTGACAAAATGAGAAAAGCGCACATTCAGACACTCTGTAACTACTTGGAAAATCACTGCATCCGATGTAACAGTGGTCCCTTTCGTCCTCTGCTTACACTACACATGCGCATGAGTAAAAGGGTGCGCCGCCACCGGCTTTAGCACAGTTTTTTTCCAGCAAGTTCTTGTCCTGACTAATTTCGATCTTCCTAGTTTCTTTTGTGATTGGAGGGAGAGAAAGGATAGGCTTTGCACTAGTGGAACAGTGAATAGGCTACTCATAGGTATTTAATTATTACAACTAAATAATTAAATACCTATGTGTAGCCTAAACTGCTGGACTAAATCATTTAGTGGCATAATAATATCATTAATTGACATGAACATAAAGAAGCACTGCCTTTAAATTACAAGTGGAAACATAAACCAATATTTTTTTTTAAATCTTTATTGAAAAGAGCTTTGTCGCAAAGCGACTGCCGCTCAAACCAATCAAACAAAAAATATTCATTATTTTACACCGAAACATATAAACAGTAAAATACAGAGATAAAAATACAAGAGGCACAAAATAAGGCGGTCTTAACATGAACGGATGAATAAAATTGTGCTTTCTTACAGGCATTCGAATGGACGATTCGAGCTAGAGCAACCTCTAGGCTCTATTTCTTCGCCAATTATCTACAAAGTATACAACTACTAATAATCCAGTATCATTAAATACATTACCTCTCTAATGACATGACACGATGGATGAGACCATAACGTATTTTTTCCATGTTCCACTTCAACCGGGAAAATTGTCGAGTGTATGCCGTAATTAGTGTTCTATGGTTAGTATCGGATGACACGGTGTAATGATTTCAAGAGCCTTAATTATATTATTCATTCGGACGTTGATATAAGGTTGAATTTAGATTGATTATCAAGATGGCGTGCAAGTTTTTTCTTCAAAGACTGGGACGTGAGACTATGGGTCAGCAAAAACGTAAATAAAAACTATAAAGGGCTGAAAACTCATTCTCAGTAATAATCGGTCTGGAATTTATGACGATGAGAAGGAAACGAATTAAAACTTTTAAGTAACTGGGTGCAATATTAGACATTGACGAAATTCCTATCAAAGTTGTAACATTTTCACCGTTACACAATAGTAACGTAAAATTAGTAAAAAAGGAAAGTGTTCACAAAATTCGATTGAATTCGTCACGAATTTTGTGGTCACGGTCAACCGGTCAGTTGATAATAATATTATTTTAGCGTTATCGTGTTTGTTTATTTGTGGCCGTAGCTAGGCCATAGTAATGAATGTGGGTGACGAAGTTATTACAGGAGGTTCGTTCTCTTTTTGGAGGAGAAAATAATATCTGGACGGCAGTCATGCGAAAATTATATATTTTGTACGCTTTCTTTCTTGAAGTCCTACATTTTACATGATTTGTTTTGACCATATTTTGATTTTGAACATTTAAGTACCTAATATCCTTCACTTCCTTTTAAATATTGAAATGTGTGGATGATTCTAAACAGCATCGCGTGTGACGACGTCAACATAGTAAAGGTATATAAAATCTATCTATCATACTATTATAAAACTGTAACAGAAGATTGTCTGTACATTGAAGATATTTACAAAACAAAATTACGATATGGTTTTTAGGTGTCCCTGATTCCATATCACCAATTTTTGGATTTTTTGTCTGTCTGTTTGTTTGTTTGTTTGTGTGTTTGTTTGTTTGAACGAGCATCACGTAAGAACTACTGAACCGATTTTGATGAAACTTTTTTTGTTTGATAGCTAATGATCTGACTTAAAATCTGGTATATAATTTGTGCCGACAAAGTCGTGGGTTTTTTTTTTTTTTTTTTTTTTTTTTTTTTCGGGCATAGGCCCACCACACATTCCCACCGCTGTAACTCCTGTAAGCCAGGATCAACAGCGGCGACCATTCACAACACTGGACAATGAAGTCCAGCGAGCCCGGAGGATGACTCTAATCTGTCTTGGAACCCGCAATGAATTAATCAAAGAAGATAGGAGGAGTAGGAAAACGAAATATCCGACTTCCCTCCATTGCAAACGGGAGACAGCAATAAGAAGGAAAAAACATGGCTATTAGAGAGCCAATTCAAGAGATCATTTATGGCAGTGTTGAAGACACGACCGCAAAAGCACCAAAAATACAAAATAAAACAGTAGGAACCTAACATTGTACTGTAACTATGACCTATTTTGCTTCCAGTAATAAGTATGGCAAAAACATCTGAACGCACGGAAGTTATCCCTAGTCGCAACAAGATCCATGTAGTAAGGGACACCAGAAAACGATTTTATTGAGTCAAGCATGGTCTGGCGCTCGGCGTACCAGAGCTCACACTCCCAAAGAATATGATGAAAGTCGTGGGTTAACGCTCGTAATATAATAAAATCACCTGGGTGCTAAAATATCAATTAAATAATAGATAATAATACTAAGTACACACGGCGACAATCAAGCTATACAAACCAAAATAAGCTGGCCGCGCGTAGGACGAGTAATGTATAACACGTGACCAGCTTATATTGGTTTAGTATAGCTGGATGTGTCGCCGTGCGTACATAAACTTATAAAATAAGTTTATGAATTAATTACTACGTACTTATTAATTTGGTCATGTCAGCATGAACATGTATAAATATTATTATTTCTGTACGAACAATAACTCATTTATTATTTATTGTATAACATTATTTTCAATTTGAACATTTCCTTGCGTGTTTACGTTTAAATTGTCAATAGGTACCTACCTATAGGTACATATACATAAAGCGTTGTTTTATTTATGTTGCTTCCGTAATATATTTATCGAAGCGAATTTTAATAGAATTTAAAATCCACGTCTGACATTTAGGTTGATGCAGATAATTTGCGATTCAATAACTGTGGCACCTATGGTTTCATATATAATTTCAAGTATAAGTAAGTACTTGGGTAAAGGACGCTCAAAATGTGAAAAATATTTATATAATATACCCATCTCTTATGTTTATTCTGTAGTTTTCAAAGTTGTTTAGCATAGTCACAATCTTTCTGTTTGGGACCCATATAACGGTATTCATTATTCACTTCATATAATTTCACGCTTGCTACGTTGAGTTCGATTCAGATAGCGGTAATTGGATAAATAGTAGATAATACTCGTAGCTTCTGTTACTTAGTACAGAGAGTACGTAACTCTCTGTACTAAGTAACAGATGAACGTATTGAGATAATTCCTACGTACCTAATTGTTTGTATTGGAAATTATCTTTGACTACTTATATAGGGACTAGTTACGCGTGTAATTCTACTAACAAACATTTCTGCCACTTTTTGCGGGGGGCGAGGTTACATGAAATCCGCAACTTTAGATTTTATTCACATAACTTTAGATTCTAATTTTGAACGTTAAAAATCATGAAAAGTAGTCTCGCGTGAACCCCAAACGTTCTAAGTTCGAAATTATTGGCAGAGGGGCAATGCTACCGCAAGGCTAGTCCTTATAATAAATAGTCAAAGGAAATTATCAACGACCGAATTTATATTATTATCCAGTTAGGAAGACTACCGATGTCTGTGATCGGCCCAAATTACATAGGGTCTTTTATTAGCGACGGTTTTTTTTAAAGGGATGATAAAACCACCAAAATTAATAACTTCCTATATGGGACCACTATCGACTCGAAAAAAATTCTGTCTCATACATTTGTTTTGTGTACAGGGTGGAACAAAACACCCTAGTAATACTTAAGGGGGTGCTTCAGACCATCAAACTGAACAACTTTCAATGTGGAGACAACTTCGTAATCTCAAAAAAAAGATCTGCTGTCCCATACATTTTAGTCGAGTCGGTACAGCAGTGAAACGTGACTCTGAGGTTTCAGAATATCTCTGACTACCCCCTCGGGGAATATAGTCGTGAGCATATGCTATGCTATGCTATGGTACAGCAGTTTTGTATGGGACAGCTGATTTTTTATCGCCAATTCGAACTAGGCTATGGAGTCACTATAGAGTGAAAGTTGTTTAGTTTCATGGGCTGAAGCAACCCCTTAAGTATTACTAAGGTGTTTTGTTAGATCCTGCAGAACAGCCGATTTTTTTCCTTGATTTCGATGTTGGTCTGTTGGAAAGTTGTTTAGTTTGATGGTCTGTACATCCTCTTTAAAAACCGTCAGCATGATATTAAGTTGGATCCTGTATAAATAAATAGCAAAGAAAAAAAAAACCCTGTATAAAAAAACATTATGTGCAAAGTGTTATCATGCTAGATTAATTACTTCAAGCAAGTTTACTTTAGCTTAAAATTTACTTATTCAATTGAAGTTTCGCTTTAGGCGGACTCCAAAATAAGACTGCAACTTCTTAAATTATCATTGCCATCTTTTCAGTAACAATTTTCGTTTCTTTTCAGTTAAATTTAACTAATTAGTACCTACCTACTGATTGTAGACTGCTTATAATTGTGTAATTGATTGCGTTGCATGGATAACAACTGTATCAAATTATATTGCTTAGTGAGTCAACAACCACATACTAGAACCATCTCTACTGTACTCTTAATCTCATTGCTTTAATTTATTTAGTTACAATTTAATAAACATATGTTATAGTTGATATCTTTCAAACCTACAAAAAATGGTACCTCCCTATGTATACGTGAGAACTTCTTCATTTCTTTTTTAACCTTTTTAGGGACTTTTGTACAAAAATTTTAATGTCAGTTCCATCGTACCTTATGTCTAGACTTTACCTACTCTAACCTAGTTATTCTTATTTACTTAATGAGACACTGATGAGTTTGCAAAGGCGAATACTTTTCTAGCAGCATGGCTCTGCAGAGCCTATAGTGTTGCTAAGATCTAGTGAAATATGCCCATATCAAGTCTATTCACTCTAAGCTCCGTTATCAGTGTCATTCTGCACCTGACTGCTTGTACCGAACATACCTAGTCCAGAAATAGGTGATGAACGTCCTCGACCACTCCACACTCATCACAATTTGGAACTATGAACTATCTAGTGAACTAGTACAAGAGTTTACTTTTGAACTATCTACTCTTTTGCTTTCGCTATCCGGTTTGTATTTGGATTACGGATTACGGAAATACGACCATGCGTCCGAATTCCGCGCTAAACTAAAGTGGCTCCCAATCCGTCGTCGAAGAGACACCCATGTCCTGTCCCTCCTCTACTCTATCCTATTTAATCCATTGACTCCCCACTACCTTAAAGAACGCTTCATCTTTAGCTCCCTTACTACTGGCCGTCCCTTACGTTCCTCTAAGAATCTATCTCTCAATATCCCATCCCACTCTTCCGACTTCTACACCCATTCCTTTACAGTCCAAGCTGCTCGACTTTGGAACTTGTTGCCAGAGTCGATCAGACATTCTCCTTCTGTGGATGTTTTTAAATCGAAAGTCAAAGCACATTTCCTGGACCTATGTTCCTGATTTTTCCTTTCCCCCCTTCTATTTTTCTATCTAAATTAATCCGGTACGTGTAGGTATGTTTATGTTTTGTTGTAGCATGTATGATATATATTATTATTTATATGTTATTTATCTATGTACCTTTAATTATATGTAATATGTATGTATTTATGTATTTGTTGTATTCACTTCTTTTTCACCTATAATTTTGTTTTTTATAACACCGACCCGTTCTTTGTTATATTTCCTCTACCTTAAGGTTGTCTGGAAGAAATCGCTTTTTAGCGATAAGACCGCCTTATTTGTACCATATTCAGTTTATGTTTCCCATTGTGCATTGTATTTTCTTTTGGTGTAAATAAAGTTTATTTCTTTCATTCATATTTCATTCTCTTTTTCATCAAACTTGTTCATTTAACAACACATTTCCTTCACATTGACAACATATTTAAGCGCGACACTCACTGAGGAGTTTAATAAAGTGCTAATAATAGGATATTACGTTTCTAGGTACTTATATAATACTTACTAATTTGTTTAGAACACGCCGCCGCCGACGCGATGCGGTAGGTTTCTTACGAATAACGAAAACTAGAACAGTTTTTCTGAAAGTAGGCAGGATGTTCTAAAACTGGCTAGATTAATTTGCGACTTCATTAACCAACAATTAGTTTTAATTAAATTATTACGCAAAAGAGTTCTTTTCAGGGTTCCGTATTCGTTCGCCTTTATAAGCCAGATTAATACATATAAAAAACCTTGTGTCTTATTTAATATTATTATACATAATGCAGGACCCTGGTCCCTGACAGCTAAACGCATGTTCCTCCTTGGGGATGGATATCCAAATCCTGAAGATCACAGGTTTCTTCCCTTGAACGGCATTGCCATGCGATTTACCTTGTTTTTGAAGGGTAAGGAAAATAAATATCTAGCGGTCAACACATAAAATACTGTTGGTTCGAATTGTTGCTGGTTTTGTCAGCCCCCATAATAAGATAAGATATTACAGGATATACGCCACCTCCCAAAGTCGTCCTGCCAACCTTGCCGGCATTGTGCCAGGACGTATAAAAGAGCACCGATTTTGAATAGCAGCTACTGAGTTTGAGCTATTCCACGAAGAGCATTTTTGGATTGATGATCTTCTTGGAATTTGATTTTTTTATTTATTTATTCCAACTTGTGCACCGATTTTGAATAGCAACCAAAATACAGCACCTAAGTCCTAAGAGCACCTGGATTGGTATTCTTCGTGGATTTTGATTCCAATCCATGATTTTTTTCGTGGAATTTGATTCCAATCCAAGTTTTTCTGATGAAAAACCAACGGAATCAATATAGAAATCGCGAAAAATAATGTGCAGTCCCATACATTTCAGTCAAGTTATGTTTGCAGTTTTGTACGGAACTTTTTTTTCGCTATTTCTGTATTGGTACCATAGTAAAAGTTGTTCAGTGTAATTGTCTGAAGCAACCCTTTAAGTAAGTGTCTCATTTCATTTCACATCCTGGATAGGTAAGTAATCAAGTATGGTTTTTATCGGCTGACTTAAAGCGACAACTTGTCCTTTTTAACCGACTTCAAAAAAGGAGGAGCTTTCTCAATTAAATGCTCTATCTCATAAATTGAATGAGATAGAGACTTGAAAATTAGGTAAATGTCTAAGGGAGTATAGGGCATTATACCTAAATGTTTTATCAAGACGTATTTATTATTGAAAAATGCCACGTTAACAGAAAAGGAAGATGTGTCTATATCGTTAAATCGAAACCTGCTGAACATCGCAACAACGACTCGCACTTGGCTAGCTATATTTTTTATCGTAGCAAATTGTCCAATCAACTTATTTTTTAATACACGTATCCGATGCAGGATGCAATCTCTTCCATCGCGTGCTTATACCTTGCTACGTTCGTTCGTTGTACGTTCGAAATGAATTGTCTGAGCAATGTAGACTAACTCGTGGGAAATATTGGAAGTGGATTAATTATATTGTTTGTTTAGTAGGTAATCATGTGAGTAGGTGAGCGGATAAATATGATTTATTTGCTATAGCCGGCCTTGAAGCGAGGAAATTTCCCCAGCTATAATAAATTAATGTTATTTGAAAGAAAGAATGGATGAGAGCAGATTGACGAGGGCAATCTATAAGGCAAGCGTAAGTGGAAATGTTGGAAGGGGACGGCCTAGACGTACATATACGAACCAAATTGGCGACGTGCTTAAAAAGGGCCAGGTCAGATCTACCCGTAACCGACGAGCATGCATGAAAGGACTTATGAATGTGGAGGAAGCTAGAGAGGTATGTCAGGATCGTAGCAGGTGGCGTTCCGTTGTCTCTGCCTACCCCAGTGGGAGACAGGCGTGAGAATATGTATGTATGTATGTATTTGTTATCATTGAAAAACGTCTTGTTGTTATTAGACCAGTAGTCTGTGAACTATTTCTCATTACCCCATATGATCTCAATGATGTGATATAATTAAATGTGATGTGATAACCTGCACCTAATCGATCTAGATTACACCGGTAAGCAACAAAAATTTTTTTTAAATCTTCATTTTAATTATCATTTTCTGATTATCTGCCTCTAAAAGTAACCTAAACAATAATGGAAGCGAGTGTCGCCGGTTCAAATCCCGTAAGAGAAGATATTTGAATATTTGAATATTTGTACCCGAGTCATGGATGTTTGTATCTATATATGTATTCTATATTGTTGTCTAGTAATCATAATACAAGTCCAGGTACTTTAAATGTGAGTAGATAATTTGTGTGACAATGTCCAAGATAATGTTTATTACAGAAATAAATACAATATTTACAATAACATTAATACAAATTACAGGAAATAACCATATTAGAGATAAGATTGATACTGGACCGTGATGAGTAGCGCAATGAAAAGGAGGCCTATGCCCAGGAGTGGGTTCATGTGTATGTTATCATCATCATGGTACTGTTTCCTGATAGCTGCAAGCCGGAAAGTCTGAATAGTCGAATCCTACAATAGGTACTTCTTTTTTATAATATACAGGGTCCTTACACTTTTTTAAGGCTAACATTTGACCTACGCGTGGTTTTGTTTGGAAGAGCAGATTTTTTTTTCGCGTTTTCGTTGTTGGTGCCATGGAGAAAGTTGTTCAGTTTGACGGCATATTAAGAAGGACCCCATATACCTCTTCTATTCGTTTTGATTATGTTAAAATTAATTACTTCGGTTATTGTGACACGTAGGATGGATGACCATGGTATTCTAGTTCATAATTTGTTGTTGTATTATTTCATATAAAAAATATGCACTTACAGTCTTGCAAACTGGATGAGGAAAACATTATAATTGACCATCTAATAATTCCTTAGTACCTAATTAATATATCGTTAACATCAATTAACTTATATAAACCTGTTTAACTAAGAGGTAAATTGTTTTCTTATTATAATTATTATTACCGAAGTCTTTGACAAGTGTGTATTTTCAGTGATGACATAATACGGAACAGAGACGTGGTCGCTCAAAGTCTCATAAAAAGGCTGAAAGTCATCCAAACGGCATTGGAGAGGACTAAGCTCATAGTTTCCCTGCGAGATCGAATCAGGAATGAAGAGATCCGTAGAAGAACCAGAGTAGTTGACCAAGCCAAAGAATTGCTTAACTAAGGTGGAAATGGGCGGGGCACATTGCTCGCAGAACCGATGGCCGATAGGGTGTTAGAGTTATCGTGTGGCAAAACTGCGTGTGGGAAAGCGCAGTGTGGGTAGACTTCACACAAGGTGCATGGACGACCTGGTAACGGTGGCAGGAACCCGTTGGATGAGGGCAGCGCAGGACCGGTCGTTATGTCGGTCCTTGGGGGAGGCCTATGTCCAGCAGTGAATCCATTGGCTGAGATGATGTTGCACTGAGAAAACTAGCAATCATAAATGACGTGAACTCATCTTGAAATAAGATGTATTCACATCAAGTACGGAGCATACTGATATCACCATAATATACGATGATAATACTGTCGCTGATGATAACGGCATTTCATCATCACAATGATTTTATTACAAACCTATTAAATCTGAAATTACTGACCATTAGGAAAGTCGTAGAGAATGGCTACCAGTAGCACAGATTTACTAGTATATAGTTAGGTATGCCAGTAGTGGCAAATGGCATGCTTATTTTCCAGTTGCCAACGTCAGTTTTTTCAGGAGTGGTTGTCAATTTAATAAGGATTGAGGAGGATTTTAATGTATTTTTTGTACTTGCCTACGGGCTCACTATACGTCACACTCACTCTGCTAGTTAAACGAGGATGTTCTGAGTTTCCAGAATATCTCCGACTACTCCATGCATTAACATATATGCGTTCAAAATTTACACTCTGTAGGTATATTATGTGGATCGAGTCGATCGATTACGTGACACGTGTTTTTTTTCTCAATAAATGGTTAGATTGATTTCTCATGCACACACGACGTTTATAATAATGGCGTATATGGATTTAATTATTGTCAATAATGTCGGGCTTAACTTGTCGTATTGGCTTAGTTCATAGTTCACTCGCGCTTTGATTTTTAATTTCTCACGACTATGTCGAAATCAGATAACGATCGTGAAATAAGATGCGAAACTTTTTACCAGCCACGTTTTTTGTCTGGTTCAGTTGTTGTGGCTCGCGAACAATGTATTGCATAAGGCAAACTGTGTTTTGTAAAATTCTAGCTGCGGTTTATTGCGCTTAGAGTCGTATTAACCTACATAGTTTATAACAATGGTTAGTATTATTACATGTATTAACCTTGACTTTGAAGAAGGTAAAAATAATGCACATAAAATTAATGAAATCTTAAATGAGCTGAAAACAAGCACTTCGATTTTACAATGTTGAACACCTAAATAATAAATACCATTGAAAACAAATGTTTAAATACGAAAAGAGACTGAACTCTTTTAAATAACATTTCGTATTTAAAATCTTTTCAATTGCATACGCTGTTACCGACCGGTTTCGCAGAAAAAAATAGGTGATGAATGCCATTTATCAATAAAAAACATTAATTATGTTTCTTTTCTTTTAAACGGCATTCGCAAGTATTATTTTTCGTAAAAATAAGCCAGTAGCTGGTACCCGAATTTCGAATAAAAACTTTTTTGTATTTTTTAGAATAAATAGTTATTCGATTAGTACCTAGTTACTTTTTTTAAGAGGTAAGCTTGCAAGTTTGCGGAAAATTCTTGGTCTATGTTTGCAAGCTTCTTGAATTGCTCCTAAAATCAAAATAAGAATCTTTTTTACGCCATTCCACCACAACGAGTGTTTATTAAAAACGATATTTTACTATTCAAAAACCACTGATATGTATATGATTATTTAGGCAGCTAGAGTTTTCGTTAGCAAAGCTTGGAATAACTCTACCGATTCTGCGCAGTCGATGACTTCAACAAGCCTATTTGTCAATCCCGACACGGGGTCATTTGGAGACAATTGATTCATCGAGACTCGCCAAATGTCCAGTCCGGCTGTGTTTTGCTCAATATTTGAATATTTTATTTATATGCTGTTGAGAAGGGACATTTGAAAAACGTTTACTGGAATTATTATAATGTTAAAATGTAGCTTAAATAGTAGGTAAGGAAATATGCAGAAAGTTTCGCGTTATCCTATTGGGTTTTTAGGCCGGAAGTTATTTTACGAAAAACTTTTTGCTCTAGTAATCAAATGAAACGATGGTAAAGTTCTTCTAAGTGAACAGAGAGTTTCTTTTGAGATATTGTATGGAAACATTCCAAAACTAGAAGAATTATATTTTAAACGAGCGTTAACCCGCGACTTCGTCCGCACAAATTATATACCAGATTTTAAGTCAGATAATAAGCTATCAAACAAAAAAGTTTCATCAAAATCGGTTCAGTAGTTTTTGCGTGATACTCGTTCAAACAAACAAACAAACACCCAAACAAACACACAAACAAACAGACAGACAAAAAATCAAAAAATTTGTGAAATGGAATCAGGGACACCTAAAAACCATATCGTAAGTTTTTTTTTGTTAATATCTTCAATGTACAGACAAACTTCCTGTTACAGTTTTATAATAGTATAGATGAAATGAAATAAAAGTACGATTATTATTTGTGGTTGGGCTATTGCAAGCAAGGGTCGTTATGTAACCCTACGACTACAAACTTATAATATTAATACTGAGAAATTACATAGATAGGTTAAGTACCTAATTTTACACATCAATAAAATGATAATAATTTCTCAATAAGTAGAATCATACTTTACGAGCCATAAAGCCAATTTGGATCAAGAAGGCAGAAGTAGATTCACGACGAATGTAAAAAAAGGTAAAAGGCCAAAAAGCCAGGATTGGAATTTCAGAGTTGTCAGGTCAATGAGAGAGAAAAGTCACAATTTCCCTTTTACATTATTTAACACAGTTTCAGAACATAAATTAAGTATTACCTACCCAATAACTGAAGTAAGAAATATGGAAATCAAAATACAATTAATCACTATCATAAAGATTCCTTTACAAAGGAAGTGGGTAGGTGTTTCAATAGAAGTAATAACCAAATGAATAGATCCCGCGTTATTCACTGCTTTGCATGAGCAGCGCATGTGCAACCAGATGCGTTTGATGCAAATTGATCAACGTTAAGTTTTAAATAAAAATTGTTGTATTTGATTCTTTATGAAGAGGAAAATATATAACTAGTTCTTACGGTGAAGGAATTTTGGTGCACTCAACTCATAGTTTTTTAATATTTCTGATTTATTTTAAATCTGGAATAAGGAACTAATTGGCTTCTATTTAGAAACCGAAATTCAACGTTATGTAGGCGACTTATACCTTCAGACATTGTCAACATCTGATGCCCTTGCCGTGTGACTTTCGGTTATAGCCACTGCATCCGACCCCACCTCTGATCTTCTATTACAATTACAAATTTTAATAAATCTTGGCTACTCAGTTGATACCCACCTACTCAATTTCTCGACCCCTGGGTCACGTAATTGTCACACGTCGTACCTCCTATATTAGGCAGTATGTATGCATAAAAAAGATTGATATTGCAAACAAAATCAAATTTCTTTCAATGTTGAAAACTATAAAAAATGAGGAAATGTTTATGGTTCATTTTCCTTTAGCCATCAAATTAGTTTCCGTGTTTCCGTCATCTCATCTTATATTTTCTACACGTGATCGCATAGTGTACCTATGTTGCAATGTTTTGCGTAGGTACTAAGAATCATAAGCTTAATATTACTAAGCTAAGAATAGTTAGAATTTTTTTTTAAATAATATTTTAGAACTGGTTTTTTCAGTTCACTTCAATGGGTTCCAAATCCGAAATCAATTTTATAAGTTTTATTTTTCTTGAATAAATGAATTGACCACACATCTCTAATCTCTAATCAATTACGCTCTGTGGATTGTACCATAAAAAAACCACTTATACAAATAAGTTAGTCTTATTGCTAAATATATATTTTTCCAGGCGACGACGACAGAAGCGACGATAAACACAGAAGGGCAGGTGGTGAACTCGATGTTTTTAAAACACACTTACTCTCTCTCTGTACAAAACATTCAAATATATCAGTACAGTCGTTTTACAATTAATGTGGAATGAATCTGGAGCAAACATCCATCCAAACATCTAAGGATTACTATTTAAAAAAATATATGTGTAGGATATTTCCAATAATAAATGATGGCAACACACTGCCCACTGCCCACCCGTTGTCGTTCAAAATAGAAACATAAACAGTCTAGATGTTAACGTTGGGCGTGGTTTTGCGTCATCGACATACGATAGATTTATCGCAAGGTTTTAGGGATAAGCTGTCTTGACGTCATCGAGACTTGACTTTTCTTTGAAATTATAAGTATTTGGGATGGATGCCTTCCACCCAGATGGACTGAAGACGAATAACAGAAGTAACAGAAAGGGTAGCTGAGAGCGGGTGGATGAGGAACGCCAAGGACGGATTCTTGTGGCTCCAGTAGACGATAATAGCTAATGATAATTATGTAGTCTTTGAATTTGAATCTTCCTTGGTTTCCTCTCCATTACCTACTGAAGGTTGGCGATCTGCTCACCATGGTCGGGTTGTTTCGTCTGACGAGAGATAGGTAGAGAAAATGCGTATGAAGATATAATAGAACATTATTTATTTCTTCCTGTACAATAACATAACGTAGGTATCTGGTGTCCAATATAATTCTAATGCCAACTTATCAATGCAGGTGACGTCATGTTTTTGTTCTCTTTTAGCGTAAGGTATTTAGGGGCTTCGGGAATGAATGATAAGAAATTAAGAAGTAATATGTAGATGACACGATTGTATCAAGACCTCCGCTTCCAAAGCGGAGGTCTTGATACAATCGTGTCATCTACATATTAGTCATGGATTTCCGCAAAGTAACGCCTGATTCAATTAATTAAATTAAGAAGTGATGTAGTGGTGGGCTTTCGAAAAAGTCAAAGCTTTATTTTATTACCTTTCTTAGCGCAATAACTACAAAATTAAACTCAATTACAAAAGTGCGATTGTAATGGTTAGGTATAATCTAGGGGAGCATGTAATTTCTCTGTGGGTATAATACTAATGTTTGCTGTCATGGGAATAATTATTGTTTTACTAAGTAATTCAAACTGTATTTTAGCTTACTTTTTCTCAGTGTTTGTATTTATTCTGAGCGATTACCTGGTTTATTAAGAGAGACGGATAAAAGCGGTATTATGATGGTTGTGGTTATTGTGTTGTATTGAAGTGGTTTCAATTAACGGAAGAGATCTTCTTACAACGATGTATCAACTTCTGTAAAGTTACGTTATTTCTAGAGAAAGTTTACGTCAGGCAGTTTTTTTGCGTCATTCGTAAGGTATGTAAGTATTGTTGATTTTGCTTTCCATTGTTTTTGATCAAAGTTCCTAAATTGGTAGTCTCGACGATCTAATATTAGGATGTCGGTCTAAAAGTTCTTTTGTAATAATATTATGTTTATTATACAGGATGTAAGTGACAGCCTAGCAAATACTGAAACGGTGTACATTTTAGTCGGGTACAGCTGATTTTTTTCACGTTTCCTGAGGTATGCTCCATAGTGAAAGTTGTTCAGTTTGATGGTCTGAGTTCGCCATTTCAGTATTTGCTAGGCTGTCACTTACACCCTGTATATATCTCTACTATTATAAAATTAAAGACTATCCAGAAAGTATACTCGGGATTTTTCTCATTTGTGTCTTTTTTTATACGATATATTTGTTTGAGCATTCTGGATGAAATTCAGATCCTATTTCAAAGGAAACTTCTCTGTTTGATATCCTATGATCCGACATAAAAACTGATATATTTTTATTCCGGAAATCGGTTACCATCATCAGCCTTCGGGAGGAGGTACCTAATCATCCCAGGAGGTACCTAACCTATTACCTCTAACCTCAAAGTCAAATCAATTTATTCAATATAGGCGCTTGACTTACGTCACTTATTAAACGTCAAATCCATTTTTCGGAACTGATTTTTTGGACCGGAACGTGCCGTCGCCGTATAGAGAAGATGCGGCCAGAAACTCTACAACGTAACACGACTTAATACCATTTGGATTTACCTATTTGTTAACTAGTTCATCAAATGAAATGTCTTCAGTTTTCAATAGAATATACACGACTTAATAACTATTACAATATAAATTCAAGCTAAGGTTATGTATAGGTAGAATAATAACATACCTACCGATTTGTTGAAGAGTACCCAAGACTAGATACTAGCTAAATCTCCTTGTATTTTATCAGATAGGTCTATAGATGTATAACTTTCCTAATCTCAGTAGCTTATTACAAAATTAAAATTACAAACTACAGAAACCGAGACACTGACGTAACGAGAGTCGAACTATTTTCTTTTAAGTTGGTCAAGTAACAGTTGTGTCATACCACAAAGGGTTTCGCAGTAATATAATCGTTGATCAAATCCCTAACAGCGTAATAAAATAAAACGCGACGGCTGTTTATTTGTTTGTGTTTAAGACTTGAATGAATTTTGGAACTCTACTTATAGGTAGGTATCTGTATACCTACCAAATTTTAATCTAGAAATAAACATTTTAACGGGTTCTTATCGCGTTCTGGTATATTTGAGTTCCCGATAGTGACAAAAGTGACAATGACAATCGAGTGAGTTCCGATAGTAGTGGGCAGAGCAAACGACGAAGAGTGAGGGTAGACAGATTTGTCTGCTCTTAAAAATCTACCTGCAGTTGCTCAGTCAACCCGTGATCATGGCAGTTGTAACACTGCCGAAATATCGGGAACTCAAATATACCAAAACGCGGTAAGAACCCGTTAAAATATTTATTTCTAGATTAAATAATAACCGCGTAACTCTCAAAAACTGTATTACCTAATTGTAATAGTATCTATGGTACTTATTACCATTTTCTTATTTTATATTAAAATATCTGTCCAGTCAACCAATTTTAAATGTAGGTCACCTCAGAACATTGTCACTGCAAACAATTTGCAGTCTGTTATGTCAGATTCATTAACAGTTACCAACTAGTTTACTGTGACAAGGTTCTAGGGATAGGGATGTTTCAGACAACCAAAAAAGGAAAGAATATTATTTTTGAAATTTTACTTGTGTATCTGTATATAATAGTTGTTGTTCGAACATCGTGCGAAAATTTAGTAAAGCAATTTCGATCCAGGCTCTGTACCCGGACTTTCAATCTTCGATATATCGCGACCGATTCGGTCCAAACTTCATTGTAATAGAGTTTGATATTGGAACGAAAACATTCACGCAATTGCGAAGTTCGAATGTCGAAGACCCCCAGTTTTCAATGTTCGTCTTCATCACAATATTAAAGATTTCTTAATAAAGAAAGCCCAAATTAAAAAAGTGCTACTCCAATAAACTACAAAAGCCTTCAAGTTATTTTTACCCAACTGCGCCAGAAGGAGGGGTTATGTTGTTTTACACAATGCTTTTATAGGTTTGTGCGATTTTGATGAGGGCACCACTAAACGGTAAAAAAAGAGCCTAAATCCGACACTTTGAGATGTAGGATATATGAGTATAGTCAACACTTGAAGTAAGCTCCGCCCACAAGGATTGGAAACTGGAAACGCACGTGCGTACCTAACCTAGGTACTAACTGCGCCTGTCAAAGCCACAAATTTTATTTGGATTCCGTCAGGAATGCCTGAAAAGAATGTTGTCTTTTTCTTTCCTAGACATTTTCTGAGTAGGTCATGTGCTATTATAAAATTGATGCTAGCATTTGGGTAATGTGCACTGGAAAAAGTACATAGGTATAGGTATTTTTTAAGCTTTGTAGTAGGTGCCACCACAATTAACCTAGTAAATATTTTTTCTTTTTCGTTCTACTTTAATTTCTTTACGAATCTCACGCGAAGCAGCCAGGGCGTCGATTGCGCTAAATAAATATTCACTGAGCCGTGATTGGACCACGTGCGAAGCTGAACGTTTTACAAAAATTTCGGTATCACGCTAATCAGTCGATTGACAGATCGCTCACACGTTCAATCAATCAATCAATCAAATATTTATTTTGCATACTAAGTTTAGGTACAATAGGTAAGTTCTTAAATAATATGTTACAATTTCAGCAGTCAATATAGTAAATAAGACAATTTTAGCCAACTCAGTTGAATAGTGACTGGATTGCAATGTTATCTTTGGCACAGTATAAGAAGGGTATAACTGGTAAAGTTCTTTAAACTGCGTCTTTATACCTCGCAATATATTTTCTTCTTATCATTCATTGTTATTTTAGCCTACCTACCTTCTGATAGGTAGCTAGTATTGTATAAGCTTTGCAAGCACTTTTCATTTAATTTTAAATTACTATTTGCGCATTCCTGTACAATTACATCTATTCTATGTTCATAGTTTGTAACCATTCGTTTGTATTTGACTGTTGGTTTCCCGAATAAAAAATTTATTAAATTTATTTATTTATTTATTATTAGAACTGAAATTGAATAAGGATTGAACTTCGATTAATCTAAAGTTAATCATTTTAACGAGTTCTTACTGCTTTAACCTGTTAAAATGATTAACGTTAGCCTAATTAATGCCAGCGTAGCTCTCAAAAACTGTGTTGAACATCGATGTTTTAAAAAAGTGTTCACCGTTGCGTTAAAATATTATTCGCATTCGCAGATGCGTTGTATTTGAATCTTTGAATGTAAGAGGTCATTTGACTCCGTATTTCTTATGTCACTAGGTCAGTGTTGTTCCGGAAATGTAGGCAGCCGACGGACGTACACAGCGATGTTAAGTGACTCCACCGGGTACAACAAGATTGTTTAAGTTTTTATGAGGCCTATGACCTACAGTATTGATATTAGCAGGTACCATGCACATCACAGAATAGACAGTAAGTGCCACGGGCCACGTCCACAAATCCACTGTTAAACATTTATTAATTTCAAAAAAAGGTGAAAAATACAAATATTAAAATAAATATCTTAGCATATTATTTATGGTAATATTTGTATGCACATCAAAATAAACAAAAAATACTTCAAAAATTAATTTAGGCCTTTTCCCACACAGTGCTGTCAGCATCGCTTAGCCTGTAAGTATGAAAAGGCATACGCTGTGTCGCCGAAGGCGTAGGCTCTTCATCATCATTATCATCATCTCAGCCGATGGACGTCCATTGCTGGACATAGGCAGGATCAGGCCAAGGATCGCCACAACTACTGGTGCTTCGCTGCCCTCATCCAACGAGTTCCCACCGCCTTCACCAGGTCGTCGGTCCACCCATGCTGCATTTTCCGGTACGTGGTCGCCACTCGAGTACTCTTTGGCTCCATCGGCCATCGGTTCTGCAAGCATTGTGCCTCCACCCACTGCCACTTTCGTTTAGCAATTCTTTGGGCTATGTCAGCTACTCTGGCTCTTCTGCGGATCTCTTCTGATTCGATCTCACATGGATGGATATACTCCGAGCATAGCCCTCTCCATTGCCCTTTGCGTAAGCACTTAATTCTTTTAAAATTAGGCAAATTCTAACAACAAGAAAAGCCAAAGTTGCGTTAAATCATAGACTGATTTAACATTGGCTGGTAATTGTACGTAAGCTAAGTATTATGGGGGCACTTAATATACTGTTAATAACCTTGACCTTTAGCGAATTATAACTGTTACTAGTGAAACCATACTAACTACTTACCTACAGTTACGAACGGGACGTCACTAACAAGATTTGTATTCGTATAGTATATGTACGCATGGCGACACATCAAGCTATACAAAACTAACATAAGCTGACCGCGCGACGTTATACGTTACTCGACCCACGCGCGGCCAGCTCATGTTGGTTTTGTATCGCCGTGTGTACATATAAATCTTAGATTAAGAACTAATAATTATAATAGATTATATGGCCTATGGTGGCCTATTATATTGAGTCGGCTTGAATGGATAAGCCTTACGTGAATATTCCAAATAAAAACAAAAAAACATTGCTAGTCAATATTGCCTTTACATTGAAGAAACGTCAGGTATATTTCAAATACGTACCGAGATGACAGAAGACCAAGTACTTATGCATTAGGTACTTATGCTACTTTGTATGGATCAAGTATGCTACTTATGTGCTTCAACCATAAACTTAATATTTACGGTTTATGGCTTCAACTAAACACGCTTTGGACCTATCCATTTAGTTTACTTTCTAAGCTTGAAAATACGTTTACGGTAATAAAACACTATGGTATCATAGTGTTTAGTCGAATAATTAGACTAAACACTATACCTATGGGTGTAGACTTGTTAGCGGGATTTATTGAAGCAATGAGATTATTTTCCGAATCGATCAAGAAACAAAATCTTAATCCTACACGTACAAAGTTTAAAACTTTCTCTACTTTTTACTTTCTCGCATTAAAACAGTTTCAAGGGGATGGAGGAATTTAAGAAATTGCATTATAATATCGTACATTTTATGAAGGGTACTTTATTAATGGAGGTACGTTAGGTGTAGAGCTACGAAAAATCATTTGTAGGTTGGCTATTGTTTTCACAATATTTACCATTTCTGTAACCATTCTTAACACCTCTTCACAAAACACATAAAAATATTTACTGCAAACTTAGCAAGATTTTCTAAACAAGTTTATAGATAAGAAACATGTACTTACTTTTATACTAAAATCTTGGATAAGTTATATGTCAAGATAGCCGGTCAAAGCTGCGAAAGTGTCGAAGAAAATTTCAACCAGTACTGGCCTCTAAACCCTATCTATATACACGCACACAGACGTATAATTACCATCCCTTCTTGGTTCGTATCCCACAAATCCGCACTAAGCGCCTTTCTGATTCTTTTATAATGCGCACAGCCAAGGAGTGGAATGCCCTGCCTGCGTCAGTATTTCCGAGCGCTTACAACCCGAATTACTTTAAAGTACGAGTGCACAGGCATATTCTGGGTAAACTCGCTACATCTTCGACCCCATCTTTGTCCTGAGGACCGGATTGAGGTCAAGACCAAACCCATTTGAAATAAAAAAAGAAAAAAAAATAATAATTTGTAACGCCTCAAGCACACCAACCTAAGAAAGTTGGCCCCTTTTGTTTTATACGGTAGATGCGTGAGGCTCATTCTAGACACATACTAAAATAATACTAAATAAGTAAGGACGCACTAAACAAATTTAATACCAGTTAGGTAGGTAGGTAGTATTATGAAACGAAATATTTAACTTCTAAAGTTATTGGTCAACAACAATATTTCGCATTACACGGCTGGATTAGAATATAAGTGTGCATGTCAGATATTCTTTTGGCGAAGAATTCTTTGTAATTCATCATAAGCCAGAATAAAAATGTTTGTATTATTTTATTCTTTTTGTTTCATTATTGGGCCCAGGATAAAACTAAAATATCATTTCGTTTATAAATTTGAGGAGACTCTGTACCTTACTATTATGATACCTTCTTCTTCAACCTTAAGTTCTTGTTCGGGTTCCTCTCCATTACTGGAGGTTGGCAGTCAGCTCCGCATATCCCTGCCTATCTCTCGCCAAACGAAACAGCTCTTCGACGATGTCGATGCCTGTCCACTCTTTCAGGTTCACGAGCCTCGACATTCGTGGCCTACCGACGCTTCTTTTGCCCTCTAATTTGCCTATTATAAGTACTAAAAAATTATAATGTTTTTTTGTCAACTTCTATTGTAACAATCGGATTGTCAAAACCACAAAAGCCACAAATAAGAATATCATGTAATAAAATTATATCTGTCAGGCAACAAAGCGTTTTGGTTACGTACAAACTAGCTAACCCCCTTAATCAAATCCGCTCGTACTTTTGCTCCCTATGTAGGGTTGAAGTATTAGATACCTTCCTGAAGGTTTTGGGATCTTTGTTTTGGTTATCTTTTAACCACTTCCGGCTAGGCCTGTTAACATTTTGCTGCAATCTTCTCCGATATTCCAAAATAACATTTTGCAAGAGCCGCAAAAACTTTCCACCCTATACAAGGTATTGGTAAATGTCCTCGAGCTAGATGTGACCTCTGGCGGAGAAAGAGCACGCTACCCGACCCGTTTGTCCCCCCCTCGGAAACCTTACCCCAGGACATGAACTACCCAGGCCGATTTGGAGGTCTTTAAACAGGCTCCGAACTCAAGTCGGCCGGAGTAAGGAGAACCTGTCTCAATGGGGTTTTATCAATGGATCTGACCAGAGGTGTGGATGTGGTCGTAGTCCATTTAAGCCCTTTGAAGCATACCAGTGAAGCGACACGTGTTCACGAATGCAAAGAATCGAGTCAGTCTTATTTGCTATCTTTCATTGACCTCGAAGTTGACCTCTAATAAAGAGATCAATGCTATCTTTACAATTATAGAACTTATACTTTTCCAATGTAAAATAATGTTAAACATATTCAATACAATAGTACTCATACTTACAGAAAAGAAGAGCTCTATTCCATTTCAAAATGTTAATGACCTCGTGTCACGTCTTCCGGACAACCATCAAGATAGACGTTCCATCATAATTTATACACAACTAGCTAGTGCCCGCGACTTCGTCCGCGTGGAATCGATGATGCCGTTGTAGCAGAGCATTTCAAAGCATCGCATATGCTGACGACTATATTCCCCGAAGGGGTGTACCTAGTCAGAGATATTCTGAAAACGCAGAATATCCACATTTTACTAGTAGTACCGAAACGAGGGAGTGAGCCCGGCGCCATTTATAATGGACAGTAGCTTAGTAGGTAGGTCGGTAGTAAAGTGTAGGAACATACATAATAATATCGTTGGGGTAGGTACAATACATTACGTGCCGACATGCTGATAGAGCTCTCACCGATCCCCGCTACCCAATCCGCCTAGCCCCAGCAACGTCCTATGCCAAGGTCCTTACCCCTCTTGGTGCCACTAGTTCATTCATTTGGCTCGGTAGACCCTTCGTGGTCCCTCCAACAGTCCGCAGTAAAAAGCAGTAGTTGCTCCCTGAGCAGACCTGTAAAAGTCATCTCCAAAAAAAAAATTCTGATAGAGCATATGTAATTATTTCCACTATGGCTGTAGTTGCCATTCCTGGTCAAAAACTTAGGTACCTTAGTTTCCAAACTAGAGCTTAGGCCTTCGAATAGTAGGTAATACTCACATCAAAATCGATTCAGTAGTTTTTGCGTGATGCTTAAACTAAAAGTTCATAAAAACAGGGTTAAGATCAGACAAGTGTCGATACTGGGAGTATTTTATCTGAAATATCTTAAACAGACACAGCTCTTTTACCGTTTTATACTAGTATAGATACTTAGATATATTATAATCCAGTAGCTACAAAGAAAATCGTGGACATACAGTACTGATGATAATATCAGTGTCGGAGACCGGCCACGTGCAGTGAAGATTATTAGTTTAATTGTTGTTTTGTACTTTTCATTACCTTATATTACCTACCTTTGTTTTATAGCAGTATATTAATTGTATCAGTTGAGCGATTGTCGTGATAACTCACTAGTTTATGCTGCTGCTTTATGCGGCTTTTGATAATCAGTCCATCAATCTAAACAACTCTCTCTATGGGACCAACAAAATCGCGAAAAAAAAACAGCTGTACCACATATTTGGATAGAGTAGTGTTGCAGTTTTGTATGGCTTGTAGTGAAAGTTGTTCAGTTTGTTGGTCTGATCATCCCCTTAAAAAAACGTCAGTTTATTAAGAAGGACTCATGCTGACACGAAAGAAGAAGAACAGCTGAATAGAAGCTGACAGTCAGTTTTGTATACTAACTCTTTCAGGTATACATACTTAGTCTTGTTTCTAACTTGTTTAATAATAATTAGGAAGCCAGTTTAACGCCCATGCAAACCATCACCAAGTCCTATATCCACTTCACTACTGGACATAGACCTTAACCTAGGCCACGTACATCCGATCGCTAGATTAAACAAGACGGAGAATATAAAAGCCTTTTTAACCACTTAAAACTTGAAAATGTGGAGAGAAAAACTGGTGGAAGAAAGCGATAAAAAGAGTAACAACTGTTAGCAAGAAGCAAGCTCTCTTTGTGACGGAGCGTAATAGCAATTAGCGATTGTGCGCGGTCGTATCGGCGTGCCCCGATGACATAGTGGCCAATCGAACATCGTTCCTTCAACCATCGGCCATCGGCCGGTGCGTCTCAGCTTTGATAGGGTTGTCAGAAACAGTTTGTGGGTAAAACGGCACGGCAAATATTATAAAATAATAACATATATTTTCGTCTCTTATCTCTCTCTCTTGTCTCTTCTCTGTTTTAGTTTCAAAAGGCTTAGAAATTTTGTGAGCCAGTTCTGTATTTATCTTATCAAAAATTCACAGAAGATACTCAATACTCAATATTTAAATACTTAGATCTTCTGATACTCTGTTAGTTGGTTAGAAGGAATAACCATTCAATAACATTTTTTTTTTTAAAATCGACCAAATATTAGTCTGTCGGGGAGTTTAATTATCCATTAAAGCTCGAGTAGCCTGGGTATGATATGAAGACAGATTTTCGCAAAATAGACTGTTGTTTCCGATGGGTCTGACACCCCTATGATAACGAGTGTAGTGTCCGTCTCGCCGGCAGCGAGCCGGCTTTACAACTTTCGCGACCCGTCCCAATAATGCAAACATTACGTCACAACTTTACACGGACTCATCCGTTGACACTGCACACGCAAGATGTTAAAAATAACAATATCTTTCTAACTTCCTTGCTTTTTGTAATGTGACATTCAGATTTTATGTAATTTTTGTAAGTAAAGTTGCGTACGCAGCGTTTGTCCGAAAGAATTCCCCAAAGTACCAATATTATGATCAAGATAAACTTCATAACCTCTTTTGGGACTAGTAGACGATTATAATCTACGTAACAATTCTACAATGTTTGAAAGAAATTCGCGATCTACATTCACAAAAACCACAATCGTCTTGAGGACATAATTTGCTAAAGCTATACCTATTATAGTAGGTACTCCGTGTTATAACTATAAGCTTAAAATAAAAGAAACATAACCCTCCTTCTGGCGCAGTCGGGTAATAAAAAACGTCTACGTTATAAATTATACAATTATACATGTTTGTGTTAAAATCTAGGCCAAGTTTCTGCATAGTCGGCGTGATTGACTAACAAATAGGCTTAATTTAAGTTACCACATAACACTAATTCTAAAAAAAAATATTTTTGTGAGATGGCTTTACCATCTTTCAGGAAGATTATGAATTAGGTACATATTAAGATTGATGAGGTATTTATTTATCTAGAAGAGATCTGGGATGCGATTTTTTAATCTCATACGTTGAACTCAGCAGTTTAAAATGTATGGAGATACGCATCTTTCTACTGCTGATTTGACTTTCAAAAATCACACTCCTGGAGTATGATTTTTTAATGTCAAATCAGCATAGTAATATTGACATTAACAACTGCTGAGTTCAAAGAATGAGTTTCAAAAATCGCACTCCTGATGCATGGTTGAGAGAAATGCAGAGGAATCAGTTGCAAAAGTGTTGAAAAAAACAAATTCTTGTGTGATCTGGTTTTTGTTTGTTCGAGACTGTATGTAAATAAGTAAATAGTTAAAATAACAGACTTTGACCGGGTGACTCTACAGTGCAATAGAAATGTTTGTCTGACCTCGATGGTTGAGCAATGGGTCAATTCAATTGAGAAGAAAGAGTCTCAATTGTAATATTAAATAATATCAATCTATTTTACTATCAGATATAAGCATCTCCAAAATGCAGAAGCCAGCCACATACATCCGGAATTCCGTAACGGAATTCTGATTTTTGTATAGGTTTGATGCTGATTCTGAACGAAATTACAAAATCCTAATTCAGTTAAGGAATTCCGTATATATGTGAGTGGCAGGCATATGTTTGGATTACAAAAATTCTAAGTTAACCCTAATGGGTTCCGTTTTCATTTTGACAGCATAATGCGGCTCGTATACATGGCCTTATAAGGCCTTGATCTTTGAATTTCCGCTTCTCTAATGCGAGGCTATCATATCCTTATTTGGATGCTATCCCCAAAATGTCACATTGTATCTACTCCGTCCATAATTATGTGGATTGAAGAAAGCCGCCAGCTGCTATTTACTTGTGAATTAAATTGATAGTAACAAAGCCACCATTCTACTGGGTGATTAGTTGAACAAGAAACTTTACAGGCTTACCAAAACTACAATTTACAAAGAAGTAAAAGTAAGCTATGTCCAAAAATGTCTTATCAAGTTTCTTACCAAGAGGCATATTGTATGACAACCACTCATGCTGTAGTGTAAAGATTAGCCAGTCAGCAATGGTCGTATCGAGGCTGCCTGCCCAGGGTGCGCCAAACGAACTCAGGTTTCGTCAATTGGGGAGGCTCTTTTCTTGCACAATGAGCAACGAAATATATTTTTTTGACTTCACATTAGTTTCCGTAGTAAAAGTTGTCAGTATTGGCAACTCGTTCACCTCTGATAAGTCCTTCATTCAACAAGTCACCGAGTACAGCATTTTTAGCGTTCAAATTGCTGAAATAGGTCTTTCGCTTTGACACAATTGCTTCTAGTAAATCACCGGTACAAAATAGTTAATAACAGCTAAATTACCTCGCCGTGCAGCTAGGGGCGATCAGATTTCTCGATGATTGCCTATTCTGAGCTAAGTCACCCAGTTATGATGGCATGGTTCACGTCTCCGTTAACTGATAGAGTTTTTTTGTCTTCAATACCTTTTTAAAAGGATTTTTTTGCTGTCTGTATAGTGTACAATCACTGCTTTAAACATGTTGAAGTTGAATTTATTATATTTTCGTGAAAAACAGTTTGCGTATGTCCTTTCTCACACTACAGTGTCTGTCTTTATTGAAAATAGTTCTGAATTTGTAACAAACAGATAAATACACTTTCAGACTCTTTATTTATTATTGTAGTGAGGATTGTACTGTTGGTGTTGATATAAGGGTTCTGAACTAAAAACACTTGGACGAATATCGTTAAAGATGGATTGAAATTATGCAACTGTTGCCAAGTTTCTGTAAATGATATTTATTGGTGACAAGATTTTGGGAAACAATTTTGTTTACTTTTATACAGTGAAAATACCTATGTCAAAGTTATATTTTTTCTTTTGAAATCCTGTTAAGTGATCCGAGCTATAATCTTCTATCCATAATCTACTTATATAAAACAGTAGATACTGTAACTGGCTGACTGACAAAACAACGTACAGCCTAAACCGCTGAAGATAAATACTTGAAATTTGAAATACATATCCCACAGAGGTGTGCACTAAAAAAGGATTTTTCGAAAATCTACCCTTAAAGTCTTACAACGGGGTTTTGAAGTTTCGAAATCCACGCGGACCAAGTCGTTGGCAAAAGCTAGTTAAAATATAAATGATCATCATCATCAGCAGCCTATAAAGTTGGTTTCATAGGGACATAGGGAGTATTATTTTCACATGAATGTAGATAAATGAACGGAATTTCGACCTTCGAATTTCGAATGTAGATAAATTAACCTTAGTCAAATCTCCACACGTTTTTATTTCGCTTGTTTTAAACCAAGTGAACGTTGCGTAAGCCTAAAGAAATAGTTAATAATGTTTATGATTTGTGTTTTATGCTCCTGTTGCAATACTGTTTTTTTACGATATGCTTTTTTTATTTAGATGTGATGTAAGCATGAATAACTCGAAAGTAATTTTACGTTTTAGATAAACAGAAAGATTTTCTGAAATGTTTTTGAAAACATAAAAATATTTTTGAACGTACCTATGTATATTTCCATTCTTTTATTAGTTAGGTACGTCTTTATAAGTAGCCTCTTTATAACTGGAGATTGGCGGTTAGCTACTCAATATAACGACCGAAGTCCTTGTCGGGTTGGTCAGGAACTTCAGGGATTATAATAATATCGCTCACAGGCACATACATTGTAATAAATAAATAAATAACGCTCACAAGCACATAGGTACATTGTAATTTTAATACATACACACATTGTAATGATCCCAAGCAAGCACTATAGGCTGTTTATTATGGAAACCATACAACAACGGCACAAACATGTAAACATCCATGACCGAACTGGGATTCGAACCCAGGACCCTGGTTTGGCAGTCCGGCGTGGTAACCATTAAACCAACTGGGTCGCACAACTAAGTACATCTAACAAACAATTAACGCTTTTGAAAGTGCAGTGCATGTGATGCAATTCGGTAGGCCGGTAATTTCACAAAACCCATGTTTGGTATTGGATATACGACATAAATGATGACGATGTTTAGATATAACCTTATATTATACGTATTTTATAAGGTTAGTCAAGAAACACCCAAGCACTTGTTGTTTCTTGGTCACCATTATAATATTATTATTATAGTATTTATTTATATGTGCTATACAAACAGGTATTATTTGGCAGACAGAATTACCACTTAATTTGCGAGGTGCTGAATGTTACGAATCCAGTAAAATATCGTGATTTAGTGCTCAGAGAATGATGATAATTTTACGGTGGTTTTGATGTCTTGGGCTGGGCTTTGAAGAAACTAGACATAAATAAACTTTTATAGCCTATATTCGGATAGCTTCCTTGCTAATCAAAATACGTCTACATCGGTTCTGAATGTTTTAACTATAACCGATATTTAAAAATAGGTAGCATTCGATAGTTTTTGAATAGGGTAGGTGCTTTATAAATGGAGAGGTAGCTCGGTAAATTCATACATGTATCATCAAATCATTCATCGTATGTAGGTGCTCATAATATGTATAAACATTAAGGTCGATTAAAATATTGTTAATCGGTTTGGACGGATCAAATCAGTGTTCCCGAACGCTTATACGGGAGATCTACCGATTTCCGACCCCATCTCCCGATCCATCGTAACATGGTCAATTTCTCCCGATTTTTAGGTCAATTTTTACAGGTTTTTAAAGAAAGAAGACAAAACACTTTAAATTGTAATAAAATGCCTAGGTATTGCTCTATGATTTTTTTTACATTATGTTTAAATTAAGTTTTCAAGCTTTTTAAATTAGGTAATTTTTAATGACATCTTATAATACTTTTGATTAGAATCTTGTACCAAACACATTAAATTAGCTTTATTTACAACCAATTTCAAATTCTCCCGATTTCTTGACCACACTTTTACCGAATTATATTTTTTTGTTTCGGGAACACTGGATCAAATAACAATGTAATGGAAAAACGAACCCTAAATATTATTCAATTTGTTTTCATTAAATTCATATATCGGGAAATGACAAAATGATTACTTGATTTATCATAATATCTCTGAGGGTATTCAATATCCAAGGTTTTGATCAAAAAGAATATTAGTAGGTACTTTATTTAAAAAAAAAAACTGTTGTGTTGGACAGTTTTTTAATGTTACGCTATTGATGCCATCCTGCAATGCCTGTAGTTAGCAAATACATTATTAGAAATGGACCAAAAATTGATAATTCCAGGCAACCTTGCCTACAGGGCCGTTGACAATCGAGTTCTCGTAATAGCACGCGGAATGCGTGGGCGCACGATCTTTCTCTCTACAAGATTTGCTCAAAACAACTTGCGCGCGGTCGCGGATCGTCTTACAAACTCCAAGCCCTTTCATCTTTTAGTTTTTCGTATTTATTACGCGTGTAAATGAAATGTGTGTGATTAGTGGGTGACGAATTCTATTTTGTAATTGAAGTTTCTTCGACGATGAGATATTTACAATTCTGTGTTGTGTTGTTATTCAGGTAAACATTTTGTTGTATTTTAATATTTTATTAATGGTACTGTATTGATAGTATTACACAACTTATCGTAAAAATTATTTATCTAACATTTTTATAGTTACATGTACATATTTGAAATCAAGCTAACTTTTTAACGATTTGACTGCAAGAAAGACGATCTCTTGATATTGTGAATGAAAATGCGGGTTATTTAATGATATGATACATACCCTCATCATCAGTATTATATAGTCATGGCCCTATTTATTACATGGTTTAATGGTTAAATGGAATTTGAATGCTTCGCTTTTATACATAAGTAGGTAGAGTTTTAATGCAACCACTTTCTCTATGGGAGCAGCATCGAAATCGCGAAAATAAAATCTGCTGTCCCATACGAGTAGGTTTGCAGTTTTGTATGGAAGAGTTGATTTTTTTTGCGATTTCGTGGTTGGTGGCGGGCGTAGAGAAAGTGGGTCAGTTTGACAGGAATTGAGGACCCTATGGAATACGTTGATTGACAATATTTTACGGAGATCGATGATTTCTCCAACAAGACTGCAGAATTAGGGAGACTTGACTGGTGAATGTAGAAAGCGTCGCAACAATGTTACTTAGGTATAATTATTGTGTATACCTAGGTATCGTATTATTAATGGCTTCCGTCGCTTCATTTTTTATTTGCAATGGTTAAAAAGTTACAATATACAAACTGTTATTTTTATTATAACGTTAAGTAAGTTTAAAATAAAAGTCTTCGTGGTTGATCGTCGACCTCAATATAACTTTCTGTCTAGTGAGAAGAGGTCAGATGTAGGCACAAAAAACAATGCGTATCTATACTATTATAAAACTGTAACAGGAAGTTTGTCTGTACATTGAAGATATTAACAAAAAAAAAGTTACGATATGGTTTTTAGGTGTCCCTGATTCCATTTCACCAATTTTTGGATTTTTTGTCTGTCTGTTTGTTTGTGTGTTTGTGTGTTTGTTTGTTTGTTTGTTTGAACGAGTATCACGCAAAAACTACTGAACCAATTTTGATGAAACTTTTTTTGTTTGATAGCTTATGATCTGACTTAAAATCTGGTATATAATTTGTGCGGACGAAGTCGCGGGTTAACGCTCGTTATTGTATATACCGGTTTCGATCCTTCAGATATTCACCAAATCCAGAACAGATGTATCTTTAATAACAATAAAAATGTCAAATTTTGTTAGTTTAAATCGAATCTATCAATGTAGAATCAACGTGATAGATGGATACATTTGATGAAATAATACAGAGTGTGACATGACATGTGTGACAGTTGTATAAAGTGTCCGAATATTTCATATTGCTTTTATAATTTTGTTATGTTATGTAAAGTAAATTTTTTTACGGACCTAGTTTATTAAGATAAGATAAGATACGATAAGATAAGATAAGATAAGATAAGATAAGATAAGATAAGATAAGATAAGATAAGATAAGATAAGATAAGATAAGATACAGATATTATTAGGTATTATTTACATCTTCAAACATATTGTAAGTAGATACGTACAGTCAGCAGCAATAAGTTGTATACACTTTTGTTCTACGTTGTAGTATACTAAAGTGTATATAACTTATTGCTGCTGACTGTACTAGTTTTTGCCCGTGACTTTATCTGCGTTGACTTTTAAAGGTATCCTATGTGTTAACCCAGAATATAATTATGTAGTCTATCTCCGTGCCTATCAAGCAAATCCGTTCAGTCGTTTGTGTGATTGATTTAGTTACAAACAAACATCGTCACCAACTATACTAATGTATAATATAAGGAAATCATCGAATGATAAAAAACAGAGAAAGAATTAAAATCAACCTCAAAATAATGTAGTATTTCTTTATGTTGTGTGTGACTAAACACCGCTTCATAATATACGCGTTATGGATTCTACATCCGTAATATATAAGGTCTAACAAAATTAGGTGAAACTATTGTAAGGGATGATCAGACCATCAAACTGAACAACTTTCTCTATGGGACCAATATCGAAATCGCGAAAAAAAAATCAGCTGTCCGATACATTTAGGTCGTGTAGGTACGTTTGTATAGAACAGATGATTTTTTTTTCCGCGATTTCGATATTGGTCCCATAGAGGAAGTTGTTCAGTTTGATGGTCAGATAATCTCCTTAAAATAGGTTCACCTAATTTTGTTACACCTTATATAAGGTCTAACAAAACTAGCTGAAACTATTTTATGGGGATGATCAGACCATCAAACTGAACAACTTTCTCTATGGGACCAATATCGAAATCGCGAAAAAAAAAATCAGCTGTTCTATACAAACGTACCTACACGACCTAAATGTATCGGACAGCTGATTTTTTTTTCTCGATTTCGATATTGGTCCCATAGAGAAAGTTGTTCAGTTTGATGGTCTGATCATCCCCTTAAAATAGTTTCATCTAATTTTGTTAGACCTTATATAAGGAATTTCATCTAAAACATAATAATAATAACTATCAATTTACTAACAAAAAACAAAGTAATAAAACCACGATCCTCCACAAATGTAACCGTTACATTAATTTTATATCGTTAAGATTACTAGACTATGGAAAATTATAAAAAAATATTTTGCAATCTTGTTCATTTCTGCAACGTTAGAGCGCTAACACACGAACGACAGTATGTCGTCGACAAAGCGGTCTCCTTTGACAAAGCTAGTCGTCAACGACAAACATTGCAGGTACTTGTACCCACAGACTTCTGTACAGAAGTCTGTGCTAGTACCTTTTATGAGTTCCCAACTAACAATTCGGTCGTATAGGTGTCGTATAGTCGATCATTAGGCCTCTGCCTCGAATTTTGCGGGCAGCGGGGCGGCGGCGGCGGCGGCGCGGCGGCGCGGGCGGTCACCGCTTGACTGGAGTGCACCGCTCGTTGCCCGCCCCCGCGCCGCTGGTTTTCGAGAACCGGTCCATTTGATTTTAGGCATAAGATCCTGCCAGTATATGACCAAATAACCGTAATATAACGTTTATAGGTTTATTTATTTTAACACTTTATTGTACACACGGAAATAGGTCAAAATAGTCATATAAATGGGGGCCTAATACGACCAAATTGTTTGCTGGGTTAGTAGGTATCGATAGTGAATTGCAAAAATATTTTGATCCGGAAAACTATTGTACAGAATCGATATTATGAATAAAATTTTTGTAGAAAGCATTTTTGGCTTTTGCATTTTCGAAAAACAATAACATCAACATCATTATAACCTTTCAACATTTTCGACGAAAATGTCAAGGAGTGGTTTGTTTAAAGTCGGATTTTTTTTTGTGAATTTCCAGAAGTTCCAGAATTTTTTAAATGTTAAATTTGTTTACGTGATAAAATAAATATTTATTTTGTACATTTCGATCTATGCAAAATTGTTTATTCGTCGCACTAAATAAAATTACGTTACCATTAGCCAAAAGTTATAAATAACTCGGTTCGTCTAAATACAGTTCAAAAATGTTTTATCACAAAAACTAAAGGAAGATGTAAAAAGGGGTCGGGGCCATTGTCGCAGCAATATGCGCAAAAACGGAACACATTGCTCGCGACAGAAAGGATTCAATATATTATGAGGCTTAAAGCCAGTTGAGATATTATGTGTAAATAGTTTACAATGCTTGCGTAGTACTAAAGATTATTCGAACGTTGAGTTCTGATACCGCAATGGATAATGAGCACATTCAAGCTAACAAAATACTTTCTATCGCGTGGTACTGGTGGAGATGCGACACTAGGTTTCGTACTCGGCGCGTTGGTTGGCATCTCTCTAGATCTCTATGGTTCTTAAATATATGTCTAACACCCTATGCTATGAATTTTCTTTGGCTAAGACTGCAGTTGGCTTTGCAAACGATAATTATTGCAGTGTCATGTCGTGTCGCTCGTCTGTTAGAGAGCTTACCGGCACTTATGAAGCAGCTGTTTTAAACCTGTCTCCGACCTTGAAAACCGGTGCCGAACCGGTATTATGTAAACTACGGTCATAGGAATAACTTGAAATAAGTGTCACTTCGCTATTACAATTTATATGGAAATTGGGTTCATTTTAAATACAGACTTTGTTATTATAGCTAGTTTAGTTCAGTGCTACAATATATTATACTCCAATATACTTAAATGTCTTAAGATGTAAACAAAAAATTTACATATCATCAATGTTATGTATTTTTATGATTTTCTAATGTTTTTTAGATACGAAAATCCCACCACTGTTGATATGAAGGCAATTTAGGGGGTAGGTAGGTATGTGTAGCGTATTACTTTGATTGCACAAAAAAAAGGTTTTGAGGTTAATTTTGTGTTTAATACAGGATGTAACAAAACACCCTAGTAACATTTAAAGAGGTAGTAGGTCTATACTATAGACCATCAAACTGTTAATACGTAAAATCGAGAAAAAATTTAGATAGTATTTTATTACAACCTGTATAAGGTACATGACATATCTAATGGAATATAATGAACTTTCATAAATACTTAAAATATGACATTGAAATTGACCAAGTTAGTTAAATTATAATTAATGTCCGGACGTAACTGTTGAATAAAAGACCTTGTTCAATGTCATTTTGAATTCTTAAATTATCTTTAAAATTTTCATTCACAAACAATTACAAACCTTCATAATAAGTATAAAATACAATGCCAAATAAATTACTCGAATCGAGAGGGTCATTTTAACGAAGTACGATACGTATGGGTATCATTAACTCTCGAATACTTACACATCAACAGCAGCGATAGAAAAAAAAGTGAAACAGGACTTTATACTGATCTACATAATATACAATGTGTTAATGAATAAATGTAGAACTAGAAAACAGTTTGTTTAGAATCGAGAGCAGAATCTAATTATAAAGGTTTCAACATAGATAGGTAATTTTTTTCAAAATATCAAATTATTAAATGTCACTATTTTATGGAACTGTCGTGTATGAAATTTACTGAACTCGATGTCAAACCATCGCACTCATACTTACGAGTAGTATTAGTACTATTTACTACCAAATAAGATTCATAATAAAATATATTCATGAGCACGCTAGGCGCTTTCATTCATTGCTGAAATAATAATAAATCATTTTTCCATGAAAACTTGAATTGCGAATAACTTTAAATTTTAATTAATAAAATAATTATTTCAATGCAATTATTTCTTTACAAATCAGTTGGGATGCATGAGGTTTTGAATCGATTTGAATTTGTAGCCCCAAATAATGTATATATGTATGCTTCGTTGGTTTGGTCATGTGGAGAGGATGAGTGACAGAAGATGTACGAAAGAGATATATGTTGCTAATGTGAGTGAAAGCGTCGGCAGAGGGCGCCCTCGTAGGTCGTATGCTGATCAAATCAGTTGCGTCCTACAAAAAGGGGAGGTGCGGAGTACTCGAAACCGACGGGCATGAATGAAGAGATGTGTGGATGTGCATGAGGCAAAAGAAGTATGTAAGGATCGTAGTCAGTGGCGCGCCCTGGTCTCAGCCTACCCCACTGGGAAAGAGGCGTGACGTTATAGATAGATAGATAGAAATATTTTGTTTGAATCAATTAATTTATCATTAGAAACGTTTGAGTTGATTTGAGTTTAATAAGGACGGAGTTTCAAAAAAGATAATTCGATGTAGGTAGGTAATATCATTTTTCGGATCGGGTATTGGGATTGGGACTCCCAATCAAAATATATTCGAATTTATAGTTTTCACAAATACGGGATTGAAGGAGCTGTACCCAGCTAGTACACTTATCTATATCATAATAAATTATTATTAACGCTTCCTCTCAAAAGCAAAGTTTTTATAAAACATCGCATTTTTACTAGCATATTTAACTGAACCTAAAGAGTGGCAATTAGAGAGAAGTTTCAAGTACTGACAGTGCCACAAGTTTGTTTTTGATTTGAAATGTTTTCCCCTAATGACCGATTCAACCCCTCCTCCCCCTCCTAATGGTGGGCGATGGTTTCTTATTGACATTTTAGTGAGGGTTATTAATATTTATTACTGAAACCATTAGGGTATTTAAATCTTGATAGGGTGTGGATCGATTAATTGGGTCCATTCTTGATGGAAATGAATTATAATGAAGAAATAATTGAACTAGATTAATTCTAGGTTTAATTTAGGCGTGACGGTAGTATCGACATTTAAAATTACGTATTAATGCTATCAATTTTGGAGCTAATTAATCGGAAAATTACTTAACATATGGGGATAATTCCGATATATTCCGCATTTTCGAGAATTCTAAAATCTGCTAGAATGATATTTTACAAAAATTTGAAATATTCCTATGGTGGGAAATAGCCTAATACGCCCGGTGGTTCCAGGCTTAGAATGGAACAACATATATCTTCGTGTAGATGGGTGTAGGTGGTTGCAAAGCCACGTCTAATAATTTATTTTATTTTGCAACCACCACTCACACAGTCTCATAATCACCACTTGACTTGACACGTCTTCTCTTTTTTTCCTGGTAATAAAAACATAAATAAATATCTTGGACATTGTCACATAGCAGATTATCTTATCCCAATTAAAGTAGCAGAACTACTAGAATATACAGGATGTAGGTGACAGACTAGCAAATACTGAAACGGTGAACTCAGACCATCAGAATGAACAACTTTCACTATGGAGCCTACCTCAGGAGACGCGAAAAAAAATCTGCTCTCCCATATATTTAAGTAGGAGGTACAACAGTTTTGTATGGGACAGCTGATTTTTTTCGCGTCTCCTGAGGTAGGCTCCATAGTAAAAGTTGTTCAGTTTGATGGTCTGAGTTCACCGCTTCAGTAATTGCTAGGCTGTCACTTACACTCTGTATAATACTATATAGAAAGATTCAAACATCCATGACTGGGATACAAATATTTATATTCACCATACATATATTTGCCCCCTATTGGATCAAAACCTACGACTCTCGGATCAGCAACCGCAAGCAAACCGGTAACTGAGTTAACGCGCCGCGCCGTCTTAAAGTTCATATAAGCTCTATCAATAAAATTAGTTTTCTTTGTGTTTTTACAGAAACGTGGGTGCGGCAGCATATTTCTGCTTTGGGTAAGTTTTTAGACTTATTAGTATTTGTACAGTCAACAGAACATTAAATACTAATTACTCTGTTGCTAACTCATGCTGACTCTACTTTTAAACTGCGACCAAGTTTTAGTTTACTTGCTATTAATTATCCGTTTTAAAAGTTGTTTTGAGCTTTCGGAACGATATTATTATAGGTTTATTTTATTTTATATTTATAGGTAGAAATAGGGGGTTGTCAGAGATATTCTAAATAAGATTGTTTTTCAGAAAATTCTTATTTCATTTGCAGTTCTCAAACTTTATCCGGTGTAACTTGTGTACTTGTAAAGTTTTCTCGTGATGTTTGCCTTTACAGAAATGCCAGTGATTTACAATTACTGGATTTTCTGAAAACTAATTAGCAGGTCCAGCATCGAGAATAAAAAACTATTGTTTCTTACGAAGAAGATCAATTGCGATAATGCCAGCAGATTTGGTTTGGCTGTTTCAAGACGAGCACCCATTTAATCAAGCTTGACTAATTTGCTTAACGCTTTCATCTTTACGCTTTGGATATTGAGTTGCGTATTGATATTATGTAAGATTAGTTTAACTTTTGTGGCAACAATAAGTATTTTAGTTTTTTGCGTACGTAGACTGCCAGCTAAAGCGTGCCACTTTATTACTGCCTCTGCCTTTACCTCTGCCTCTACGCTACCTTGCATCAAGTCATGCCCTTTGATTTTCACTAAATCTCTGTTATGGGACAAGATATTATGACAAACTCCTTCTTATACAGGCCTTGTACCCGGCCTTTCGGTATATCGCGACCGGTTCGGTCCGTACTTCATTGTAATAGAGTTGACATTGGATCGAAAACGTTCACGCATTGCGAAGTTCGAATGTCCGGGTAGACCCCCTGTTATGTGATTCTTTGATAAGGCTCTTACATAAATCGGTATTCCATTCTGAAACCATGCTACAAGCTTAAATAGTTTGTTGTAATTAAGTTCCTGACCAGATCTAAAGGGATATAGGTTGTAAATCTACGTGTGTTTGTATGAGTTTTGGTTTCTATGATCGATGCAACATCACTATCAGCCTATACATACGTCCCACTGCAGGGCCTGCGAGCATCAGTCAACCACGCGTGCCCAATGTGGATTGGTAGACTTCACATACGCATCAGTATTACTTCTTCAGCCTTTGCTGGTTTCCTCACGATGTTTCCCTTGGAACATGGCTGTCGTCTGTGCAGATTCGAAACCGGGCCTCCATGATCGAGTTCCCATACCTCAGTTCCCATAGGTACTCAACCTACGCTCTATATTATAGGTATAATAGGCGTTGCGTTGCGTGTATATAGTATGGACCATATAACTTCAATAAATCACCAGTACCGCTGGGATTGTCACATTCGTGAGAGCTAACGCGCATCGGCAGATCATTGTTACGCACTCGGGTGCTGTTATCGTTCTGATTTCTTACGTAGAGATCTACGTGATATTTGATATGCGTACTATTGGCTTTTTTACTCATGCCTCTTGTGTAAGGAATAATAAATATGTTGTGACGGAAAGAAACTAACTGAGAGCTATGATGAATTGATGAACTAGGCTATGTCGTAGGTAAGCTTGTTTGGGCGTTAGTTTCATTATAATTAACGTAGAACTTCCGTAGTATTCCTATGTCTTGTAGTTTTCCTTTTTGATTGATGAAGTAATTTCTTATATGCGAAGTGTTTTCCGAGAAATATTTTTTATTTATTTATTTGGGATTACAAACAGGCATATATAAACTTACGAGCGTTAACCCGCGACTTCGCCCGCACAAATTATATACCAGATTTTAAGTCAGATCATAAGCTATCAAACAAAAAAAGTTTCATCAAAATCGGTTCAGTAGTTTTTGCGTGATACTCGTTCAAACAAACAAACAGACAGACAAAAAATCCAAAAATTGGTGATATGGAATCAGGGACACCTAAAAACCATATCGTAACTTTTTTTTTGTTAATATCTTCAATGTACAGACAAACTTCCTGCTACAGTTTTATAATAGTATAGATTCCTTCTATACGGACGAAGTCGCGGGTTAACGCTCGTATGAATTATTCTTATACCGAGGTAATGTTAACATGTGTGAAATTAATAAAATATTTTAACTCTCCTGCGCTAGTCTCATCCCCTGTCTACGGGTAATTTTACTGATGTCATGTCGTCCGATTACCTCTAGGACGTTAGATTTTCGATATTTCGTGATCGTTTTGTCGAAACTATAATGGAAGACATGACATTTGAAAAAAAAAAATCACCATATTATATCGAAAATCTAAATCTGTGTAGACCCACTGGCTGCTGGTCTTCCAACAGATCGTACCACTCAGTAGTTACAAGGAAATATTTATAATTATATATTTTAAGTTAATTCAAAGAACCAATTTATTAAATGCACTCTTGTTTTTAGATCTAAAGATAGCTATGACGTGATAATAATTCTTGTTAATTTAGTTTTAAAAATAGTTAACAAGATGACAGTGCTAAATGGCTGAATTAACATCATTGGGTTACCGCCAACTTCCAAATTACCTTTATTTGCTCATGGGTTCATTTAAAACATTATAGGATGTAGGACTAGCGAAAAAGAGACAGTATTGGTGAATACTCCACCGACATGAGCGTAGCTCTTAAATAAGATAATGATGATGAGTATATAGGTTGAATATAGAATTATGTTGTGGTTGGTTTTGGTGTGAAGTATACAGGGTGTAAGTGACAGCCTAGCAAATACTAAAACGGTGCGTTTCCTGGGGTAGGCTCCATAGTGAAAGTTGTTCAGATCACCTTACATCCTGTATAGTACCATTGATTGTTAGACTTAATATACTTTTCAACACACTTGCTCATAAAATGGCCCTTATTTCACAGCAATTAGGCACATAATGACACCTATAATCAAACTGTGACTTTTTCATTACTATTATTCACAAGGGAGTTATAGGTTTTTTATAGTAGGTATCTAAACTTCTTGGTTGAGTTCTTGAGTTGCTTTGTTCTTAAAAAAGTTTCGATACAAAAAAGATCATATTCAATTACTATTGAATATGATCTTTAAATAAATTCTCTAAATAAACTTTTTATTTACTAAATAAAATGATTTTTTATTATTATTTTCTTCACAAGTGTGTTGAAAAACGTCGTATGATACACGTGTGTATTGGTGATTACCGTCCTCGGCTCTCTCAAGACCCTCGCCTACGGCTCGGGTCTCAATGGCGCCTCAGCGGTAATCACCAACATTACACACTTGTAACATAATGTACTATTATTATCAAGACTTATGCAAACGGTCTGTTTCACAATTTTCAAAAAAATTGGGGTAGTAATTGTAACAGAAAATATATATGGCAAATAAAAGATAGGATTCTGGATTGCTGTGACCACTGCTGGAGTGCTGACTATGACTGTTTATTATATTATAAGAGACGAGCGTTAACCCGCGACTTCGTCCGCACAAATTATATACCAGATTTTAAGTCAGATCATAAGCTATCAAACAAAAAAAGTTTCATCAAAATCGGTTAAGTAGTTTTTGCGTGATACTCGTTCAAACAAACAAACAAACACCCAAACAAACACACAAACAAACAGACAGACAAAAGATCCAAAAATTGGTGAAATGGAATCAGGGACACCTAAAAACCATATCGTAACTTTTTTTTTGTTAATATCTTCAATGTACAGAAAAACTTCCTGTTACAGTTTTATAATAGTACGAGCGTTAACCCGCGACTTCGTCCGTACAAATTATATACCAGATTTTAAGTCAGATTATAAGCTATCAAACAAAAAAAGTTTCATCAAAATCGGTTCAGTAGTTTTTGCGTGATACTCGTTCAAACAAACAAACAAACAAACAAACAAACACCCAAACAAACACACAAACAAACAGACAGACAAAAAATCCAAAAATTGGTGAAATGGAATCAGGGACACCTAAAAACCATATCGTAACTTTTTTTTGTTAATATCTTCAATGTACAGACAAACTTTCCGCTACAGCTTTATAATAGTACGAGCGTTAACCCGCGACTTCGTCCGCACAAATTATATACCAGATTTTAAGTCAGATCATAAGCTATCAAACAAAAAAAGTTTCATCAAAATCGGTTCAGTAGTTTTTGCGTGATACTCGTTCAAACAAACAAACAAACACACAAACAAACAGACAGACAAAAAATCCAAAAATTTGTGAAATGGAATCAGGGACACCTAAAAACCATATCGTAACTTTTTTTTTGTTAATATCTTCAATGTACAGACAAACTTCCTGTTACAGTTTTATAATAGTACGAGCGTTAACCCGCGACTTCGTCCGTACAAATTATATACCAGATTTTAAGTCAGATTATAAGCTATCAAACAAAAAAAGTTTCATCAAAATCGGTTCAGTAGTTTTTGCGTGATACTCGTTCAAACAAACAAACAAACAAACAAACAAACACCCAAACAAACACACAAACAAACAGACAGACAAAAAATCCAAAAATTGGTGAAATGGAATCAGGGACACCTAAAAACCATATCGTAACTTTTTTTTGTTAATATCTTCAATGTACAGACAAACTTTCCGCTACAGCTTTATAATAGTACGAGCGTTAACCCGCGACTTCGTCCGCACAAATTATATACCAGATTTTAAGTCAGATCATAAGCTATCAAACAAAAAAAGTTTCATCAAAATCGGTTCAGTAGTTTTTGCGTGATACTCGTTCAAACAAACAAACAAACACACAAACAAACAGACAGACAAAAAATCCAAAAATTTGTGAAATGGAATCAGGGACACCTAAAAACCATATCGTAACTTTTTTTTTGTTAATATCTTCAATGTACAGACAAACTTCCTGTTACAGTTTTATAATAGTACGAGCGTTAACCCGCGACTTCGTCCGTACAAATTATATACCAGATTTTAAGTCAGATTATAAGCTATCAAACAAAAAAAGTTTCATCAAAATCGGTTCAGTAGTTTTTGCGTGATACTCGTTCAAACAAACAAACAAACAAACAAACAAACACCCAAACAAACACACAAACAAACAGACAGACAAAAAATCCAAAAATTGGTGAAATGGAATCAGGGACACCTAAAAACCATATCGTAACTTTTTTTTGTTAATATCTTCAATGTACAGACAAACTTTCCGCTACAGCTTTATAATAGTACGAGCGTTAACCCGCGACTTCGTCCGCACAAATTATATACCAGATTTTAAGTCAGATCATAAGCTATCAAACAAAAAAAGTTTCATCAAAATCGGTTCAGTAGTTTTTGCGTGATACTCGTTCAAACAAACAAACAAACACACAAACAAACAGACAGACAAAAAATCCAAAAATTTGTGAAATGGAATCAGGGACACCTAAAAACCATATCGTAACTTTTTTTTTGTTAATATCTTCAATGTACAGACAAACTTCCTGTTACAGTTTTATAATAGTATAGATGTGATGCTAGCTATGACTATGACTATTTATTATATTATAAGAGATAAGTGTACTTTTTGCAACCATCAGCAGCAAGGCTGATTCAGTGTTTATGGGGTGTAGAGCATCTCTGTGACGGGGATGGACTAGGTCTGCCTGCATAACTACAGTCGGTTAAGGAGTTACAGACGTTTAAAGGCCAGTAAAAAATTAGCGATCAGCTGCAAGGCTGATCGTATGATATTATTATACTATGCACTGTAGCTATGTGAACAGCACAAAAACTGACATGGTTCATCAGTCGGTTTAGGTGTTACAGCCGTTCAAAGGTCTGACCTTTGAACTGCTGTATCTCCTAAACCGTGTGGCAGTTCATGTCAGTTTTTGTACTGTTTACATAGCTACAGTGCACACTACAACAATTTCATACGATCAGCCTTGCAGCTGATCGTTAATTTTTTACTGACCTTTGAACATCAGTAACTTCTAAACCGACTGGAGTTATGCAGGCAGACCTGGTCCATCCCCATCACAGAGATGCTCTACACCCCATAAACACTGAATCAGCCTTGCTGCTGATGGTTGTAAAAAGTACACTTATCTCTTAGTCTATTACAAGTTTTCGATTCTACACACCATATCAAGCAATATTAACGATACATAGCTCATAGTAAACAAAGGGTAATATAGCCACAAATTGCCCCCATGCAATTTTCCTGGAAAGTAGGCAATTACACGTACGAGTGCACTATGAAAATACATAGATAGTCACTTTCTATATAGCAGTCGAAGTGTTGCACCATCTAAACTGATATTACAAAGAGAGAGTGTGAGTAGGAAAGTGTCCCTTTTAAATAACGTAGAAAAGAAAAAGACAGATTTAATTAGTTTAGCTCTCAATCCTGAAACCTTAAATATACTAAAAGTGAACCTTGTTACATCCATACTCTGTTGAAAAGTTTGTTGGTAGTTACAATAAAGTTCCCCCAGACTACCGAAGAGATTACAGTTGTGAGGTATGTATGATTATGTTTGAATGTTCTTTGAAGTAATTTACTTATTCTTCTATTCAGGGTGTTAGGGTAAACAGTTGCATTACTAACTGTGATTGTACCCATGATACTGAACAACTTTCCCTAGGAAACCTATAGGAAATTAGCAAAAAAATTGTTAAGTCTTTTCATCTATATACTATTATAAAACTGTAACAGGAAGTTTGTCTGTACATTAAAGATATTAAAAAAAAAAAAGTTACTATATGGTTTTTAGGTGTCCCTGATTCCATTTCACCAATTTTTGGATTTTTTGTTGTGTTTGTTTCGGTGTTTGTTTGTTTGTTTGAACGAGTATCATGCAAAAACTACTGAACCGATTTTGATGAGACTTTTTTTGTTTGATAGCTTATGATCTGACTTAAAATCTGGTATATAATTTGTGCGGACGAAGTCTTGGTTTAACGCTCGTACTAAATACAATCGAACGTTTGCATGAAAAGTAAAAAAAAAATTGCTAATTTCCTATAGGTTTCTTATGTAAAGTTCTTCAGTATTATGACTGTTTTCCCTAATACCTATAGAGTCGATGGAATGCCATTTTAAGTCATTAACCAATGAACGGAGTAGCTATACCTCATCATCACCATCATGGTCCTTATTTCAATGATGATGATGATGAGGTACAGGTACTCTGTTCAATTGTTAATAATTTAAAATGAATAGATTCTAAGTAGATGTTTTAGGCAGGGCCTGTTTGGGTAAGACAACGACGCGCAACGTTTGCTGCACTTATGCTGGTGTGATTGGAATATCCGACCGTGAAGCGAGCCAAAAGAAACAGGAACGAACTGCACCATCCGAGACCTGTACCTATCAATAGGTCGGTCATTAAAAAACAGAACAATATTTGATAATGTATCATTTTTGAAAAAAACTACACTATCGAAGTGATAATATCAAAGCGTTGTTCATTTTTTGTTGTTACGATTATAAATTTCAAAATTCTTGGTTCTTTTTGCGGAAAACTGTAAAATCAAATATTTCTTATTCTTCAAACTACCTTTGTAAATTCATCATTTTAATTAAGAATTATCACGTTTTGATAGCAACATTCTCTGTTTCTAAGATTGCATTCGTCGCATAGCAATAGGGTTTATCATACAAATAAATACCAATTTATGATTTATGTAACTTGCAACGCATGTACGCAGTGATCAAGTAACATACATAGCCACGTGAATACGCTACTATATCTTTACTTATGAACAATGTTATAAGTGTAAAGTAGGCGTGGAACGTGTCGCCACAGGATATGCAATGATTTGCATAACACCATAAGGCGCGCGGCGTGGTGCGAGCGAGAGGACATGAGTAATTGTAGCAGCTTGAGTGAGAAGATAAATGGCGCAGCCATCTCCGAAGCAAAAGCGCTACTTTGCATTTCTAACCCCTCTTATATTGTTCTGTGTGAACAACATTATGCTATCACTGTTTGTGTGTTTGTTCGAGCATCACGCGTAAACTACTGTAGAGCGATTTTTGAAAGTCACACGTTCAAATCATTCGATCATGATTTTGAATCTCACGATTCAAAAATAGCACTTCTGGATCGATGTTTATACAAGGTGTAAACATAAATGTATTGCCTATATACTTTAGAGAGTGCTTCAGACAATCAAACTGAACAACTTTCACTACGGAGCCAAGATCGAAATCGCAAAAAAAATCTACTTTTCCATAGAAAGTGTCAATACTACAGTTGCTATAGCTACTCGATTAAAATCCATCGTGATTTCGAAGTTGGTCCTATATTAAAAGTTGTTCAGTTTGATGGTCTGAAGCACCCCCTAACTAAAGTATTAACGCATTTATGTTTACACCCTGTATAATATTTTATCGGAGATTTTATATGACGGGAGCCGGTGCGAACGAAGTTGCGGGCAAAATCAAAATCGAAATAAAAAATTTTTTTATTCATAATAATATCACATAGATAGCTTTTTGACGTCATTTTTTGACTCTACCACCGTGTCGGAAGGTGTTCCGTTGAGAGAAGATGCGGCCAGAAACTCTACAACACACATCTTTTAAACAAAACAAAATATACAAAGTACAATTAAAATACAATATTGCATTACATTGAGTAACATTGTCAAGATCAGACATTTTGGTCATTCAAATAGTCATCGAGTTTATAGTAGCCTTTTTTACAGAGGACTTGTTTAACATGGGACTTAAACTTTTTGTCTCGCATGTTTAGAATATCCTCTGGTATCTTATTATAATAGCGTATACAGTGCCCCATAAAAGATGTTTTGACCTTACTGAGTCGAAAATGTGGGAATACTAATTTATTTGTATTTCTTGTATTGTAAAATTACACACAAATTACGTTATGAACGTCACTGTTTTTGGGAAAGAGATACAAATTTTTCCGAACGTATAAACTATTTTCGTAAATATATTGACTGTAAAAAGTCAAAGATACTGATATCTTTAAAAAGATCTCGTAGTGAATCTCGACAACGCAGATTATAAATGGCTTGAATTGCCCTCTTTTGAAGGATAAAGATCGCCTCAACATCTGCAGCACGGCCCCACAGCAAAATACCATAAGACATGATACTATTGAAGTAGCTGAAGTATAAAAGTCTTGCAGTAGCTATATCAGCAAAATTAGACAGCCAGTCTAATTTTTCTAACTGCACGAGCTGCCGAGCTTAGCTTACCCGCTAGGGTTTCTATATGTGGACCCCATTGCAGCTTCGAGTCAATCTTTATCCCTAAAAATACAGTATTATTTGTGAAATGCAAATCTAGTGAGTTATAAGACTTACAAGGATGTCTGACACAGTAGAATGATCAAGACAATTTAAAACAACTAGTTTGACGTAACTAGATAACGTAATGTAATTAAACGATTCATAGCGAATACGTCATGATCGCGTGCTGGGTATTGTTCCGCTTCCGAAGATGCGCAAGCACAGAAAATGCGTGTGAAAATATTGTACGTACTACACTTATTATTCTACGTAAGGAGTCACCCAATGTAATTCTTATTCCTTCATTTTTAAGTTCGCTATTGCCTTGATTTGAGGAACTTATTTTCAAGAATACATAATACAAATAATTAGCTGACTCTAGTTGCGTGTAAGTTTGATATTTAAACTAAAATCTATTCTAATTCTGCGGGATCATGGTTCTGTTTAAATTACGTGGCTCTTTTATTATCAGTTTCTGGATAGTTACATATAAGTTTTCGTTATTCACTGGTAATCATGCGTGCTATGCATTATTAGCGCAAGTCCTACCTATACAGGGTGTTAGGGTAAACAGTTGCATTACTTTAAGGGGTGATTTTACTCATGATACTAAACAACTTTCCCTAAGAAACTAGATAAGATATAAAGCTTTGAAATTTTTCGTACAAAATTTTAAAAGCTTTATATCTTCGTAATTATATTATAAATTGCAAATGTTATTTCTGACGCGGCCACTAGATTTTCAAAACTATTTTTCCATAGATAAAATATTACTTTTATTAATGCCGTCTACGCGTATTGTGCGTCAAACTTTTATATGGACTGTAACCACCTTGTTTACCCTAACATCCTGTAGTAACATAGTATACAACTATAATATTTATTTACATGATAATTATGTATGTGGATGTATGATTGACGGATTGAAATTCCAAAATAGTATATTAGATGACCTATTTTTTCTCTTATTGTAACTACAAAACCATATTCTTAAACTTGTAGTAAAAGTTCATACTATAAGCGGCCTACATTTCGAATAAGTAACTTTTTTTTTCGATTTTATACAAATTACAGTTTGTAGTTCGAAAGATGTTATTTCTTAATACCTATCATGTAAAAAATGTAGTACGCAATAATTTTTTTTTTATGTAAGTACATGGTGAATATAAAAAAATTTAAACTAGCGAAATCGCGAAAAAAATATAGCTGTTTCAATGAAAATTGCAATACTTCTCGTCAAAAATGTAAATGTTGATCCCTTTGAGAAAGTTTAGTTTAGTTTGATGCCGCTAAATTTTTGGGTTCCTCTCATGTCAAACCCTGAATATTATACAATCAATCAATCAAATCATTTATTTCAGAAAATTAATTGTAGAACGAACAATGCAGTTGTAAGTTGTAAATACAATGTAGATACTTACTTGAAATATGGAAATCGACGATTTTCGATCGCCTTAGTTGCTTACAAATTAATAAATATTGCATAGACAGATGCACTCATAGCAACTAGTTTTAAATCGACAGGTTGACCTTTAAAATGGTTCATTAGATAGACTGACCTTTGTCAAGAATAAAAAATAAGTATTTACTCAGGCCCAGGCGCAGGGGAAAGGCGAAATTAAAGCGCGTAGGTCTTCTTCTTATCGTGTGGACAGAGCCCTGGTGTCAGAGTTTTTTCAAACCGCCTTACGGCCTCTGACGTGGTGTGTGTGTGTGTGTAGGTACTACCTAAGCTACCTATTTAGTTCTCCAAACTAAACTAAGGATATAATTTATAGTGCAGCGTGAATAGAATCGTTTTTACAAGGATAAAAGGGGAAAATGAGATCAAAATTTATGTAAATTTTGCTGTTATTATTATGTAACCTTTTACGACACCCACGGGAGGAAATGGGATGGTGCTATTCTTAGCCGACACCACACGGCAATTTTCTCCCGTGGGTGTCGTAAAAGGCGACTAAGGGATCTACCGGAGGATGGGCAGCAGCATCCTCTGAGTACACACATTCAATCCAACTGCGATTGCCAACCCGCCTGCCAAGCGTGGCGATTATGGCAAATCCCCCCATTTTGGGGGAGGCTTATGTCCAGCAGTGGACGTCTGTCGGCTGATATGATGATGATGATTATGTAACCACTGTAATGTTTTAAGGAATGTGTTAATCGCGACATGGTGTCCTTTAAAATCGACCACTCGAATTACAAGTGCCTTGCAAAGGATAGGGATGGGTGGCCGAACGTTGGCAGATGTTTGGTGGACAACCCACGATGAACTCTGGTGTGAATCACTTGTAGGAAAGTGAGCAGAAAGACACAGGAAAGAACAGGCTCCTGCAAAAACAGACACACCAACAACAGTAAATTTGGTCAATCTTGTCGCTCCTGAATTGGCTTCTACAGCCACAAACGTCTGTGTCTAATCTACACACACATGTATAACATACATAACAAAACTCCTCCTAAACGGCTTGACCGATTCTTATGAAATTTTGTGTGTATATTCAGTAGGTCTGATAATAGGTCGTAAACTATATATAAGTGGTCTGCGCGTACGAAGTAGCGGGCAACAGCTAGTAATATTATAAGCATATGCTCACGACGTTTTACTAGTAGTACCGAAACTCTGTCCAGTGTGACGGGGAGTGAGCCCGTCGCCACTTTTAATGGACAGTGGGTACAATACATGCCTCGATATTGAAGCATGCGTTTCCTTGCGATGTTTTCCTTCACCGAAAAGCCAGTGGTGTTACAAATCGTACATAAATTCCGAAAAACTCATTGGTACGAGTCGGCTCATTAGTAACTTTTTTTTGTTAATATCTTCAATGTACAGACAAACTTCCTGTTACAGTTTTATAATAGTATAGAAGTATAGATAGATGTAAATGTATGTTAAAATGATGGTAAAACATGATTGGTTTCGTAATTTTCATTTATTGACTCGTCTCGTAAACGAGTTGAACGGTCGACTAGTTTTTTTATCGGAACTAATCAAAATTATATTACCGTATTATTCGTAGGACGCAAACCGTATAAACTCTGATTTCACGGCGACATCATAAAAGTGCGTTATTTATTGTTTCTATAACTGCTCCAAGTATTATATACATTTTGATTTATTGTTTCATAGTTACATTTTTACAATGTATTGGGAAATAACGTGATAAGACCAAATTGAAATTTTTACTCGTAATTTTCTTAGGGATTACTTGTATAACTCAAGCGGTGTAGTTTAACTTATAAAAACTTTGGTCTACCATGAGTTGACACTCTACTTTTGTGAAAAACTCTACTATGTAAAAAAGGCTACTATAAACTCGATGATTATATGAATGACCAAAATGTCTGGTCTTACACTATGTAACGCAATATTGTATTTTAATTGTACTTTGTATATTTTGTTTTGTTTTAAATATGTGTGTTGTAGAGTTTCTAACCGCATCTTCTCTCAACGGAACACCTTCCAACTCGGTGGTAGAGTCAAAAAATGTCGTCAAAAAGCTATCTTTGCGATATCATTTTGAATAAAAAAAAATTCATTTGATTTGATTTGATGTGTGTCAAAATTAGATATTGTAACTATCTAGGAGCATTAATTAATGAAAATATAGGAACAAAAACATAGGAATAAAAAAATAGGAATATAAGGTCTAACAAAATTAGGTGAAACTATTTTAAGGGGATGATCAGACCATCAAACTGAACAACTTTCTCTATGGGACCAATATCGAAATCGCGAAAAAAAAATCAGCTGTTCTATACAAACTTATTGGTCCCATAGAGAAAGTTGTTCAGTTTGATGGTCTGATCATCCCCTTAAAATGGTTTCACCTAATTTTGTTAGACCTTATATAGTAGTGAAACTACTATAGAAAACTACAGTGTTAACACATAGGTAGGCTTACTGGAATGCTTTTACTATAGGACCAACATTGTATTTCGCAGTAAAATTCTCGAAAGAGAAAACTTCATTCATATAGATAGGTACTAAAAGTAATAACACGACTGAATAGACGATTTTATTTTATGACTTTTAATCATATTTCGTTAAAAGTTCTTCGCTAATAGTGTTCTACGTCTCTTCTATGCGACATTATACCTTCTATAAAAGCATGATATGCAATTTAAGATGTAACTGCAGCAGTGCAAAGGACTCCTTTCACTAATTAAGGTGAAAGGAAACGTATGGCACTTATAGAGGCATTACAATCATTGATCGTATTCTGCAATGATGGCCCAATTCCTACAGATAAACGAAAGCAAGTTGGTAATCAAGGTGCTATCAGAGAATTTTCTAATAGCTTTATTGAAGACATAGGTACGATAATATATTAATATTTCAACGAACTTAATAATAAGCTATCTTCAAATATAAACATCAACTTATCGCAAAACATAAAAGCCTATAAATAATACACACACTCCAGAGCGTCGCCGCAAGACATGGTGCCCAACAGGCTAGCAGCATTCCTCCTCTGGATGGTGAGGCTGATTCTTTGTGCCAGGAAGCTGCTAGCTCTGCGGTCACCAGAGGTCTCATTGAGACACCCAGATAAATCAAAGCAGTCTGCAAGGAATGCTTTGGTCTCTGGGCCCAAAGGATCCAGCGTCTCAAAACCGATTGGCGTGAATATGTAGCTGCCGGCCAGATTGCGGTACTTTCGACACTTCTCGACCTCAGCACCCGCAGCAGCAGCACTAGCGCGCTCAGAAGTTGCCTGGACGTGAGACGGAGCTAAGGTGTCCTCGCAGGTCACATCCCACACCAAGATTTTCTTCTGTCGCCTACGAATGACCGTTAACCCGTCGGGCCTCCTGCCATTAGTGCGGACAATTACGTTTGGTTCGGACTTTGCCGGAATGTTCGCTGAGACAAGAGCCCGACGAATAACGTAATTCAGAGAATTATGGCGCGGGACGCGACCGGCGCTTCTCCGGCAAGAAAGCCCGTGGTGACCTAGCCCGTTTAAAGCGGCACCACATCCGCACTGGTGAGCCTGGTTCGTTTGAAGGCCCAACCGGAGGCCTGCCGCCAAAGACAGGGTGCAGTCGTCTAGTAGGGTTCCGATATTGGCCCCCTTCTCGAAGGATGCGAGGAGAAGAGCGCGATCTGTCCTGCAGGAACAGGTAGCCAAAAGGTCCTGCTGCCCCTTCTTGCACAGAGGCTCATCCCACCGATTCTGTGAGTCTAGCAGTGTAGGCGTATCGCTACCGCACAGGTCCCTCCACCGGGATAGAGCGTTCGTAAGATGAGCAACACCAGCAGCACTACCCAAAGCACTGCTGATAATCTCCTGAAAGAGCTTACTGCAACCGTGAGCGGAAGCTAAGAAAGCCGGCAAAGCAACAGCAGAAACCCCTATTACAAACATTGATCGTACTCTACAATGATGACCGATACGAACACCTAACCATAAACGAAAGCAAGTTGGTAATCAAGCTGCTGTAAGACAATTTTCATAATGCTTATACAGGCAGACTTAGCTGCTCTAAATGATTAACACTATGTACCGCTACCGCAGTCATTCAAGGCCCTCTGTATAACATTATTAATTATTGATAGCAATAATATACGCAGATGACGTGTCACAGTATTATCCCGACAGGGCGCCGAGATACACCTGTGGATCCCCGTGCCAAACAAACCGCGAACCGTCTCTATTAATTGCCGCTAAACATATCAACCTGTTATCATATATTAATTTGGGTTGACATCGTATTGTTTACTCCTATTTAGATATTATACGTACGTATTTTAATAGGTATACATACATTATGTGACATTAGTCTTTAAATCTCTGTTTCGAAGACCTATTTTATTAGTACACAGAACAACTTTTGCTATGAGAGAAATATATTACTAATTATTAAATTAGATCCCGTAGATATCGATATAGTTCTATGGGCTACGTAATTTTTTAAGACCTGAAATAATGTGCAATGTAATAAAGTTAAATAGTCACCCTCACCCGGTATTATAGTTCGGAGCGCGCTCTACACAAACGAAGTCTGGTTATATTTTCAATACTAATTAAAGTCAATGAATTTTTTCAGAAACAATATAAAAACTAATCTCTATGCTTGTATGTTGTCAGATTTTCGCTTAAATAAGTAGTTTTAAAGTTACAGTGCCTCAAAAATTTCCATACAAATCTCAAATTTATCCTAGCATTGAAACTGTATATTTTAACGAAAATCTGACAACATACAAGCATAGAGATTAGTTTCTAGATTGTTTATGAAAAATTTCATTGTATTGAAATTATAACCAGACTTCGTTTATACAGGGTGAAATTGATATCATTAGCATCCTTATAAACTAAGAGTCTACCCATCAAACTGAACAACTTTTACTATGGGAGCAAACCGAGCGGAGCAAATAAAAAATTAGCTGTTCCGTACTAAACTGCAATGTCGACGCACGAGTTCGCGACTCAAATGTATCCAACAGCTGATTTTTTTTGCTCCGATCGGTTTGCTGCTATGGTAAAAGTTGTTCAGTTCGATGGGTAGACTCTTAGTTTAAAAGGATGCTAATGATATCAATTTCACCCTGTATATACTTTTGAGGGTACATACTTAGCGCTCAAAAAATTATAAGTACGTGTTGTAAAAGTGAACGAACGACTATTGGATATATAGAGCGCGCTCCGAATTAAATTTTTAATATGTGAAGTCTTCTACCAATCTATTTGGCACGCTTTGTGGGCTAAGGCTATTAGGGTAGGACTGTGCCCTGCAGTGAAACATTTATGGGATGATATCGTCAACCAGTATACTTCAATATGAGTCGTTTTGAATGCAATAATTAAAGTCGGTTATTAATTACTATACAATGTTATATTGATGTGCCAAAGACAATATTGGCAAAGAACAATGTTAATTATTTACATAAACACACGACCCTATTATAACGATAATAAGTCGTGTATTTATATATTTAGTAATTTATATTAACTTTTTGCTCTACAATGAAAAGATTTTTGAACATTTGATAATTTGAACTTTTGATAATATTGGAACTGAAATAACCTAGAATTGTACGTAGTTGTTGTCGCACTATCATATTTTTGTTATTTTGTAGACCACTTAGGAATTTTTGGATAGAGGTTATTATTTTATTAATTACTAGAGTTTAACCACGACTTGAAATGAAACAAAAATAGGTATTGAGAATAACAAAGAAAGAATGTATAGTAGGTACCAAAGTAATTTGAAATATGGGAGAACAAACGGTCAAGGAAGACGCAAGAATGCACTTTGCAATATTGATAAGTAAATACTTAGCCAGCCCTCTGCAGGAGGGTGGAGAATTCTTTGCCCTCTTATCACAAGGTTAGATATGTACATACCTTTTGCATTGTCAAGTTATACAGGGTGTAAGTGACATTCTAGCAAATATTTACTAGTAATAGTCGACCAACTTATAAAATGTACTTTTTAGACTTTATTAGCCGTTAAACCGTAGTATAAAACAAAAAGCCCCCTTCTAAGTCCGTATATTGTGTCGGGCAACCACGGAACCCTACCATACCCTACCGACAGGCACTTGGCCGGTTTTATTAAATATAACACCGACCCGTTTTTCTTTGTATAAACATCTATCCTGAGGTTATCTGGAAGTAATAGCTTTTTGTTTTCCTATGCTGTGTCCTGTGTCTGTTTTTTGGTGTTAATAAAAGTATATTTCATTCATTCATTCATTTCATTCATTCAAAGCTATTAGGACCCCTTACCATTTGAGAATTATAAATAAACCAATAATAAAAAGGGCTAAGTAATATTTTGAGTAAATTTCATTTTAAAACTCATTACGGTAGGTAATTGACATGCACTTTGCGACGCAGAAACGTATTCAGATAAAATGCTGCTCTGCCATGCTTATTTAAGATGTTAAAATGTTCATTACTGTATTATTAATTGTTTGATTTTAACTTCAAAAGTTCATTATTTGATACAATGCGAATGAATTATTTACATCCAGCCTGCATCCAGCTATCGTAAATATAAAATAATTTGCGCTATTAGGTTTCATAAGAATATTAAAGTATGTTTAATGTACGAGGGTTACAAATTAAAATGAAATATAATTTTACAGAAAAAAAAATTGTCTCGTCGGTAATAATTCGTATAGGTACTTACCTACAAAGGTTATTTTTGGTCTATACAATTAAAAACAATCTTACCTAGTTAATAGTAGTAAACTATGTACATACTGTGACAAAATATAGACGCTATAAAATTTTCGTTTTGAAGTAACAATTTTTAAAAAAAAATTTTATATTTAGTAAAATAACGATGTTAACCAGGTATTATTATTGTTCTAATTGAAACGTATCTAGAAGCCGTTCTGTATTTTTTTGTTCACACAAATTTTTTTTTTACATTTAATTACTCAATATTACACAATTATTATAAATCGGGGATTATAGTGAATTTATCTTTTTCAGGTATTTATCTATTATATTCCAAATTAGGTATAAGTAAAGCTACTCCATGCAAAACTCCGTAGATTTTAAGTACCTATTTGTTCTTCTGTAGTTGAAGACTAGTGAAATTTTCTGTTTATAAATGTAGCTCTAGGTCAAGTGACGAGAGTTTGGCTTTACGCCAGTTCATGTCTCTATAATCCGTATCGATTTCTTTATCAATGTACACAATCTACCTGGCATTCTTTCACTACTAACATGACATACAAAAAAACTTAATACATTTAGAAGTGGCAAAATTTTGGTGAAATCGATGAACTTAGTGCAATATTTGTGTGCTGTGCAGTGGGGTGATGTTGTTAGTGATATTGCTAAAATTGTGAGTAAAGTTAATGAACATCTAAGCGAAGAAAATGTAGGTACTCTTGAAAGCGAAGTCTTGGTTCTAGACAGCTCAACGATTTAGAAATTTTAGAATGTTTCTCTGGATTGTTTCCCTGCTTATTGTCTAACATTTAGCTCATATGGTTCAAGTCGTTCAAGTCGTACATGTTATCATTTACTCTTACATCTTATTAGTATATATTTCTTAGACAGTGTTGATATTTGGCAAAGAATGCCAAGTTGCCAGGTCTCAAGACGAGTGCTATTAATGTGGACTGTTTTCGGTAAGCTGGACAACCGACGTGCTGCAAGACAGAAAAATGCAACAATGTTTGAAAACCTAGCTTTGCAAAATTAAAGTAGCACAAAGGAACCAGGAGCGTGCCATGCAAGGCATCAAGGCCCTTCTCGACCACGTCACAAAGGTCGAGATCGAAGGTAAGTGAAGAACTAAGGTTCAGGACGTCGGGGACCGAAGGATACGTAGCTAGGCGAAATGATAGCAGGTGGAGCAAAGCCTTAACTGAGTGGTGGCCGAGATTAGGCAGAAGAGGAATGGGTGGTCCGGCAGCCAGGTGGGTTGACGACATCTGGAAAAGTAAAGGCAAGACCTGGATGCCGAGAATACCGAGAAGGATGGCAATATGGGTAGGAGGCTTATGCCCTGCAGTGGGTAGATACGGGTTGACTATGATGATGATGATGATGAAATATCTTAAGAGATCCACGCCGTAAAGTGTTAATAAAATTAACCAATTTGAAATGTCTCGCTAACATTGTGACAACATGGTTTCATAACCTATTAGCATAGCATATAACTTACTTTAATTTTTAACACCTATACTTTTAAACAAACATTTTAGTTAAATAAGAATTTGTATTTTAGTTTGCTTGTAGGTACACTATTTTACTCTAGCAAAAAGTAACTTAAGAGTTTATCAAAACACCGAGATGTTTTTGTATTCTTTTAGAAAAAGTAGCTTATTTTACTAACCTATGTCACAGTATAAGAAAGAGTATCTATTACATACCTCTGTGCCTCTGTGATTTCGACCCATACGCTGTGTACATAACTATGGCTCAAAACCTATTAGTAACCACGTGCAATACATACAAGGACAACATGCTATTCTAATACGGTATTTGCATAAACATATTTTACTGTTTCTATTCATAATCGTATCTAATTACAGAAAAGTAATAATAAAACACTAAAAGTAGCGAAACTTAGTAAAATTGCAAATGTCCTTGTAAAAATGTTTATTTCACATAGGAACCCTGACAGGTCTTTAAAGTTGAAACAATAAGTTTGAAAATGGCTCGATTCATGGGACAAACAGCACAAACGATTAGTTACGGCCACGTCCAGACCTAGGCAGGGTAACAATGATGAATGGTATATTGAATAGGCGCCATTATTTTCCATGCATCGTCGTCGCTCGGAATACACGGAACATGCCTGAAGTCACATAATGAATGTGTATGGCGAATCCGTGTCCAAAGAGATTGCAACTTGCGAAGGCATGAGTAATCTCGATTTACTAATAATTAGGGTAGCGAAAGCGACATCCGTTTTTGGAATCGCTCTTTAAATGCGCACTTTACTTTTTCTTAGGTATAATCTCAAATACAATAATTACAGTTTCTGGCCGGTTCCAAATAAGTTAGATTTATAAATAGACGAGAGTTAACCCGCGACTTTGTCCGCACAAATTATATACCAGATTTTAAGTCACATAATAAGCTATCAAACAAAAAAAGTTTCATCAAAATCGGTTCAGTAGTTTTAGCGTGATGCTCGTTCAAACAAACAAACAGACAGACAAAAAATCCAAAAATTGGTGATATGGAATCAGGGATATCTTAAAATCATATCGTAACCTTTTTTTTTGTTAATATCTTCAATGTACAGACAAACTTCCTGTTACAGTTTTATAATAGTTTAGATTGGTATTTATAATTTTACTGCGAACTTTTGGAACTTGTAAACAATGACATTGTCATGGTCTGTAAATGTTATGGTCGAAGCTTGTAAAGTCCTAAACCATTCCTCCGCTCATCGCAACGAATACTAACTTCTGCTCTGTGGTAGTGTTTAAATTCTAAGCAAACCCTCAAGAATTTTCATAAAAAACATCATGATATTTTACCAACGATTTTCATCATTGATAATGTTTCGTATAATTAGTAACGCTAACAAAATTTTTATGGGCTTTAATATTATATTTTAGGGGCTTGAGAAGTCTTTGGAGGCGTAATTAAAAATGTTATACTTACAAAAGTTTTACAGGTACACCTCTAAGCTTTTTATGTGTATTATACTTACTATTTACATTGCTTTGTAACATTTTCCTTGATAATTAGTTACTTGTATTTGACAGAGGATTATAAAGCCCTAGCTCGGGGAAAATCTTGCCTTTTGTGATCAGTTTAAGGTGGTTTCAGTCCATACAAAAGTTTGACGCACAATAAGCGTAGACGGAATTAATAAAAGTAATATTTTATATATGGAAAAATTGTTTAGGAAATCTACTTGCCGCGTCACAAATAACATTTGCAATTTATAATATAATTACGAACATATAAAGCTTTTAAAATTTTGTATGAAAAATTTCAATGCTATTTTCCCGTCTAGTTCTGGGGGAACTACCGGAATCGAATGCTAATAGTTGACTTACCAAAAGATAATTAAACTCCCTACCCAATGTTGCCCCGGATATAAAACACTAAAATGTTAATAAAAGCCATGGCCTAAAAGCATATTAATTAATAAAAAAATTGACTACATCAGTAAAGTTTTACTTAATAGTATTATTGCGCTATTCTCAGGTTACAGAAGTATATAAAATAAATCATAAATATTACGGAATGAGTTGTTAATATTACATTTTTTAACCAACTTCAAAAAAGGAGGAGGTTTCTCAATTCGACCGTATATATATTTTTTTTATGTGTAATCGCGGATTTTTGTTGGAAAAAATATATTCCAAGGGTGGTACCATGATAAGGAAACCAGGATCTGATGATGGCATCCCAGAGAAATCGAGGGGAACCTTTGAAAATCGTAGTGCCGGCTAGTGCGTTTGTTAGTTTAAATCACTACTATTAAATTGAACTAATGAATTCACCACTGAAAATTGTGAAATAAACAAAATTTTAACAAAAAATTAAAACCGTGTTCCAAAAAACTAAAAAGTTAAAAAATAATATTGCAGCCGATGACTTTTTCGTTCGCATCATAAGAACATTATTTTGTTTCATACAAGTCGGTGTCAAGCCAAGCCAAAAAACTAATGCAAGCCCGGTCGCGAATCGTACCGGCTTGACAGAGACTTTGATAAAACAAATTAATGTTCTTATGATGCGAACGAAAAAGTCATCGGCTGCAATATTATTTTTTAACTTTTTCGTTTTTTGGAAGACGGTTTTAATTTTTTGTTAAAATTTTTTACGTGTGAAACTTGCATATTGTAGACGAGGCAAAATAAGTGTGTCAGAAGTTTGGAACCGTAGCACAGCATAAGAAAGAGTATCTAGTATACATACAGTACGGAAACTCCTGCCGCCTACTATATATTTTAACCTCACCCCTCTGGTAGGAAGCGTAAAATGTAGGCAATGGCGAAGTCCTATCTCGCTCGTACTCAAGTCAGTAACGCACATGCTTAACTCTTTTTAATAATTTTCCTATTTGTATGAAATGACAGCTAAGTGTCCAAGGTGTGACCGTAGCAGAGGGAGGACAGAGGGGAACTTTGAGGAAAAAGGCAAAGAAACCAGCGGCACCTTCTTTGAGTAACGTGTAACTAAAAAAATTTATCAAACTTCCGATTGACGTCTCTTCAAACTCAACATTAAAGCAACATTATTACTAAGATTATTAAAAAACGTTGATCCTATATTACACAATATATATTATATTTCAAAACTGTTTTAATTAAAATTAGTAAATAACTTAACTAAAACAAAAATAGCTTTTTATTTTGTTCTGCGGGATATTATTGTATCACCATATTATTTTCACCTAGCAACACCTAGCTACACAAGCTGTCACAAATCACAATATGGCCGGCGTTGCAACTTACGCTTACACTTGTTTGTGTTTTGCGCCCATTTTGTGATTATTTATTCGTTTTTGAGTGTTATTCTTCACTTCAGACTAGTCAAGACTACTCCTCCGTCCTGTTGCTAAGGCTACTACTCTAAACAAGAACAAATAGCTCATTACTGAGAAAAATTAGGTTCCATTGTAATGTATATGTATAGCTATAGGTATGCGTATATATAGCAATTGTTTCTTGTTAAATACCATAGGTGGCGTTAAAATTTATTTGCATTAAAATGGCACGAGAGGGCTCTCTTTTTAGGTTATATTACTTTACTCTTTAGACCGTAGTGTGTGGTGAACCGTAGGGACTGGCTAAAGATGTGAGCATAATGCGTACCATATGTCTTTCTTTCTAATTTCTTCAAATTACGTAATAAATCCAAATTTGTTAACGGCGGCCCAAATTTGTTAGCGGTAGCACAGTCTGTAGCGAACCTGCCTGCTGTGCCGAGAGTCGCGGGTTCGAATCCCGTAAGGGACAAATATTTATATGATGAATATGAATATTTGTACCAGAGTCATGGATGTTTGTATCTTTATATGTATTCTATATCGTTGTCTAGTCATCATAATACAAGTCCAGGTACTTTAAATGTGACTAGATAATTTGTGTGCCAATGTTTAAGATATTTATTCATAATTTATTTATTTAATGGTGAAGTCCTTTCTCGCTCGTACTCATAGATTAATATGTATATTGGATACTCGTACTCAAGTCAGTAACGCACATGCTAATATCATTTAAAAAAAAAATCATTTCATTTTCTTTCTAATTTCTTTAAATTACTTAATAAATCCAAAGTTAGTTACAGAGCAGTTTGTTACCGAAACGCTCTTATGTATAATTACACTTTTGCACTTCGGTTGTATACATGCGAGCTATCTATCTGTTTATCTATAAAGGTTTCTTAATCAAAGTTTAAGGTGCAATTGAAATACAGTCATCTCCAAGAGTTCCATACGGTCTATTTTCACGGATTGTCAAAATGTCTGTCGTGTGCGCATTATCCAAATATGCTAAGAACATAGAAAAATATGATATGTGGTGAATATTGCTACACTGCATACCTACTTTATGATACACCTCAAAGTACTTATTTACCACTTCGCTCGGTATATTTTCCCCTTCAACTGAATTTGTGACATTAATTACAAACGCATGTTCTCATTTTCAAGCCATTTCACCAAAATTTCTTCGGCGTGACATTGATAAAGATCCACGGTTTACATGCTCACATCCGTGAAATAGAAACGACATGCATTTAGCATGCTCCGTACGCCCCCTGCCGTCTGCACGGCTTATTAACTACCTGACACACTTGGCGACACAAATAAACACTGATAAGTATTGTACGAAGAATCTAGAACAGCTTTAGGCAGATGAAGAGAGAAATCTGACATCAACAGGAAAACCACAGAAAATTATCATGAATAAAGGTAGCATTATAATTAAGTACTCATGTTTTTAGGGTTCCGTATAGCCCAGTCATTTTAGAGAGTTTTTTAGTTTTGTTAGGCGGGGTAGGGAGTAATTATTAATTGGACTTTTAAACTGTAACCGGCACCATTTAGTGACAAAAAGACTATCTTAAAACATATAAAAAAAAAATCGCTACGCAACATAGAATTCAAAATTATGTGTCCTTCTGGGACGCTTTTAAATTAATAATATTAATACCAATGCACTCATTTGACTTAGATTTAACAATATAAATCATTTTTGAGCAATAAAATAAGCATTGAAATTTTAAAAATGAGGTATTTATTAGAAAACACGAATGTATTTTTCAAAACCTTCTAAGTAGACAAAAATATTTACACCATGTTTGAAGCATGTAATGCAAAAAAAAATTGAGCGTCAGGTTTTTTAGAACGAGATGTTGCTCACGTGATGTTTTTTTTATATTTTTGGTACATTTCCAGGCTCAAATTGGCTCTTAACTATTTAGTGCTGTAACTTTTGAACCGTAATAGCTAGACAGATGAAATTTTCACAGAATTAACAAATAATATAAATGTCAAAAAATTAAAAATTAAGGGAAACAAGAAACTAGTTTTTATCAAAATTTTTTCTTCTCGCTCTATAGTAAAAACTGTAATGCGTACAAGCGTCAAGCTTGGTGTGATTATAGAACAAACTCTTCATATTATAACAACAAATAAGAAATAACGACCAAGTGTGAATCGGTCCCGCACTAAAGGTCCCGGAGAAAAAAAAATCTATTTAACTTAATTTTATTATATGCTCGAAGCATTTGATCAAAGCATTATTTGCACAAATTTACATTATATGTTTTATTCATTTAAGGAAAATTTACGGACTAATTACAGGATAGTAGGGTATCAACATTTTTATAAAACAACATTGCCAACTAAAAGTTTCCACAGATAAATTATTAAATTAATATTTGTTTATATACATCTTGAGTAATTTTAATAGAATAGAACAAATTCAAACAAACAATATTTTGATATTATATTGTATGTTGTACGTAATTTGTTTATATACATCTTGAGTAATTTTAATAGAATAGAACAAATTCAAAAAAACAATATTTTGATATTATATTGTATGTTGTACGTACCTATATATTACACTAGCGTTAACCCGCGACTTCGTCCGCACAAATTATATACCAGATTTTAAGTCAGATCATAAGCTATCAAACAAAAAAAGTTTCATTAAATTGGTTCAGTAGTTTTCGCGTGATGCTCGATCAATCAAACTTCTTTTTTTAAATTTACAGTTTTATAATAGTATAGATAATATATTTACTTATGTATTTATACTGTTTGTTTTTACACAATAAGTTTGCCTTGTAATTGTTAACTGTCTCTTTTACGGGTCTGCTGGAAGAAATCTCTTCAGAGATAAGGTCGCCCTTGTGTATTATTAGGTCCGTGTGTACAATAAAGTGTTATACCTAATAATAATAATATCAAGTTATAATATGCTTACACGTGTCTTCGATTAAAATGCAGAAGGCACAAACAACAGACTCCTCTTAGGTATAATTATAAATAAAACCAAGACAAAACCAGGACATTATTATGGATGAGTCAGTGTATCTATAGAAAGAGAAAGTCCAGATTTACTCCGTGGATAAGCTTTCATTCAGGAATGGTCTAGCTTCGTCTAAGTCGTTCATCGAACATAGATTAGATAGGTACCATGGCTAATATTGATTTTAACTTGTAAAAATTCCAACAAATATTGAACATTATATCCTAGTAAGCTGAATAACTAATTAGCACCGATGATAATAAGCGAGAGTAAAGCTGTTTTTCAAGCATTTTCAGATTAGGTAATTAATTAAGAATTGTGCTTGCAGAAGTTTGATTAAACCGTTTTAGCAAATCCGTGAAGCGTAGACAAATACCGAATGAACACGATTAGGCTCTCACATTACATTACTATGGTCTATTGTATATAAGTCTTAGTCTAAGGCCTAGATTCAGATGACGATGCTAGCCAGTATTCCAAAATGTTATAATTTTTTTTTATGATAAGAGAAATTTTTTAAAAAAAAAAAGATGGATCTTTCAAACATTAATTTAGTATGAATAAAATGTACAGATTTTGACATACGGAACTTTGAATTTAAACTTTTAAAACGTATCTGAATCTCGGCCTGATTTCATGAGCATCAAATTTGATTCCGACTTCTTAATATTACCTTACTTATAGTCATCATTCATAAGTACCTATATGATCCTACTAAGGTATACTATACCTACTGTTTTAGTGAAAGTTCTTCGACTGTGTGGTGTCCGGCCACAACCCAGACGGCTATTTACACCATAAGAGGTGACTAAGCCCTTCAAGCATCGTCAAAATCTCTATGTATACCTGGAGGGCTATTTTTGAATGTCACACGTCCTAATTCATATTCGAAAGCGACATAAACAGGATGGAGTTTATACATTATTCGATCATGATCATGACTTTGAAAGTTTGAGATTCTAAAATAGCGCTTCAGTTAGAGTTACTGCTTTCGATTTCTCTAATCGTAGTGGTTTCCCGTTCCACTATTTAAGAAAGAGTAAGGATCCGTATTCTTTCTTAACATAGAATGCACTGCATTCTGTGTAAAAGACTAGATATGAACCTGCATTAAACGCACACAGTTAAGGCGGTTGCAGAGGGGTCAAGTTTACACAAAACTTTGTCGCACAATACGCGAAGACGGTAACTTTGTATATACGGAAAAATTGTTTGGAAAATCTAGTTGCCGCGTAAATAACATTTGCAATTTATAATTTTTTTTTTTTTTTATACATACTTAATTTAATTTATATAAACAAATTGATATTAATTAACAGTACAAATGTATAGACACAAATTCATAATAAAACTAAAATATCCTAAAACTAAAATATTACGAAGATATAAAGCTTTGAAATTTTTCATACAAAATATTAAAAGCTTTATATCTTCGTAATTATATAATAAATTGCAAATGTTATTTGTTACGCGGCAACTAGATTTTCTAAACTATTTTTCCACATATAAAATATATCTTTTATTAATTCCGTTTACGCGTATTGTGCGTCAAACGTTTGTATGGACTGAAACCACCTTAAGCACTTAATAAAATATCCCGCATAGGTGACTGCTCTTTTGCAATGAAACAGCTGTCGAAGTCAAAATCGGCTATGACTAATGTGTTAACTCATTTATTAGTTACTGAAGGTGTTCATCACCGCATCTGTGCGTCAGGGATTTAACATGAGAACAATAGATACCCATTGAGACGCGTGCCTGTAATATTAAAAGAATGACTGAGTAGAAGTCTTCTTTTGATTCCGCGTCGATAAATGTGTGAAGTCTCTCATTTATATGATTCACACACAGCCGTGAGAATTTCATTTGACGTGGGTGGGTCGCAAAAGTCAATTTGGCCTTAAAACCTATGCATTTCATAAAACAATGTGAAGGCTTTTGAATGTTAAAAAATATGACTTTGAATTTCATTTATTTGACGTCGCGTCGTAGGTCAGAGCGACTTTTGTCACCAAATCAAACCGTTCTAAATGCACGTATAGGCTATTGTGTCATTTGCTAAACAATGTTACCTATTATGTTATACAATACAAATAGTCAATGTTATAAGTACATAATAGCCTTGTTTACGGCCTATACAAACGTCATATGACCTAACCATACTTTTGTTTAGTTACGCGAAAATGTTCATAGAAAATTGTCACTTTGAAATAAAACGTGTAAATATATTTAAATCATAATGAAAGAGTCAACACATCATGTAATTATTTGTCATAAAAATCATTTTAGTTTGCCCGCATAAAAAGGTAGCTAAGTTATAGCGCTCGTCAGTTCCGGTGTTATTATTTTATTCGCTAATCTGTTAAAAATGAGCAGAAGAAGGTGTTTCATGCGGATAAACAAATTATAATAAACAACGAATTGTCTGGCATATACTATCAGTTTTACATCTTTGCATGATACCAGATACATAAAAGGTAAACTTAAAAATAAATGCAATCTTTGATTGAAATTCTAAATAACGCTCTAAATAAATTGGATTTCTCATTCCAATTTATCCAGAATTATTACAAGTTACTTTCTACATGATTTTAATTAAAGAAAACAAAAAAGCAAAGTATAAGGCGACCAAAGAGACCGAAAAAAGCTGGACTTCTAAAACAGTTCCTCAAAACGGAATGAGCTCGTTGAAAGAACCTCATTTCCGCTCGCGACTTTCTCAATACATTTCATTTAAATACTCTTCTCGGGTGCTTTAAACGCGGAGGTGGGTTTTAATTCAGCATGTGAGATAGACAAGTAAATGCTTTTATTCTGTCTGAGATGAATCTAAATGAATTGAGTCGATTCATTGACTGACTACACGAGCATGGGCATAACCCAGTTTATTTTTTTAAACATTTTCTGATAAGCACTTAGTTGTTTTGGCTGGAACCAATACGAGGTTTTAAACATAAACTAAAAAAAAAATACACATATCTTTTAAAAACTTTTGGGAAGTTTTTACAAAATCACTTAGTATAGGATGCCTTTTAGGGAAATGCCTCTCGCTAATATTACAGATACTCCATGCTCCTCCATTTGGGCCAAGCAAGTGGCGATTTCTTCTTGTAGTGATGGTGCTATATGCTACTTGATATAATGATCATTAGGGCTATTCGAACCAGGAGCAACCTTGAACAAGGAGGAGGTAGGCATGCCGAACCAGCCACACGTTGAGGACAGAAAGACATTCTTCTACTAGAACTTCTCGTATGGAAGAATAGAGGTAGATATATCTAACCTATGCATTGCTGCTAAATCAGGAAATAATGTAGTGTAAAGAAAAGTTTTTTCTCGAATCAACATTGAATGGGCAAATCTTACAGAAGGTCACTAAGATCGGTTCCTGCATTCACTTATAATAATTAAGAGCTGCATACTTTAAACGTCATTGTAAAACAATTTTGTCCGCCTAAACTAGTTTTAACGACAGCAATTTTACTATTAAACTTCACAGAAGGTAATTTATGTTCCCTCTATCATTGTACCTATTAATTCAGTGACCTGAATTTACTTTATTTAATTGGTTAATATTATTGAAAACAAAATTGACTGTAGATATGGAAATTAATAAATCAGACCGATGATTAATATATATAAAATGAAAAATTAAAAATCACTTTAGGTTCAGAAACGAAAATTTATCAAATAAAGGCAACTTTCGCTGCAAAAGGTTAGGTATTAGTAGTGCTAACGTTGGATGCCTAGTAGAGGAAGGACTTCCTGGCTTAAAAACCTATGTGAATGGTTCGATGTGAACACCACCTCACTGTTAAGGGCTGCAGTTACCATGGTTGGAATAGCCTTACCACATGAAGAAGTGCTAAAGTTATAGGCTTTTCCAAAAAAGAATATGCTTTATTTTGGACGGAAATCAAATAGTACTGAAAGGATGCATAAATTGAAACCAAGGAGAAACGCATAGCGCTGGTCGCATACCTAAACGATTATTTGACCTACATGAAGCGCACATCGCTTTTGTTCTACTTAGTTAGGTCGATAACATCTTTGAATACAGGGTGTAAAATTAAATCGGACACTTACATAAAGGGGTGCTTCGGACATGAAACTGAACAACTTTTTCTATGGAACCAATATCGAAAAGGCAAAAAAAAAAATCTGATGTCCCATACATTTTAGTCGAGTTATATTTGCAGTTTTGTATGGGACAGCCGATTTTTGTTTCGCTATTTCAGTTTTGGTCCCACAATATAAGTTGTTCAGTTTGATGGTCCTTTAAGTAAGTGTCAAAGTGTGAACAAATTTCTTATGAACTGAAAATGCTATGGTTTAGTTTCTCAACAACGGTAGCTACACAATGAAGTATCATGCATGCCTTGATTAAAGTAAATGAAAAGGGAGAAAAGATGAGAGATGATGTGATGTGATGTGATGTGATGAGATGAGTAAGTAAATCGGATGATCAGCTCATCAAAGACATTAAACTATGCATCTATTGCAACAATATTTGAGGACCCAGTTAGTCTAAGCGCTCTTTCAAACGAGCGACACTTTGCCCTCGCGACTCACGGCGACCGGAAACTCCATGAGCGCGATTCTCTGTTTCGCTCGTCTGTAAGAGTGCTAATGGATACCACACGCGCTGGACTGCCAAAGAAGGGTCCTGGGTTTGAATTCCGGTTCGGTCATGGATGTTATATGTTTGTCCCGTTGTTGTACGGTATCCACAACAAAAAGCCACAACAAAAAGCGTTATTTATTTATTTAATGTTGTATGATAATATAATACATAAATGTTCATAAAACTGGATTCAATTCTAATTTGCGAGCCGGTGTAAAAAATTGTGTAATTGTATACGTGGTTACCTCTCTCCATTTGAGTCTAACAGTTCATGGCTACTTATTGAGTTGTAGTCATAACTTATCCATAGAATCGAATAATACTAGCGGCGCGCGCGACTTCGTACGCGCAGGCCACTATCATTAAATATTCATAATTTTTTATTTAGTGAACCGATTGCGATGAAATAAGACCTAAATGCTAATCCAAACTAAGCTCTATATTTCGGTGATTCCATTTAAATCGGTTCAGTAATTTTTAAGTTCTGCGTGTACAAACGAACAGATAAACAAAAAAAAATTCTAAACATGATCTGCTTGCATTTTGTTACTTATATTATTATTTCTTTCAAATATTTTCTATGTTACAATTTTACTATTTATGGATACTATAGAATATAGAATAGACTGCTTAGGTCTTATACACCTTACCTTACATTACATTACAGTTATTCAATGAGCATCTTTGACTATTTATTATAAGGCTAGCCTTGCGGCAGCATTTCCCCTCTGCCACGGTATAAGAACAATTGATCATGTGCATTAACATTCAATTTTATACCTTATCACTAAACGAGGATAGCCTATAATTGCGAAACAATAATTTCGAACTTGGAACGTTTGGGGTTCTCACGAGACTACTTTTCATGGTTTTTAACAATCAAAATTAGAATCTAAAGTTATCTAAATCTAAAATCCAAAGTAGCGGATTTCATGTTACCTCGCCCCGCAAAAAGTGGCAGAAATGTTTGTTAGTAGAATTGCACTCGTAACTAGTCCACATATAAATAGTTAAAGGTGGGCATACTGTAATTTGAATTTCATTTATCTGACATTTGCTGTTGGTCTATTTAGTATCGCTTAGTAATTGCTTATAGTACTCTGTGGTATCTCTATTTATCTGAAATATCTGGGTTTTACTAATATGTTAAAAAGGACACTTGTGTCTATTTGCAAGCCAAATGCAACAAGTTTTAGTTAATTTTGCGCAATTATGTGTTTTCGTTTAACATGTTAGAGCACTTCACTCTTTGTTTATTATTTACATAGCTAGGGAAGTTATCTAATTTAAACTATTATACAGGGTGTAAACCTAAATGCGTTACATACTTTAGGGGGTGCTTCTGACCATGACACTAAATAACTTTTACCTATGAGCCCAATTCAGAAATCGGGAAAACATTTTCTGCTATTTCATAAAACATGTCAATAGCTAGTCGACCAAAATGTATCAAACAGCAGATTTTCTTATCGCGTTTTCAAAGTTAGTCCCATTGTAAAAGTTATTCAGTTTGACAGTCCGAAGCGCATTTAAGTTTACACCCTGTATATGTTATTACAAGAAAACTAAACTGAAGAATAGCTATAATAGTTTTCCTCGTATATGTACCCTTATTACAGTCTAATGTGTTGTGTTAGGTATAGCATTGATCAATACCATTAAGTGTATCTTATGATACACTTAATGGTAATTATTTATAGATTTACAACCTTGAAATCCAGTATATATGCGCGCATGATATACTTCATCTACGTTCTATGACATCAGATATCTAAATCTTCATCATCCAAGGCCTTTCAGCCCCAGGTTGAACTTAGCCTGCTCATGTACCTGAGTCTCTCAAGAACAATCTATTTTGGGCTTTCTGCCTCCAACTCTTCACACCAATATTTTTCAAATCTTGTTCGACGCCGTCCTGTCATCTAAGCTTGGGCCGGCCTTGACTTCTGCGGTCATGCGATTGACCCTCCAGTAAGCGTTTTAGTTCTATGTTCTTGTCCATTCTCATGACATGTCCTGCCCAGCGTAGGCGTCCAATCTTTATGGGCTCATCGTACAGTTCGTGAATGAATCGCGTTCGCCATCTCTCGTTTTCCAACACAGCTCCAAAATGCGCCATAGAATTTTACGGTCCATCATCCTTCTTGTTTAGAACCCAGATTATGAATCGTAGCTGAATAACAAGGAAAATTTATATAGTTTTCCTATATTAGGTAAGTATAATACACAGATATATACGATATATACCAGTGCAGTTTGCGGTCTCAGGACGATACGACCTAAATATATATTTATCTGCAAAATACATTTACTTTACAACAATATCTAACCTAATATAATAAACAAAACAAACTAATTAAGAGAAACAAAGTTAGTTTACCAAAATATAAGTTGTAGGCATAAGAATAAATAAATAAATAACGCTCACAGGCACATACATTGTAATGATCCCAAGCAAGCACTATAGGCTGTTTATTATGGAAACCATACAACAACGTCACAAACATATAAACATCCATGACCGAACCGGGATTCGAACCCAGGACCCTGGTTTGGCAGTCCGACGCCGGCGTGGTAACCATTACACCAATCGGGTCGTCAAAAAGAATTGGCACATTATTGGGCACAATCTCCCCATAAATTAATGCAACTCCCCACAAATTTACCCATATTTACCCTAATACCCTGTATATTTTGAAGCTATAATTTAAATTCTAATACAACGGAAAATGATAATGATTGCTCCTGACCGATTTATAATATATATAGGGCTATACGGCGATTGCTTCAACTACGTTGTTTAAAATAACAACTGGCCAAAGGAAAAACTAGTATTTAATGTTAAACCTATCAATATAGAATTGCACTGGTCAGTCTGCTACTGGGTTATCAAGAGTCAAGAATTTTATTATATACTACTTTGATAAGCAACGAATAACTTTATTGTAAGTACGTAAATGATCTTACATTAGAATGCACATACGCATGATCAGTACCATAGACAACGGAAAACAAATATTATTATGATTTCTCTATCACAGTTAGTAGTACAAAATAAAAAAAATAGTTCACAAATTGAACGCAAAACTGATTCCATGTCACATATCACTAAATTAACATAACCTTGACCCTTACTTACCCATGCATACTTACCTATTATTTTTAACATTTTTTGTGTACATATAAGTACTGTTTTTGTTGCTGTATGTTTTTGGATATTTATGTTGTGTTATTTATTTTATGTATATGAAATTAAATACCTACATTATACAATCAACGTCAATTCATAATACTTAGTATATAATATAAGTAGACACCTACATTTGTAAAATTAACTTGTACACCGCACGGTCGCAGGAAACAATTTATCATTTAGTTTGCCTCGTCGCTTAGAACTAGCTCTGAGACATAGTACAAATAAAGACCATTTCAATAGGGTTGTCTTGTAAAAATTTTGGACTTTCCATACCAAACGAATCAGCTGATCGCACGTTGAAAAGTTGAAATTATTTTGGGGAATTTACCTTAATTATGTACCTTTGGGAATATTTTTCAGTATTATGAGTACAATCACCCATTGTAGTAATGCAACTGTCTACGCTAACAGCCTGTATACGTTCAATAATAATCAATTTCCTATAGTATTTTCTATCGTTTCTTCAATTATCTAATGCGGTTTTATTGCAAAGACTGTTTCGCAACGATTATGTGGTTTGATTTGACACGGAAATAAAATTTTCAGTTGGGTTTTTCTTCGTTTCCTATTTAGTCTATTACTAATCTATCTAAGTATATCGCCATACTATCTATATTAACTGCCTCCTTGGACACGAAGGTCGTGGGTTCGATACCCACATGGAAATGAACCTACATGTACCTAGTGATAGGTTTCTTTTTGCGTTTTTACCCATTTGGGTAGAACATTGCAGGCTGAATGACCTGATTGATGAAAAGAAAGACGATTCCGTGCTTCGGATGCCACGTTAAGCCATTGGTCCCGGTCCCGGCTACTATCTTTGGTGGTAGTAGTCGTTACATAAAAACCACGTCAGAGGCCGTAAGGCGGTTTTAAAAACACTGACACCAGGGCTTGCTGCCCACACGATAAGAAGAAGTATAGATATACTATATATATATCTTCTATACTAATATTATATATATTTTTTTGTATATAAGGTCTAACAAAATTAGGTGAAACTATTGTAAGGGGATGATCAGACCATCAAACTGAACAACTTTCTCTATGGGACCAATATTGAAATCGCGAAAAAAAAATCTGCTGTCCCATACATTTAGGTCGAGTAGGTTTGTATGGAACAGCTGATATTTTTTTCGCGATTTAGATATTGGTCCCATAGAGAAAGTTGTTTAGTTTGATGGTCTGATCATCCCCTTAAAATAGTTTCACCTAATTTTGTTAGACCTTATATAGAGTGTATGAAAAAGTATCATTAACCTTTAAACCACATACTCTACCCATCAAACTGAACAAATTTTACTATGGGAGCAAACCGATTAGAACAAAAAAAACACTGTTCCATACTTTTGAGTCGAGTAGGTAGGCATTGCAGTTTAGTATAGAACAGCTGAGTTTTTTTTTGTACTTATCAGTTTGCTCCCATAGTAAAAGTTGTTCAGTTTGATGGGTAGAGTATGTGGTTTAAAGGTTAATTATACTTTTCCTTATACCTATATAGGTATAGGGGGGTTAATCTATGGAACTATTACTAAACCTATAATAGAAATGTACACTATTCCTGAGTAACATAGGCTATATTCTATTTTGATACGCGAATGGAATCGTGTGCAAATATACTATTGTGACGAAGGACAATATATAATAAATACTACAAGGATGGTACTAGGTATAAAAATATACAAGGTAAAAGGAACTAGTGGTTATGTTAACAAAAACATCTTGTTTCTTGTCGTAAATTATATTCCTCTAAGTTCACTACCGAGTCACTGTTTTTTAAAATTTAATTCACGTTCGGGAATTGGTTCACATAGGTACTTCACAAGTTTAAAAAGTTACGTAATTTGTTTAATGTGTTTAAGTTTTCTTTCTCCCATGTTTTTTTCTCATAGAAGAGTTAAAAGTATTATGTAATGTTATGTTTTTTTTTGTAATTAATAAACTTTCTCATTCCCTTAGAAAAAGTATATATCTAGAAAGAACCTCATGCATCTACCGTATAAAACAAAAGGGGCCAGCCTAGCTAGCATGCCACCCACGACAAAGCGTTTAAACGAGAAAAACGTCATGCGCGCTCTTTCTGGCCTACGTAAAATAATAAAGATGGAGGCACATCTCGATTTTTGTCGTTTTCTCGGGGGTGGCATGCTAGCTAGGCTGGTTGGTGTGCGTGAGGCGCTATACAAATTAGGTATGTGTGCGTGTATATGGAGGTTTAGAGGCTTTCGTGGCTTCGATCGTCAATCTTGACATATAACTTATCCAAGCTCATTCCATATGTTTCAATTATCTACGTATTTACGGTATTTTACAAAATAATATTGCTTTACGTAGTAGGTATGCACAGCACACATCACATTTTGGGAATTAAACATTTAGAAAATTATACATTTTAACAAGCCAAAACGTTATGCAAAATGAAAAAAAAACTACATCGTGGGAATACATTTTGAACATTCAACATTGTAGGAAGTAGACAATACGTTCCTACATTCCTACATAATTATATTCGTATCGTTTCTATGTACTGTAATACAGGCACGTGTTCGGGGGGGAAGGATAGGTGGGATTTAAAATAAAAAAAACGGGTTTGGAAAATCCGTCCTAGCGAAGTAAATAAGTAAAAGCCAATGTCAATACGCTCAATAACTCTTGTTTGACCTTTACAATAATAATAATATTATCATTTATCACAAATGATTTCAATATACACATATACAGGGTATCCAGACATGATGGATAGGAAAAAAGATTTTCATCATAACATGAAAAATAATTGATTTCTACCCTATACTACAAAGGATTATTTACGTTTATCTCTATCGTGAGGAACATATTTTTGGTATGAGTAAAAATATTTTTACTGATTTTTTTCCTGGCGAGTCAGCAATCTAAAATATTTATATCCAACTGATCTGGACCACCCTGTATTATTCCGACGCGGAATCACGCTTTATGATCACACGTGGGCTAACGTTTGCAAAATGACTGTATCAGATGTTTTTGTAACACGCTACATCATGCAAGTTTTTAAAAATAAAATAAATACTAGTCAGAATTACACCCTTGATTTTTTAATTTAGGAGTGAAAACGAAATTAGATTTTTTTTAACTAGAAAAGCCACTTGATAAAAAAACATTCGATTTTTAAATTTATTGAAATTGGCAAAGAAATAGTAGATTGTTAACCAAGGGATGAAAGTCACCCATTTCACACGAGATGTTTGGCGCCCCGAACTAACTAACGGGAGTCTTTCACCCGAGTTAAACACTCTGCTTTTCATTTCGACAAACAAAAGCAAGATATAATATGCAAAATCAATTTCTGAAGCGCTCGACGAATTCATTTTAGACTAGGTACGTTTCAAAACGTTTGAATATATTTGAAATCACTCGAGGTGCCAATGCTAAAGAGAAAAAGCATACGAAGATGTATGCTAGAGTGAGACAGATAGACTTCCAGAGTGATTTTTACGCGTTTTAAAACGGATACTTACGAAAAAATTAGCAACATCTCGCTGTAAAGTTGCTTTTTCGCGCAACTATATGGCTTTTATATTTTTCAAGCCAGCACGTTCTTTTTTTTGAGGAGGTTTTAATCGGGATCACTTTTTTCTGCCTGCTTATAATTTTAACAAAAGTCTCCAAATGACTAAAAATGCTGTTATTTAAATTAACTTTTATTATAATTCTAATATATTGATAATAATAGTAAGAATTAATATAATTTTATCGAAGTGTGGTTGTATAGGTTTCTGCCTTTGCTTAGTATAGACGTAGATTTTTTTTTAAATTACATTTCCACCCTGTGGAAGAAAAGTATCACTTTCAACCCGTTTCTTAGATAAACAATGACATTCTTTCAGAGTATGAGAGATGAAAAATATCTTTTTTTATTGTGACAAGCCGGCTTTCCATAGGTGAAAAGATAACTAATTTATATTTCGAAAAGTTTAATACACAATTATCCACTTTATCTGTATAATCAACAGCGGCTTCTAGGTTTGCGATAATTTCTTAATATTTTGAATATATTTTTACACTGGGAGTTAATGAATAATAACACCCCACAGTATCTATTTTAGAATTGTTCTTATGAGAACGGTAAAACGTAATGTTTGTACCATTAGCGATACAACAAAAATGTTCATACAACTAATGGCAGCTGTGATAAAAGATGTTATCAGCGAATGGGCGATTAGCCGGCATTGTCTAACTAGGAGAATGACTAAAGATATCATTGCGTGCTCCTGCTACTCATATTCTCCTGGTGCTTTGTTCAAATACGATGTTGATCTTTTCAAGAGCCTTTTGTTTATTTTTTCTTAATTTTGCGTCTAAGGAGTTTGCTTTGTTTTTCTTTGGTTAGACCAGGAAGCTGGAAATAGGTATTGTCTATACCTGGAGTACAGACTGCCTTATAAGCTCTGAAACATGAAAATACTCCTTGGCGGGTATACGTCCTTCTTTCACAAATTCCCTTCGTGTCAAATTTGTCCCTTTCTAATTCAACGCAACGACACAAAATTACGTCGTTGGATAGAAAAGGACAAAGTTAACACGTTGAGAACATCGATGACGGACACGTACGAAAGAAGGACGAACATTACCGACCGCCATGGTAAATTTTCGTTTTTCCATGCTTGTAAGGAGGTTATGGATCCATTAGATTAGATCCATAGGTTAGACTAATAGCACAGTATAGGAAAGAATACCTATCTATTACTACATACTAATAGTGATTACGTTTTGTCTCTGTTCATAGTAGAGGTACTATTGTATGGAGCAACATTAATATGTCAAGCCCTTAAATACGTACCGATACTAGTCACAATACATAAACAATATATTCTGACGAATCCATATATTGTGACGAATTACAGAAATAGGCTCAATTTAATAGCAAAATTTTTAAACGAAATTACAATTGAATAGAAAACAAAAAAGTTATAAGCTATTGAAAAATGTTTTTATCATCTTCTCTCTCTTTCACGCAAAACAAGTGTTTGTATGACACGTCGTCGTCATGATTTGTATGACAATACTCAATTATGACGTCACTTTAGTCATATATGCCTCTCGCTCTAATCGTAAATTTTGAACACTTATATTTCAGTTCGTCAATACAGTCAATTTTAAAGATATTCAAAAATTAACTTCACTTTTGTGTTTAAGATATCAAAGAGTTTTTAAAAAAGGAATAAATTTTTTTTGTCAGTTTCCCTATTGTTTTCGTCTCGGGTACAGACGATCCGCTGGAGTTAAACTAGTGTGAGGTTTTAAATATCACACGTTGTTTAAAAAACGTTATAAGAAGCCGTGCTTTAGAACCTTTGGTTACGAAGCCAAATAGTAAAGGCATAATTTCAAACACGGAATGGACTGAAGTCATACCAATTTCAACGTCCATTCATGCAAGGAAACAATCTTGTCGTAAGCGCAAAGTGGGCCTTATTAGCTCATCCCAGGAAGGGACAGTGTCGAAATGAACAAATGACATGTGCAGTGCAAATGGGGACGAATGCACGGGTGCATGGACGTGTAATGAGCAGTGGTAACGCATCCAATTCGCTTGTGCCGTGAAATTATTGCTTAGGTGTCTATTAATGTTGGGTAAGTCGTCGATTTATGTAAACGTTGTTTGCTAAAATAAAGAATAGAATGGGTTCAAAATAAGTTAAACTATAGTTGTCTTGCTTACTCTTTAAAACTTAGGTATCATTCACTATTATTTGTCGCTATTTTATTGTTAGTTTCAGCCAATTATAGTCCATCAGCCATCAACCCGTCTAGCCACGTGCCACCTACTTCAATTGCAGACTAGAAATCTGTTTAACCGATACTGATCTGAAGGGCTATTTAAGCTTCCGATTATATCGTTTACAAGATCGCTAACGCATTATGACTGTATGAGGTAATTTTCATGTAGTATTTTATTTCTGTGACCATCATAATATCCACTGTCTGTAGTTAATTAACAAAATAATATGAAGCAGAATCGCTAAGAACTGCCAAAAAACACCATCTCGATTTGATAACGATTGAATCGGGTAGTTATACAATAAGAACCCTGGTTCTGTTTATCAACATCAACCTATATTTTATTAAAACGTCCTACTGCAGGGCACAGGCCACCCTCAGGGCGTTGGGCCACCACGCGTTCCCAATTCCGATTGATAGACTGGAGAAGAAATTCTTCTCTTTCTTGTCTTTTTTTGTCTAGCGTAAACCGTTATTAACCGTGTTATCTTCTCTTAATATATAAAATTCTTGTGTACGGTGTTTGTAACAAAACGGCTTGACCTTGAATAGGACGTAAAGTAAAAAAAAAACCGGTCAAGCGTGTGTCGGGAAAAAAGGGGCGTTGAAACGCACTGCGGGCAAAGCTAATTTTTCTATTAAAATAATTCAATTTTCATTATATTTTTTGAAAGAATCATAAAACTTAATATAATTTGGTTCTTTCACACAGTCTAACGAAAATTTCGTACTACAGCCACAGTTGCAAATCCTTATTATTCTTTACGTTTTCATATGGGCATGTAATATCAAGCGGGCTCTATTATGAGGTTTCTTAACGACGTAAAACCGCTTATTTGAAATTTAACTTTAAGACATAATGAAAATAAGGACCATTTTTTAAATAGAGCAATATACCTCAGATTTTATAGTTTTTCTCTTATAAAACGTTTTGTAAATTAGTAGGTATGATCCTAACTGAACACGTTTAACAGCTATTCTTGTTTTTCGTACCAATTTATACGTACGTTACTGGCAATATTTATTTATAAACTGTAATAAAATAAACATTAACACCGGTTGTACAAAAAATTACATATAGCAACCACAACTTTCGTAACTGGTCACATACTTCTTCTTCTTATCGTGTGGGCAAGCCCTGGTGTCAGAGTTTTTTCAGACCGCCTTTCGGCCTCTGACGTGCTTTTTTTATGTAAGGACTACTACCACCAGAGATAGCCGGGACCAATGGCTTAACGTGCCATCCGAAGCACGGAATCATCTTTCTTTTCAGACAATCAGGTGATTCAGCCTGCAATGTCCTAACCAACTGGGGAAAAATGCACAAAGTGACATATCACTTGGTGTCCCCCGAGGGAATCGAACCCACGACCTCCTTATCGAGAGCCCACGGAGTCACATACTTACTGTAGTGTAGAGTAATAACATACATAACCTCAAATATAATCCATCACCCTCGTTGTAGTTAAAGGGTCCACCTCTAGCCATTATGTTTAGGTCTTAGGCGGATTGATCTGTTATAAAGTTTGACAAAGTAGCCGTGGTGGTCCAGTGGCGAGTAACCTTGCCTGCTGTGCAGGAGGCGATGGTTCGATCCCCGTCCGGGCCGACTCGTACCAATGAGTTTTTCGGAATTTATGTACGATTTATAACACCACTGGCTTTTCGGTGAAGGAAAACATCGTGAGGAAACCTGCATGCTTCAATTTCGAGGCATGTATTGTACATACTGTCCATTTACAAGTGGCGACGGGCTCACTCCCCGTCACACTGGGCAGAGTTTCGCTATAGTGAATCGTGGATGTTCTGAGGTTTCAGAATATCTCTGACTACCCCCTCGGGGATTATAGTCGTGAGCATATGCTATGCTATGCTAAAGAAGTCCTCAAAAACACTACAAACAATTACACAAACTCACAAACCTTGGTGATATACAGGGTCCAACTTAATATGCTGACGGTTTTTTATGAGGATGATCAGACCATAAAACTGAACAACTTTCTCTATGGGACCAATATAGAAATCGCGAAAAAAAATCAGCTGTCCTATACATTTTGTTCGAGTAGGAATGCTGCTTGTCATAATTTTTTTCGCTATTTTGGCCTAAGCCCCGAATTCTTCAGTTTTATCGTCAGATCTTCCCCTTACAAAACCGCATAATAAGAAGAACCCTATTTATGATGATCGGAAACTAAGAACTGAAAACAAATTAATGTTCTTATGATGCGACCGAAAAAGTCATCGGCTGCAATATTATTTTTTAACTTTTTAGTTTTTTAGAAGGCGGTTTTCAATTTTTTGTTAAAATTTTGTTTATTTCACAATTTTCAGTGGTGAATTCATTAATTCAATTTACTAGTAGTGCTTTAAATTACTAGTAAATTTCAAACCAGCTCTACCAATTTCAAAAGTTCCCCTCGATTTCAATAGAATGCCATCATCAGATCCTGGTTTCCTTATCATGGTACCCTTGGTATATCTTCTTTCCAACAAAAAAAGAATCATCAAAATCGGTTCATAAACGACAAAGTAATCCGCACACGAACACACATAAAAAAAAATATATATACGGTCGAATTGAGAAACCTCCTTTTTTGAAGTCGGTTAAAAAAAAATATATATGTATATATATATATATATACGGTCGAAGTGAGAAACCTCCTCCTTTTTTGAAGTCGGTTAAAAAAGACAAACATTGTATTTGTAACAGTAGGTATACATTTCAAGTACCTACGTGAAACCTACAGTAAGCTAAAAATTTGTATAGCTAAAACTTCTATTTTTATTAAATGGCGTTTCCTTAAAGATTTCGCCAGTATCAACTGTTGAAGATATTATTATAATTCAAGTTAACGTTTATTGTACGGTAATTGATATGGCGATCTCAAAGCCCTGTTTTTAAACAAAAACACACACCCGAAACCGCCATAAAATGTCGGAGCCGCGTGGCTATCTAAATCGCGAGCCGAACGAAAGACGTCTACTCAAGAGACCTCTAGCCACGCGACTCCCAGCTAAAACTTCATGCTTCAATGAAACTTTACATGATGCATTGCAAAATAAAAGTTTTAGTTAGGTACTCAAATTGACGAAGGTTTTCATTTTAACTACCATAATTCCAATGTTAATTGGACTCGTATTGTTCGATGCTGTCACATGCAAGTTCGAAGTGCCATTGCAGTTGCATACAATATCTGTGCGTCATCGGTGTGTCAACTTTTTAATTATTATCAACTTTTTGTTATACCTCTTTCTGTTATGTTGTAATAATATGTAATAAAAACAATTAATACAGGTAGTAAAAAAATATCTTAGAAAGGGGTGGTTTAGATAAACAAATTGAACAACTTTCACTGTGGAGACAACATCAAGAAGAAATAAGAAATGACTCAAATGTATTGGACAACAGATTTATATTATTTTTTCATTGTGTTGGCTACATAGTGAAGGTTGTTCAGTTTGATGGCCTAAACAACCCCTTTAAATGTTACTGTTTTGATATACCTTGTATTTAAAACTTGCTGTGCTCGCAACTTTTTACGCATGCATGGAATGAACTGCGAATCGGACTAAATTGCGAACGAAATGCTAAGAACCACTGGAATATGACCCAGTAGCCGATGCCGTATTTATGAATCCGCATATCCGAATCGATGTAGAGCGATTTTACCCAAAAATTAAAACTAAGGTCCGCCACATACATCCGGAATAAACCTGATTCGGAATTCGATTCCGTATGGAGTGTTGCCGCTTTCAGAGACTTTTTCACTAGATCTAGTGAATTTTTGATGTCTTAGGTGGCATATTTTATTTATAGTGATTTTTGAGCGTAGGCGTTGATGGAACGATACCGTATCGTGACGGTGCAGTTGCGACGTCGTTGCGAAATCGCCTACGCTCAAAAACCGCTTGTGTGATAATGGTTCATGCCATTTTGTATGCAGATTATGTCTAATGTTAAAACTATCGATATTCTTTGATACAGTTGCATTAATATTGGAATACAATCTACAAACGCATTGTAGAAGCTATTCTTAAAATTGGTTTGGGCCACAAGAACACGCGTGGAGGAGGGCCGCATGCGGACATGCCTGGTCTGCCTCAACCACCCCTTTGAATATAAATAGTTTAAAATACCCTGTTAAATCCGGTACAGGCGAAGAAACGAATTTTCCATATGGTCAAACATTCTAAATAAATTTACAAACCATCATCGTAACATTCGTATCGTCATGTCATCACATGATAGTAATAAAATAATCATGTATAGAAATTGTTTGTCTCGTTTTAATAAACACCTAAAAATGCAATTATTGTCATACATTTGGCGTTTCATACATTTTAATTTTAGGAATGTTTTAAACAGCACTCTAGTTTTTTTGTAACCATAGTTGACAACACTGAATCCTGAATCAGGATTCCGGATCGCAATTCCGTCTGTGTGTGGCGGACCTAAATGTTACCTTAATTAAGATAACCCAGCCAGACTTATGCCAGCTTCCTACCCAGCCCTATGTTTTTCCCATACACTTAAAGTATCTATATTTTAAGTTTACGGTTTGTCCGAAAACTCCAGTCCGAATTGTGTCAGAACTTTTTACGTAATTCGTTCACATAGCCCAGTCATTTTACGGTTTGAGCCGGGACTAATTAGTAATTGAATTTTTTTTTCGGTATCATATTGAAGAGCCAATTTGAGCCCAGAAAAGTACCAAAATAAAAAAAAAATCACATCAGCAACAGTTTCAATTTTAAAATTTAGCTGTTATCTCGTTCTAAAAAACCAGATGGTAAATTTTTATTGCACATATTTAAGGCTTTACCATTAATACATACTACAAACATGGTGTGAATATTTTGTCTACTTAGAAGGTTTTGAAAAATACATTCGTATTTTCTAATAAATACCTCATTTTTTTAATTTCATTGCCTATTTTATTGCTCAAAAATAATTTATATTGTTAAATCTAAGTCAAATGAGTGCATTGGTATTAAAATTAATAATTTAAAATCCTTCTACGACACAATTTTTATTTCTATGTTGCGCAGCGATTTTTTTTTTAATATGCTTTAAGATAATCCTTTTGTCACTTAATGGTTCCGGTTACAGTTTAAATGTCCAATTAGTAATTACTCCCTACACCGCCTAACAAAACTCCGCAAAATGACTGGGCTACACAAACTACGAACATAAATTCCATAGATGATCATAATGCATGCCTGTCACCTCATCCAATAATTTGAAATATTTTCATCCAATAATATTTTGGCGATTAAAAGTGATTTCGATGTAGAAGCACGCAACGTTCATAAAATTACCTAGACAAACTTGATGGAATATAATTATTTAACTTGGCTGTGGCGCTTAAATTAGGATAATTTATTTATTATCGGAAACATAATTACAAAATTAATATTAAACCATTACTAAACAATTAATTTTAAGGCAAATGCCTCGTCCAAAGGATGTACAGTAAAAATATCCACGTCGAGCTTCGTCAGAAGAAAGTATAGGTACATAAATATCCACAATACGTTTCGACAGAAACAAAACCGTTCAAGTGCGTGTCGGGCTGCGCGCAGGGTAGGGTTCCGTAATTGCCCGTCACAATATATTAGAAGGGCTTTTTGTTATATACTACGGTTTAACCGTCTCCAAGTAAATTTTTTAAGTTAGTCGACTTAAACTTGTTATTTTGTAAAGCCTACTTAGCCGTGATAGCTTTCCATTTTAATTAGTTGTATATACTATTGCCGTGAATTTTTTCATGTCTCCAACCACAACCTTTTAGCGGGAGAGGGGGATACACTTGACTCTAACATAATTTTTCGCTTTAAAGCTTAATATTTCGCTAACGGATCCCTAAATCGAAAAAGGATTTTTCCCACACCCATAATATTTTTAAACGACTTATCCAACGATATCCCACACCATGGGGTAGACGAGAAAAAAAAATCCATTCCTACTTCGCGTGTAGTCCCCTACACGCGAAGTAGGAATGGATTTTTTTTTCCGGTAAGTTTTAGGGTAACCTAAAAAAAACATTTATCTAGATTTTATTTTACCACTTTCTCGGCGTGATTAATATGTATACCCATGCCAAATTACAGCTTTCTAGTACTAAGCGTCTCTTAGCTAAGCCGCGGACGGACGGACAAACGGAACTATAAGGGTTCCTTTGTGACTTCGGAACCCTAAAAACCGTTTAAATTATGATTTGATTCAGACTTGTGTTATGCAGTACCATACTCTTTCTTATCCTGTGCGTGGGTACCTATCCTAATATTCCCTTATTCATAAAAACACATTTATCGAGACGATTCTATCTTTAAGAATCCGGACATAACAGATTTTCGCTAACAAAAGGGGAATGACTCAACAGGTTTGGTACCTACCAACCCTTTCAGCTTTCAATAACAAGGTTCGAGGTGATTTTTACATTTACTGTGATCTAGAAAACAACGTATTCAGCGGTTTTTACTTAATTTCTGTCTTATCATGTAGGACCCTTAACAAATTATTGTCTATAATATGAGACTAACATCGCGATTTCGGTGGACCCTTTATTTAGGAGATAACAGTACTCAATTTAAAGAAAATTCGAAGTGTGTGAACCTAGGCATACTGAAATCTTCAACATCGCTGTCGCATTACAATTCTTTAAATAATTGTATACTCTATCAATACAAACAACACAAATCTTTTTTTTCTTACAAATAGCAGATAAGTATATGGTCTATTCCAGTGAATGTTACCTGTGGTTTGTATTTTATAATCTGTGTCTCACATCCTGTAGAGTAGGACCGTGTACATAGGTAGTTAGGTACCTATACCTAGGTATATAAGTTGTTGTTTAGTAAATGCTTGCATGTTCGAAACTACTCGTGCATCTGGCGCAACGTCTGAAAGTTTCAATCGCTGAAACTCAAATTTTATATTACATTTAGAAACAGTTGTTCGACTGCTGAAATATATAAGTATACATTTACAAAATAATATTATAATGCCATGAGTTATACTACTGCCCTCTGAGTACCTCGGCAGTTACCAATGTTAAGCAAATGCGTATTCCTTTCTCGTTTGCACTCACTCAGTATCGGACATGCTTACCTCCACTTTTAAATTTTTCCATTTGTATGAAATTACAGCTAAGTGTCCAAGTTGAAAAATGGAGCAAACAAATCATGAATTGGTACCCTATATATAAGACTAGAAAAAGGGGAAGGCAATATAAAAGATGGGAGGAAGAATTAAAATCTACAGCAGGGAAATCCTGGACCAGACTCGCAAGAAACAGAGAGGAATGGAGAAGATTGGAGGAGGCCTTTGCCAAATATGGGCAAACAGAAGAGGTTGTCGATGTCGTCTGAGCCCGAGAGGATTCAGCGATTAAGAGAAAAATTATTTTGTAAAATATTAAAATCTGTAAAAAATGTAAAATACTTTTCTGAAATAAAGGCTTATATTATTATTATATTATTAACGAGCGTTAACCCGCGACTTCGTCCGCACAAATTATATACCAGAAAAAGTTTCATCAAAATCGGTTCAGTAGTTTTTGCAAGATAATCGTTCAAACAAACAAACAAACAAACACACAAACAAAAAGACAGACAAAAAATCCAAAAATTGGTGAAATGGAATCAGGGACACCTAAAAACCGTATCGTAACTTTTTTTTGTTAATATCTTCAATGTACAGACAAACTTCCTGTTACAGTTTTATAATAGTATAGATATCATGGTCATGCTTGAGTTACGCCTTTTTTGAATTTGAACTTATTACTTTAACTAAACTATGTCAACGATAAACTAATTAACTAGTACAATATGAAAATAATAGGGATAATTGTACTACAAGTCAATCTAGAACGTAATTGCTCTAATCCAAATAATTACTAACGCATGTCAAGTCTCGACTATCATGTTATTAATCATTTGCATTAGATATTTGACATTGTAAGCAACCTATTAATAAACCAGGTCATTAACAATCTAGTTGAAAACAAAACTGCACGTGTATTGAGTTCATATACAAAATGTTTGATTAACCAATCGATCAAATTGCACTTTAAACATCGGAATTACTATCTTAAGATAGCCAAAACAAATTATCATTGCAAAATGTTTCTTTATTTTGAATGAGGAAAGAAAAAGTGCTGATGTTAGTAGAATGTACAGGGTGAAATTTATATTATTAGCATCCTTTTAAACTAAGAGTCTACCCATCAAACTGAACAACTTTAACTATGCGAGCAAACCGATCGGAGCAAAAAAGAAATCAGTTGTTGCATACATTTGAGTCGAGCCTGTTTACTCGGCTCAGTTTAGTATGGAGCAGCAAATTTTTTTGTTGCTCCGATCGGTTTGCTCCCTTAGTCAAAGTTGTTCAGTTTGATGGGTAGACTCTTAGTTTAAAATTTCACCCTGTATAAACTAAAATGTAGAATTAAATTAAAAACTTTTACTAAAAGTATTTTGTTTTCCTTGGTTTGAACGTATGAAACATGAATCAATGGCAAATGAGAGCAGAAACCATTTCAGATAATCGAATCAATGAAACACAGCAGCTGCTCTGTTGTGGTAGACTTTTGTTTTGTTTTTTCGTGCAAAATCTTCTTACACACAATAAAAACGGAAAGGATTAATAATTCTTTATACAGAACACATTTTTAATTAGTGCGGAAACGTGAACGACACATGCTATCGCGACAAAAAACTCGGGGTCTACCCGGACATTCGAACTTTGCAATTGCGTGAACGTTTTCGTTTCAATGTCAACTCTATTACAATGAAGTTGGGTACGAAACGGTCTCGATATATCGAAAATCTAAAGTCCGGGTACAGGGCCTGTTACGTACAAAAATGCAATACCTGCTCGACTCGATAAGTATGAAACAGTTGATATGTATTAGCAACTTCATTTTCCGCACTGACTAAAAATTGGCCCATTAGGCCCGCCACATCGATCGGTATGTGGCGGGCCTAAAGGGCCAATTTTGAATTATTATTTGGGCCGGTGAATTATTTCGGACGGAATTACGATTTGCTTTCTCCAGAATCCGTTCGGAATTATTCCGAATGTATGTAGCAGGCATTACGGAGAGTCTTATATTTTGATCACTATCTTGCTTTCACCACTGCGAGTTTGGCTCATCTACTGTCAATTCATTAAGTGAGAGTACGCCTTCGTGTCTCCTATAAATGAATTTTAATAGTAATGCAATCGACTCGTCAAACCCACTGTTTTATATTTTAGATAACAACAACCTAAAATGCAGAATTTTAATTTATTCGCAAGTCAAACAAATTTTCCAGTTGATAAATGCGAAATTGGTTTATTAGAAGTTGTCATGTAATTCGCTACATCTTTATTCCATTGTATTATATGTAGTGTAGGTATTTCTATTTCTTTCGATGCTGTACATATTATGAGAACTGTGAAGCTTGCACTTTGCGAATAGGTACCCTTACTTAGGTAACTTACCTACCCTTTTTTGTCAGCTCAACAACATACTTTATTTCGTTGACGTGTTTTTTTTTTGTTTTCTATTATTTTAGGTTTAGTTACAACACTGTCTTCTGAAATAAAGTAAAATAAAGTAATCAATAAAATAAAGTAATACAAATCGGTAGCCCAAGTATTGGCACAAAACTTATAAAAATATTCAATCTCAATTTTTATTTCAAATAATATCACACAGATACAGCTTTTTGAAGTAATTTTTTTGACTCTCCACTTTGGAAGGTATTCCGTTGTAGAGAAGATGCTGTGAAAAACTTTACGACGTACATTTTTTAAACAAAACAAAGTACGATTACAATATTATATGTAAATATTATTGTATATACAGCATTATATTGGTTCCACCGTAAAACTTTGTTCAGTTGGATGTGTAGAGTTTTAGTTTAAATGGATGCCGACATTTTCAATTTCACCCGTATTTTTATAAAGAATTGAATTGAATTTAGTATTTCAAAATGTGATGTGTAGTTTAATATAATTATTAACAATGTCAGTATATAATTAAATAAGAGTATTTTATAGGTAGGTACTTTAATATTACGATACCTACTAAAACATATTATGTTTTCCTTATCTAGTTTATAATTATGATGTGCTCATATATTTATGCCATTCTCTTAGGCCACATCTTGAACTATGAAGTTCACTAAAACAAACAATGTGGTACAGTCACGTTTATAATATTTAATTCTTGGTATTTAAGTCTTACAAGCTATATTTAACTATAAGGTGTTTATAGTTAAAGGTGATTTTAAACTAAAGTTTATGTTTCTATTTTTGCTCTACGGCTCTACATAATTTAGACAAGAAGATTTTCTCTGCACATAATTCGAATTTGTTGTGAAACAAATTTTATTAACACAAAACATTTTAAAAACAAAACTTGGCATCAATTCTCATCATCAATCGAAACATTCTAGCTGAAATAATTAAAATTCCTACTGTTTCTTTCTTATACTCTAAACCCCATTTGCTTCAAATTGGGTTAGCAATAAACTCCAGTTTAAATTGGTAACCCATGGTTTTTTGTATTTGAAAACATGAGAGATCCACTTTACCCGGAGTTAATAGCTAGATTGACGCAAGTAGGGCTTACAGTTGCAAAGTAGCCCAAAAGATAAACCCCTAACCACCAGTTCTTGTCTGCAGGCTAAGTACATGGGCACGCGCAAGGTGGCGACGCGCGTGGTGGCGCTGTCGCCTCGCCACGCGCCCGGCGAGCGCGCGCGCCTGTAAGCGCTCGCCGACGCCCGCGCCCGCGCCCGCGCCGCCGGACCATGCGCCCAGTACGCACGCGCCGCGCCGCCTGCTCGCGCGCACCATGCTCAACATGAAACTGAAGGAGCGCCTCGCGCTCGCGATCAGCGCCTTCCTCGTACTCTTCACGCTAATGCTAGTCGTCGACCTCCAAATGGACTATGGCATCTCAGGCCACAGGGTCCCTTTGCACGGACGCATCAAGTTTGAGGAAACTGAGGATAGAGGAAGATCAGCGTATATTGAATTTCGGAAGAGATTTCTACAGAAAAGGTGAGGTGGAATTCAGTGATGTTTTTTTAATTTGTGATTTTTGTGAATGTGAATAGAGCTTCAGTGAAAGGAGAATTTCGGTATGTACAATTTCTTCTATGAAAACCAAACAAAATTAAGTTATTTTCCGCGAACTTTATAACAAACTATTGTACGAATGTTTTTCAAGAATTATTAGAGTTTTATAAGAGTTAATATCGACCAGATGCAAATGTAATTCCGGGAATAAACATAATCTTATCGAAAATTCTAGCGGCGACGACCCTTTGATAGCTTTTGAGAGCGATATTAGTATATTAACGCATCAATAATTATCTCCAACTAGTTCTTAATGACTATAATTCAAAATTAAACCATCGCTCTAACGATTAAACAATCTATTGACTAATGTCGAAATTTGAACACCTGGGCTCAGTAGGTACTCCTAGAGTACGTATGTTTTATTATGTGTGTAAATATTGTTTACTAAATTTTTATTCAAATTATTGCTTTGTTTCGTATTTGGTAGTAAGTACTTATACATTTGCTTTACCTATTTGTATGCGTGTTATCACGTTCTTATCGTATACATTATGTTTACCAGTTTGACAGCGTCTTTGTAGATAACACAGTTTTCTTCCCTCGCCAGATGCTATTGGACACTTATAATAATATCAAAGCAAATGTTCTAATGCATATCCTACATAGAACACAATAATTTTTATGAGGAAATTTATAACATAAACAATGCTATATTCTTGTTTTAAAACGAGTTTTAAAATTTAATTAGGTAGGTATTTAAGGTAGGTGCAGTTGTTGAGGTGAATTTAATTCACTAATTTAGACTTAATAGCTAACTAGCTGGTGCCCGCGACTTCGTCTGCACTTCGTCTGGACAATTCACACAATATAGCATAGCATATGCTCACGACTATATTCCCCGAGGGGGTAGTCAGAGATATTCTGAAACTTCAGAACATCCACGTTTCACTAGTAGTACCGAAACTCTGTCCAGTGTGACGGGGAGTGAGCCTGTGTCGCCACTTTTAATTCTCACAATAACTTTATAAATTATAGCCTGTGTGTTATTCTGATGTATCAATACTATTATAAAACTGTAATAGGAAGTTTGTCTGGACATTGAAGATATTACTTAACAAAAAAAAAATGTTACGATATGGTTTTTAGGTGTCCCTGATTCCATATCACCAATTTTTGGATTTTTTGTCTGTGTTTACAAACAAACAGTGTTTGTGTGTTTGTTTGTTTGAACGAGTATCACGCAAAAACTACTGAACCGATTTTGATGAAACTTTTTTTGTTTGATAGCTTATGATCTGACTTAAAATCTGGTATATAATTTGTGCGGACGAAGTCGCGGGTTAACGCTCGTAAGCTATATTATTGTAAAGTTTCATTAAAATCCATTCAGTAGTTTTTACGTGAAAGTAGTAGGATGCAAAGGAAAATACAATTTATTTTTTTAATTCGAAATTGGCTTACGCTTAGCTTCTGCTCACCTGATTACATACATAAAAACATAAACATAAAAAAAATCCTTTATTGAAATTTTACAACATGTAAACCAACAATCGCAATTGAAAGTGTAGAAAGTGTACTCTGTGGTGCAGATGAACTCGAGGGTGTAACGTGTTTACACTAAAAAAAATATATTTTTACCAGAACCATTATGTTGTTTAGTTTAGTCAGTGTACCTAGAAAATACTTGAGTAGTCTCAAAAATATACAGATTTTATTTTAAATATTATTGATTTTTAAACATGTTACAGCCATGTTGTGCTATTTCGAATCAAATTAAAGATTGAAAGTGATTGATTGATTTTTATTGATTGTTTGGTAGTGGGCTCGGTGGCGAAATTGGATAACGCAGTTCCCCGGATTGGAAGAGTGCGGGTTCAAGTCCCGCCCGAGACAAGTTTTTCAATCTTTAATTAGATTTTATTTTCTTAGAAAAACAGTCACAGGGAGAGAGTTCCAAACCTTAGCGGTTCTCATTATAACAGAGGATTGGATATAGAAGTGCTAGCACTTAGGTACAATATTCTTTTTCCGATGCCGCTCTCAGACATCTATATTTTTTTCTATACCAACCTCGTTCCATATAAGAATAAAAGATTTTCCAATTTTCCAATTAGGTGTAAGGCAAACTAAACAACTTTTACTATGGCAGCAAACCTACCAGAACAAAAAAAAATCTGCTGTTCCATACGTTTAAGTCGAGTAGGCAGGCAGGTGTATGGAACAGCAGATTTTGTTTTTGCGTTGACAGGTTTCCTCCCATAGTAAAAGTTGTTCAGTCTGATGGATAGAGTATGTGATTTAAAGGTTAATGATACTTTTCATTACACCCTACGTATCATACCTAGGGTCCTTCTTAATAAATGCTGATGGTTTATTCAGGGGATGATCAGACCATGAAACTAAACAACTTTCTCCATGTTGGTCTTATATAGAACGTTGTTCAGTTTGATAGTCTGATAATCCTCTTTAAAATCCGTCAGCATATTAAGTTGGATCCTGTGTAAATAATGTACACGTAATTAGTACATAATTTGGTAATTACTAGAACCGTTCTAAGAATAGAGTGATTCAAATGTCTGTTTCTGTTATTGAAAATAGCCTTAAAATTCAATTGTTCTACAAATTGTAATAATAACAAATATTGGCCCATAAATCGTTCTCGAAGTACAAACGGCGACACGTCAAGGTATACCCAGCGTAAGCTGGCCACGCGTAGGTTGAATCACGTATAATGTCACGAGGCAATCTTATGCTGGTTATGTATAGGTGTACAGCTTGACGTGTCTTTGGTTTTGTATAGCTTGATGTGTCGCCGTGCCGTGCGTACATCAGGTATAACATTATAGTAAATATTATCGGATCAGAATACAAAGCGGAGTCCCTGGAACGGATTAGAAGAACATTATTATCAAATGAATGATCAGTTTTTTAAAAGAATTTAACAAATTCGGAATTCTCAAAAATAATCATATTCTCACTCTCCTACCACAACTGTGGTATTTCATAATGGGTTTGCGCTTGGCTTCATCTCACCTGATAGGAAGTGTAGATGAAGCCGAGGACGTAGCGCGCTCACCCAGAAAAAGCCTATTAACTCTTCTTTTAAAAATACCTGAAGACCGACCTGCGAGAAATGGGCAAGAGAATGATCACAATCTTTCCGCTTGATACTCCTCAAGAACACAAGCTTTATTCTTTTTTATGGTGTCTTAAGTTGGTCGTGTTTATGAAATAGGTACTTTATCATCCTTGTTACATCACAGTCTCATATAGATCCCTATTTATGAATTACTATGAGGGCTATTCATGATAATGAAACTAAACAACTTTGATTTGGGAGGTTGTCTATGGCGATTGTCTATGGGAGGGCCAACAACTTTTCGAAAAAAAGAGAAAAGTTAGGGAAAGTTGTTTAGTTTTTTTTCTGCTAATAAAAAATTGGGGTGTTCATTGCGACGAAATGAAGTAGATTTATCCCCAAAAAGTTTAACAGTATGCCGCTACAGACATTGAATTGTATCTAGTTAGTAGGTACAAGGATTTGTTATGAAATTGAGGGTAGGTAGTGTAGCTTCTGTATACAAGAACTTGATACGGAAATCCAATAGGTACCTAACTAAATTATCTTTCACCTTTGTGTCGTGGCCAGTGTTGCCATTTCAGATTTTGAAAAGGACGTAGGATTTAAAAATAGAACTTGAAAATAACGTAGAATTTGTGTTTGCATAGGAAAAGTTTGAATTTTGAAGAACTACGGACTTTTTATTCAGTAAGATTTAGAGGATAAAAAAAAACTAAAGACAACTAATGTTTGGTTAACATTTTACTTGAATTATTTGTAAATATTTTTATGTATTCCGAATTTATACATTTATTTATTACTTACATTTTTTTAAACCATATAGCCCCAATCTAAATATTCAAGATGTTCCTTTGAAGGTCCACGTTTTTTTATTTACCGTATCCGTAAGTAGTTTAGTGATTTCTTAAAAAAATTGTTTGTGATGAGTTTTCATTAATTTGAAAAACAGACGCTCGACTTTTGTTTAGGGACAAAAGTTCTGTATCTTTGTAAAAAGTCGTAGGGTTGGCAACCCTGATCGTGATATTTTGGTTGATTGGATTTCGATTCCAAAATTTGTGTGCTCTCTATCGCAGAGCAAACAGATAAAGTTGAGTAATTTCGGCTCTTTCACACTTATCGTTACCTATCGCTTAAATCGATACATTTATCGATAAGGATTACAATTTGGTCCTCCAGTGTTATAATATGTGCTATAGATAAATTATGTTTATCGATAGCTACTAAGAATTCAAACGGAAATTCACGGAATTCCAAAATTTTAGTATTGTCTATGTCTTAGTTTGTTTCTGTCTATGTTTGATCATAATGATCCAGGGAAATTATGAATACCTGTAGGTTATTCTAAGGGACTAGAAAAATGTTATAATCGTTTCCTTTTTTTTCATTAATTATTTATATAGGACTAAACTTTGCTTTGATGAAATACATGAATAATGCTTCGCTTCTTAGCGATAAGACCGCCTTATTTTGTGCCTCTTGTATTTTTATTTCTGTATTTTACTGTTTATGTTTTGGTGTAAAATAAAGTTTATTTGAATTGAATTGAATTGAATAATGCCAAAATAAAAAAAAAAATTAGGTCATATTCAATAACCAATAACCTACTAATTTTATTTTCTGCATGTTTTTATTTTATACTTATTGTTCTACTTATAAGTAATTGAATGTTGTTTTGTAACAACATTGATGCAATTAAACATTGAATTGAATTGACCAATCAACCAAAAAGTAGCGACGGGCTTTAGAAAAATGTGAATATTTTTAAATCATTATATCTCTAATCCCGTTCGGTGGGTGAATGTAGTGTAGAAGTTTATCTTATACAGGGTGAAATTGATATCATTAGCATCCTTTTAAACTAAGAGTGTACCTACCCATCAAACTGAACAACTTTTACTAAGGGAGCAAACCAATCGGACCAAAAAAAAAAAATCGACTGTTGCATACATTTTGTGTCGCGTAAGCATTACAGTTTAGTATGGAACAGCAGATTTTTTTGTTGCTCCGATCGGTTTGCTCCCTAAGTGAACGTTGTTCAGTTTGATGGGTAGACTATTAGTTTAAAAGGATGCTAATGATATCAATTTCACTCTGTATATGTCTTGTGTTCTATCCATTGGAAATATGACAGAGTGCAAACGCGATCGCAAACTGCATAATATGCATTACTCTACGCAATTTGCATACATGTTTAGATGATTCGTCATACCTATTTGTAAATTTATAGGTATGCGCAACTCGGATAATGTACTTACTGTTATAAAAGATTTGTGGAAACTGTACAAAAGTAATGTGATAGATTACAGGTAAGTTCAGTTAAGGGGCCAAAATAGATACATTTTATTTTCTTTCTTTCCTTTTGAATTTCTGTTGCCTTTGCATATTATTGTTAGAGTTATTTTAGGTTCTGATTATTATGTTGGTTAATAAGTTCTTTCTTTTCTCGGTTTCACCTTTTATTCATTCAGTTACTTCGACTAAAATAAAAAGTTGTGGAATAACTTTGACGTGATTCAAATGATTACGTGTTAAGAGAATGTCCTATTGTATCCTAAGTAGGTACCTCCTTAATCTAAAGGAAAGTAAATTGTAATAAAAGATAAAAGAAATAAAAAATTAGTCATATTATCAACGTTTAATCGAACGTCAAAACGTGATGTATGAAAAATTTTACTAAATACCCACAAGTGACATCATCAACATTTCATTATAAAAAAAACTAAAAATGTGAGTAGGTATAGCGTTATTTTCAAATGTTTTTTTACTAAGAAGATAAAACTAAAATACATTTTATGCAGTCCGCTATTGTAAAAAAAAGAGCAAGCCCATCTTATCCCCTTAACACTTGTTGTACAATTGCAAGAGTTTTTTTTATAAGTAAACTAACAACATAATATGTCAAGGTCTTCGTAAAGATTTATACAACCCACATAAAGAGTGACAACATTCAACATTTTTAAAACGGATGCACGAGTTTACTTTCGTGAAGTTTTATATGACATCTTTTACTCATCAGATATCTTTAAATCTTCAATATGCTTAACATGAGCCTTAACTGTCTCCAATAAAGATGGCAGTCGTAGCAATGTTTCAGACTACCCTAAAGGGATCACGGTCGTGAGTTTATGTATGTATGTATTTCCTTTTGCGAATTGGTACTTTTTGCGAATAAGTTCTTCTGTGTAGTGGCTCTTTTGCGCATTAGTATAGTTTTATTACTTAATGTTGTCCATAAATTATAGTTATAGTTTTCATACAGAAAGCTTTTAAACTGAGAGTCTACCCATCAAACTGAACAACTTTTACTATGGAAGCAAACAGTTGGAGCAAAAAAAAATCTGCTGTTCCACACTAAACTGCAATTACTACTCGACTCAAATGTACGCAACAGCTGATTGTATTTTTGTTCCGATCGGTTTGTTCCCGTGCTAATGATATCAATTTCACCCTGTATAGAATAACAAAATAAAAAATATACAAGTATAACTACGTTTGAAGAGCGCCCTCAGAGCTCTAACTAAAATTGCAGTTAATTAAATTATCGTCAAAAGTGCCTTTAGCCCAGTCATTTTACGGACTTTTGTTAGGCGGGGTAGGGAGTATTTATTAATTGGACTTTTAAACTGTAACCGGCACCATTTAGTGACAAAAATACTATCTTAAAACAAATTAAAAAAAAATCGTTACGCAACATTGACATCAAAACTATGTGTCCCAGAAGGCATTTAAATTAATAATATTAATACCAATGCACTCATTTGACTTAGATTTAACAATTAACATTATTTTTGAACAATAAAATAGGCATTGAAATTTTTAAAAAGGACTTATTTATTAGAAAAAACTAATGTATTTTTTAAGCCCTTCTAAGTAGACAAAAATATTTACACCATGTTTGAAGTATGAATAATGATAAAGCCTAAAATATGTGTTACCATCAGGTTTTTTAGAACGAGAAAATAGCTAAATTTTAAAATTGGATCTGTTCCTGACGTGATTTTTTTTTTAATTTTAGTACATTTCTAGGCTCAAATTGGCTCTTCAATATTATATACCGAAGAAAAATATCTATTATTAATTAGTCCCGGCTCAAACCGTAAAATGACTGGGCTACTTTGACAGTTGTCTATTTGAGCAAAAACTACGCGATTATTTTTGCGTCATTCGGACTTAAATTGTTTGCTGAATTTATGAATGGTTTCGGTACTGAATAACGAATTCTATACTATTAGGTATAAAAACTGTATACTATGTAAAGTGCGTCTGTGTATTGAAGATATTTACGATAAAAGCTTACGATATTGTGTTTAGGGGCTCGAAATCAGATTTTTTTATATTTGCCTGTTTATTTGTTCGAGTATGACGCTGAACTACTATGGACCGATTTACATGGATCTTTATGTTTAAACAGAAGCTTGATTATTTACACCTATTCTGCATCATTGTTTGCATTAAATTTATCACTTTTCACAAGTACGAAAGTTCATAATTATCCGCATGAAAAGCCAGTGAGTTCCTATACACAAAAACTGACAGGTTTTGTTCTAAGACAATGCATAATTAATTTGTCACCGACTCGGCTGGGCAAATATGTTTTTAAATAAGCGAAATTCGAGTCCGCCACTCAATTCAATGCTTTATACTGGAAGAACAATAAGTATACAATCAAACAGGCAATGTCTTTACAATAGGACAAAAATAAGCAACCCAGTGGTAATTGGTGAATATTTTCGTAAAGGAAGCCGGAATAAAGAAAAGACGTATGCTTATTGTTTTTAAAACTAAACGATTATTGCGAGTTATAGACAATATTGACGATGCCGTTTGCAAACAGATATATATTTTTTTTGATTCAATTCAAGGTAAAGGGTTTAAATATCCCATACAACCGATGTCTGCAATAAATTTATCTCATTTATAGTAATTAAAACGTAGGTGTTCGACGTATTGACGCTTCTTTGAAGTTTTTGGAGACAATCGAAAGACGCAGGAAACACAGAGAAGTCCACAGGAAAGAGGTGAACCGACCGATTTGCCGTGCTACAAATGACGGAACCATAGGTATAAAGTAGTATATAAGTCTATGGACGGAACACTTTTCCTGTTCACAACCCAAACACCATCATATTTCACTGAACTGTATATTGTTCACATGCACGACACTTTGTTACGCAAAATAACACCAATTCCAGTATAAACAATAAAAATTCGACAAAATAAGTGGACTCCAAACGTAGCTAACGGATACCCGCCAAAAAATCTTTTTTTTTTAATTAATGGACTTGCTTGTGCGTTAGCACTGCATTTCCGCCAGTGTCAAGTGCTTATGGGAGAATCTATTCCAATCTCAGGGATTGTTCTTGGTCAAGAACAAGAAGAGATTGAGGAATGCGGAGCCTCGTGGCAGGCAAAAACGCGACGCGCGAAATCCACGCGAGAAGAGTGCTCGGGTCAGAACCTGAAACGTGACTCCAAACAGATATTATCCAATAATCAATAATTTCAGGAATCTCTAATCTTTATGCCATATAAAGATTATTTCATTTTTTATTTTTGAAATCTAGCGAAGAAACAAATATTCAGCCTAGCTTGCACCAATAAGTTAGTGAAGGCAAGTGGTTCTGTCTCTCACACTGCTCAAATTAATGACAGTGACAGTATCATAATCTTATAACTATTATAAAACTGGTAACATAAAGTTACTATAATACTAATACCTATGCCAGCTTACATGACACGGCGACACATCAAGCTACGCAAAACCAAAATAATGTCATAACGTCGCGCGGCCAGCTTATGTTTGTTTTGTGTAGTATGTCTCGCCGTCTGTAAAATGAAGATTTAAAAAAAAAGGTACAATATATTGTTGCCCCTGTTTGGTTGGTCCCTGATTCCAAATTACCAATTTTTTTATTTTGTTGTCTGTCTATTGCTTATTTGATTGTTTGTTTGTTTGTTCAAGCATCACGCGAAAACTACTGAACCGATTTCAATGAAACTTGTTTTATTTGAAAGCTTATTTATGCGAACGAAGTCGTGGGTAAACTCTAGTTAATCATAAGCCTAAATACTTTTTGATGCAAGCCCTTACGGTTTTTGAGTAGGTAATGAGCGTTTTTCTTTTGGTTTACTAGGGGATCGATAGATGGCGCTACGGTCTGTGCAAATAAAAGTCAAAATTTCATTAAGGGTTTCTTTAAAAAAATAAAGAGGGAAAAGATGATCAAAAAGATGCAAAGATGCCAACGCATCTTTTGATGGAATATATCATTATTTGTGAATTATTTTGATTGAAAATTTGAAACTGTTTACGTCTAATATTTTAATTTAATTTCTTTCTGGTTCTATGGGCTCGATCCCTTGGCCTTAAAAAAATCTTGACATGATTTTGACAGGATCTCACGAACGTCTCTATGGAGCGGTAAACATGCCATCTGTCGAGTTTTTTAGGAACTAAAATTAAAAAAGAAAAGAATCTCAGAAAAGAAGCTCATTTAGACATGACTATAACAAGTTTAAAAACATTGAAGGAAAAAGTAAGGTGACATAAATCGTGTCAAAGAAAATGGAATCACTACGTTTTAAGAGACCGCACTGTCTGACTAGCTTCGAAATCCAAATTAGTATGAAGCTAGGGCATTCTACCCTTGAAGCTCATACATTCTAGGGTATTTATACAATCACGATTTTGTTCTGTGTGTCGCGGCACTGAATCGTGTTACAAGAACCCTTCGTCACAGGTAACCTTTGCGCCATGGACTTTCATAATAATTAATTGTTCTCGTGTAAAAGCTGAATTAAACTCAATTACATGCAAAACAAAGAATTCGCCTTGGCGTATTCAAACCCAGGCACTATGCAATTATGAGCTTTTATGAACTTTTAAGAAATATTTGTTTACTTAGTACCTACTATTTTTAATGAATCACTCTTTGAAGAGACAATGTCTATTGAATTATTCTTGAAGTAAATATTTTCCCAAATGATAAAATCTTTTACTTTGTATAACTTTATCAATTGAAATCAGCGTCAACGCTGTCTCAGTGCACTATACTAGTCAAGCAGTAGTGGCAGTAAGTGACAGCCTAGCAAATATTCAAACGGTGAACTCAGACCATCAAACTGAACAACTTTCACTATGTAGCCTACCTCAGGAGATGCGAAAAAAAATCAGCTGTCCCATACAAAACTGCTGCACCTACCCGACTCAAATGTAGGGGACTGCTGATTTTTTTCGCGTCTTCCGAGGTAGGCTCCATAGTGAAATTTGTTCAGTTTGATGGTCTGAGTTCACCGTTTTAGTATTTGCTAGTCTCTCACTTACACCCTGTATAGGCTGGTGCTGATGCTGCTACGTCATCATCAAATTGTAAAGGACATACGTCAAAAAATAGCATTATAATGGTACTACGGACCATCCTTTTTTTATGTTTCGTGCTGCGTGATTCATACTGGTCCATTTGAAATCTTACAATGACCGTTTTTCTTTTGGTTTTCTAGGGGATTGATAGATGACGCTACGGTCTGTGCGAATAAAGGTCACAATTTCAAAAAGTGTTTCTTTAAAATAATAAAGAGGGAAAAGATGATCAAAAAAATGCCACCGCATCTTTTGATTGAATATTTCATTATTTATGAAGAACTCTTAATTTTTTTTGTCTATAGAAAAAGTTATATCTTTTTTTTTTTTATTTATTTAATAAAAAGTTTGAAATACATACATGTTTTACTTATAGTCCCACAAAACCATATTTTATGGTTTTGCTGTAGGAAACAGAGAATCACAGTCTCGCATTACATAGGCGCAAAATATAGTCTATTTTTATACGTTACATGACTGGCGTACTGAGTACGTACTTATTACTAATCATTGATGACATTCAATAGCAACATTCTTGTTATGTCCATCCTCTTTTAAATATTTTACACTATTTCAGTAGGATTATAATTATGTATAATTAGATATACCACCTGTTTAAATTTAGCACCAGCCAACCCTTTAGGTGAATAGATGGATTTGTCTACGATATTTTTTTTTATTACTTACGGGTTTGGTCTTGACCTCAATCTAGTCCTCAGGACGACGATGGGGTCGAAGATGTAGCGAGCTCACCCAGAAGAAGCCTATTCACTCGTACTTTAAAGGAATTCTAAGTTGGTCGGTCATCGAACATAAATTTTTTTTTTCACGTGTGAATGTTGTGGGTGTTAAACGTACAGCTTGACTGGTGCTGCTGATGATGCTGTCCACCTAGTTATCATATTATCATGTCATATCATTTAATGTCTAAACCATGGTCTAAACATAGTACAAACTATGATTTACGTCGTCGTCGCAAATTATGTGGTAAATTCTACTGATGACATAATTGTATTAAGAGCCTATGTCGAAAAATAATTGAAGCGAAATGGGCGTGTGATAGCTTATATTACTGCCTGATCCGAGAGAAAGAGATGGGGCGGCGCGCGCATCTGAAACGACGCAAGCGTAAAACAAACTTTATTTAATTGTGATTGTACTATTTATGTAAGTTCAATTCTGCTCTAATCAAAATTTGAAAAATATCAATCTCTTTTTTTTAAATCAAGTCTCGTGTTTCTATTATTCACCGTTTAGCAGTTCCAAGCGTTTATCGATAAAGACGGAGGCTACTTTGGCTTGTTTTTCTATCGAGAAAATGAGTCTAAATCGTGTTTTGGCTCTAATCAAAACTTCAATTATATGATCAATTTACACGTATATCCGCTAATCATACTCCTACTGTAAGTACTTCATGATATATGACTGTTTGAAGAATCCAATTTTTTTCACATAGCCTCTTAAACTCTTTATGACGTAATCGATGAAGTTAATTTATAAATTAGTCTTGTTAATTTGTTTTTGTTTTAATTTCATTTTTATTTTTTTGTTCTTTACCTGCGATGTTAATTAATCTTGTATATTTTTAGTGTGTTAATAAAACCAGTAAATTAGTTGATCTCAATTACCTTTGGGTTAGTCAGTTACTTTTCTACAATGATATAGCTACGTACCAACCTAATTTCATTTATTTCAAAAACAAAACATAAACAAAACTGTCTTTTTTGACTCGTTCATATATGTGCGGAAAAACGCACATTATACTGTGCCCGGACTACATAATAATAGTCAAGGTGTAAACTTAATGCGTTGCATACTTCTGGGGTTGCTTCAGATAATTTAACTGAACATCTTTTTTTAACGAATTATATAAATATAATGCACCCAGAATATGCATCTATCCATTTAAGAGCATTGCAAACGAATTGAGAGTGGACACTGCATGAACATCTCAAATAGGAGAGGGACCGGAATACTCCGGAAGCCGTTATAGAAAAGGAAAGAGCAATGAAACGAATTTTTTTTCATGTGAAGACGTTCTATCTAAATCACTTTAGTCGAAATACACTGAAGGAAGCCAACTCAATTGTTTGTTACCCACTTAAAGAAATATAATGTAACATATTACGCACATTATGTTAGCTGAAATTTTATTTTACTCACGTCTCGTCGCACAAAATTTGTTGACATAGTGCCTACAGGTACCTAACGTAGAAACATGTTTCCTCAAAACAAAGACTCCCACGCATTGGTTACGCGAATTTCATCCATCCATACATTTAATTGTGTAATATAGGATATAATTGTAAATTTTTACTGCACATTAACAATATTTATGAAAAAATAATTAATTGGAAGAAAGATGTGATAGAATAATTAAGACCATGATTGTAATTTTTGTCTGTTTATATCACAGACCTTTAATCTCTAAGTCTGTTTGTTTGTACACGCATTACTTCGTAACTATATTGAACCGATTCAGATGGAGTATTCAGAAAAACATAGGACTAAACTTGGAGTAGTATTTAGTTTTTATTTTATTGTAATCGGCTCACGCAGTCAGAACGCGACGCGGCTTTGTAAATTTGAAAGTATATACGGCAACGGTATGGATGTCGTACAAAGTCACGGGCACCACTAGTCAATAATAAGACTTGTATAGCTCTTTCCTTGCTCAAGCTAACAAAAACATGTTCGTATAACGAATCAATTGACGTTTAACTGGCTTGTCTGATTGTTTTCCGAAGATTTAAGCTAATTGTTTCCAATAACTGAAAACAAAGATACCTACACGTAATTGGCTATTGTAACGGTAAATGTTGAGAAGTTTATTTTGAATGAGAAATGTGTCTATTGTATTATGAAGATTATTTTAATTTATATCTAATTGAGCTTTTTGTTAATTATTTTATTAATTATAGGTATTTAAAGGTTGTACTTCCTTGAGTTTCTATGACTAGTTTATTAGTAGAATTAAAATATCAAACACAAAAAAATATCAATTAATATTTTATAAGTTTGTAATTGACAGTTTGCTATCCCTAATAAATCAAAAAGAAAAAACATTAATTCTGCCCACAAAGATTAATAGCTTATAATTTTGAATTAAACTTAGTTATAATAAAAGCTAAAATACTAATTTTGATATTAACTTTTTTAGCAACGGCAGCAACAGCTCAAGAGAATACGAGCAATCAGCTCCGAGCGAGACGAGTGGAGGGGGGGAGACGGACTCCCGCACCCCCACGCCCCCCGCCGACAGGTACGAAGACCTGCAGAAGATCCTGCTCAGCCAGCTGCAGGGCCAGAACGACGACCACACCGTCATCATCACGCCCCGCAAGGATCTCAACGTCTTGAGGCCTGAAAATCCAACCATCGGTGAGATGGAGGAACTTGAACCGAGGTGAGCTCCAAGGTATTTTATTATTCTAAAGACAGACATTGAACTCCAGATGAAAGCTTCACAAGATCTTAGAAAACACGTTTAGAAATTTCTCTAGAATACGGTCTTTCAGAGAATTAATATAGTTTGCTCCTACTGCAAATAGAATTTAATTAAGCCATCAAAGCATTTCTCGAGTAAAAAAGCAGCAGTTGTTTTCCATGTTACAATAATAGAGCACATTACGCACAGTGTACACGAAATAACAAGCAATATTCAGTCCGTTAAGAAATATTAATTAAAATTGTTCTGTGAAAAACGACGCGGAAAGGACATTACAAGGAAAATTGTCCAAAGTTGCCGACAGCTGACATCCACAAGTACGATTTATGTACCACGCCGCGAGTCTCCAAATTAAATTGTTAGTTACTTCGTTGTTATTGCTGCAATTAAACTTTGATAACGCGAACATCGCGGCGGAGACAACTCCACTAATTTCCGCATAATCGCCACTTGCAAGAAATGGCTTTCAATGTTTAATTTTGAGAGTTTAATGTTTCGAGTCGATGTAATGTAACACCCTAAATTGTAATAAACGGCCCGAGGCTACAGCTTTTCATTCGCCATATTATACCCCCCACGCGGCTCTGAAGTATGCATCAAAATCAAACAGGTTGGCCGCGGCCGGTCTCGAGTGGTTGACGTAATTTCGCAAAAGCAAATATTAGGACAAATCTCACAGGAACACTGTGAAAGGAATGAAAAGAATATCACATGTCGTTCTCGCTCGTATACGTTTTGAAAGGATTTAGTTTGATACAAGACTATAAAAGAGGATCATAATATCATAATACTTCTAGCCGGGCCGATTCTATAAGGAGGAGAGGCGACCTTTCTTTATCTTGTAAGGCAAATTTCACAAGGAATCTTATTTAAAATCCTGTTACGGGGCTCCGACGAGATAGGCGTGGGTCTTTGACAATAAAACTAAATGGAATGAATTCATGAAGGCTTCCTCAAGCGCTGCTCGCGATATGACGGGCCCTCTTATGGCTGAATTCATGTATCATATTCATATAGGAAGGGTTGCTTTGATACATGGATAATTCTGGCTTATTCTTTCCAAAATTGGCTTATATACGTAAATGGGAAATGAAAAGAGCGGTTCTTGTTAACGTTATGGTGATATTTTTCTTGTTGCAATCTTGTTTTTCTGCCGGCGGGAAACGACGAGCTAAAACAGGTCATTTGGAATTCTACGCGTCAATTTGTCCTTAACCGGAACAATCGAGCTTTTTGAATTGCCAGCCGGCACGAGCACAATTCACATGAAAAGAGAGTCAATAAATTTTACAGTAGCTGGCGGCTTGATTTCTAAATGCAGGTTATCGGAGCATGCCACAAATCGAGAACGTTACACGTATGCTCCTTAGTATTCAGTTCTATCCTGCGCCGTGTCGCCCGGAGTCTCGCTCCTGCCTCTAGTAAGCAAATCACGTCCACTTATGTGTTCCACGCAGCCAAAACCAACACGCCACCGCCGGAAAATCTTCCATGTAAATCTTGGCGTTAACGACCAGGTTTAGGAGTATGTGCTAAAACTGTGAAGTATCTTTAGATATTCCGATCTATTCGAATCTAGTGCAAAGAGTCAATTTGAAAAAGATTTGTTGAGGCTATTTAAAATCATAGCACGGTACGGATACGTCTTTAAACTAACGATTATGTTTCTAGCATCGTCGCACTGATATAGCGGCACTAAATAGCGGTAATCTAACACTCTAACAGCGCTAACAGCCATAGTTATGAAGAAGACGTTGTAAAAGGTGCACATTGTTGCAGCGTGAACGCATCCAACCTGGAGAAGTTCCAGCTGAAGATAGCGCAGCACGAGTTGTATGAGGAAGGAGACCCACTGATAGACGCCGTACTCAGGGACATGGTCACCCTACCTATCCTACATGCGGGTATGTATTTGTATGACTATATGAAAACTATACAGGGATTTTAAGTAAATGCGTTAGCATCAGTATGGCATAGCTGTTTTTTTTTTTGCGATTTTAGTGTTGGTCCCATAGTGAAAGTTGTTTAGTTTGATGGTCAAAATCACCCTATTTATTCGCATTTAATTTTACATCCTCTATAGGCCTTCTTAATATGCTGACGGATTTTTAAAAAGATGAGACTATCAAACTGAACAACTCTCTCTATGGAACCAGGGTCGATCAGTAAACCTACTCGATTCAAATGAATGGGAAAGCAGTTTTTTTCGCTATATCGATGGTAATCCCATAGAGAAAGTTGTTCAGTTTGATCTGCTTCTCCCTTTAAAAAACCGCCTGCATATTAAGAAGAACCCTGTATAGAGAATATACACTGACCTGCAAAACTAAGTACTACACTCTTAATATGTAAATTTTTTCTGAACTATAGAAGTTAGAGATTTGAAATAAAAAACTTTTTATAGCAAATGTTATCAGCTTTCTTTGTAATTATTCTTTGTAAATTAAACTCTTTTTCGAGTCCTTTTTATTTCGAAAGTATATATTGTGTACTGAAAAAGTTATTGAAATTTTAAAAGTGTGATACTTAGTTTTGCAGGCCAGTGTAGTTTAGACAAACTTTATGAATGCAAATTCAAATAAAAATGCAGTATAATTGAAAATTAACAAATAAATTTACCAGAACCTAATGTTAGGCAGCAAAATCGATAATTTCACAAGCCTAGATTAAATCCATCAGATAAAATATTCAGTGTTGCGTTGATCGGACTTAGAAAAGCAATTACCTGCGTTCGGACAGACACCCACACTGTTAAACTGGACAGACAATGCTATATATATATATATATCTATCTATTAACTACAGTAAGGCCATCGAGCCTGATATAGAATGTAAATAAATAATCGGGCGGGAGTTTAGAGTAATTAAATATTACTAAATTTTGTAATGGGACTATACGGGACGATGTATAATGTGGAACCGCATTTTAAAGCCCAAAATCACAAATAAGTAATTAGTTTGACATTTATATGTGGGAGAACTATATACTATTATATGTGGGCCTATTTTTATGGGGCTGGTAATAAATTACCTAGGTACGCAATATCCAAAATTTTATAAAATGTTTTAACTATTAATCTAAAGATAACTCATAAATTCCGATTTACTGACAATATACATAGGGTGTGTTCGCGACAGCGGGTTACAGATTTGTGCGTCGACGCAGGAAGCTAGGATTCCTCCCTGCGAGTTGAGACACCCAACGTGATCAGTGCAAATTCTAATTAGATTTTATGTTTTTTAAATGCTTATTTACAGCTTGTTTACTTTATAGAATGCACTGGTCATGTTGGAAATAACGTATTTGTATAGTTAGTTATAGTTTTGTATAGTTTCCTTAAGTTTTATTCACCGTTTTCAGTTTTCTCGTTATTTTTGTTTATTTCGTTGTTTACATTTATAATTGATATGGTTTTAGGTTTTTAAACAATAAAGTTCCTCATTTTACATAGTTAGAATAAGTTAGGATAAGTTTTGAATTGTTTTAATAGTGTTTTTAGAGAGTTTTATTTTAGAAGTTTTCAAACCCTTATATCTTACGATGGGCAATAGATAGATCTTACCTGAAAGTTTATATAGCAAATAGTTAACGAACTTTATCTAGTTCACATAGTTTACATAGTATACAAGTCATAAAAAGTAAAATATGACACATTAAAGGTTCATTTTTGTACCTAACAGTTTGGCCCCGTATTTTGCATAGTAAATAGATTGACACAGTCATAAAAATAGACGCACTAAGTACGGTTGGTCCAGGTGCACTAAGACAGAACCCTAGGCCATGGATAGAGTGCCTAGGAATAGCATAGACGAAAATAGTTTGAACATAGTGCGGTAAAAATCGGTAATTTTACCGCTTTACTCTGTCTTAGTCGCCTGGATATCATAGTTATAGTGGACTGTCACACATCAAAATACGGGGCATTGTAAGGGCTTTCTAACCATATATAAAGTTTAAACCTAAGTCATATAGTTTATAAATTATAGACCAAAATGTATATAATTCATAAGAAAAAAATGATGTAATATAAAACTTTATTACGTAATAAACCGAGGCCGTCCTTACGGTATTGCTCTGAGAGGCTCAACGCGCTCGAAAACAGAGCAAAAACAATCAGTCACGACAAGTCCTCCAGAAGCAATACCGGAAGAAAAACTAGTGAAGAAAACTGAAGAACCTCTTTTAATTCGAAGAACCCCTGCCCTGCTCTCTCAAGATCAGCTGTTCGCTCTCTACGGCCTACTGGTCCCATATCTCACAGTACTGCCGTAATCGGGACGACGTCCGGCGATAGCATAGTTTGCTAAGTGTGTTAGACCAGGTCTGTCGAAGGCTGGTCGACCACATTTTATGGTCCTTCGAGCCGGATACCGTCCTGAGCGTACTGTGAGACCTGGGTGAAGACCTTCAAGAGCTGCTGTATAGAAGATGCCGGTGACAAGAAGTATGAAGTCAACGCCGCGTCAAGACGGACTCCCGCCCCGTGACGAGGAGTCCACGTCACGTCCTGATGCATCCGCGTCGGGCACCCCGTCCGACTCCGAGCCGACGGCGTCGTCCGCGACGACCGCGGAGTCGCGTACGGCCACCACAGCCCCGGATACATCAGCCACGTCGACAGACGCCACCAGCGCGTTGAAGAACCCCGTACCAGAGAAGCCCGTACGAACACCGGCACGATCCAGAGCATCAAGCAGAAGACGACGGGAGCTGGCGGAGGCCCGGCTCGAGCTCCTACAAGCTCGCGTCCAGCTAGCCGAGGCCAAAGTCAGCGTCCTAGAAGAGGAAACTTCAGACGAAGAGGACTCAATAGAAGAAACGGTCCGTGAAGAAAGAACGTCGGAATGGGTCGACAGAAGCACTCTCGCCCTCACGATGGAGCCTCACAACGTGCAAGATCATAGATCGGAACCACCGCCCGCCGTGCTGCCGCCACCACCGACGTGTGACGACGAGCCAGACGGGTGCCGCGTGGACGCCGAGGCACGAGGCCCCATCAATAGTCAACCGACGAAGACCCCGGAGGCGAGGCCCTATAGGGAGGGCCTCCCCGGGGACCACAGCCACCCTGTCGCGATGCTGGAGCCGCCGCCACGACAGGAGCAAAGACTGATTATAGACCGAAGAGCGGCCCTGGCGCTGGGGCCCTGGGACAACAACACCGGGGAGCCACGTCAGCCTGTAGCGCCGCGCCAGCCGCCTACGCTACAGGAAATACGGAAGCACATAGAACATAGAAGATGGGATGCGGCGCAGAGGCCCCCCGGTGGGGACGTCGCCGAGGATCCGCATCAACTTGTCGCGCCGCGCCAGCCGCCTACGCGACAAGACAGCAAGCCGAACGAGCTGGCGATCCAAGAACTCGCCAGTGCCATCACTCTCGCCGCACGGTCGGCGGCGCAGCCCGCAATAGCATCGAGGGTTCCTGACCTACCCTTCTTCAGCGGCCAGTCGGCGGAGTGGCTACCGTTCAAGATAGCAGTAGAAGAGTCAATGGCACAGCTGACGGAGCAAGAAACCATAGCGAGACTGCGGAGGAGCCTGCGCGGGCCGGCACGGGACGCCGCCCATTGCCTGTTTGTAGGCCACACGTCGACACACGAGGTAATGCAGCTTCTTCAGGCAAGATTCGGACGACCCGACGCGCTCGTCATGGCGGAAATAAAGAAGCTTAGAGAGCTGCCGCGCCTCACAGAAAACCCCAAAGATGTCTGCGTCTTCGCGTCGCGTGTGGCGAACATCACCGCGACAATCAAGGCGCTGGGTCGGTCGCACTATCTACACAACCCAGAGATAGTGCGGGCCGTAATAGAGAAGTTTCCGCCTACGCTACGGTTCCGCTACTACGACTTCGCTCCGGAGCAGCCTGCGTTCCAGCCTGACATGGTAACGTTGACCAAATTTTTAGATCATACCGCCGAACGGTGCGGTAACTTTGCTCCCCTCGAACACGTGCCGCAGTTCGACCGGCGGGAGCAGACTCACAGAGGACCAGCGCGCACATACCACGCCGACGGACAGCGAGCGAAGCCCGAGCCCTGTCCAATCTGTAAGAAAGGCGACCACAAGGTAAACAATTGTGAAGTGTTTAAGAAAGAAAATGTGTCGGCGCGCTGGGACATAGCTCGAGAGAAACGACTGTGTTTTAAGTGTCTTCGTGTTCGCAGCAAACAACATAACTGCAAGACACGCAGGTGTGAGACGAGCGGGTGTCAATACAGTCACCACCCGCTACTACATAGTACACCGCAGCCGAAGCCGCCACCCCAATCAGATCAAGAGGAAACAGTGTCGTCGGCGCGAAACAAGTTTAATACGGCGCTATTGAAGATTGTTCCAGTCATAGTTAGCGGTCCTAGGTCGCAAATTGAGACCTACGCGCTGTTGGACGACGGCTCTACGTGCACTATAATAGAACGAGAGATCGCTAATAAGGTAGGTGCGAAAGGGACAGCATCACCGTTTACGATAGAAGGGGTGGCGGGCGCGCGGATCGACGCAAGCGAGTCGACGCGCGTACGCTTGAAAATTGGCGGCAAATATAGTTTGGAAGAATTCGAGGTAACTGCGCGCACGATGGAAAAACTTCATTTATCACCACAGCGGGTCTCGCCGGAGCTCATCTTCGGCCTCGATCACCTCAAGGAGATAGCAGAGGAACTCGTCTATGAAGAGGGCAAGCCAACGGTACTCATCGGGCAGGACAACTGGCAGCTGCTGCTCTCTCACGCCGTGCGCCGGGGGGCGGACGATCAACCCGTCGCTTCCCTGACGGACCTAGGGTGGGTCCTTCATGGCGTGCGCGATGGTCGGCGTGAGAAGGTCCATAGTCATCGCGTCAGCTACGTGTCTTCGCCCCAGCCCGAGAGTCCCATAGAAGAACTAATACGAGAACATTTTTCGCTAGATTCGCTGTGTGTCGAGCCGCGACGAAGTTACAATGATAGTGAGAAGCGTGCGCTATCAATTTTAGATGAAACAACCAAGCGGTTACCGGCGGGAGGCTTCGAGACCGGGCTCCTATGGCGTCGTGACGACTTCACGCCGCCTGACAGCTACTCTACTGCGCTTCGCCGCCTCGAGCTAATAGAAAAGAAGCTGGATCGGGACCCTGCGCTGAAGAAAAGGTACACCGCTCAGATTCAAGAGTACATAGAAAAGGACTACGCGGAGGAAGCGCCCGTGTCTACCGCGCGACCAGAAAAGGTATGGTACCTACCTCACTTCGGCGTAGTCAACCCAGAGAAGCCCGACAAGCTGCGTATAGTGCACGACGCGGCGGCGAAGTCGAGAGGGACGAGTCTGAACGACCTACTGCTGTCCGGTCCCGACCTACTTCAATCGCTGCCCGGCGTGTTAATGAGATTTCGACAGCGAAATATAGCCGTGACAGCCGATATTCGCGAAATGTTCATGCGAATAACCGTTCGCGAAGAAGATAGAGACATGCAGCGCTTCCTATGGAGAGGAGAGCGACGCGACGGACCTCCGACCGAATATCGCATGAAGAGCGTAATATTCGGGGCCACCTCTTCGCCTAGTACAGCTATTTTTGTAAAAAATAGGAACGCCGAGTACTTCAAAGAAAAATACCCGGAGGCAGTGGACGCCGTAGTACGTAGTCATTACGTAGATGACTACATAGCTAGCTACGACAGCGAGGAGGACGCCCTACGAGTCTCAAATCAAGTCGCCTTCATACACAGTCGAGGTAATTTTTTTCTTGCTAAATGGGCATCGAACTCTCAACGTGTTCGTGGACAGCTGGCGCCGGGCGAGAAGAAAGAAGTAGTACAACTTGACACCGAGAAGATATTGGGGATGGTCTGGCGGACGCAGACCGACACGCTTTCGTTCAACATAAACGAACGTAAGTTGCCTACTTCACTACTCGACGGCACCCCTACCAAGAGAGAGGCCCTACGCGTGGTAATGTCCATATACGATCCACTGGGGCTCGCTACGCCTATCACCGTGCAAGCTAAGAGAGTGCTACAGAACACATGGCGCTCTGGCATCGAGTGGGACACCGCGCTACAATCGGCAGAGGCGGAGGCATGGAGGAGTTGGGTAGGCGAGGCTAAGCGACTCTCACGCTTAGCCGTGCCACGTTGCTACGCCCAACTAGCACACGCGACGAACATAGAGCTACACACGTTCGTCGATGCCAGCAGCTCGGCCTACGCGGCCGTTTCCTACTGGCGAGTGACCGATTGCGATGGAACAGTCTACGTGTCCCTCATCGCTGCGAAGGGAAGAGTCGCGCCGCTGAAGACTGTGTCCATCCCGCGCCTCGAGCTACAGGCTGCAGTGCTGGGCGCCCGCCTAGCACACACGATCGCCGCCGAGCACGACATCAAGCCGCATCGTCGGATATTTTGGTCCGACTCACGCACCGTGCTAACCTGGCTACGCAACGGTCCTCGTGTCTACAAACCATTCGTCTCGCATCGTGTCGCCGAGATCGGTGAGTCTACAAAAACGACAGAGTGGAGATGGGTCCCCACTAAGGCGAACGTCGCAGACGACGCGACGAGAGAGACGCCTGCCAACTTCGAGTCGACGCATCGCTGGTTCGTAGGGCCGCCTTTCCTACACCTACAGGAAAGTGAGTGGCCAATAGAGACAGAAGATAGTACCCCAGACGACGTCGACGCCACCGAAGAAAAACTACATGCGACGAGGTCAACGACACGACTCACCGAAGCCCTACCCGATGTGAAACGTTTCTCCAACTTCAATCGCCTGCTACGAGCGACCGCACGAGTTCTACAGTTCATCGAGTTACTACGCACGCCGCAACAATGTAACGCGGCCTACAAACGTATGAAGAAAAACACAGATAGCGACTCGACGTGGGGAAACAAGAAAGAAAATCGCAAGAAAATAGTCAAGAAAACGGCGACGGGCGACGTGACTACATCGCCGTACAAACCTATAGAAGCACATCATGTACACCGTGCACAGCTCCTGTGGACTCGAGCTCAACAAGAAGAGGTCTACGCGGACGAGGTGATTGCCCTGCGACTGGGCCGCCCTCTACCGACAGACAGCAGACTCAAACAGCTGTCCGTTATCTACGATCAAGACGGCGTGATAAGGTTACGATCACGCATAGACGCCGCTACGGACATCTGCTACAGTCAACGAGAGCCTGCTATTATCGACGGCGGCCACGCGTGGACCCAGCTGTACATCACACATGTACACACACAGCTACACCACGGCGGGTTCGAGACTACAGCGAACGAAGTACGACAACACTACTGGGTGCTACGACTACGCTACGCCGTTCGTAGCGCCGTGAAACAGTGTCTACGGTGCCGCATCGCTAAGGCGAAGCCGGCGCAACCATCTACGGGCAACCACCCACCGAGTCGCCTTGCTCATCATCAGCGGGCCTTCACTTTCACCGCCCTCGATTATTTTGGGCCCCTCACCGTGACCGTCGGCCGTACCCATCAGAAGAGGTACGGCGTGCTCTACACGTGCCTCACTACCCGAGCTGTCCACATAGAGCTCGCGGGTAGTCTTAGCACGGACTCTGCGGTGATGGCGCTAAGAAGGTTCATTGGACGACGTGGCTGCCCTACAGAGCTCTGGTCGGACCAGGGCACCAACCTGCGCGGCGCAGACATCGAGCTCCGCCGCGCGATCGACGGGGCGACGCAAGAAGAGGCGTCGCTGCGCGCCATTCGGTGGCGCTTCATACCGCCGAGCGCCCCATTCATGGGGGGCGCATGGGAGCGTATGGTGCGGAGTATCAAAACCGCACTGTACACCACACTGAACGAGCGCGCGCCGAAGGAAGAGGTGCTCGCTACCCTACTCGTCGAGGCGGAGCACACAGTCAATAGCCGCCCCCTCACACACCTGTCGACGGCCCCGGACGACGAGGAAGCCCTCACGCCCAACCACTTCCTCTTGGGCGGGCCATCACGCGTCCCACAACCCGGGACGTTCACCGACGGCGACATCAGCGGGCGCAGAGAGTGGCGAGTCAGTCAGCGGCTGGCCGACTACTTCTGGGCGCGCTGGGTGCGCGAGTACCTCCCCGAGCTGCAATACCGGCGGGAGCCCCGCGCCACGGGTGGCGCGATCCAGCTGGGCGATCTGGTCCTCATCGCAGACGGGACACTACCTCGCAACATCTGGCCGCGAGGCGTCGTGATCGCCACCTTCCCCGGTCCCGACGGCGAGGTACGAGCCGTCGACGTGCGCACCAACAAGGGAGTCCTGCGGCGACCTACAAAGAAACTGGTGATCCTGCCCACTGCCAACGAGTCGCCCTGATGGTCTACGAGCCTGCCTGCCTGCCTGCCGCTCACTCGAAAAGTTCCAGCTGCGAGAGCTGCGGCGGGAGATAATGTTCGCGACAGCGGGTTACAGATTTGTGCGTCGACGCAGGAAGCTAGGATTCCTCCCTGCGAGTTGAGACACCCAACGTGATCAGTGCAAATTCTAATTAGATTTTATGTTTTTTAAATGCTTATTTACAGCTTGTTTACTTTATAGAATGCACTGGTCATGTTGGAAATAACGTATTTGTATAGTTAGTTATAGTTTTGTATAGTTTCCTTAAGTTTTATTCACCGTTTTCAGTTTTCTCGTTATTTTTGTTTATTTCGTTGTTTACATTTATAATTGATATGGTTTTAGGTTTTTAAACAATAAAGTTCCTCATTTTACATAGTTAGAATAAGTTAGGATAAGTTTTGAATTGTTTTAATAGTGTTTTTAGAGAGTTTTATTTTAGAAGTTTTCAAACCCTTATATCTTACGATGGGCAATAGATAGATCTTACCTGAAAGTTTATATAGCAAATAGTTAACGAACTTTATCTAGTTCACATAGTTTACATAGTATACAAGTCATAAAAAGTAAAATATGACACATTAAAGGTTCATTTTTGTACCTAACAGTTTGGCCCCGTATTTTGCATAGTAAATAGATTGACACAGTCATAAAAATAGACGCACTAAGTACGGTTGGTCCAGGTGCACTAAGACAGAACCCTAGGCCATGGATAGAGTGCCTAGGAATAGCATAGACGAAAATAGTTTGAACATAGTGCGGTAAAAATCGGTAATTTTACCGCTTTACTCTGTCTTAGTCGCCTGGATATCATAGTTATAGTGGACTGTCACACATCAAAATACGGGGCATTGTAAGGGCTTTCTAACCATATATAAAGTTTAAACCTAAGTCATATAGTTTATAAATTATAGACCAAAATGTATATAATTCATAAGAAAAAAATGATGTAATATAAAACTTTATTACGTAATAAACCGAGGCCGTCCTTACGGTATTGCTCTGAGAGGCTCAACGCGCTCGAAAACAGAGCAAAAACAATCAGTCACGACAAGTCCTCCAGAAGCAATACCGGAAGAAAAACTAGTGAAGAAAACTGAAGAACCTCTTTTAATTCGAAGAACCCCTGCCCTGCTCTCTCAAGATCAGCTGTTCGCTCTCTACGGCCTACTGGTCCCATATCTCACAGTACTGCCGTAATCGGGACGACGTCCGGCGATAGCATAGTTTGCTAAGTGTGTTAGACCAGGTCTGTCGAAGGCTGGTCGACCACAGGGTGTAAGTGACAGCCTAGCAAAAACTTAAACGGTGAACTCAGACCATCAAACTGAACAACTTTCACTATGGAGCCTACCTCAGGAGACGTGAAAAAAATCAGCTGTCCCATACAAAACTGCTGTACTTACCCGACTCAAATGTATGGGACAGCTGATTTTTTTTCGCGTCTCCTGAGGTAGCCTCCATAGTGAAAGTTGTTCAGTTTGATGGTCTGAGTTCACTGTTTCAGTATTTGCTAGGCTGTCCCTTACATCCTGTATACAGGGTGAAATTGATATCATTAGCATCATTTTGAACTAAGAGATCAAACCGATCGGAGCAAAAAAAAAACCTGCTGTTGCATACATTTGTTGTTCAGTTTGACGGGTAGACTCTTAGTTTAAAAGGATGCTAATGATATCAATTTCACCCTGTATTATGCGAGCGAGTATTACGATAACAGTATTTACTGTAATGAGAAATAAATATTAATATAAAACAGGATGTAAATTTAAATGCGTTAATATTAAAGGGTGTGCTTTAGACCATCAAATTGAATAACTAACATCGAAATCAAGAATAAAAACCAGCCGTTCCATAGAAAACTTCAATGACTACTTAGCCCAATTAAATGCTGATGCCGTAACAGTTGATTTTTTTCGCGGTTTCAATTTTGGTCCCATGGTGAAAGTTTTTCAGTTAAATGGTCTGAAACACCCCGTTAAGTGTATGTAACGCATTTAAGTTTACACACTGTATACAAGGTGTTACAAAAATACAAATAAACATTTAAGGTGGTGGTTTCGACTATCAAACTGAAGAACTTTCACTATGGGACCAATATCAAACACAATACAAATCTACTCGAGCTAAATGTAAGGGACAGTTGATTTTTTTTCGCGCGATTCGATTTTTTGGTTCCGTAGTGAAAGTTGTTTCGTTTTTACTTTTGTAACACCCTGAAGATGTATTGTACACCTATAGTTTCTAATCTTTCTATACCTATACGTATAGTCGCTAATCCACCTGTACATATACAAAAGCTTAAGCAGGCGGTATGTATATTAAATGAAGTCGGGTCTGCAATCAGTTGTGGGGTTAGCGGTCCGGCGGACAATAGTGCCACAACAATCTCACCCTTTACTTCGAATTGGACTTAAATATTTAAAGCACTTAAATGGATTTCATTATTGGACCGACTTTATTGAATAGTATACTGTTTATTTATAGCCACTCCATTTGACAGATCGATCGAAACGAATCCAACAACTATCTCAATCTCTTATCAATGTACAACGCGGTCTCAGTCGCTGTGCGGTCGCTATTATTTTAAAATTCTTCCCAGGTATAATTTTAATCTCTGTTGTGTATGGTGCGAACCGTCTATCACACTACATTGGAGTATACGCTTGTACAATTTAGAACTAAACTCAAAATCACAACATAAGTACTACTGTTACCGCAGCAGGCTTCGTTAATTTGACTGTACCTTTGCTCCGACGTTTTTGAAGGTTATTTTAAATAGGCACAGGTATTCAAACTCTAATTATAGTAATTGTATTTGACAGAGCAAAAAGAGGGCGGGACGCAGCTGAAGCTTATTATCGACTATCCGAATGGCATTCAGTCGCTCTTCAAACCAATGAGGTGAGCATATTTTAATAATTTTAACAGTGCTTTTAAGAACGCTCTAATTGGTGAAGGTTCGATGACCTGATATCTGTGTCTGGTGTCCAACAAGAGACGTGTGCTCGAAGCTTTGCGTTTACTTTGTTCCGTAAGGAGGTTTTCTTCGAGAGCAGTAGTTTCGAGTAGCCTCGCTGCTCGGGGAGGACTTTCGGAAACTTCCTTGTCACCTCGTTGGATTCTTAGAGTGTTGTGCGTTGGTTCCATTCACGAAACTTCGAGAACGTTCTTTCACACGATCGGCTTAGCGGCTTGTTCGCAACTACAAGTGTTATTGAAGTAACTAGTGAGTTTCCCCTAAGTCCTACATTCCTATTGTTGGGAACTCGCGATTCAATGCAATAAATTATTCTGTTTCTTCTTGAAAAGCGTTTGCATTGCAGATTTAAATATTACTTATAGTTGTACGGTATGATGTTATTTGAGATACAAAAACATTTGTCAAGACAAAGGATGGTGCAGATCCAAAATCGACTCGCGGGAATATGGGGGCGTTCCCAAAAGGATGTATTGAGTATCAGACGTTTCAACCCGTCACTTTTATCTACTTTCACCTTTATTTTTGGAACTCTATACATTTTTAGGAAAATATCGTTATTGCTTACTCTTAACTTATAAAGCATTGATTTTATGTTAGTTTTATTCTTATTTTACAAAACATCGAAACGAGGTTCAAAAATTTACAAATTTGCCATCTTTGCAATATACTTTTCTGTATTGAATTCGTTAGAATAATTTGACTGATTATATTTGTTAAAAAAATTTTAAAATCAACGCGATCATCGTCATCGCATCCGTATTTTAAGCAATGTTAAATTTTTGCTTTGCATACACTATTTTTGCCTACTTCCTTAACTTCCTTAAAAAATTAACTCGTGGAATTTTTTATTTCGTAATGGTCAAAGAACTTTTTATTACTATTTCCAAAACGTGAGAAGGTGCAGTAAAAAGTTACTGAGAGTTGGGTATAGAAAGTCATTGCTGAAAGTCGACAGATTCAGCACAGATAATGTTTCAGGAATTACATGTCAAGGACTTATACTACAACCAAGCCCCCTTGATCCTTTTAAAAAAGACATAACTATTTTTCGACTGACTTTTCTAACGGGCATCGGCTTTTGGAAATTATAGACTCTTGGGGTTAACCCGGCGACATATCAAGAGCCCTACCGGATCGCACTATTCACCGGGGAACGATAAATTACAAGACAGCCGATAGTAACCCTTCCCCGTAGTATAGAGTATTAGTTTTATCTAGAAGCTAAGTTCACTTGATGCTTATTTACTTTATTTTTTTCATCTTCACATTGCAAGTTAGAATTTAAAGTCACGCTTTACAGTTTCCGATTGAGAATATAAAATTCCTCAAAGATTCGCGAAATTGGGATAATATTACTCAAAATACATCGATGAAATAACAAATGTCCTTTCGGGGTGGTCAGAAAGTTTTAACAATGACCCATCATCTCTTTTGCATGTTACCCAGAAAATTTGTTGGAAAACAATTGGGATTTCCTGAAGCATCTCCTAAAATATGTGACTCAGTATGTCTTTCTTAATAAGTTGAAATTTTTTTTAAGTGATATCACACAATCAAAATGAACATCTTTCTCTATGGGAACAACAATAGAAATCGCTAAAAATAAATTGCTATCCAATTCGTTTTATTTAATTAGAGCGCGCTACATCTTCGGCTTCATCTACACTTCCCATCAGGTGAGATGAAGCCAAGCGCAAATCCAATATGAATAAAAAAAAAAATTTTGTTTGCAGTTTCGTATACAGCACCCTATGGAGCAGCCGATTTATTTTCGCGATTTCGTAGTTGGTTCCATAGAGAAAGTTGTTCAGTTTGATTGTCTAAGGATCCTGTATAAAGAGTACCTGATAAATAAGTTTAATAGGTACTATTAAATAAATTTTAGGAAGCTACAGAATTATAAAATTTTCAAGAGCGTAGAACAAGATAAAAGTTAGTTCTATTTAAATGTGAACACGAATGTTCAGCAGTTCTTTTAAAACTATCCCACTTACGGCCGCCGGCACCGGCACCGGCCCCGGAGACAATAAATCGAATGACACTCGATGCAGTATTTTACTGGGATCGTGGCTATCTAACCAGATTCACGATTTAAGACCCGCTTTAATCGTTTTGCTTCCCTGAAATTGATAAAGTATCCAAACCTTCCACATAAGTCATTAAACCCCGAGGTACATTAAGGTGAAACATCACGCGTTTCGTGAGTTATGCAGATTTTGTACTTGATAATAAATGGGCATATACTTATACTCAGAAATAAAATTCAATTCTACTTTAAGCTTGTTTCAACATAAGTTTTATTAAAAACTAAATTTGTTTACACATCTTTTCATTTTGTGTTAATAGGTACATGTTAGAAAAATGCTTGGAATACCGACATGATAAAAGTTCATTTTTACGCAAATATCGAAATCAAGTTTTAATTCGTTTTAAGCTGTAAATATCAACGTTTCTAAGGATAACCATCATCATCACTGTCTTGCCCATTTCCCATTATTTGGGGTCGGCGCTATGTCATCCTCTTCCATTCATCTCTTTTAGCCGTCGTTTCAACACTCACTTCTTTTTTACACATCCATCCATCTTTTCTTCGGCCTCCCTCTCCTACTACAGCCATCCACATTCATACTTAACATTCGTCTCGTAACATGACACTCGTCTCTCTGCATTACATGCCCATACCACGATAATCTATTACCCTGCAATTTTTCCGTTATAGGTGCTTCTTTCAAACTTCCTCTAATATACTCATTCCTAATCTTGTCCATTCTAGTTACACCAGACATCCATCTCAACATTCTCATCTCAGCTGCATGCAATCGTTTCTCATCCGTCCCTTTTGTCCCAACACTCTGATCCGTACATAACGACAGGTCGTATACGGTCTTATATATTTTCCCCTTCAATTTGAGGTGGAGTCGGTTTCTAAGGATAACCAAATCATACCAAATAATAAATTAGTAATATATTTAATTATGTATAATTATTCACAAATTTCACAATGACTATATTAAGTTAAGATGCAAAACGGTCCCCCTTAATTCCGATAAATTAAACGAATGTTTCAAATTTCGTGTCCTCACATTTTTCATTGCATATAAATTTTATTATAAAGGACAGGGGTCTCCATCAAAAGCTGATATTTGATATTCCACTTTATTTCACTCCGCTTCAATTTTCATCATGGATAAAGTTCCATTTTGGCCCTTGTTTATTTTAAAATATTGAATTTAAGAAATGTTGACGTTTGTTGCACCCAACCCAAAGATACATGCTAGGATGAGGTACGCAAAATAAATAAAAATAAAGTGTAATCTATCAAAAATTTGTAAAACGTAGTGATCCTTGAGGTATTGATTAACTTGTTCAGTGGCAATTAAGCTAAAGTTAATCATTTTAAAGGGGTTTTTACCACGTTTCTATTGTTTTTGGAGTTCCCAAACGCGGTAAGAAAAGAACCCGTTGAAATGATTAACTTTAGCTTAATTAATAACCGTGTAACTCTCAAAAACAGTGAGAATAAGGTTAGTTACTGTTATGCCATTATATAGGTAACAAAATTGTATAATACATAGCTAGCCAAGCTACTATAAAATACTTATTATATGCTTTAATTGGGTTAATAATCTAAGCTAATTTAAAAGTTTTCGTCTGCGTCCATAACTATATAATTTCACGTCCGTTCTCCTTCAGGGTTGATGTAGATGTCCTGCCTCAATAACCACATAATAAATAAGGAACACAAATAAAAGATTACGGTTGTGTGTGTGTATGTTAAATAGTTAAAAACAAAAGGTTCAAGATCTTCGTACGTGAAGCAGATGGCTTCACGTACGAAGATCGTGAACCTAACATGCCATAAGTAGGTATAACGATAGTCGTCGATTACAATGATCGATCGCCTTTGAAGCAGAGAACGAGCCAAGTCCGTGCTTTATCTTATACCGTCGTCTAATCGGATCGTCCACTCGTTCCACGTTCAAGTACATCCGTCATATATTATGGTAAAATATTCCTTTATAAGGAAATTTGGTCGATCTAGTTTTTCTGATGGTTTTTAAGGTATGTGGTATAAAGTTCTCTGTAAATAAATGCTGTACTGTACCTAATATTAATGTTTCTAAGTCTTATCGATGCGATATTCTTCCGCAGTGGACAAATTTTATTAACGCCCGAAATGATAAACAAAATTTTTATGACAAATCCTTGTCCACAGATTTGCGCGAGAAGTCCAGACGTTGCCGAACCATTTCTACTTTTCTGATTACGAACGACATAATGCAGAAATTGCTGCATTTCATCTTGACAAGTGAGTTCTTGAACTGCATTATTTCTAGCAGTGGTCGTTCCCGATTTATTTACGGAAGGAAATAAATTCGATGGCAAAAGCGTTTTTCCTGTAGGAATGTTAAGGTAAAAGAGTGATTCGCCATTGAAGTTACTACTAAATCCAAAAAGCATTGTGATTCTACTCATAATCTGATTTATGCAATATTTGGTTGTTGTGCACCATTTAGCTGCTATAGTTATGAAGAAAAGCTTAAACTGGATTTTCTGCCCATCTTTCATAAATTTCGTCTTTCTTCGTCAGGATACTGGGTTTCCGTCGCGCGATGCCGGTTGTCGGGAGGGTCCTCAACATGACTACTGAGATCTACGAAGTTACCGACGGTGACATCCTTAAGACTTTCTTCGTGTCTCCAGCCAACAACTTTTGCTTCCACGGCAAATGTTCCTACTACTGTGACACTGGACACGCAATTTGTGGCGACCCTGACATGTTGGAGGGAAGCTTCGCCGCATTTCTACCTTCTCCTGATTTAGCTGAACGAAAGGTGAGATCTAGAAACCGTTTATGATAGAAAAAACTGTGGTTTTTAAACGTTTTGTATTCTTTTGGCACATATTTGAACTTAATATCTTCAAGTCAATCTTGACATTATTGTAATACGCAACTGTGTTGATTAATTCAGGTCTGGAGACATCCATGGAGAAGATCGTATCATAAACGACGAAAAGCTCAGTGGGAGATCCAGTCAGATTTTTGTGAAGCAGTAAGTAAACATCTGTTAGTCCTAAATTAATACCATCGAGAGATATTTTTCATAATAGAAATGAAAAACTTTCGTGTAAAAAAATCAACATGAGGAACTAATGCTTGAAATGTGCCTAGGTACGCACTATGGCACCCTACGACTCGGGCCGCCGTCTCCTCGACCTGATGGACATGTCCATCTTCGATTTCCTCACGGGCAATATGGACCGGCATCACTACGAGACCTTTAAGTTAGTAATATCTTTATTTTCTATCTTCTTACTTATAGGATAATGTTTTTTTCCAACCTGAACGTCAACACAAAAAGACGCAATATGTATTGATTAAGGGAGAAGCGAGATCTTAAGTCCTTAAGTAATTTTATTGAATACGAGCGTTAACCCGCGACTTCGTCTGCACAAATTATATACCAGATTTTAAGTCAGATCATAAGCTATCAAAAAAAAAAGTTTCATCAAAATCGGTTCAGTAGTTTTTGCGTGATACTCGTTCAAACAAACAAACAAACACACAAACAAACAGACAGACAAAAAATCCAAAAATTGGTGAAATGGAATCAGGGACACCTAAAAACCATATCGTAACTTTTTTTTGTTAATATCTTCAATGTACAGACAAACTTCCTGTTACAGTTTTATAATAGTATAGATTCTCTAGATATTAGTCTGGATACGATCAGGTTTCTACGGTTATGCGCGATTTGATTTTTAATGTTCAAATGTCAACTCTATTCCAACAAAGCTTAGACAGAAACGATCGATGATCGAAAGTCTGAGTTTAGTGCATATCTTGATAGCCATGCTCACAAATAAATGTGCCATACTAAAGCGTGTTAAAAATGTGACGTGTGATGTGATAGAATGTGTGTTTTCTAGGATGTTTGGTAACGAGACGTTCACGCTGCACTTGGACCAGGGTCGTGCCTTCGGGAAGGCATTCCATGATGAGCTGAGCATCCTCGCGCCTCTGCTACAGTGCTGCGTCATCAGGCACACCACCCTTAGCACTTTGCTCAAGTTAGTATGATGTTCTTAGTGCGCATAAATTCAGTACTATGTAAAATCTACTTGATCTCTTTTCGGTCTACAAGTACACCAAAATGCTTGTTACATTTTTATTGACAAGGCTTAGCAGCTATAATAATATTAAATTCTTCCCCAGGCATCACAACGGTGATCCACTGTCCAAAGTACTCCGCAATTCCATGAAAGCTGACCCAGTGTCCCCCATTCTATGGGAGCCTCATCTAACAGCTCTCGATCGGCGGACAAACATCATCCTCGACGCCATAAGAAAGTGTGTTGAGAGATCAGAAAACCCTTTACAAAATGAAGTGAACGACTTTGCATGACCGCTGCGGCAAAGGACCTTGTGTCATGTAACTTTTTAGGTGATTCGATGTGATAAGAAGTGATATGGAAGTAAAGGGGTGGTGCAATCAGTGAAAATGACTTACTAGTCGAACTCTCTCGTTTAATGTGACTTAAGACACTTAGCTCGTAAGTAGGAGTTGTCAAACAATGCAACGTTAGAAAATGTTCTCGTCTTTGGTTCTAATTGTAAGACTTTTAGACGTAAGTTTATAGTGCCAAAGAATGTCCAAATAATGATGAGCATAATTTTTTTATCATTCCAATGAATTTTTATGTGAGCCATTGTATGCCAAATAGAGGGAAGAAAAATCGTTAAATATTTAATTTTACTTGCAAAAATATACCTGTCTACATTTTATTTAAATTGAGCTAAATTATTTTGTTATCAAATCAGGATCAGTATTGATGATTGAAACTAATTTGAATTTGTACATATTTTGTTGTATATATTTTGGAGAAATAATTTTTAATATATTGATCAAGTCTGAGATTTATTGTATAGTAATTGTACTGTATATAAGCAACGTTAGTGAATGGAGTTTACTTTATATTTAAGTTAATTTAGGTTCAAGTATGATTTGCTACGTACTAATTAAGGTACATGTTACCACAGCTTAGCTCAAGAAGGCACATATCATAAATAAGTGGTTCTAACTTGTGTGCGATAACTCTCGCATGCATCATCAGAAATTTAATTTTATAATAAGCTTTTAAATTTAGATCATAAGAGGCTGTTAAGAAAATACCATCAAAACTTCCATCACGGGATTATTGTTTTTTTTTTCTAATCTAGAAATGTTTATCATTATAAATATCATTTCATAAATATATTATTATATTAACTTTCAACATCTGCTTCTAGCTTGACATAGTAGTATACAGGGTGTAAGGGACAGCGCTCCGCAAACAGAAACAGTGAACTCAGACTATCAAACTGAACAACTTTCACTATGGAGCCAACAAAACGCGAAAAACAAATCAGCTGTTCCATATATTTGAGTCTGGTAGGTAGTTAGAACAGTTTTGTATGTATCATTCATTAATAATTATATGGATACATAACATAGCAGAAAGCATGTTATTCTACTCATAAAATTACAGCACCATCAACGAAATCTTTAAAAAAAGTCTGCTCTCCATACAAAATGATCAGTAAAGAAAGTTAACAAAGTGTCAGTCCACTTTTCATATGTTATTACCTAATATTTTTAAAAGCAACTTGTATCCTAGATCTTCTAGCATTACCGTCATTTCTGGTGGCTGATCTCATTTCATTTTGGACTTCTCTTAATACGTATGCAGTCATTTTTAGAGCTTTTCTCTTTTATCACGTATTTCCTTTACGTATTTTAGTTTTTGTTAGTTTTTACTTGCAGCTTTTAAGTTGATTTAAATTGCCTCTCGGATGTGTACGAATGCTGGCAATTCGTAGCGTCCTTTATTTAATTAATTACTTAAGTACAGTAGCCCAAGAACAAGTAAGTATTCAACTGTGTCGCCATCGTCGTATCATCATCAGTTTAATATACGTCCCACTGCAGGGCAGAGGCCTACCCTACCGACTTATATGTGAAATGTCTATTCAAGCTACCCTTTTGTATGCTGTCTATAAAAGGTGCTAAGGGCATATCACACAAGAGCGTAGGCGTTGACGCAACGATATCGCGACGACATTTCCGCGTTATTGTCACGTTAGATTGATCTCAGATATATCGCAGTGGAATCGCGACGATATTTCTTCATCATAATCCATGTTTGTGATCGTTTGTACTAAACAGAGGCCAAGCTTAAACAGTTTCATTGTAATGCAGAAACGAACGACGCCGCGACATTGCCGCATTATCAACGCGATATTTCTGAGATCAAAGTATAGCGGTGGAATCGCAGCAATAGAATATAATAAAATAAGAATAGAATAGTTTTGCCGCGATGTCACGGCGATAACGCTCACAAATGTGCGATGTAGTTCCGGTGCTGATGCCGTTGCGACATCGCCCATCTGTGCTCTAATATCACTCGTGTGATAGGTCTCTTAAACATTGTCAACAAGTAGTAAATTGTTTATTAGATATAAGAAAATACAACTCCAAATCTGCAACACGCTTCGTCAAAAATGGCGACATACTGTCCTGTCAAAAAAATAAAAGAAAAATTGCATGAATAGATTTTTTTTAAATTCTTTTGATAAATTCGATACGACGACAGTAGTTACACTTGTAAACTTGTACTTGAGCTACTGCTAAAGAGCTAAATGATTGTAAAAGTTAAGTTAGAGTCGACTTGCCAAAGACGCCTACAAAATAATGGTGATGTTAAGAAAATGTTGTAATACAAAAATGTATGCTAATGTAATGCATGATTTGAATGACTGTTAATAAATTAAATGGTAAATGTTTCAAGACATTTGTGTTTCAATCTTTATTTATAAATTTATAGATTATACAAATACATACAAACAATCACAACTGAAACGGTGAACAAAGACCATCAAACTGAACCACAACTAACTATGGAGCCTATTACCTCAGGAAAAGGGAAAAAACAGCTGTTTCATGATCATCAGCTGAATCATAAGACAAAAATATGCACTCTCATTTCCCACAAGTCTCATGAGTCGAGGCTCGCTATTATCCTTTAAGATTTATATCGAAATCTTGGAGTCACTGTAGCATTCTGCCAAACAAACTACAGACACAGATATACTAAAGTTTTAAGAACGTGTTAAAAAAATGTTGACAGACAGAACGACTTCAATTGGCTAATCTATATCTATATATGTATATATATATATAAATGAATCCCTATTTCCCTTGGTCACGACATCACGCGAGATCGTCTGTACCGGTTGCGATGAAACTTTGGTGAGTTGTTGTGCACATGCCAGGGAAGGTTTATAAACAAAAAAACGGCCAAGTGTGTGTCGGGAAAAAGTTCTGAGGCGGTACGAAGCTACGAAGTTCGCCGGGTAAGCTAGTCCCAAATATAATCAAATTTCGTTTGTATGGAGCGCGCATTTAATATTATATTTTTTAACTAGTCAGAATTGAATGCCATGGATAGGATAAACAGGTAATAGAATTATAATAATGATATTACACGATAACAAACAGAATTATAAAGACGTAAAACAAGAACGAATTTCGTGGGTCGGCGTGCCCGCTGAAGACGTCATATAAAGGTCACATAAAACCCTAGAAACACAAAGATATGTCCCGTCCCCCATAAAAAGTGGAATATGAATAGTGCGGATATTTGCTATAACATTTTATGGCTTTAAGGCAATTTTGTTGTTTATTAAATACCTTGCTAGTTTTTGTTTACGGATTTACTTAGCTCACGAGTTGACAAAAATGAACGAATTGAACTAAACTTGAAAAAAAAAATACAGTTCTACGTACGATTATGTCACTCATAAATTTTATATTACTTATATAAGGTCTAACAAAATTAACTGAAACTATTTTAAGGGTATGATCAGACCATCAAACTGAACCACTTTCTCTTTGGGACCAATATCGAAATCGCGAAAAAAAACAGCTGTCTCATACATTTGAGTCGAGTTATGTTTGCAGTTTTGTATGGGACATCAAATTTTTTTATCGTGATTTCGTTATTGGTCCCATAGAGAAAGTTGTTCAGTTTGATGGTCTGAGCATACCCTTAAAATAGTTTCAGCTAATTTTGTTTGAATAATCATCATCATCATTACAGCCTATACAACGTGCTAATGAATTAACGCAAAACTAGACAGTAGTTTGTTTAGAATCGGGAGCAGAAAAGAATTATCATGGTTTCAACATAGGTAATTTTTTTCAAAATATTATATAGGTAATATATTTGTAAAATTTAAAATTTACTGAACCCGATGTCAACCCACCGCACGGGTACACTTACCCTACTTACTACCAAAACAAGATTATTAAAATGTATCCATGACTGAAATGATAACAAATCATTTTTGCCTCAAAAGATAAAATGCGAATAATTTGAAATTTTTATTGTGTTATAAATCAGTATGAGGTTTTGCGCTAATTTATTAACACGTTGTATACACGTCTCCTCCAAATGTTATATGCAGGGTGTAAACTTAAATACGTGACATAATTTAAGTGGTGCTTCAGACCATCAAACTGAACAACTTTTATTATGGATCCAAAATTGAAAGCGAAAAATTAATGTTGTTCCATAGAAAACGTCAATGGCAACTCGATCCAAAATTCCAAACGTAGGGAAAAACATTTTTTTTTGCGGATTCGCTGTTGATAGTTGTTCAGTTCGATGGTCTAAACTCTAAAGCAACCTTCTAAAGTTTACAACCTGTAATTAAACACGAGGTAGTCACCAGCTATTCAGCTATGGCTAGCATGCCACCCACGACAAAGCGTTTAAACGAGAAAAACATTATGCGCGTTCTTTCTGGCATACGTAAAATAATAAAGATTGAGGCACATCTCGATTTTTATCGTTTTCTCGGGGGTGGCATGCGAGGCCTACTGAGTTTCTTGTTATTTCATAGTTAAAAATGCACTAGTTTTATGCAAGGAGTTCTCATAGGTGAGAAAAGTTCTCGAGTGGCGACCGCTTACCGGAAAGCTCAGCGTGGGAGGACCGACGACCTGGTGAAGGCGGCGGGAACCCCTTTGATAAGGGGAACGCAAGACCGGGGGCGGGGAGACCTATGTCCAGCTGAGGACGTCCATCGGCTGAGATGATGATGATGATGATGAAAGAAGTTGAGTTTCTTGGTTTTATGAGAGGAACATACCTTTTCGGTTTGGTATAACACCCAGGAATGGTTTTTTGAAAGTCACACGTTTAAATCAGTAGTACTTAGAAAATAAATGCATCATTCGATCATTATTTTAAAAGTGAGAGATTCAAATATAACACTTCTATACCATGTTATAGAAGTGCAATTGTATACTTCTTCAGCTCCATTAGGTTTAAGCTTCTTGAGTATATAAGGCGTAAAAAAATGTTTTCTCCAGGAAGTTAAAATATTCACCTCAACATCAATTTGCAACTTGATATAAAATATGGAAATTAATATCGTAGCGTTGTCTGTACTATTTGATGACTCAATAAAACAATACACGATCGTTATAAAAACTTTAAATATTTATAAATATATTTTTTATGGTTATTTTACACAAGTGTTCTGTCATGTCACATATACAGCTGTATTCGTATTTGATGTTGTTGAACTGGCTTGTACCCAATTTTTTAAAGATATATACAGGGTCATTCATAATATGCTGAAAAAAACAGCTGTCCCATACATTTGGCTCGAGTAGGTTTGCAGTTTTTGGAAGAACAATTTTTTTTTCGCGATTTCGATGTTGGTCCCATAGGGAAAGTTGTTCAGTTTGATGGTCTGATCATTCCCTTAACAAAGTTCCAGCATATTAAGAAGAACCCTATATATCTATCGCCATACATCAAAGGGCTAGTTAGCAGACTACACTGGCCAAAGCATTTCTCATGTTTGGAGGTGTCAAACCGCCACTCCAACAAGCACGTTGGAGCATAATGAAAAAGAAATCGCCGTAATCACTGTTCTATACAAAAAGAAATGCAAATAAATAATGTATTATTATTAAGTATTATTTTTTATTATTCGGATTTCGGGGGGATAAATCCCACCTATGCACCCCTGGAGTGCGATTTTTGAATCTCATATGTTGAACTTAGCAGTTGAAAATGTATGGAGGTACGCATCTTTCTACTGCTGATTTGACTTTCAAAAATCGCACTCTTGAAGTATGATTTTTGAAAGTCAAATCAGCAGTAAAAAGATGCATATCTCCATAGTAAATTTGACAGCTTCAACTGCTGAGCTCAGCGAATGAGACTTAAAAATCGCACTCCTGGTACGTGCTTGACCTCCAAGAAACAGTACACTGAAAATTTTTCGTGACATATTTTATTGCGCGTTGGTTTATTCTGTACTAGGTATATTTATATTGTTATGTTAGACTGTTCTCATTATTCAAAATTACTGTTTAAATAATCTGGATGGTCATAGATAAACATAACACAAAAATATCATAAATCATAATATATACTTGATTAAATAATATTTTATTATGTTTCTGTCAATAAAATAATAGTCTTTAAAAGTAAACAATGTAATTTATTGTTAAGCCTACGTAATCTCATCATTGTCGATGGCGCGTTGCGGAGAAGTATGTGCACTCAATTATGATGGTCCGGGTTCGAATCCGCAGCGACGACATGCGTTTTATCGATGAGTTTTTTTACTAATGTACGTAATATCGACTGCTCATCCGGTGAAAGAAAATATCGTAAGGAAACCTGCATACACTGAAGAAAAAATTCTGAAGCATCTGTCCACCCATTCGCATTAGGCAAGCTTGGTGGACTGGCGCCCATACACCTTCCTTGAGAGAAGGCCTGTGGACCTGCATCGGGATGTATACAGGGTGTAAGTGACAGCCTAGCAAATACTGAAACTGTAAACTCAGACCATCAAACTGAACAACTATCACTATGGAGCCTACCTCAGGAGACGCGAAAAAAAATCAGCTGTCCCATGCAAAACTGCAGTACCTACCTGACTCAAATGTATGGGACAGCTGATTTTTTTCGCGTCTCTTGAAGTAGGCTCCATAGTGAAAGTTGTTCAGTTTGATGATCTGATTACACCATTTCAGTATTTGCTAGGCTGTCACTTACACCCTGTATAGGCTGGTGCTGATGCTGCTACGTCATCATCAAATTGTAGAGTACATACGTCAAAAAAATAGGATTATAATGGTACTACGGACCATCCTTTTTTTATGTTTCGTACTGCGTGATTCATACTGGTTTTTTTGCGTACTTGTTTACATAAAGTATGCCGACTAAAGTCAGTCGTATGTGCAGGTCCGAACCATTTCTGGACTTATATCATCATCTGCACCTTGTTATCGTCTGCTGTTAAACATTGGCCTCGGCCAGTTCGTGCCTCAATACTGTCCAAGGCCTCATCCAGTCGCTCCCCGCTGCCTGTCGGATTTGACGTAATATAGATTTTCACAATTATTTATATTGTGTACCTTACACCCACATCCAGCTCGACAACAAAATGTTACGTGGAAATCCTTGAACAAGCTCTGGAAACCAGCATCCTTAGTATAATTCCTTGATTCTGTCATTGACTTGTGCGCGAGGTGTTTTTTTTTTCATACTATATGTCGCAGCAAGCTAGGCTGTTACTCTCTGAAAAGCGCAAGAAGAGGTCCGTTTCTATGCAGAGAAGACGCGTCGAACGCAAGTAGAGCAACCATGCTAGAGGACCAGGAGTGCGATTTTTGAAAGTCACCGGCTGATTAAAATGGCCGATATTCACCGATTTCCCAAAGTTTGCATTTTTTAATCTTACCGGTGACTAAATTCTCATACCCATGATTTCATTACGAGTGCCCCTTCCCACACGTATTGAACTCATAGGGATGAGAAGGGTTTTTGTATGAGATTCAAAACTTTTCAAGCTCACCGGTGACACTAAAAAATCGCACCCCTCAAGTATCCAATCCCCTTAGATAATTGGCAAAGCAATCGTAATAATAAATAACTTTTATAGGAACTCGATGATTATTCATTATCGTGTGATAATTAAGAATAATTTTTAACGTTTAGTTTTTAGGACAGCCCTACTAAGAATGGAAAATACCAGTGTCTTATTATACCGTACTTATTTGTTTATACGTACGTATTGTCACAGTTATAAACACACAAAAACATTTTGATTCAAATCTATCCAGCTGTTTAAACGTGCAAACTAACAAAATAATGTTAGCTCGCGTATCGTTAGATATGACTTTCCTTGTCATAAAAAATTACCTAAAATTTACGTAAATAAACCTTATGATAATAATAATTTGAAATTTATAACTGTTATGTATTTTAACATTTTGAAAAATATAATATACCTAAAATTAATTTATTGTTTAGAAAAAATCCATAGGGTTACCAAAAAAACAATTTTCTTAGGTATTTTTCCATTTAGTCTACCGGACTACAAGTTTTTTAACGCTGTCCCTGCAAATGATAACATTTTCAAGATTAAAATTGCTGAATAGTTTACCAATGTATCCAGATAACATTTTGGTTCCTAACTTTTAAGAATGACTCGGAAAAAAATTCCAAGTGGAAAAATATTTTATTCCCGTTGACCGACCGAAATAAAAAAAAATATTATGTAAAAACATGTATAACACTGAACTGAATCATTATTTTAAAAACTTGTACACTTAACCAGCGTTGAAAATTGGTTTAAAACATACATGGTTTATAACATAGATTTTGTCGTTACAAAGGTTTTAGGTATGAGTAGTATATGAGAGTGACATATTCTCTTTGAACAAACTCCCTTCCATCAATAAAGATGAAAATAAAACATACAGTAGAATTGACAACATTTCACATTGACACTTTTTTAACCACCTGTTTTAATGAAAAATATAAAAATAGGTTAAAAAAGAAGTGATATATATTTTTCCGATTTAATTTTTGACCAATATTTCAATTTTTAATTTACTTTTGAATTTTCTGAAAAACGTAGGATGAATGGCTATAATACCTTGGCTGCAATATAATTAAAAATAAAAACTGTCAAATACAATAGAAAGGCCAAGCAGGCAAAGGAATAAAATATCATTCAACCTCTATTAAACTTTTCATTATTTTTCAAATAACTCGAAAATAATGGATAGAAAAATCTGATAATTTTGATATAAGCATTGAATCACATAATCTCCAAATGGTTTTCTAATTTTGGTACCTTTCTTAAAATGAAATGTTGTCAATTGAGAACCTTCACCTTTTTCTGAAGTCGGTTAAAAATTGGCACATTTGTTATTTTCTAAACGCGTCCTTCAATTATACTCATTTCACTAGAACGTAGGTAGGTAATAGAATTGTAATTTATCTCTATCAAGAAAAAAACATCAATTAAACATTTATATTCTGTATTCAAACAATTAAAACAAATCAGAGAAGAACCAAAGAAAATTGTCAACAGCAAAATATCCTTGGCTTGTTTTAATAAAGCATTTCTCTTTTAACAAAATAAATCAGATTTTCTAATTAAGAACAAACATTACCGTCTGAAGAAATTCGGAGCTGTATTAAAAGCAATATTTTAATAATTGAAAGGCGCCATCAAGAGTTAGGGAAAGGGAATTATCGTAAAAGTTGACTACAGTACCCGCTAGGGTTGCCAGGCGTTCGGATTTAGCCGGAAATGTTTAGATTTGGCTTGGCTTTTTAGAGTCATGTCTGGCCAAATATTTACGTGTCCGTCCTGTCCTGGAGGGCGAACGCGCTAATTTAAATCATCCAAGTTCAATCCTAATCCAATTTCTAGTCATATTGCAATCCAATTACTATTCAACTGTGCTGAATTCTGCGTCGCGCTAAACTCTATGTAACTGGCAGCCAATAACGTCTGAGTGATCTGTCAAAACAGCTCTAAATGAATAGCGCAATACCGAAAGTATTAAAAGTGGTGTTTCGCACGCAGTCCAATCATAGTTCAGTTGAGATTTATTTAGCGCGATTGCTCGCACGAGAAACAGACCCTAAATCGTTTAATCGTCAGTTACCCAAATAATACGGCTAAAAAAATTATTGCAGAATTATTCGGATACCTACCTATAACTATATAGGTATGTACCTGAATAATTTTGTAATAAGAATTTGAAAAATAAACAATCGAAATACCTACGCTATAGAGTTAAAGTTATGTACGGCTGTAGAATGGTTTGACCGGATTATAGGGTCAAATGTCCATCATAAAATAAACAAAAAGTATCATAAAAATCTGTTAACCAAGTCGAAAATTCTGAGGTAACAAACATAAAAAAAAAACAGTCGAATTAAGAACCTCCTCCTTTTTTGAAGTCTGTTTAAAATAACGCTGCGTCCGGCTTTTGTATTTTAGGACCTGGCAACTCTAGTCCCCGTCAGTCCTCCGTCCCTACAATTCATTTCACTCACAATGAAGGACAAGTTTGAACTTTACTCAATACAACTTAAATGACCTTTTAAAAGACGCAAATCGTTTTGATAGAATACCCGCTGCAAATTTTTGACTGACTAGAGGACTGAAATCTGAAGTGTTATTTTTAAATCGTGAGATTCAAAATCATGATCGAATGATGAATAATTTCTATATGTAGTAATTTTGATATTTTTTCTACTGCTGACTTTAACGTGTGACTTTCAAAAATCGCACTACACTGGTAATTTAATTATTATAGGTGTCTACCCGGTATCTACCTAACTCTCAGTTAGTCGCAGAAACATTAGAGTTAATCCTCCATTAAATCTCTTGCTAGCTTTTACTATGTTAACAAGACAAAAAGTGGCAGCAAGAGATTTAATGGAGGATTAACTAAAGTTAATCCTCCAAACACTCAAACACTCAGTTGTTCAGGTGCAACTGAGTGTTTGCAAATAAATCTGCCATTAGCATAAAATATCCAATTTAACACACTTGCAATGGCGGGTAATTTTGGGAAAATGGTGCAATTTTTTTTTTCGATTTTACCTGCTTCAATAATGACGATTGCGAGATGTTATGTTTTAGGACGGCAGAAAACCTTAGCCGGAACCACACGACAAAGTCAAGCATTTGAAGACTAAAAAAAAAAATCTTCGCTCTATCGAAACTATCGAAGTAAAACCGAATGTTAGGTAACAGTTGTGCTAGACATCCCACATGCCCTCCACAGGTTATTCTGAACTACCGACTAGTTCCTGTCGAACTATGTTAGAAACAGTTTTAGCCATCGAAACCTCGTTGAACAGCGAACCATTACCTAATAGCCCAGTAATTTTACGGTTTGAGCCGGGACTAATTAATAAGCGATATTTTTTTTTTCAGTATAGTATTTAAGAGCCAATTTGAGCTTAGAAATGTACCAAAATTAAAAAAATATCACGTCAGCAATAGCCCCTAATTTTAAATTTAGCAATTTATCTTGTTCTAAAAAAACAAATCGTAAATTATAAATACTTCAAACATGGTGTTAATATTTTTGTCTACTTTGAAGGCTTTGAAAAATACGTTAGTATATTCTTTTAAATATCTAATTTTTTCAAATTCAATGCCTATTTTATTGCTCAGAAATAATTTATATTGTTAACTCTAATGAAAATAAGAGTGCATTGGTATTAATATTATTAATTTGAAAATCTTCTGGGAGATACAATTTTGATTTCTATGTTGCGTACCGAATTTTTTTTTTAAATATGTTTTCAGAAAGTTTTTTTGTCACTAAGTGGTACCGGTTACAGTTTAAAAGTCCAATTCATAATTACTCCCCACTCCTCCTAACAAAACTCCGTAAAATGACTGGGCTACTAAGGTAAGAGTAGAGAATAAATTTTTGTCACATATGAATAAACTTTTACTCAATCAATCAATTATGTATTTTATCACAGACAGAAAATCTTCATATTAAAATTCTTTCTTACTTTATTTTTAACCTAAACATAATAGAGGGTGTAAGTGACAGCCCAGCAAATACTGAAACGGTGAACTCAGACCATCAAACTGAACAACTTTCACTATGGAGCCTATCTCAGGAGACGCGAAAAAAAATCAGCTGTCCCATACAAAAGTGCTGCACCGTCCCAACTAAAATGTATGGGACAGCAGATTTTTTGTCGCGTCAAATGAGGTAGGCTCCATAGTGAAAGTTGTTCAGTTTGATGGTCTGAGTTCACCGTTTCAGTATTTGCTTGGCTGTCACTTACATGTATAGGGTCCTTCTTAATATGCTGAAACTTTTTTAAGGGGATGATCAAACCGTCAAACTGAAAAACTTTCTCAATGGTACCAACATCGAAATCGCGGAAAAAAAATCTGCTGTTCCATACAAAACTGCAAACCTACTCGAGCCAAATGTTTGGGACAGGAATATTTTTTTCGCGATTTCGATGTTGGTCCCATAAAAAAAGTTGTTCAGTTTGACGGTCTGATCAAGCCCTTAAAAAAGTGTCAGCAAATTATGAAGGACCCTGTATACAGAAAGGATAAATAAAGAAAATACAAAATAAGGGGTTGTTATCGCTCTAATAGGTGATTATAATTCTACAGTCGACGGCAGGTTTTAGTATAAACATAACATTACATAAAAATTCATTTTTAAAGAATACAAGGCTTCTTCAATACATTTGCTCACTATCCACATTCCCCTGACTCTGACTAGGCCTGTAGGCCTGTGCCCTGCAGTGGGACGTAACGTATATAGGCTGATGATGATGATGATACCCATGAAACCTTCGGTGTTCTAAGGGCGAGCCTTGCTACAACTACACGCTCAAAAATATAGTTGGTAGTTGTAGCGATGTTTCTAACCACCCTAAAGGGAATTATAGTCTCAATTTTATGTATTATATATTTAATTTCTTTTGTGGAATTAGAAGCATGCTGGGCCCATAATCTAATAGTAGGTATGCAGTTTACGAACGAATTAATTTATTCATAAATAAAAGCATCTTACTAAACTATACTGTGAACATAAAAGTAGAGGGAGGGAATAACTGTTATTCAGTCTCCAAAAGGTCCAAAACAAAGAATATAAGGCTATTAATAATTCAGCTACCAATTCGTCATTTTTTGTCGTAGTGTCCATTTTGTATCACTTGCAAAACACGGTCCGCAGGCGGTGGTCCATACAATGCGGGACACGGCACTTGTCCATACAATACGGGGCGCGTTAGTAAACCGGCTGATTTATGTATGTCCGATGGCGCGACGTATAGGCAGGAGCCTATTGCGCTATTGTTTTTGGACGATTTATCACCTATGCTGGTACAGGGACTAGGAGTCGCTGGTAAGGGGATCGACATACTGCACTACATTTGGATGCAAGATTAGGCTTTCTGAGTAAACTTAACTACACGCAGCGTATAATAAGTTAGGGGTAAAACATCGTGAGGAAACCTGCATGCTTCAATTTCTAGGCATGTATTGTACCCACTGTCCATTACAAGTGGCGACGGGCTCACTCCCCGTCACACTGGACAGAATTTCGGTACTAGTGAAACGTGGATGTTCTGAGGTTTCAGAATATCTCTGACTACCCCCTCGGGGAATATAGTCGTGAGCATATGCATGCATGCTTCAGTCCGTCAAACTAACCAACTTTCATTTTGAGACCAACTTTAAAGTCGTGAAAAAAAATCATTTGGTTAGAGCAGCCATCAACATTTTCTATGGAGCAAACACATTTTTTTCGTTTCAGAAAGTTGTAGCATTTGATGATATGAAGCATCTTCTAAGCTTTAGGGGACGCTTCAGACCGTCAAACTAAACTTTTACGATAATTCAGACTTTAGGGCCGAGTGTACGTATGTACAGCCCTAATTGTGACAATTCTGAAAATCTTCTGAATTTGGTTCAGCAGTATGAGCCGTAGGCTTTTATGCACCAAAAGGCACCTTAAATGTGTTAGTGATCGCTCTTTCTCTTACACTCATCATCATCATGATCATATCAGTCGACAGACGTCCACTGCTGGACATAAGCCTCCCCCAAAAACGGGGGCAGAGGATGCTGCTGCCCATCCTCCGGTAGATCCCTTAGTCGCCTTTTACGACACCCACGGGAGGAAATGGAATGTTGCTATTCTTAGCCGACACCACACGGCACCTTTTTCTCTTACACTGCTCAGCTCAAACTAGTGACAGAGACTCTATCATATTTATACTTTTTGGTGCAAGTCACTTTTCGTGTTAAAGCATAAACTTTGTCGCCTCGTGTGTGGACACCTAGTTTACTCAACAGCCTGGTGGTACAACAATTCACTTGGACACAACACCGGCTATTGACGGCGCGCGTGGCATTGTCTGCCTCCGCCATTACAAATGAGGCATGCGGTGAAAATGACTAGTGTGGACCCGGCCGTATATCAAGCTTTAGGTCGGTTGCATTATGTTATGCGGTCGTGATTAAACTATTTGATTATCTAAAATAACTGAGGCTACGATTTAACAATCCACTTGACGGCCGGCAATAGCTCAGTTGGTACTGGGTAGTAAACCTGCCTGCAGATCCGCACAGGTCACAGGTTCGAAACCCGTAAGGGCAAATATTTGTATGCATTTGATAATTATGAATATTTGTAGGTATCTGAGTCATGGCTTCGTCCGCACAAATTAGGTATACCAGATCACATCATAAACTTTCAAACAAAAAAAGTTTTATCAAAATCGGTTCTGTAGTTTTTGCGTGATGCTCGAACAAACCAACAAACAAACAGACAGACGAGAAACCTTAAAATTTGTGATTTAGAGTAAGGGACACCTAAAAACCATAATCGTTTTCTTGTAAATATTTTCAATTGTACAGACCACTTTCTTTTACAGTTTTTATATCTAAACTAGAACTATTTGTTTAGATTAATGTAGGTATTCTATATCGTTATCTGGACATCAAAATACAAGTTCGGCCTAGATTCTGGTACTTTCAATGAAACTAGATAAAAAGCTAATCATCATCATCTCAATCGATTGACGTCCACTGCTGGACATAGTTTATTTTTTTTAATCTAATTTAGAAAGCAATAGAGTCTTAAATCAAATGGCAAGAGTTAGTAAAAACCGTAGACAAATTAAGCTATTACTGATGTGCTACAGGCCGTTTACCAAGCCTGATTCCCGGGGGATGCCCCGGGACGTTTTAATTGTCAAGCTAGACTATGCACTGCCACTGGGCCGAAGCCGAAGGTTCGTTACCGGGACAAATGTGGACCGCTTTGTACGGACGAAGTATCTTTAGATAGTTTTGTTTTTTTTTAGTTAGATAAATAGATAAAGAATACCTATACGCTCCTATTAACTAATTACTAGAAACTCAATTTTTCTATAATTTTTTCAAGAAATGGCACATAATATGTTGTGATTTGATGTGACGATGATTTATTTTTAAATTAACTGCCTTTTTGTTTTCTTCGGGACTGTCCCAAAAAAAACAGCGCCGAGAATTCGTAGTGAGTTATAATTATAATGCAGGTTATACCCATGCCCGTGGAATAGTTAGTTTTCTTTGCCCATGGTATTATAACACGGCAGTGCTAGTCAAATAACATTGTTATTTCGTTAGGTATTTAAAATTGCTTTTTGGTGAGGTTGTACATTGACGATACGCTACTAAAAACGTCTACCTATTTGATTTCTTCCCAGTTAACGTAGGGTTTTCAAACAATCCATTTCTGTGGAGAAACAAAATCAAACGACATTTGTAGAAACAATTCATAATTTTTGACAGCAAAATTGGAATAGCATCCAGGTTTTTTCTAGGCCATAAATAATTGTGCGGTTCGATTTGTAGATTTATGGTTATTAAAGATACGTGGCTCAGATATCACGCACAGCTACAAAATTCATTTGCATGGAAATGTGCCCTCACCCTTTGATATATCCATTTGTAACTATACAGTCTACATACAGACCGTTAAGAAGATATGCGATATGTTAGCGCGCTCATTTCAAATGACGTTTAATTCTATTTTGAATTCTAACCAATATAATATAATAGATTATTGTAGATTATGTAACTACCTCTGTAATAAAAATAATAAATAATAATGATTTGTTTTTAAAATTTTTTATTATTTTTTAAATAATTATTCGTAATATAATATAAATAAAAAATTCCTTCTTAATATGCTGACACTTTTTTAAGAGGATGATCAGACCGTCAAACTGAACATTTTTCTCTATGGTACCAACATAGAAATCGCAAAAATAATTGTGCGTTGTAAATCAGCTATTCCATATAAAACTGCAAACCTACTCGCGTCAAGTGTATGGGACGTTGGCGGATGTTGGTCCCATAGAAAAAGTTGTTCAGTTTGATGGTCTGGTCCACCCGTCAAAAAAGTGTCAGCATATTAAGAAGTATATGGTTTATTTGCGGGTATCGGGTATTCGCAAATAAACAAGAAGATGCTTGGAGTACAATGGTCCAAAACAGAGGTTTACTAATATACTTCTGTCTGTGAATATACAATATGTTTTGTTTGCAACACAACTCAGATTTTTGACACAATTAAATTAAATGTTTGGGTAATGGGCAAAAGAATTACGATGAATTCGATAAAAAATTTAAATACGATCTACAGGGTGTAAGGAAGAGTATCATTAATCTTTAAACCACATACTCTATCCATCAAACTGAACAACTTTTACTATGGAAACAAACCTGTCAGCGCAAAAAAAAATCTGTTGCTCTATTGGCTCCATACTAAACTGCAATGCCTACTGGACTCCTAGAACCGTATGAAGCAGCAGATTTTTTTTGTTCTGACAGATTTGCTTCCATCGTAAAAGTTGTTCAGTTTGATTTGTAGGTAGAGTATATGGTTTAAAGGTTAATGATACTTTTCCTTACACCCTGTGTAGGTAGAAACTAATATCTGTGCATGTAGTTTGTCAAGGTTTCGTTAAAATTATGTACCTACTAGCTGGTGCCCGCGACTTCGTCTGCGCTTCGTCTGGACAATTCACACAATATCTTTATAAATTGTAGCCTATGTGTTATTCTGATGAATAAGCTATATTATTTTAAAGTTGCATTAAAATCCATTCAGCAGTTTTTACGTGAAAGAGTAACAAATATCCATCCATACTTACAAACTTTCGCGTTTATAATATTAGTAGGATTATAATATTAGTAGAATGTACATAGTTTCAATATTACAGTGGTTCAAATATTGTGGGAGTATGGAGAGTTTGCATATTTTTAAGGCTCGAACCATGAATAGCCAAATATCATGAGTAAGATATCTAAAACGATGATTCAGAAGATGTTGAGCAATCGGACTGAGACAAAACTTTCCATATCCGAGCATTATTCTAGCGGACGAGTAAATTTACGGTTATTGGAGGCACTATGCAGATATCTTTGGAAACGGATGAATACCAAGTAGAAGGTCTCACAGAACAAATGCAACAAAAGAAACCAAATGAACGAATGAATCAGTTAAAGATCCAAAAATAATAAGTGTATACCTACATCGAAGAGGTAGGAAAGTAGGTATACAAAAAGGAAGTGGTACAGGTTGAAACTGAAAACATTCACCAAAAAATGTTTTGGTTCTACTATTGTTACATGTGCCCGAGTACTCAACCAGCTAGCACTGACAAACTCTGTCACCCTAGGCTGGGTGCCTGGACACTGCGGTATTGATGGAAATGAGGCTGCTGACGAGCTGGCACGAAGAGGGGCGGAAGAGGACGCCATCCAGGCCCCGAGCCTTATTGCGGCATCTCTCGCAACACCTCTAGACGTGTGCTAAAGGAATGGGCTGTGAACCAAAGCCGCAGGCTCTGGTCGGATACACCAGGACTGAGGCATGCGAAAGAACTTGTGACCGGCTTTTCAAACAGACGTACCTCGGATGCCATCAATTCAAACCGCAACGACTTAAGGCTCTTAGTACGAGCCTTAACAGGACACTGCAAGTTAAACAAACACCTACACAGAATGGGGCTTGTAGATTCACCCACTTGCAGATTCTGCTGTGAAGCAGAGGAAACGCCCATACACCTCCTCTGCGAATGCGAAGTGCTCATTCACAGCAGGAGTCGCCATCTAGGTGGACACATAATAACACCGACTGACATTAGGGACCTCCCCTCCAAAAGCATAACACGGTTCATGAAGTCCGTGGGCCTAGGAAATGACCTTTAGGTCTAGGGTGACAGCTACAATAGATCTGTCCAGGTCGCAGTAGCTATTTGGTCATTGACCAAGCCCTTATAACCAAATAATAATAAAATACTATAGTTAGCTAATAATTATGATCAAACAAATTTTGAAAGAATTTTTTTTATAACTATGGAAAGTTATACAGAGTGAATAGCATCCTTCTAAACTAAGAGTCTACCCATCAAACTGAACAACTTTCACTATGGGAGCAAACAGATCGGAGCAAAAAAGTAATCAGCTGTTGCATACATTTGAGTCGAGCAGGCATTGGAGTTTAGTATGGAACAGCTGATTATTTTTTTCTCTGATCGGTTTGCACCCATAGCAAAAGTAGTTCAGTTTGATGGGTAGATTCTTAGTTTAAAAGGATGCTAATGATATCAATTTCACCCTGTATATGCATGTGCAAAAATTTTGAGCGTGCAATTTCTTGTATGGAAACAAGATTTTTTAAGTAGTTTAAATATTAACCATGCTAATAATCTTCGTAATTCTATTTTTAAAAGTATTGGTCACCGATCTTAAAATTGAGGTAGATATTCTGAATTTAGTATAGGTGTACCATACGGCGACACATCAAGCTATACAAAACCAATATTAGCTGGTCGCGAGACGTTATACGTTCGTCCTACGCGCGGCCAGCTTATTTTGGGTTTGTATAGCTTGATTTGTCGCCGTGTGTACCTATAAGTATCATTTACAAGAATATTTACTGACTACCGCCTCGGGGAATAAGTCGTGAGTCTTCACGATCTTCAACTTGAGATACTAATGTAGGTAGAGTGTGTCATTTCATAGAATACTATTTAAAAAAAATTCCTTAGTTATCTCGAAAATCTTATTTTTATAAAAATAACCCGCGACTTCTTTTGCACAAATTATATACACGATTTTAAGTCAAATCATTGACTATCAAACACAATAGTTTCATCAAAATCGGTTTAGTAGTTTTTGCGTCATGCTCGAACAAACAAACAAAGAAACAGACCGATTAAAAAAATGGTTGATTTGGAGTCAGGGTCAGGGATTTATAAACCTATGAACCATATCGTAATATATGTAAATATCTTCAATGTACAGAAACTTCTGTTACAGTTTTATAATAGTTTAGATTAGATGTAATCATTATTGCTTGAAATAGGTAAACAAGACAGTAGCGTAGACAACATTTAAAATCGTAATAACAAACTTGTGCACAGAAATGCAATCAAATGTATTGTACAGTTTATATTTGAACATTGTCTCAGAATCCTCTCAAGATCGAAATACCTAAAATACGGCATCGTATATAAATTGGGAACAATATGGACAAACATTTACATATTTCGGTGGTCAAAATGTAAATTTCATATTGTCTGCTGAGATAGGTATGAAAAAGAATAATAATGACAAATGTATTCTGAAACCAAACACTAACAAATTCGAAATTATGAAGCAATGAAAGATGCGCTTGGTGTTTTTTAGTTTAAAGTTTATTAGGTGGGTGTTTCTCCTCGGCGTTTGAACGCCGTCATTACCCTCACCAAATATTTTCGCCACTTATACTACGCCACTTAAGGTATATATTTTTTAGCGCTGTTACAAGGGACCAGCGGGCTTTATAACAGCGTTATAAAATTGTATACCTTTTCCTATAAACAAAGCGAAAATATTTTGTGAGGATAATGACGGCGGCGTTCGAACGCCGAGGAGAAACATCCTGCACGGCTAGCATGCCACCCACGACAAAGCGTTTAAACGAGAAAAACGTTATGCGCGCTCTTTCTGGCATACGTAAAATAATAAAGATGGATGCACATCTCGAATTTTATCGTTTTCTCGGGGGTGGCATGCGATGCCTACAGGTATGCCTAGGTAGGTATTGTTCTTCTTCTCTAGCTTACAGACAGGCTTTGGTAATTTTATAATTATAACGTCCATTCCGGTGGGACAAACCGAAGTAAAAATTTCTCCATATATTACAATTATGAGATGTTCAAGCCTTAAAAAACAACTCAAAATCATTTTAAAATACATGGGGGAACTCAGCAAAGGCCCTCTATGCGCTATACCAACTCACAATTACACGATTTAAAAAAAAAAGAGCGGTTATCAAGACTGTCCGGGGACTCGACTTCGAGATTAATATTTTGGCTGGGTTCCTACAGATGTTCATACATACCTGAATTCCCTACCTATTTACGTTACAGTTCATTCCTGCATAGCAGGAAGATTGGAAGAACAAAGAAAATATGGATAGATTGTAAAACAGATGACATGCCTTTGTAAGACAGAAAAGAAAAATGGCTGATACCTATAGATAGGAAGGAGGCGACATAATAGACTAAATAAAGGATATGAGAGGAGTAGGAAGATAACAAGCGTTAAGACAACAAATCCCCAGATAACAAGTCCATACAGAATCATAGACTGAAAAAGGCGTAGGTAACATGCCTGTGTAGAGCTGCTTTTTTGTCGAAATTTAGCGTAGTTTTCAATGCAATGCAAAAACCACTATTACTTTCCTCGATTAGTATTAGAATTACCCATGTTCTTTCTTATCGTGTTGGCAGAGCCCTGGTGTCAGAGTTTTTTCAGACCGCCTTACGGCCTCTGACGTGGTTTTTATGTAACGACTACTACCACCAGAGATAGTAGCCGGGACCAACGGCTTAACGTGCCATCCGAAGCACGGAATCATTTTTCTTTTCAGACAATCAGGTGATTCAGCCTGCAATGTCCTAACCAACTGGGGAAAAACGCACAAAGTGACATATCACTAGGTCTCCCCCGTGGGAATAGAACCCACGACCTCCGTGTCGAGAGCCAATGCTCTTAACCATTAGACCAAGGAGACAGTTATTTATAGCATTACCCATGTTATGGCGTCGTTGTATTATATTTTATTTGTTATTAATATTTCATTTCATTTCATTTTCATTTATTCATATAGACAACAATACATCATACATTTCACACCTTAGACAATAGTGATAATAAAGTGTGACTTGGCTTAGATGAACGTTTTTTTTTTATAAATTATTGACTGGTCTAATTTAATTGTACAGTCGTCAGCGTCAGAGAAATGTAACCCAAGGGGGTTAGATTTCGCCAGATGCTTATGAAGAATTAGACAGAGGAGGGTTTCTCTGGAGCTCACTGTTCCACTCTGTGTACTCTCTGTGTACTGTGTACCACTGTGTGAGTGTCACTCACCTATTAGCTAATCTGTGTTAATACGTTGGTGTTTTTAATATTTTTATTTGTTTAGATTGTTATAGGCAGGTATTATAATTGAGTAATTTTTAAACTTAATACTTGGGTAAAATTGATTGGTTTATGAAGCAGGCATTGGTTTGGAAGGAAAGGAGTCTAATCTAAACTATTATAAAACTGTAACAGAAAGTTTGTCTGTACGCACGGCGACACATCAAGCTATACAAAACCAACATAAGCTGGCCGCGCGTCGTAATACTTTACTTAACCTACGCTGCCAGCTTATGTTGGTTTTGTATAGCTTGATGTGTCGCCGTCTGTACATCGAAGATATTAACAAAAAAAAAGTTACGATATGGTTTTTAGGTATCCCTGATTCCATATCACCAATTTTTGAATTTTTGGTCTGTTTGTTTGTTTGAACGAGCATCACGCAAAAACTGCTGAACCGATTTTGATGAAACTTTTTTTTTTTGATAGCTTATTATCTGACTTAAAATTTGGTATATAATTTGTGCGGACAAAGTCGCGGGTTAACGCCCGTAGATTATAAAATACCGACGAATATCGAAATTTCCAAGCAATCGCCATAATAAATAGAAGATCGAGTTGCAATTTAAATTATGCATGATTGCAGCATAAGTTCGGTAGACTATTCAAAGGTAGGGTTACCTATGTTTGCTTTTCATTGGTAAATGGGGTTCGCTACAGCATACGTAGGTACTATGTTTGCCAATTTCCACGCCCGAGTTCTGACGCAATTTGCCTGATTATATCAAGTCAGGAGATAGAACTGAACTTAATTGTTTAACATACCTAATTAATTCGTTTTAATTGATATTGTCTGTTAGAATGGGTTTATTACTTGGTCACCTGGGTGATCATAAGCATTGTGAATGAGTCCATTAGTGTCCTATGATTACCTGGAGAGTTAAGAGGATAGACCAGTACGGTTTAGTCCATACAAACGTATTGCCCTGTTTTCTCCCTGGATAATGACACCAAGGCAAATATTTTTTGACTATACAATCTATGTCACCTCTGCCATGTCCCTATGTTTTGTTTTTTTTGCATTTATTGATTACTGTAAGAACTAGGGACCTTCGAAAATGACCAATTTTACAGCCCGTTTTCAGACATCCAGTAAACAAATTTGACGAATATAAACAAAAAAAGCAAAACATACAGACACAGCCAAATTCTTTCTCATATTATTTTTGAAAGAATTATTAAAATCGGTTTTCTTTTGGAGGGGAAAACAAGGGAATACGAAATGCTGATTTCGTCGATTTTTTGTCTATAAAACCGGTCCGAGCTGCAGTTGTCTCTTTCGCACTCTAGTCGGCGGGGTGTATGGGTGGGGCGGATCTGAAAAATACGTATACAGTGGAAAAGTGACCTATTCTCCAAATTAGCATTTCAGCCCGCTATCCTCTTAATCACCCAAGTTATCAACGTCGACTCGACTTTCAATCAGTTTTTCGTGTCCCTAAATCACTCTTTTAAAATCCAGGTGATTAAATATTCGTACGCTGTGATATTCGTAAATAGTCGGGGAAATCTACCGATTTTTGTATGGAGTAGGTTGCATTAATTGCACTTTAGGTGATAGTTGGAAATATTAGTAGATACATACTAGAAAAACATAAATTCTCAATAATCCCCGATTTTTATTGTGTATTATGGAATAATTAAGACATTTACAAAACATTAAATTTAGGTATGAACAAAAAATGGAAAACTGGTGATTTTGTACAGGACGGCTTCGTTCAATACATTTTACTTATAGCAATAATAATCCCCGGTTAATATCGTAAATTTGAGTAGATATTCAATATTTTGTAAGTATTAAAAAATTATAACCTCAAAACTTAATTATTTACTGTTGGTTTGTACACAATAAATTTGCCTTGTGATAATTAACTGTCTCTTTTGCTGGTATGCTGGAAGAAGTATCTTTAGAAATAAGCTTGCCCTTTGTACATTTATATCGATTTTAAGGTATTTCTCAGGGTCCTCAGCCTGTATAACCACCAAATGTCGACAAAAGTGTTATAAACTAACAGTAATATTAGTTCAAACACAAATTACTAAAGTGTCTTTAATGCAATCTCAAACCGTATTTTTCCTAGACTAAAAGGAGGTCAGAAACTACCAGCCAATAAGTGTGCAGCTGTTGCAGGTCGTATGTACTATGTTCTATACACTAAGAGCCAGTAGAAGCAATTAGCACAACTGCCTCTATTCAGTTGGTTGACCCCTCGTATACCGCATGTGACTCCACTGAATATTTGAGGGCACCTAAAAGCATTCGGGCGCATCCAGGGCAAGAATAAAAAGGTATCAATCTCATTCAGCTTTCACATATGAAACTATAGATGTACAAGGACGACATAGAAACTTCGTAGAATCTGCTACCATTCAGATATTGTAAAATTATCTGCGGCACTCGTAGGCCCGCTCTTCTTTTGGTTTAACATCCTGTGTGGGTTTGTTGAATGCAAAACTATTAATTCTGTTGTGTCTGGAATAATATCACTAGTTTTAAAAGTTTCTTATAGTGTTTATTTGGGCGAAAGGCTAGCCACCTCTCACCACGACACGTCATTCTATCCTGAAACTTAAGGTCGATTTACACATCCATAAGTAGGTAAGTAAGTTGCGCCACAGGCACGATGATGCACAAAATGAAACTCACCCTGGATCCCAGCTGCCGAGCATGCGGAGAGGATGAAGAGACTATGGAGCATGTTCTTTGTGACTGTGATGTCCTGGCGGCAAAACGCATATGCCTCCTCGGAGATGGATACCTAAAACCGGGAGATCTTAGGTTTCTTCCCCTCAATGGTATTGCCTCCTTCATTGATCATGTATTTAAAGGGTGAAGAAAACAAAAAGTATTGGGGCTAACACAAAAGATCCCACAGGGTCGAAGTGTTGCTGGCTTGCCAGCCCCCATAACAAGATAAGATAAGATAAGTAAGTCCAACTTACAACTTCCTTGCTTACTTAGTTATCGAGAAGTAGACAGCAACGTCCAAACGGTGAATTAGGCTTATCGGTAAGTAAGTTTAATACTTTGTCAGAACCTTGCGACGACCGACGCAAGACACGTCCTGCTAACACTGGCGGCAGGCAGACGCGTGCGTTTTGTGTGTGTCAACTTATGAACTTACTTACTTGTGCCGTCCACACGGCGGCAAGATAAGTTGGCGGGGAGCGGAAGACGAAGCGGTAGGGGTTATGCGCTACTGTCCTGTCCAAAAAATAGAACTCGTTCCTATCCTGCGGCAAGTCGCTACTTACTTACTTTCTTACTTGCCGCCCAGCGTTCACACGTAGTTTTTACTTACTTATGTACTTACTTACTCATGGATGTGTAAATCGGCCATTGAATTGCTAAATGTGAGCATTGCTACAAAAACATTCTTAAACAGAAATTTGGTTGTAACAATGTTTCCGACCAAAAGGATTACGATTGTGAGTTTATACATAAAGTTAGTTAAAAGTTAGTGTAGTTTTAGTGATTGACTTTGTGGTTCCTGAGTTCCCTACCTAAAATTATATCACTCTTTTCTTGAGGAAGAGATTCGGTTTTTTTCGCAGTGTTTCATCGCAAGATAAACAATTAAAACTTGTGTTACCAGATACGACTTTGGGCTAATTTGAATAATACTAAGTTTTTGTTGCATCTACGACAGCGACAGTCAACATCAAAAGTTGATGAACTTGTAAGAAATTGAAAACGAAATAGAATATTCTAAGAAAATATTTTACAACAAAATAAACATTCGATTTGATTTTATGGATGGATTTGAACATTGTTTTGTGTTGTTAAAATTAATGTAACGCAATATAAATTACATAGCAATTTTATGCGTTACTTTTAATCTAAGTTTACTAACATAATTCCATGCAAGATAAGACTTAAATTAAATTTGTGGATTCAAAATCAATCATTGACAAAGGAGAACATTGTCTAAAAATATAATGGAATAATTACCGTCTATTTCGATCTATTTAGTTAGAATAATTAATTAGGCTGCAACCAGATCGCCACGGTGCCGGTGGTGGCTCTCATCTGACTAATTGGTCGTGTACGAACATCTATCTGCTTCGGACGCTGCTATGCTATTTCGGTATTCATTCACAATCGGTTTAATTTATTTTATTTACATTTTTCAACACAATTGCTTGTCTGACTGAACCTTCCCTTTTATTCATTTATTAGGTATAGATTTTTTTTGTCTTTATTTAGACTAGATACATTTACAGCTTCTCTAATGACTTAAGAACCAAATGATATTAATTCCCATGTGAATGAAGGTATGAGGCGACAATATATTTCGTTTTTGCACAGAGTAGGTACACACGGCGACACATCAAGCTATACAATACCAACATAAGCTGACCGCGCGTAGGTCGAGTAACGTATAGCATCGCGCGGCCAGCTTATGTTGGTTTTGTATAGCTGGATGTGTCGCCGTGCGTCCTATAATTAATTAATAATAATAATTAATTCGGTGTAGTGTTACAAGCGCTTCATCTACAACCGCCACACGTCTATAATATTATACCTACTCACATCTATCCATCTATTTTTGTATAACGTACCTATAGTAACAAAGTTACAAGTATATTATATTTTAAATATCTCAAGATGCATTCTAGCGGGCGGGCCCTTAGCCTGACCCGAGGGCAGACTGTTTCCGTACGCACTCGGCGACACATGTGACAGCGAAATTGTTGTAATACTGAATATAAACAAATTATGGAAGATACAGTTTTAATTTCAATAACCCCGTCACATCTCAGAAGTGGGATAACGGAAAATGCTTTCATGGATTGAGAAAAAGGAAAATCACAATTTTTTTTTTGTAAAAGAACATAATGGAACTACGAAACGCTCAGCTGAACTGCAAGAAGCATCAAGTGACTCACATGGACGCAGAATTACTATTCAAATTTGATCCAGGCAAGAAGACAACAAATATCAGAGGATGACTGTATAAGATCTATCAACTTGAGAGTTAGGTACGACCGGAACTCGTACGTTTGTAATGCAGACACATTACGGGGGGCAGCGACAGTGATTGTTTAGTTAGACGATATGCAGAAATGCCAGAAGGAAGAAATATTCTATGAAGTGCAACCTTGATGGAGAAGAAGAAAATTTCCTGCCACATTAGAGGATTACCGTTTGAATTACGAACCAATTCCAAAGCAGTTAATTGTGAGACTCCAGAGCAACTTTATCATGGTCTATCACTGGAAAATTATTACATACAAGAAATACAAACAAATAAACATCATAAAACAACAGCAGTATCGAGGAACGGAAAGTAACTGGCGGCGCAGCATGAAAATTAATGTAATGCCGAAAATTTGCTATACTGTCGGAGGACGGGCCATGAATCCTGAGACTTCCGGATTGCGAGATGTCAGGTCTGTCAACGCCTGGGCCACGCAGTCGCCGGCACAGCCTGCTGGCGCGGCGCACTGCAGGGTTTGCGGGGAGACGTCATCGCTGGAGCTACAGCAGCCAATCGAGGTACAGTACGAGTTAATATTATATTTAACTTATGAAATCAAATACGTAGCAGATTTATATAAATAGAAAATAAAGATAAGGGAAGATAAATATTATCACCTTGAAAATTAATCAATACATGGCAATCACCTATCTCACTATCCGATGTCATCATGAAAGATTTTGGTGGCAGTAATCTATCAGTTTAAAAAAAATCAGGCGTACAAATTCTTACAGACAACTTGTTTTTTTTTTTAATAGCTGAGCTGAAGTTACGAATACAGATCATAAAGAAATACTTCGATATTAATTATTGTGTAGGTTAAACAATTTACCAATTCAATATTAATTGAATTACAACGTCAACGTCACAAACGGTTAAACTTAATAAAAACCGGAGATGATGTAATTAATAGCGCTTTTGACACCAAATTTTCTAACAAAAGTCGTTCTGTGTTATCAGAGAAGTCGTTCTGTATTACCGAAGAACTAAACAATTGTGCCTAATTACCTACCTACCGTACATATTCATCAAACACCACTATTATCTTACTGTATTTCAGAAACAATCTTGTCATCTAAACGCCATCGTAAATTTAAGAGATACATACAATCATGTTTGAATTGTACCAGAATGGTCAGCAGATAAATGAATAACTCATGCAGAAACAAAATAATGTCTTAGGAGTCATGAAAAAAAAAATCGCTAATGCTAAATTCTAATAAGAAAATGTTCACTCTATACTCTATAGGGACATTTAGAAGAAAAATACTCGAAATGCAATCGAAACAACTTTTAGAGCTATTAAATGAACACAGATATACTTTTACTGAACATAGCAGTGACCTTGGATGCAGTGATATTTTTGAAATGCAAATAAAAATTAGGTCAGACAAATCAGTCCACTAATTATAAATCTTATCGATAATCGTATTAAAGAAAACGAAATAATTAAGGAAAAAGAAAGAAAAGAAAAGTGGAAAGTTTACGATCTCATTTCATTGCAGAAGAAGAAGCAGGTATTATGCGGGAAACCGCGAGTTTACAATTAGTCAAATCAGCAACTCTTTATCAAACGTCAAAACACGAGCTTTGTACTAAACTTGTACTTGTACTAAATCATGAATAGTGACGTCATAGTTTTTCGTCGTCGTTTCGATATTTTTTATAGTTTATTATCCTTTTATTAGCATTATTCTTAAACGTATTTTGCTGAGAAGATACAACTAAAATATATTTGATGCAGTCAACTCCCCAATTTCGCTCAGAGTACCTAAGCTAGCAATATAGTTTTCGTTAAAAAGAATAGCTCCTTTATCGGCTTTGCATAGATTATCGAGCGCTCAATTCACACACTGTTAAAGATCGCTACCCATTACAACACATTCCTTCTAGCCGTCTAGCTAACGCACCAGGCGAAACTTAGAATCTAAACTGGCAATATAATTTGTATGACATTAATATTCCATGTTTAATAAGATAATCGAAGGTGTAGGATTATTAGAAGAAGTACTAAAATCACTAAAATCTAAATTTATAAAAGGTTCTTTCCTAAAAACTTGTGTCAATTATTCAGCAGACAACGTGCGCCCTAAAAAAACATCCTATGACATCCTATTCTATTTTTAGCCGAAATATGTAAAAAAAAATGAGTGGGGTCCGACCAAGAACAGGCGTTCAAACCTTTAAAAGCTTAATTAACATAATAATCTGTTCTAACTATTAACGGTCCTAAAGCTTAAACGTAGTTAAATACCGATGCCAGTTAATTAGGCGTGGTTAGGCCTAGGTGAAAATTTGAATTTTACTTCAGTATCGAACAGATGCGTCCTTACGACCAGTTGCATACTTTAGCCGCGTGACTAGTAGTGAAGAACAATTTTATCACTTTTACCATGACTATGAATTGGAAACTCTTGCGGTAGTAGAGTCACTTAATTAGTACTTACCCTACGAATAATCCAGATATTATAAACAATTATGAACTCTATAAAAATAATAACGTAAGACAATATCTACATAGGAAGAGATTTGAGTTTGAGTTATACCTAAACTATCGAAATGGAGCTTGTTCCAATAATATTATCATAGTTATACACTGGAGGTAAGTAATTGATTCCTAAAGCAGTCAGGGTTATTGAGACTATTTGAGACAGTAAAACAAAAATCTGAATGAAAGGTAATCACAATTTGGCAATCCACAGCGCATTATTTCTGATCGAGGTGTACCTAACATTCATCAGTAGATATTGAAAATGCAATTTAAACATAATTATGCTTAACGCAGTGAGCGGAGTACTCTCGTTCTAACGTTCAGGTATAGAGCTTGTGGAACGAACAATAATAGATGGACTTAGTTATTAATACTACGATTGAGAGCGCACTTGAGACTGCTTGAGATGATAAATTGATTGGCGTTATATGCAGTATTAATGGCGCCACACTATTTCTAACACTATTCGGTTACTTACTGGTATCACTCTTTTTCAAATGATGTTTAAGCTTGATAATTCACTTTTACTTGTTTACCTTTCTACGAATTCTAATATCACTGAACAAGAAGAAAAGAAATGAATTAAGCGAACGAACGTAGAAAGTTAACAAAGATAAAAATCTAAAAACGTCTAATAAATTAGATAAGAGACAAGAAAATGCACGAAATATCATATAGTTAATCGTATTCACCAATGATAAAATCAATATTTTTAATAACTTATTATTTACAATATAAGAATAAGAAGAAATGTACATAGTATCCTAAGACTAACTACTTTTTTTGAAAAAAAAAAAAAGTGATATTTATAACGCGGAATGAACGTGCTCAGGCAATGAAATTATAAGTAATTGTGCATGGCCTTACCTACAGTATTTCCAAAACTGATAGCTTAATTCATCGCTATACGATCAACAATACAAAAGATATGATAGTTTAGTACCTACAGTCGCTACAAGGAAATCACTTCGTCCATTTAAACCTATTGTATTGTATCCTGATAATAATTATATGATGATACTGGCAAGTTATAATAAAATTCATTACTTAGTTACTAGTAGAGTACCTAATAGTACCTATTTACCTAAACAAAATGGAAAACAGGAAAATAACTGTACTTAACAAAATAGCAGGCGACCAAATAATTAGAAAATATTAATTTATTTCCACTGTGAGAAATAGTAAGAATGGAAGAACAGAAATAAATAACGTAGAATGATAATTTAGAGCTGTGTGAAATACTGTTGAAATATTACCTATCTTAAGAGGCTATGTGAAAAAAATTGGATTCTTCAAAGCGTCATATATCATGAAGTACTAACAGTAGGAGTATGATTAGCGGATATGTGTAAATTTAACATATAATTGAAGTTTTGATTACTGCCAAAACATGATTAAAACACATTTTCTCGATAGAAAAACAAAAGTAGCCTTCGTTTTTATTTATAAACGCTTGGAACTGCTAAACGGCGAATAATAGAAAAACGAGACTTGATTAAAAAAAAGAGATTGATATTTCATAAATTTTGATTAGAGCAGAATTGAACTTACATAAATAGTACAATCACAATTAAATAAAGTTTGCCGCCCCATCTCTTTCTCTCGCATCAGGCAGTAATATAAGCTATTACACGCCCATTTCGTTTTAATTATTTGTCAACATAGGCCCTTAATATCTAGTTTAGCTCTGCTGTATTACGGCGAACTAGATCTGTGTGAATTACTTTTGAAATAATATCTTAATATCTAGTTTAGCTATGCTGTGTGATACGGCTAACTAGATCTGTGTGAAATACTTTTAAAATAATATCTTAATATCTAGTGTAGCTATGCTGTGTGATACGGCTAACTAGATCTGTGTGAAATACTTTTAAAATAATGTCTTAATATCTAGTTTAGCTATGCGATGTGATACGGCTAACTAGATCTGTGTGAAATACTTTTAAAATAATGTCTTAATATCTAGTTTAGCTATGCGATGTGATACGGCTAACTAGATCTGTGTGAAATACTTTTAAAATAATATCTTAATATCTAGTTTAGCTATGCTGTGTGATACGGCTAACTAGATCTGTGTGAAATACTTTTAAAATAATATCTTAATATCTAGTTTAGCTATGCTGTGTGATACGGCTAACTAGATCTGTGTGAAATACTTCTTAATATCTAGTTTAGCTATGCTGTGTAATGCGGCTACCTAGATCTGTGTGAAACCGAAATATCTAGTTTAGCTATGCTGTGTGTTACGGCTATCTAGATCTGTGTGACCATTGCTATAATATCTAGTTTAACCTAACTAGATCGGTGTGGACTACATAACTACATACTAGCTAAATTAAACTTTAAAACGAAACAAATACCTATTGAAAAGACCATACAAAAACAACGAAGTACCTACCCATCGATAACTAAAGAATTTTGAGTTCTCCCCATTAGTTACAAGTTTGAGAAAATAAATAATTTGTTATTCATAGTATACGTATGCAAACAACACTTGACATTATTCTCACTAGCAAAGTTACCACTTAACCACAAACTAACTCAAAACTAAATAAACAAAAGTGGCGCTCACTTAAGGGACGTTGAATGAATGAGACCTTTTTCATCATTATTTGTTTAAAATGGGTAACTAATTGCCTACAACAAAAGAAGCCTTACTGCGTACATTTTTGTTACAGAACAAACCAGGAAGTAAACAACCCAATCGCAGTGGGACACAGCGACTGCAGGATGGCCGAATGTTACAAGCGCTTCATCTACAACCGCCACACGTCTATAATATTATACCTACTCACATCTATCCATCTATTTTTGTATAACGTACCTATAGTAACAAAGTTACAAGTATATTATATTTTAAATATCTCAAGATGCATTCTAGCGGGCGGGCCCTTAGCCTGACCCGAGGGCAGACTGTTTCCGTACGCACTCGGCGACACATGTGACAGCGAAATTGTTGTAATACTGAATATAAACAAATTATGGAAGATACAGTTTTAATTTCAATAACCCCGTCACAGTAGTATACTACTGTAACAGAGACTCCACGCTACCACAGAGTAGGTACTATAAATACTACCGTGTGCGTACTTTATGTGCGTCCTTCAATTTCGAGGCATGTATTGTGCCCACTGTCCATTACAAGTGGCGACGGGCTCTCTCCCCGTCACACTGGAGAGAGTTTCGGTACCTAGTGAAACGTGGATGTTCTGAGGTTTCAGAATATCTCTGTTTACCCCCTCGGGGAATATAGTCGTGAGCATATGCATGCAAGTTTTTGTGTGAAAGAGCACCTCTAGTGCTCTAGGCGTCAATTAATTAAGTGGTGTTGTATTTTTTTTTGTATACGTATTAAGACAATTTCTAGAATTTTATTTTTGTCTGTTTGTCTATTTGTTTGTGCATGCATCTCTTTAAAACCAGGTACTGAACCAATTTAGATGGGGTTTTCTCAGAAGTATAGGGCTTAATTTGGATCATAACAGGCTTTGTTTTATCACAATTGGTCTCTACCAACAGTTAAGAGTATATAAAAGTCACTGGTCCTCGCGTACGGAGTCGCTGGTGCCGCTAGTGTTAAATAAGTGTAGGTAGGTACCTAAGCAATGTTCGTTGAAAATGTCGTCTATACTTTGATATACCTACCAAAGGTCCGCCACATACATCCGGAATAAGCCTGATTCAGAAATAGATTCCGTATGGAGTGTTGCCGCTTTCAGAAACTTTTTCACTATATCTAGTGATTTTTTCATGTCTTAGGTGACATAATTTAAAGTGATTTTTGAGAGTAGGCGTTGATGGAACGATATCGTGACGGTGCAGTTGCGACGTCGTTGCGGCATAGTTGCGAAATCGCCTACGCTCAAAAACCGCTTATTGATAATGGTTCATGCCATTTTTTATGCAGATTATGTCTAATGTTAAAACTATCGATAGTCTTTTGATATAGTTGGAATACAATTTACAAACCATCATCGTAACATTCGTAACGTCATGACCTCATCACATGATAGTAATTATCATGTATAGAAATTGTTTGTTTCGTTTTAATAAGTACCTAAAAATACAATTGTCATTAATTTGGCATTTCATACATTTTTTTAGGCATTTTTTAAACAGCACTCAAGTAATTTTTGTAACCATAGTTGACAACACTGAATCCTGAATCAGGATTACCGCCACATACATAGAGAAGTGAAACTATGGATTTTCTTATTAATGTTGTGTATTAAATTAAATTATAATTTATATTTTTTATCATTATATCAGAAGTAGAGTTAATTTTAACAATTTTGTAGTTTCAAACAATTTGAAGTTGTGACAATTTAAATCTTATTCCATAAAACTATAAGGTCAAAGAAAACAAAAAATATAAGTATAAAATAGAAATCGTATAGGTAAGTGTTGAACAAAATAACAATACACTTATGAGAAAATCTTATTTTAATAGAGTTATAAAATGCAAATGTCGCGTTTCCTTGGAAGAATATAAAAATATTTTATTTTTTATTTTACAATATTATAATAAGTCAAGATATAAAATTACAACATTCTCAAAATAATTTAAAAACGCCTAAACTACACTTTTAAAAGCACATTGTTATAAAGACTGTTTAAATACCATAAAAAAATTACTATAAAATCGATACTTGCACACTATTATAATCCTATAAATGGTTGAGTAATCCTCTTTATAAAAAATTCGTTATTGAAAATCTGTAAAATTTTATTTAGTATACTTCCGGGACTCTTCCACCAAACCACCACTAGACTCATTTTTGCTTGCATACTAAAAAATAAAAGCGCTGTCTAGCCCCGTCCTCTTGATGAATAGACTTTAAGAATTAATAGTTTCCAAACAATAAATTATGCGCGAAAATGCGATTTTTTTTAAGTAATCTGGCGGTATACCTATTATTATGAAATCAAGTGTATTTTGTATAAGGTGTGCAATATAGTAGGTACGAATGTATCGAATTATGGTGACAATACACGACACATACACGGACATCAAAAAGTACTTTCAAAAGTGTAAGACCAGCCTTAATCTAATTAAGAATCTAGCGGAGGCATTCATATTATAACATACTTTCGTTGCACGTTTCATTTAAGCTTTATTCATCAATAGATATAGAGTACAACAATAGCAAATATTTATAAATTAGGTACATGATCAATAGATCTGTAATAATAAACAGTGATCATTTATTGTTTGTTTGATAAAAAAACTTTTGTACGACACGTGGACTAGGTAGTAAACGATTTATAAAAATATCTGAAGGCATTTCGAAGTAAACATAAAGATCTTATTATTAGTCTTTGTTTTTTCGCTCTTAAATGAACAAAAGAAAAAAATAAGTTTCAGATAAAATTCGATTGATGGCACTTCCTGACCAAGAGTGTCATTTTAACAAGAAACATTATTTTGATATTATACACCCGGGTGACACATAATACTAATAGTCCAGTCATTTTACGGTTTGCGCCGGGATTATTTAATAATTGATATTTTTTTCGGTATAGTATTTAAGAGCCAATTTGAGCTTAGAAATGTACCAAAATTAAAAAAATATCACTTCAGCAACAGCCGCAAATTTGAAAAATTCATTAGTATTTTCTATTAAATATCTCATTTTTTTTAATCTTAATGCCTATTTTATTGCTTAAAAATAATGCATATTGTTAAATCTAATTAAAATGAGTGCATTGGTATTAATATTATTAATTTAAAAGCCTTCTGGGAGATACAATTTTGATTTCTATGTTGCGTCGCGATTTTTTTAATAGGTATGTTTCAGATACTCTTTTTGTCACTAAATGGTGCCGGTTAGTTTAAAAGTCCAATTCATAATTACTCCCCACCCCTCCTAACAAAACTCCGTAAAATGACTGGGCTATAATTAAATTTCTCAATGAACAGAATTACTATTTCATGAAAAATTGTTGCATAATTAAAATTCAGCATCAACTGTCAACTTGAAGAAAATGAAACATAAATTAAATTAATAGCTCTCATAGCCTAAACTTGTAGAAATTATTTACAGCGCCATCTAGCCACCGCGCTGCGTCAACACGGCGTCGAGCAGTAAGATCGCACCATTGATGATAGCGAGGGAAGCTTTCGCCAAGTTCTTGTTAGCAACTTCACCCCTCGTGTTCTGATATCTGTAAAATACAACCAAAATAAAAACCTTACAATATTTCCACAAAAGAGACCTTTCTTTGCACAGCAAAATTATATTTCTTCCTCCGTAAACCTATTTTAGGTGGTAATCTAGTTACCAGATGATTTCCTACTAGAGTCTAGAAGGAAAATCTGGTAAACACTTCCTGGAGGGGATAATATGTGTCTTAGGGTCTCATCCCCTCCAAAATGAAATCCTGGATTCGATCTTGCGTAAATCAGTGATATTTGCCAATAAGTGCCTCCAAATTAACCGCATGAGAATGCTCATGACTCCTGATCCTGAGCATCCTCAAGAAGGTTTTTACCTACTCTTCTACTCAAATTTCAGTACCCTCTATTTATTATGATTTTGTGTAGGGTTCCATATAGTAAAAGGGATTTGTTTAGTGTTCTGTGGCAAAGCTTGGGAACCACTGCTCTAGTAGGTAGTTAGTTACCGAAGAAAATCGAAATTTTGCTAGGCTCCAGTTTACTTATTTTAGTAATAAGATAAGTGTGACATTCCTATTTATAGTACTTATAAGTTTTTATTTAGGCAACAACTTCATATATATCTTACAAACTTTTCGTTTTAAGATAAGATAAGATAAATATTCTTTATTTGCACAACAAAATAAAAAAAAATAAAAAACAACAATATGAACAAGATGGGTACAAAAGGCGGTCTTATTACTAAAAGTGGTTTCTTCCAGACAACCAGTAGTGGATGGAAGAAGTCTTACATGAGATAAATATGCTATGGCGGCGTACTAGTTGATACGTAATATTATAATTAACACAAAGTATAAATAAATACATACGTATTCAATATAACAAAATAATTTTATATAATAAATACCTTATAAAAAAGTTGTTTATAAAAATCATCAAAATACCAAACTTAAGCAAATATTGTCAAAGTAGTAGTCTTTCAGCAGTTTTTTAAAGATAGGTAGTGAGGGAGTTTTCCCAGTGGGGAAAGCTGAGTCTAAGGATTTCCACTTTGGAGGGTAACCTAACCAAACTTAACGTGCACCTATTTCACTTCTCGTCATATTCTCATCGAATTCGGCTACTCGTAAGACATTATTATTTAGATGTAAAGAAAATATCAGTGCTTGACCGTTAATTCAGGCAGAACAGCCCGTGCCCAGGGTCGTGGGTTCGAATCCCGTAAGGGACAAATATTTGTATGATGAATATGAATATTTGTACCCGAGCAAACCCGAGTCATGGATGTTTGTATCCATATAATGTATTATATATCGTTGTCTAGTCATCATAATACAAGTCCAGGCTAGATTCTGGTACTTTAAAATGTGACTAAATAATTTGTGTGACAACTAAGCTGTTTATTTATTTATTATTCAATTAAACTGTAGTTTTCAACAGTGATTATACTTATTTATACAGTCGATTTTTTTGTTGCATTCCAATACACGGTGACTTATTTGAACAACTGATTAAACACGGAAACTGCCTAGTGCCATAAAATTATAATACAAAATACCTATTTAACTCATTCGAATCGTTGTCATTCGAAACTGACGAATTATGAGATCAGTATTATAAATAAGGTGTTTACCGCTTTATTTTACTTTAAATGGGACTAGATAATTTGTGAGACAATGTCCAAGATATTTATTTATTATTATTATTTAAAACGTAGAACATACCTCTCAATGATGACACCACCGCTGGCGACGAAGAGACCAACGCCGACCAACGAGTAGAAGATGTCGATGCGCTTGTGAGTTGGCGTCTGCATCAAATAGCCTGGAACATCACGTTACAATAGATTAATTTTCTGAACTGTGCACAGTTATTTCTGCTGATGATGATGGATGTGTCAGGATAAACGGGGCACATACCGATTGGTTTGGTATCTCCAGAGGTGTCAGACAAGGTTGTGTAGCGTCACCGTGGCTATTAAACCTATTCATGGACAGTTGTTTGAGTGATTTGAAAGAAAGAGTGTGTGGTCTAAGGATGAATGGGTTATTAGTCAAGTGTCTGTTGTATGCCGATGACCAAGTTCTGCTTGCGTCATCGGTAAATGACTTGCAGGAGATGGTAACATGTATGAATGAATCATTTAAGAAGAAGGGAATGAATGTTAATGTGAAGAAGACGAAAGTTATGGTTATCGAGCGCGATGAAACAGTGACTGAATATAAGATTATGATAGGTGATGAAAGGCTGGAGCAAGTCAGTGAGTTTGTGTACTTGGGTTGTATCATATCATATCATATCATTTATTGCGTTATGTGGTTACAAAAGATCTTATAAATATGGTACAGCTCACACATAAACCCTGAAAGGGCACGGCAATATCTTAAAACTAATAAAAAACAGCACATAAAATCTAAAAACAAAAAATCTTAAAAATCATATAAAAATTATAATATTTCTGTACATTCAAAATATTCCTGAATGCTATAGAAACATTTAGCTATTAAAAAGTCTTTTAAAGCTTTGTAGAAAAATGATGCCTTTTCTATATTTCTTATGCGTACAGGGAGTTTGTTAAAAATTTTAATAGACATGTAGTATACACCTGAGCTAACTAAATGCAACTTTGTAGTAGGTAGAGCCAATCTGTCTTTATGCCGTAAGTTGTGAGGTCTGGATAAAAAGTCTTTCACTAGTGGGTAAAGGTTCTTATGGTTTTTTACAAAGCTACAGATTTCTAGAATGTTCATCGAAGTTAGAGTAAGTATTTTGTGATCTTTGAAGTGAGGCCTGCAACAGCACTACAACCATTTCATTTATATTTACTATAATTCGGATACATCTTTTCTGTAGTATGAATAGCTGCTTGGCATCTGTACAATTTCCCCATAATATTAATCCGTAACTTAACCATGCATGGGCATATCCATAGTAAGCACTAATTGTAGTTTTTAAATCCGTAGACTTTTTTAGGTTGTATAATGCATAAGTGAACCTAGACAGCTTACCGGCGACTTTCTCTACGTGTTGTTTCCAAGAAATATAACTATCAAATTCTACATCCAGTAGTGTGCAGCAATCTACTGACTCAACTTTTGTGCTATTATATGTGAAATTTATGTTCACAAGAGACGGAAAGTACGACGACGGAGATATAGAGAGAAGAGTGAAAGCAGGAAATATGCTTAATGGAGCCTTGCACACCGTCATGAAGAGTCAAAATATGTCTAAAAAGGCTCGTTTGGCGGTTCACGACGGTGTGTTGGCACCAACTTTAATGTATGGAAGTGAGAGTTGGGTATGGCAGAAGAAGTATGAATCTAGAATAAATGCGGTTGAAATGCGCTCCCTGCGTAGTATGTGTGGTGTGACTTTGAATGACCGGTTACGGAATAGTGTGATTAGAGAAAGATGTGGTATAAAAGAAGATGTAGTGACTAGGATTGAAAAAGGTATGTTGAGGTGGTTTTGCCATGTGGAAAGAATGAGCGAAAGTAGGTTGACGTATGAAATTTACAAGGCAAGTGTGAATGGAATGGTTAAAAGGGGTCGCCCTAGGCGCACGTATGCTGACCAAATCGGATGCGTACTGAAGAAGGGCCAAATAAAATGTACCTGGAACCGACGAGCTTGTATGAAGAAACTTATGGATGTTGAGGAAGCTAAAGATGTGTGTCAGAATCGTAGCGTGTGGCGATCTGTTGTCTCTGCCTACCCTTCGCCCTAACCCTCCTATATGTGTGATGGAATAGGCTACCGATACTATCAATGGTGGGGTCAGGGCTTGCTGCTCACATAATAAGAAGAATTGTGGGGTCAGATTTAGTGGATAACTGGCAGCCAACGGTTTGGGCCTCAAAGAATTAGTCGCCTCTTCCGATGCGCGACTATGTTGGTGCTATTCGAAGCCGGACACCACACGGCACTGCTATTAATGGAAGGACATTATTGTGCCATCCTCAAATGTTAGGGAGGCTAGGCTATTGTTTTAATTAGGTGGGTCACAGAAGGTACCATAGTAATTTTACTTATTACCACGGGCTTTTCTTCATCTTGTTGCTTTCAAGTAGCACGTTCATGCGTGGCTGCATAAACCGATTTAGGAGCGATAAGACCTGTTTGTTTGTGTCTTTTGGCTCCCTTTCTGGCCAGGGTAAGCTATCAATAACTAAGAATATGTAGCTCATAGTCGATTTACAGCGTCTACTCGTTAGAACATTCAGATACGCAAAGTGCATAAGCTGGACGAATACAGACTCGCTTGTCCTAATCTTCTGAATCGTATTAAACCGCTACGATAACAGAAGTCGGAGATAGTAACATAAACCTTTAGCCGCACATGGTGTGGGCGAAAAATATTGACGGCTGAAGAGATTAGCCGTTTACGACAGTTGTCTGAGTTGAAAGCTTTATTAGCTGGACACCACCCAACAGAGTTGTCACTATATAATTATCATTATTTAGCATTGTTAGCATTATTTACCAGCCGCAGCTCCAGCGAAGATGATCAGGTAGCCGACGAAAGTGCCGGTGACCAGCATGCCCACCTCTGGGTCCAGGTTGTAGCTGTGGTAGTGGAGGGCCACGCACGAACATGTCAGCGCCTGGAAGTTGATACGTTGTTTTAGTTGTTTGGTTTATAGTTGATCGAAAATTGGTTGGCCTTAGATGGATGCATAAATAAAAGGAGTCTTCGATGCAAAAGGATGCGAATGGCATCCTGATCCTATACTAATCATGCGTTTTTTATGGACAAAGCGTTGCCATCGATCAATGTGATTCCTTAGGTAAACGTGATATTTAAAAATTATGATGTCCCAAGTCATATATAGATCAACTTGTCTCTCTTATTTTTCCTCCTTTGTACGATTTTGAAGGAAATTACTCGGATGCAAGTATTCGTATTCATTACCTAATACAACACCGCGACCTCCGAGTCAGTCTTTTAATCTACTTCATGCTACATCCAATTTGATGGCCCAATGGCCATAAAATTACTACAGTAATTAATTAAACTTAGTTTACTACGTCGAACTCATGGTTAGCGTCTCGGGTAGCCATATTAGGTACTCATTACTAACACTCACTAAACAATTCCCAAGGCAAGGTTAATAAATAGGTATAGGTATAGGCACAGAGTTCTATAATTACTACCGTAAGTAGGTACTATAGGTAATGTCAGCTGCTCGCTCGTCACTTCGTGACTCGGACGAATAGCCCAGTCATTTTACGGAGTTTTGTTAGGCGGGGTATGGAGTAATTATTAATTGGACTTTTAAACTGTAACCGGCACCATTTAGTAACAAAAAGACTATCTTAAAACATATTAAAATAAAAATCGCTACGCAACAGAGAAATCAAAATTGTGTGTCCTTCTGGCTTTTACATGAATAATATTAATACCAATGAACTCATTGGACTTAGATTTAACAATATAAATTATTTTTTAGCAATAAAATAGGCATTGAAATTTAAAAAATGATGTATTTACTAGAAAATACGAATTGATTTTTCAAAACCTTCTGAAAAGCCAAAAATATTTACACCATGTTTGAAGTATGTAATAATGGTAAAGCCTTAAATATGTGAAAAAATAATTTACCATCAGGTTTTTATGAACGAGATAATAGCTAAATTTTAAAATTGGAACTGTTGCTGACGTGATTTTTTTTAATTTTGGTACATTTCTGGGCTTAAATTGGCTCTCCAATATTATACCGAGAAAAAATATCAAGTATCAATTAGTCCCGGCTCAAACCGTAAAATGACTGGACTAGAAAGAAAAACGGCAGCTTAAATTCAACGTGATTCGGTCTATTAATATCGTTTGTGCTTTTATCGTAGCTACGACATGACATCATATTTATTTACTCGATGACGTAATGGTAAACAAGTCATTCTGAAAGGGACTGGTGATGTCATGCTGTAAAGGCCGCTATACACATGACGTGTGTAGGCAGCCAATCGGATGGAACTTTAAAGAAATCCATTGATAAAGTAAAGCAGAAAATCTACTGCTAGGATGTTTGCGATTGAATCATGAGATTGATTTATTCCGGTGTAGATAAAGCATGCTCTTTCCTCACCACTTACCGTCGGCGCGGGTTCTAAAATAATAATTATTGATAATATCGTACAATTTGCGATGTAGTGCGCAAAACAATTAATTAATCTGGGGCAGTCGTAATTTCTCTGCATTTAGCTGATATATAATTTAGGGGTTTCGTTTCTGAAGTCTGTTTCCTGGAATTCTTTTATGACGGTTTCGTGTATTAAAATTGCGCTTTTGTAAAGAGGTGGTAATCAGAGCCTTTTTAACCGACTTCAAAAAAGGAGAAGGTTTCTCAATTCGGCCGTATATATTTTTTTATAGTTCTTAATACGATGGTTTGTAACATTACTATAAAAATGGGTCATTTGTTAATCTCGTTTTAGTTATTAAACAAACCATAAAGTTATTATACCTCACAGTAATAGAGGAACTGACATAAGTTGTCAAATGCGTTTTTGGAGGTTTTCAGGAGATTATCGGCAGATAAAAATTCGAGCACTGTCTGTATATAATACGGAGTCAAACGTGAAATCGTGGATTATTTAATGAAATAGTGTTAGTATATTTCACAAAATTATCTACGATTTCACTTTCGATTCGCAACTATTCACAGAAGCCGAATTTTTAAGGTGAAAACAAATTGAGCTTATGTGATGCCACGCCACGTTATAAAAACTACTATAATTCAGCGATGTCACGTAAGATGAATGTGTCTCTAAATAATGATTTTTCATATATTTACAATGCAAACTGATGTCTTCTAATGGACGTGGCATCACGTACGTAAGCCCAGTTTGTTTGCACCTTTACCCTGCGATAAGATACCCAAAAACGGTTCTATTGCTTTGCCGCTAGGGTACATCTCGCTCTCTCAGCTGTCAGTTCCTCTATTCCGTAAGGTATAATAACTTTATGAAACAAACACTAATGTTAATATTGACATATCTTCAAAAAACCATCACTGCAATTTCCTGCCGTAACAACGCAACGTGATTGACAAAATTATGAAAAATACTGTCAGAGATAATTTTTTATCCATCAAAACATTATTATACCACTATCTAATGTAATCTGGAAACTTATCCTACTGGAATACAGTGTAAAACAGCCTTTCAAAGCTATAATTTGTGTACAGTGCGTTACGTATGCGAGTCCCGAACGAGGCCATCGAGTTACAAGACCTTACGAGGATTCGCTAAATTAAGGCCAGTGCATCGTAATCGCGATGCCATTGAAACTCTGACATTACACTTTTATTGTCTACGATAGATTGTTGCAAAGGTTATTTATAGACCAGTCATTTTACGGAGTTTTGTTAGAAGGGGTGGGGAGTAATTATTGTACTTTTAAACTGTAATCGGCACCATTTAGTGACAAAAAAACTATCTGTAAACATATTTTAAAAAATTCGCTACGCAACGTAGAAATCAAAATTGTATCTCCCAGAAGGCTTTTAAATTATTAATATTACTACCAATGCACTCATTTTAATTAGATTTAACAATATAAATTATTTTTGAGCAATAAAATAGGCATTGAAATCTAAAAAATGAGATATTTAATAGAAAATACTAATGTATTTTTCAAAGCCTTTTAAGTAGACAAAAATATTAACATCATGTTTGAAGTATGTATAATGGTAAAGCCTGAAAAGATTAAAAAAAAATTACCATTCGTTTTTTTAGAACGAGATAAATGATAAATTTAAAATTTGGGGCTGTTGCTGACGTGATATTTTTTGAATTTTGGTACATTTTTAAGCTCAAACTGACTTTTAAATACTATACCGAAAAAAATATCTCAATTATTAATTAGTTCCGGCTCAAACCGTAAAGTGACTGGGCTATTATTCTTAGGTCAATGATAAGCTGCTGAGAACCAAAATTGTAAACTCTCTTAACTTCAACATATCGAATGCAATAATTCGAGTTATTAGTTATTTCATAGTTATTGGGAGCTTCTGATGGCGTTGTCAAAGTGTATCTCATAGTTTTCATACAATCAATTGTTTTAATCTTGTTACGTACCTTTAGATAATTTGATGATGTACTAGAAACATGCTAGAAAGTTTAAATTCTGACTTATATTATGTCCTACCTAGCGTAGAAGTTTGATGAATATAATAAGTTCTTTTTAAAGACCTGTCAAAGCACCTGATAGACTCGACAGGGGACCCAAGGGCTGGCACTTTCCTCGCTCAACGGATCAGCATAGCCATTCAGCTAGGAAATGCGGCCAGCGTTCTGGGTACCCTCCCACAAGGACCGAACCTGCACCACATCCTAGGTTAGTTTAATTTTAAGTCTCTTTATTTATAATTTTATTTAATGTTACTATTTTATGGATCTTTCGAATAGACAATTAGTCCATAAGTTCTCAAAATTAAACTATTTAAATAAAAGTTCTAGCATCTAAGATAAGATAAGATAAGATAAATATTCTTTATCTATCTAATAGTGAAGCGCTGCGACTAAAATACATATTCGATAGTTCTTTTTAATTTTTTATATAAAATAATAAATATCAGTACTCGATAGTAGTGCAGCCCAAATGTTGTTTGCTTTAAGGATAAAAACAGTTATGACCTGAGCAATATACCCATTTATTTATATTATTAGTTTAATCACCTTGTTTACCACACAGCATTGTATCGACGCATAGCTGTTACGCTTTAATAGTAGTTATGTTAATTTATACTTTCTATAGTAAAATCAAATCTACGGACAGGAATCACGTGTTTAATATTAGTAGGTACGAGGTACCACAAACATTAAATATTATACTTAGTTTCCCATGCTAACTATGGAACAGTATTTATTAATTATGAATATCACTGTGCAATGAACAACTTACATTATGTTGGAAATTCAATTAATATTAACTTAACCTACTATATTATTTATCGTGTAAAAAGTATAAATACAAATATAGAATATTGAGTCTAACTTGGACCTTGGTATCTACTAAAAAGATTAGGGCCCGTCAGATACATCCGGAATTCCGTTTAGCCCAGTCATATTACGGTTTGAGCCGGGACTAATTAATAATTGATTTTTTTTTTCGATATAGTATTTAAGAGCCAATTTGAGCTTAGAAATATACCAAAATTAAAAAATATCACGTCAGCAACAGTCCCAAACTTATTATCGCGTTCTAAAAAAAACTAATGGTAAATTTTTTTTGCACGTTTTTAAGGCGTTATAAATATAAATACTTCAAATATTGGTATTAATATTTTTGTCTACTTAAAACATTGGTATTTCCTATTAAATACCTCATTTTTTTAGATAGTTTTTTGTCACTAAATGGTGCCGGTTACGGTTTAAAAGTCCAATTCATAATTACTCCCTACCCCTCCTAACAAAACTCCGTAAAATGACTGGGCTAGTTACGGAATTCTGATTTGGAATTAGGATTTACGGAGATATCAAACCCATACAAAATCACAATTCTGATTCAGAATTTCTTTACGGAATTCCGGATGTAGAGTATGTGGCAGGCCTAAGAACCAAATAACTATATTATGTAAATGTATAATATCTTTATTTGTCCCGCTAAATCATCTAGAGACGTGCTATGGCAGCGGCGGATGTGGCGTGATATGAATATTGAATACCCAATTAATTGTTGTCGATGTCGACCCACCAGCCTTTTGCATTGTTTTGTAATCCTCTAATGACCTCATTATGCTATAAGTTTTAAATGTACCTACTCTAAAGCCTTACAGATATGTCAACAGTAAAACTAAGTTTGCTAAACATTATTATTTTCACACGCAAAGTGGTCGCCTTTCTATTACCCATTTCTAAAAGAGGTAAGGCCTTATAGGAAGGACTAGTCGACGATAGATATCGGATGATAAATTAAATGTGAAATAGGTTCCTATTCATAATTAAGTCACTCAAAGTCACTCAACAGGTGTTAAGGTAAACAGTTGCATTACTTTTATGGGTGATAGTATCCATGGTACCGAAAAACTTTCCCTAAGAAACCTACCGAAAATTCGCAAAAAAACATGGATTTTACATACAAAATGCAATCAACTCCGTAAAATGACTGGGCTAGTATCTATTCTACTTTTACGTTATTAATCTATCTATGCTTTTAGTATGTACCTAAAGTTCGACGTAAATTGATCGTGTTTATAGTTGGTTTGTTTTAACCAAACTAATGAACGGTTTAACAAGTCGTTGGGTGTGTCTCTTTTTGCAAGTCAACATTAATTATAACTATGACATTTATGAGCTCATTGTTTAATAAAAAAGAAGTAATGACTAATACGCCTACGTATTGTTTGATAGAAGCCAATATTTTTATGACACTAAAATATAGAACTGTATTGTAGTTAAAAGGATGTTACAATGCTAACAAAACAAATGCCTTTACCTACATCATACCATGGTACCAGTAAAGCAAAGATTTTTTGTTTTTTTTTTCTAAGGTTTTCAAATAAATAAAATAAAGTGTAATTATGCGTGTATGACACATTGTTTCATAAAAAAATTTAATTACTAATACGCCAACTTTTTTTGTTTGATAGAAGCCATGCAAAGGTTCTTAGGGTTCTATCTATGTTCTATCAGATGGTACCGAAATACCAAATTTTATAGTAATTTAAAAAAATAATGATATAACATACCGCTCCCTCCACCCTTCCGCACATTGCGGACTCATTGCGGCTCATCGAGGCTATGCGCGCGCGATACGAAAATTGATTACAAAACGTTGATTTTCAAATGGGGCCGACTTTTTAATAGATACTTTAAAACCCGTTTTATTTAGGTGTACTGTAACTTACAAATTCATTCAAAAGGATCGAATAATTTTCCGAAGTAAGTTATTGCTCAAAAATAAAAAAAATACGATCGAAAACGAAAATCTTCTAGAAAATTGTGCTAGACGATATATTTAAAGTAATTAATACGCATAGAAAGACAAAAATTGATCGACTAATATTCCTGAAGTAGTTATGGAACAAAAACGGTAGTTTTATATTTCTCCCTTCCTGAAATCTAAATATTCCTAGATACCGTTACATATCTATGCTAATTAGTATATACTGACATATACCAAAGGAATTTCGGATCGAACATTTTTCCACCGCGAGTTACGAGTGATTTTTAAGTTTTGGTACAAGTACCTAACTTCCGAATAAAAAAAATCATAGATATTTTATCAACCTTATTCTTTATACTTCGCTTTAACATACTACAAAGTTTCAGCGATAGTTGAATTACTGTCAGGGTCAAACCCCTCGGTGATTGGGCTACATTGCCCATAGAGCAAATATGCTACAGGTACTAACCAAATATTTTTTTATTCATCTTTATTTTGCGATTGACAATAATTGACAATTGAGCACAAGCACCATACCAACAAGGGGTATTGTGCGTGTGCTCAATTGTCAGCTTTTGTGTGTGTAATCTATCTATCTATATATCTATAACGTCACGCCTCTTTCCCAGTGGGGTAGGCAGAGACCAGGGCGCGCCACTTACTACGATCCTTACTTCTATATACTTCTTTTGCCTCATGCACATCCATACATCTCTTCATACATGCCCGTCGGTGTCGAGTACTCCGCACCTCCCCTTTTTGTAGGACGCAACTGATTTGATCAGCATAAGTCCCTACGAGGGCGCCCTCTGCAGACGCTTTCACTCACATTAGCAACATATATCTCTTTCGTACATCTGCTGTCACTCATCCTCTCCACATGACCAAACCAACGAAGCATACCTTTCTCTATTCTTGTCACTACATCTTCTTTTAATTTACATCTATCTCTTATTACACAATTTCTCACTCTGTGTGTAATTTAATTTATTTATTTCCCGATATTACATTGAATTGATATCTTATAGAGGGTGAAATGGATATCATTAGCATTCTACCTAAGAGTCTACCTAACAAACTGAACAACTCTGCTATTGAATACATTAGAGTCGAGTGGGCATTGCAGTTTAGTATGGAACAGCAGATTTTTTTGTTTGCTGTGATCTGTTTGCTTCCATAGTAAAAGTTGTTCAGTTTGATGGGTAGACTCTTAGTTTCTCTCTCTCTCTTCCTGGCTTTTAATCCCATATGGTGGTGGGGTCAGCCTTCCGTATCTGCTCTCTCCACCTTGCCCTATTTTTGACGTCGTCTTCGAAGACATTGCACTCGGTCATATCACAACGAACTGTGTTCATCCATCTAGTCTTCGGACGTCCTCTTGGTCTCTGTCCTGGAATTGCCATATTTCCTACATATTCGCCCTGTACAGAACTAGATAAGCAATAGATAACTGACTAGTGAACATACCAGATACGACGTAATCAATCAAAAATAAAACATATTGGTGCCACAGCATGCATATTTAGTGTCAATTTGTACAAAAAGTTGCTAAGATTTTATATGGCACTTGGAGTCTAGATATTATATTTATTGTGTCTGCTTTGTAAGTTTGTGTGTGTGTGTGTGTATGAAATTTTATATTTATGTGTTCATTTCTACAAACAATCAAAATACGTATATGTATAAGGTCTAACAAAATTAGGTGAAACTATTTTAAGGGGATGATCAGACCATCAAACTGGACAACTCTCTCTATGAGACCAATATCGAAATCGCAAAAAAAATCTGCTGTCCCATACATTTAGGTCGAGTAGGTTTGTATGGAACAGCTGTTTTTTTTTTCGCGATTTCGATATTGGTCCCATAGAGAAAGTTGTTCAGTTTGATGGTCTGAACATTAGTCTAGGAAAAATACGGTTTGAGATTGCATTAAATACACTTTAGTAAATTATGTTTGAACTAGTATGATTGTTAGTTTATAACACTTTTGTCGAGATTTCATGGTTATATAGGCTGAGGGCCCTGAGAAATACCTAAAAATCGATTTAAATGTACAAAGGGCAAGCATATTTCTAAATATATTTTTTCCAGCATACTAGCAAAAGAGATCACAAGGCAAATTTATTGTGTACAAACAAAGAGTAAATAACTAAGTTTTGAGGTTATAATTTTTTTACACTAACAAAATATTAAATGTCTACTCAAATTTACGATATTAACCGGCGATTATTATTGTTATAAGGAAAACGTATTGAACGAAGCCGTCCTGTACAAAATCACCAGTTTTCCATTTTTTGTTCATACCTAAATTTAATGTTTTGTAAATGTCTTAATTATTCCGTAATACACAGTACAAAATCGGGGATTATTGCGAATTTATGTTTTTCAGGTATGTATCTGCTAATATTTCAAACTATCACCTAAAGTGCAATCAATGCAACCTACTCCATACAAAAATCCGTAGATTTCCCCGACTACATCCCCTTAAAATAGTTTCAGCTAATTTTGTTACACCTTATATTGACACGTGCCACAGTAAGTGTTGTACTTTAAGGCGGTTGCAGAGGGGTCAATTTTATACAAAACTTTGACGCACAATACGCGTAGACGGTATTAATATAACTAACTTTGTGTATATGGAAAAATAGTTTAGAAAATCTAGATGCCGCGTAACAAATAATATTTGCAATTTATAAAATAATTACGAAGATATAAAGCTTTGAAATTTTTCATACAAAATTTTAAAAGCTTTATATCTTCGTAATTATATTTATATTTGCAAAATAATTCGTAATCGTAATTATATTTTTAATAATATTTGCAATTTATAAAATAATTACGAAGATATAAAGCTTTGAAATTTTTCATACAAAATTTTAAAAGCTTTATATCTTCGGAATTATATTATAAATTGCACATGTTATTTGTTACGCGGCAACTAGATTTTCTAAACTATTTTTCCATATATAAAATATATCTTTTATTTATTCCGTCTACGCGTATTGTGCGTCAAACTTTTGTATGGACTGAAACCACCTTAAATAGATTTTCCAATGATGCGTTTTGTAATGAAATTACTAATTAGTGTCAGGGCTATGAGATTAATGACTACTTATCTTATATAGCTACTCCTACTCACTTTACTGAGGAAGGTTTAAGATTCTGGAATAGTCCTTAACAATTTCCATCATTGACGCTCGTATAGTAATTTCATTTCATTTGTATTTGTACAATGGTGGTGGTGTTACATTATTTAATTGGGTTCCATTCCAATTTTACCCAGAGAGGTAAAAAATAACTTCACAAATATAAATACTACATTTACAATGTCAACTGAAAACGATGTCAATGAATTAATCAAAACAATTATTAATGTCCAAAAATTACCAATTATGATACAAGTGAGCAAAGTTGGTCATTACAGCCGAGGCGGGATTGCAGCACGAGCCGCCAGGCGAGTGATGCATACTAGCCGAGGGCTATAATGACCAACGCTCACGCGTTTCATACGACGTTTTCTAACATACTTGCGAGGAAAAAGTAATCAAATTTCATAAAATACAACAATTTTAGATTAAAATATTTGTGGAAAATGGCGCTGGGTTTCATTTTTTTGCGTTCCGTGCCTTTGGCTGAGATGCGCGCGCAGGTCGACGAAGAGGCAAAGACTTTAACCGACATTCAACCAACGATATTTTGTTGCAAACAACAAAATATTACTTATAAACTTAATATTTATGTATTTATAACACAAATTAATGTTAATTTGTTAACTAAAATAAATTGTTTGATGAAATGAAGCGTTTATTTAATATATTTTAACTAAAACATATTAATTTATTCAGAAAAAAGTTTGTAATAAAAACAAACTATAGAAAAAGAAGTAACATTACTGCACTAGTGCTGTAATGTAATCATGTTCGCACGTGTTCTATAAGCTGCATTATGTACACACGGCGACACATCAAGCTATACAAAACCAACATAAGCTGGCCGCGCGACGCTATACGTTACTCGACCTACGCGCAGCCAGCTTATGTTGGTTTTGTATAGCTTGATGTGTCGCCGTGCGTACTTAAAAGCAGTGCAATAAGAGCCACTTTACGAGCAAGTATGTTGAAAATAATTTTAATGGAACATAGAAGTATGAAAGACACATTAACGACAACACGAACACTCGCAATAATAACATAGGTACAATAAATTCATATTACCCGTGTAATAGAATGCAATATGTTTGTTTTTGCACGTGACATGTAGAACTGATAGGTGTATAACAAACGCAAGAATAAATAGGACTAAACATTCGTAATAATGTTTATTTTATTGTATTAGATCAGATGATAAACAAATTGAAACCAGAGACCAAGAGGACATCCGAAGACTAGATGGATCAACACAGTTTTTAGTGATAAGACCGAATGCAATGTTTCTGAAAACGACGTCAGAAATAGGGCAAGGTGGAAAGAACAGACGCGGAACACTGACCCCACCACCATATAGGATTAACAAGCCAGGAAGAGAGAAGAGAGAGAGATGAGCTACTTGAAAGTTTTCATCAGTATATTTTTGATCTGCTACGTACAAAATCGCAGAACACAAAAGTCTGGCTGTCAAACTACAGACCAAAACCCAGGAAGCTGGGATAGGTATTGTCTATACCTTGGAGTACAGACTGCCTAACAAGCGGTAAAACATGATAATACTCCTTGGTGGTCGGTAATGATCGTCCTTCTTTCGTAAATTCTCGTCGTTGTTTTCGTCGTTAATTTGTACCTTTCCAAGCCATTGACAAAAATAAAAGATTTTATCTAATTTTTGTTCTGATAGAAAGGGACACAAAAACGTTGGAAATATCGACTAGGGAGACGTACGAAAGAAGGTCGAACATTACCGACCGCCATGGCCAATTTTCTTGTTTCCGTGCTTTTAAGGAGGAGTGGCATCCTTTATGATTCTTTCTAAAATCCTTGCCACAACTTAATGTCATATAACTACAAGTCTTATAACTCAATTATCTTGCGTTGAATTTTCTATGACATCGTAATCTCGTGGCCTATTAATCGTTTAATCAATGGAAATATCTTTGCCCTTGTAGAATTGTGGCATGAACTGGAAATATTGATAATGACCTGAATAAACAACGTTGTGTTATAAATAAAACTAATTTGTCATCAGTAAATGTTGTTGCAGACTGACTTTTAAGCATTAAATACCTACATTTTTACACCACTATAATAATCGAATTGAGAACCTCTCCTTTTTATGTCGGTTATTGAAACTTAAATTAAAAATATTTTAACCATCATCATCAACAGCATTATCAGCATACAATATTTACATAATCTTATCTTACTAATAATGTAAATGTGAAAGTTTAGATGTCCGGATGTTTGACATTCAATCTCGCATAAATGGCTGAACAGATTTGGATGTTTCGCGGAATATGTTCGGATTAACACATAATGTGATACTTTTTTAAAGTGAACGCAGACGAAGTCGCGGGCAACAGCTAGTTAGCCTGCCTTATACATTCATTCATCACACTTGCAGTGCCCTATATTCTCTAAAATCTAAAAGGTTGAATTATTTTCGGTACCGGATACAAAAGCCATTACTTCTGCCCACAGACGCGACCGGCACGGTACGTGAGTTGATACATCCCATAAAAACCGAAAGTTGCCGGTAACTTGTTCTAAACATGGCCATGGGCACAGACATGGGTTCGAACATATTTACGTAACCATTGAAGCGAGCCCTTAACATCAAGCGTGTAAGGATACTTTCGAGATCGGTAATAAATATATCTCATTAATAAATCTACCTACTGAACTAAACGAGCGGAGGTAGATTCGTAGTAAACTGCGTTAATAAATACATAATTTATTTTATTTAATTGCCAACCTACAGTAATTTAGAGGTACCAGAAGAAGAAGTTAATTGCGACGAAGTTAAAAATATTATTATTCTTCTTTTTTAATAAATAATTTTGAGTTTCAATTTGATTTGTATAGGCGGGCACTCTACAGAACGCGAGCGTAAAGTTTGGAAGACCCAACAACACAATAGACCTATACCTATACAATACACTATATTACTCAGATATTATATTATACAGGATCAAGGATATTATCTGCATGTTATTAAAAAGGAACCTATAAAAGTAACATAATAGAAAGATATATATACGGTCTAACAAAATTAGGTGAAACTATTTTAAGGGGATGAAACTGAACAACTTTCTCTATGGGATCGATATTTAAATCGCGAAAAAAAAATCATCTGTTCCATACAAACCTACTCGACCTAAATGTATGGGACAGCAGATTTTTTTTTCGCGATTTCAATATTGGTCCCATAGAAAAAGATGTTCAGTTTGATGGTCTGTTCATCCCCCTAAAATAGTTTCATCTAATTTTGTTAGACCATAAGGTCTAACAAAAGGCTTTCTATTTATATTATGTTACTCTTATATAAATAAGAGTAACATAATATAAATAGAAAGCCAATTAAAGGTCTTGGTCAATATAATATATGCATGTATTATAATATTATGTAGTAGTAATGTAGTAGGTATTATTTTTATAACACAAGTTATATTCCCCACTTTTGTGCATTCTGACAGCGTCCATTCCATGCGCTGGACAGTATATGGGTCTCTAGGAAAGCTATTCGTGTTCGTGGGCGTTGATTCTTTGTGAACTTTCTTATACGCGTATCTACTATAGCTATATAGTCCCGTCTAGCGGTTAACGCCGAGAATAGAGTTCATATTTTGGTGTAGAAACATTCGATAAGCAATATTACGTTCTGAAAGATACGACATAACCCTTAGAGTATCTTTAACTATAATTGCGACTACAAACAAGAATTTGTTAACTATTACAATTAAAAGGTGATAACAATATTCGATTAAAGTCAAATAAATCGAAGATAACAACAAGTAACGTTTAGGAGTTAAGTTAAAAGATAAAACAAAGTAAGGATAGAAATCTACTTTAAAAACAAAAAAGTGAAAGAACACCTGTCTTCCCTGGTTGCACCTGTCCCGAATCTTCCTATAAAAAAGATATAGGTACCTACTGTATACCTCAGTGGTAAGGTACTGTGTAAAAATCTTCGTCATTCACGATAAAATTTTAAAACTTCTTTGATTATGTACTTTAACCCATTTAAATCAGTTAACCTTGCTAATCTGCAAGGTTAGGAAGTTATTTGGTGGAAGCAAAAGTTTCTGACCAAACTACTTAAAACGTAAAAGCTTAAAATGTGTAGTGTATATCTTTGCGATAACACGACTATCTTTTTTCTTTCTAAAACCTAAACTAAAGGATTAAGTGCAATTTTACTATATAGTATCTTATCATTATCATAGAGAATTAGGTTAATATTGGAATATACGTGATATTTTATATCTGAACTTGAACATTGCTTATTATGTTATTTTAAGTATAGATGTACCTAACAAAAATATTAAGGAAAATCCTAAAGTTATAATGGTAGTAGCATTCCATTCCATGTCGCTCTTAATACTGATAAACAATGTAATAAAAACGTCAATGCATTCGTTTGTTATGTTTAATGACTCATGAAAACAATGTTTTCTAATTTATTGACTGGCATTAGAATCACATATACAAAAAATACTGGCACAACTTACTTAAATGAAGTATATATTAGCCGTTTACCGCCTATGCCAACTTCCTATTGTTTACTCGCCTGGAAGTTTTAAATATAGAACGTAAGGAAAAAAACTTACCAGCTCCAAAAACTTGATGATAGACAATCTGCTGATGGCCATTTTGATGGATTCCAAATTCGAAAAGAGGACACAAAGTTTTGTTTACACAACAGGCAGGCAGGCGTGCGCGAGGGGTATACAATACCGACCGACTGAGCGTGAGCGTGGCCCGGTGCGTGTCGACGTTCGAAGCAAGTAGTATAGTGAGTAACCAACGCCGATGAGATCATGAGCATGGTGTGGCCATCATGTTTATTAGGGCGGGATATAAACGAGTATAGGCCAAGGTACGTGACCGAAGATATCTTTGAAGGTACCTACGCTAAATGATAGCGTGGAGGATAAGATAGTGAACGATTTTTGTCAAACAATGTAATTTGTGGTTAGTCACATACAATCTATATGCATTCATTTATTAGTCAATTGTTTATCTTATCGTGGAATTGGATAGAAATTAAAGAAACAAAGACTATATGAATAAATTCTTAAGTAATGTTTACTATGCGATTTACGTGGAATGTGATCAACAATTCAACAGTGATGGCATGCAAATCAGATAATAGGTAGGTATATACAGGATGTATGAGAAGTGCTTTCGAAAATACGTATTTCGCGTTTTAAAGTTCCGTACCCAAAGGGTGCTAACGGGACCCTTTAAGACGCTGACAACACCCAAATGAGCTCCACTTCAGAAGTTTTTTAGCAAGATCAGAGCATCAGATCCAGGTCCCAATTCAAGAAATATGTTTTTTCAATGGTTTTTGTTCTATCAAAAAACGGTATCACCTAATACAAGCATCAAACTTGCAAGTGATTATATAGTGCAAACTCTATAGTATAACAACAAATACTAAAAAAAATGCCAAGTGTAAGTCGGGCTCGCGCTAAGAAATAGGAAATCCGAAGAATCAAATTTTAATGGGCACACTACAAATGGGTACAAAAGAAAGCGGTTGATCCCTTTTCGGACTGTCGCGTCACTCCTCGGATCGATGCACCGTCCACTCTAGACCAAAGTTATACTATGCAGTGCAGTATGCAGGTATATATATAGATGTTACGAGATAGTAGGTAGGTATTTATACGATAAGTTATTCGTTCTGCAATCCAGCATTACCTACCTAACTGTTATCAATGCATTTGCTTTCTAGATCTAGAGTAATTCGTAAACCATATAAGTATACGGGGTGAATTTGATATCATTAGCATCCTTTTAAACTAAGAGTTTACCCATCAAACTGAACAACTTTTACTATGGGAGCAAACCAATCGGAGCAACAGTAGAAGTCAGGTCATTAGCTATCAAACAAAAAATATTCATATTCATCATATAAATATTTGTCCCTTACGGGACTCGAACCCGCGACCCTCGGCACAGCAGGCAGGTTCACTACAGACTGTGCTACCGGGCCGTCAAATGTTAGCTTATAATTATAACTAAATCTGAATTTTGGTAGGTACCTAATATCTATAGTTACACTAACAATTCCGTAAAATTATGTCATGTCAACTAGAGAAGCAAACAACCACCTGCATAATTAAAACTTATATCAATACATCTAAAAACGTTAAAAATACATGCATGCGAAGCCATTTATGTCTGCATTAATTTTGAACTGAGTGCATACGAAGATACTGAAGTTCTGAAAAGTATCTTCTGAAAATAAAGTCATAATTTTTTCTAAATCTTTGTTATGGTTTTTGTAGCATAGCATATGCTCACGACTATATTCCCCGATGGGGTAGTCAGAGATATTCTGAAACCTCAGAACATCCACGTTTCATGTTTTTTGTACATTATAATAAAAACCGATATTCAGTATCAAACATTTTTTTTGATCGCATCCTTCATAATTCATGCAGTAGAGGGCTAAGAACGAACGAACACTAAATACAAAATTGAATGAAAGTATTTTTTGATTCGCCGTTTATTCGTGCCTTCGGAAATAATACGAAGTCAATGCCACCAGTAGTAAGTGTGGAAGTCATGACATTGAGCTGTTTATTGACGCATCGTCTATTCATACTACGTAATACTCATTAATAGATACAAACATTGAATATGTGGTGAATACATATCTATTTAGGTACGAATTTTATTTGTGTATTGAAAACAACATTAATGGGCTACACTTGTTTTTCTGAAATTTCGTATGTACTCATAGTAAGACGTGAACCCATCTTTGACTATTTATTGTAAGGACTAGCCTTGCGGTAGCATTTCCCCTCTGCCACGGTATAAGATCAATTAATCATGTGCATTTACATACAATTTTATACCTTATCATTAAATGAGACAGCCTATGATTGCGAAACAATAATTTCGAACTTATAACGTTCACACGAGACTACTTTTCATGATTTTTAACGTTCAAAATTAGAATCTATAGTTATGGGAATAAAATCCAAAGTTGCGGATTTCATGTTACCTCGCCCCCCGCAAAAAGTGGCAGAAATGTTTGTTAGTAGAATTACACGCGTAACTAGTCCCTATATAAGTAGTCAAAGGAACCCATAGAAGAACCCAAAGAAGAAGAATTATTACAGCTATTTCTTTTACATTGTTTGTTCAATTTATAGAACAGCTCATTCAATAATTCATTCAATCCAGCGCTCAATTTATTTGATGTACATGATTAAATATACTTTATAATGAAAAGAAAATTGCAAACAGTTAAACTTGTTTGTCAGTTATTATTCGGACGTTTACCTGGCAAACACCAGAAAAGCTTAGTTTAAACAATTTTATTAAGAGGATAGGCGGGTTCGGTTTTTTCCATACAAACGCATTCCCCTGTTTTCTCTCTGAATAATGACACTAGAGCGAAAAAAAAATTACCATACAATCTATGTTACTTCTGCTATCCTATGCTTCTCCCTATGTTTTGCTTTTTTGCTTTAATTAATTACTGTAAGCTCGCCTTTGTACATAACAACTTATTGTAATTTTTTTCATAATTATGATTTGTAAGAACTAGGGACTACTTCGAAAATGACCAATTTTACCGCCCGTTTTCAGACATCCAGCAAACAAATTTGACGAATATAAACAAAAAAAGCAAAACATACAGACATAGCTAGTCTTTCTGATATTATTCTCGATAGAATTATCAAAATTGGTTTAGTTTTGGAGAAGGAAACAGGGGAATACGAAATGCTGATTTCGTCGATTTTACGTCGATAAAATGGCTACAGTTGTCTCTTTCGCACTCTAGTCTGCGGGGTGTATGGGTGGGGCGCAAATACGTATACAGTCGGAAAAGAGACCTATTCTCCAAATTAACATTTCAGCCCGCCTATCCTCTTAAGGCATATCCGCCTGAGGCCACGACTCTCCATATATATTATATATTTCCATATAATACTAATCAATGTGAACGAGTCAGAGAATTCAGCCGTTTTCTTTGAAAAATGAAAAGATTTTATAAAGTATTGTAAATTTTCATTTTCTTCGGATTAACAATGTAAAGGAGTCACGTTGCAGGTTCTGACCCGAGCACACGTCTCGGCGTGGATTTCGCGCGTCGCGTTTTTGCCTGCCACGAGGCTCCGCAATCCGCAATCTCTTCTTGTTCTTGACCAAAAACAATCCCTGAGATTGGGATAGATTCTCCCATAAACACGTGACACTGGCGGAAATGCAGTGCTAACGCACAAGCAAGAGTCCATTAAATATAAGTAAAAAAAAAAAAACAATGTAAGAGTAAAATGGTTACAACTGAAAAAAGGGGTGACTATAGATTCCTTTTTCTTCAGTTTTATTAATTTAAATAGATTTCGACAAAAACCAAATCACTTCTCATGTCAGATTGTTCAGTATTGTTTAAAAAGTAGTTACTAAATTACCCAATTTCACGGTGAAACCGGGCGGTAACCCCTTAACAACCCGTTTATTAAATTCCTGAGAGGAATTTCAAAAATGCTAGGAATTTACACATTTTATCGTAAAATATTTTATTGTCTACTTAGTTCACTGAAAAACTAGTTATATTACCTATTAGTAATAATAATTATTAATTTATTACTATGGTTACGAAAAATAACCACAGTTTTTATCTATTTTTCAAATGTGATGATGATGAGCCTTTTCTATCTGTACATTGAAGATATTAACAAAAAAAAGTTACGATATGGTTTTTAGGTGTCCCTGATTCCATATCACCAACTTTTGGATTTTTTGTCTGTCTGTTTGTTTGTGTGTTTGTTTGTTTGAACAAGCATCACGCAAAAAACTACTGAACCGATTTTGATGAAACATTTTTTGTTTGATAGCTTATGATCTGACTTAAAATCTGGTATATAATTTGTGCGGACGAAGTAGTAGTAGTAGTAGGTAGTAATAGTAGTAATATTTATTTTGCCAGCCAAAGATACATTGCATATTGTAACATGGACTACTGCACTAGGCAACGCCTGTATCGCGGGAATCAAGTAATATAGTACAAAATTGAATAATATATTTAAAAAATGAGACGAATATTTGGATGTGCGTGAGATGATGATGAAGTCGCGAGTTAACTCTAGGAATTAATTATCACAGTATAAGAAAGATATTTATTATAGTACTCCGTGGTATAATCATTATTTACTCATGACTCACTTGATTATTTTTGGTCCAATGATATCCATTTGAGTAGGTAGGTAAGGTTAATGTCATGTTATGTCTTCCTTTTATTCATAAGTATGAATTGTGATGACATCACTATTATTTTATTAGACTTACTTTGTTATTCAATTGTGTTAGAGTTCAATTTGTCAGTTTATTGCATTGTGTTATCTAGGTTGAGCAATAATTTGTTTACGCTGTGCACACTTGGTCGATTATTCTAACTTGTCACTTACACCCTGTATTTACTACTAATTTCAAACATTGAGATGTACCAGGACCAGGAGAGCAGACACACGTCTGAGTCGAACTCCCTTAAGGTCGGTACCTAATGACCTCTTGTACACAGGCCCATCTTTTCCACTGGACACTCTGGGCACCCGCGATCGATGAGGCCCCCCTTGTTCCTGCCTGATCACCAACCGATAACGATATTACCAATAAATTTTTACCATTATTTTCCAAAAATATCAGTTTTTTGGTATTCTAATGAACAAGGGGCCTAACAAACAGTGGCAACAATTTGGCTGTCTACCTACAATTTGTAGAATTTCGCTTACCTACTCCTTTTGCATGACTGTTGTTAATAAAATAGTCCTTTATCATATTCATATCGTAGTTTATTCAGTCCATGATTCTAAACAACAACGGAACCAACTTTGAAATCGCTAAATTAAATAAATGTGCCATGTATTTAGGTCGAGTAGCTAATGACGTTTTCTATGGAACAGCTATATTTTGATCGAAGGGAATAGCTGAGTTTAGTCCTCTCACCTTTCCACTACAGCGCAGCATGTCATGTCAAGCAATATAACTCATGCTGACATGAAAGAAGAAGAAGAATGAAAGGGTGAAATTGATATAATTAGCATCCTTTTAAACTAAGAGTCTACACATCAGATCAACTTTTACTATGAGAGCAAACCGATCGGAGCAAATAAAAAATCTGCTGTTCCATACTAAACTGCAATCTCGACGCGCGAGTTCGCGACTCAAATGTATGCAACATCTGATTTTTTTTTGCTCCGATCGGTTTGGTCTCATAGTAAAAGTTGTTCAGTTCGAAGAGTAGACTCTTAGTTTAAAAGGATGCTAATGATATCAATTTCACCCAGTAGATGTACCTTACAGCAAAACACCTTTGTATCTTTATTTTTGCTCTTCAACATTTTTCCACTTTTCTTCTACATAAAACCAGCCGTCCAGAACTGCCAAAGGCAGAACTGGCAGGGTCGCCATATACAGAGAAGTGTTGTCGATATGAAAACAACGCAAGATCCAATCGGTAACTTTTTATTAATTGAAAATAATACACTTCTTATACTCTTAAATGTAGGTCATTAGTTCTTATATCTAGATCTAGCTTAGGTTATTAGGGCTATGATAATCTTAAGCATAGCACACTACAGTACTGCATTTAAGACATAGTAAGACGGACAAAAGCTAGTTAAAGCTCCATAAAAACACGTCGTTGATGGCCTTATTGAATCTCAAATAAGCCTGGTTATGCAAAGTATTGTTATTTGTGAGGGTTATTTAAAGCTCTGACAGATAAGTATTGCGTAATGCTCTAAACAATTTGTCCTTCCTGTTACTTGGATGTGCGAAAACTGCAGAAGTTATGTACACATATAGATAGGTACAGTCAGGATAGGACGTAACTAGCAGACCTAGTCTAGCGTGAGGTATAATGATAATAGTACCTGTTACAATTCATATAAATGAAAGCTTTGCTTATTTAATACTAACGTTGCTTGGAACGAACGTTACAGACGTTTTTTTGTGTTTGAATTCGATCTCCCGTATGTCACTATCCGAATATCCTAACGTTTTCGACCCTACGCAGACATGCTCAAAAGAAGTCTCAGAACCAAGGAACGGGTAGGTAGGGTTGGTAGCCGACCGCACGCAGCAGCAGCAGACGACGCATCGCGTCGTCGCTCCGTCACTACTGTAGGCCTAGCATGCCACCCCCAAGAAAACGATAAAAATCGAGATGTGCCTCCATCTTTGTTATTTTACGGCCAGAAAGAGCGCGCATGACGTTTTTCTCGTTTAAACGCTTTGTCGTGTGTGGCATCTAGCCGGAATGCAGGGCTAGCATGCCACCTACGACAAAGCGTTTAAACGAGAAAAACCTCATGCGCGCTCTTTCTGGCATACGTAAAATAACAAAGATGGAGGCACATCTCGATTTTTATCGTTTTCTCGGTGGTGGCATTAGCATGCCACCACCGACCGGGCTAGCGCCCTACTGGTATATACATACCAGTAGGGCTAGCTTCTATGAAATTCAATGTATTCAATAGATATTTTTAACAGTTCTAAGCGATTCATTGTCTGTAATAAATTCTGACATGATAATAAAATAATGGACAATAAATAATTTACAATGGATCTGACGATCGCAGAAACAAAATAGTATTTAAAAGTTGCCTAGTACCGTCATAAAAATGTTATCGATCTTGTAATCTAAAACTTACACTTACTCTACTCGGAAATTCCATTTTTGGATACATCGTGAACGTTTCGTCAACGACTGTTTCAATGAACTTCCAAAAACGATTACGATATAGATATACAACTTACACAAGTCTAGCATACAATAAAGGGTGATTGTAGGTACTTATGATAGTGAACAATTTTCCCCAAGTAACCTAAGAGAGATTCGAAAAAATCTTTTCATAAAAACGTTCGATCGGCTGTTTGACTATGGCAATATCAAATTGTTTTTATTAATTTCCTATAAGTTCCTTGGGGAAAATTGTTCTGTATTATGAGTACAGTAGATCACCCTAAGTAATGTAACTGCATGTCATGGATTTAGACCCTGTTATAGAAAATTAAAAGCCTGAGGGCCTGTTGCATTGAATTTAAAAACTAAACAAAAAAAATACAAGACGCTTTCGTTTCTGACTCTACGTGCAATGCACACAAGATATTTGTTAATTAACGTATGTTTGTATCGGTGCCTCTATTGAATGAAGTAATTGTCCCTAACAATTAACAGAGCACAATGTCTCATTGTTCCTATTCGTTTAAAAATTGTTTCTTTCTTTTTACTTTACACATTTTTTTTTGTAGGTTTTTCAATTCACTCTGTTGTACTATTAGGTGCTTTTCATTCCAAAGGTTATATGCCAACCATAAGACTGGGGTAATAGTAAGATGTTTTTCATTGGGCTAATATAACTAAATTGGCCCAAGGAAAGGTTTTGTTTACTAGATCTAACTTTCAAGGAAGCCAAGTGAGATGTAATCAAGAAAATAAAAATTATTGGTAGCCAGCCTTCACAGCCCAATGCAACGAAACGTAGTGATTCCATTCTCTTTGGCAACGTTTACAAAAGTACAAGTACAATAAAAGGAATGAAACTATGTTTTTTTAATAAATCGACCGAAAAAACAATCTGTATTACAATTTGGAAAATGTATACCTCCATCTATCGACGGACGCTTGAACTGACTGAATCACGAGACTGAGCCAGCCTCTGTAGAACTGGTGGCTCGACACTCGGCAAGATTTGTACACTGAATATTTAACAGATGACGCTGTTTACAGCGCACACTGCACAATGCACACTGCAATCTTAGCTACATTCTATTAGAAAAAATTAATATGCCTGCCAAATTAAAATCTCCTTTTATGATGACTGTCTTTTATCTTTAGTTTACCTATCCAAGAGTCCTTTATAGATAGTAGAGTCAGCGGCTCGATCACGCACGCACGCACGACACGATCCCGCCGCGCAAGTTTATAGCTTAAACCGCGTTTAGTTGGTATTTAGTTGGTACACTTTGGTCCATACAAACCAGCACACTTGTCTGTCATCTCGGTACATATTTGAAGTCTAGGAACAAGTATAAGTTTGAAGATACCAGTCATTTGTAATGACTTATTTTTTCTGGTTTGAAATGTTCGCGTAAGTAACGCCGATCTTTTAATTTTACTTTGATCTAAGCTATCGCCTGCGGTTACGAAGCAACTAATCTGTGCCTGCGGCCGTAGCATGATTCGCGCGAGAAGGCTATTATATCACGCTGAGAGCAAAGGCGCGATAGCTTTATATCATGTTGCCATGGTAAGGCCGCTGAGCTTGCAGCCGATGAGAAACGGCTAGAATCATAGTATGACGAGGAAGTAACGTTAAGGGTTGAGACGCATTGACCGACGGCGAACGATGGCGGGCCCATACAAAAAGCACGTTTAGTATGGGAAGCTGTCCGTCGTCGGCGGGCCTATGCCTGCCGTCGTTCGCCGTCGGTCAATGTGTCCTGATCCTTAAACGCTAAGCAAATAACAAACACCAGAAACACGGAGCACAAAAACTGTATTACCAAACTAGCACTGATTACACGGTTTAGGAGACTTTCCTGCGCGCGTGCTGACGTCATCCTTGTGCGCCGAGCACACGGCGAGCAGCGCGTCGATGGCCAGCAGGGCGGCGGCGGCCAGCGCGCACACGGCCGCCGCCTGCGCGTAGCCGCGGCGCATGCACTCGGGCACGTCGCGCCACGAGCGCAGCGTCATCCAGCCGCACGCGCCGAACAGCGCTCCGCCCACTGCTGACCACCACGCGTCCACGTACGCGTCTGCCGCTGCTGACACTGCCTCACCTGAAGATGAAGAACTCATCAATATCACCTGGGGTTGCCACCCACCACTTCTTGAGCCAATTCTCGGGTTACCAGTAACAGAAACTACGAGAAAAAGATGTTTTTACGGGAGGCAAACGTCTCCTAAAAATTGCATTGTTTTATAGACCATGACTTATTTTTTTTTATTAATTTAGCGTTGTTTACCCCGTATTTTATTTTGCATACGGGCTCCTATTTTCTCATAGCCTGAAAATCAGGGTAACCCGTAAAATAAGGGGCACCCCGTATCTAAATGATATAGGGTATCACCCTAATTGTCACCTGACATCGACTCAACAGAAGAAGCAATATAAATTTCTTCCGTTGGGTCGATGGCATGGATGGCATGTCATTTTATGTTTCCAGCTTAGTATTTTGCCCATGCGGTGTCCATAGACTCCTTCCGCGTCCATGTGTCTGGACAGGAAGGATATCAGGTGGGTCATCTATGATCCTAAAGGGCACGATCCAATAAGGCTGCTAAAATTTTTGAAATAATAATTAAAAACAAACAAACATTCTAATATTATGATGGACACCACAAGCTCTATCAAATAGTAGAATTCAGATCCCAGGGTACGGTAGAAAAGATTATTAAAAAGTAATTAATCTGAATTGATATTTCCGTTTTTTTTTTTGGGAATTTAAAAGGTACACTATCTGTTTTATTATTTTCGGAGGAATAAATTTGATATCTACTTCTATTTCTATTAACTTTAGGGCGAAATAAATTATATATTATATGATTCTTTCACATTTTGTATCCGAGTAAAAGCCGCATTTATACCACAATATCTCAACTAAAAGTAGACCACAAAAATAGTCACCTCACACGCTGGCCTCGTCATCGTACTCATCAGTATCCAAGTACGCCATACTCAGATCGATGAGCATCAGAACAGCATTCCCGATGGCCAAGGAACCAGCCAGTATAGCCATAGTGTAGTCACCGGTCCTTGGAATGGGAGACCATTTGAGTCTGGCCGACAGCACCAGGCCGCCGCACACGGAAAACAGCCCCATCCCGAGAATGCCGAAGAACATATCTTGAACTAGATCCAGCGGAGCGAATAGAAGCTCCCCTAAAACGGTTAGCGTGGTTAGGTTTGTGAAATCCTCTAGAGTTTCTAGAGTCCTATTTTCGTCCTATTGTATTAGGTACAGTACGACCAGGAAAATAATTCCGCTCGTCAATCTTCGTTTGCGCAGAGCAGTGCAAAATCGGGTATTCTCTATCTCGCTCCAACTCGAATAGCAGACTTATGGATGCTTCGGCAGTGAAAAGGGCGCGAAAGCAATAAGCCAATCTGCCAATAGCGGCAAGGTGTCACATCCTGATTGGTCAATATAAATTTGTCAACTGCGCAGGTACATCGGTGATACTACTGTAGTATACAATAAAAATACATTATGATCTATGGAGTTTGACGTAAAAATAAAATCATAAATTTATTTTCAGCTTAATGAAATTATGAGGGCTATGTTTACCCGTGATAATTGGTATAAATGCGACTTTTAACTCTGGTTAGCCAATGTTTTTCCAAAAATAAATTGTAGCATGTCCTCATATATATACAAATACGGGGTAATTTATGTTAGTAGGTACGACAACAAACCCGATACCGACAAAACAGATGGCCAGAATCAGTAACTGGGTATTTAGGTACGATCAAACTTTTTGAAAATCCGCAAATCTGCTTACAATGTGAAGCATATCAGCCTCGCCAAATTATTTATGAGTAACAAATTATACGTATCTTCTCAGTTGTTCTTAAGTTCCAGATATAAATAGATTGTTATCGATCTGTACCAATAGTTGGGCACGTTTTGCTGGCACATTGCATTATCTAGGTGTAGTATAACTTTTAAGAAATATGCTGGCTAAGTTATAGGTAGCTATGTATTCTTACCAACGATTTCCCCAGATAGAACAACCATATAACCGACGTAGGTGCCTGAACACAGCATCAATGTTGGTACGTCTGTTAGATCATAACTGTATTGATGAAGAGTGAGACATGCTATTGTAAGCATCTGTGAAACGTAATAAATATTTACTAAACTCGTTTTTAGTTCTAATTGGAAAAAATAGAACCAAGATAGGTCAAAGGAAGAATAGCAAAGGTTAATTGGCGGCGCTGAGTGCGAAGCTTCTTTCTATCGCTTGCTTGTGAAACGTTTTCTAGTTGATAAAAATTCAACTTTGTGTAATAGCACCTCCTATGCAATTTGTTGCTTGGTCGTGTAGAATACAGAAAATTTTAAAAGGCCCGGCATTTTCTGCTGCAAATTTTATATTTGAATGAACTTACTAATTCAAAGAATTTTATCATACACGTCGGTATTAACATTTTGGTTATGTTTTGCTGCGTTAAATACTTTTAAATAATAATTTATAATAAGTTACAATGTAAATAAAATTTATTTCATGTCACCTAAACTTGACAGCTCACAGCTGTGACAGTTCCATCTTTTTTTAATGCCATTGCAAAAACCTTAAAATAAATAAATGGCCTGTAAACACATTTCCACAAAGTTACAACGACCCGGTTGGTGTGTAGTGATTATATTATCTTTGGTTGGTGTAATGGTTACCACGCCGGACTGCCAAACCAGGGTCCTGGGTTCGTATCCTAGTTCGGTCATGGATATTTATATGTTTGTGCCGTTGTTGTATGGTTTCCATAATAAACAGCATATAGTGCTTGCTTGGGCTCATTACAACGTATGTGCCGAGCGTTATTTATTTATTATTTTGATAGAGGTAATAAGCGTGAGCTTATTCGACTCGATTGAACGACTCGATTGAACGACTCGATTGAACGACTCGATTGAACGACTCGATTGAACGACTCGATTGAACGACTCGATTGAACGACTCGATTGAACGACTCGATTGAACGACTCGATTGAACGACTCGATTGAACGACTCGATTGAACGACTCGATTGAACGACTCGATTGAACGACTCGATTGAACGACTCGATTGAACGACTCGATTGAACGACTCGATTGAACGACTCGATTGAACGACTCGATTGAACGACTCGATTGAACGACTCGAATGAACGACTCGATTGAACGACTCGATTGAAAGACTCGATTGAAAGACTCGATTGAACGACTCGATTGAACGACTCGATTGAACGACTCGATTGAACGACTCGATTGAACGACTCGATTAAACGACGCGAATGAACGACTCGATTGAACGACTCGATTGAACGACTCGATTGAACGACTCGATTGAACGACTAGATTGAACGACTCGATTGAACGACTCGATTGAACGACTCGATTGAACAACTCGATTGACTCGATGGGCGTGAGCCCATAATCACCTTCGTTGTGTTCAGAAGTTTTGCTACAACTATTTATTATCGTTTATCGTGCATCTGTAACAATGCTCGCTTTTAATAATAGGTACATATTGAAGGTTGGATGCAGGTAAGTATAATATGACCAAGTTTTTTTTCAAGCGCATGCTAGGTACCAAGTTCATACCTCAAATGTATTATTTTTCTAAATAGCATCATATCATCATTATCACAGCCGATAAACGTACACTGCTGGAAATATTTAGATATTCAGTAAAATAATTTTTCCGTTCCCTTAGCGAAACTAGTGTATGAAATTATCTCAATTAAAGATATTTTTGAAATTACTTGACTTCCTATTAAATAAATCTAAAACATTCTCAATTAGTTTTCGTATTGAGATGTTTAAAAGAGCACTCAAACCAACCCCAAAAGGGCATCAAAAATAAATTGAAATGTTCAATTTGAACGAAGAAACGGGCTGTTCCGTGACTATCAAAAGTTCAAGGAGTTTCTGCGGTACATTGCTTTTATTTTACTTCTTTTATTTTTATTAAAACGTTGCCCAATGGAAACAATAAGCGATCTATACAATAATAATTGTTCAGTATAAAAACTGTATTTGAGTATAGGCTGCTTCGGTAATAAAGGAAGCTACGGTTTGCGTTCTTAAATGCTTTTATTGTAAAGGTAGAAGTAGAGGCAACGTACTTAATTGTTGAGGGATTTTTTCGATTTCCCTGATGTACAACACAAGGTATTAAAAGAATGGAATACTAACAAACTTCAATGACAGATCCAGTAAACACAATCGTTTATTTTCTTAAAAGCATCATATAAAATTCATTGGGTACCTAAACATCGATTACTTAGATTCTATAAAATCGCATCGAAATTGGACTCTCAACAACTAAACTTTTTCTATGCGAGCAACATCGAAAATGAGAAAAAAAATAGTTGTATAGTATGGAATAGCCTTAGTAGGAGCCGCGCCATGATTTTGTTTTGTCTCGTCTGACGGTGTTTAATGGAGATGATCAGAACATCAAACTGAACGACTTTCTCAATGGGACCAAAGCCGAAATAACAGATGTTTCATCAAAAACTGCAATCCAACCTTGGTAATCCAACTCGACCCAAATTTTTGGAACAAACAGAGAAAATACGAGAAAGTTGTTCAGTTTGATGGTCAGCATTTTAAGCTGGACTCTGTATATACCGAGATAATAGTAGGTGAGTATCTTACCATCCAAGTTGCTTCGAGTCTTATTTATTAAGCTGTTACCATACCATGATGTTTCCTAATCAAAAACTGGTTGACGTAGGATGAGCAAGTCTTAAATTATGATTAACGATAGTTGATTACAACGTTAGTTACATATATCAGCTTTAGGCCCTCTAATTCTAATTGACTTTCAAATGGTCTAGAATGCAAGAACTTTACTGGCCAGCTCCAATCAACGTTTCGCAATCAATTTGTTCAAGAGGTCATTTGCTATTTTGTTCTATAAAAGTCGGCACTGCCTAACTGGCTTCGAAATCCAAAATAATATGAAGCTAGTGTAGAGCTAGGGTATTAAATGTTTGGAGCCCTTACAATCTAGTGTAGTTCATACAATTACGATTTTGTTCTGAGTGTCGCGGCACTGGCACGTTGCAGGTTCTGACCCGAGCACTCGTCTCGCGTGGATTTCGCGCGTCGCGTTTTTGCCTGCCACGAGGCTCCGCAATCCTCAATCTCTTCTTGTTCTTGACCAAAAATATCCCTGAGATTGGGATAGATTCTTCCATAAACACTTGACACTGGCGGAAATGCAGTGCAACTTTTAATCCCTTAGTCGCCTCGTTTGACGCCCACGGGAAGAATTGAGGTAGTCTATTCTAATCCGGAACCACATGGCGGCTATTTTAAGTAAACATGAATAAATTACTTTTCCTTACTTCGTACAAAGTATATATATACTTTGCTTCTCGTATTATCAAATCAAATCTGAAACCATATATTCATCTATGTTTTGTGAAGATGTACGAATAGTAACGAAATCGTACAGAACCAAGTGTGGGAATCCCGGCATGCAGTATAAGAATGGCCATTAGGGATTGGGCTGATAAAGCACACAAACTGGAGTGGTCTAGCCTTGTAGGCCTACAACACTCCAAAAACTTTATCAGCAATGTGACAACTCGCGTCTCAAGATTCATACTGAATAATAGCAGGCGCAAGGCTCGTGCCATAGTCGGAGCCCTCACTGGGCACTACGCTACAGGCGTGATGATGCACAAAATGAAACTCACCCTGGATCCCAGCTGCAGAGCATGCGGAGAGGATGAAGAGACTAAGGACCATGTTCTTTGTGACTGTGATGTCCTGGCGGTAAAACGCATGTGCCTCCTCGGAGATGGATACCCGAAACCGGGAGATCTTAGGTTTCTTCCCCTCAATGGTGTTGCCTCCTTCATTGACCATGTATTTGAAGGGTGAAGAAAACAAAATTATTGGGGCTAACACAAAAGATCCCACTGGGTCGAAGTGTTGCTGGCTTGCCAGCCCCCACAACAAGATAAGAAGATAAGAAGATGTACGAGTAGGTAGGTGTAATCAAATTATGAAGGTATCTAGCAATTATATTTTATGTTAGGTATTTCTAAGCTCACTGGGTTGCGGTTGTAGTAGCCCAGTCATTTTACGGTTTAGGCCGGGACTAATTAATAATTGTTTTTTTTTCGGTATAATATTGAAGAGTCAATTTGAGCTTCGAAATGTAACAAAATTAAAAAAAAATCACGTCAGCAACAGTTCCAATTTTAAAATTAAGCTATTATCTCGTTCTAAAAAACCTAATGGTAAATTTTGTTTACACATATTTAAGGCTTTACCATTATACATACTATAAACATGGTGTGAATATTTTTGTCTACTTAGAAGGTTTTGAAAAATACATTCGTATTTTCTAATAAATACCTCATTTTTTAAATTTCAATGCATATTTTATTGCTAAAAAATAATTTATATTGTTAAATTTAAGTCCAATGAGTGCATTGGTATTAATATTATTCATGTAAAAGCCTTCTGGGACACACAATTATGATTTCTATGTTGCGTTGCGATTTTTATTTAATATGTCTTTTTGTCACTAAATGGTGCCGGTTACAGTTTAAAAGTCCAATTAATAATTACTCCCTACGCCGCCTAACAAAACTCCGTAAAATGACTGGGCTATAGTGTGAGAAAGTGATTCTGCGCTGACAAAGTCACGGTTATTATTTTAACATTTATCAATCAATGTTTAGAGCCGCGTTACGAGTCGGTTTGTAGACGGTCTTGTAATCGGGTGCTTTCTGGATTATCACGAGTCGCCATTTTTTATTAGCTCAAATGTGTTTTTTACATAAGACAATTCTTGGAATTACAATACTCCTATAAATAGTATTGGGGTCTATATAAACTCATTATTGACAAATGATAGACATAAGATGCCTTAGCATCTATGTTTATTTTAATTCATTAGAATTATAGTAATAAATCGTGAGGTTCCCGATATCGGATGGACCATTCCTTTTATGTGGCGTGGGTGTTGAACAAGGCGACTAAAATGACATGATTTGATTATGTTATTGTGCAATAATGCATTCCACGCTATTCCTCCAAAGATGCGATATACAGAACAACAGAATATGTAGCAAAACACTAGTAATAGGTATTTAAAGGGGTGGTTTTGATCATCAAACTGAACAACTTTCAGTATGGAGACAAAGTCGAAAAAATCTGCTGGCCCATACATTTGAGTCGAGTAGGTACTGCATCTTTGTATAAAACAGATTATTATATAAAACAGAATATATTATTTCTGCGATTTCAAAGTTGAGTGAAAGTTGTTCAGTTTGATGATCTAAACCACCCCTTAAAATATTACTGGGGTTTTTTTTACATGCGTGTGCACTGTGCACGCACATTCAAATTTCAATTTAAGTACATTTATGTCTCTCCTCTACCTTAGTTGTTGGAAAAACTCTATAGTTACTGTCGTACCAGTTTTATAAGTCTTACCGATGTACCTGCGCAGTCGACAAATTTTAATACCGCGCTAAATTATATTGACCATTCAGGATGTGCCACCTTCAATCCGTTTACGCTATTGGCTAATTTGTTTTCGCGCCCTTTCCGCTGCTATCTCTGCTTCCTTGCTGCTTCGGGTTTTGTCGGGGACTCGCTCCTGCTCTGCGCAAACGAAGATTGACGAGCGGAATTATTTTCCTGGATTGCGATTTTTAAATCTCATTCATTGAACTCGGCAGTTGAAAATGTATGGAGATACGCATCTTTCTACTCCTGATTTTACTTTCAAAAATCATACTCCAGGAGTGCGATTTTTGAAAGCCAAATCAGCAGTAGAAAGATGCGTATCTTCATAGTAATATAGACATTTTCAACTGCTGAGTTCAATAAATGAGTTTCAAAAATCGCACTCCAGGTCGTACTGTAGCACGTTAGGATTCCAAAGAAATTTTTTCAAGTTTTATATTAAATTCAATAGGTAAAATCTTTTGGGAAATTTCTTTCCTTATAGAGCATAATTTAAGGCAAATTGGATTGTTTTGGGATGTCCTGTGTGTAGAGGGACTGTACGATAAAATACAATTCTACTTTCCCGCATTTGCATGACCATCTCGCAGGAGTTTCTTTATCGACAGAACTACTTATTCAGATTTTACCTTGATTAATCTATTTACCGAGTCACTTTGCTACTTTGATTATAGTTATTTATAAAAAATATAACTTTTATTTCGTGTTCTATTAGTCCGTCCGGTGTCGGCTAAGAATAGCATTATTCCATTACCTCCCGTGGGTATCGTAAAACGCGACTAAGCGCAAGACCGACACATACTTGGCCGGTTTTTATTAGTTGTTGTTATACTGTAGAATTTGCTCTATAATCACACCAAGTTTGACGCTTGTATGTGTTACCGTTTTTACGATAGAGCGATAAGAAAAAAAACATAGATAAAAACTAGTTTCTGGTGTAGGACCCCCCTTAATTTTTAACTTTTTGAATTTTTTTTATTTGTTAGCAAATCCGCTATAGTAACGGTGATTTTGTAAAAATTTGAATTATATAGCTATTACGGTTCAAAAGATGTTCAATAACTTAATTTTTTACTTTTCCGGAGCGTGTAGCACGAAAACTATTGGGAAATAGGAAAAAGTTTGTGGAATAAAAGGTGTAGAGAATTTTATATAGTTTAATTTATTAGAAGACTACTTTTCTCTCAGTTTTTGATATATTAGTGAAAAACCCAAAAGTGAGAAGTGTCCCCCCACTCCGGCGCGACTCCTAGAGGAGGACTTTTAGTATGTTTACTCCCTAAGAAACCTGAAAAACTTTGAGGAGAAATCGCTTAGGTCCCAGCTCACGCACTCTGCAACTCCTTTGTTAAGTAGACTATTCGAGAAAAGGTACGGTAGTGCGCGCCGCTTCTTTTTTGGGGAGTCTTGGCGAGGGCACTACTGTGCCCCCAGATTCATTTTGATAGACTGACGCACCCCCAGAACCTAGCCCGGCTGAGTGTGTGCACTTTTTCGTTCGTCTTCTAATGGAACATGGTTGAAACTTTCGATCTGTAGGGATATTCATACGCCTCAACTGCCTTTAACCGAGTCTTAAATCATTTCGTTTAAAACCCTGCATTTCCTATTTCAGTAATTCGTGGACATTAACATAGGACAGACGAAAATTATTTTTTGTATCATGCAAATTTTATATTCTCTGAGCATTCCCTTAACGACATTTTCAGCGTAAAATGTAATCTGGCGGTCAAATGGAAGATTAAAAATGTAATATCTCATCAAATTGAGGAACTCGTTTGCTGTGTTTTAAAATGAAAATTATTTTATAAACAAGTTCTTGCATACACTGTATTATACAGTGTGTGCTTACTCGTCAAGCAATTTGAAGAGTGCTCTTGAGAGAACAACGGGCGGGCAGCAGCAGCGTAGGCTTAGTAATTACACCCTTTTGGGTACAGAACCCTAAAAAAAGATAAAATATCCAGAGCTCTCTCTTGTTCAAAGAGTGGTAGGTACAACAATCCCTTGTGATTAGACAGTACGTGCGCAAAGCTAACAAACACTCTCTTTGGTGACTCCTAAAAGTTTCTTACGTAGTGTTTATGTGGGCGAAAGGCTAGCCACCTATCACCACTTGACACGTCATTCGATCCTGAAACTTAAATCGCTTAATGTGAGCATTGCTACAACTACATTCTTAACACGTTCCGGGACAGTGACCGCCTATAGACGTGATAACAATAAAAGTTCTACTGTGTCTCGTTCACTGTCCCGGAACGTGTTAAACAAAAAGTTGGTAATTGTAGCAATGTTTCCGACCACCCCGAAAGGGATTACGGTCGTTAGTTTATATCTGTATGTAAATTAGTAAATCTAAATATCAACTAACATAAATATTGTACACTAGTTTCTAACATAGGCAGTGTTTTCAATTACTTAATCTGTGGTTATTGTGTCATTAATGTTAATCAACTCATGAACGGTGGTGCTCACCAGAAAATTGATGGCTTTTACAAACGTTTATCTCAGCAAATTGGATCAAGATGGTTCAATCAGTGGCTTCTTCAATACGAATTATTACGTGAAATTCAATTCTAGTGTTCGGCGTGATTGCGATATCAGAGCACTGATGGAAACCTATGTCTGGGGGTCTCAGGTTGTAAGATTGTCTTTACGTTTTTATTATTATGTTTATTGGTAATGTGATCCTGGTAGGTAGATAGGGTTACTAAATGAAAATAGGAAAAATCGAAAAAAGAGAAAATTTGGACCTCCCATAGAAAATCGATTGGCAGATCCGCACTTTTGTATGGAAGAAGATCCAAAAAAATGACGTTTTTCGGCCCATATTCATTAGGGAAAGTGGTTTACTTTCATTATCTGAATACATCCTTCAAATTTTTCTAATTATAAAAAAATTGTGATGCATATTATACATAGTTCTGTCAGCTAGCGCGGCGTATCTATCTATAATTTTCAGACACGTCTTTGGAACTTAAGGTTTAAGACTAGTCTAAGTACTAAAGTAGAGGTGGTAGGGTCGACATAATTATGTATGGATGCTTATAGTACTCTGTGATGGATTTTGACTTATCGGATATCATACTCAAACTTAAAAAATGTCTCTCAATCAGGCCTTAATATTGATCGTTCACTTTGCGAGACTTTCCCTTGTCAATGTAGGCTAGGGCCTCAAATCCTAGAAAAATGAAGCGTTGTGACTGCGCTAAAACCCTAGCCCGATCGTTTTGTTAGAGCGAAATCAATAATCAAGTTAAAAAAAATCAAAACTGGTGATAAACAACTTCATCTGCAAAATTTTTTATAAGATTTAGATATAACTAAGATTTATAAGATTTAAATAAAAGTAGCTCTTCAAAAAGAAAAATCAAGATTCACAAGTGAATAGCATCGGAACTCCAGTTCGTGACAGCAGTTTACGTCCGATCGTGATATTCGTGAAATACGTATCATAGCGCAGGAGTTCGAGGCCGAGCGTTGCCAATATCGGGGGCGGGGCTGCATTGAAGAGATGGTGCAACGCAATATGAACTATTTATTAGGGAGTAAACTTTAGAATGTTGACCCAAATGAAGCTTGATAAATAGGCCTCAAAAGATTTCGAAGTACTAAAGGTTACGATTATTGAAGTCGGATAACTAACCATTATTAATAATAACAGCATGGGAACCACGAGATTACAATGCAATGAAATAATATCAACATATTTGTATGAGTATGACAATTTGTGTAAACAAACGACACGATTTCGTTTAAAATAGATCGAGGTCTTTATTTCATAGATATACAGGGTGTAAGTGACAGCCTAGAAAATACTGAATCGGTGAACTCAGACCATCAAACTGAACAACTTTCACTATGGAGCCTACCTCAGGAAACGCGAAAAAAATCTGCTGTCCCATACAAAACTGCTGTACCTAAAATGTATGGGATAGCTGATTTTTTTTCGCGTTTCCTGAGGTAGGCTCCATAGTGAAAGTTGTTCAGTTTGATGGTCTGAGTTCACCGTTTCAGTATTTGCTAGGCTGTCACTTACACCTTGTATTATAAAGATCTTTAGTTAGTCCAAGATTAAAGCCAGCGATTATTTTGAAAATGACTCATTTAGTCTTATTACAAAAGGTATAATATACAAAGCGACACATCAAGCTATACAAAAACAAAACCAACAAGCTGATGGCTACGTGGCGTGTACAGTGAATTATCGTATAACGTCTCGCATATTGCCAGCTTATTTTGGTTTTGTATCGATTGTGTCGCCATGTGTACTTCAAATGCAGACGCAACTGTAAGTTGATGTACAGAATAGTGTAAAACTCCTATCAGTGTTCACATCAATAGTTCAAGGTTTTGGGGCGCATTTGATACAGACCTACCATAACCAAAGCTGAACGGTACAGCTTAGTTCCTCAATTCGCCCCAAAACAAACTGTCCATTGGGGTGGGTTAGTGAAATGCAAAAGGAAAATGTTATCCATACATTCGCCCCTAAATAAAATGATTAACAAAGTACAGTCGAAAAAAATACTTTTGTACAAAAATTCACAGAATTCGTGACTCACACGACTATCGAGCCCATTGGAAGAATTCGAAAAAATATAGTCTCAGAAAGTTTAGGCTACAGGGCAAATCCTTAACCCGATCGTCTTTTAGGCTTAAATTTTAGCTGACTAAATTGTCCAGAGGAATATTTCTCAAATTTTTGATATCATTCTTCTATTCCAAAATATCGAGCGCCAAAATAAAAATAAAGCTCGCCCTTTGTACATGTCTACTTTAATTGTTTTTTCTGTATTGTTATGTGTACAATAAAGTGTTAAATAAATAATAATAAATAAATAATAATAATAATTTTTTTTTCACTATTTCGGTCATAACTTTTTTCGTGTTTGATTTTCTCGAATAATTCTTTTTGCACCTTACAGCTCTCGTAAATACGCGTCTTTTGAGCCTTTTTTGAATATCATATCTTCACAACTCTCCGAGATATAAGGGGATAAGACATTTCCAATGTCCAAAGAACTGTAAAAATGTTTGAGTACTTCTAAATATGAGATATATCTGTGAGCGTGTCGGTGACACATTGTGGAGAGGTATGAAGACTCAATCATGAGGTCAGAATTCTAATTGGAGAGACATTCCATGTACCAATGAGTTTTTACTTCACATTCGCATCAGAATGAATACTGTTCAGTATGTATACTGAAGAACACATTCTGATGCGAATCTGAAGTCTAACCAATCCACATAACGTCCAAACACCTTCCATCAGGTTAGACCTGTACCCTGCATCTGCAGAGAGACTTATATTGGCTGATGATAATGATGATTTAGAATAATGAATAGATACTTGATATTGATTATTATTTGGTTATAAGGGCTTGGTCAATGACCAAATAGCTACTGCGACCTGGACATATCTATTGTAGCTGTCGCCCTAGACCTAAAGGTCATTTCCTAGGCCCACGGACTTCATGAACCGTGTTATGCTTTTGGAGGGGAGGTCCCTAATGTCAGTAGGTGTTATTATGTATCCACCTAGATGGCGACTTCTGCTGTGAATGTGCACTTCGCATTCGCAGAGGAGCTGTATGGGCGTTTCCTCTGCTTCACAACAGAATCTGCAAGTGGGTGAATCTACAAGCCCCATTCTGTGTAGGTGTTTGTTTAACTTGCACTGTCCTGTTAAGGCTCGTACTAAGAGCCGTAAGTCGTTGCGGTTTGAATTGATGGCTCAGTCCTGGTGTATCCGACCAGAGCTTACGGCTTTGGCTTTTGGTCGATATTGATACTTATTAAGACATTTTTTGCAGGGCTTCCGGTGTTCATAAATAATGTTGATGCATTTGATATGTTATAAAACCCATAGCACAGTATAAGAAAGAGTACCCATAGTAAGTAAATACTCATAATCGAAAGACTAAAAGAGCACCTATAAGTACTTCAAACACGGCCATTTGGTAACCTTCGAAAATAATCAGAAAACGAGTGTGTAAACGTTATGATCGGAACAAGATCATTCTAATAATGGTCAATAACAATGTGATTGTGCCTGCCGATGCCGCATCCGTGCCGTTTGTGACTGGGTTTTTACCCAACTTGGCATATGGCATGTAGGTTTAGGATCCTTCTTAATTTGCTGACGGGTTTTTAAGGGAATGATCTAACTAAACAACTTTCCACAGAACCTTATAAGAGGGGTTAAAAGTGGAAAGAAGGCGTGGAACGTGTCGCCGCAGGTTATGCAATGATTTGCATAACACCATAAGGCGCGCGGCGTGGTGCGAGCGAGCGGGCATGAGTAAAAATTGTAGCAGCGTGAGCGGGAAAACAGGTGGCGACAGCAAAAGCGCTACTTTGCATTTCTAACCCCTCTTATAATGTTCTGTGCATTTTTCTATATGCGGCAAAGAAAATATCCAAAGGCGAAATCGCGAAAATTAAAATTTGTTATCCCATACTAAATTGCAATCCTACTCGACCCAAATGTATGGGATAGCATTTAAGGGTTGCGTATTCAAACAAGCAACCCTTATAATTTCGTCCATTCTGTCTGTCGGTTGTCTACTCGATTACTCGCTCATTTTTGCACCTATTGAATCAAAATTTGGCATGAGGACATGAGATAACAGTAACCCAAAAACAGAAATGAAGTAGCATAGCATAGCATAGCATATGCTCACGACTATATTCCCCGAGGGGGTAGTCAGAGATATTCTGAAACCTCAGAACATCCACGTTTCACTAGAAGTACCGAAACTCTGTCCAGTGTGACAGGGTGTGAGCCCGTAGCCACTTGTAATGGTCAGTAAGAACCTCGTACCTAATACATACCTCGCAATTGAAGCATGCAGGTTTCAGGTGGCAGAAATGGAGTAGTCATATACAAAATAATTTTTCTCGCCGCACCTCGTCTTCATGTCTTACAGAAAGCTGCTGGCTTCGTCAAGAACCTCACCTGCTAAATTAGGTACTGCAGTTTTGTATGAAACAGCTAATTATTTAGCTCTAGTCCTCTCTTGCTATATTACCCAATATTTTGTTGCTTCCCGCTGCTAGGAGTTGCGACAGGTTTAGATTGTGGCAATCCTATTTTAAGGATCCATTAGAAAACGTATAACGGTTTCATTGAATATAATAATGAGGTCAAAACAAACTAGTGGTACAGTAACATAACTTTCTGCATTCCTATGTCTTCAAGCAAAGTTCGAATTGTTGATCCCTGTTTAACCTATTCCAGACTTAAATAGAATTCCATGAACTGTAGGAGTTAGGTTAGGTAATGCTACACCTAATAAGGTCCATGGTTCCGTAAAGGGAATCCCTCGTGAAAAGATCCTAAGCTCGAGGCGTGGACGGTTCTAGCCGATATCGGCAGAGCACGCACAAGGTGAAGCAACCGAGAAAGGGCAAATCGGAGCAATATAAAACGAGGCGGACCATCTCAGACCGTATTCAGAAAACAGCTGAACATCGAAGAGCTTAGCTTAGTACAAAAAAATAAGAAATATTGTAACAAAATCAAAATGTTCGCTGTTTCGGTAAGTGAGCAACAAGCAACCGTTCAAAATCAAAATTCACATAACCTAAACTAACATAATTGTGAGCCGGCCAATAGCCCAGTCATTTTTCAGAGTTTTGTTAGGCGGGGTAGGGAGTAATTATTAATTGGACTTTTAAACTCTAACCGGCACCATTTAGTGACAAAACGACTATCTTAAAACATATTAAAATAAAAATCGCTACGCAACATAGAAATCAAAATTGTGTTTCCCAGAATGCTTTTTAATTAATAATATTAATACCAACTCATTTTACTTAGGTTTAACAATATAAATTATTTTTTAGCCATAAAATAGGCATTGAAATTTAAAAAATGAGGTATTAATTAGAAAATACGAATGGATTTTTCAAAACCTTCTAAGTAGTCAAAAATATTAACACCATGTTTGAAGTATGTTATAAAGGGTAAAGCCTTAAATATGTGAAAAAAAAAAATTACCATCAGGTTTTTTTAGAACGATATAATAGCTAAATCTTAAAATTGGAACTGTTGCTCAAGTGATTTTTTTTTTTAATTTTATAGATTTCTAGGCTTAAATTGGCTCTTTAATTATACAGAAAAAAATATTAATTATTAATTAGTCCCGGCTCAAACCGTAAAATGACTGGGCTACAAGCCAAATCTAGGGTAGATTAAAATTTTCGAGATATTTATGTTTTTGTGAAGACACGTGAATAGAATTAGTATGGTATTACATACTAATTCCATTCCATTGCAAACTTTTGTAATTTTTATATAATTTAACAAAATATAAAAGTGGTTATTTTGAAAAAAAGAAGTCTTATAAACAAGCAACTATTCTAGTTTCCGAATATAGTCTTAACTGAATACTGCTCCACCGGACCCCAATGGCTTGAATGACCACATAGCCACATACCTATTTGCATCTCATTCCCAGTTCGCAATGATCTCGGCATTCGTAGCCATTGGTTCCTGCGGCCGTCTGGAGCCGCAGTACTTGCCTCCTCGGCCAGGCGGCTTCGGTGGCAGCGGGGGCGGTGGCAGCGGCGGCGGCGGCAGCGGCGGCGGCGGAGGATTCGGTTCAGGGGGCGGAGGCGCCGGCGGTTTCCACGGCGGCGGCGGTGGCAGCGGCGGTGGCGCCAACATCCCTATCCTTCGCTACGAGAACGTCAACAATGGAGATGGCTCTTACCGCTTCAAGTAAGACTATAATAATATGTACAGATGTTTTTGCCATACTTATTACTGGAAGCAAAATATTTATTTTGTATTTTTGGTGCTTTTGCGGTAGTGTCTTCAACACTGCCATAAATGATCTCTTGAATTGGCTCTCTAATAGCCATGTTTTTTTCTTCTTATTGTTGTCTCCCGTTTGCAATGGAGGGAAGTCGGATATTTCGTTTTCCTACTCCTCCTATCTTCTTTGATTAATTCATTGCGGGTTCCAAGACAGATTAGAATCATCCCCCGGGCTCGCTGGACTTCATTGTCCAGTGTTGTGAATGGTCGCCGCTGTTGATCCTGGCTTACAGGAGTTACAGCGGTGGGAATGTGTGGTGGTCCTATGCCCGTTTTTTTTTATATAATAATATGTTAGGTGAAATTGATATCTTTTGCATCCTTTTAAACTAAGAGTCTACCCATCAAACTGATAAACCTTTATTACGGGAACAAACCGAGCGAAAAAAAATCTGCTGTTCCATATTAAATTGCAATTCAATTTAGTATGGAACAGCAGATTTTTTTCTGCTCATATCGGTTCGCTCCCATAGTAACAGTTGTTCAGTTTGATGCATAGAGTAACTTATATGTTTGATGTGTAAAGTCTTAGTTTAAAAGGTGCTAATTATATCAATTTCACCCTGTATAGTGTATACCTACACCAACTGACGGCCTTATTTTCGGAGTAGCCAGATACTTTTGCTACAACTATCAATTAACTTTTGACGCGTACCAAGATTGCCGTTTAGCATATTTTTAGGATTCCTAAGTCAACAAGGAACCCTTATAGTTTCGCCAAGTCCGACCGTCTGTTCATCCGTCCGTATGTCCGCGGCTTAGCTCAGAGACGCTTAGTACTAGAATACTGTAATTTGGCATAGATATACATATTAATCACGCCGAAAAAGTGGTAAAATAAAATCTTGAAAAATATATTTTTTAGGCTACCTCTCCCCATGTGAAGTGGGGATGACATTTTTTGTCTCGTGTGCCACATGTTGTGGGGTATCGTTGGATAGGTCTTTTAAAAATATTGTCGGTTTAGGATGACCATTTTTCGATCAAGGGATCCGTTAGCGAAATATTAAGCTTTAACGTGAAATTTTTTGTTAGAGTCACCCACCACTCCACCCCTCTGCCAGCTAAACGGTTTTTTCTGGATATGTGAAAAAATTCACGGCAGTAGTACATATAACGAAATTAAAAGGAAAACTGTCACCCCTAAGTACGCTTTATAAGTTTACGAGTAATAGTCGACCAACTAATAAAATGTACTTTTTAGACTTTATTAGCCGTTAAACCATAGCATAAAACAAAAAGCCCCCTTCTAAGTCCGTATATTCTGACAGGCAACTACGGAACCCTACCCTGCGCGTGGCCCGACACCCACTTAGCCGTTTTTTTTTAGTTTCAGAATGAAATAACTTTCAAGTGATTTATAATAGATTAACCTTTCGCCCACAAAAAAGGAAAAAAGCCTTTGCATGCACATCACGACTTTTGGTAATACTTGTACATTACATAATTATTGACTTAACTATAACCTATTTGTTCTTCTTTCGTGTCAACATGAGCCATGTAGCAATAAAATTAATCATGCTGTAGTAGAAAGATTGGCCAGGCGATGATGTTTTTGGATCGATTGATAAATGTTATTAATAATCTAAGAAAAAGCATAAGCATATGCTCACGACTATATTCCCCGAGGGGGTAGTCAGAGATATTCTGAAACTTTAGAACATCCACGTTTCACTAGTAGTACCGAAACTTTGTCCAGTGTGACGGGTAGTGAGCACGTCGCCACTTTTAATGGACAGTGGATACAATACATTCCTCGATATTGAAGCATGCAGGTTTCCTCATGATGTTTTTCTTCACCGAAAAGCCAGTGGTGTTACAAATCGTACATAAATTCCGAAAAACTCATTGGTACGAGTCGGCCTGGGCGGGCAAGGTTACTCGCCACTGGATCACCACGACTTATAAAAAAACACTGTAATAAATACCTTAACTGACCACTATTATTACCTCCACATTTCAGATCTTACCTTAATTACTGTCATACTTTCCTCAGCTATGAAACTGGCAACGGTATCTCGGCGCACGAGAGCGGGTCGCCGCGCGCGCCCGGGCCCGAGGGTCCGGCGGTGACGGCGGAGGGCGGGTTCTCGTACCGCGCGCCCGACGGCCAGCAGATCTCCCTCACCTACACCGCCGACGAGAATGGCTTCCACCCCGTCGGCGCCCACCTCCCTACCCCGCCCCCTATCCCCGAGGAGATCCTGCGCTCTATTGAGTTCAACAGGCAGCATCCTTCATCGTGAGTGATACATTAATTTTCAATTAGAAAGACTGGCACGGAACCTGACAGAAAACCATGACAGTGATAAGGCCTAAAACCATCTAACCAAAAGCAAATCTAACCAACCACGTATCCAGACTTTTGTTTCGGGGGAGATGCTGATGATCTGAAGCACATTATTGAGTATTGTAATGTATTTAAGTTTACACTCTGTATTACAGGGTAAAATTGATATCATTAGCATCCTTTTAAACTAAGAGTCTACCCATCAACCTGAACACCTTTTACTATGGGAGCAAACCAATCGAAGCAACAAAAAAATCTGCTGTTGCATACATTTGACTCGAGTAGGCATTGCGGTTTAGTATGAAACAGCAGATTTTTTTTTGCTCCGATCGGTTTGCTCCCATAGTAAAAGTTGTTCAGTGTGATGGGTAGACTCTTTGATCAAAAGGACGCTACTGATAGCAACTTCGACAGACTTTAGACAGGTATTATAGAAATCTCTTCGCGAGACGACAAACGCGAAAAACACTATCTATCTTTAAATCCTTCGTCAGTTTTCTCACGTGTTTCTCATTGTTCCAGTGAGGGTGCTTACAATGGAGGCGGCGGGGGTGGATCCGGCGGTTCCGGCGGCGGAGGATCCGGTGGTTCCGGCGGATACCACTACTGATCTCATTACCCACATACAAACCAACGAACAATGCCAATCGAATTACAACTGAAACGGAATGTTAACAAGTTCGATAGTTGAATAGCGAATGCCAAGTAATGTTTCTGACTGATTTGGAGTTGCGATTCGATTGAGGTTGGTTAGTTTGATGATTGATTTTGTAACGATGACGGCTAGACCTCACGAAACAGGACTGTGATACCACGAGTAAACAAGCACTTTAATTTAATTAATTTATTATTTAAGTACAATCTTAGCTCTGTAAATAAAGCAATGACAAATAAAACGCGATTGAATCATAGTTGTGATAATCTTTCACTTGTTTTAATACTAAAACACCTATTATAGTTAAAATACCAGTTTATTCCACTTTATTGAACTGGGCGATATCACTTTGGTGATCATAGGCGACTCATTGGTGTCCTATAATCACCTGGAGCCCGATTGCGCTAATTCAAAACATCGAAGTTCTATTCTTATCCAATTTCAGTTCTAATCACATTGTAATCCAATTGCTATTAAACTGTGCTGAATTCCGAGTCGCGCTAAATTCTATGTAAAGCAAAGGGCCTATGTCGAAAAATAATTGAAGCGAAATGGGCGTGTGATAGCTTATATTACTGCCTGATGCGAGAGAAAGAGATGGGGCGGCGCGTGCGACTGAAACAAGCGTAAAACACGCTTTATTTAATTGTGATTGTACTATTTATGTAAGTTCAATTCTGCTCTAATCAAAATTTGTAAAATATAAATCTCTTTTTTTTAAATCAAGTCTCGTGTTTCTATTATTCATCGTTTTGCAGTTCCAAGCGTTTATAAATAAAAACGGAGCCTCCGTTTTTCTATTGAGCTTGTTTTTCTATCGAGAAAATGTGTCTTAGTCGTGTTTTGGCTCTAATCAAAACTTCAATTGTATCAATTTACACATATCCGCAATTTGTACTCCTACTGTTAGTACTTCATGATATATGACGCTTTGAAGAATCATATTTTTTTCACATATCCTCTTAAATCTGTCAAAAGGGCTCTAACGGCTGTCATGAGCTGTACCGCGATTAGCGCAATACCAATTGTGTCAAAAGTTATGGTTCGTACGTAATCCAATCACGGTTCCATCACCGAATATTTACCGCGATTGCAGCACAGGACCTCGTAATTTTGTATATATGGTCACGAATATATTCCCTGGTGGGAGTCAAAGAAGTATATTAGATATAAGTTATTCAAAATATGCACATTTACTACCACACATCTACATCCACACTATCTAAATTATTTTGGCGCTAGAAGTGCCCAACATTTATTTTATCCATCCAAAGCGTCAGGTAGTGAGCCCGTCGCCGTCGTCACTGTTCTCATAGTAACCTTTAAGAAATAAAAAGACATTATTGCAATAATAAAAGTCATGATTTATGTTTGTGAGCTAAGTAATAGCATTTTATGGTTTGAGCCGGGACTAATTAGTAATTGACATTTTTTTTCGGTGTAATTATTGAAGAGCCAATTTGAGCCTAGAAATGTACAAAAATTAAAAAAAAATCACGTCAGCAACAGTTCCAATTTTAAAATTTTGCTATTATCTCGTTCTAAAAAACCTGATGGTATTTTTTTTTTCACATATTTCCTTAAATATGTGTTTACCATTATACATACTACAAACATGGTGTGAATATTTTTGTCTAGTAGAAGGTTTTGATAAATAAATTCATATTTTCTAATAAATACCTCATTTTTAAGTCAAATGAGTGCATTGGTATTAATATCATAATTTAAAATCCTTCTGGGAGACATAATTTTGATTTCTATGTTGCATAGCGATTTTTTTTAATATGCTTTAAGATAGTCCTTTTGCCACTTAATGGTTCCGGTTACAGTTTAAAAGTCCAATTAGTAGTAACTCCCTACCCCGCCTAACAAAACTCCGTAAAATGACTGGGCTATAAGATGTTTGTGAGTCTGTTTTTCTACAAAAGAACTTGACTTTCAGTCTACTATTGCAATTTTTGGTATGTGTGAACTTGGGAACTTCGATATCAGGTATAATGGCTCAAGGCAGCAATATTAGCCACGATTTAAAAACAATAAGAACTCAGATTAAGTTGAGATTTATTTGAACTAAGCAACTCAAGCTAATCCTAATAATCACCTAAACTTATCAACATAGCGTAGATATACATGTAATTTTTATCTGACACATAACTACAGGGTGTCAGGGTGAATAAACAGTTGTATTACTTTAAGTGGTAATTAAACCTATGATACTGAACAACTTTCCCTAAGAAACCTATAGAAAATTACCAAGAAAAAAAATTGAACTTTCCGTACTAAATGCAATCTGCTGATCGAATGTTTGTATGAAAAGTAATTTTTTTTTAATTTTCCTTATGTTCCGTTGGTAAAGTTGTTCAGAGTACAATCACCCATTAAAGTAATGCAGCTGTCTACCCTAACTACCTGTTATCTTTTAGAGGATATGTGAAAAATCCTATTTTTTACTAACTACGTACTAAGTACTAACAGTAGGAGTATGATTCACGGATATGTGTAAATTGAACATATAATTGAATTTTTGATTAGAGCCAAAACACGATTAAGACACATTTTCTCGATAGAAAAACAAGCCAAAGTAGCCTCCGTCTTTATCGATAAACGCTTGGAACTGCTAAACAGTGAATAATAGAAACACGAGACTTGATTTAAAAAAAAGAGATTGATATTTTATAAAATTTGATTAGAGCAGAATTGAACTTACATAAATAGTACAATCACAATTAAATAAAGTTTGTTTTACGTTTCAGGCGCGCGCGCCGCCCCATCTCTTTTTCGTGCATTAGACAGTAATATAAGCTATCACACGCCCATTTCGCTTCAATTATTTTTCGACATAGGCCCTTAGGATATTTTCTAAAACTTTGCCGCAAGAAAGTATTCGTGTCAAATAAATGCACCATAAATAATCTTTAAATTGCTTAAAAGTTTTATTAATTGAAACCACAGTATGCAGTACAGCTGTTGGTCTTCCCAAGAAAATAAAATAAAATAAATAAATAATAAATAATAGTACTTAACTACGTATGAAACTATCGTAGAGAGTAAGGCCCATACACAAGACATCAACGTAACATCAAAACACATAATTGTGTTAGAAATACATATAATAGGTACACGAAATATTTTCGTATTTTTATAAAACTGTAAACTGTGACAGAAGTGTGTCTGTACGCACGGCGACACATCAAGCTATACAAAACCAACATCAGCTGGCCGCGCGACGTTATACGTTACTCGACCTACGCGCGGCCAGCTTATGTTGGTTTTGTATAGCTTGATGTGTCGCCGTGTGTACATTGAAGATTACGTGAAAAAGATTACGATATGGTTTTTAGGTATCCTGGGCTCCAAATCGGTTGATTTGATTTTAGAAGTTTTGTCCGTCTGTTTGTTTGTTTATATGTTTGTAACAGTATCGCACAAAAACTACTGAACCGAAACTTTTTTTGTTTGATAACTTATGATCTTACTTAAAATACGGTATATAATTTGTGCGGACGAAGTCGCAGGTAAACTCTAGTTTATATAATAATACAAATTCTATATTAGTGATAGATATCCGTAAGAGTAGTCTACTTATAGCCGTCGGATGATGGCATGAGCATAAAAAGGCTACTAAACACTGCCCGCGCCGCGCCGCGCCGGCCGATTGTTCTATGGATATGTTGCCTGCATGATAATGATAACAGCCAGCGGCCATGCCAGTGGCATAGGTGTAGCAGCCATAAGCATAATCACGACTATACAGGGTGAAATTGATATCATTAGCATCCTTTTAAACTAAGAGTCTAACCATCAAACTGAACAACTTTTACTATGGGAGCAAACAGATAAGAACAAAAAAAAATCTGCTGTTCCATACTAAACTGCAACGCCTACTCGACTCAAATGAATGCAACAAGTGATTTTTTTTTGCTCTTATCTGTTTGCTCCCATAGTAAAAGTTGTTCAGTTTGATGGTTAGACTCTTAGTTTAAAAGGATTTTTACTATCAACAGTCGAATCCAACACGGTTGGGCAGCGTTCGGGAAGCTACGTAGTATCTTCACGTCCCAAATACCGCAGTGTCTTAAAACGAAAGTCTTCGATCAGTGTGTGTTGCCAGTGATGACATATGGAACAGAGACGTGGTCGTTCACTCAAGGCCTCATAAAAACGCTGAAAGTCACCCAAAGAGCAATGGAGAGGGCTATGCTCGGAGTTTCCCTGCGAGATCGAATCAGAAATGAAGAGATCCGCAGAAGAACCAGAGTAACTGACATAGCCCAAAGAGTTGCTAAATTGAAGTGGCAGTGGGCGGGGCATATTGCTCGCAGAACCGATGGCCAATGGGGCCGAAAAGTTCTCGAGTGGCGACCGCGTACCGGAAAGCGCAGGGTGGGTAGGCCCCGCACACGGTGGACCGACGACATTGTGAAGGCGGCGGGAACCCGTTGGATGAGGGCAGCGCAGGGGTACCGGTCGTTATGGCGATCCTTGGGGGAGGCTTATGTCCAGCAGTGGACGTCCATCGGCTGAGATGATGATGATGATGATGACTCTTAGTTTAAAAGGATGCTAATGATATCAATTTCACACTGTATTCCCCCAAAGGTTATTCAGAGATATTCTAAATATTGCATCTTCAGTCAAATATCCACATCTCACTGGCAGTGTCCAACAAAGTCAGTATCAACATCTAAAACCTTTAGCAGTAAAGATGCAGAAACCGATATGCCTAACCGTAAATAAACCTACAACACCTACCATGCACGAAAGCAGGCGGTTCTGTTTGACTATAGTAATTATACATACGTACAGGCAGGTATAGTGTGGGATTCCTTCCGGTCCAGCACGGCTAGTATGCCACCCATGAAAAACGTCATGCGCGCTCTTTCTAGCATACGTAAAATAATAAGGATGGAGGCACATCTCGATTTTTGTCGTTTTCTCGGGGCTGGCATGCGAGGCCTACAGCACGGCTAGCATGCCACCCACGACAAAGCGTTTAAACGAGAAAAACGTCATGTGCGCTCTTTCTGGCATACGCAAAATAATAAGGATGGAGGCACATCTCGATTTTTGTCGTTTTCTCGGGGGTGGCATGCGAGGCCTACTGGACCGACGACCTGAGAGAGGTAGCTGGGTAGGATAATTATTTGGCGTGCCTTAGGAGAGACCTATGTCCAGTATACGGCGATGATAGTCTGATGATGACGAAAGTTCAGTGAACTTCGGTAACTTCATGAGTTCATTAATATAAAATACCTACATAAAATCACTGCTGACTAAGTACAATAGAAAAGAAATACAGATAACTGATTGATTAGCACTGAAAACCTAAAGGTGAATTGGCATCACTCTAGGAAAACCTTTACCATGCCAATTTTACCTCTATATACACTAGGTACATAGAGTACAATATCGCGATTCAAGCGCTTACAAATAGTATCAATGTGAAAGGATGTAACACTCACCATTGATAATATAGCGAACTATTCACACAATTCTATTGACTGAAACTAAATGTTGCATGAATGAATGCTTCACATTTTGGCAGGTACAAGATGCTGCGATATCAGTCAAGGTGAAACACAGTGGAAGGGCAATGTGAATCAATATAAAAAGATCCATAAACCATAGTTGATCATTCGTCAAACACCTTTGTAGTTTGATTCTACATTTGTTTTATTTCAAATTCGAGATTTGTTGAAGCTTTAAAAATTTCAAGATGATGTCCCTAAAGGTAGGAACTAAAAATCCGACTGTCTGTCCACACAAGCTTTAGATTTTCTCATAGCATCAGAGTAACTCATTTTGATAATTATGCATGTTTTCGTACCTACGTATACACGGCGACACATGAAGTTATACAAAACCAAAATAAGCTGGCCGCGCGTAGGTCGAGTAACTATAACGTCTCGCGGCCAGCTTATGTTGCTTTGTATAGCTTGATTTGTCGCCGTGTGTACGTCTAAGGTTGCTCTCTTTCGACTCTACCATTCACACTATCATTCTAAATTCCGAATTATAATATTATTCACAATTTTCACCATTTTCAGATCACGTCAACCCTAGCTCTGTTATCTCTAGTGTCAGCTAGTGGGAACTACAATAGTTTCGGTGCTGGTTCAGGCTTTAGCGCTGGCGGTGGCTACGGAGGAAGCTACGGCGGTTCTCACGTTCCCATACTGCGCTATGAGAACATCAATAATGGAGATGGAAATTATAGATACAGGTTAGATATTTTAATGTTTTTGTTTAACTATAGCAAGGCTGCCCAACCCCGGACTCGCAGGCAACTTTAAGTCCCGCGGCGAGTTAGAGTATATTTTCTGTGGTCGCGGCATTGAGGTACTAGAGGCGACACCCAGACTGAATTATGTTTAACATTCGTACAGAAAGAAAGAAAGAAAGAAAAAAATGCTTTATTGCAAATGATTACTAGAAAAAGAACATAACAAATTAAACATACAGAAATTAAAAAAAACATACAATTAAAACAAAAAGAAAAGACAAACAGAATTACTGGCAATAGGACAGGGACTCAGCTAAGCTGGCTACAGTCAGTGCTATTGACAGTAAGCAGCGCTGTCTTTAGAGATGTTGTGTTGGAGTGTAAAGAGGTAATGTGTGGGATGGCAACAATGACTAGGAAGAAAAGGCCAAATGGCATATGCTTACTTAGCCTATGCCAGGCGCTCGGTGAGTCGGTGACGGTCGCAGTGCGCGCCCTGCACTGCTGATCGTGGTGTGGTGCACAGATTTTGATCGCGTTGTCTGCTCCATACATAAATTATTCAATGGCCCATGGGTAGATTTTAATTTGCCTGCTAACAGCAGCTCATTTACGTTTTTGATTTTCTTTTCATTCCTATTCGTGATTCTATAGACTTATGCCTATTGGTTAGGCAGGTATTAGGTGGCCCGAGTAACATAAAATCTAAACTGTGGCCCACCTCCAAAATCGGCTGGGCCTTGAACTATATTATCTCATTCTGATCATAGAATTGTGTTGATTCTCGCTATATACATGTTTGTATTGTTCATCACTCATTGTATCTTTTATCAAATTTTTAGAAAGCCCTTTTCGCAACCTGAAATACTTATATTTTAGCCTTATAGACAACTGCCTCCGTGGTCTAATGGTTAAGAGCATTGGCTCTCAACACGGAGGTCGTAAGTTCGATTCCCACGGGGGACACCTAGTGATATGTCACTTTGTGCGTTTTTCCCCAGTTGGTTAGGACATTGCAGGCTTAATCACCTGATTGTCTGAAAAGAAAAAAAAAATATTCCGTGCTTCAGATGGCACGTTAAGCCGTTGGTCCCGACTACTATCTCTGGTGGTAGTAGTCGTTACATAAAAACCACGTCAGAGGCCGTCAGGCGGTCTGAAAAAACTCTGACACCAGGGCTCTGCCCACACGATAAGAAGAAGAATAGACCACTAACGGATTCTAGTCAAAGAGCTAGACTATTAACGTATTTCTCTTTCATTGTCATCAGCTATGAAACTGGCAACGGTATCTCGGCGCATGAGAGCGGGTCGCCACGCGCGCCAGGGCCCGAGGGTCCGGCGGTGACGGCGGAGGGCGGATTCTCGTACCGCGCGCCCGACGGCCAGCAGATCTCCCTCACCTACACTGCCGACGAGAACGGCTTCCACCCCGTCGGCTCACACCTCCCCACCCCACCCCCCATTCCACAGGCCATCTTGCGCTCCATCGAATACAACAGACAACATCCTTCATCGTAAGTTTCTTTCCTGCCGATTATCAATTTGTTTTAAGAGAAAAAGTGTGCCTAAAGTCACAGTCCAAAGTTCGGCATTATTTTCAGATTATTATAATGTTAGAGTCACTTATTTTGGAGCCGGAAATTCTGAATTTGTTTAAAAATGTTTACAAGATTCAAAGGTGATGATAAAAAATAATAAACATTGGTTGATGTAAAAAATAATACATTGGTCGTATAAGGCCCCCATTTATATGACTATTTTGACTTATAAGAGTTATATTATTGTAATTTCGTCATATACTGGTGCTTTATGCGTCTAATGTTCGACTATACGACCCCTATACGACCAAATTGTTAGTTGGGCAGGGCGTAAGCGTAAAATTCTTCGTCTATATGGCCAGGTTTCCTTGATCTTAGTAATGGCACATCTTGGACACTGTCAGCTGATAGCTGTCATTTCATACAAATGGTAAAAATTGAAAAGAAGAGTTAAGCATTGAGCGATACTGTTGCTTGTGAGCGAGACAGGAACCAGAGGAGGTGAGGTAAAATGTCGGCGAGAGGCAGGGAGTGTCCATACATGGTCAATACCGTATCTATACTCTATACTATTATAAAACTGTAACAGGAAGTTTGTCTGTACATTGAAGATATTAACAAAAAAAAGTTACGATATAGTTTTTAGGTGTCCCTGATTCCATTTCACCAATTTTTGGATTTTTTGTCTGTCTGTTTGTTTGTCTGTTTGTTTGTGTGTTTGTTTGTGTGTTTGTTTGGGTGTTTGTTTGTGTGTTTGTTTGTTTCAACGAGTATCACGCAAAAACTACTGAACCGATTTTGATGAAACTTTTTTTGTTTGATAGCTTATGATCTGACTTAAAATCTGGTATATAATTTGTGTGGACGAAGTCGCGGGTTAACGCTCGTGTATTATAGTATCAGATACTCATGGCCTCTGTACTTACCATTTTTTCATCGATTTGCAGCCAGGAATTATGTTAAAATCGTCTTTGTTTCACTATCCATAATGCAATCTTTTTACACATTTTTCAGTGGGGACGTATCTAATGGCGGGCATTACAACACTGGCTACCAGTACTGAAACTTGAATAGACAAAACTTTGTTCTACCTGAAAACGGACTGTGATAAGGATTATTTATTGAATTTTTGTTTTATTTATTGTTTGTCTTGTTTTATGTAACTGAACATAATAAAGCTATTTAAGATGAGATTAAACTATTTTCTTACTTAACCAAACATTTCCTCAAATTACTTTGTACCTATAAAATATTGAAGATGAAAATATTCACAATAATTATTATATCTCATTTCTAGTTTTTGTCTTTGAATTTTAATACATTAACCGTCTGTATCACAATATCAAAGATTTCTTAATCACAATCGACTTTCTAGACTTTTTCATCGACAATCAAGCACTTAAACTACAAAAAATCATAAGACAAGATGAAGTTACACATCACTTTTGTGTAACTTCATCTTGTCTTATGATTTTTAATTAACTCCAAAAATTAGATGGTTTTACTGCGAATACTTGTTAATCTTGAGTTAATCCCATCAAAAACATTGTGATTGTGGGCTCTTTTTAAGCCAAGTAAGTGTTCATCTCAGTCAAATAAAGTTAATAAGATTTTACGTTATGTAATGCAATGTTGCATTAATTTTGTAGTTGTTGGTACTTTTTGTTTTTATTAGATTCTTTATTGTACACAAAGCATATGCTTAGGGCTATATTCCCCGAGGGGGTAGTCAGAGATATTCTGAAACTTCAGAACATCCACGTTTCACTAGTAGTACCACAGAACATCTTAAGTATTTTCTTCTATGAGTAGTACCGAAACTCTGTCCAGTTTGACGGGTAGTGAGCCCGTCGCCTTTTAATGGACAGTGGGTACTATACATTCCTCGATATTGAAGCATGCAGGTTTCCTCACGATGTTTTCCTTCACCGAAAAGCCAGTGGTGATACAAATCGTACATAAATTTCCAAAAAACTCATTGGTACAAGTCGGCCTGCACGGCTAGCATGCCACCCACGACAAAGCGTTTAAACGAGAAAAGCGTCATGCGCGCTCTTTCGGGCCTACGTAAAATAATAAAGATGGAGGCACATCTCGATTTTTATCGTTTTCTCGGGGGTGGCATGCTAGCCGTGCTGGACGGGGATCGAACCATCGCCTCCTGCACTGACACAAACAAATTGTACACAATAACGTAACAATTATAAATATTACAAGTAAGTTTACAATTTAAGTGTCACAGAATAGATATTATATACTTAGTTACAATACCTATGCCACCTTACTGGTTCGGCATAATTTTGTTTAAAATATATTTTAAAAGTTAGATTTCTTCATTCCTTTTTTCTTTCCGACTTGGCGGTAGAGTCACAAAAATAAGATCAAAAAGTGTGGGTACTGGGTACTGTTTGTATTTCGTTGCAAAAATTATTTGTGATCGTTGACCTTTTATCGTATTCTACCACAGGTAGAACATTATACGAGAGGTTAGAAGTGAAAAATAGGCGTGAAACGTGTCGCCACAGGTTATGCAATGATTCGCATAACACCATAAGGCGGGTGGCGTGGTGCGAGCGAGAGGGCATGAGTAATAGTAGCAGCGTCAGCGGGAAGACAAGTGGCGATAGCCGCCTCCGAAACAAAAGCGCTACTTTGCATTTCTAACCCCTCTTATAATGTTCTGGATATTTTACCATTCGATGTTAAAATGTAGGTATTCAATACGAATTGCTGATTTTCACTTGACGAACTCTGTCTTAACTCCTACCTCCTTTGCATAATTATAATAAACAGTTACATAAACTACACCTTTGATCATTGCAACTGTTAAACAAACTTCCGTTTAGTTATATTACAGTACTGGAATTTCTAATAAGCTATCATTTATGTTAAAACGCTGAAGCGTGTAGCATGAAAATTCCTTTGAAAAAGCAGTACATTAGCGTCTAGGACAAATCTAGAGTGTTGAGGAGGAGTCGACTCGACTCAGTCGAACCACGACTGACCTTGGCTTGCACCATAAAGTATTTAGGTGAACGCTCTGTCTCTGTCACTGGCTCTTACTGATTGACAGCATCATATCATATTTTTCGTTCTCCTAAAGATCATCCTAAGATCAAATCTAAGACCCTGTGATCCACCCTGATCGGTATCTCCACCCTACAAGATTCTTACTAATAATTAAAATAAATCAAATTAAACATTGTTTATATATTATACAGGGTTACTGGTAATTCGATACATTCCTCGACGAGACGTAATAGTAGAGATAGTAAACTACAAAATTAACCCTATATTCCCTTATACTAATGTTACTGAGAAATTATACATTTTATGGTATGTAGGTATAATCATAGAATAACTCAAGTGTATTAATTATGGTCTACCTCGTCGATATTTATGCACTTTCTATAAATTTCTACAATATAAAATGCATTATTTTTGGTTTTTGGTTTTACATATTAGCAATTTATATTTAGTTGAACACCAATTTCTAGTATGGCATTGGTTTTTTTGGTATCATCATATAGAAGTGAACACAATGTAAATTGAAATGTTAATAAATAAACAAATAGTCGTTTGTTGGAGATCTTTTCTTTATTTTCTATACATTTTATAGTTTTAATTAATAACGGTACCTAATAAAGGGTATTACGGTGGAACAAGAAAATGGTCTTCACCATAATTTGACTTCGAGCGCTTACGCTACTACGTACACTCGGCGACACATCAAGCTATACAAAACCAACATAAGCTGGCCGCGCGTAGGTCAAGTAACGTATAATGTCGCGCGGCCAGCTTATGTTGGTTTTGTATAGCTGGATGTGTCGCCGTGCGTACACTACGTAGGCAGTCTAACACTTGAGGAATAAAATGTCGTATACAATTATAAGCATAACGTTTATTCATAAATTAGTTAAATAAAATAACAAATCAATCGATATCACAGTTCATGCCTTTCTTTTAAATAACTACTGTACAGTGAGTTTGTGACTGGAAGTTTATTTTAATACTGGTATGCCTTTCGTCCGCCATTGTAGGATCCCTCGTCACTGAAACAAATAAATGTAAATAAGGTACCTATAGAGATTACAATTTCGGCGAATTAAAAATCATGTTTGGGTTTTTGAATATAGTGTTAAATCTATGACGTTAACAGACGACTGGCAATCTGCAGCTGATCGACAATAGTAGGTAGGTACAACATTTCTGCGACGAGTGCCTACTTCATTATATTATAGTTTTCCATGCAGACTATTTTGACAGTCTAAAAAAATTGCTAGATGTTACTAATACTTTACCCAGTCAGAAGAACTAGCATGCCAAGCACCACAAAGCGACAAAACGAGAAATGCGCGCTCTCCATTTTTTTTCATATACGCAAAGGTAAGGTATCATGTTAGGCCCTTAAAACTAAAAAAAGTTCTATAGCCAACTTGACTTTAAACGTAAAAATTGTGTTCTATTCCAGTCTAATTGCGAATGTTGTCATAAGACTTCCGATTCATAATATTATCATGAAGGTGGATGGACGAGGTAGAAAGCCTGGAAAGCTTCGATATTATCCCACCAAACTGTTTTCTGCTCTTACTTTATTCAGATTTACACATTTACACAGATTTACAATTCTACAGATTTCAACATATACTCACGATGAAGGATGCTGCCTGTTGAACTCAATGGAGCGCAGGATCTCCTCGGGGATGGGGGGCGGGGTGGGGAGGTGTGAGCCGACGGGGTGGAAGCCGTTCTCGTCGGCGGTGTAGGTAAGGGAGATCTGCTGGCCGTCGGGCGCGCGGTACGAGAACCCGCCCTCCGCCGTCACCGCGGGACCCTCGGACCCAGGCGCGCGCGGCGACCCGCTCTCGTGCGCCGAGATACCGTTACCATTGTAGCTGAAATTAAAGCAATCGATTACATTTAATCTAAACTTATAACAAAGCCACTTCGTATGAATCTATAAAATGCGTCATGTTGGAAGTAGTCAGAATCAGAAGCACAGAACAGTAAAAGTCATGGTTGAGATTTGAGAAGCATCCATGAAAAAAAGTATCAGTAGTTCGGTAGAAGTTCGAGTCCCAACGACTGAGACCAAAAAGTCTCAAAAGTTCGGTACCGATCAAACTTTTGAGGCTACTGAGACAAGACGCCAATTCAGAACCACCTTACTTATTAAAATACAATGCAAGAATGAATGAACTGTGTGAACTTTATTTACACCAAAACAAAATACAATGCACAATAGGAAACAAAACTATAATTCACAGAGCGAGCACGAATTCTGGTAGATATAACTTCGATTGGGACTTCGATTCTTGTGTCAATATCCAAAACAGTATTATTTCTTTTACATCTTTTGAGCTTCACTAAATTGTACTAAAAATGTGATAAAATGCGACACATGAGTTTTCTTATTTTCAGATACCTAAGCTATATTAAAACAACAATGAATTTTAAACAATTACCTGAAGCGATAATTTCCGTCGCCGTTGTTAACGTTCTCGTAGTTGAAGGGGGTGCCGCTGTATGCGCCCGCCCCGGCACTCGCGCTGGCGCTCGCGTAGGCGTTTGACTGAAGTTGATCCAGGCGGCCACAGGACACCACCGCTACCAGGACACCAGCGAAGAGTAGAGTCTGACAAATAAAATAACGGAAAGACATATAAATATTTCAGAACTTGTAGATACGAGCAAATTGTATTTTAGTTTTTGTTTTTATTACTTAAACTGGCTTGCACGAAAATGTGTTTAAGCTTAAACAAGTTTAAAATATGATGCTATTGCTGTCATCAGAACGAGCAGTGAGAGAGTTGAATTAATAGTACTTTGAGGAAGGTCGTATCATGAAACAAATCGGAAAAAAACTATGTGGTATATTACAATAAAGATTTTGTATCTAACGCCTTTCCTACAAGAGTGGGCAAATTTTTATCAACTCTACAACTGTCACGATGGAGCCACCTGGTGAAGACTAGGAAATGATCATACCCACAATTTATATAGGGTCCTTCTCAATATGCTGACACTTTTTTAAGGAGTTGATCAGACCGTCAAATTGAACAACTTTCTCTACGGCACCAACATCGAAATCGCGATAAAAAAACAGCTCTTCCATACAAAACTGCATACTCGAGCCAAATGTATTGGACAGCAGATTTTTTTTTTCGCGATTTTGATTTTGGTCCCATAGAGAAAGTTGTTCAGTTTGGTCTGATCATACTCTTAAAAAAGTGTCAGCATAATTATTAAGAAAGACCCTGTGTGTATTCAAAAATAATTTTGGTCAACTGGATCCATTTCGTTAAAATCGTTGCTTGAAATGGTTTTTACCGCGGGAACCAGCTGGTCTAAGATCTAAATAAAAGGTTTGACACCCTTACCAAAGCGGACATGTTAGACTTGTTAGAGTATATAATAAGGCAGACTGATAACGATACTATAGTTACTCGAGCGAGAGTGAAGTCGGAATGCAATCTTTGGGGATGTTAGGCTCTTATATCTCTTGCACGCTTGCCCTTTCGGCGCATTGCCTCACGCTGCTCGTATTGTTGATATGCTAGTTTTGGTGCAAATTATTAGCGATTAGTTAGACGAAATTAAATTTTGCCTATACATTTATACATGGCCAGCAGTGGACTTCTATAGGCTGAGATGATGATAGATGTTCATTCTACATACCATACAACTACTAGGTAGGTACCTAAAACCAAAACACCTCTTTATGTGTGCCATTGTTACATAAGCTATTGGAGTAATCAGGTCATATTCCACCACATGAGTATTATTGAAAACAAGAAAGGCATATCATTCCGATATTGGAGTAACTAAGATATCTATTTTATGTTGCAATTTTCGAAATCTTGCCAATTTATTACAAAGATTGATTTATTGATTTGATTTTTAATAAGCGAAGCACTGGTATAGGCATAGAGAAGTTACGCGCTCCCCTGGGGGTATGTACAAAATGGCTGGATGAATTAGTTGAGTTCTTTTTTATTTGTAGTGGCCTTTCACCCACAAAACATTGGGAAGAAATATAAGTATCTATCCTAAAACTATTATTTTCAATAAATCCTTGTAGTTAATCCCGTTGTTTACGGTTCCAACCGAAAATGTAAAAGGGCCTACATAAATGAAAACGAATGTGTAGGGGTCAAGAAAACACATTTGTAAAGGTTGTCGACACCGCCGTAAATGTGCATCGTTGTCGTTACATGAAATGGAGTTTCTCTGTACGCGTGCCTTTATCACCCACAAAACAATTGGAGTCCCACTGAATCGTCCAGTTCCTATTATTGGGCAGGAACATTGAGAAATGTCTTTTGTCATCTGATATTTTGAAACTGTACCTTTAGGACAAGTGAATAAAGATCATTCTTATAGATTTGATACCCATATGCATTCATAGGCAGTTGGTACAAAATTGTGAGCATATTAATATTTGTTGGTAGTACGTCAACAAGTAAAATGCTTGAAAGTATTCAAGCCTATTAGCAATTAAACCTTGGCTTGAAAATGCACTTGCCCTCTTCGAATGCTTCCACTGACTTCTTTATGTTGAACAAAGAAGGTCATCTTGAACAAATGACCAGAATTATATTATTGAACCTCACACTTTCAATCACAATCGAACAATACATTACTGAGTGACATTCAAAAATAAATAATAATAGTAATTAAACTGAAGAGAATATCTGTATAATGTATATTATACAGGGTGAAATTGATATCATTGACATCCTTTTAAACTAAGAGTCTACCCATCAAACAACAACTTTTACTATGGGAGCAAATTGGATCAACAAAAAAATCTGCGGTTGCATACATGTGAGTCGCGAACTCGCGCGTCGAGATTGCAGTTTAGTATGGAACAGCTGATTTTGTATATTATATTACAGTCATACTTATAATCTACTCGTCAAACTGTTTTTTTTCTATGGAACCAACTTCGAAATCACGAAAAAAAAATAGCTATTCCAATCGAAGCTGCGGTATGGAACCAAATGAAAGTTGTTCAGTTTGACGAGAAGAATACAACGTTAAAGTAACCGCAAAAATTTTAAGGTTAGAGTGCCTACTTAAAATTGTATCCTCCTAATATTACATTTATTGAACAAAAGACTACGCATGCATGCATATGCTCACGACTATATTTCCCGAGGGAGTAATCAGGATATTCTGAAACCTCATAACATCCACGTTTCACTAGTAGTGCCGAACTCTGTCCAGTGTGACGGAGTAGCCCAGTCATTTTACGGTTTGAGCCGGGACTAATTAATAATTGACATTTTTTTTCGGTATAATATTGAAGAGCCAATTTGAGCCTAGAAATGTACCAAAATTTAAAAAAAATCACGTCAGCAACAGCCCCAAATTTTAAATTTTGTATTTTTCTCGTTTTAAAAAACGTAATTTTTTTTTGTAAGCTTTTAAGGCTTTAACATTATACATACTTCAAACATGGTGTTAATATTTTTGTCTACTTAGAAGGCTTTGAAAAATACATTCGTATTTTCTAATCAATACCTCATTTTTTAAATTTCAATGCCCATTTTATTGCTCAAAAATAATTTATATTGTTAAATCTAAGTCAAATGAGTGCATTGGTAATAATATTAATAATTTAAAAGCCTTCTGGGACACACAATTTTGATTTCTAGGTTGCATAGCGATTTTTTTTAATTTGTTTTAAGATAGTCTTTTTGTCACTAAATGGTGCCGGTTACAGTTTAAAAGTCCAATTAATAATTACTCCCTACCCCGCCTAACAAAACTCCGTAAAATGACTGGGCTAGAGAGTGAACCCCGTCGCCATACATGCTTTAAAATTGAATCAAAAATTACTAATTAAACTATGTAGCGTAGGTAGCCTCACTCCACTGTTAGCCCAGTGTACGGTAATAAAATAGGGCTATGAAGCAATTTTCAGTCTCATCTCGTACTGGGAGCATCTTGATCTGTATAACACAATCGCTAAATCTCATGAATTGAACAGCTGATTTCTTTCCTGTGTTGTACTATAATGTCCCGCCCTCTACGCTGCAAGGTGACGATGTACCAGCAAGTGTTACATTCTTTTACATTTAACCTTACCATGTACCTTAAGGTGGTTGCAGAGGGGCCAATTTTATACAAAACTTTGACGCACAATACGCGTAGACGGTATTAATATAAGTAACTTTGTATATATGGAAAAATTGTTTAGAAAATCTAGATGCCGCGTAACAAATAAATATACAAAATTATACAAAATTTTAAAGCTTTATATCTTCGTAATTATATTATAAATTGCAAATGTTATTTGTTACGCGGCAATTAAATTTTCTAAACTATTTTTCCATAACTATCTATCTATACTATTATAAAGCTGTAACAGGAAGTTTGTCTGTACATTGAAGATATTAACAAAAAATAAGTTACGATATGGTTTTTAGGTATCCCTGATTCCATATCACCAATTTTTGGATTTTTTGTCTGTCTGTTTGTTTGTGTGTTTGTTTGTTTGAACGAGTATCACGCAAAAACTACTGAACCGATTTTGATGAAACTTTTTTTGTTTGATAGCTTATGATCTGACTTAAAATCTGGTATATAATTTGTGCGGACGAAGTCGCGGGTTAACGCTCGTACTATTATAAAACTGTAACAGGAAGTTTGTCTGTACATTGAAGATATTAACAAAAAAAAAGTTTCGATATGGTTTTTAGGTGTCCCTGATTCCATTTCACCAACTTTTGGATTTTTTGTCTGTCTGTTTGTTTGTGTGTTTGTTTGGGTGTTTGTTTGTGTGTTTGTTTGTTTGAACGAGTATCACGCAAAAACTACTGAACCGATTTTGATGAAACTTTTTTTGTTTGATAGCTTATGATCTAACTTATAACTTATCTCTCTATCTTATGATCTAGCTTATAATCTGGTAGGTAGTAATCGCGGGTTAACGCTCGTATAAAATATTACTTTTTTTAATTCCGTCTACGCGTCTATTGTGCGTCAAACTTTTGTATGGACTGAAACCACCTTAAGGTAAAAATATCCTTTGAATAAGACCTGGATTTTTGGGCTAGAAACCAACATAAATAGCATAATATTTATTATTTACTTCTTTATTTTTAACAAGTGTACACCAATAAATTATAATAATAGTTTTAATCTTTGACAAAGTATCATATAAAGATCTTTGAAAAGCAAATCACAGAAGGAGAAAAACCAATTCACAAAATATTAAAATTACAGGTTGAAATTGATATCATTAAGCATCCTTTTAAACTAAGAGTCTACGCATCAAACTGAACAAACCGATAGGAGCCAAAAAAATCAGCCTGCAATGCCTCGACCCAAATGTGTATGCAACAGCTGATTTTTTTTGACTCCATATATTTGCTCCCATAGTAAAAGTCATTCAGTTTGATGGGTGGACTCGATCTTAGTTTAAAAGGATGCTTATGTAATGATATCAATGTCACCCTGTATATTAATGAGCTATCACATACCTGAGGCACATTTAAGTCATTTGACTTTATTTTCCAGATTATAGCTAGCGACACAAACAAAAATAGCTAGCGACAAAAATTTCGGCAACTTATTGATAGCTGAAGGGAAAACAATGTTTTCCCTGTAGATACGTACGTGTAAATCTTCTAGAATCTTCTTCCTAGTTAAATTTGCAAGTAGGTAAATGGTATTCGGGATCGTTTACCTCTACAAGACCGTGAATAATAACTTTGTGAAGTCACAAATCGAGAGCTGAATTCTAAACGCGATATTATGCGTAAATCGTGCCAAAATCGATTTTGTTTACATTCCTGATAAAATTAAATTGTTTTTTATTTACGGTCATTCGACCCACAGAGAATAAGACGACTTTATAATGAAAATTTTACATTTCGTAAAACACCTTTGCCTATTTGTGCAAAACGTGGTCTAGTTTCAATTAAACGTGTAGATAGCCCTTTTCGATTGAGTTTAAGAATTCGAGCACAGACTTCTTAATACAGAAGTCTGTGATATTAAAGTATCTTTTTTGTTTGTAAATTAAAATTCCTTTAGTTAGTTTTGTTGTGTCTAATATATTTCAGTAAAGTTTTATCGATTTACTGAATACTGAAGAACAGTTTAGGTTAGGTTTGCACTGTAGATACCTATTTCAAGATAACATGTATGACGACGACTATTCAAGAAGACAATTTTTAAACTACGAACTCACACGTAATGAACTAACTTACACGCAAAGAGATTATACCTAAAGGAATAAAGAGATCCTTCCTCTGAGCTCGCACGTAACAAAAAAAAGTTTTTATACAAAAAAAAATACGTAGATAACAGATTTTACTCTATGTTCTGTTACAAGTGACTGGTTTGAAATTGCGAAAAAAACGTATTTAAATGCCTTAAAAAAATTAAAAATAATAATGTTGAGTTTTTAATTTAAAAAAATGGCGTTGTTAGAATATTTTTCTTGCACTTTCAGCCAGCTCTGATCTATATTTTTTTTAACGTATTGTTTATTACATAATAGGCTCCATGACAACTAGTCAAATCAGCTACTCTTTATCGGACGTAAAATCGAAACGTGCGCTTTGTATGAACATTTGTACTAAATAATGAAATTGTGACGTTATCAACATTTCATTACTTTTTAAACTTTATCTTGTTATTAAAATTGTATTCAAGCTAAAAACACAATAAAAATAATTTATATTTACTAGCTTTTGTCCGCAACTTCATTCACGTGGAGTTTGGAAAAAAAATCCTTGCGTAGTGCACCCGACTGGACCCCTACATCCTCCATAGAATATCTATAATTCAAATTTTCCAACCTTCACTGGTACAGGCTGTGCGTATATCTATCAGTCTGTTTTGTAAATTATAAGTATAAATTAGTTATGTATGTATGTTCATAAAACAATTCAGACAAACGATCTCCAAAATATAATCTCCTGTATTTTTTTAAGGCCCGATTCGACCAAACGCGAGTAAATTTTATTCTTAGATTAAGTCGCCGGTTACTCTAGAGTAAACTGATTTTGCGTTTTACCAACCCTAATCTATGAATAAGTTGAGAGTAAATTTTACACGGCCAATGTTGACGGTGTAAAGCTTATACCAAGACTAATGAAATGTCAATGTCACATAATTAAAAAAATTGAACAAAAAAGAAACCTAACAAATTAAAACTGTATAACCTCACAATGCAATAAGTACGGATACAACGACCTCTTTCTTAAGGTGGATTATACATTCGTTCTTTTAGTATGGGTTTAGTGTGGTAGAAGACAAATGAAATTATTTAGGAGTAAACGCTAAGAGAAAAATTGTTCCTTGTACAGTTACTCTTCTATAAATCAAAGATTGGTCGAATCCGGCCTTAATCGGTTAAAAATGCTGTAACTTTTTCATATTTTCGTAGGTAAACATTTCGAAACAATACTTTTCGCAATAAATATGCAAATAATCGCTCACAGTTCAAAGAACAAAATATTCCTTTCTGAATATTAGGTCCACGGGTAAAAGGACAACATACATATTTAGCAGTCCTTTAGTTAGCTATTTCTCAGGTATCAAGGAACAAGGGAGACACTGCTTTGAAGGGCTTTATAGGTTATAGGTTAGAACTTTTTTATGATATTTTCACCAGTATTGGACGAAAAGAAAATAAGAAATGAAAATTTTAATGTCATGGGAATAACGAAGTAGTAACTGATCTTTGACTACTTATACAGGGTGTAAGTGACAGCCTAGCAAATACTGAAACGGTGAACTCAGACCATCAAACTGAACCACTTTCACTATGGAGCCTACCTCAGGAAACGCGAAAAAAAATCAGCTATCCTATACAAAACTGCTGTACCTACCAGACTAAAATGTATGGGACTGCTGATTTTTTTTCGCGTTTCCTGAGGTAGTCTCCATAATGATAGTTGTTCAGTTTGATGGTCTGAGTTCACCGTTTCAGTATTTGCTAGGCTGTCACTTACACCCTACAGGGACTAGTTACACGTGTAATTCTACTAACGAACATTTCTGCCACTTTTTGCGGGGGGCGAGGTAACATGAAATCCGCAACTTTAAATTTTATTACCATAACTTTAGATTCTAATTTTGAACGTTAAAAATCATGAAAGTAGTCTCGCGTGAACCCGAAACGTTCTAAGTTCGAAATTATTGTTTCGCAATTATAGGCTGTCTCGTTTAGTGATAACTGATAAGGTATAAAATTTAATGTAAATGCACATGATTAATTGATCTTATACCGTGGCAGAGGGGAAATGCTACCGCAAGGCTAGTCCTTATAATAAATAGTCAGAGTAACTGATGTATATAGGCACTTGTGTCATCTCTGTCCACGAGAATCTAATATTTAACCAGAACCTAGTCCTATATTAGACCACGTCACCCAACTAGCCTTAAAAATATTAAAATAGGTTAAATAGGTGTTACGCGTTTTAGAGTACTGATATATGTTGTTTGAATATTTTGTGTCGAATTCATCCACGTCGTTTATAGATATTTTATTTTTACAATGTGAAAGAATATCTGGAAGACAAATCTTTATCAATTCAGCACGTATAAATTCTATTGTAACGTTATCAGATTTAACAATTATTAATGTATGTCGCTTACTTGTAAAAGTTTTTAATCCTTCTGAATACATAAGAATGATAAGAAAAGAAAAGAATTTTCTGATAAGAATTTTCTCAATAATTGTAAAGACACGGCGATCGTAGTACCTGCACTAATGTTTTCTCAAATATGTTATATACCTCGATCTTAGTGTTTCCCCTACTTTTGTTTCCAAAAAAGCGTTCTGCAAAAACAAACATCTTTGTAATACAAATCAAACACTCAAAGATACACGATTGAGGTACCTACCTATCAAAGATTTTGCTTTCAGGCATTTTGCCAAAGTTCTTCACTAGATTTAATTCAATAAAACAATGCCCTCTTATTTAACCCAAAGGTTTTTACAATAAGTATGCAAATTCATTGAATCATGAGACTTCGTAGTCTTCCTATTCCTACGTAGAACAACATATAGGCAATAAAATAAAATTGCTCATAGTAAATCGGCAGGCAACAGTGGAAGTTTTCCTGCGCCCGCGCCGTTATGTCTGACGCACAAGAACATTTTGCGATGCTTTTTATCGATTGTTTAGCCTAAACATTTGTGCTGTCTGAATGGTCGTAAATCTCGATAACAGTTTTATTGATTTGTTGATAAGATTCTAACAGCAGACATTGTCAGGTTCCTATTTCTGACAAATTAGCACAAAAACAAAACATGTTGGACATTTCTACACTAAAGCACAGTAAGTACTACGTACCTAAAGGTTGTTTTCTTTCTCATAATTGTTCAGGTTTAACACATACAATCTCAGCTTGACTTATTTCCCACGTAGATGTTTAAGATCCGACCTACAAGCCGTATAGATCGCGTCACGTAAAAAGACCGCTAAGGTCTCCGGTCAACAAACGATTTACCGGTCTATTTGATGGCTAAGATCAAAGTAAAATGAATGGATTACGCGAACATTTCTAACGAGAAAAATAAGGCAAAACAATTTCTATTATAATATTGCCTTTACTTTGACGAAACGTCAGATATACTTGAAATACTTACCGAGATCACAGACATTTTTCTTCGATCTAAGTTTATCAGTACGAGGTGAGAACGAGGTGGTGCAAGGTTTCATATGCATTACTTTTAATTTATAGTAATATAAGTAACTAAAAGGAATGAGGAATAATGAGGAAGTGGGTAGGCCCCCCACGGTGGACCGACGACCTGGTGAAGGCGGCGGGAACCCGTTGGACGAGGGCAGCGCAGGACCGGTCGTTATGGCGTTCCTTGGGGGAGGCCTATGTCCAGCAGTGGACGTCTATCGGCTGAGATGATGATGATGATGATTATGAAAAGGAATGAATCAGGTAGAGAAAAATAAAGATAAATTGCCTGCTGCGCAATTTGATCGTAGCGCTCTTTTTGCATGCTTTACGGAGATTTGTCGACTGGGAATTTTCTCGTCCGATTTTAGTCAGTCAAAATCCCTATAATATAAGGAAGAGAGAATTAAATAATATACCCTTAAGATCCTACTAAAATAAAAAATCTAAAAATTTTGATGTTTCCTATTCGATCATCCATCACGCTATCACGCATCAACGGATTCATGGATTTTGATTTTTGGCTCACAGACTATAGAATATGTTCTTAATACAATACCTATGCCAGCTTCCTGTTCTTGATTAACACATCGATACCTGTAGTACCTACTTACTAGCCACTCTTTGTGTACTTTTTAAAGTCAATGCAGACGAGGTCGCAGGAAAAGCTAGTTGGTGAATAAATATTTGATGCAAAATAAAACCGCCATTAGAGAACACATCTAATGATGTTAGATTTTGTCTTAAGATCAATGTATGTATGCTTGACGATTTATAGCAAAATAAACCAGATAATAAATGAATCATACTAATATCAAAAGCTCCACACCACCGTCGACTATAGTGGTTCTCTTATGCCAAACAAAACATTAGCCTAACACCCATATTTCAATTTAATATTTGCCAGATTCAATGGATATAGGGTGTCCTACATCACATTGAAAGATTTTCGAGGTTTCAAAGCTCGGATCCTTATAACGTTTTGGCATAGGTAGTCAACATTTTTGGAAGTATGATAACTAAATTCTGACTGTGAAACAGAGAAAAAGAAGAACTCTTGAAGTCAAAGAGGAGAAAAGAAAGAAAGAACTGAGTTATGCTCCTCTAGTACCTATGATTTCTCTTCTTCGCGCGACTTGTATTTCATGTCAAGCGGCAGCGCAACGTTCGCTCTCTGAAAAGCGCAGGAAGAGGTCAATTTCTAAGCTGTGCAGCAGCGAAGGCGCGTCAGGCGCGAATAGAGAAATTATACAAGAGGGGCTGGCTGCACGGCTAGCATGCCACCCACGACAAAGCGTTTTAACGAGAAAAATGTCATGCGCGCTCTTTCTGGCACACGTAAAATAATAAAGATGGAGGCACATCTCGTTTTTTGTCGTTTACTCGGGGGTGGCATGCGAGGCCTACAGATCACGGCAAAAGGGTGTTCTTACTAGTCATCATAACGCAAAAATCATGTTAAAAGAATTTGTTTCACATTTAAGAGTGCAAGGTTCACATTTAAGTATCATAATATTTTGGCTTTGGTTTAGTTCCTTTTTTATGGGATACACTCCTATTTTCTTTCTATTCATGACTATAAAAGGACACCCCGTACCTATAGCACGTAGGCTAATGCCGACACGCAGTCCGAGACGTCGATCGACGACCTTCGTTCCACTATCCAGATGAGGAACACTACAGACTCATCCAGAAACGATTCCTGGAAAATACGTCGGTCGTTTCATCGATACTGAAAGATGAAAGATTAAACTGTTTACAATAACAAGTGCGGGTATTCACTTATCTCCGTAGCTACGTCTGGGACTGGGTAAAGCTTCCCCCTAACGATAGGGGAAAAATGGAGGAATATACTTTACTTATAGCAATCATAAAATGTTCAGCTTAAACTGGGTTCCTCTTTAATTTTTTAGGGTTTTGTACCCAAAGGGTTCCAACGGGACGCCCGACTGTCGTCCGTCAGTCTTTCTGTCCTATCCATAAATGTATCTTTTAAAGTACACTATACTGTTAAAATTTTCACAGAATATGGGTTATTATGGCGGATTTGCTAACAAATAATAAGTCAAAATTTAAGGGAATTTGTGTGATTATAGTGCATACTCTAATAATATTAAGAGTAAATTGTCTAAAGCGCCTCTATGTGTTGGCTTCGGCTCCACACACGCCTTCCGAAGGTCCGGGCTAGTCCGGGACTCTTATGTCCCGTGATAAGGAAATGACGTAGAACAACAAAATATGGATCCCAGGGAAGAATTTTTTTTTCGATATTTTTAATTCCTACTTATTTACGCCTGTACATCAAAAGGTTTTGTCAAAAGTACAATTTTCATTTCTTTTTTAAATGTTTACCTACATTTAATTTAATTTTAATTCAACTTGTTTCAATGAATAATGATTTCATATATTATTGATTTTTAAACATGTTACAGCCATATTTCGTTCTCTGGGTAGTGGGCTCGGTGGCGAAATTGGATAACACAGTTCCCCGGTTTGGAAAAGTGCGGGTTCAAGTCCCGCCCAAAACAAATTTTTCAATCTTTAATTTGAATAATGATTTATTATACCGTTCTGTACGATAGGTACGATGTACTATTTGGCCGATGTCCAATAAAACAATCAGGCGAAATACATGTAGACTAAACAAACCCCTTTGCTCGAAATTTTCGATACCGTTTTTGGTGTCGTCTGAATTTTCCTAAGAGCAAGGATCTCCTTTGTTCTAAAGCATAGAGACCGCATCAATTTATGATTGTAGTTAGTCTCTTTGTCTTATGACGTACCTTTAATAGTAGAAGGAGATGGATCTATAGATCTTTGATTATGCGGCTGTCCACTTTTCACTTGTCACTTTTGTGCTAGTGTGTGTGAAAAGTGACCGTAAACATGAGGGCAAATGTCACTTTAGTCTTCTTTGATCTCCTTTGTCCATACTACTTGACACCTCACAATCAAACACAAACGTCAAAAAAACAAGGAAGGACATTCTTGCAATTGTATGGCTCCCTCTATGCCTTTAGAATAAAGGAGATCCTTGCTCTTAAGAATTTTCATATTATTTTATTACTTTTAAATAATTAATTGAATATCTAATTTTTTATTTCTCTTTTACGATAATTTATTAGATAATTTAAATTAATTATAAGATACGCTTTCTTTTCTGATGCTAAAGCTTGTTTGTTTCAATTTATTGGGTTACATGCTTTTCGTTTTTATTTCGGAATTGGAAGACATCAAAGAAAATTGCGGAAAAGTCGTCTGTTAACCGAATCAACAAATAATTTTGTTAACTCGGAAATTCTATCAAACTTTAGAATAAAGATACAAACGCAACGTCTTTATTCTTTGTTGCGAACAAGAGATAAATTAAACAAGGCAGTCCCTAGGGCAATCCATAAATTAATTTGTCAGCTTAGATGAAACTAAGTTGAGATTTTTGTTCGCGATTTCGATGTTTGTGCCGTAGAGAAAGTTGTTCAGTTTGATGGTCTGGTCATCCCCTTAAAGAAGTGTCAGCATATTAGGAAGGACTGTATTCAGCAGTTTATTTAACCTGTGCGTTGTCTGTCAGTCACGGAATAAATCAAATTACTGGACTAGCTGAACTGGCTGGATTTGAACTCGCATCTTGCCAATCTGGGGCTGTGCTTACATCCAATTAAGCTACAGAGACTTATGTCAACCAATAATATTTGAAATTGGAACAGGTTGTCTGATCATCTCAGTGAATTGACTTCGGAGTAGGTAAAAGTAGCCATACATAATTCAGTCTCCTCTATGCCATAGATATCTTGACATAGAAGAGCCTGAATTAGGTATGGCTGTGCAGTTGTAAAATCAAACACGAAGGCGGTTAAATATAACCCACAATTTAAAAAGTTCTAGTGCGTCAATATGTGGTTCAAAAAAAGTTTTGCAAATGACTACGAAAAACCCCAATAAACTCAACAAAATATTACTCATCTAACACAAAATGCATTTACAATGATTTTCTTTTTCAAAATCTATAATGCCAATATACCTATCTATTCCTAACGAACTCAAAGGTTCTATTTTGGCAGATCATTTCGAACTTTCAAAATAAAACAAAGGTCATGTAAGTGAAGTGGAGTCCACGGTCAATCCCCCAATACCAGTTCGAAACACTTTTTGTTCTGTTTTCCTCAATGTCGGTAAAAACCAGAAGCGAAAGAAAGGCGCGCTTCGTGCTTCGTGCGTTGCATTGCCTGCGCCGGCGCCGACACCGACGGCATTGTCAAGGCCGCTCGAGGCCGGCGCGTGCGGCCCCTCATCTGCACGCACGCATCACATCGGCTCACACTATGCGCTTTTCTTGCCTGTCATATTCATATCAGATTTATATTTACTTAGTAATTTTTGTTATACTCAATATTTTTGATTAGATGATCTCCGACATTGGGGAATGAGTTGACATAAACGGGACTTTAACTGACTTAATGACAAGACTAGTTACAAAGCACGATGATTGAAGAGAACTGACGAATAGAATGTTTTACTTTGCATTTACCCAATAAAAAATATACCTACCTATAGCTGGTAAAGAAAGTTCGAATAATTTTAAATATACTTTTAGGCATGTGGGTCCCACAAGTCACCTAAGATACACACGCACCTAAACAAAGTATACGGTCATTTGTCTACAACAGCTATGAAGACAAACTCCGTTAATCCGTCAACGGGCACCGCATAGTGTGAGTGCACCCAGCATGCAACGCGTTACATAACCAGACGCATGCGATCCGTTGCGCAAGCGCAGCGTCCGGGTGGTGCCGTAACGGTCCGCGGACAATCCGGAATGCCGCCGATTTGACGCGCATTGCTTCACCGTACACACATTTGTTATTTCACGTCGAAGGTCGTTTGAGACGTATCGATGATGCACTTTTGATGTAGTACTCGATTGCTCGATGTTGTATAATATAAGTAGGTACCTACATACTTGAAAAACAAATAGGGACCGTTCAATCAGAATAACTTTACTAAATATCCAAATTAATTTTTTCTCAATTCGTCAATAAATAAATGAGCCACACACGATATTCCTACTAAAATATGACTTAAGACAACTGGCCAATCGGATTTCCTACTGAATATAACTCTGATTTTCCTACTGAAAATTCTAGCGACGACATCGGCTCTATAACTAGGTATTTGGGATCACGCCTACAATAAACTTTTACGGAAAATTATTGTAGTTATAGAAAATGTTTCCACCACGAATGGAAACTATAGTCATAATAAGATCTTAACATTCAATAACGACCAAAAAAGAACACATACATAGTAAAATTGTAGGTAGGTAGTAAGATTTGGATCTCCATTAACGCTTTAAAATTTTAAACTAACAATCGATTACGCACTTCACTTACACTGACATCGAGGTCACTGACTGCAGAACGACTGTAGACATTGATGACATTGACAGCTTAGAAGGCTCTCAATTACTACGTCATACGTTAAGCCTACTCTACTCACCACCACGTCACGATAATGTCGACCACTTTAGCTAATGAATACACAGAATATACAATTAACAAACACATCTTTGGAATTAATAACGTTTAGGCGTGGCTCGATCACAATTCACACCACACACCTATTGTGTTAAAGGCTTAAGGCGGTTGCAGAGGGGTCAATTTTATACAAAACTTAGACGCACAATACGCGTAGACGGTATTAATATAAGTAACTATGTATATAAGGTCTAACAAAACTAACTGAAACCATTTTAAGGGGATGATCAGACCATCAAACTGAACAACTTTCTCTATGGGACCAATATCGAAATCAAAACGTACTCGACCTAAATGTATGGGACAGCTGATTTTTGTTCGCGATTTCGATATTTGTCCCATAGAAAAAGTTCTTCAGTTCGATGGTCTGATCATCCCCTTAAAATAGTTTCACCTAATTTTGTTAGACCTTATATATGGAAAAATAGTTTGGAAAATCTAGATGCCGCGTCACAAATAACATTTGCAATTTATAAAATAATTTTTTACAAAGATATAAAGCTTTGAAATTTTTCATACAAAATTTTAAAAGCTTAGATCTTCGTAATTATATTATAAATTGCAAATGTTATTTGTGACGCGGCAACTAGATTTTCTAAACTATTTTTCTATGAATAATTCCGTCTACGAGTATTGTGCGTCAAACGTTTCTATGGACTGAAACCACCTTAAGCTTTTATGATTAATGTGTTTGATTTGACATTCGACTAGTCTGCAAAAAATTATGTGGAAATTGGGTTTTATAGGTAGGCATGCAATCGACATGATGGTTTTTGGCAGTTCTTAGCAATTTTGCTTCTTAACATTTAGATAATTAATTTCAGACAACGGATATGATGATAACAGAAACAAAATGTTACTTAAAAATTGCCTAACTACTACAAATTATACAGGGTGAAGAGTCATCCCATCAAACAGAACAACTTTTACTATGGGAGCAAACCAAGCGGAGCACGAAAAAAATTTGCTGTTGCATACATTTGAGTCGAGTCGGCACGGCACGGCACTGTAGTTTAGTATGGGACATCTGATTTTTTTTGCTCTGATCGATTTGCTGCCATATTAATAGTTGTTCAGTTTGATGGGTAGACTCATAGTTTAAAAGGATGCTAATGATTTCAATTTCACCCTGTAGTACCTACGTTATCGCGAAGCGATATAATAATCGGCAATTTACTACCCTGCTGGAATAGGAAGTAATTGCTTATTTAAGACTGTTTTATTTGAATTAGCAAAATTAAGAACACGAGTTTAGGTGCAGAGGAAGATAGCTGATGAGTCACACCAGGCGAACAAGACAATAAGATAACAGAGACAGTTATCTATGGTCTGGTGGAAAAGGAAATATAACTGTCAGACCGAATGTTATCATAAAACATAATTTAACAGCTTCTAGGTAGTGAAAAGTCACAGTAGTGAAAGCCATGTTTTCCCTAGAAACACCTGAAGGTATGGAAGAGTCGGAAGGTCAGCTACAGGTAGACGGAAAATTTGAAGAGTTGAGAGACTAATATCTCGACACAGATTGTAGAGTGTAATGCGGGCACTACATTCTCGCCGAGAACAGCCGAGAACGAGGGTGGATGATGGAGAGGGGATCCACCCCTTCATTGTTCTCGTGGCGTCATAAGCCGTAGTAATTTTCCTTGAAAGTTCTCGCCGAGAATTCCCGCCGAGAAGTTCTCGCGAGAGTGAAGTGTCTGCTTTACTTTGTTCCAGCGCAGTATTTACGTTTGTCAAGCGGTTTGTCTGAAAGAGATCAAGATCTCTCGTGATTTATATGTTGTTGTTAAATCTGTTATAATGAAGTCTGGGGACCGGCCGTAGTCCAACAGTTCTTAGTTGGACTATGTATCGAAACTCTGTGATAATTTCTCTTGCGCGATGAATGCCTTGCATTCGATTGTGAACCTTATTTGTAGTAGGTTACGAGTTACGTATTCACGGTGAACGTTGTCTATGTATGGAGCATAAATCCGAGAGCGACGGTATCGCCATCTGTTGGCATCTTTGCTATAACTTGTGGGTGCTGACATCAGTAGCAAGTCCCCACATGATCTCTGAAAAAAAACCTATAACACCTACATCAGTTTAAGAAGATAGGTTAAGCAAAATCAAATAAACTATAAAAAATCGTACAAACGTTTGATTATTCTGAGTTGGCATCTGGCTCCCGATTACCCAATGCACCAAGGACCCAACAATTTGATGTAAATGTATTATTGTTGTTTAAATAAATAATTTATCATTGTTATTATTATATTACAGAAGTAGGTTTATGCTAAAAGCTGAGAGTACGCTTTTACTAGAAATATTAAACTTGTTGTATCTCGTAAAGTGCCTTCCTACTATATTTAGTTTGTTTCGATCTCAATATATCTGTTCGACAAATGCCTGCAGCGATATACCTATCCCAAACTTACGTAATCCAGAAATTCCTGAATCCTAATTAAGATCCCACAATAATTGAATTATAATAATGGTAATTGAAACTCTCTATGTCTAATAGTTATGAATGTATAATATCTATGCAAATAGAATAGGTCCATTAATTGGGATGAGTTATGGGTTCGGTACGCCAGTAAGTACCGTTAATAGAATCACTGGCTGGCATAATGTACTAATTAGTCATAGTTCGTCATGCTACAAAAGTTAAGGGACCAGTAACTCGAGTACTTGAGTTTGCTAGCGAAGGGTCAATGAATCGAAGGAGTCACCACAATTCGGTATGTCAAGTTTTTTTTTTTTTGGAGGGCAGAAGTGCGATTTTGTGAAACTCATACTTTGAACTCAGCAGCTGAAAATTTCAATATTACTATGGAGATATGCATCTTTCTACTGCTGCTTTGACTTCTCATACTTCAGGAGCGCTATCTTTGAAAGCCAAATCAGCAGCAGAAAGATGCCTATCTCCATAGTGATTTTGACATTTTCAACTGCTGGGCTCACCAAATGAGTTTCAAAAATCGCATTCCTGAATTAAAAACCATTTGGAGATAAATTGTCTCAATAACAATACAGGGTGACTGGTAATTCGACCTATTCCTTGAAAGGGGTTATACTAGAGTTCATTTGCAACAATTTTGCCCCAGTTAACTGGGGGTCGAAAATCGCTTGTTTTCGAGTAATCTCATTTTTAAGATTTTTTTGAAAAAATCCATTTTTTCACCTAAAACTGACAATTGTGAAAAAAATACTCCACTCTCTGCACTAAGTAAGCATTTTTCTAATAGCTGATGAATGAGCGACTACATTAAACTAAAATACATGTGTAAAATACCCGAAACCACTGAAATAAAAGGTTATAAACCGCACGACAAAATTTTTTTATTTGGATTTTGTTTCAATCCAAAGAGGATTACTCAAAAAAAATTTATGACACTTGGCGTACAAATTGCGGAAATAACTTCCTCAATTCCTAAGCTTTCCAAAAAGATGCAAAAGTTGTGTACTTTAGTTCAAGTTTGGAAAATAAACCTTATTAAACACGCAGATGTGAATTTTATTCAAAAAGTTATTGGTTTGGTGAAAATAAAAAATAGAGTAAAATAATAATGTTTAGTACCTAATCATATGAAATTACAAATTTTGTTTTAAAGTTTTACATTTAAAAATCACAAGTCTTGCTCAAATTGTCTTCCTCCGTTACGTATGCAAGCACGAAGCCTGCGACGTACTTCGCTTACTGTCACTCGAGTTGAAAGCGTGTCTTTAATTTGTTGGGCAGCTGCCAAAATCCTCTCTCTTAATTCTTCTTGAGAAGAGATAGGTGTACGATACACCAATGTCTTCATATGACCCCAAATGTAGAAGTCGCATGGGGTTAGATCGGGACTCCTAGCCGGCCAAGGGATCGGGCCGCCTCGACCAATCCATCTCAGTGGATAGTTCTCATCCATCCACTGTCGCACGCCCCGGTAATAGTGGGCTGGGCAGCCATCATGTTGATACACCAAAGCTGTTCTTGTGGTAAGCGGCACATCCTCCAGCAGCGGACGTAACTCTTCTCTTAAAAAGTTTTCATAGGCGATGCCGGTTAGGCGTGCCGGCAGAAAGAATGGCCCGATTAAATTATTGTGCACGATTCCCATCCACACATTAAGTGAGAATCTGTGCTGGTGAGCTCCTTCGTTAGATTTTCTCGGATTCTGACCTTTAGGGGCCCAAAAATGCAGATTATTATAGTTTGTAATACCATCACGGTCGAAGTTCGATTCATCTGTCCACAAGATTGTTTTTAGATACTCAGGGTCTTCAATGTCTGCATTTATTAGAAATCTGCAGAAATCCATCCTTCTGACAGGATCTCCCTCCTCGATAGCTTGTACTGGCGTGTAATGGAATGGATACTGCCGTGCTGTGTGCTGAGTGAACCAGACTTTCCACTGAGACATACCAAGCTGCCTAGCCACAATTCTTGTTGAAGTAGTGCCGTCTGCTTGAAAACACTGCAAAATTTGCTCCTCTTCGATTGGATCACTAACGCTAGGTCTACCAGCGTCGGTTTGGCGACGTCGAACCGATCCCGTTTCTCGAATGCGCCGATATGTTGTACCAAACACGCTGACATCAGGTAAACGGCGGGTAGGAAAACGTCTTTGATAGTCTCTTCGAGCAGCAGCAGCGTCACCATCACAAAACCCGTAACAATACATGATATCCGCGTATTCTTCATTTTGGTAAGCAGCCATTTGAAAAGGAAGCTGTTTTAGCGCAGAATTTAAGTTAGTTAACAACGACACGTCCGAACTCCAAGATGGTTGAAACTAACTGATTACTTAATGAATTGAGCGAATGAGTGGGCCTCGATTGTGAACCTTAGTACAAACATTCCCGAATACTTACAAAAGAGAAACAATGTAAGCAATAAAATGAAAGAGACAAAAGCAAATCGGCATCTTGTAAGGTTCGCTTCTAGGAAATCCGCTACTTGCTCTGCCATTGTTAACAATTTTTTTCAAACTCTTGTCAAAGTAGACAACATTTGCACCTTTTTGGAAAGTTTAGGAATTGAGGAAGTTATTTCCGTAATTTGTACGCCAAAAGTGATACATTTTTTTTAAGTAATCCTCTTTGGATTGAAACGAAATCCAAATAAAAAAATTTTGTCGTGCGGTTTATAACCTTTTATTTCAGTGGTTTCGGGTATTTTACACATGTATTTTAGTTTAATGTAGTCGCTCATTCATCAGCTATTAGAAAAATGCTTACTTAGTGCAGAGAGTGGAGTATTTTTTTCACAATTGTCAGTTTTAGGTGAAAAAATGGATTTTTTCAAAAAAATCTTAAAAATGAGATTACTCGAAAACAAGCGATTTTCGACCCCCAGTTAACTGGGGCAAAATTGTTGCAAATGAACTCTAGTATAACCCCTTTCAAGGAATAGGTCGAATTACCAGTCACCCTGTATTTAATATGTTAGAGATGTTAAAAAGCAAGTTAGTGTAGTTTATCGTTAAAGCAACTCCATGGTAAACTTATAATAAAGAATTAAAAAATTACATAATGTAATACAATTTTTTCAAATCAAGGTCTCGATACAATCGTGTTAATATACCTATTAAAAAAAAATTCCACAATGTCACAATTTTACATTTTTGATGTTGCCGTTTCTGTATCCAACATAGAGTTAGAAAAGAGAAGGCAGGTGACTTTAATTTTTTTTTTATTTAGCAAATGTTTTCTCCTTGTAGCTCTAACGTAGACCGTAATGCGCAAGACTGTAACGTAAGTGATGAGTATGATAATGATATTTAATATTCATCATTTATTCAACTGACTGAATATAAAAATAACAACTTTTAAAAAAATTGTTTCATCTCATCCATTTCTATCCTTAGCTGAGAGTAAAACATTTATTTGGAATACCTATTGATAAGTAAATTAAAGGATTTTCGACATTAACACAAAACAAAGTACAATAATAAAGGAGTTATGTTTCATGTAGCCTAAATTATTCTCATAATATCGTTGTCAATGATATCTTACCTACATATAGATAAATAACACTAGGTACCATTTTCAATAAAATCTTTTTGTTTAATAATGTAAATTCCTATCTCAGCGCTTTAGAACTTATATATAAGGTCTAACAAAATTAGGTGAAACTATTTTAAGGGGATGATTAGACCATCAAACTGAACAACTTCTCTATGGGACCAATAATGAAATAGCGAAAAAAAATCTGCTGTCCCATACATTTAGGTCGAGTAGGTTTGTATGGATCAGCTGATTTTTTTTTCGCGATTTCGATATTGGTCCCATAGAGAAAGTTGTTCAGTTTGATGGTCTGATCATCCCCTTAAAATAGTTTCACCTAATTTTGTTAGACCTTATATACTTGAGCCGAAGCATTGAATTTCAAAATAACAAGCTCCGACAGTATTATAGAGCAGTAACTGGGCCCTTAAGTCATGAATAAATGCGGACCAGGCGTTTCTATTATGTAAAAATGTTACAGTTATTACAATTTATCAAAAGCATCAACTAACTGGAATTTTTTAACTAACGCAAAAGCATTTAACATAACTTTTGCAAAAAATTATAGCGATACAACTCTGATCGGTTTGCTCCCATTGTAAAAGTTGTTCAGTTTAATGGGTAGACTTTTAATTTAAAAGGATGCTAATGATATCAATTTCACCCTGTATACACAATATACACAAAATAGGAGGAATATCATACTTCCCAAGGAAATGGAAATTATCCTTTTCTATCGTGGCATTTCTTATAAAATTTAAATTCAAAAGACATCCAACTTTTCCTTGTATGTTTGACCCAAAATTTTTTTTGGTGTTGCCCAAAGATGAACCCTTTACTAATTGATAGATCTTATCACCAATAGTAACTTTTAGTAAAGCACCCGCAAATCCTCCCCGGAGGAAAAAAGATATGGCATTAGAAAAAATGTTTTGTAGGCGAAACGGGATTGGGCATCAATGTCTTTTGGGTAAAAGTAATCGAACTCAATATAAAATTGTGTACTCACGATCGATCTAGAAACGTACATATGTTTGTTAGCTCCTGTTATATTGTATGCTACAAAAAGGGTTGTCATATTTAAAGGGGTTTTTCAAACCACCGAACTGAACAACTTTTAATATAGAGCCAAAATTGAAATCGCTAATAAAAATTTAGCTGATCCATATTATTTGATTAAGAATACCAATCTTATCTTCTCTATCTATGATAACTGGGTAAACATTGAATAAAATTGTTAACTTGGCGTGGATGTACAGGTGTCCGATGGCAGAATTAGGATTTTAAATTTAAATAAAAAATAAACTATGAGAGATAAACATTTATTTAAGTGATAATTTTATTTCTTAATGAAAATGATTTCATCCAAATGTTGACCATCACGTCGGACACATTCCTGAAACCTGGAGCCCGATTGCGCTAATTTGAAACATCGAAGTTCTATTCTTATCCAATTTCAGTTCTAATCACATTGCAATCCAATTACTATTTAACTGTGGTGGATTTCGCATCGCGCTAAACTCTATGTAACTGACAGCCTTTAACGTCTGAGCGATCTGTCAAAACGGCTCTAATGGCTGTCATGAGCTGTACCGCGATTAGCGCTATTACCAATTGTGTCAAAAGTTATGCTTCGTACGTAATCCAATCACGGTTCCATCACCGAGTATTTTCCGCAATTGCAGCCCTGGCTTCAGTATTCCATGCCACTCGCTGAATTGAATATTAGTGATGTTGGAATATCATTAACCTCGCGAACGATATATTACTTATGTTATGACTAAAATAAATGTTTATCGCTCATAAGTAATTTTTTATTTCTGCCACCCTGTATATAAGGTCTAACAAAATTAGGTGAAACTATTTGAAGGGGGTGATCAGACCATCAAACTGAACAACTTTCTCTATGGGACCGATATCGAAATCGCGAAAAAAAAATCAGCTGTTCCATACAAACTTACTCGACCTAAACGTATGGGACTGCAGATTTTTTTTCGCGATTTCAATATTGGTCCCATAGAGAAAGTTGTTCAGTTTGATGGTCTGATCATCCCCTTAAAATAGTTTCACCTAATTTTGTTAGACCTTATATTTTAGATATTTGCAAAAAAAATGCATTGGGGGTGTTTAGAATAAGTAAAAGTTAATGGGTTTGTCCGTTTGTTTGTGCACGCATCACTTAAAATTTACTGGGGGGATTAATATGGGGTATTCACAATAGTATAGGGCTTAGTTTGGATCAAAATTTTATTTCATCGCAATTGGTTCTTTCAGTCAAAAGTTATGAGTAATTAAAGTCAGTGGTATGCGCGTAGGAAGCCGCTGCTAGTGAGAAACAAGACTGTAGAGTCGAGTAAGTATTGTAGTCTTGTATGAAACAACAGATGATTTTTTTCCCGAAATCATTCAGTTTCATGGTATGAGCACACCTTTCTTTAACACCCTGTGTATAGGTTGAAAATAACCTGAAACCGTTTCATTAGAATCGATAAATTGAATTAAGTAATTTGATGTGTAGCATTTGAAAAATGTATGGTATGTTTTACTATAAAACCTTTCATACTATACCGCGTTGATTTTTGGTTTTAGTATCGGAAATGCATGACTTTGGTCCAAAACATTCATAACACAAATATTGAACAAACAGCTCACCGTTACAACCCGCCAGGAAGGCGTCTCTTCCACACACATTATTCGCTTCATCTCCATTTTGGTTTCTGCCCCAGATCCTTCGATAAGTATCTTCACAACTTCCTACTGGCCTCACATCTCTTTGATTTACTCAAAATCGAATAAATAACTTACCTATTGCATAACATACTTGTATTAATAAAGGTAAGGGTAAGTGTATAAAAAAGGGTATACATAGAGACATTCTATAGCCTTTAAGGGGATGATCATGAATCATTTTCTCTACGGGACTACATCAAAATCGCGAAAAAAAATTAGCTATCCCATACATTTGGGTCGAGTAAGATTGCAGTTTTGTAAGAAACAGCTGTGTTTTTTGCGATGTCCATAGTTGTTCAGTTTGATGGTCTGATCATCCACTTAAAAAACCGTCAGCATATTAAGTTTGGACCCTGTATGTAAGTTTAAATAAAGATATTTCGTTAATTCCATACTTAATAGTAAATATTTTGGATTGGATTATCGAACTCGACCTATTTGAAATAAGTAGTAAAACAGTTATTTTTACCTTTCATACAAAATTGTTTCGCAGATTTTCAAGTTTCTTTTAAAGGAAAAAGAAAATAATAAAAAAAGAGCAAATCAATCTTCACGTCCATTCGTCAATTTTCATTCAGACGTTTCATTTCTAGTGAAAGATGATGAATGAGAGACAGAAATGGGTGAATGGGTTATGTTTAATTGTTTATGTGATTTGTGTTCATTTCCGGCTCCGATCAAATATTGCCGGCATGAATTTCCAAGAAATATCCTTACAAAATAAAAACGAATGTTAAAACGCTCCAGAGACGCCATTATAACGTTTACCGAAAAATAAAAACGATTCGTTGATTCGATAACAGTCAGTCATAATCTCATAATCGGCGGAAACTGTGTAACAATCCTGTCCGTGATTTACTTTAATAGTGACCGAGTCGATCAGTCGATCACATCACATGTAAATGTAACACTTTATTTCCTGCGGAGCTCCGGAAAGCTCGATTAGCATGCAGAATGTACCTAACAACCTCACGCCACTATCGGAAGCCACTAATCATGATTTTAACATTTAACGCCACGCTGTTTTATAGGACTTGAATGGAATTTCGTATTGGAAATAAGTTCTAGATTTTATAACTCTGTGTTATGCTTATAAAGCTTGTAGCTTTAGAGCTTTTAGCTTTTTAGCTTTATAATATATTTAGATATCTTCTTATCTTATATTATTATTATTTTATTTATATATATAAAAGAAAGTCGTGTTAGTTACACTATTTATAACTCAAGAACGGCTGAACCGATTTGGCTGAAAATTGATAGGGAGGTAGCTAAGAACCAGGAGAAGGACATAGAATACTTTTTATCCCATTATTATTATTTTTATTTTGCCTCTAAGGCGGAAAAAAGTTCGCGGGGTCAGCTATAGATTTATAACTCAAGAACGGCTGAACCGAATTGGCTGAAAATTGGTAGGGAGGTAGCTAAGAACCAGGAGAAGGACATAGAATACTTTTTATCCCATTTTTTTTTGTTTTTGCCTCTAAGGCGGAACATAATACGAGGTAGCTAGATAGAACGCATTTATAGTGCCTACTCTGTGATAGATAGAACTATTGTTATGAGCTTATGAGTCTGAGCTGTGTAATATCTGTGGCACTAGTCTAATTCTCCATAAGAAGAAGGAGAATAAACCTTACGTAACATAATACCTACTTAGTTCCCAGATCACAAAATAGTAAATAAAAAGTGACATAAAATGTATAATGTTTTTATTTTATTTAATATCGCGGTCAAGATGTTGAATTTTTTAATTTCTCACATTCTGATTCGTAAACGAAAACATCATCCATTCTTTGTTTTTTGCCATTTTCTTATCCCCGAATCGAAGTAGAATTTGTGTAATACACAAATTGCACTCGAATCATGTCCCTAGCAATAAAAAACTAAATGTACTTATTAAATGTCCCGTTCAACAATTCATGTACTGTTGTATTCTTATGTTTTTTTTTTTGTAATAATCTGATTTGATTTGATTCAAATGTAACCGAAACACATTGAATAATATCACGTTAATAACACCTCAGATATATCTATATCTATAAGAAACCGGCCACCTATTTAGGTCAAACCTTGTATTTGTCACCTAGGTGCACGTTAATTAGTTTGTCGCCTACATAGGTATACCTACCTATTAGTAACGGAAACGATGGAGTTTATCGTTTCCACTGCACTGGAATGTCGACTGACGTCTTCATGGCGCCATTCCAGTATTTGAGCTTTATTGACTTATGGTGTCTGTTTTCATTATTATGTTGATTTATAATAAATTATTGTAAATAACTTTAACATAGAGATTATCCAGTACCATTTAAAATACCAGAATCTAGCCTGGACTTGTATTTTGATGACTGGATGGACAACCTACATATTACACAGGTTATTATTACAGGGGTTCTTTAGACTATCATCAAACTGAGCAACTTTCATGTTCATAAAATTTGCAGTTAAATACATTTGAATCTAATATAACACCGTATAGAATAAGGTAGTTTTAGGAAACAACAGTCCTTTTTCGAGATTTCGATGTTGGCTCCATAATGAACGTTATTCAGTTTGATGGTCTAAAACTCTAAAGTCTAAACCACCCATTTAAATAAAGAAATAAATTATTCTATACAGGGTGTTATAAAAATACAAATAAACATTTAAGGGAGTGGTTAATACCATCAAACTGAACAACTTTCACTATGGGACCAATATCGAAATCGCGAAAAAAATCGGATGATGGACATCATCATCATCATATCAGCCGATAGACGTCCACTTCTGGACATAGGCCTCCCCCTAAATGAGGAAATCTCAGCTAATCAGCCGTAATCGCCATGATGCGATGCGTTTGCGATGTTCCATACTAAACTACAGATCTACTCGAGCTAAATGTGGACAAACGATTTTTTTTCGCGATTTCGATGTTGATCCCATAGAGAAAGTTGTTCAGTTTGATGGTCTGAAGCACCCCTTTAAGTAAGTGTCCTATTTTATTTTACGACCTGTATAATAAATGTAAGTTAAGTATGAGTTATGGATATGATTTAAACAATATTTTAATATGTTTTCGAGGAAGTACACACACATCACTTCAGGCAGCGGTTCAGTAAAGGCACATGTTTGCCTCGGGTGCTCACTGAATTGACTTATATCGAGCGTCGTTTCAGCCCTTAAAGCGAACTCTATCGATATTTATTCGATTACAACATAAAAGCTTTGCATTACGCTCGATTCTTCACTCGTGTAGGCTGTATGTGTATATTTGCTTTATGTAGGTTAAATGACTAAAATAAACTTTATTAAATGCGCCTGAAGCTGACCCACGATATAGTAGCTCAGTCATTTTACGGTTTGAGCCGGGACTAATTAATAATTGGTTTTTTTTTTCGGTAAAATATTAATGTCAATTTGAGCCCGAAAATGTACCAAAATTAAAAATAAAATTACGTCAGCAACAGTTCCAACTTTAAAATTTAGCTTTTATCTCGTTCTAAAAAACCTGATGGTAATTTTTTTTTGCACATATTTAAGGCTTTACCATTATACATACTTCAAACATGGTGTAAATATTTTTGTCTACATAAAGGTTTTGAAAAATACATTAGTATTTTCTAATAAATATCTCATTTTCAAAATTTCAATGCCTATTTTATCGCTCAAAAATAGTTTATATTCTTAAATCTAAGCCGAATGAGTGCATTGGTATTAATATTATTAATTTAAAAGCCTTCAGGGACTCACAATTTTGACTTCTATGTTGCGTAGCGATTTTTTTTTAAATCTATACTATTATAAAACTGTAACAGGAAGTTTGTCTGTACATTGAAGATGTTAACAAAAAAAAAGTTACGATATGGTTTTTAGGTGTCCCTGATTCCATTTCACCAATTGTTGGATTTTTTGTCTGTCTGTTTGTTTGTGTGTTTGTTTGTTTCTTTGTTTGAACGAGTATCACGCAAAAACTACTGAACCGATTTTGATGAAACTTTTTTTGTTTGATAGCTTATAATCTGACTTAAAATCTGGTATATAATTTGTGCGGACGAAGTCGCGGGTTAACGCTCGTATCTTTTAAGATAGTCTTTTAAGATGTCACTAAATGGTGCCGGTTACAGTTTTAAAGTACAATTAATAATTACTCCCTACCCCGCCTAACAAAACTCCGTAAAATGACTGGGCTAATAGGTACAAACTTATTTTCTTTAAAAATTCTTTGTTAAATCATTCTTTGATCGAATCTGATTTTGATAAAAAAAAACACAAAATAACAACGCAAGTTGAATAAAAACTTGTAAACTAAATTAACTAGGTAAATTTCCGAAAATGTGGTTATATAGTTACCTATACCTGTCTACATAGGTACCTTCAAATCTTATTCTGATGTGAATAAAAGATCTTAGCAAATTCTAGGCAATCCTGCAAAATAACCAGTAGTCTGTCTGTATTAGTTTTTAGCTCTCGTACTTTCGCTCTAATTTTAACCCTCTCGTGGCTGTACGTGAACTGATGTCCAATTAACTAATGAGCAGACTTCAATGGTTTTTGAAGTTTCTAGTCAGTAAGTTTCTACTAACGAATCAGCTATACGTGGCTGCGCCACTAAATTTTAAACAGCGATACATATACTAATATAAGTGTACAATACATACGTAAGACCAATGTACACACGGCGACACATCAAGCTATACAAAACCAACATAAGCTGGCCGCGCGTAGGTCGAGTAACGTATAACGTCGTGCGGCCAGCTTATGTTGGTTTTGTATAGCTTGATGTGTCGCCGTGCGTACCAACCAACAAAGTACTAAAGATCATGAAATCTCCCTGATTCATTAGAAGATTCAAATTGTGACTGTTCACATAGAAGAGAGTCCACCTTGCAAACGTGAAGTCTTGAGTTCGAACCCGAAGTAGTAATAGATTGTATGTTTTTCATGTAGGAATTAATTTGTCACTTGCTCGTCTGTAGTTGTGGACGAAAATATTGTCAATAAAACGGACATAAAATAATATGCTTCGAAGTCGACGCGTTTATTCCATCAAAAGATGATCCTATTACGTAAACATTACAATAATTCGACAGCTTTCTAAAACATTATCTTTACAGAAACAAAGCTACAGAATTTCACGCATATTCTTTAAGGCGATTCATAGCAATCACGCTCTCTCAAATCATGAGTCAGGGTTTTCTACTAACAATATAAGTTTCAATAAATATCTGCCTCGGATAAAACCAGTTTTAAACTCCATTTTGCGGTTAGCATGATCGTGACTCACTGATCAGAATGAAAGGACCGATTCCTTTTCCTCGATTTAGTACAACTTTATTAAGGAGCGAAAGAGATGCTGAAACTAATGACACCTGCATAAGTGAGTCACTAAACTGAGAACTTTACACCACATTTTAAAATAATTAAAAAAACATTACTACTAGTGCTGCCCCCGATAGCCTCAAAGATAAAGTCAAATCAGAAAATCCTTTAATTTACTTATCAGGTCATTAACTACCGATGACAGGTTAAACAAAAGCAATTATAGCAACACTTTGTTTAGCCTTCCTTGTTTGCAACAGAATGCATTTGTCAGTTATTATTTTTGTATCGTTATCGTCATTGTCAAATATTTAATTAGCATTTTTCAGACACCACAGATTACTTCGGCTGCTCCAAAATAAAACACAGCATATGATATTTTAAAAAAGGTTTTTTTAATGATATAGGCAGTGAGGTTTAAAATTACTACAGGGTGAAACTGATATCATTAGCATCCTTTTAAACTAAGAGTCTACCCATCAAACTGAACATCTTTTACGATGGGAGCAAACCAATCGGAGCGAAAAAAAATCTGCTGTTGCATACATTTGAGTCGAGTAGGCTTTGCAGTTTAGTATGGAACAGCAGATTTTTTGTTGCTCCGATCGGTTCGCTCCCATAGTAAAAGTGGTTCAGTTTGACGGGTAGACTCTTAGTTTAAAAGGATTTTTACTATGGGGGCAAATAGATCGGAGCAAAAAAAATCTGCTGTTCCATACTAAACTGCAACGCCTACTCGACTCAAATGAATGCAACAGCTGATTTTTTTTTTGCTCTTATCTGTTTGCTCCCATAGTAAAAGTTGTTCAGTTTGATGGTTAGACTCTTAGTTAGTTTAAAAGGATGCTAATGATATCAATTTCACTCTGTATAAGTGGTGTATTTAGTGTTTTATTTTGGAGCAGCTGATTTAAAAAGAACGACGTTTCCGATTGTTTCGATCATACCTAGAACGATTTAACTCGTCCTAGAATAATACGTATAAACGTCGTCAGATCCCGAGAGCTTTGTGTAGATGGAAATTCAAATTGAATGCCATTATAACACGGTGTTAGGTGATCCAAAGTCCAGAGATGCGTCAGCTGGTAGGAATCACCTGCCATTAAGCCTCTAACCACGGTAGCATCATCAATTAGGTCATACAACGTCACTTGATAGGTCATTGCCACCGCAAATCCTTTATATTACCAACTAGCTTTGTGAACCGATTTAATTCAACAAGAATTTACAACTACGGCTAGACTAGTTGTAAACAATGCGTTATAAAATGCTGGAACCACGCGGCAAAAACAGAATAACCTAAACTTAAATAGGCCAATGAGCTATGGCATTATAATTATCATAATATATGCACAATTTTCTATACAGGGTGTAAGGAAAAGTATAATTAACCTTTAAACCACGTACTCCTCCCATCAAACTGAACAACTTTTAATATGGGAGCAAACATGACAGAACAAAAAAAAATTATACAATGTCGCATAAAGAAGATAATTTCTCCAGCTATGGGAAAAAGGTCCCCAAAAGTGTATAGTAAGCCTATAGTTAAGGAACAGCAGATTATTTTTTTGCTCTGACAGTTTTGATCCCATAGTCAAAGTTGTTCTGTTTGATGGGTAGAGTATGTGGTTTAAAGGTTAATGATACTTTTCCTTACAACAAAAAGTGAGATTTTTAAAAACGCATTCGCTGATCTCACCAGTTGAAAATGTCAAAGTATGGAGATATCAATATGCATCTTTATACTGCTGATTTGACTTTCAAAAATCATACTTCAGGAGTGCGATTTTGAAAGTCAAATCAGCAGTAGAAATATGCATATCTTCAATACCAATCTACTTTCACTATTTCCTCTACGCTAAGGTTGTCTGGAAGAAATCGCTTTTTAGCGATAAGACTGCCTGTTTTTGTGCCTTTTGTATTTCCTGATTGTTTGCTCTCTGTATACTCTGTTATTTTGGTGTCAAATAAAGTATAATTGATATCTCCATAGTAATTTTGACATTTTCATTGCTAAGCTCAGCGAATGAAATTCAAAAATCGCACTCCTGTATATTTTGTTATTTGTAAGTCCAACCAACACTTTAAATTTCTAAGATTTGAAATAGAGAGTTAATATTAAAACGTAACTAACAGGTAAACCGGAGACACCGTCTTAACTAAGACCTTGACCCACAAGCCTACCTACGTGATGATTTATTGTAGACTTCACCTGGTTAATGAGTAATCCGATTACCTGTGAGAGTCACTAAACCCTTGATCCTGATGTGTATAATTTGATAATCCGTAACTAAATATACGGGCAGTTGATAAAATAGACTCAGTGAACATTCTTAAATTATACATCAGTATTTTGTACGAACATTTTCCAGCTTTCTCTCTATTAATTGAAGAAAGTTATTATTGGGCAATAAATTGTGTTTTCATTCTTTAAGCTATATATTTATTTTATGGGCATACAGGGTGTAAATTTAAAAGCTTTGCGTATGAAATGTGCTTCAGACCATCAAACTGACCAACTTTCAGTATGGTGCCAACATAGAAATCGTGAAGAAAAATAATCAGCTGTTTCATACATTTTGGTCGAGTAGCCAATGGCGTTTTCTGTGGAAATATGGTCTGAAGTAGCCTGTTTGATGATTGATTATGTATGTTACGCATTTAATTTGACATCCTTTATAGGTATACTATTTTTAGCCGTTTTAACTTTTACTGTATTTTCTAATCTTTGCTAATTTAACGACCTATTGTATGTGCACCAACGACTTTTTTTGTCTTCGTTGAGACCAAAAAAAATTCCGTATGCACCAAATATAATCTCATATCCGATTTCTATAGTTACCTGCAGTGCGATATTTTAAAGTAACACGTGACATGAAATCAGCAGTAGAAAATGTCAAATAAGATTATGAGTCATTAGATCATGATTTTGAAAGTGTGAGATTGAAAAATAGCACTTCTACTTATTTACAAAGCCATGTACGCCCGATATTCTAAAATACATAGTGCATTTTACCTATACCGCAATATTACTTACAGAACGTAAATAAAACTAATCTAATATCTTTTCTCGACGTATATTCGATTCCTGCATCCGATATAGTGCACCAATAAAGGCTGCGCTTGAAACATCACGTGTCTGTCACGTGGCTACTCCAGTTCTTTCAATCCTTCTCTAAGACATTGCATGGCTATTTTTATAGCTTTCAATAATTCTCATGTTCGTGAAAGGTGATAGGCTAGAACTAGATTATTATCTCGATATACAAGGGTTCTTCTTAATATGCTTCTTAATATAATGATCAGACCATCAAACTGAACAACTTTCTCTAGATCACCATCGTCTTAATTGTGAAATAATTATCCGCTGTTTTAGAGCTATATCAACCACTGTAGCATAAGACGTTAACACCATGGAATATTTATTGCTGAAGATAAGAAATATCAGATAAGAAAGTAATTTCCGTCATGGAAGGAAATATCCCGTAGAGTTTAAGCCAAACATTACAAGGTAATTAAAAATTGCAAAACATGGCACAACAAGTAACATCTCTGTTTAATAGTCGATCCAAACGAAACACAATCGTTAAGAGGATAAGAGGTAAGAACGAGAAATACTGAGAGCGCAGAACGTCTACTCTTCGCTGTGTTCAAGAAATATCAACACTTCCCATATCACACTCAAACAACAAGGAGTGCGATTTTTGAAAATCACAATGTTGAAATCAGCAGTAGAAAATTATGTCAAAATCTAATTTCAAAAATCGCACTGCAGGCCGCCGTAAATAATGCAGCCAAACATAATTAAAAGTTTTTTTTTTTTGCATGAGATCTCCCATTGAAATCTATATAATGGTCTATGATCTGGAGTGCGATTTTTGAATCTCATACGTTGAACTCAGCAGTTGAAAATGTATGGAGATATGCATCTTTCTACTGCTGATTTGACTTCCAAAAATCGCACTCCTGGAGTATGATTTTTGAATGTTAGAAAACTGTTTGAAATCTGCAGTAGAAAGATACATATTTCCATAGTAATATTGACATTTTCAACTGCTGAACTCAGCGAATGAGATTCAAAAATGCACTCCTGATTTTATAACTGACGTATAGTTAGAGTATATTGTCATTGGTATAGGTGGCTACAATACTCTACGCTTGCAATAAAAAAAGGACGTTAATTGTGCGTGTGTTGCGTCTACATCTAAAGACGGCGACGACGTGCTCACTAACACAAGATACAGAGTTTTAGCATTTCTAGTGAAACGTGGATTTAGATATAAGTACTACAATTCGTGATGTGAAAATAGTTGCGAAATATTCATTCTTTTTTTATAGCTGAGAACAAGTACCCACATATCACCACACCACATGACATGTCAATACCATAACATACTAAAACCTCACTGAAAGTGCTAATCGAAAACATAGCTACAAATACAAATAGGTTAATTTGTATTTGTAACAAAGTTTCTGACCACCCGGCCGTGAGTTTGTTTATGTAAATGAACTAGACTTTCAGTAGTCCATGTACTTAGTGGTAAAAGGCTCGGCACGCGTGCCAGTCACGCCCTCACGATAGCCGGTTCCGTATGTTTAACAACATGGCTTACGTGACCCGACCGACGCGAAACGTGCACAATAAGTATGCACACTGATTTATGCACGATGTGTGTAGGTCATTGATAAAGAGAAGAAACAGGTTAAAAAGATTTGGTTTGATTTATGATATCTTGCAGGATTGGTTTAGTGTAGTTGGCGTTAGTTGTTAACCGCTTCGATCAATTCGATTTCGAGGCTACAAAGAGCTTCCATGAGTTTTCACTGCAGTATACTACATTAAAACTTAATACTCTAATAATAATGCCTCATACAAAAGTGGCGCCGCACCTACAGTAGTAGCCCAGTCATTTTACGGAGATTTTTTAGGCGGGGTAGGGAGTAATCACTGATTTGACTTTTAAACTGTAACCGAAACCATTAAGTGACAAAAGGACTATCTTAAAGAATTAAAAAAAAAAATCGCTACGCAACATAGAAATCAAAATTATGTGTCCCAGAAGGATATCAAAACATTAATATTAATACCAATGCACTCATTTGACTTAGATTTAACAATATAAATTATTTTTGACCAATAAAATAGGTATTGAAATTGAAAAAAATGAGGTATTTATTAGAAAATACTAATGTATTTTTCAAAACCTGCTAAGTAGGCAAAAATATTCACACCATGTTTGTATGTATTATGGTAAAGCCTTAAATATGTCAAAAAAAATTACCATCAGGTTTTTTAGAACGAGATAATAGCTAAATTTTAAAATCGGAACTGTTGATGACGTGATTTTTTTTTAATTTTAGTACATTTCTAGGCCCAAATTTGGCTCTTCAATATATCGAAAAAAAAATGTCAATTACTAATTAGTCCCGGCTCAAACCGTAAAATGACTGGGCTGCTATATACGCACAGTGAAAACTCATGGTAGGCCTACAGTATGTTAGCGCCTAAATTATAAAGTTACTATCTGGCACACCGACAAGTAAATTGGTTTCAATGCTTTCAAATAAATCCGTCAAAACATATATTCTTCTACAACATCAGCTTCAGACACCTACACCGTGGAATCGGGGTCGTTATGAAGCCGCTACACGGTGCTTCAGACCATCAAACTGAACAACTTTCACTACGGAGCCAACAATGAAATCGGAAAAAAAAATCAGCCGCCTGATAAGGCCGAAATAGTATAGAGTTATGTTGTACGACTTGGGAGCACCTGAGGATGACAGGGCCTGTCGTGGTGGTCATGATGATTTATAACTCAGTTTAAACTTTAAGACATTTCGGTTGACCCATAGAGATCTAGAGAGATGCCAACCAACGCGCTGAGTACGAAACCTAGTGTCGCATCACCAACAGTACCACGCGATAGAAATTATTTTGTTAGCTTGAATATGCTCATTATCCATTGCGGTATCAGATCAGAGCTCAACGTTCGAATAATCTTTAGTACTACGCAAGCATTGTAAACTATTTACACATAATATGTCGACTGGCTTTCAGCCTCATAATATATTGAACCCTTACTGTCGCGAGCAATGTGTTCCGTTTTTGCGCATATTGCTGCGACACTGGCCCCGCCCCTTTTCACATCCCTTTTAGTTTTTGTGATCTGTGGGTTGACCTTTACGTATAAGGTATTCTTACGAAATGAAAATTAGCTCTGTCTGCCTCAATTAAGATTTCAATTAAAATAAAATTACCTACACATTACATAGCCGTTGCTCGTGGTACAAACGAACTAGCCCTATTTCAATTATTAATTTTTGTTAGAGATCAAGAGAGACCCGTATGAAAGTCCGGTTTAAGGGCTTCTTCCGGTACGAAAATAAACGCGCTGTTACATAAAATAACCGTCTCCTTTTCGAGATAAGACAAAAAACTGTGTTTTCGTACAAGTTTTACTGGAACAGGGGGTACAGGTATTTAATGGCATCGCTCATAGCTGTAAAAACACAGCTTTTTCGTGGCTACAGAAAAACGTTACCTACTCCTGTTTTACACCAAATTTTTATGTCTCAACTGTCGCGACGTTAACAGCTTTATATTTTCTACAGAAAAAAACAGTACTGAAATACAGCAAAAAAAAACCGTACATATCTAGCATAATTTTGAATACTTTTGCTTACATTAGATTTCTGTAGGTACTATTATTTTTCTTTTCCTCGAATTTGGGAATTTTTAACAACATCATCACATACCTACAACTCGCGTACATCTTACACTAATACTATAAGAATAATACCCAGTATAGTACCTATTACTGTAGGATCCGTTTACAATTGTAGGAATTAATTGAATCAGGCGTTACCTACTTTAGAAACGGAGGTCTCGATACAAACGTTTTAATTACTTATTACATTGTAGGAGGCGAAACCCCTATAACTCCTATTGAAAAACATGTGCGTGTGACGCATGGCCGACGCGGTAAGCCTACACGTGCTATGACCTGCCTCCAACATTTGATTATGGCACGACGAGGTTCTAATTCCTTTTTTAGCCTAGTCTAAGGCTACCACGCACTTGCCATCACCAGTCCACTCAGAGCTTCTTTGTGGAGTTTAGCCACCGATAGGGCACTTAAAAAAGCCATCGACGACACGAATGTCGTCGCCCTATCGTCACCGGCAGCAGACAACGGGTCATCGATTATATCGTTGCTCAGTTTAAGGGCCTATGTCGAAAAATAATTGAAGCGAAATGGGCGTGTGATAGCTTATACATATTACTGCCTGGTGCGAGATAAAGATATGGGGCGGCGCGCGCGCCTGAAACGACGCAAGCCTAAAACAAACTTTATTTAATTGTTTTTGTACTATTTATGTAAGTTCAAATCTGCTCTAATCAAAATTTGTAAAATATTAATCTCTTTTTTTAAATCAAGTCTCGTGTTTCTATTATTCACTGTTTAGCAGTTTCAAGCGTTTATCGATAAAGACGGAGGCTACTTTGGCTTATTTTTCTATCAAGAAAATGTGCCTTAATCGTGTTTTAGCTCTAATCAAAACTTCAATTATATGTTCAATTTACACATATCCGCAAATCATACTCCTACTGTTAGTACTTCATGATATATGACGCTTTGAAGAATCCTATTTTATTCACATATCCTCTTAACATTTCACCTGCAGGACGACAGCCGACGATTTCAGACGACAGTCGCTGACACAGAGTTCGTCGACAATTGTGTAGCTCAAAAAATCTGAAGCGTGTTGGGGGTGCTTCAGAATAGGTACTTAGATACACTGACAATATATGTCAACTATTATGTAATTTTCCCACCAATGTGCATGGGCTTGCGTGATGGATTTTCAGAGCCCTCTCTATCCCTATTTGTGAAGTGGGGCGGCATGCGATGGAAAGTACCTAGATACCTACAGTACCTACCTACCTAAGTAGGTCTTTGATTTTATCTTAGAAATATCACAATGGTCATTGAATATTCTCATGTTTACAATCAGAATACCTACATGTGTGCAATGTTTTTAATTTTTTTAACATCGTTTAAAAATAAATGTTATAGTAATATCTGATAAACAGAAAGGTGTCGTGTGGAAACCGTTTGAGTCGAGTATGTATTAAAGTTTTGTATGGGACAGCAGATTTTTTGCGATTTCGATGTTCGCTCCATAGTAAATAATGTTCAGATTGATGGTCTGGAGCACTCCATAAATAATGACCACGCCTTTCTGTAACACCCTGTAGCTTGATGATTTTGAGTTCGTTATCGGGATCGTTACGTACTCATGCGCGTGCGCCGCGACGCCGCATAGTATAACATAAGGGTGACGCAGTTGAAACACGTGCTGTGGACCTGCCCCCAACTTGTGATTGTAACATAGTTGACTCATTCCTGTTACTTTTTAGTTTGTTTTTCAATAATATTATGATATTTTTGCATTCATTCCCATATTTTTTTAATTACTTCACGAGTAAACTTTCCTACTACTGCACACTTTCAACAAGATTTTTAAGTAAACCTACTTACTCTAATCAGGATCAGGGTGATCAGAAGCTTTGCTATAACTACCAACTTCATTTTTGAAGTGCAGCAGTAACAATACTCACTATTAGCAAATAGTGCACAGGGTGAAATTGATATCATTAGCATCCTTTTAAACTAGGAGTCTAACCATCAAACTAAACAACTTTCACTATGAGAGCAAACCGACCGGAGCAAAAAAATAATCAGCTGTTCCATACTAAACTGCAATGCCTACTCGACTCAAATGAATGCAACAGCTGATTTTTTTTTTGTTGCTCCGTTCTGTTTGCTCCCATAGTGAAAGTTGTTTAGTTTGATGGGTAGACTCTTAGTTTAAAAGGATGCTAATGATATCAATTTTACCCTGTAGAAGGTTTCAGGATAGAATGAAGTGTCAAGTGGTGATAGGGGTAGAAATGGGGAGGTCAAGTCTAAACACACGAGCTGAGTGGACATTGCTAGATTTTCAAACACTGAAATAATACAACTTTGATAATACAGAGTGTTAGGGTAAATAATTGCATTACTTTAAGGTTTGATTGTACCCATGATACTAAACAACTTTCCATAAGAAACCTGTAGAAAATTCGCAAAACATTTTTTATACTTTTCATACAAAAACGTTCGATCAGCCGATTGCATTTATTTAGTATGGAAAGTCCAATTTTTTTATGCGAATTTTCTATAGGTTTCTTAGGAAAAGTTGTTCAGTATCATGGGTACAATCACCCCTTAAAGTAATGCAACTGTTTACCTACCCTAACACCATGTATACGATCATTAGTTTGTGATAATGGTTTTCCAATAAAATTAACAAAGTTAATAGCACAGAAGTACCGAACTACCGCCATAAGGGTTACCTTAAGTAGCTAAGGTCTGTTGATTGTTAAATCAACAGACCATAGCTACCATATAACACAAATTACATAAGGGATCAACCCTGGAGCCATCACGAATCTTTTATATTTCCTTGCATAACAAAATGCAACACAACATGGGGCAAACTAATAAGTGGAACATCCGGAACGAAACGAAACCGACCATTAAAAGTTTAACGCGAATCGATTGTCAGACAGAAGTCAATCCGGCGGGCGGATGTTGTGTTTATAAAATTTCTTAATCTTACAAAATTCTCGTATACTTATTCTGTTGATTTTCGCATAAAAATCGTTAAAGTTCCATTTTAAGGGCGCCACACACGCGTCGCACTTCACACAAACTTGAAATGTTCAGAAAAAATAAAGCATAGCATAGCATAGCATAGCATATGCTCACGACTATAATCCCCGAGGGGGTAGTCAGAGATATTCTGAAACCTCAGAACATCCTCGTTTCACTATAGTACCGAAACTCTGCCCAGTGTGACGGGGAGTGAGCCCGTCGCCACTTGTAATGGACAGTGGGTACAATACATGCCTCGAAATTGAAAAAAAAAAAAGAAAAAGCGAAACCTATTGTTTTCGTGATAATCATTTTATTTTGTGTTTTCTTTTCTTCAGCATAAGCATATGCTCACGACTATATTCCCCGAGGAGGTAGTCAGAGATATTCTGAAACCTCAGAACATCCACGTTTCACTAGTAACGAAATTCTCTGAAGAAAGAAAGTTCCGAAAGTTTTCATTTCTTGTATTCAGTTAAATAGGAATTCAGTCAATAAAATTGCACAAAAAGTTTTATTACACAAGGATGCCTAGTACACAATTTTGATCCAACGAAGCGTTAAAGATTTTAACCACAAGTATTTTTATGGAGACATCAATGTAACAAGAAATCATTAAATATTTTATGACAATAAAATAGTACTTAAAATCACTCTCACTTGTATCACATTCATTGATATTGATGAAAATATTACATAGCCCAGTCATTTTACGGAGTTTTGTTAGGCGGGGCGGGGCGGGGGAAATGGACTTATAAACTGTAACCGGCACCATTTAGTGACAAAAAGACTATACTAAAACATATTTTAAAAAAATCGTTACGCTACATAGAAATAAAAATTGTGTGTCCCAGAAGGATTTTAAAGTTATAATATTAATACCAATGCACTCATTTAACTTAGATTTAACAATATAAATAATTTTTGAGCAATAAAATAGGCATTGAAATTTATAAAATGAGGTATTTATTAGAAAATACGAATGTATTTTTCAAAACCTTCTAAGTAGACAAAAATATTTACACCATGTAAAAAAATGTGAAAATAAATAATTTACCATCAGGTTTTTTAGAACGAGATAATAGCTAAATTTTAAAATTGGAACTGTTACTGACGTGATTTTTTTTTTATTTTGGTACATTTTTAGGCTCAAATCGTCTCTTCAGTATTATACCGAAAATTAATTAATTATTTAGTCCCGGCTCAAACCGTAAAATGACTGGGCTAATAGCAGCTTCAATTTAAACGATCTAATCAATGTTGCAATAAGGAAAATGAAAATTACAATACATACAGGGTCCAACTTAAAAGCTGACGGTTTTTTAAGGGGATGTTCAGAACATCAAACTGAACACCTTTCTCTATGGGACCCACAGGAAAATCTCGAAAAAAAATCTGCTGTCCCATACATTTGGGTTGAGTAGGATAGCAGTTTTGTACGGAACAGTCGATTTCTGTTTTCGCGATTTCAACAAGTTAGTTCAGTTTGATGGTCTGATCATCCCCTTAAAAAAGACCCTACAGTAAGTAAGTACCCTAGAGTATTAATTTACTCTTTATAAACGAATGAAGTGTGTATTGCCAGTGATGACTGATGACACAATGAGACGTGGTTGTTCACTCAAGAAATGAAGAGATCCACAGAAGAACCAGAGATGCTGACATACCCCAAAGAATTGCTTAACTACAAGTGGCAATGGGTGGATACTTTGCTCGCAGAACCGATGCTGATGGGACCGAATAGTTCTCAAGTGGCGTACCGGAACATAGATAGATAGATAACTCATTTCTTTTTGGAAAGTAGCGTGGGTAGGCCCCCGCTAGGTGGACCGGAGACCTGGTGAAGGCGGCAAGAAACCATTGGATGAGGGCAGTGCAGTTATGGCAATTTTTTATTTCCTATGTCCAACAGTGGACATCCATCGGCTGAGAGACGGCGATGGAATTTTCGGTATTTGTGTCGAGACAGGACAGACTCTAGAGTCCAAAGAAAAAAAGTTGAAAAGAAAATGTCGAAACTCTTGAGTGTAGACCCAATATACTGAGCTTTCTGAAATAACTCCAACATTTATCTTAACGATGCATCATTTTTAAATTTTATGTAAAATATGAGGCTTTTGTTACTTTAAACAAATCTTTTGATTCATTATTCTACTTTAAATCCTCGTTTATCATAAGCCTAGCCTAGCTTAAATAATAGTAGAAGCCGAAATAAGATACGTATATATATTTATATTCGACCCCTCTGTTCTACATTATACAACAAAAGTGGGGGCAGTGAATCTGCAGCAAAGTTCATACTAAATAGGTGACGAGCCAATTTAACAGAGTTATTGAGGAAGTACCAATAACCACTTCATCTCGGATAGAAACTCTTTAAAAAGCAACAAGTTTGCGATGAGACTGTGTAGCAACTTGCTACACAGCTTGCTGCTTGCTTGCTTGCTACTGGCAAGTTATTACATTACCATTGCATAGATCATCATCATTATTATTATCAAAGAGAACCAAACGCTATTGATCATTACAAACGATCATGATCATCAGTAGACGTCCACAGTCCACTGGTAGACATAGGCCTCCCTCAAGGATCGCCACGACGACGGGTCCTGCGCTGCCCTTATCCAATACGTTCCACCAGGACGTCGATCCACCGCCTAGGGGAGTGCGTAATATCTACAACCACAGACCATATGGTCCACCGTGTGGGGAGTCTACCCACGCTGCGCTTTCTGGTACGCGGTCGCCACTCGAGAACTCTCTGGCCCTATCGGCCATCGGTTCTGCGAGCAATGTACCCCAATTTCCACTTTATAGTTTATCGATATTTGGGGCTATGTCGGTTACTCGGTTTCTTCATTTTTTAAATCGATCTCGCAGGAAAACTCCGAGCACAGTCGTTCTAATTGCCATATGGGTGACTTTCAGCCTTATTATGGGCTTGTATAATTTTAATTTAAAGCTTTTCTCAATTTCAAAATATACCAATAAGAATACTCGAGATTTGTACATATAAAGGTTTTTCGGACTACCCCTGAGCGAGAGTCGGGGTAAAGACAGACCCAGGGAAAGGAAGTATCATAAGTTTGATGCATTTCATACTGCAATGTGTGACGGGATATCGCACAATTCGCACGACTATAGAAATGCCACATAGATTAGGGTAGTCCTTGGTTCGGCAGAGGAAAAAAATACTATTGATCTCTGTAATACAACACTACTTTATAGCTAAAACTCTCTCGACGTGTCTTAAAGGACAATTAACGGCATGGTAATAATTATTATGGACCGTTTTAAAAGTTTTTGCAACACGTTCCCAGACAATTATTTAAACTTTGTAACATTGTTTTGTAAACGGTTACGACTACGGAGCGATGTAAGAATATTTTGTGTAACACAATCCATTAAATCGCATGCATTGTCTTTATGTGCAATAATAATAGATTTTTTTTGCAATACTTACCTACACCTTATAGTACAAGTACAATATATCAATTAAGTACTGGGTGGAAAATAACCACGACCCACTTTTCTGAAAATGTCGAGTTAATCATATAAAAGCGAATTATAGAAGGTGTAAAATGTAATACATTACAACGTATTATATTAAGGGGTGCTTCAGACCGGTAAGACCATCAAACCGAACAACTTTCACAATGAAGCCAATATTTAAAATTCTAATAAAATCTACTGTTCTATACAGGGTCCTTCTTAATATGCTGACACTTTTCTAAGGGACTATCAGACCATCAAACTGAACAACTTTCTCTATGGGACCAACATCGAAATCGCGAAAAAAAATCAGCTTTTCCATACATTTGACTCGCGTAGGCTTGCAGTTTTGTATGGACGAGTTGATTTTTTTCCCGATTTCGATGTTGGTGACATAGAGAAAGTTGTTCAGTTTGACGGTCTGATCATCCCCTTTAGAAAGTGTCAGCTTATTAAGAAGGATCCTATATACAGGGTGACTGGTAATTCGACCTATTCCTTGAAAGGGGTTATACTAGAGTTCATTTGCAACAATTTTTCCCCAGTTAACTGGGGGTCGAAAATCGCTTGTTTTCGAGTTCTCTCATTTTTAAGAATTTTTTGAATATTTCCGTTTTTCGACCTAAAAATGACAATTGTGAAAAAAATACTCCACTCTCTGCACTCTGTAAGCATTTTTCTAGTAGCTGAAGAATGAGCGACTACTTTAAACTAAAATACATGTGAAAAATACCCAAAACCACCGAAATAAAAGGTTATAAACCGCAAGACAACAATTTTTTATTTGGATTTTGTTTCAATCCAAAGAGGATTACTCAAAAAAAATTTATGACACTTGGCGTACAAATTGCGGAAATAACTTCCTCAATTCCTAAGCTTTCCAAAAAGATGCAAAAGTTGTGTACTTTAGTTCAAGTTTGGAAAATAAACCTTATTAAACACGCAGATGTGAATTTTATTCAAAAAGTTATTGGTTTGGTGAAAATAAAAAAAAGAGTAAAATAATAATGTTTAGTACCTAATCATATGAAATTACATATTTTGTTTTAAAGTTTTACATTTAAAAATCACAAGTCTTGCTCAAATTGTCTTCCTCCGTTACGTATGCAAGCACGAAGCCTGCGACGTACTTCGCTTACTGTCACTCGAGTTGAAAGCGTGTCTTTAATTTGTTGGGCAGCTGCCAAAATCTTCTCTCTTAATTCTTCTTGAGAAGAGATAGGTGTACGATACACCAATGTCTTCATATGACCCCAAATGTAGAAGTCGCATGGGGTTAGATCGGGACTCCTAGCCGGCCAAGGGATCGGGCCGCCTCGACCAATCCATCTCAGTGGATAGTTCTCATCCATCCACTGTCGCACGCCCCGGTAATAGTGGGCTGGGCAGCCATCATGTTGATACACCAAAGCTGTTCTTGTGGTAAGCGGCACATCCTCCAGCAGCGGACGTAACTCTTCTCTTAAAAAGTTTTCATAGGCGATGCCGGTTAGGCGTGCCGGCAGAAAGAATGGCCCGATTAAATTATTGTGCCCGATTCCCATCCACACATTAAGTGAGAATCTGTGCTGGTGAGCTCCTTCGTTAGATTTTCTCGGATTCTGACCTTTAGGGGCCCAAAAATGCAGATTATGATAGTTTGTAATACCATCACGGTCGAAGTTCGATTCATCTGTCCACAAGATTGTTTTTAGATACTCAGGGTCTTCAATGTCTGCATTTATTAGAAATCTGCAGAAATCCATCCTTCTGACAGGATCTCCCTCCTCGATAGCTTGTACTGGCGTGTAATGGAATGGATACTGCCGTGCTGTGTGCTGAGTGAACCAGACTTTCCACTGAGACATACCAAGCTGCCTAGCCACAATTCTTGTTGAAGTAGTGCCGTCTGCTTGAAAACACTGCAAAATTTGCTCCTCTTCGATTGGATCACTAACGCTAGGTCTACCAGCGTCGGTTTGGCGACGTCGAACCGATCCCGTTTCTCGAATGCGCCGATATGTCGTACCAAACACGCTGACATCAGGTAAACGGCGGGTAGGAAAACGTCTTTGATAGTCTCTTCGAGCAGCAGCAGCGTCACCATCACAAAACCCGTAACAATACATGATATCCGCGTATTCTTCATTTTGGTAAGCAGCCATTTGAAAAGGAAGCTGTTTTAGCGCAGAATTTAAGTTAGTTAACAACGACACGTCCGAACTCCAAGATGGTTGAAACTAACTGATTACTTAATGAATTGAGCGAATGAGTGGGCCTCGATTGTGAACCTTAGTACAAACATTCCCGAATACTTACAAAAGAGAAACAATGTAAGCAATAAAATGAAAGAGACAAAAGCAAATCGGCATCTTGTAAGGTTCGCTTCTAGGAAATCCGCTACCTGCTCTGCCATTGTTAACAATTTTTTTCAAACTCTTGTCAAAGTAGACAACATTTGCACCTTTTTGGAAAGTTTAGGAATTGAGGAAGTTATTTCCGTAATTTGTACGCCAAGTGTGATACATTTTTTTTAAGTAATCCTCTTTGGATTGAAACGAAATCCAAATAAAAAAATTTTGTCGTGTGGTTTATAACCTTTTATTTCAGTGGTTTCGGGTATTTTACACATGTATTTTAGTTTAATGTAGTCGCTCATTCATCAGCTATTAGAAAAATGCTTACTTAGTGCAGAGAGTGGAGTATTTTTTTCACAATTGTCAGTTTTAGGTGGAAAAATGGATTTTTTCAAAAAAATCTTAAAAATGAGATAACTCGAAAACAAGCGATTTTCGACCCCCAGTTAACTGGGGCAAAATTGTTGCAAATGAACTCTAGTATAACCCCTTTCAAGGAATAGGTCGAATTACCAGTCACCCTGTATAAAACAGAAACGGACCCAAAACGTTTATTTTTCGTGAATTTTAAATTGCCTAATCTATACTATTATAAAACTGAAACAGGAAGTTTGTCTGTACATTGAAGATATTAACAAAAAAAAAGTTACGATATGGTTTTTAGGTGTCCCTGATTCCATTTCACCAATTTTTGGATTTTTTGTCTGTCTGTTTGTTTGTGTGTTTGTTTGTTTGTTTGTTTGAACGAGTATCACGCAAAAACTACTGAACCGATTTTGATGAAACTTTTTTTCTATACTATTATAAAACTGTAACAGGAAGTTTGTCTGTACATTGAAGATATTAACAAAAAAAAAGTTACGATATGGTTTTTAGGTGTCCCTGATTCCATTTCACCAATTTTTGGATTTTTTGTCTGTCTGTTTGTTTGTGTGTTTGTTTGTTTGTTTGTTTGAACGAGTATCACGCAAAAACTACTGAACCGATTTTGATGAAACTTTTTTTCTATACTATTATAAAACTGTAACAGGAAGTTTGTCTGTACATTGAAGATATTAACAAAAAAAAGTTACGATATGGTTTTTAGGTGTCCCTGATTCCATTTCACCAATTTTTGGATTTTTTGTCTGTTTGTTTGTTTGTGTGTTTGTTTGTTTGTTTGTTTGAACGAGTATCACGCAAAAACTACTGAACCGATTTTGATGAAACTTTTTTTGTTTGATAGCTTATGATCTGACTTAAAATCTGGTATATAATTTGTGCGGACGAAGTCGCGGGTTAACGCTCGTCTTTTCTAAACATAAACATTTTAGTCAAGTAGCTACAATAAAGTATAGTCCTTAAAATGATGTTGAATCGATCTTCATGCATCGATGTTCATGTTCGTAGTTACATTGTACGTAGAAGGTACCTAGGTACATTTCCATAATAGGTACTACGATTCGAATAGCTCATAAGTGCAGTTATTGACTGAAGCTAATCGTTATAAAAGCCTATCTCAGCCCCTGACATGATGATAACAGTGTATCAACCTGTATCAACATATAACTAAGCTTTTTATCACCATGTCATAGCAAACAAACACTGGTCAGTGACATTGACAAATTGGCAGGTTTACGCATGCAGCCTTCGGCGATTGGGTCTGCATTAAAGTGGAATCCACTCACACCGTAGCGAATTCAATCGCAGTGTCGCGAATTCGAACTGAAGAACATGACATCACAATCCGACGCGACGATTTCACAAGTAATGACATTAAATTAATCAAGCGCAGCAATATAAAAAAATGACCCTAAACCTTTAAATATAAAATAACAACTACTTATAATTACACTTTATTACCATAATAATACAGGGGATTTTTAAGGGGATGATCAGACTATACAACTTAACAACTTTGTCTGTGGGACCAATATCGAAATGTTAGGTTTTGCGTAAAATACAATCAGTTTTTAGAAATAAAGTAACGAATTTACATATTTCCCGGGGGTATTTGGTGGGATGATACGGGCAACACTGGGCATTGTTTGGAAAAAATTGAAACGAACGGTTGGATTCGGGATTCTTGATCCAGCCAGCATCGAGTACGAACCTGTTCTTTGAAGAAAGTGTATCCAGATCAAGTATTAGTAGCCCACCTGTGGGCCTTAAGTGAAAGTGTCGTTTTAAAGAAGAAATTACAGTCGTTTGAGTGAATATCACGTGAGTTTCATTGTTACATAATACCTGATTATAACGATAGGACTAAAGATTAAACATTCCTGGTAGAACTGAGGTAGATTCTTACAGAAATTACGAAAAATCTGCTGTTCTATACAAATCTCCGAACCTTTTCGGCATGTATGTTATGAGACAGCTGTTTTTTTATTTCCTTCTGAGGATTGTCAAGTCAGCATACAAAAAGCAAAAACGTTTTCACACTCCTAAACCTTAACCTCATTTATTTTTAAATAAGTATATTTTGGTCAGGATAAGTAGGTTTGTAAGTTTAGATTTTTTTGAATTTCATTATAGGTTTATAGACAAAAAAAATGTGTCACCATGTGATCAGTGATTAACGACAACATCTCGTAGTGTTTATCTCAGGAAAAGACATCAACGACCTACATTTTATTACCAATAGGTTGGTAGGTAGTTTATGCTTCTAACTACGAAATAACATAGATCACATTATTCATAGATTCTTTATTGTACACAAAAACATAATTCTGAAAAGAAATTACAATAAATCGTAGTCGTAGTCGTAAGTATTATTTCTGTTTATTAACATGCGATGGAAACATTATAACGTAATCGTCTAATAGGTATCCGTTTTCTATACTAAAAGCTTGCAGATAAACTCGAGAGCAGCTTTTGCAAAAATTTCATTCTACTTTTATGATAAGCATACGTGTACACAAAATGACAGGCGAGACTGCACTTTATTGATATCTGTCCAAGGGGTATTATTGTGTAACTACCCGATTACATTAGCCGGGTATCGAATCGATATGGTGTTTTATGAGTTCTTGGTGATTCATGATTATTTAGTTATTCTATTTCAGACAATGGATGTGATGATCGGAAGAATACAATATTACTTAAAATTGACTAGATTACCTTTCCTAAATAAAATAATCATAAATACCTTCCCCATTTCGCATTCGATATACCTAATCGAAAGCTTACAGGGGGTCTACCCGGACATTCGAACTTCGCAATTTCGTGAACATTTTCGTTCCAATATCAACTCTATTACAATGAAGTTCGGACCGAAACGGTCGCGATATATCGAAGATCGAAAGTCCGGGTACAAGTACAAAAACCAAGATAACTGGTTTTTGCAGGCGTATTCAAGCCTTTTTACAAATACGACTTGTTAGGCATGGGACCCTATATAGTATTTCATATCTAATAAAGGAATTACAAATGATAAATAACAATTGTAATATGTATAACTGACATAATGTTATAAAATTAACAATTCATCTGTTCTATTTCTAAAGATTCGAGAGTTCTATTCTAAACCGAAAGATCTTCCGTCAGTTACTTCCTAAAAGATAACACTACATTGCTTTAATATTGATCTGGAAAGAATGAAAATTATCCATTACCTACTCATCATCGTAATGACAACCTCCATTGAGCGTTGCTTTTATTTACATTAAATATTATGCGTGATGGATGAAAGTGGGATCGTGACATCTTGCCAGCACTCTCGTTGGATTACGGAGAAACTTGCTTTCTACCTCGAGTTATTGTATCAGAAGCAATGCACTTATTATTTTAGATTGCACTCGACTTACGATCTCGACTTTAGTTTGCTCGCATCCACAATACAAGCCATTTTCTTTATACGCCTTTATACACGGGCAATTCACTTTTTCTAAAGATTATCATATTTTTTTCTTTTGTCTTGGCATCTCATGATCAACGCGTACCTAATGCTTGTGTATTGTATCGAATAATCAAAACTTATAAAAAGAATGGATAAACGAAGAACATTTGAGAATTTCTGACATTCGTCGAAAGGAAAATAGTATTTTCTCAGCTTGGCCGCATACCTTCCTATACCTACCTTAACCTAGTTGAAAAACAAAATAAAAGTATCAAGAAAGTAGATTTACATTGTTGACATTATAAAAATAAATCAAGATTATTATGGTTATAGGTAAGTATAATGTGGCATAGACACAATTACGAATGTATAAACGATTATCAGTCAAAATAAGGGAATCGATTGAAGAATGAAGAGAAATTAAGAGGCTGCTGCCACTATGTAAACGCAGGGCCGGGCCATATTTTGCTGGTTTTTAGAAGCTATCTTCTCGTTATTTGAAATACATACAATTAATGAAAAATATATAATCAATCTTCAACCAGGGACGTTGTGTCGTCCATTCTTAAAATACAACGTCCCTGTCTTCAACATCACGGCTTTATTTGCTATGAAGTATATTTCTTATTTTTCTATAAAATACATATGAAACCTGTCTGTTCAAAGAAAAGCCTTAATATTAAAAAAAGTAGATAGATAGATAGATAAATAACTCATTTATTTCACCAGAACAATTCAAGTATGTATATATGTGCATCTACTTTATAAGTTGAAGTGACATTTACTTGCGACACACCATTGTGTAGACAATATTCAGATCTAAAAATGCAGGGACGTTGTATTTTAAGAACAACGTCCCTGTAAAAATGCTATGAAGTAAAAAAGTTTAAGACCAATATTTGATGAGTTAATTAGATAATTTCAAGAGGTGCAAATTCTTATGATTTGATTTCCTTGGATTAGAAGGCACAATGAAAGACAAGCCAGTCAAAAATAGGTATACCTACTAAAAAAAATTATGTAGTTTAATAGAAGTGAAGAATCTCTGACAGGGTCGAGGTCGTTCGGTCAGAGATACGTCTTAATGTAAGCATGTAATGTAATATTTTCGCTCTCCATCGACGATGTTCAGAATATAGCGAAGTGGAAGAAACAGACTAGGAAAGCAGACCCCACTACCCAGCGGGAGCAGCAGCTAGGAAGATGATGATGACTGTGTTCGATGTACCTACACACTGCCACAGATCAACCTACCCATAGCTTAACTCTATGTTGACATATAGTTCAATCTCTTTCTCGTTCTCATGGACATAGAGTTCAACTATGGGTTGGCTTATCTATCGTCGTGTGTACTTTATATGCCTTTTCGACTATTGCAAAAGATTTAAGTAGCATCTTCCGAGAAGCGCTTTTTCTCATGATCATGCATGATTATGCAAAAACGACAGACGGTTGCAGCCCTAATAGCTATTTAGCTATAGTAGGTACAAAAAGGTGGATCTTGGGAATGTCAGAGACAGTCAGAGTGCAGAATTGTGCCTACTCTGCTAGGAAATCGAATGTCGAAAAAAGAAATGAAATGTTGCCGTATTTTTGTAGAAAACGTTTACGCAATCCCTAATATATTAGTAATTGTACACACGGCCACACATCAAGCTATACAAAACCAATATAGGCTGGTCGCGTGACGTTATACATACTCGTCCTCCGCGCGGCCAGCTTATTTTGGTTTTGTATAGCTTGATGTGTCGCCGTGTGTACCTATGTAAATTTTTTTATGTATATTATTTTTGTTGACTTTGAGACTAATTTGGAGATTAATTTGGAGATATTCTTAAATTGCGAATAGGCAACTAACGTGTATCAAGAATTCAAGATCGTAGCACATCGTAGTACGTGGCTTGCGATTGCCTCTGCCTACCCCAATGGGACTTAGGTTTATAGACTGTCAAAGTTCATCATTCTGTTTTAAGTTCATCTGTATGGTGGGTCAATAAAATATTCTAAAAGAGCTAATTACGCCCTTGAAATAATTCAAAGGTGTCTATTACAGTAACAAGCACTCTTAATTTTATTTGAGCTGAATCATACAATTACTGGCTAATTGGAAAAGATTGCCTTGTTATTATGTACGGCCTATCAATGTTTGAAAACTATCATTAGGTAGTTTGATTGATAAATTACAATCTCTTTTATTGTAATCTCATAATAGTATAAGAGATAGACGCACTTTTTGTTATCATCAGCTGCAATGCTGATTCAGTATTCATAGGGTGAAGAGCCGCTCATAGGTCGAACTTTTACACAGCTGTATCTCCTAAACCAACAGACAGAACATGCCAGTTTTTGTACTGTTTGCATAGCTACAGTACATATTACAATAATACCTGCATATTCATTTTTTGCAACCATAAAAGTCCTTTGAACGGCTGTAACTCCTAAACCGACTGGAGTTATGCAGGTAGACCTGGTCCATTCCCATCACAGATATGCCCTTCACCCTATGAATACTGAATCAGCCTTGCAGTTGATGATAACAAAAAGTATGTCTACATCTTATTCTATAACTTAATGACTTTATTAAATACAGGGTGTAAACTTAAATGCGTTACATACTTAAAGGAGTGCTTCAGACTTCAACTTTTACTATGGGACCAACTTTCAAAACGTGAAAAAATCTGCTGTTCCACAGAAAATGTCAAACATCATGACATGTGTGTGCGTGTGTCAATGATATGTGTGGTTGTAGCTATTCGATCGAAATGTATGAAACAGCTGACTCTTTTTTCGTAATTTCGAAGTTGGTCCCGCAATAAAATTTGTCAGTTAAATGGTCTGAAGCACCCTAAGTGTGTAACGCATTTAAGTTTACACTCTTTATAAGGTTGATGTCGTGTCGTATCAAGAACTCAAGACACTAGCGGAGAAGTGAAAGAATTGGCGAATACTCGACCGACAAGAGCGTAGCTCAAAAATACGATGATAAATAATAATTATAAGGAAGCTTTAAATTGGAGCATTTTGGGGGCGAAAACAATATCACTTGGAACATAATGTCATCCTGACACATTGATCCATAGTGGTGGTGTTAGTAACAATGACTTAAAACTATGTAAGTCACACATTTTTGCAATGCTAAAAGTAAACCACGTTACAATTCGACATTTACCTACAGATAGTTACAGCGTTTTTTCTGACCACCAGAAAGAGAATGCGGTCGAGAATTTATGAGTGTAACATCCCAATGCACCAGTAGAGGGATAAAAATTGTTACGGCCTGTAGTGTGATTTTTGAAAATCACACGTTGAAATCAACAGTAGAAATTGACTTCTACTGCTGATTTCAACGTGTAACTTTCAAAAATCGCACTCCAGGATACAATAATGTGTGCAGGTAGTCCAAAGAAGAGGTGGCAAATGATCTGGATGCTTTTGATGTCAATTGGCCAGAGATTGCACGGGATAAAGATGGTTGAAAGATTAAAGACCTTTGCCCAGCAGTAGGATGAAAAAGCCGATAAAAAAACCGATATTGTTATACATATAACCAACTGTTACTGGAATCATCGTCATCATCATCAGCCTATATATATGTCCCACTGCAGGGAGTGCTGGAGTGCGTTTTTTGAATCTCATTCGCTAAGCTCAGCAGTTGAAATTGTGAAAATTAGTATGGAGATATGCATCTTTCTGCTGCTGATTTGACTTTCAAAAATAGCACTCCTGGAGAATGATTTTTGAAAGTCAAATCAGCAGTAAAAAGATGCATATCTTCATAGTAATTTTGACATTTTCAACTGCTGAGTTCAAGGTATGAGTTTCAAAAATCGCACTCCTGGCCTACACCACGCGGATTGGTAGATTTAACATTCGCATCGGAATTTCTTCTGCAGCGAATTCATGCAGGTTTCCTGACGATGTTTTCCTTCACCGTTTGAGAGCAGATGGTATTACGTACATAAGTTAGAAAAACTCATCGGTACATGGCATGTCATCCGTGGGGATTCGAACCCGAACCTCGAGATTGAGTTTCCATACTTCTCCGCAACGCCCCACCGACGGCGAAGCTCCTAAAGTGCAATTTTTGAATTTCATTCGCTGAGCTCAGCAGTTAAAAATGTCAAAATTACTATGGAGATATGCATCTTTCTACTGCTGATTTGACTTTCAAAAATTATACTTTAGGAGTGCTATTTTTGAAAGTCAAATCAGCAGTAGAAAGATGCGTTTTAACTACTGAATTCAACGTATGAGATTAAAAAATCGCACTCCTGATACTGGAATATTCAGTTTTAAACCATATTTAGATGACGTAAGCTGAAATACATAAAATAGATTACCTTTCTATTTTCAGCTGGACTTCGACAACTCGGATAATAGCAATTAAAATGGGATTCAGATTGGCAAATCCTGCTGTTGTTATTTTGCAAAGTCACATTTTCGGGCATCACAATTAGTAAAGTAAATAAAATAAAAAGAGGGAATAGTAAAAACCTCGCCAGTCGAATGTATTTGGCACATTTTTGTAAATTATTTATTATAGGGTATTATTCTGAAATACCCGTAACATGCCGATGGTCGATCGATACTGTATGTGGTTTCTGTCCGTTTTTACTGATTCTGGGGTAGGTACTATTGAGTCGATTCGATACTAACAAACAATAAGAAGATTTTTTTTCGCGATTTCGATGTTGGTCTCATAGAGAAAGTTGTTCAGTTTAATGGTCAATCTTGAAAAACCGTCCGCATATTATTATGCACGTATAGTTTTAAACTATTAGGTAACTATGATTCGAACACACTCATCGCAATAGAAATTATTAGTGTTACAGAAGTAAGAATAAAAATTTAAAACTTTTAAGGGGGTGGTTTAGACCAACAAACTGAACAACTTTCACTATGAGACCAACATCAAAATCGCGAAAAAAAAATCTTTTGTCCCATACATTTAGCTCGAGTACATTTGTAGGTTATTATGGAACATCGCAAACGCATCGCATCATGGCGATTATGTCAAATCTCCGCATTTTTGGGGAGGCCTATGTCCAGCAGTGGACGTCTATCGGCTGAAATGATGATGATGATGGAACATCCGATTTTTTATTCCGCGATTTCGATATTGGTCACATAGTGAAAGTTGTTCAGTTTGATGGTCTTAACCACCCCCTTAAATGTTTATTTGTATTCTTGTGACACCCTGTATTATTACATTTCATTTACCTTAATTACATTACATTTTATTCCCTTCCATTAAATTAATTTACGATACATTATATCACAATACAATACATTACATTAAATGATTACATAACATTTCATTATTAATATACAACATAACATTAGGTATAAATACCTACATAACATTAACATTACATTCCAAATACAAATACAAATAATTTATTTGCCAATAAATAGGGTAGGTACAATTCAGATGTAATTAGATAAAATTTTGATCACGCCTATTTAGCCATGTCAGTAGCATACAAATATTAAGGTCATCCACCTTTACATTGTAATAATTTAAAAAGTTAAAATAAGACTATGAAAATACTTTCCATCAACACATTATCGCACGTGGTAATTGTGTCATTCGAAAAATGCCCCATGACTGTTCATAATAACCACAATACAGTAAAATATTATTTGCATACCGTTAAATGTTAAATAAGCTTGTTAACTTTCACACTCGCTTCGCTCATGGCACCCGAGGGACGTAACGTAACGTCACGTCATGCGTCAGTTTGAAAGTGACTTCAAGGATACCTCGATCAAATACATATAGAAGGATCATTTCATTTTTCTTATACAGGGTGTTACAGAAGTAAAAATAAAAATTGAAAACTTTTAAGGGGGTGGTTTAGACCAATAAACTGAACAACTTTCACTATGGGACCAACATAGAAGTCGCGAAAATTAAAATCTTTTGTCCCATACATTTGGCTCGTCTAGATCTGTAGTTTAGTATGGAACATCGCAAACGCATCGCATCATGGCTATTATGGCAAATGTCCTCATTTTGGGGAGGCCTATGTCCAGCAGTGGACGTCTATCGGCTGATATGATGATGATGATGATGGAACATCCGATTTTTTTTCGCGATTTCGATATTGGTCCCATGAAAGTTGTTCAGTTTGATGGTCTTAACCACCCCCTTAAATGTTTATTTGTATTATTGTAACACCCTGTATTATGTGTTGTTATTTTTACGTAGGTAACATAATAATTTACTTTAACTGTAGAGCTATTGTGTATGTTTCCGATTATATCGATACAAGATCGAAAACGTTTTTTATTTTTTGTTATGAACACAACATGCAGTGAGAAATTTTGTTAAAATTACTATTGAGATATGAATCTTTCTACTGCTGATTTCCTAGAGGGTTTATTATTGTCAATTGACTTACAAAAATCATACTTCATGGGTGCGATTTTTGAAAGTCAAATCAGCAGTAGAAAGATGCATATCTCCATAGTGATATTGACATTTTCAACTGCTGAGTTCAATAAATGAGTTTCAAAAATCGCATTCCAAATCATCATAATTATATCCAGTGTAGAAAATTTATTAGGTAACTTTTTGTAAAGTAAAAATTTACTAAAATTTTATTTAATAAATAACAAATAAGGTATACAGTTAATCGTATAAATTGTTTATCTAAATATTAAGTATGATCGTCAAGAGCTGTCAATAATCACCTAGGCGATTTGACACCGATCATTTCGAGAAGTTTAACAATAAGACCAGCAGCTTAATCAGTAATCACTAATCATCACATAGAAAGTAAACATTTGCATGAAAATCTATAATTTAGAAATAATTGTCTATTTGGAAATTCGTTTCTCCTGACTATAATTGTCATGCTACAGCAACAAGCTATGTAGGCCAAAGTTCAGAGTTATTATTTCGGTCAGCCATAAGTTTCACCTGACAAAATATTCGTATTAATAGCCCCATATTTCATGTCATCCTATTTAAATGGTAGGTCTTTTGACATTTTACGTGCAGTACCGCTGTACCTACCATCTATGAGAAGGCTCACATTTTTATGTGCCTGTCAGAAACAGTTCGGATAATACTGTTAGCTAGTTTTATGGTATTTTATTTATTTTTATTAAAATTAAATCCTTTAGAGATTGTATTCTCTATGTAGGTACTAAATAACAAGGAGGCCGCTAGGCGTATCCAACTAGGATGGGCTGCTTTCGAAAAATTCCGTCATAATATATGACGAAAGCCTCGGCCCTAAGGTGTTCAATTAGTGCCTCCTGCCAGTGATGATGCGAAAACGTGGACTCTGACAATAGGACTATCTCGTCGATTCAAAGTCGCTCAGCGAGCTATAAAGAGAGATATGCTCGGTTTTTATCTGAGAGATCAGATCAAGAATGAGGTGATACGTCAGAGAACTAAAATGGACATAGCTCAGAAAATGAACAAGCTGAAGTGGCAGTGAGCTGGTCATATCTGCTGAAGAACTGACAACCGATGTGGTATCAGAGAGTGGAGACCACAAACTGGCAGGCGTAGTGTGGGACGCCCTGCAGTGCGCTGATCGGCCGACCTAAAAAAAGGTAGTGACTGGACGAGGAAGGCCGAGGAAAGAATTTTGTGGCGCGCTATGGGAGAGGCCTGTTTTCAGCAGTTGACGATGATAGGCGGATGGTGATGATGTAGGTATTATACATGTTGTTTGAAGTAATGAAATTCGTGGAAACTGCTTCTATCTTCGATTCCATTTCATATACATATGGGACCCTCCTTAATAATTATGTTGGCAGTTTTTAAGGGGATGATCTGTTAAACAATTTATTCTCTGTGGGTCGAGTAGGTTTGCAGTTTCGAATGGAACATCCGTTTTTTTTTTCGCGATTTCGATGATAGACGTCATTTTGACTTGGACGAGCTTGAACCCCTCGCTGCACTCAGGTTTTTAGTCTTTACTCCCTCGGTTCGCTCGGCAATTATCTCTCGCTGTGCTCGGGAGTTAACCCTAGATTCCTCGTTACGCTCGGAATTCAATACGCCGGTGACGAAAGACACTGCTTTATCTGCTTGGTGCAAAATATAGTAAAACATTAGACACGCAATCTTTACAAGTTTATTGTGCATCAAGCATAAGAAAGCTCAACTCAATATGCATGAAGCTGTTAGAAATTACAGCGAAATTCCGTGATTCGCTTCCCGCCGGATGTCGGGAGATCTCCGATTATATGCATATTAGCGTATAATGCACTCAATTTTCTTTGGCGATGCGTTCGCTACGGAAACCGCTTGTCTGGCGATGACATCGCGAGAGTGGTCGGTGCACGAACACGAACGTTCGCCGAAGCTCGTCGTGCTCGCGTCGATCGCTCCTGCCATTCGATCGGAGACTGCAGACCGCATCGCACGCGCGCCGCGCTCGCTCTCTACTGCGAAACTTTATTCGAACAGTTCGATAAACGTGAATGAAGTGGTGTTTTTGAACAAAGTTTTTATTTAAGTACTTTCTTTTTACTTACTTTTCGGCGAACTGACAGTTTAGTTTTGTGTTGTTTTTGTTTTGTGACTTTGCACATTGGAAGTGTTCGGTTTATTTTCAATTCGGCCCTTTGTTTACGGTAAGTACCTGTTGAATATTTAATTTGTGTATGTAGGAGTTGAGTCCAGCTGATTTATGCGAGCTGGGAGGAGATCGCGTCGCGTCGTGAACTGCATTTTGCCGAACGAAGGTCGTCGGATTCGTTGCGATTGAATCGGTTTCTATGTCATTATTTGTGTGGGGTCAATGATGTTTGTTTAGGTATAAGTAGACAATGTTGCTAACCTGCATTATTGACTTTTATCGTTTAGTGGTTTTAAGATACTAATGTTTACTAAATTGACGTTACGAAAATTGACGAAATCACGCTACTTACTTAATTACTTTTTAAAATCGTCAATTTATTTAAATATAACAATCTAAAATAGATAAGACTTACCGTACCTTATAAAGGAAATTGTAAATATTCCATTCGAAATTAACGTTGAATAAGTTGCTAAAGAGGACGTCTAATTACTAATGTTACATTCTAATTCATATCATTAAGTAAAAACTATAAATTAATAGCATTTTAAATGATATAATATAACTACCAATTGATTTCAAACAGGAATTGAAGAAGATAAAATAATAGGAGCGAGCGTTGAAGTCTTTTATAAGAAACTTCGATCGACCTCCGTAATAAATGTGAAATCAATCAAACGCAAAACTGTGCCAGTTTAGTAGTTAACCTAAACTAATAATTAAACCGAATTGATGTTTCGGATCATATCAATTATTGTAAATGGACACAGCAACTATTATTTTTAGTGTGATAATAGTTTTGTAAACAGATACGTATTCACACAATTGATTTGGAACGTAAATATTATGTGTTGGTATTAAATCGTTTAAGTACATAGAACTAATCTAAAACATTAACATTCTTACTCTTTAAATTGTCAATTGACATATTAATCTATAGAAAATACCTACTTCTAATATCCAATTTGACAACGTCCTAATTTTGCGATCATGAAAGTTATAATATTCATATTTAAAAAAACACAATTTTGAAATACCTATTTATTATCCACCACAATTATATACCTATTCAATATCAATGTTGACCTTCCCTTTCAAATTAAAATTAATCATAATTATAAAGAAGATTATAGGTGGGTACTATTTAGAATAATATAGGTAGGTACGTAGTGTACCTCAATTAATCAATCTCTTGCCACATTGATATAAACTACGAATAAACTAGTGCTTATTTTAACATGATTATTATTAGCCAAGTCATTTTACGGAATTTTGTTAGGCGGGTTAGGGAGTAATTACTAATTGGACTTTTAAAACGTAACCGGAACCATTAAGTGACAAAAGGACGGTAAAGCATATTAAAAAAAATCGCTACGCAACATACTAATACGCAACATAGAAATCAAAATTTTGTGTCCCAGAAGGATATTCAATTAATAATATTAATACCAATGCACTCATTTGACTTAAATTTAACAATATATATTATTTTGAGCAATAAAATAGACAATGAAATTTAAAAAATGAGGTATTTATTAGAAAATACGAACGTATTTTTCAAAATCTTCTAAGTAGACAAAGAAGAAGAAAAATAGTAAAAAAATATTCAGATCATTTTTGCAGTATGTATAATGGTAAAAGCTTTAAATAAGTGCAAAAAATATAGCTAAATTTTTAAATTGGAAATGTTGCAGACGTGATCTTTTTTAAATTTTGGTACATTTCTAGGCTTTTCAATATTATACAAAAAAAAATGTCAATTACTAATTAGTCCCGGCTCAAACCGTAAAATGACTGGGCTGTATTATAGGTACCTGGAAACATAAAACATTATAAAGGTGAGGCTTATAAATCCAGATTACTGATACGGAGAGCCTAAAGGCCCTCTGATTATTAATTACGGTCTAAATTGTCTTTTCAACATCCCTACTGATTTATAAATTTAAAACATTATAATTGATAAACGTAACTAATTATAGAGTTGCAATTGCACTGCGCTATACAGACAGCTGCAATCTAGATTTCTTTGTCATTTCCGTAAAAAGACCTTGAATACAGCTCTGCCTTTGCACAATTTTGATTAACGTGATGCATCTCTCTTGCACTTCCTACTCATCAATTTACGAGAAAAAGACGAATGGATTTAACGTTTTAAATATGTTGAAAAAAGGGTGCTGTAAACGATCATATTATAAGTTATTTTTTATTCTTGATGTCTTTCCTACAGGGGAAGTAATATATCTACAGGTGTTAGGGTAAACAGCTACATTAGTTACTTTAAAGGCCAGGCCACACAGAGGCGTTTTTGCGGGAAAGCGGGCCGGAGGCGGACCTGCGGGAAGCGAATATGTCCGGTCCCTCTGGGTTTTCTGTGTGTTTTGTTGTGTATGGTGTGGTGTGGTGGTAATGTTCGAGTTTGTATGTACCCTACCAAACAGAAATACGCGCGGGTCTGGAGATATTCGCTTCCCGCAGGGCCGCCTCCGGCCCGCTTTCCCGCAAAACCGCCTCTGTGTGGCCTGGCCTTAAGGGGGATTGTACCCATGATGCTGAACAAAATTCCCTAAAAAACCTATAGGAAATTGGCAACAAATTTTTTGGACTTTCTAGAACTAAATGCAATTCAGCTGATTTACCAATTGCATGAAAAGTCAACATTTTTTTTTTGCCAATTTGCCTTTTGTGCCTTTGGGAAAGTGGTTTAGTGTCATGGGTACAATCACCCATTAAAGTAATGCAAAGTTTATCCTAACCTAAGGCCCTGTATAATGAGAAATTTTCATACCTATAACTTTAATAACTAATTACGTCGAAGTCAGAGAACGAGTTATTGTATGTTTCATTCATTTCATTGTTATTAGCTTCAATTGCTTGATCGAAAAACAAACCTACCTATAAATAGGTAGTGTAACCTGTTTTCCCATAACATAACAGTCGATGTAAACAGTAGGCAGGTGATCATATCAGAGACGTGCTCACGAACAAGCCACTGCAATGCCATGCACTTTATGGTGGGTTCACCGTTAGTGCATCACTTCACTACGTGCTTTATTTACTTGTTTAGTCAACTTCTTGATTGTAAAACTTGCTTTTTGCGCCGCGTCGAAGGCAAGTCGGCATGGCTCATCTTATAATTGCCTGTGTTGAGGACGACCGTGAAAAACTGCATTAAAAACCTTCGATGTATTTTAGAATAAACTAAAAAAGAATGCACACACATTACAAACATTTTGATTTGATTATAGAATTCGCAAAATTCAAACAAATGTTTTTCTTGATGTAACAAAAGACGAAAGACGAAAATTTGTCTTCAAATCTCTAAATAACACTAAAATTCGTCTACAGGTAAGTAGGTACGAGCAGGAGTATCTATGGATATCTAGTTAAAGGTATTGAATGCCAGTAATATGTCCTTAAAGCTGCAAACGATATGTACCCATTCTAACAATCTTGGTGCCATTGGAACGCATGGGAAACCCCCTTTTTTTATTTAAAAACAACGTACTTAATTATAAGTAGGTACCTACTATATTATAATTTTTATTTTTATTCGAATCTTAATTATAGTACAGTGTAATATAACATAATATATATTAAAACAGTACAGTGGAAAAAAGACGAAATACTCTTAAAAAAATGTTGCTACCTTACCTGAATCCTAAACACAGGCGTTTTTTAGACGTAATCACTTCTTTTCACAGTTTATAATTATATATCGCTAAGGCTGGATTCGACCAAACTTTGATTTATAGAAGATTAACTATACAAGGAACAATTTTACTCTTAGTGTTTACTCCGAAATAACTTCATTTGTCTTCTACCACACTAAACCCATAATTATAAAAAACGAATGTATAATCCACCTAATGAATCCACCTAGTTGTATTCGTACTTATTGCGTTGTGAGGTTATACAGTTTTAATTTGTTAGGTTTCTTTTGTTTTTAATTTTTTTAATTACGTGACATTGACATTTCATAACTCTCGGAATAAGCTTTACATCGTCAAAATTGGCCGTGTCAAATTTACTCTCTACTTATTCATAGATTAGGGTTGGTAAAACGCAAAATCAGTTTAATCTAGAATAACCGGCGACTTAATCTAAGAATAAAATTTACTCGCGTTTGGTCGAATTGGGCCTAAATGTACTAAAATAATCCGCATATTTATTCATTATCATTAGGCGCGAGGAAACATAATAATTCATTCCCTCTGCGGCACTCGTGCGAGGCGGTCGCGTGTCTATTGTGCGTTCGGATGCATTAATGGTCGTCGTATTGTTGCAACGGGAGTCAAATACCTATCGCCCGGACCGGTCCGGTCGCTTTAGAGATTAACAGAGTGTTTAGCGTAATAATAATTTATTACTCGTAATAATTGTCGTCTAGCGGTATGTGCGTTATTTACGCGTACTAGATGGAGGATAATAAGCAGAAACCAGGAGAGGAAGAGGAAGTTAATGAAGAGTTGGATGAGTACTATATGAGAATAATACAAAATTCAATAGGTAGTAAAATAGAGGAAGGTGGATATTCGAAAGCAGAAGAGATGGAAGAGAGTAAAGAAAGACCTATAAAAAGAAGTAGAGAAGAGGAAGAAGAAGAAGAGAGTAGTTGGACTCAGGTGGTCAAGGACAAGAAAATAAAAAATGCGAATGAGAATATTGAAGTATATGTGGCGTGCAGGGACAAACTACCTAAACAATTTGCCTTGGCGAAATTGTTTAAGCAGCATGGCATTTTACATGTAGTAAAAATTAAGTATCTCAGCCCATATAAAATAAGAGTGCAGTTCGAAAACGACACTTATAGAGAGAAGATGATTTCATGCCAAGAGCTCATTGAAAAAGGATGGAAATTCCAGAGAGATATGGAAGTTAATTTCTCGTATGGTATTATCAGAAATGTCGATTTAAATCTATCCGAAGAGGAGATCAAGAAAAGCATCTCGTGCGCAGGTCCTGCGGTTCTGTCATCTGTAACCCGCCTGAAACGTTATTATAAGGACGGGGAGTGGGTGCCAAGTGAAACCGTTCGGCTGAGCTTTAGGGGATCTTATCTGCCTCCTAATGTTTATGTAGATGATCTGCGCATCAAGGTGGACTCTTACGTATTTCCGGTCTCGCAATGCTCACGCTGCTGGATGCTGGGACATGCAGCAAGGAGATGCCCATCGGACAAAATCATATGTCCGAAATGTGGCAACAACCACGCTAACTGTGACACTAAGTCTTTCAAGTGTGTCAACTGTGGGGGTAACCACATGGCGCTAGAGAAAATGTGCCCAGCGTTTCTCAAAGAAAAAAGGATTCGGGAGATCATGTCCGAATACAACTGTACGTATAAAAAAGCACGAGAGGTATACGTTCCACAGTCTGACGAGCAGGACTATTCAAAGTGGGAGGAGGACAGTCCTGGCCCTGATATCGACGACAAAATAATCAATCCATCACGAACACCTTATGAGGATAAAAACAAAGTCAATGAGCCGTCATCAGTGTACCTTCACACTAAGACAGTTACACGTAAGCATGTATCATCCTTTGCTGAAGCCCTCAAGGGTAAGAAGAAAAAAGAAACGACTACGCATGTTTGCAATGAGCGACCTACACGAGAGACAACTGCGATGATAAGCCATTTGAAGAAAAATCAAGACGGGGGGATGGGCGCTTCAGGGTTTGCCGATCCACCAGAAGAGCCATGGCAAGAGAGGTCAGACGATGCCTCAGGCAAGGACGACCATAGCTCGCATGGTAGAGAAGTCACTTTTGGAGAGTTATTAGCGAGATTGAAAGACATTCTCTTTCTGAAGGGGGCAACGATCCAGGCTAAAGTGCAAAGTGCAGTTAGGTGCTGTCTAGAGTGGTTGTCCTTAGTCGTAGTGGAGAATATGGCTGAATGGCCAATGTTGAAAATTGTGTTAAGCTATCTTAATGGGTAATACAAGTTTGAACATTCTACAGTGGAATGCTCAAAGCTTAAGACCTAAGGTGTTAGTATTAGAAAACTTATTGATCCAAGAAAAGATCCATATTGCTTCCATATGTGAGACGTGGCTGGAACCCGATAGTTATCTAAAGATCAAAGATTACAACATTGTTAGATGTGATCGTGATGATGCGTATGGAGGTATTGCAGTCCTTATACATAAATCTATAAAAGCTCAAATGTGTAGGGTGATAGGTGGCAACCCTGGAATCCAAATAGTGCATATAAAGTTGTACAATTGCAGTGAAATTGAGAATATAGTCTCGGTGTATTGCCCATCTTCGGTTCGAACCAGTATTCAGGATTGGGAGCGTGTCTTCTCTCTGGTGAGTATTAAAACTTTAATTATTGGGGACTTCAACGGACACCACACAAATTGGTCTCGGAAGACAGACCCGAGAGGTACTCAAATTTTTGATGCATTATTGGTAAATGATTTTGTTACACTAAATGATTGCACACCAACCAGGGTCAAACTGGTGGACGGAGTATTGCAACAGTACTCGCCAGATATATCTATTGCCTCTTCTGATATTGCGTTTAGAGTTAGCTACCGTGTACTAAACGAAACTTTAGGAAGTGACCATAGAGGGGTTAAATTAACAACCCTTATAAGTCACTCTACGAAGCAGTCAGCTAGACGAGACTTCAAAAAGGCAGATTGGATTTCCTACAAAATGATATTAGAAAATCTTTGCGCTGAGTTTTGTTTCACTGATAACCCTCAGAAGGCATATAACACTTTCGAAGACTATATGAACCTAGCAGCAGAATTATCTATACCCTTCATAAAATATAACCAAAATCCTAGTAGTAAATTTATTCCTAAGCCCTATTGGAATCAAACTTTGTCCAAAGCAGTAGCCGAACGACGGCTTGCATTATCTATCTTTCGTGGTAACCCTACTCCGCATAATTCGGACATTCTCAAGGAAAAAATCCGTATCGCACAGTATTTAATACGCAAAGCTAAAAGTGAGAATTGGCACAATTTTTGTTCGTCTTTAAATCAAAATTCTTCACTGAGTGAGCTATGGCATAAAATGCGATGGGTAAAAGGTTATAAATCACCTCCCCACTACGTTGATAGAGATAAGGCAAATGAGCTGTTACATAACTTAACACCTGATTATGTGTCGACCGCCACTCCCTCGTTCCGGTCTTATAATGCTCAGTTGGATTCTACTTTATCGATGTCAGAATTAGAATGTAGCATACATGTTAAAAATACTGCTCCTGGATGCGATGGCATTGCTTATCTTATGATAAAAAATCTTCCAAATAGCGCAAAGCTAATTTTATTGTGGTTATACAATAGATTTTATGAGACAGGTTTTGTGCCGAAACAATGGAGGGAGATCGCTATTGTAGCTATTCCTAAACCCGGAAGAGATCCTAATCAAGTTTCATCACTCCGGCCGATATCAATGATATCATGCTTATGTAAAGTTTTTCATTCGATGCTGCAAAAGAGACTAGAATGGTTCTGTGAAAAGAAATTAATATTCTCTAATAATACTGTGGGTTTTAGAAAAGCGCGGTCCAGTCTTGACAACCTAGGGAGTCTAGTTACTAGAATTTTGAAAGGATTTTCCGAAAGCAAAATTACTATAGGGTGTTTTTTGGACATAGATAACGCCTACAATAATGTGGATATTCCATCTCTGTTAGCTATATTGGATAGACTCGGGGCGGGCTCAAAACTTTGCGTGTATCTGTGGAATTTCCTTAAAAATAGAAATCTTAAAATACAAACAGATAACTCATTTATTGTTAGAAGTACCAACCGTGGCTTAGCGCAGGGTGATCCGTTATCACCTTTACTGTTTAATATTACAACTTTTAATATTTGCAATCAAATTAATAACGTCTGGGTGTCGCAATACGCGGATGACTTTGTAGTATATACCACCTGCACTAATTTACGAGAAGGTACTCTAAAATTACAAGATGCACTAGATGCGATGGTTAAATTTCTGTTGGAATTAGGCTTAGATATATCTTCTACAAAATCCAAGGTTTGCATATTTAAACGGGGCTTCAAAAGAGAACCTGCTCACCTTAAAATTAATAATCGATATTTAGAAGAAGTGGACCATGTGAAGTATTTAGGTCTATGGCTCGATCGGTCACTGAGATGGTCAAAACACATTAACGAGATTAAGGACAAAACAATGAAGTTTGTTAATGTTTTAAAAATGCTGACCGGTCCTGGTTGGGGCGTGCACCCTACACATTTGAGACGGCTATACATAGCTATTATACGTAGTAGATTGGACTATGCAAGTTTTCTTTATGATACCAGTTGTAAAACACATCTAACTAAACTCGATAGAGTACAAAATCAGTGTATGAGAGTAATAGGGGGTTTCATCAAAACTACGCCTATTCACGTTATGGAAAACGAGCTATGTCTACCACCGTTGCACATAAGGAGGCATTATTTGGCTGCTAAGTTTTGGCTAAAATGTAAATCAATTAAGGATAATGACGTTATAAATTTGATGCACAAGTTAAAAATGTTATGCCGAGGTCTATATTGGCGCCGCAAAACATTGCCTTTGTTATGTAACATTCACGATTACCTTAGTGACATACCTATACATAGGAGTGTACAGCTTGAGATGTTTACGCTAGACACGTGGGTAAGCAATATGGATCTGGTTAAATCAATTAAGGCGAACATAGATGTTGTTGATAAAGGTAAACATTGTTATTCAACTTCTAATTTAAGAGATTCCTGTAGTGTATTTATAGATCAAAATTACTCAAACTTTTATAAAATATTTACTGATGGCTCCAAAGACGAATATGGTATAGGCGCAGCATTTTTCGACCCTCAGACAGATGTCCATTGCAAATTAAAAATAACTTCTAAAATATGTATTATGTACGTGGAGTTAATAGCTATTGCAGAAGCCTTAGCATATATTGAAACAATTGATGCTGAGAACTTTGTGATACTGTCTGATTCGAAAAGTGCACTGCAACATGTGGCTCGTTGTACCTCGAGTTTTCGAGGAACACCGATTGCCTACTCAATTATGGAGGCCATCTATAAACTATCATTAAAAAATAAAAATGTTGTTTTACAATGGATTCCTGCCCATATCGGTTTAGCGGGAAATGAGCAAGTGGACCTGTTTGCAAAACAGGCATCGGTAGAAGGAGATTCCTTTCAGTGTGTACCGTACTTTACTGACCTTCTTTATATTGTGAAGAACCGCTGCTCCAAACTTTGGAAAGAATCGTTTGATGAAAGATCGCTCAGTAAAGGTATTTGGTATAAGACCATTCAACCTGACCTACCGAGCGTCCCTTGGATTTGTGGAGCCGATATGAGCAGGAAGGACATTATCACGGCTTTTAGGCTTCGTTCGGGTCACATTCCTCTGAATAGTTTTGGCTACTTAATGGGCAAGGTAGCATCACCAGAATGTAGTGAGTGCGGAGTTCTTGAAGATGTGTATCACATTCTCATGGAGTGTGTCCGGAACGAAGCAGAGAGGTCACAGTTTCTATATCATAGTAACTTTAATTTAGAGGTTGGCCATTGTAATAGTGTTCTGGCTGAGCCCACATCGGGCCCAGCCAGACAGCTTTACAAAATGGTTCAATTGGGGATGAAGCGAAGAACTTTAATTGACTAATAATGTATCTTTTTCGGCAAATAATCTGTAGTAGCTGTAAGTGCCAGATATTATGGGGGTGACATTTTCTTGTAAGAAAAAACCCTCTCAAAATTATAATAAAGAGTAAAAAAAAAAAAAAAAAAAAAAAAAACATAATAATTTTATCCTCTTTCTCGGGAAATTCCGGTCTCAGTTATCGCACCTATTTAGGTTATATATAAAGTACCTATTATATAACAAGATAATAAATTCCATTACTAATATTACCTAAAAGACCTACTTGTGAGCTGCTCTTCTGAATAATATTTTTTTTAATAATAAATTAATGTTATTTAGTTTTCCTGATCTCGTGATCATCGTAGATTATGATGAGTCATTCCATATTTCATTGGTATTTTTAACAGTCATCGTAACAGACTAACACTCAGCTGCAGAAACGCTCATTAAATCCTCATTTAATCCTCCATTAAATCTCTTGCAGTCACTTTTTGTATTGTTGACGTAGGAAAAACTAGCAAGAGATTTAATGGAGGATTACCTCTAATGAGGGTTTCTGCAACTGACACTATAAATCCAAAATGTTAATGAATCACAACATTGCTTCTGAATGGTACGTTTTCTCACAAGCATGTGGAGTTTTGTAGCACGATTCTTGCCACAACACTGTCTACAATGCAGGCGGTAATGTAAACTTGAGTTCGTGCCGCCGGCGCATAATCGCGGATTAGGTTACAGAAACTAGGCCTATTATGAGAATGCGATCGTTTCAATAACTGACAATTTTCTCACTAAGTTTCTATTCTAATTACATTTTAACTCGCGATATGCAGTCTACGTAGCCTTCTACGCTTGTAAATAAAGTTTTTATCAATCAACATTCGCGTAACTCTTACATTTGGAAGTTTCGATTTTTACGCTAAGTGCTATTCTTAGCCGACACGACACGGCACGGCAAGGCAATTTTTATATACCTATACTTATTATGTCTGTAAATTAAATGATCGACTCAAATATGCAAATGCAAACAAAAGTGATCACATTGACATTGGCACGAGAGCCGGCGGCGTTCGGAACCTGTCGCGAAATCACCGGCGCGGGCGCACGGCGCACCTGCCGACCGACAAACCTCCCATCGATCAGCGATCATTTGACTTTTATTACTCTTTATTATTGGAGAAATTGAAACTTCCCAATTTGGCCATCATCAAATTAGAGAAGACCTCTTTCTCACACTCATGTATTGCTCGTGCCGTTTAGACCTCCGAGCCTTAACTATCTTTATTCCATAAAGAGATTGCGGATTAAGCATCCGCAAGATGGAACTCTGGGTCATGCGTCTTAATTAATATGAACCAATTCAGGGATATGAATAAAGTAAAAGTTAAAAGTAAGCGGCTTCCTCTCGGTCTCGGGTCGAGCTTGTTGGTTTAACAACAAATCTTTCCAGGCTACTTTCTCCACGAGCTCCTGTCATCGGTACCGCCCTTTGCACTTATAAACACATGTCCTCGTTTATTTTAATTACATCGTTGTCTTAAAATTAATAGTTCTTTTTCACTTGTTTACGAGATTCACGGTAACCTAGCAGACTTCACATAACAGAGCAGCATATATCATATTATATGCATTTAGATGAGTTTATACATGTAGCCCACAACCTACAGAACTTCTGTGCTATAGCCCAGTCATTTTAAAGTTTGAGCCGGGACTAATTAATAATTGATATTTTTTTTTCGGTATAATATTGAAGAGTCAATTTGAGCCTAAACATGTACCAAAATTTAAAAAAAATCACTTCAGCAACAGTTCCAATTTTAAAATTTAGCTATTATCTCGTTCTAAAAAAACCTGATGCGAAATTTTTCTTTTTTTTCCTACCCCGCCTAACAAAACTCCGTAAAATTACTGGGCTACTAGGCAAGTATTGAAGTAGGTTCAATGCATTGCTACTGTTAACGTTATGGCACGTTGTTATTTTATAGCCTTTAGAATTGTTAGATTGTTTTCAATATTTTCTGACACATTAAAATCTCGCCTGAACGACTTTTAGATGCACAATTTTCAATTGATGAATTCGACCCAAATTCATATTTAATTTCACTTCCATATTTTCCAACCTCTGTTGTTGTTCTCAAACGAAGAAATACGAATTGCGTTTGTGATATAGGTACGACATATGCTATAATTTGAAGGCGAAATCAGATACACCTTCAAAAATTTCCTAACCGCTGCGGTGAATCCACATTAAATTTATTATGTAAAAATTTAGCGGTATCCAATACCAATAAAAACAACACCTTAGCATGCTGTCGGGCTTTCAAAGACTCGTTAAATTCACTTCCGTATTGGCTTAGGATCGATCGTCTGGAATTCAATTACGATTCTAAATCTAGTTCGTTGAATTAAATCATTCCGTGCGGGAAAATAATTATGTTTATTGTGGATGTGTTTGTGTTTAGGTTTTTGTATGTGTACGGTTTGAATAGGATGATGTGAACGAGGTAGATTTTCCCGCGGCGGAGCAGGTCGACTCCCGCGCACGGCGCACGGTCCCACGGCTCCCAGCCTTCCGTCTTCACCTCATGGACACACAATAGCTGCTTTATTGCTTATTTTTTTCTACAGCTCCGTTGTTTACATTAATCGTTAACGTTCATCAAGAAATTCCTGGAAGTGAAACTTTTCTTTTTCTGTCTTTCTGAAGAATCAAGATGCTTCCGTGTATCGATTTTTTGTTCATAGCTACTTCGTCGAGTCGATACCAGTCCTGGTGCAGACGCCGACCTAATCTAATTCAAATCTGGAGCGCATGATAGTCGATAGAAATTATTTCTACAGGTTGAATACTCTAAAATGTTCATTGTAAAATAGCTTTCTTTTTTTTGTTTATACTACTTCCTGATTTTGATGGATTGTTCACACCCAATGCCGGTTGATTAGCAGTTTCGTGCAATAACGCTAATCGTTAAAGTGGCAACAAGGTAAACATGCATTGACGCGCGACGACCAGTGGTGTGACGACCTAATGCACATAGGTATCAAGCAGTAGGTTAAAATCCTTATCGCGTATGCTACAGCTACAGGCTGCTTTGGGAGTTCCCGAGTTGACCGCCTCAGATGCGCCCCTATTTTCCGTGGGTATCGACTGTGCTGTGTAGACCTGGACACTAAGTCCACGCTGTTTTTATTATGGTTGGTTGTCGGCAATGCTTGTTTAGTTAATGTATTGAGATAGCGTGTCGTCGACGGGCGCCGTGCCTCCGTTCATCGTCGCGCGTCTAAGTGCGTGTTGTGTGTAGGGAAGCCAAAACTGTTTTCACTGGGAACTGTGCCATCTGGGTGCACTAAAGGTGACAACCGACCGCGTTCGAATTATTTATCGCCCTTTTAAAAACAGCCGCGGTCCTACGCTTACAAGATCGTTTTCTCTACTATCATATTTTATGCAAAACGTTCAAATAAAACATTCCCAAATCATAATTCTGTTTACCCACGTTTAGCAAGTTCATGGTTACGAATTATCATTTCAAACGTAATGTTATGATAAAATCTGCAGTTAGCGAACGGGCATTGACATTAAAACATTCATTAAAACTATTGTTACGGTGCTGAGTCTGATTGTAATTACGGAGTAATATTATCGGTAGCTCACATCTCGAGCATTTGAGGAGGCTTTCCGTGAAGAGTTCGACGTTACTCGCGAACAAAGATTACCGTTGCATGTAATTCTTTTTTACTGTGATTCCGCGAAGTGTTGGTGGGGTAACGGTGCCGGTGTCGTGTCCATTTGTTTTGGTTCGGCACGGGTACGGAACCCACGGAGCCAGTTCGAAGGTTGTTGCATTACTGGTTGTAGCGCACTGTGCGGGCGCATTGTTATGTCAGACGTAATGACAAGCCGTGTCAGTGAGTAGAGGTACTATAGTATCTTTGAGTAATAAATTAAGCTTAGCTGGCTTCCAGTTAAACTTTTAACTTATTAAATGTCTTTAGCACATTTCAGAACAAGAAGGATTAAGATATCCTTAATTTTTTTTCCAGATAATTGATTTGAAAGGTTTAAACCAAATTGATAAAAATTGAACTTTGCTTTTCGTGCACATATATGTCTTCATTTGACTTTATAGATATGATATCAGGAAAAATAAAATAATATGTTTTCTAACTAGTATGTTTTTAGTTCCGTTAGTTAAATACAACAACTGTTTATTTTTTGTACTTAACAGTACGGAAAGTTAAGGAAAAAGAAAGGCGAGTGAATGAATAATATGAAGGTAGGCTAGGTAATCAAAAATATTACAATATCATGATTTGTCTGTAGTCAGTTTGTTGCATCTTAACGACTAAAATGTTGAATTGAGCGCTACATCCTTTAATCAATCAAAATCAGACTTCCTTTAGTCAAACAGAATCAGACTTGCTTTGGTTATTCATAATCGTAGTTCCTGTAGTCATTCAGAATCAGAGTTCTATTAGTCAATCAGAATCAAAGTTCTATTAGTCAATCAGAATCAGAGTTCTAATATTAGTTAATTAGAATCAGAGTTCTATTAGTCAATCAGAATCAGAGTTCTATTAGTCAATCAGAATCAGAGTTCTATTAGTCAATCAGAATCAAAGTTCTATTAGTCAATCAGAATCAGAGTTCTAATATTAGTTAATTAGAATCAGAGTTCTATTAGTCAATCAGAATCAGATTTAAATTAGTCAATCAGAATCAGAGTTCTATTAGTTAATCAGAATCAGAGTTCTATTAGTCAATCAGAATCAGAGTTTTTTTAGTCAATTAGAATCAGGGATCCTTTAATCAATCACAATCAGAATTCTTTTAGTCAATTAAAATCATAGATACATTACTCAATTAGAACGATTGACTTGTTTTATCAATATAAAATCAGCGAAATTGGCAGTGTTGCAGTTTAGTAAGAATGTTAACGTCAGTCGTCGTGGGAAGTAATCGCTGTGCGTGCGGAATGCACCGACAGGGCAGTTATGACAACGGGCACGTGGATTGCAATTTGCTGAAATACCTACTAAAGTATTTATTGGATACTTTAGAACGATATTGCCAATATGTTGAGATAGGAACATTTATTAATCTGAATAAGCTTTAGATTGTAACAGTTTTAATACCTACCGTTTTGTGTTATCAATTTATAGCCCAGTCATTTTACGGTTTGAGCTGGGACTAATTAATAATAGATTTTTTTCGGTATAATATTGAAGAGCCAATTTGAGCTTCGAAATGTACCAAATTTAAAAAAAAATCACGTCAACAACAGTTCCAATTTTAAAATTAAGCTATTATCTCGTTCTAAAAAACCTGATGGTAAATTTTTTGGACATATATATATATAAACATGGTGTGAATATTTTTGTCTACTTAGACGGTTTTGAAAAATACATTCGCATTTTCTAATAAATACCTCATTTTTTTAATTTCAATGCCTATATTATTGCTCAAAAATTATTTATATTGTTAAATCTAAGTCAAATGAGTGCATTAGTATTAATATTATTAATTTAAAAGCCTTCTGGGACACACAATTTTGATTTCTATGTTGCGTAGCGATTTTTTTTTAATATGTTTTAAGATAGTCTTTTTGTCATCAAATGGTGCCGGTTACAGTTTAAAAGTACAATTAATAATTACTCCCTACCCCGCCTAACAAAACTCTGGGACTGGGCTATAAGCTTTCCATGTAAATAAAGTATTATTTCTCGCGATCATATTGAATTTTAGACTGGGAAATTAATCAACGACCCGACCCGCACATGAAAAAGATATTTTCAAGAGTTCAAGCCATAAACTAAATCTACCTTAATATAACCTCCTACTAATATACAGGGTGTAAACTTAAATGCGTTAAATACTTCAGAAGGTTCTTCCTGGTACCCGGTACCCTGGTATCGGCTAGTGATTCTGCAGAGACGGAGAAGAGAAGAGAGAAGGTGAGAGAGAGACGAGAAATATTACATAGTGACCCAGTATACAAATTACCTCTTTGCTCTGAGCAAATTACAATCATATTCTGTCAAAGTAATAAATGAAATTTACTCATCCGTGATTAATTTCGATTTGATTGCAAATAATATTTAATAAAGTCACATGACCATTCCAATAACAATTTATATCAACATGGCTATCTATCTGTTTGTAGTGATGGCATTAATGAGTTTATTCAGTTAGTAAGTACATATACTTAGATACATAATAACACTCATCCGAGTCCGGTTACCCTAGTTTTAAGAGACAAATTACATTCGCTATGCAAAATTAAACTTAGACCTGACTGTGGCTTTTGTTAAAACATAACATTTTATACTACTAAGCGACCTGTGCAGACATTTTACCAAGCAGCCTTAGTTTAGTGTTTTCGCTCATATTGCTTGTTAACTCTAGTCTACGTAAAAACACATTTCACCCCCGCAAAGTGTAGGCTTGCATCATAAAAGCAAATGTACGTTATATCCATTGGATATGCACAATGAGCGTAACATGCCCTCCATATAAAATTATAATAAGCGACACTGTCCGTATCGCAATCATAATAATAACGCGAACATGCGGCAGGGCGAGGCGAGCGAATGAAAGTGACAACCGTGGACGAAAGTGACTTGCTAGATTTATTTACACTTGTTAGAAATAGATGCGAGCACTAAAACTGGTGTCCACTTTACATTGCTCCGGCCGCTTCGCTATTTATATCGCTCCAGGCGTAGGTCTGCCTCCTTCTACGGCAAACTAGAATGTGCTCTCCGCTACCGAACAACCATTATCTGCGTGCTTTGGTACATTGAGACATTTTTATTCGCTTTCATTGTTTTACTAATGTTAATTGGTGAACGTTTCTTTGATATTACTATGTTAAGTACAAGATCTTGAGCGAGGTCGTCGAAATACACGCAACCTTTGAAAGCCCTTTGCGAAGTCACATTTGAGATTTGAGACTTTAAGTGTATTTGTGGAATTCGTGTACACAATCTGTCTACTCCCGTGTACACAAGACGGTGCTGAGTCGCTTATACAACAAGGAAATCGAATTTGTTACTGTGACGTGAATTGACGTGATGCATTACACGAGGCAACTCAATAAACTTTGTTTGACTGCATCTCGGGTCGACTTCAAAACAATGTGATCGTAAATGGAGCAGCCGACGATTGGTGACTGAGAGCAGCGGCCCAATTGAATGAACAATCGGATGTCGCACTTACTGCGGGGGAAGTGACGAACTCGTAAAAAGAAAGTATTCGAAACAAATCAGTGAAGCTATCCCACAATCACTCACTTTTCAAACAAACATAGTTGTTTAATCAACAAATTAATATAAATGTAACAAATATGTAAAGAATGTTGATTACGGCGGGCGCTCAAGTTACATTCGACGAGTCAGAAGTATAAACTAGCGTGGGGTCAATCATCAAAAGTACCAAGAGAGAAATGGAATGTCCAATGTTGTAAGATAATTTCGATTTCCTTTTATAGAAAGTAAGATGTTTCAGATAGGTGGACACTAAAGGTATGTTAAAGATACTGAGACAGAAAAACTCAAAGAGAGCTATAAGTCTAGTAAAATCCTATAGACAATTAGTGGCTTGGCATAAAAAAAACGTAGCTTGAAGGGTCTTCTTCATAAATAAAGTGAGAGAAAATGGACCAGCCTGGCCCCCTGGCCAGCCCAGTGCTGGTTGATAGTGTCAAGGTGGTGTAAGATTTTCAAGGCACTCGCGCTCCAATGCATTATGATCGAAGATGTTTAAGACTATTTTTTTCTTTGTATCGTATTAAATTTAATAAGTTAGGTAACTTGTAAGAATATACTCTTATTTAGTATAACACTGCTCTTAATTTAAATTCTATCTGTAGTAAAAATTATCTTGTTAAATTAAATTGCCGAATTAACGGGTAATAAACGAGTTGAAGAGCAATTGTTCTCCTGCAAACTTAGTTAATTACCACTTTAACGATACAATCTCACCATTTTATGAAGGGCTATAATATTTTCATTAATTATTTTTCCGTGTTAAATTACATATTTAATGAAAATTTCCTGAAAGATTTATTTTCGCAATAAGTGTAGTTTTTAGTTTTGTTTTCCGGGGTAGGTTTTTTCGTAATGAAAAATGTTCATTAAATAACGCTATATAAGGTCTAACAAAATTAGGTGAAACTATTTTAAGAGGATGATCAAACCATCAAACTGAACAACTTTCTCTTTGGGACCAATATCGAAATCGCGAAAAAAAATCTGCTGTCCCATACATTTAGGTCGAGTACTTTTGTATGGAACAGCTGATTTTTTTTCGCGATTTCGATATTGGCCCCATAGAGAAAGTTGTTCAGTTTGATGGTCTGATCATCCACTTAAAATAGTTTCAGCTAGTTTTGTTAGGCTTTATATAAGGTCTAACAAAATTGGGTGAAACTATTTTAAGGGGATGATCAGACCATCAAACTGAACAACTTTCTCTATGGGAGCAATATTCAATTCGCAAAAAAAAATCTGCTGTCCCATACATTTAGGTCGAGTAGGTTTGTATGGAACAGATGATTTTTTTTCGCGATTTTGATATTGGTCCCATAGAGATAGTTGTTCAGTTTGATGGTCTGATCATCCCCTTAAAATAGTTTCACCTAATTTTGTTAGACCTTATATAACTATACTTATACCTACTGATAGTAAGTTTTATACAACGCATAAACATAATTTCTTAGAAAACACATAATGTGTTAGATGACATCATAATAGTCGGATGCAATACCAAGGTCAATGGCTACTTCTAGAAAATAACATTTTCTTCAGTTCGTTCGTGTCGTGTCTAAATCAATTTCATGGTAGGGCAGCAGCTTGCGTTTTAATCTTGCGCTTTGTACGTTTATAAAATTATACTTATAAATACATTTAATCAATAATCCTTCATGGTTTATAATGTATATGGTCCTTCTACACACTTTTTTAAGGGAATGATCAGATCGCAAGCTGAACCTCAAACCTTCTCTATGATCATTTAGATTTAATTCATCGAAATCGCGAAAAAAAATCTGCTCTTCCATACAAATCTGCAAACCTACTCGAACCAAATTTATGGGACAGCTGATATTTTTTTCGCGATTTCGATGTTGGTCCCATAGAGAAAGTTGTTCAGTTTGATGGTCTGATCATCCTCTTAAAAAAGTATCAGCATATTAAGAAGGACCCTGTTGTATACGTAACTACGGTGTCGTCAAGGTACTACTAATTATTTAAAGTAACAGTGAGTGGGATCATCTTTTGGGTTTTGCTTTCGCATAAGAAATACCTAGTTTCATACTCAAGACAATTTTCCGGAAAATTATAGGGAAAGGAACCCGGTTTAATTTTTCGTATAGTTAATGTAAAATTCATGTAATGTAGCTAAGGGGAGCTACGGCAGCATTTACTACTAGTGAATAAAATATTCATATATTATGTATATGCAGTCTCACATCCCCTCCGACGAGGTAAGTATACTATACTACAAAGATAAGTATACCTACATAGCAAACCAAGGGTAAGTTTCACCCGTAGTAGCCACAAACTTTATGAGAAATACTAACTGATGAAGTACAACATTACTGACAGACACTTTACTTAGGTAAGTACCCTGGACTACCAAATAGAAAAGTACTGGCAGACTATACTTACCATATCTTTCTTCAATAAAATTTTATGTATCTTCGCTAAGTACAATGAATGTCAGGTTATTTTGGTAAGCAATAAAATATGCTCGATAAGACGCCCCTTAAACCAATTTATTAATAAAATTTCACCCTCTTCGCTTATCAAAACCTCAATAACAAAAAGTTTCAACAATTTCCCAAAGGCAATTCCATTCGTCTAAAACGAACGAGATCTTCACTTGTTCTCTTTAATCAGAACCGTTCAATGTATTCTGGAGCTTATTCATATCCACCTGGGAATTATCATTACCACAATACTATAGGTATACGTACGTATTAGGTATGTTTCATGCGTAGTAGGTACTCAGATAAAGAGTAGTAGGCACTCAGAGAAATACATAAAGGGCATTTACCTTTGGAATACCTATGGAGATGCGGGGTGACGTGCAGGAATTGGATCAGGAAATTGGAATGGACTGCAGTATCCGTCCGCGTCGTCCCTTGGGTGTAATTTCACAGTTTTCCCCTATTTTGTAGCCTGCACGGGACGGTGCACGGGATATTGAGTAAGGAAGAATTCAGTGTCATTAAAGAATCTAATACTTAATATCTCTGATGTTAATGTAACTTGAAATTTGTATTGCGTTATCATAGGTTGCGTGGAATAGAAGCTAGTTTTGGTATTCCTTCAAAAAAGTAAGGGGAAATCTTCTGCCAGCTTGGATGCGATGTCTAGAGATCTCCCGTGATTTCAAACAACAAGTGTCATCTGCAAACGAACAAACAGACGATATTTTTGATGAGCATTGTTGACGTACTGACACAACATTTTTACAGTTTTGCATTAGGTAGTATAAATAGGTACCTATTTATAGGCTTAGATCAAAGTAAAATTAATGAATAGGCCTTACGCGAACATTTCAAACCAGAAAAATGAGGCAAAACAATTGACAGTTTTACTTCAAATATGTACCGAGATGACAGACCAAGTGTGCTAGTTTGTATGGACCAAGTGTGCTAGTTGCGTGCTTCAACTTAAATCGCTTTGGGCCTATCTATTAATTTCACTTGGATCTAAGTTTATAGTTAAGTATATATACAACAATACAACATAAAAAAACAAAACTTATTAAGAGAGACAAAAGAAAGAAAGAAAAACCCCCTACAAATAAACTTAACTTAATATATTCCTTGAACTTAATCAAATAGCCCGCCCCGTATCGAACCAGTATGAACCACCCCCGAGAAAACGATAAAAATCGAGATATCCTCCATCTTTATTATTTTACGTATGCCAGAAACAGCGCGCACGACGTTTTTCTCGTTTAAACGCTTTGTCGTGGGTGGCATGCTAGCCGTGCTGGTGCAAAGGTGCCCATAACGCTAGCAGCGATGCCGCATTGTATTGCTATGGCCAACCTTTGTACCAGGAACGAACCGGAGCGGGGCCGGGGGTCACATTTTCGCTCCTAAGTCGACGCCCAATTTCAGCAATGAAGCTTTTAGCCTCGCCTCGCTATGGTAAGTATATACTCGTACCTTTAGATAAATATCAATGTACTGCGCTGCTATCCAACCCAGTTCCGAAGTATGCTATCATTCGCAAATCGCATTGCAGCACATTTCGGGTCTGGAATGTAGTTGAGTTGAGGTATGTTCATCGAAACTGATATTCGCTGAATTTCATACGTATTTTACAAGTTTATTGGTAAAATATTAAGGTAATGCGAAAGCTGTAAAAAGTACCTACATAGTAAATATCATACTTTAGTATTAATTCCTTCGTGATTCTCATCTATTGTTTTTTCCTGTCATTATCAGCCTTTTTATGCAAGTTTTGATTTCCTTATATCTTTCCGGGACAAGTTTTTTTCAGTTAGGTTACTCAATTTTGATAATCACCATAGTCCACAAAACTTAGTAATAATCTACACGAGCCACAAAATGTGGCCACTCATATGGCATAAATCTTCAGGATAAGGAACTACATGTTTTATACAAGAAAGGCGTAAACTTAAATGCGTTACGTACTTATGGGGATGCTTTAAAGACCAGCAAACTGAACAACTTTCACTACGGGAAAAATTTGTTGCTTTAGTGGAGCGCGTAATGACTCTATGGTTGTTTCACAAACTTTGGTCAAGTAGCCAATTAACATTTTAGCCCAGTCATTTTACGGAGTTTTGTTAGGCGGGGTAGGGAGTAATTATTAATTGGACTTTTAAACTGTAATCGGCACCATTTAGTGACAAAAAGACTATCTTAAAACATATTAAAAAAAATCGCTACGCAACACAGAAATCAAAATTGTGTGTCCCAGAAGGCTTTTAAATTAATAATATTAATACCGAATATCTCTGACTACCCCCTCGGGGAATATAGTCGTGAGCATATGCTTAATGCTTAATACCGATGCACTCATTTGACATGGATTTAACAATATAAGTAATTTTTGAGCAATAAAATAGGCATTGAAATTTAAAAAATGAGGTATTTATTAGAAAATTCTATCGTATTTTTCAAAACCTTCTAAGTAGACAAAAATATTTACACCATGTTTCAAGTATGTATTATGGTAAGCCTTAAAATATGTGCAAAAAAAGTTTACCATCAGGTTTTTTAGAACGAGATAATAGTCAAATTTGAAAATTGGAACTGTTGCTGAAGTGATTTTTTTTTTAAATTTTGGTACATTTCTAGGCTCAAATTGGCTTTTCAATATTATACCGTAAAAAAAGCAATTATTAATTAGTCCCGGCTCAAACCGTAAAATGATTGGGCTATTTTCTATAGAAAACTAATTTTGCCATTTCTATACTTGTCCCAGAATAAAAGTGGTTTAGTTTGATGTTCTGAAGCTTCACCTAAAGCCTTAAGTATGTAACGCATAGTTTACAACCATACAGCTTGGACACATTAATTGTGAAGTGGCCTGATTTAGCAGTCAGATCGACCACATTTAGTGGCTTGTGTGTGTAGGCAAGTAGGCAACAAAGCAAGTCGCCATCAATATCGTGATAATATCAGAAGCATCAATAATGTCTTTGTTTAAACCATGTTTAAACAGAACAGTAGACAAGGAACCCTCTTCAAGTCACGTCTATCAATCAAATGAATATTCTACACTACACGCGCCCGCTTTTCCGCACACGAATTTGTCAATTGTCAATATGTATGACTAACACACAAAGCGATTGCCTTGAAAGTCCTTTAAATTATCTATACAGGTACGCAGCGACTTTTTACAGGTACGGAATGTTGAAATTGAACCTACTTCAGAAAAATTCCATCGTTTTTATTCAAAATAATATCGCACAGCTGTTTGAAGTAGTGGGAGATTTGTATTTAGCTTACAGTTATTTAAGGATGTGTTTACTATGTAATACATGCTGTGAATCTTCAATCAATCAATCAAACCAAATATACTTTATTTTACACCAAAACATAAATCTTCCTAAGAATAATAAAAAAAAATGTAAAAAAAAATTAAGTCATTTTTAGTGTTCCGTCCCAAAAATGGCAAAACAGATCACTTATGGAATCACCTCGGTGTATGTCCATCCGTCTGTCACAGGTATTTTTCTCAAAGACCGAGACATAGGAAGCTGTTTGGCAGACTTATAGCAATTATTGACCCAATTTCTACACGACTGCGCCCGAAGGAGTGTTGTGTTACGATGTAGAGAAGATGCGGCCAGAAACTCTACCACAACAAAGCATTTAGGTTAGGTTTATATATTCTGTAAACAAATTAATAGTTTCAAATAATCCTATCCTAATCCTAGTTTGTTGGATTATTAATTAATTAAATGCTTATATACGATAAAAAGTTTCCTTAGAAACAATACATAGTTAAGTGGAAAAGGTCATGGTACTGGTAGTGTTTATGTTATAGGGAAATGTATGACGAACTAATGCGTTGGTACAACAATTATTAATCAGCATTGTCAAAGATAAACGCAGTTATTAGGTACTAGGTAGGTAACTTTTGTAAAGACATGAGTTCAATTTATTGGTAAATATCTAGCCTTATACATCGGAATTTAGGTATATATTGACGGCCCAGTAGCACAGTGTGTAGTGAACCTGCATGCTGTGCCGAGTGTCGCGGGTTCGAATCCCGTAAGGGACAAATATTTATATGATGAATACGAATATTTGTACCCGAGTCATGGATGTATGTATCTATGTATGTATTCTATATCGTTGTCTAGTCATCATAATACAAGTCCAGGTACTTTAAATGTGACTAGATAATTTGTGTGACAATGTCCAAGATATTTATTTTTATTTATTTATTTATTTATATTATCATCATCATCATACGTCCCACTGCAGGGCACAAGCCTAGGTCAAGGAGGTATAGGCGTTACTTTACCACGCATGCCCAGTGCTATATTAATAAATAGATTGTTATATTGTTGGAATTTATACATAATCGTACTTATAAGTATAAAATTAGGGTGTTTGTCCGTTGAAAATATTAGCAAAAAAAATAACCGAGCGGATGAAGGATCATTGAAATGACTACTTTTTGAAGAGGACAGTCTGTTGTAGGAAGGTTTACATACCTAACTCCTATCTTCTTTGATTAAATTCATAGCGGGTTCCAAGACAGATTCTAATCTGTAACTGGCCTGATGATACAGGGAATATGTCGACTTCCTCAGAAGGTCGACATCTGACGGATGATGTTGAACGGACCGCGGAAACTATTACAGATAGGGTTATGGACCTCGAACAAATGTCATACAAAACGCTGGTCAGATTTGTTTGGCAGTAAAAAAATCCAAAATATCGAAATCCAAGATGGCCATCAAACGCCAAAGCAGCTTTTAAAGGTTCACTGAACCGACTGAAAATTTGTATCCGGGGGTTTTCGGGGTCACTGATTAAGAATATGGATTTATTTTCTTTTTATCTTCAACTTTCATGGAGGTCGCCGTACAAGTACCAAAAGAAATTATTTCTCCTGATTTGTCTAATTTTACTGGGCTATTAGATTTAGTTTAGAAGTTGATTTCCGCAGATAGACCCAAATAAACAGTATAGTTAAAGAGTTTAAGACACATTATTCCTGGGATCATTTTTTTTTCCACTACTAAATAAACGATTAACAGCCCTTGACATGCTTGGATTAGTTAGAGTCATCCGTAAGACTCACTGGACGCCGTTGTCTAGTGTTGAGGCAGATAGAGGTCAGAAGAAGTTGAGGTCGCCGCTGTTGATCCTGGTTTACGAGAGTTACCACGGTGGAAAGGTGCGGTGGGCCGATGCCCGAAGAAAAAATGTGGGCAGAGTAGATTAGCAGTTTTGTATAGAATACCTAGAAGATTCCCCAGAGAAAGTTGTTTAGTTTGTTCATAGATCAAAAACCGACAGCGTATTAAGAAGGACCCTATAGTTATAGAAATAAATAGATCGAAATACTTGCACATTCAACGAATATTTGGTATTTATTGTCTAGTACTGCTTCTGACGGTGGTCCACCAAAAGGCCAAACAATTGAGACTATTGTCCGATTGAACAGAGCACAATAATAAAGACATTGCAGGCATGCTTCTCGTGGTAAAAGTGGAAGCAAACAATGGATTCGATGCCATTTGATTCCGTGCTTTCCCTTTTTGGCGACTCTCTAAGACTCTAAGCGAATAAGGGTATGAATTTGTTTGTGGGGAGGTGTGCATGGACCCCGATTTTCTATAGGCTTCAAATCCTATAGATACTTTATATAGAAACATTTTCTTATATTTATCTATCTACAAAACTCGGAAAGGGCACGTATTTAATTTTTTTTAGTATAAATAAACGAAAATTAATTAATTAGGTACATCTTTTCCTATGTCTGTGGTTCATGATTTCCTATAGTATTTTGTTGTGTAGTACGCGTATTTATGTATGATGTATGTGTGTATATATATATATATATATATTTATATGAGTATGTATATTATATATGTATTTATAATAGGTTTATTTTGTATATTTACTTTTTGTTTTTACTAATAACTGCCGATTTTTGATATTTTTTTCTGGAAACACCGCCTACCTTTCTTCTTTTCACCGTTTCCTCTACCCTAAGGTTGTCTGGAAGAAATCGCTTCTTAGCGATAAGACCGCCTTATTTTGTGCCTCTTGTATTTTATTTCTGTATTTTACTGTTTATGTTTTTGGTGTAAAATAAAGTATATTTGATTGATTGATTGAAAATTGAACTTTTTGTAAAGAATTTAAAGTTTGTAGAATAATACATTTTTTTTGTCGTAACTTCATCTTTTTTACATAATCGTGAGGAAATATCAAAAAGAGCAAGAGCAACAGCAAAAGAGAAATAATTAGTGCTTCACTTTACTTAATTATTCCTATTAAAGTAAGTAAAGTAAAAAGTAAAAAGTTTTAAAGTAAAAAGTTTTTATTTCAGTAACTTAATCTACGACACAAATCAGGTGATGGAATCTCCTTTTTAGCAAAAAAAATTGCTTGTGTGGGGATATTCCGCTCTTCTATAACTATTACGAATAGTAGATCAAGTTAACAAATACTAAAATGGAACAAAAGAAAAACAAATAGAAATAATAATACTTAAAGACAGATGTTAAGTTTAAGTTTACATAGTTATGTTAGAAAATAATTTTGAAAACGGTACAAGCAAGATAATGGTGAGTGTGCGCAGTAGTATATAGGTGTGAGTGAGTGAGTGTGTGTTATTTATTTATATAGTATAGTGCATTATAGTTACATAGTTATTTAGTCACATATATATTTAGTTAGCTGTTTATTATTCTAGCTATGTTTTACAGCATCGTTTGAACAATTGACTCAATTTCGTGGTAAGTTTTTGTCTTTAGCCAAGTAGTTAGTGTCTTTTTGCAGTCAAAATATGTTTGTGGGTAAATGTTTAGTTCTTTATTTAGATGATTATATAAGTGGGCTGACTGTCTTTTGTATTGTCTCTTGGCGAAGTGCGTTTTAAATGAAACCAAAGGCGCTACATCATTTTTTCTTCTCTTTTTAAGTATTTCTGCATTATAGGGGAGAGATTTGTGTTTTTTTAGAATAAGGTGTAGTACGTAAAGCTTTCTTACAGTAAGTAGGTCACATGTTAAGAAGAGACTCTCAGTTGGAAATCTAAAGGGTTTAAATAACATTACTTTCAGGAGTGATCTTTGTGCCCTCTCTAATTCCAGAAATTTCGTTTTGGTTGCACCGCCCCAGATTGGTAAGCAGTACGATAACACTGATTGCGTTAGTGAGACATATATTATACCTAACAACTTATTCGTAGCCTAACAATTCTTAATATCAGCATGATGCTTGATATAGATCTATTTTCACGTGTCCTTTTCTTTAAATGTATAAAATATGGTCCTATACAAATAAATAAAATCAAGAACCCACCTGTTTATCAGAACATCTTACGATGGTTTGTTTTTATTTGAAAACTAAATTTTACAACCGAAATAAAACTCATTCAGTTTTGATGAACGATGTAACAACATCACAACTTTATGGATTCTTGCCAAAAACCACTTGTTGGATCCCTGCGCCTGCGTCATTATTCTAATAATAAAATAGCCATGCTAAAAAGCTGTCTTGAAAATCATTTTCCGCAAAATATAACATCATCTTGGAAAAGTTGGCACCATAGTTGAAAAAAAAAAACATTTATTTTACCACAAATCATAGACTTAAACTCTAACGATCGATAGACAAGCGCATTCATAGAAACAACATGTCACACAAAATGACAAATTGCGGTCTTATGCCATACAAACGAAGTGAACTTGGTATCAATGTGGTGCGGGAACCATATTCCAGTGTAAGAGCGCTTACACTGGAATATGAAATTAACACTATGCGGTCGCAGAGGGTCGCGCGACCCACGGCGAAAGTAAAGTCTATGAGCGCGACCCTCTGCGACACACGGCGATCGCAAAGTGTCGCTCGTCTGTAAGCACTCTTACATGCAATTCCTACTCATCGCCTTATATAGATACTGGTACATTAATATCGTTGCCACAAATGCAAATTTTAACGGGGTAAGAAACAAAAACTAATATGGATGTATTGATTATTTGTGGTTGGGCTAGTGCAAGCAAGAGTCGTTGTAACACTGAGACCAGCGCTGGTCCTTAGTATGTTTAGCTGCATGTATTTAAAAAAAAGTTAAAAATATATTTTAAATAGGTATAATGCAATTTTTTTGCACGCCGAGTTATCCTATGAGTACGACATTGTATACAGACAAAATTATGAATCCATTTACATTATGAATGTAAAATTGTATGTGTTATGATTTTGAAAAAATGTGCAAAAAACTACCACATCTTGTCACAAACACGATCAACACAGGTTTTATATATTACACGTTGACCACCGAGGGCCGATACCGGTTGTCAATCAACCTCAAGCAATCGGATAAATGCACCATAAATCGTATAAACATAATTATAATGTCCCTTATATGCATGCTTCTTTGTATTCGCGACCCGATAATATCTGTAGGAAGATATAGCACGACTAATGTTCCTACACGGAGAAATTTATCTAAGTAGATAGTATGTGGCAACTACTATAAATGTGTCGATACATTATAAAGACGCCTAAGTCCAGAAAATATTGATCAGGTTTGCTAATTTTGGTATATTTGGTAAAAACTAAAAAGGCTTATTTGAATCCTCATAGCCTATAATTTTTAAGTGGCTAACTGGGATAAATAAGGTAAGTAGATATCTTTAGTTTTTGTGATCTGTGGTAGGTATACTAAATCTAAGTTCCTTTGGGTACATTTTCTTGGTTTTTTTGTATTCTTCTATATTACGGCGATATGTGCATAAGTCAATTTTATTTTAGGCCAAGGCTTTATTAAAAAATATATTTAAAATTAAAGATTTTATCAATCCAACCTACACACTCACACCACACAAACCTAAGTCCATCTCGGCCAATCAATACGTCGTGTTTAGGCTATCATGGCCGCCATTGTGCCATGCCGAATTACGCCTAAGCGCTATTACAGACGAGCGACACTTTGCGGTCGCAGGGGGTCGCAGAGAGTCGCGCTCATAGAATTTATGGTCGCCGTGTAAGAGTGCTACTACTTTATTTCAAAGTCAACTAAGTCCAGTAGGTTATTAACTAAATCCATTAGTATTAAATGATATTCGCCTAAGTCCAAGTTTAATTATTAAAAAACCGACAAATCTCTTATAGGAATTTTTTGATGTTCACTTCTACGGCGCTCTAAAATATTACGAAATTTAAAATGTCACCAAGACCTTATTTTCCAAAAGTCGGGACTTATGCGTTTTTGATTATGTATCGACACAAATATTGGCAGACTTTACTAGAAAAGTTGTTATACTTAAATCGAATCCTGGTTGATGTAAGTAACTGAAGTTTGGTAGACTTTAGTCTTTAGTTCTACCAGAATTATATTCAATGCAGTATCTGTGTTAAAACTGTCAATATCTCGAAAACTAAGACACTTACTAGAGTCAAATTTTGATATTCTGCTTAGTGATGACCTAACCTATCAGCATCCACCGGGTTGACGTCGGTTTACGGGACAACCTGTATTCATAGTTTTCACATATTAGAATATTACCTTGCAGCACACCGACAGTCCTTTTACAGTCTTATAAAAGTGTGAAATAAATAAACCAATGAACTCGTTGGCCACATAACCACACCCTAATAGCTAATGCTCCACTTAAATTTCATAATAATAATGTAATAACTATCATTTAGGTTGGCGGTTTTACTTATTTTAACACTTAACCACAATTTCTAGTTTTAAAATGGGAAAAGACCGGTAGTTAATATTTAAATTGCTTTGCAATAGGTTAATTGGTAGAGTTAGTGTAACCGCTAAGTATTTAGTCTAATGGTGTTTTCACAACAGTATGCTATAATGCTATAATATTATATTTATTATACAACAATATTAGCGCCGACATCGTAGGTACGCGCAGACCAATGAAAAACATAGTTACTTGTAAATTATAAATAATCATAACTTTTGACTCGAATAAAACACAATTTATTGCCTGCGTTAAATCCTATGCCTTAAACCCTATTCGAATCGGTTTAGTAGTTTTTGTGTGATCCGTGCACAAACAAACAGAAAAAATGTCAAAAACAATATTTTTTTTCTTCAAATATTTTCAATACATCATCAAACAAAAACGGGGAAGGTATACCGGGTCAAATATGAGAAGAGGGGAGGGGGGATCGCAGCAAATCTCACGTAATTTTTTTCCCGCTAGAAACAGTGTAAAATTGCGTGAAAACTGAGTTACATTAAGTAAAACAGGTTCTTAGTAAATACCACGTCAGAGGGGCTGTCTGAAAAAAAACTCTAACACCAGGGCTCTGACAACACGATAAGAAGAAAAAGTAAATAAAAATAATCAAGCAAATTTAAGAAAAAAATCGAATTTCGAAAATCGCCAAAATCACCTCACGTAATTAATGGACGCCCCCTAAGGTCTTCTTCTTCTTAGCCGTTTTCAACTGTAACGGTGTAGGCCTCCTTCAGTATATGCCATAATATCCCTCTCCATCGTATGCTGCTGCTATCTCTACCCAGACTAACACATTTGCGGTCTTCCTCTTGGGCGTTTTTCTCCCCACGGTCTCCACTCCAGTGCTTTGCCCCACGAGCCTTCTTTTCTGGCGATATGACCAGCCCGTTGCCACTTGAGTTTCGCGACACGCTTGAGGAAGTCAGAGACCTTACTCTGCGCTTTGAGCCATTCGTTCCGCTTTCGATCTCTTAGCGTAACTCCTACTGTCTTCCTCTCTGCGTTACTCTGAGTTTGTTGGTGACCTCCTTCGTGAAAATATTAAAAATAGTCGTTCAGTACACGTGCGGAACCGTCATTGCAACTTGTTCCGACTGTCAACCCTCGCCTTCGGCTGCGCCTCGGCTCGGGTAGACATTTGTCGGAACTCTTTGCAATGACAGCCTTTCCACACTTGTAATGAAATATACTATTATGCAGGGTTCAAAATTAAATGCGTATAATGACCAAACTGAAAACTTTCACAAAGCCGACATCAACATCAGCAAAAATCGCAATATTTTTTTAAAGATGCAAAGAAAGCAAATATCACAATATTTTTTTAAAGATATTTTAAGATAGGATTTTTTTTTTTTGCGATTTCAATGTTGGTCCCATAGTAAAAGATTTTCAGTCTGAATCTGAATCAACCTGTTCGATATGAACTGCATTTAAGTTTACACCATGTATAGTAAGTATAAATGTTTCTACGTAATGTTGGATAATTTATACTTGAGCTACTGAATAGAACTAAAAAACATAGTGTACGTGGAACGCAGGAAGTGTCCCGACGAACGTAGGCCGGAAGAAGGATGTCGTCGACCGGATGCGATGTGCTGTCCAGTCAATGGGAATATTAGAACTCGCGAGCAAAATTGAATCTTCCGTTTACAAACGTACGCACGGCGACACATCAATCTATACAAAACCATATATAAGCTGGCCCCGCGACTTTATACGTTACTCGACATACGCGCGGCCAGCTTATGTTGGTTTTGTATAGCTTGATGTGTCGCCGTGTGTACGTGCATTTTTCATCAAAGGTGCCAATTGAACATTTTGCTTACAGATTTCTAAATAAGATCAAGATCATCGCGTTTAAAATGCATTTGTCAACTTCACGTATCTCTATTTCTTATAAATTTGTTACTCGTTCCGTTGTTGACTTTCTTTAGGTATAAGTCCCCCGCGCGTACAAATAGGTAAGTAAAGTACAGTATAGTATAGTATACGTACGAAGCAAGTACAATACAACAATAATTTTGATTGCAACCAACACATAAGCATAAGCATATGCTCACGACCATATTCCCCGAGGGGGTTGTCAGGGATATTCAACAACAACAATGTTAATAGGTCTTCGGAATCGGAAGATATACAGGGTGTTAGGGTAGGGTAGTTGCATTACTTCAAATGGAACTTTCCAAAAGGAACAAAATGAAATTCACAAAAAAAAAACTTTTCATACAAACGTTCGATCAGCTGATTGCATTTATAGCATGGAATTAAAAAAAAAATTGCTTTTTACTTTATGTTTCTTAGGGAAAGTTGTTCAGTACCATGGGTACAATCACCCCTTATACTTATAGTAATGCAACTGTTTACCCTAACACTCTATATACTCTTATTAAAACAAACAATTGAATAACATCCACCCACAAAGAAGCCCACAAATAATCAGAGCACTTAAATAATTTAAAATTTGAATGAGGAACAAACATTAATTAGTGTCGCAACTCAGTTGTTATTTGTCGCAGAAAGAATAGAAAGTAAATGCCCGTCCACACTGCCGCCGCATTGTCTCGCATTCGCCAAGGGAACAGGGTAGGGTAGGCCAACTGCTTCCGTCTCGGTCCACATACGAAGTCCCACAAAACACGTAATTTTCATACTTACGACTCTATAATAATTATTATGTCAAGGGATTTATAGAACGGAGAAGCTGTGACGTGCGTGACGTCCTGGCGCGTGGTGGGTGGAATCGGTAATCGGCACATTTAAAAAAGGCAAGATGAAAGTGAAAACTATCTTTACGTATAAGGTACCACAGCTGTTATGGCATATGGCATCACGATTATGTTAACGAAATTATGTCATGCAATAGGTACACTAGTTATTTTAAAAAATACGTTGTGGTCTTCTTCTTCTTATCGTGTGGGCAGAGTGGTGTCAGAGTTTTTTCAGACCGCCTTATGGCCTCTGACGTGGTTTTTATGTAACAACTACTACCACCAGAGATAGTAGCCGGGACCAACGGCTTACCGTGCCATCCGAAGCACGGAATCATTTTTCTTTTCAGACAATCAGGCGATTTTCAACCTGCAATGTCCTAACCAACTGGGGAAAAACGTTGTGGTAGTACCTATCTATTACCTCCACAATTCCAGATCTAGGCAGGTAAGTACCTACTAATTTCGTTGATGACTGACGATAAGCACGATTTTTCTATCATTGTTAAGTATCGTAAGGGCAACGCATAAAATGAGAAAATAAAGTATCTATGTGTAATGTATGTGCAGCTCTACTGTTGTATATAAAAAATAAAAAAATACATGATAAAAATAAAATGACCTCGCCATGTTACGAAATATCATTAGAACTAATTTCGCCGTCTAGGTAGGTACTTTAAGGAGGTTGTATAGCCATAGCTTGCTGGCTGGTTTTTATTTGAAATAAATTTGGAACGTCGAGGAACCCCGGCGCGGGCTTCAATTATTATGGAAGACAGAAGAAGATCGTTCTCAGAGCTAGAAAGCAAATGTCTCGATAGATGAAAATAAAAATATAAAATAGTAAAGCTCTATTTCAATTACCATTTGAGCCACGCAAAAAATTACTGATATAGATATACCCTGTTTTGGACAAGTTTATAGTCGATTGTAGCGCCCTCAAAGCGAGGTTTTCATTTTTCTGGTTAGGCTTTACGTAATTAGATCTAAAAAATTGTTAGTGACTCAATCGATTCTTTGCTTCTATCAGTAACATGCTGGAGAACTCGTAGCTTATTCAAGGCTGCATAAACATTGGAACGCCCCTGTCTTCTTAACAAAAAATATACAATAGATCCATTGATGACTCGAATGGGTGATGGGTGATATAATAGCTTTGGTGTCCCAATATGGCTCGAGTAAAAGTGAATCGTTTAGTTGCACCGACGACGGACCATGCTGTAATCGAAGCCCGCCTTAATAGGATCTTGGCTTAGTATAGCGCTCGTGTAGCATGACTAATTTTAATGTCTCACGTGTATTACAAACTCTTTGAAGAAATATAGTTATTGTAGAACATTCGGCGTCTTTACTGGTAGTGTTTTTTACAACAAACACATTTTTTTACATGCCCTTATTATAATAGTACCTAATACTTACAAGTTATGAAATATGATAAGAAAACTTTTTAAAAACAAAAAAATCGTTATGCCTTGGATTTGTTATTGAGTGGGCAAGTTGGTCCTTGGTCGATGAAAAGACGAAAACTAGGCGCGAATTGAAAACTAGGCGCGAATTGAAAACTAGGCGCGAATTGAAAACTAGGCGCGAATTGAAAACTAAGCGCGAATTGAATTTCAGTCAATATGGAAAATAGACGATTTGGGTTTACACATCAAGCTATACAAAACCAACATAAGCTGGCCGCGCGACGTTATACGTTACTCTACCTACGCGCGGCCAGCTTATTTTGGTTTTTTATAGTTTGATCTGTCGCCGAGCGTACAGTACAGTGCCTTTTTCGTCTGTACTGGAGGCGAAAAAGAATTGCTAACTTCAGAAAGTTAAATTACCTATCAAAATTGCTGAATTTAGATTAGATAATTTGATTCTGAACAAAACAAATCAGTTTATACCTACTTTCTTTCCAGTATATTCTGTTACTCATTGTATACTTAGCTTGATACGAGTTTCATAGATTAATATCAATATTGAAATGCAAAACACATTATTGAATTTAATTGGATATAACACAACTGATAACACAACATTTGCTTCCTGATCATCAAACTCGATGATTATTATTTATGGTAATTCGTAAAATCTTAAAAACAGTTATTTTATGCAGATTACATGGTTATATTATAATATCCACGTATCGCATTTGCTAACTTCAGAAAGTTAAATTACCTATCAAAATTGCTGAATTTAGATTAGATAATTTGATTCTGAACAAAACAAATCAGTTTATACCTACTTTCTTTCCAGTATATTCTGTTACTCATTGTATACTTAGCTTGATACGAGTTTCATAGATTAATATCAATATTGAAATGCAAAACACATTATTGAATTTAATTGGATATAACACAACTGATAACACAACATTTGCTTCCTGATCATCAAACTCGATGATTATTATTTATGGTAATTCGTAAAATCTTAAAAACAGTTATTTTATGCAGATTACATGATTATATTATAATATCCACGTATCGCATATTATATCTTGATTATTTTTTCTACGTTTTTTCGTCGATTTGTAGGATCATATGGTTTGAATCGAAATACTTTTTAGGTCTCCCTATCTCTCATTTCTAAGCTTAAAAAAAGCCAGTACGTGCCGAAACAAGTATTTATACATATAAAAAGAGGGTTCCGTGGCTTTAAGAGAATGTAAAATTCCTTTATGTTCCTTCACATCATATTAAAAAAAAAAACACATCGTAGAAAAAAGCGTAACTAAAAAATGTGTGAATAGTTTTGTTTCTGGATATTGGGTGTTTGTATTTTAAAAAGATGTTAAGTTGTATAAGATGTAAGTATGTACATATCTAACCTAACCTAACCTTAGTCGTAGTAAGAGAGTTACCTACACCACTTTTTCTCTGAGTGCCTCTAGTAGATGCCTATAGTAGATCAATTATTTTTAAACTTTGTTTTATGATTTTTTTTTCTTTTCGAGATTTAGCTCAGTCATTTTACGATTTGAACCGGGACTAATTAATAATTGATGTTATTTTTCGGTATTGCATTTATGAGCCAATTTGAGCTAGAAATATAACAAAATTAAAAAAAAATCATGTCAGCAACAGCACCAAATTTAAAATTTTGCATTTATCTCGTTCTAAAAACCAGATGGTAATTTTTTTATTCTCATATTTTTAAGCCTTTATCATTATACATACTTCAAGCATGGTGTAAATATTTTTCTCTAATTAGAAGGCTTTGCAAAATACATTAGTATTTTCTGAGGAATACCTCATTTTGAAATTTTGATGCCTATTTTATTGCTCAAAAATGGTTTGTATTGTTAAATCTAATTAAAACGTGTACATTGGAATTAATATTATTTAGTTAAAAGCCTTCTGGGAGATACAATTTTGATTTCTATGTTGCGTACAATTTTTTTTTATATGTTTTCAGATGGTCTTTTTGTCACTAAATGGTGCCGGTTACAGTTTAAAAGTCCAATTAATAATTATTTCCCACCCCTCCTAACAAAACTCCGTAAAATGACTGGGCTAATAAGTTTCTTCAGACATTTATATCTGAAAAGCATATAAGATATTCCACACTATTTGGTGCACATAAGAACACTAGTAAAGCAAGCTTTTAAACCGCTGGCGCCAGCTGACATTCTTGCCAATGCGCAGGAGCAACTTTCATGAATAGTTAACAGACTAGTCCAAGCTAGGACCACGCTAAACACTATGTTGATCGAGACCCACGATTTGATACAGTCTGTATGGAACCCACAAAGCGTTGTTAACCTTATAAAAAATATATGCATTGAAGAACATAAATCGATTTCCTGTTATCTAATATTGTACTGTCTATGTTGTTTTGTAAATGAAGGAAAAGAGATATTAGGTACGCAATTTTCTATTTATGAGATCACCGCTTTTATGATATTGCAAGGTATTTTATTGTGTAGTTTAGTTTTTTTTAAATCATTAGTTGTGTATAAATATAATCAGGAAGGAATCCAGGGGGGGGGATTCATCCCTCGTATCCCCCCCCCCCCCCCCCGAAATATGAATTTTTGTATGGAAATCAAAAAATTTTGACTACTTACTCAATCTGTAGTTTTCGGGGAATCGGGTTTTCGGAAAAATAAATTTTTTTCTAAAAAAAATATCTTTCTTCTCACTAAGTCTTTTTGTTTCACTTCAAAGCGGCTTATTTGAACTGCCAATGTCTGCATTTTTTGTGTTTGATTAACATTGAGTAGGTATATTTCTTTTTATTTCATTTATACGGAACCTTCTTAAAACCGGCTCGACAACAACTCGAATATAAATGTTTAGAATCCTTTATATATGTCTCGACGCGATGTTTCATTCAACCGGTACCAACCTGTCTAGCTGTTGTGTTGTATATACACAAACGTTACAATGAATTGATATGAACATCTAAGAAACTAATTTATTCATTCTTAGAAACAGGAAAAGTTAAATTTTGTAGTTCACGGCTAACTTCAACTATGCATTTAAATTAAAGAACCTCAATATTTTTCGGTTCGATACCATATGTTAACATTGGCGTAACAGGGGGTCAGAAAAATGGGAAGTAGTGAAGAAATAATTAAATAGTAGTAGGTACTATTTCAATATCATCTTATGAAATTCTAGCCAAAACTCAGAGGCAATACTGCAAAATTTCGAGCTCGCTTCGCTCGCTTTACATGTATAGGCATGTAGGGCCACACCACAACTGTTAGTGTCTATGAAATAATCACGTTCATAACATATTCTACAACCTCCTTAAATATTCAAAGCCAAATTTTGGTTAGGCGCCTTAGAAAAATGAACTTTTGGATCCGACCTTGCCACGAAAAATGCTAGTCTTGCCATAGGGGTGGTAGCTATGAGCTAGGTGGCCGGTTACCCCCTCAGGGAAAATCTGTAGCTACGCCAATGCATTTTAAAATTACTCCAAAGAAAGACTGATCTCATTACCTATTAACTTTTCTGACCACACCGAAAGCGATTACACAGGGTGTAAGGGTGTAACCTTTAATTTAAACCATATACTCTCCCCATCAAACTGAACAACTTTTTCTATGGGAGCAAACCTGTCAGAACAAAAAAAATCTGCTTTCCCATACTAAAATGCAATACCTACTCGATTCAAACGTATGGGACAGCAGATTTTTTTTTGTTCTGAGAGGTTTGCTCCCATAGTAAAAGTGGTTCAGTATGTGGTTTAAAGGTTAATGATACTTTTCGTTACACCCCGTATAGTCGTGAGTCGTGACTTTATTAAATACGTACGTACCAATGTAAGATATAAGTACCTACCTAGGATAACATGAGATACTTTATTATCTCCCGAAATAGGTTAGGTATAAATAATGTGTGGATCGAAAACCAATGTTTATATCTATTCTATAATGTAAAATACATCATTATTTTACATTATAGAATAGATAAGAAATATGCAGATTGGTTTCTGGACTTGCTAATATTGAATGATTGTTGAAATTGTGGAATATTCGGTTTATTAAAACGTGACAATTTGATTCTTATTCAAGTGTTCGTAAAAATTGGTGTTCAGTGTGGAATACCGAGGTATTCCAGAAATACATAGAAAGGAGATACGAATAGATAGATCTGACAGTTTCGAGTTTTCCCCATCGGCATCGATTGTAGACCCACTAAATTCCACTCTTGCACACGATAAGGCCCAGGGCTGCAATCGCGGTAAGTATTTGGTGATTGAACCGTTATGGGACTACGTACGAACCATAACTTTTGACACATTTGGTATTGCGCTAATCGCGGTACAGCCGTTAGAGCCGTTTTGACAGATCGCTCAGACGTTCTCGGCTGTCAGTTACACAGAGTTTAGCGCGATGCGGAATTCAGCACAGATGAATAGTAATTGGATTGCAATGTGATTAGAACTGAAATTGGATAAGAATAGAACTTCGATGTTTTAACTTAGCGCTATCGGGCACCTGGAGTGCGATTTTTGAATCTCATACGTTAAACTCAGCAGTTGAAAATGTATCTTTAAACTTCTACCTCCGTAAATTTTCAGCTGCTGAGTTCAAAGTATGAGTTTCAAAAATCGCCCCCCCTGATTGGGAATTTGAGATTGAGAGTGTGATTTTTGAAAGTCATAGAAAAGTATGGTATTATCGCTCATGATTTTGAATTCAGAAATAGCATTTTGTCTATCTTTGTCTGAATTACTATTTTAAAAAATAAATAGAATATTAGTAATACACAAACTTCATACTTTTATACTGCTGATTTCAACGTATGACTTTTAAAAAATCGCACTCCTGTAAGTTATCTCATGCTTCACCCAGGTGGAGAACCTATATGGGTGGAGCACGGACCCGGACTCCTGACTCCTATCACTGATTAATAATAAGTTACTACGTCTCCTATTAGGTATCTATTAAGACGTATCCCCCGCCTATTAGGTATTCTACATATTAAGGTGGTTTCAGTCCATACAAAAGTTTGACGCACAATACGCGTAGACGGAATTAATAAAAGTAATATTTTATATATGGAAAAATAGTTTAGAAAATCTAGTTGCCGCGTAACAAATAAAATTTGCAATTTATAATATAATTACGAAGATATAAAGCTTTTAAAATTTTGTATGAAAAACTTAAAAGCTTTATATCTTCGTAATTATTTATAAATTGCAAATGTTATTTGTTACGCGGCATCTAGATTTTCTAAACTATTTTTCCATATATACAAAGTTACTTATATTAATACCGTCTACGCGTATTATGCGTCAAAGTTTTGTTTAAAATTGACCCCTCTGCAACCGCCTTAAGACGTATCCCCCGCGTAACGACCTTGACTGTTTCAGAGCACCCTCACCTCTACTAAACTACGTAATTTTATTGTCCTTCATTATATCACTGTGTTACCTTCTAATCCAAGGAAATCAAATTCGAAAATCATAGAATTCGGGCACCAAATTTAAAAATTATCTAATTAATGAGTAAGAATGTGTCCAACAAATAGACTACAAATTATTGACCTAGACTTTGTAAAGCCGGACCCACACCAACGATTCTCTATGAAATGTTTACGATACATTAACAACTATATTATATTTGCACTGCACATAAACTGCGCTATATTTTATTTATGGACGGATTTACATCCCTCTCACGTATAAGACAATCGCATAAAATTTTATATAACGTCTTCTTATATATTTTATGTCTATATTAAATTAAACAACGAAAACTTTCTACAATATTAATAATGCCATAAAATAATAAGATGCGTAGACGAAGATGGTCGTATTAATGCAACGAAACAAAGTAACTAAAGTCTCAAGTTACTAAACAGAATATTATAAGAGATAAGTGTACTTTTTGCAACCATCAGCAGCAAGACTGATTCAGTGTTTATGGGGTGTAGAGCATCTCTGTGATGGGGATGGACCAGGTCTGCCTGCATAACTCCAGTCGGTTAAGAAGTTACTGATGTTTAAAGGTCAGTAAAAAATTAATGTATGATATTATTGTATATGATATTATTGTAGTGTGCACTGTAGCTATGTGAACAGTACAAAAACTGACATGAACTGCCAGTCGGTTTAGGAGATACAGCCGTTCAAATGTTGGACCTTTGATTTTAACGGCTGTAACTCCTAAACCGACTGATGAACCATGTGAGTTTTTGTACTGTTCACATAGCTACAGTGCACACTACAATAATGTCGTACGATCAGCCTTGCAGGGGATCGTTAATTTTTTACTGGCCTTTAAACATCAGTTACTTCTAAACCGACTAAAGTTATGCAGGCAGACCTGTTCCATCCCCATCACAGAGATGCTCTGCATCGGATAAACACTGAATCAGCCTTGCACCTGATTGTTGCAAAAAGTACACTTATCTCTTAGTCTAGAATGACAGAAAAACATTTTTTCACAGAGTCCGCCAAAAAGTCATGCTGTATTGCACTGTACAGGCTGTATACTTAAACGCATTACATACTTTAGTGTAGTGGTTCAGACCATCAAACTAAACAACTTTCACTATGGACAGGTCTCTATCAGTGTAGACTATCAGTGTATACCTAACATTTGGGTCGAGCAGCCACTTACATTTTCTATGGAACAGCTGATTTTTTTGTCGCAATTTCAATATTGTTCCTATTATAGTAACTGCCTCAGTGGTCTAATGGTTAAGAGCAATGGCTCTCGACACGGAGGTCGTGGGTTCGATTCCCACGGGGGACACCTAGTGAAATGTCACTTTGTGCGTTTTTCCCCAGTTGGTTGGGACATTGCAGGCTGAATCGCCTGATTGTCTGAAAAGAAAAATGATTCCGTGCTTCGGATGGCACGTTAAGCCGTTAGTCCCGGCTACTACTATCTCTGGTGGTAGTAGTCGTTACAAAAAAAACACGTCAGAGGCCGTAAGGCGGTCTGAAAAAACTCTGACACAAGGGCTCTGCCCACACGATAAGAAGAATTATAGTGAAAGTTGTTCAGTTTGATTTTGCCTACCTGAATGTTTAAGATGCAGAAAAATGTTTTAGCTTACCAATTAGGTAAGTATTTAGTTTTTTAGTATTTAGGATGTTGCTGTGTCCTTAATACAGGCTTATTATCATATAATCAATAATCTTATTATCATATAAGGCAATATAATCTGTGATACAGGACTTGTGTCTGTGTGTTTATGTGTAACATCTCATGTAACTACACAAACATAAACAACAAACATAACAGTCATTTTACGGAGTTTTGTTAGGCGGGGTAGGGAGTAATTATTAATTGGACTTTTAAACTGTAACCGGCACCATTTAGTGAAAACAAGACTATCTTAAAACATACTAAAAAAAATTCGCTACGCAACATAGAAAACAAAATTGTGTTTCCCAGAATGCTTTTTAATTAATAATATTAATACCAATGAACTCATTTGACTTAGATTTAACAATATAAATTATTTTTTAGAAATAAAATAGGAATTGAAATTTAAAAAATGAGGTATTTATTACAAAATACGAATAGATTTTTCAAAACCTTCTAAGTAGCCAAAAATATTTACACCATGTTTGAAGTATGTAATAATGGTAAAGCCTTAAACATCTGAAATAAAAATTTACCATCAGACTTTTTAGAACGAGATAATAGTGAAATTTTAAAATTGGAACTGTTGACGACGTGATTTTTTTTTAAATTTATTTATTTATTTTATTAAATTGGCTCCTCAATATTATACCGAAAAAAATATCAATTATTAATTAGTACCGGCTCAAACCGTAAAATGACTGGGCTAATATTTCAATCTTGGTAGGGGTAACTACTTTATATCTGTCTGTTTTATAAACGCATCGTAATATTGTTATATAAATAGGTACAGTAATATTATTTTTTTCTGTGCCACAAATGTTATAAGGTTAATGTGTGGAAAATTTCAGACTAATGAATACAATGAGCAAGAAATCGTCTTCAATCATACAATATCACGCAATACAACAATAACACTCGGTTCTTTGTTGTTTAGGTTACCTACTACTCGATTTTGTAAGTAGGTGGGCATTATGAATAATATGATACTTTAATTATGCAGAATTATTTCAATTTAGGTAGCATAACATGAACATAAATATCAAACCAACCGTAATTAAAATAATGACGTTAATAATTTGTTCTTATCTCGAAAAAAATTTAGCAACTTTTGATTCAGAACAAAATTAATAAAGTCTAATACACGTCTGATATGTCGGCTAAGAATAGCACCATCCCATTTCCTCCCGTGGGTGTCGTAAAAGGCGACTAAGGGATCTACTGAAGGATGTGCAGCAGCATCCTCTGAGTACACACATAGATTCGATCCAACTGCGATCGCCAACCCGCCTGCCAAGCGTGGCGATTATGGCAAATCCCCCTATTTTGGGGGAGGCTATGTCCAGCAGTGGACGTTTAATGGCTGTTATGATGATGATGAAGACACGTCTGATATGACTTTGAAGCTTTGAAGATAATGTGATGTGTTTGTGATTTGGATTAGGTATCGATATTTTTGGTAATTGTAGCAATGCTTCTGACCACCCTGAAAGAGGTTATGCTCGTGAGTTTATGTTCACGAGGATTTCGATTTTATTAGCTTTTCGATTTTTAAATGAAACATTAGGTACTGTTTTTGCACTGAATTAGCTACGAGATTACGAAGAAACTGCAATGCGTCTGTGGCGTCGCTATGCGTGGAAATTGATTAAAACCGAATCAGATAGCACTAGAATTGTTACCGGCTGCAATAATTTGTTCCGTTGATATAATTTCCCAGCCATAGAATCGCTATTCTTCTCTGTGTATAAATCGAACACAAGCGTTTTTCCGCCCTTTTCTAAACAGCTTGGATTGTCGTGTGCTTCCGATAAACTCTTGCTCCCATACACATAATTCAATTAATCGTGTTCCGCGCCTTATCATTTTATTCACCCAAATCTTTCCTCTGAGTGACGTTGTAACACAAAACAATAACAAAACGTAATAGAGTTCAAAGTAGTTACGTAAACGAAACATAACAGAGGCGTACCTACGCCAGCGCTTCTGGGGTCTGCACCGGGGCCCTGAAATTCAGGGACTCTATCAAGCACTTGATAAATAAAATAAAAAAAACCTAATACTTAATAATAATTAAAAAAATAATATAAGTATATACTATGAAATGTAAGTGCCTAGTGTGGCGTAGTTAGATGGCTAGAGGTGCCCCTCTAGCCATCTAACTACGCCACTGAATAAAACTTTAATGATAAATGTAGTAACGATAACGATTGTATGTAACTGTCAGTATGTCGATCGACATCGTGATGGAAGGAACTACGCTCTTATGTTCCTCGCCAACATTTAAAGTGTCTGCGTATCACAAAATATTCTTTGAACATTTAACTCAATCGAGGGTAAAAAAAAGACTGAAGAATCTCTCAACTAAAACAACGAAAGGAAATGGAAGGTATTTGAAACAATTTATTACTAACAGTGTTATTCATTAAGAATAATAACGTTTCATTTCATATCGAAGCCACGCTTCATTTGTTTACAATTCCAATACGCCGTATTCTAAACAAACCTGAGATGAGTAACACAAGCAATGCAATTATGTTGCAGTATCTTTGAATAAGCTGTGGCTATAATATTACCTATACAGGGTGTTAGGTAAAACAGTTGCATTACTTTAAGGGGTGATTGTACTAATGAAACTGAACAGCTTTCCCAAAGAAACCTATAGGAAATTCGCAAAAAAAAACGACTTTTCATAATTCAAATCCAATTTTTTTTTTTAACGAATTTTTTATAGGTTTCTTAGGGAAAGTTGTAGTTGTTGTTTGTGTTGTTGTTTTCATATGTACAATCACCCCTTAAAGTAATGCCCTAGACTATGTAAAAGAAAGTGCTGTAATAACTTCCCCCCCCCCCCCCCCATGGAGCCTGAGAATTATAGCACCTATTAGTAGTATAAGTATTTACTAGTAAGTACCTACTAGTAAATAGTAAATAGACTTCAACAGTCGGGAGTTTAGTTTTATTTAAAGTTGGTTTTCAGGTTACCTAGTTAGATAAAGTAAAGTAAAGTAATCTTTATTTGCTATATTTTTCATACTGGAACCGTGAAAAGATACTTAATTGAAAAGTTAAGTTAAGATTTTTTTTTATTTAGCCTAGAACGCTTCCTACCCACAGTTGACTTAGCTAAGTTGACAAAAGGTATACTCCAGTCACTCTGATGGGTAACACGTAAACAAGCAATAAAGACTTGTATTTGGTTTTATCGAAACAAATTTGCACACAATGTTTAGAAACATCGACTCCGATGTTTTGCTTTCACGCCTCGTAGCTGGGAATGATTGTACTGTTATTACTGGCATACCTACTTCCCTAAGTATTTCTTTACCTTATTTTTAAGTTATATTTATTTACGTGTATAATTTTGTGTTGATCAAATTTCGTTGTTAAGAAACGATACTTCGAAGTACAAACTATCCTATTTGAAACTGAAATCAAAGGCAGCGTTTTCTAAAGAAATAGAATGAAAAAAATCTGTAGCAGGTGTCACCAAGCCTGGCAGGTGTTTTACAAACGATGCGATAAATCCATAGATAGATCTGAAGATAACAAACAATTTCTTCGTTTCTTTGAATTTTTTGTTCTTGTTTTATTCGTTTCGCTGACTGGCTCGTAATGAACTGTCTCTAGAACTAACATTGTATTAAGAAAGAAATCCAACGGAAGCAAAAAATAATCTGACAATCAAAACAACATTAAAATCATCACCTCTACAGGGTGCAATTGAAATGAGCAGACTAATTTTTAGAACTTAGAAATTTCTGAACCACCCCTAAAAATTAGTCTTGAAAAATGAGTTGTTCAGTTTGATGGTCTGCCATCAAACTGAACAACTATTACTATGGGAGCAAACATGAAATCACAAAAAAATATGCTTTTCCATACTAAACTGCGATGCCTGTACTCTACTCAAATGTATTACAACTACATAATGGTATACAAACTCTATCCAACCCTTAAGAAAAGGCATCTGATCTCCTCGTTGGTCTTCCTCAAAGCAGAATATCTATCTATCTAACTTACCCCACCCAACAGCACAAATGTCTACAAAATATGTAAGTAATAGAATATCTACAAAATATCGAATAGATATCTAGTTGATATTCTGTGCTGTGTCGGTACTTATTAAAATATAAGTACTTGAGTGCCTAAGTAGCTAGTCTAATAAAATCGATGATCGTCTTAAGGTGGTTTCAGTCCATACAAAAGTTTGACGCACAATACTCGTAGACGGAATTAATAAAAGTAATATTTTGTATATGGAAAAATAGTTTAGAAAATCTAGTTGCCGCATCACAAAAATATATAATATAATTACGAAGATATAAAGCTTTTAAAATTTTGTATGAAAAACTTCAAAGCTTTATATCTTCGTAATTATTTTATAAATTGCAAATGTTATTTGTGACTCGGCATCTAGATTTTTATTTAGAACTATTATTCCATATATAATTAATACCGTCTACGCGTATTGTGCTTCAAAGTTTTGTATAAAATTGACCCCTCTATAACCACCTTAAGTTCTTAAAGATAAATCGATCAATTAATAATTCATAACTTTTATCGTCGTGAATTTTTAAAATTCAAATTTAACAAAAATTTTCGAAAAAATTCTGAAGGATTTTTCGGACAATCTACTTACGAATTCGTTGGAAAAAATTCAAGTCCACCACTTTCTCATTCTCTCCCGACATAAAAGGTCAAAAATAATAATAACGGATTTCTTTTTACCATCGACGGAACCCTGAGAAGACGGTCTTTGTTCCTGAAACAATCAAGACTCTCTAAGCTGCTATAAACGAGTATCGAATGGATTCTCGGGATCGGGCCGGTCGACTCCACAACTCCGCTGTTTACCGCCATACAAACCAATATTGACATTCGCTTTGTCCACTAACTGACGGCTAATCCCTTTGTACTACGGGATATTCTTTTGTGTTTTATTACGTGGGCAGTTCAACCTCGTCTTAGGTATTCTATATTATCTATTTATGATATCATGGCATGGCATTAATACGAGCATTGCCAAGGTCGGCCACTTTCTTCAACAAAGGTATTGTTGGAATAATCGTCAGACTTATCTCAGCAAAAGATTTAAGTCTTAATATTTCAAAATCACACAGCAAGTTTTCTGCAGGCAATGAAACATAGGTATTCCAGGTGGAAAGATCCTAAAAAAATCGAGTGGCCTTTATCGGGTTTTTGCCTTGCGCAATGCGCAGCCTCCTGGAAGCCGAATGCAAAAATTTTGTTCGTGTTGATTTTCTTACAAGTATCATTTGTTTATGCAATGAATTGAAGCTAAAACGTAGGTACTACCTACACGAAAAAACAGAATGCCTTTATAATGATGGTCGCAGGAGTCGCAACGTATTACTTATACGAATGTGGAAGATTTACTCGAAAATTATTGAATTGATTTTTACTATTCTTTCACGTATTAAGGTGGTTTCAGTCCATACAAAAGTTTGACGCACAATACGCGTAGACGGAATTAATAAAAGTAATATTTTATATATGGAAAAATAGTTTAGAAAATCAAGTTATCTTTCTATTAAATCTTTCTTAGTCCGGATGGTCCGACAAGCAAGACACCGACTTTTTTCCCTACACTAAGCAAAACTATGGTCTATAGTAAAGTTTTCACAATTTTGATAGCTACTAGCAATTTAAATCCAATCTAAGAGACATTTTCTTGTGAAAATCTCTCAAAGTGCAATAGTTTCGTAAACGTGGGCTCGGCCCTCGGCAGTCCCACTTTCATGCAGTTTGTGTGCCAACTGCGGCAATGCAATGGTCGGTGTCTCGATGCATGTGCCGGCAACATTCTGGACGGCGCGTACATCACACAGATATTACTAGAAAGCCAGACGAATCATGTCTCTAGGACACGGGGACGCTGACGACCCTATGTTGTACAGGGAAAGAGCGTCTACACTTCATCATTATACCTAACTAGTAACCCGTTTTTTAAACACTTTCTTATAATGTGATGTTATCTGAAAAAGGGTGTTCGTCACGTCCTTTAATGTATGAACTATGAAGATCGTGGTCTTCACTGCGCTCCGACAGCGAAGACCAAACATTAAATTAAGATGAAGATGTAGAAGACATGAATCTGGTACAATTTTACAAATCAAAATCACGCTAAACCTAGCATCTAAAATTATTAAGGCACTGTCTTTTGTAGGTGCAGTGTGAAAGACACGAGCTATCACTTATGTTTAAGCCTAAACACTTGGTGCAAGCCAGGTTTAAAGTAAGCAGGTACGTTAAATAAAATATCAAAGTCATATCAAAGGAGTAAAGTTATATAGGGAGTAAGTGACAGCCTAACAAATACTGAAACGGTGAACTCAGACCATCAAACTGAACAACTTTCAGAATGGAGCCTACCTCAGGAAACGCGAAAAAAAATCAGCTGTCCCATACATTTTAGTCGTGTAGGTACAGCAGTTTTGTATGGGACAGCTGATTTTTTTTCGCGTTTCCTGAGGTAGGCTCCATAGTGAAAGTTGTTCAGTTTGATGGTCTGAGTTCACCGTTTCAGTATTTGCTAGGCTGTCACTTACACCCTGTATATTGATTTATTAATTGAGTGAACAGAATGGTAAGAGGTCTACCCTAGTCGTTCTACTTTGTTTTTTAACTTAAAATTAGCAGAATTCAGTTCAGAGTCAAAATACTCGTCTAGTAAGTAGAATTCCTGTCATACTTTTGCGTACCAGCATATCTTGCAATTAGCACTTTCCCTTCCTTGTACAGTTAAGTAACCTAAGGAAATCTTAGGATACGGCTTACCAAACCATATAGCGAAGAGTAATGCAGTGTTTCGTTGTTGCAGGGCTGCGCTTGCGCCGGACGAGCTCCGACGCCAGTTATAATGTGACCGGCGCACGCCGCGCGTCTCCACTCAAGGTGAGCCTCCTGTCTCTTGCACGATGCACTTTTCACACATATATATACCTTGGTAGGATTTATAACTACCTCTTTATTCCACTACAAGGACGAATCGTTCAAACATAAATAAAATTATAAGTAATTTTCAATCTGTTGCTTTGAGTTATCAGAAGACTTTATTTATAAGAAATATAAGTACATATCTAGGTAAGCAACATATAAATTATATACAGGGTGTAAGGAAAAGTATCATTAACCTTTCTATATAAGGTTTAACAAAATTAGCTGAAACTATTTTAAGGGGATGATCAGACCATCAAACTGAACAACTTTCTCTACAGTACCAATAAAGAAATCGCGAAAAAAGAATTTGATGTCCCATACAATACTGCAAACACCACTTGACTCAAATGTATGGGGCAGCAGATTTTTTTTTCGAGATTTCGATATTGGTCCCATAGAGAAAGTAGTTTAGTTTGATGGTCTGAGCATACCCTTAAAATAGTTTCAGCTAATTTTGTTAGACCTTATATACCCATCAAACGGAACAACTTTTACTATAATATAAGCAAACCGATCGGAGCAAAAAAAAGTCAGCTGTTCCAACTCTACTCGACTCAAATTAAAAAACAGCAGATTTTTTTTTGCTCCGATCGATTTGCTCCCCCCGCCCCCGTAGTTAAAGTTGTTCAGTTTGATGGGTAGAGTATGTTTTCCTTAGGCCCTGTATATAATTTATATATCGTCCTGTATAGGTACCTACAGTGACTACCTTTTGTTCGTGCCCTCGTTGGCGTGGATTTCGGAAAACTACAAAACTCCGCTGTAGGGGTAGTCGATTTTCGAAAAATCCTTTCTTAGTACCTACATCCTAGGTACTGTGAATCTTGTATGCATTTATTTAATCGAGGAATTTCCCTTACTCGATAATCTAGATGAGACTAAGACCCACGTTATACTCTTTTGCAAAGCACATTCAAAATCTTAAATTTTTTTATATTAAACCTGCATATACTCTCCCTACCTACGCATTGACAAAGAACAGATTTTACTTGATTTTTTGGAGACGAGAACATATAAGATCATGTACTGTTCATGAAAAGTTTAAAATTAAATAAAACCAAAGACAGCAATAGAGCAACATCAACAGCAAACCAGGGATACTAATGAGTAAAATCGTTGCTCTATGGTCTTAAGATCTGAACTAAAGTATATCCATAATAGAACAATAGAGCAACAACAGCAAATCAGGATACGAATGAGTAAAATCGTTTAACACCCAACGAGATAAGCTCATTACTAAAACAAGTCCCTAGCTACGGCGTATTCAGGTAACCTTTAAAGGCTGACTCGACTATGTCTGCATATTCATTGTGGCCGTGCAGGGCAGGGCGCGGCTTGCGGCTGCAGCCGCGGCCATGACACCGGCCATTTTAAATTGTTATTCAGCAGCGAAATCAGTCGCACACCCGCTTCCGTCATCTGTTTCCCTTCCAAAAATACTAAGATGATATATTCCGGACGCATCCGTTCACGGTAAATAATGTTTGATGATTCTAATTTCGGTTATTTGCGACACATCCATCGTTGTCGGTTCCAGTCTTAAACTAAGTATAGTTCAAAGGGAAAATCCTAAAAACAAGTATTATAAACAAGATACATTACCTCTAAATTTTCTTAGGTAATTAAAACACCGCATTAAAGTCACTAAAATAGACGAAAATAGACATATTGAATGACTTGGCTGTCTAAAATAAGATTTGGAAAAAAATTGTAAAATTACTTTGGTTTTGGTGTCTTCTTATAAATAAAAACACAGTCATATACAGGGTGTAAGTGACAGCCTAGCAAATACTGAAACGGTGAACTCAGACCATCAAACTGAACAACTTTCAATATGGATCTAACTCAGGAGACGCGAAAAAAAATCTGCTCTCCCATACATTTAAGTCGGGTAGGTACAGCAGTTTTGTATGGGACAGTTTATTTTTTTTCGCGTCTCCTGAGTTAGGCTCCATAGTGAAAGTTGTTCAGTTTGATGGTCTGAGTTCACCGTTTCAGTATTTGCTAGGCTGTCACTTACACCCTGTATAACCTTCCCACTGGAATAAATAAGTATGTAAGATAGCTACCTAGCATAGGTACGTAATAATTGTTGTTTTTCTCTGTATAGTAGTGTATAAGTCTCTACATTTAAATTGTAACAACGGCAAAAAAAAAAATTATCCAGCTATTGTTTATTGTCTACAGTACGATTAGAAACGCGTTCAGTAGATAATTAGAGCATAAAAGGAACAGAACAGACCTTTAGAAACCCTAACAATTTCCTGTTTAAATAATTCCTGTGATGTAAGTTTCAAAGTCAATTTGTGTTTGCTTATGGTGTAGGTATAGGTCCAACCTAACATGAAAGTTCTACGATTAAACTAGTTTCCTATGAGACAGATTACTTGCCGCCTGTAAGTTACTGTGGATAATAACTAGGTAGGTACACTGCCGAACAACTACCCAGATCATCATCATCATCATCCTAATAGGTACGTTATGTATGCCAATGATTTAAATTTCACCCTATAGTGGAATTAAGGCGGCGGAGGAGAAAACTCTAACCTAAAAGAGTTCTAAAATTTAAAACAAATTAAAAACCCTTTCCAAAGACTTCATGCGGTTCAATCGTACCGTCGCGTCTCGTCCCTAATAACTGTAAGAGCATAAAGAAGTCGTTAAAACCAGCAATTTAAAATTCGTCTCGCTATCACGAGGCTGAGTGTAGTCGCTAAATTGAGAGTTAAAAATTAAAAGGAGATGAATGGGCTCTTTTTATAAATAAACATCATTTGCCGGGTGTCTTCCATGCGTGCGAGAGTACTACGCATCGCAATACGTTTGTCTGCTTTTGTTTTTGGACATTGACGAGGTTCGCCTGTCGCGAGACAAGACTGAATGCTCTGATCTATAATTAACAGCAAAAGATGGAGAAAGAATTTCTTAAAGAAACACTGACAAATCAACGTAGTTGCGATGCAAGTGAAGCACGAATTTAGGTCTCATTTTGTAACGACAATAATGTTTTGAAGGCGACCATTTTTACAAGACAATTTGAGCTTCTGTTGTTTTTAAAAAGTGGATCATTGAAATTGTTTTTACTTAATCGATAAATTAGCTCTAGAAAGCTCTTACTCGAGCTACAATAATAAGACTATATATTTTTCTGGATAACAAATACCTCATAACGAGTCAATTTATTAAGAAATCTGTGAATATAATAATAAAAAATATTCGAATATATAATAAGGGTAATCTACGAATATGGGACATATTGCCGGATGATGCGTCTTTGGAGACAGTGTAGCTTTATGCTGTGTCTTGCTCCCTCAAAGACCTAACAGATGCTTCCCCTCGAGGAATCGAGTTGGCCAAGTATTGGAAAGATAAGTGTGATCACTGATCACCTACACACTATAAAGAAGAAGACAAATATGTAATATTGACACCATTTAACAGATTGTGGACTCTTTAGCTACCAAACCTGTAGCACTGTAGGAATAAACGAGTGACAAGATTATAGGAAAGCGCGTCGAAAGATTCTATCAGTGCATCTCAATCAAGAAGACTCGAGTAACCGAGATATAGGAACGATAGTGAAATGTCGCCGGCACATGTTGCCTACTCAGTCAGTAGGTCGCCGGTCGTCTGCCGATGCCGCTCGAGTCTCCAAGTCGACATACTTGCCCACGAGAGTGACAAAACTACTTGCTTCCGAAAAAACTGAATCTCGATCACTATTGCTGAGTGAGACCAACGTTCCGACGCGATTGCATTTTGTTTTATTCTTATCACTCTATCTCAACTATTAATTTAATGGCATCCCTACCGATCAATTAACTCTTCCAAAGTTAGGTTGTTATTGAACACAGTTCTTGAGAGTTACGCGGTTAGGTATAGGTATTACCTAATTATTAAAACCGCAAAAAAATAAAATTAAACAATTTTTTTTAAATTGTTTAAAAATCTAAGTACCTACCTACCTATTTAAAGTTGGACTTAACGTGTTACGCACCATCATCAACGTCATTATAAAACATTTTAAAAACTCCTTCAAATGTATTTAAAATGTGTCTTCCTTTGAACTTTTTGTTACAGTTGACACAAACCATTAAGCTCATAGGAAACACCATTCTCATTAGTATTTATTAACAGTTTTGAGCCGAGCACCGCACCGCACCGGTGCCCACAGATTAACACCGAAACAGTTTTAACGGTGATTTAAGCTGTTAAATACCACTTTTTTAAAGAACTTAACAAGGAAAAAAAATAAATGATTCCATTAAAATAGGTAGGTTAAAAAAAAGAAACAATGTAAAATGAGTAGTTGTATACCTAATAAATAATAATATATAACTTAATGAATAATATGTGACGAGACGAAATTATTTATTTTATGTTCTTTTTTTAATGTGTAAAGGGATCGGAATCGGAGTGGCGGCTGAAATAGCAACTTGAAGAAGCATGGCACCTATAACATGAAAAATAATTTGTACATTTAGTTATAAAGAACCTTTCAATGATGCCTAGAGACAACATATTGTGAGGGAAAATACATATATGTAAATGAAAAATTACACACGAACAAATAGCTTGACTACGTCATTTCTTTTGCACGTCGTCATCGAGATTAGATATTAGATAAGTATAGGTGTAAAATGTAGAGTGCGATAATCGGTCTCTCGATTACATGTCTCGAATTAATATCCAACATGTATCCGAAGTAATTGTCAATTGAAGCGTCCAGCAGCGGTTACCTAATATGCAAATTTGGCCGACATCTACGTCGTGGCCGTCCAGTTAGCGGGCGACCAACACTTTCTCGCCGCTGCCCATTACCATTAACATACAATGGACATTAATGGCCATCAACCGCAATACATGAGACTTGGACTTTTTAAACGCACTATCCTTAATCAGTAGGTAATTAAGATATACTCTATTCTTTCCATCCCAATGGTATATTCCAATAATACCACTAAAAAGATTGCTAGGTTTGTCAGTGGGAGCTAAAATAACGCTCAAGCTATACTTTATGTCTAATACAACGTTGCAATATTTTATATTACCTGTCGTTTAACATTTTTTTGGATTTTCTTACCTAGTTCTTAGGTAAGGTAGTTAGATTCTTGGATTTTTTGGCTCTTATATGTTCAATTATGTCATTGTCTACTGAACAATCCTGACATTATACCTATCTGTCGCTCACTATAGCTTATCTAGATCTAGTTCACAATGTTTCGTAGTTCGTTCCCGTAGCTCGTTCCCCAAGCCAAGCAAGCTCTATAAATTTGTTAGTGTCAAACTTTAATGTACACCTGCCTCCTGCCACGGAGGGTGGCATCGTGGAGTCATTCCCGACGTGGGCCCCCGACCGAAGCGTGACTATAGAAAGTTAGGCACGTCCGTCCCTTCCTACATATTGTTGATTCACGCACTCGTATTAATTAAAGGAAGTGCACCTGCCTAAAAATGGAACGCGAGGATAAGACAATGTTTTCGTGTCTGTTACTGTCAAAAACATGGTTTGCCACTTAATGTTACTATGCTTCGGTACCTACGTCGGCGTCGCCTGAATGCAATACACACAACTTTGTTGAATCCTCGGCACCTACACAATGTCAGTTACCTATCCTCAATGGTGGGCATTAACCGTGCCCTTATCTTCAAACGCTTTAGTAAACTTGTAAGTCGTTTGTATCGGCAGCAAGTATTCTCAGAAGCACTCGACTCGAGTTCTGACTTGAAAGCTATTTGTGTGCAACCCTGCGCGGGCGCACCTCTGTTCCGCAACGTCGTCTCGCTCTCGCATACATGTCAAGGTAGGGTTCAACATTCGAGGATTCGGTACGTGCAGATAATAATACATACAGCGGTGTAACCGACGTGCGTCTGCTTTATGTAAACACAACGAGTCTCATTAGGTCAGACGTAGTCTCGTCTCGTCTCAAGAAGATCGGGCGAGCAATGAGCTCTTTACTCATTCAGCCAGTTTAAATAAAGGGTGAAGTTCCAATACTGAGTTACGACATCGTCCGGGATTATTCCACTTTCTAATCCTTTTCACACAAGTCAGTGTAATGAGCTAAGCTTCAATCAAGCACCCATTGAAACACGGTCAGATCCCGCGAGGCGCTTCCGCGTGCGCGTGCGCCGCTTGATGGGAGATCATTGCCAGATGCCGCCGATAGATCGCGACGGGGTCAACAGCCACTGCCCTTGTTTTGCGCACCAATTTATTTAGAAGAGTGTACGTACATCAACATTATAATAACAAACCATAATAAGAGTGTGCTTGGGTCAAGCAAATTAACATTGTATAGCAACACTTTGCTATGCACATGTACATTCATTAGCCTAATGATGCTACTTTAATGTCTTATCAACTGCATAATGGACACTAATAATTATGTAAGTTATCATGTTAATTGGTATCTAATATCGTACAATTAAACTGGCACAATAAAACATAACGATGCAAAGATGTAAACACACCATACAAGATTGAGGAAATCAAATGGTAGGTAACGTCGCGTCATCTCATCGTAACGCACGATTACCTTTGAAGTCACAAAATCAAAACAAAAAGACGTTTCCTTGATCTCGTAATACGTAGTAATTTTACCAAATAATATTCATTTCCTGTAATTAGGGTCACATAAAACACAAAATAGTCCAAATAAGTACCTACTTACATAATTATTTTCCAGGCAACCATAAAAAAATCTAAAATCGATTTCTTAGATTTCCTAAGGGAACGTACCCATACTGGTTGGTTGTTTGGTATTTTGGTTGGTTGTGGGTTATGCGTTTTCTTTCATGTTTTTCATTTAAATCTTATAATTTAGTTATAATTAGATAAAAAATTACAAAAATTTCTAATCCCATATTAAGGTGGTTTCAACCATACAAAAGTTTGACGCACAATTCCGTCTACACGTGCAAGTCGCGTACGTGTAGACGGAATTAATAAAAGTAATATTTTATAAAAAAGAAAAATTGTTTAGAAAATCTAGATGCCGCGTCACAAATAACATTCGCAATTTATAATATAATTACGAAGATATAAAGCTTTTAACATTTTGTATGAAAAATTGCAAAGCTTTATATCTTCATAATTATGTTATAAATTGCAAATGTTATTTGTGACGCGGCATCTATATTTTCTAAACTATTTTTCCATATGTAAAATATTACTTTTATTAATTCCGTCTACGCGTATTGTGCGTCAAAGTTTTGTATAAAATTGAACCCTCTGCAACCACCTTAACCATTTTCTTATTCTTATCTCCGATTTCTTCGCAATTTTTTAATAATGATAATACTAGGTAGGTACTTATAAAATTAATGCTTCCTTCGTATAATAACCTTATTACTTCACATGTAAGAATTCGTAATCATAACTTTTTTTCATCAACATCTAGCTTAGTTTTGGCGATAGCCCAACTAGTTTGTTTAGAAATTCAGTACATAATCTACTTAACAATTTGTTTATGCAAAACAACATGTCGTGTGTAGAGTGTCCACTATATGTCATTATGTTGATCTTCCATATGTAACGTGTAATTTGTCTTTCACTTTCTCATTTTACCTACACCCGGAAACAAAAACTAGTCTATTAGATGTCTATTAGGCATTCTTTAACATTCCTGTATTCTACAGTTAGATTTAAAATATTGCATTAATTTCTAAAATCAATAGATACAATAATTACCTAATCACAATCAGTGCGATATTTTATATTAAATACTCGCTCATTTTATTTTGTGGAACGAACTGTTTGCTTTGTGATATTTGTGAAGAAAAACTTTTGTGGTTAGTGTTGTGATTACATTTTATATTATGTAATTTCTAATTGATTCCTATACGATATACAGGATGTAAGTGACTGCCTAGCAAATACTGAAACGGTGAACTCAGACCATCAAACTGATTCGACTGACATCAGACTGAACGAAGAGTTTGATGGTCTGAGTTCACCGTTTCAGTATTGGCTAGGCTGTCACTTACACCCTGTATTTATCTCAGTTTCCCATCCTAAAAGGGATTGCTATAATTATTACCTATTCGTTTATTCCCTATCTATAAATTAATTCTACAGATATAATCAACTTTTATAGTAAAAATGCACGAAAAATGAACAATTAAAGGTAGTATTAGTATTGGGTTCAGACAAGTAAATAACAGTGTCGAAATAATTATATACTTACGTATAATTTTAAAATTAAAAGTGAAGGCGAGAAGTAAGTAACTATAGTGCTGCTTTCACTTTCTCGAATGATAAAGGGTCTCAAGGCCGAATGGTGGTATTTAGGACATGTCATCGTGAGCTTGAATCCATCAACTTAATGTGTTAAAACTTAAATTAATTGCTTAGCAGCTGTGGCTACTTTCAGTTAATAACCAGTATCTTCCTATGATTATTTGATTTAAGTCAATTATATACAGAAATCGAGAGTCAGTGTAATGATAAGTTCCGATGGTCGTATCAATAGAAATACGTTGTTATTATATATACGCAGTTGGTTCGCTCGAGCTATTGAACTAATGGATAAGGCCGGACCTTGATCCACTTGACATCACACTGGTTCTGGAAACATTCGCTACCTTTCTGTAGTCCTGGCTCTTTTATTGCTCATCTATTAATTATCATACGAGTCACGTTGCAGGTTTTGACCCGAGCACTTGTCTCGCGTTGTTTTCGCGCGTCGCGTTTTTGCCTGCCACGAGGCTCTGCAATCCTCAATCTCTTCTTGTTCTTGACGAATCCATTAATTATAAATTAAAAAAAATTATTCATACTATGTAATTAACTTCCTTGGTAAAACTTAGTGGGATGTAGAGTTGTCCAACATCGTCCAAGTCGCGAACTGAAATCTGCTATCCCATTCCATACATTTTAGTCGAGTAGGATTGCAGTTTTGTATGGAACAGTAGATTTTTTCACGCCATTTCGGCTTTGGTCCCATAGGGAACGTTGTTCAGTATGATGGTCTTATCGTCTCCCTAAAAAGCCGTCAGCATATTAAGTTAGACCCTGTATACATTTTTGCAAACTAAGAAAATCAATTAAATCAATGAAAAGTAAGCATCTTCAATCCTCACCGCGGAAACCACCCCTTCACGTATTAAAACAATATAATGGTTTATTTCAGGTGTTTGCGATGTGGTACATGTGGACCGTGTTACTGGTGTCGTGTGCACTAGTGGCGGCGGAGGGCGGCCAGGAGTCAGCGCCAGCGCCGGCGCCGGCCACGACGCGCGCGCCGCCCCGCACCCTCGACCGGCAGGGCGCCGACCTCGTCTGGCGCTCCTGGCTCACCAGCCCGGAGAGCGGCAATCAGAACGCACCCGCGAGACGCATCACCACCAAGTCCCTGTTCATCACGCCCCTCGTCTGCCCGAAGGGACAGCGGCTTGATAGAAACGCTTGCGTGCAGGTAACTCATTGCCTTTGATAAGTTATATGTCAAGATCACAGATCACAAAAACTAAAGGGAGATGTGAAAAGGGGGCGGGGCCAGTGTCGCAGCAATATGCGCAAAAACGGAACACATTGCTCGCGACAGTAATGATTCAATATATTATGAGGCTGATAGCCAGTCGAGATATTATGTGTAAATAGTTTACAATGCTTGCGTAATACTAAAGATTATTTGAACGTTGAGTTCTGATACCGCAATGGATAATGAGCACATTCAAGCTAACAAAATACTTTCTATCGCGTGGTACTGGTGGTGATGCGACACTTGGTTTCGTACTAAGCGCGTTGGTTGGCATCTCTCTAGATCTCTATGGTCAAGATACACAGTCAAAGCTAAGAATGCGTCGAAAAAAATTTCAATCAAGTAAACCCTGTCCGTATACACGCACACACAGATAAGGTGTATGAGCACGCACACCAACATAAGAAAGTTGGCCCATTTGTTTAAGTACGTTAGAAGCGTGAGGTTCTATCTTGACATATAATTAATCAAAGCTCATTGCGATGTTCACTGAAATATTCGGTATCTTAAATATGCTGACTGTTAGACAAAACTTTAAACCCTACTCTACCCAAATGCATGGGACAGCAGATTTTTTTTCGCTACTTCGATGTTAGTCTGATAGAGAAATATTTTTTTAGTTTAACTTCATTGTGAACAACGACAGAAAGTTGGTAGGTTGGTATCAATGTTTCTGACCACTCCGAAAGGGATTACGGTCGTGAGCTTATGTATGTGTTGTGTATGTACGTCATTTCCCTTTAAAAATCGTTGGCATAGGTAAGAAATCCACATGAATTATGGTTTTCGGCTCCACTGTAAGGGATATATCGTAACTATACAGCTGAAAAAAATTTAGATTTTTGAAATAAAGCTCCTATTTCTTATTACAATCGCAAACACTTTATAAAGTGGAAAACATTGTTAAAAATACGAAACTTTCGTTTACAGGTGGTGACAGTGAGCGAGGACGAGCATCAGCGCATTCTACTGGAAGAGCTGAACGCTCACTTCCCCTCGTCTCCGAGCGGAGACATAGTGTACGACTATGGGGACGACGAGCCCGGCCCGCTGCAGCTCTCCATACCTATAGGCTTCGATCCTCATGCGGCGCCGCTCCAGGCTCAAGAGCCATCCGCACAGGTAAACATTGGAAACTTGGGTGGATGTACATTAAAGATATTTGCAAATATATTAATTGGGGGCCTTTAGGATACGTAATCTATTGCATTTAGACCATTTTTAGATAGTTCATGCACGAATCACTTCAAAACTACTGAACCGATTTCGATAGGGTTCACAAAAGCATATAGGGCTTAGTTTGGATAAACATTTGGGCTTTATTTGATCGCAATCAGAATCAAAAGTTATGAGTATTTAAAGTCAGTGGTTTGCGCGTACGAAGTCAGGGGCGAGGCTAGTGTACGTAAAAATTATATCTCAATACGACAAACGTTGAACATAAGATCAATGCCTTAAGTAACATTTTCATCAACGTCCGATTAAAGTGATCATTTATGATTTCCAGGCTCACGAACAGCAACAAAACGTCGTCAATGTTGACAAGAAAGACGAAACGAAACCTGACATTGACGCCAGCATTGAAGCAGAATTGGAACTCTTAAAACTGCAACATTCTCAACATACTATCAACGACACATCTTCTGAAAGCTCTGATATTTTAAATCACAATGTTTTGACCAACTTACTGACGTCCGCGGACAAACCTAAACGCGACAGTACACTCGCAAACTCAACGGAATCAGATTCACAGAATATTTCTGATGAAGGACAAAAGGAACTCGTTTACGGACATGTTAATGTTGATCCTGTACTCTACGACACTGAAAATGAAGAAGAACAAACGACAAGTATAGAAACAGTTAAGCCTAGTGAAGCGCCACCAGTTCAGAACAATGCAACGCTATTGAATAACAACGATGAGAGTAACAACAAATCCGAAGTAATACATCTTGATGTTTTGAATAAAACTGCAGCCGAGTCCAAGGTGCATGTTTTGAAGAAAGGCGGAGATCAAACCAAACTAAATCCTGAAACAGATTATGGTGACATCGGAGAAGCTATTAAACTGATAAGCCGATACGCAGAAGTGACTACCGACGACAACTTTGCCAAAGATCAAAAGAAACAAGAAATTAAAGAAGACAGTATCCTAGGAACACGCACCAGACTTCAACATCGTCGTAACAAACCTAAGCCAGAGTCGTTAGAGGAGCCAGCACTGCCGCGTGCCCCGTCCGGAGTCGTCAAAGAGTTGCCAACTTTTAGTGATTATCCTAAAAACGACGCTTACTACAGATATCCCTGGCAAAGTCAACATTCTCAAACACCACCGCCTAACTATCCTTTTCGACATCTGCAAGATTATTGGCCCGGTCGAAACCAAGTAGGAGGGGTATATAACACTGCACACGAGAATCCGAGACGCCATCATCATGCATTCTCCCACAATTACTTCAGACCTCATAGTTATCAATACGCAGCGTATCCAGGGCAGTATCCAAGATTGCAAGAAGCGTACCCGGGACAATTCCAAGCATACGCCCACAGAACTGCCCCACATCAAGGGATACAGATGCGACCCCACTCTAACAACCAGGACCTCTACAGCCTTCTGGGTTTGAGACATTGGTTCAGCAGCGAAGGCACATCAAAGAGATAGCTTATTTCTTCCATATTAGATAATTCGATGTTACCCGACGATATATAATGGAAGCTATGGAAATTACGCTAAAAATTAACTAGAGAATTTAGAACTTTCATCTCATAAACAATTTTAAAATATCTAATGGTACGGTTCATCTATTCTTGAGCTTTTTTGCCTGACGTGTCCATAGCTTTCAATATATTAGCCTATTTATTTCAAAGCCAAATATTACAGTCATAATTAAGTTCAATTTTTGTTAGCTATTTTAAGTTCTTGTAAATACGCCTTCCTAATTTAAGTGTTTTATTTTGCTGCCGGAAATTGTTCATATAGTATTATCGTTGTTTAAATGGTGTTAAATGTAAATTGTTTCAATATGTAGTAATCCATTTTATCTTATTTGTTTATTCGATGTATATTTTATATTTTCGTTGTGGATGTAGGTATGTCTGTAGAATGTTTATTTTATTATGTACCTATTAATGCAAACTAAACCATATTTGTGTTTCTTTAGGTCGAAGTTGGCGCTGGCTTGCCACGTAATTAAAACACTTATACTTATTTAGATTTGTCTGTGGACCTTACTAAATGCTTTTTTTTTTTATATAAATGTGTGTAGATATAGCAAGTAGGTATTTGTTCGTATTATTAGTTCAATATAACACCAATAACCAAATACGATTTCGGACAATGAAAACCCACCAAAAAGAAATACTTGACACTACAGGCATTACATAAAGATAATTCTGGACAAACATTATTCCTATAATTGAACAGACACGTATCATGGCGATGTATTTAAGTTTAACACAAACATTTAATTCTATGTAGGTAATTCTTTATTTTTTCGAAGCCCTTAACTTGCCGCGTTACTAACATACAAATTGTTAACTTATTCTTCATATTTTACCTGGATTGAATCTATACAATACACAGCTATATTTGCAACCTAATGTCTCAAACATTTTTATTCTAGGTAATGCCGTATATCAAACCGTCGTCCTGTATTCTTTATTGTGCCCTTAAGTGGTCTAAATATCTACATTTACCGAACTATTACACATTAAACGATCCCACCAAAGTTTAGTTTAAGTAATTATTAGTTATAAATACGTCTACTATTTGTGTATCAAGCTGCTAGCATATTATAACGTATTTTTATTCATGTAGGTATATTATTATCTTAGTTACTGTTCGAAAAGAAGCAAACAATAATCGGAATTGTACGAACTTAGCATGTCGATAAAAAATTCAAATATATTTTTTATTGTAACAGCAATAGAACGTATGAGGCGGTAAATTATATAGAAGCCTATGTGTACTAATTGAACTCGAAATTTTTATTATAAAGTAACGATGCTGCTTGCTGTATATTTAAAACTGGAAAAGTTCTATTTTTGTGACAAAAACTATAATGAAATGAACTCCTTATTATACCAGTGTTAAGAGTATGTACTGTGTACCTACTGTTAAGTGTATAGCTTTGCTCCTAAAGAACTTCACTAAACGTTTTACTACAAAAACGGCCTGATTCAATTTGACATCAACATTATTGGCATTAAGTAAAAACGTTTTATGCCGATTTTGTACTAAAGATATGTTTTTTAAAATAATTGATATATCAATCCTATAAAAATATTAAATCTTTTCTATCTATACTGTAAATGTACAAATAATATAAGATCCAATTTATTAAATAATCTTGTATAATAATAATAACTAAACATGAAGAATTTTAGCTTGTTTTACTCCAATTTGATGAAGCAATCGTTTATAAAATATCAATGCCAGTATTTTATTGTAAATATAAATGTGTTATATTAAAACTGAAATCTAATGAATACGTTTTTTTATTTTATTTTAATTTTAATGAAAGACAAAATTTTACTGTAAGACATTTTATTGAAAAAAAATTTAATTTATAACATTGTTTCAAATTATAATTCCTAAAGAATCAAGCCGAATATTTAACTTGTTCTATTAAAAGAGATTCTCTCTTCTTGCATATACTTCAATCAACATTCATAAAAATGGGTAACTCATGGAACATAATTGTTCAACATTTTTTGTGATAATCAATAATACCATAAACAAAGTTTACTTACTTGCAAGTAATTTGTACAAAATATCACAATAAATAAATACTAGAATACTTACATAGTATTATTGAGAAACTAATATTTTGCATAAACAATGCCCATAGATAATGCAGATTAAACCCAGGCGACGACGACATTCAACAACTAAACGAAAATTATTGACCCTAACACCCACACAATTATCAATAAGAAAAGCCAGTCGCGTGCGGTCCCTATCTTGAATATCCACCACGTCTTTACGCCTGGGTGTCGTTCAAGGAGACTAAAAACAAACAAACAAATCAACATTCACAGTAATACCTCCACATAACTGTGATCCGAAATCTGCTTAAAAAGCATGGCGATTATGGCAAAACCCTTTTTAAGGGAGGCCAAAGTCCTACAGTGGACGTCTCGTATGTTGTTGTGATGACAATGAGAAGGGATAAAAAAATATTATTTTCCTAGTAGTAAAAGGACAGAACACAATGATCTAGAATATCTACACATGTCTATAAACAAATTATATTCAACACAAGTATATGCAAGAACAGACTGTTCGTGTATAATACAAAAACAAATTATTACTGAGTTGTTCTGAGTGAAATCATTCATTTTTTGACCCTGACATCTTTATCTTACATTATTCAAGAAACTTAACATTGGTAGTTTTTTTTCTCTTTTTCAATGATTTCAACTGATAGACTTAAGGAACAAGTAAGTACGAGCAGACACATACCCATCCAAACTGTAGTAGTTACCAATTGAGTGTCATTTCATCTGAACTCATAGATTTGGATGCTGTGTTCCGGTACATGGCTTAATGTTAAAGACTGATACCTGAAAAAAACATCAATATTATAATCAATTATAACAAAATACATACATACCTACATAACATACATAAACTCACGACCGTAATCCCTTTCGGGGTGGTCAGAAACATTGCTACAACTGCCAACTACAACAAGATCGCACATAACCATGGTACGTTAAGCATGAGTGGTAGAGACAGGATCAAAAAGCATTTTAAATAAATCTCTTTTATAATTTGTAAAATTTTGCTTGATTACTTTAACAGCAGGACGGAGCGATGAGTAAGAAATAAGAGCGACAGCGACTTTAATAACCCTCCTTTTGGCAGCAGTCGCGTAAAAATGTATGTATGTGACAGATGTCACAGGTATCAACGTAGAAAGAAAAGGTACTAGAAGGAAGCATGTGTCTTGTCATATTCACTCAATAAGAGATGCACATAGCAAATTCGCTCTAGTTAAAAAAGGAGATTGCTACCTTATTGCTGTCCTTATCGGCATATCCACTTCTTTGTACTACGGCCACCTGACTCAAAACTGTCACTTCATATAAATTGTATAGGATTTTATGACTATCGCTATTTCATACCCGGTTACACTGATATTCCGTCTACCAACGTAAGCGAAAAATTCTTCGTCTATGGGTATCAAGCAATATTTAACAAACTATAGTGATAAACACATTCGTGATGCACTTGAAATTTCCAGAGCCTACTCTCAATTCGTTCGCGATCGCTATGACCTCATATATGTGGTTTAGGCGCCACTAAAATGTTAACAAAACTTGCACATGCATCAGGGGCCACGAATGTATTAACGAAAACCTCCTCCTTTTTTGAAGTCGGTTAAAAATACAGGATCTTTTGTCTTATAATTACTGCCTGAAACCTACAAATATGCTAAAAGTTAGCATGCCAAAACGGCATGCTTCAAAAGGTTGGTTACTGGTAACAAAATTTTCAAAGTTGGTTGGTTGGCTTCGAGTTTCTGTGCATTATGATTTGGTGTGCAATAAAGTATAATTTAATTTAATTGCTTCTGACCACTCCAACAGGTATAGGGTAGTAGACTGCATAACATATATTTTAGTTTTATCTTCTTAGTAAAAAACTTGTAAATAACGCTTAGCTAAGTACCATTTTCAGTACTAAATTGTTTAGTTTGAATCTAATTTTAATAACAGGATGGACATATAATAAAAAGTAATGAAATGTTGACGATGTCACTTGTTAGAGTTGTTAGTATTTAGTAGGTACAATTTTTCAAAAATAGCGTGCGTTTTGACTTTCCTCTAGTTTATGTATTACCTATGGAGGGATCAACTTTCTATTAGTGAAATAATTTTTAGAATATATTCAGTAGTTCTAGACCTAACAAAAATACAAAAATGTTACCTCTAATTTAAATTTTTTCTTATAGTGTAGGTTCTTTTTCTTTTACCACTTGATAAATTATTCCATCCTAATACCCAGAATAAGCTCTTGAGTTAACTTGTTGCCATTAATGGCATGATAGTAAGTTTCACTTGCCATTGTGGTGAAAAGATTTGCCAATCAGCTTTAGAAGCTTGATGATTGCCCAGGCTTATATGGGGTTCAGTATGTTACTTGGAGACTCTAAGTTTATGTTTAACGAGCGTTAACCCGCGACTTCGTCCGCACAAACTAACACCAGATTTTAAGTCAGATCATAAGCTATCAAACAAAAAAAGTTTCATGAAAATCGGTTCAGTAGTTTTTGCGTGATACTCGTTCAAACAAACAAACAAACAGACAGACAAAAAATCAAAAATGAAATGGAATCAGGGACACCTAAAAACCATATCGTAACTTTTTTTTGTTAATATCTTCAATGTACAGACAAACTTCCTGTTACAGTTTTATAATAGTATAGATTATAAATATTTATACTCAGTCACTTACCATTCTGAACTTCGATGATAATAATAACCTTCTATAGTTGCTGCAGATTTGTGGAAGCAAATGTAGTAGAAACCAGCAAACGAAGCACCATTTATATCTTTTATTGTATGGTCGGGCACTAAGAAGTGTTCTTTCCATCTCATAAATACATAATCAGCCTTTGCCAGAGAGTCATAGTCAAACGAATCAGAGTTGAATGTCTTCAAATATGGTACAAATAAGTCAAATTTACTCTGAAAATGTTAAAGTTTCATTTAGTAGGTGATTTATACATCAATTACTGTTGTTGTAACAGTAAATAAATAAATATCTTGGATCACACAGATTTTCTATATCTAGTCCCATTTAAAGTACCAGAATCTACTCTTGGCTTGTATTATGATGACAATGATATATAATGCATAGATACAAACATCCATGACTCATGTACAAATATTAATATTCACCATAAAAACATTTACCCCTTGCGGGATTCGAACCCACAACCAACCCTTGGATCAGCAGACAGGTTCAGACAGACAATGAATGGCATTTGACTGATTTCACTTTATGATGATGATGATTGACATGACAAAAAGTTATATTCAGTAGTACCAATAAGACTGCCTTTAAAAGTTAACCACAAACATAAAGAAATATTATGGTGATTGATTGTTTTCTGATATTTTGTGTAGTTTGACTTAAAATCTATCATTAAGCAGGTATTATATGGTAGGGCGGGCATTTCACAGTATAACCATCCTTAGAGTATGTATAAGTAAGCTATAGAGCGCCCTTAACCAAGTAGGTATGAACCATAAGCACGACGGGTATGAACAACAAAAACTGTAAATTTCTCATTCAATTAAGTAGTACCAAAATAAAATGCGTCCCGATTTTGTCAGCAAAGAGCAATATTCAACCATCTACATTTTCGCATAAACATCTAAAAATAAAAATAAAAAATAAAAACGCCTTTATTACACAACTTTCATTCATAAATTAACAATTGACAATTAACAATTCATTATTTATTGTATTCACATAATTAGATATAATCTCGGCACGTCTATGTTCAGTTCCCTTCTGTAATAGTCGGTTGTTTAGCTTAGGCGTCCCCCCCCATTTCTTCCAGTATTTTCTTATTCTCGCTTTCCTCATCCAGTCTAGGCTGGACCCATAAACATCTGTCTCATGGAAATTTTAAAGAAAATCCTAGTCTAGCATTATTGTAATGCTAGGAAAATTTACAAAATTTGCTTATACACCGTGTCAAAAGTGGTGCGGCTTGCTTATACATTTATTATTGAGTCTTTATTGCTTATACATACTCTAAGGTAATCAGTCTTTGTCATGCCGGTACTGGGGCACTTAGAGTAGGGGCATTAGTCCGCCAAGCCTGTGATATTCTGGCTCCAACAGACCAACATAATTGAAAGTTATTTACAAAGTGCCACCATCCCGCAAATGATTTTATGTAATTTATGGAATTTATTGGTTTTACACATGTAGCCTAGTAAGTATCCAAGTGTTTCTGTTTTATGTATGTTTCACTTATACCCAAGCACTACTGCTACAAAAACGTTATGAATGAGAAAGATAAAATACTCCATCATTTACAGTATGATGATTCAGGAGCCAAAAGGACTGACTGGAATGAAATATGATAATTCATTGTCATGCTTACCCAATGCTTCCTGTCAACATCTTCATCAGCGTCCCACTTTCTTGTTAGAAATGGATATTTCGCTGAAATAATTTCTCCATCAAAAAATGTTGTCAGCGTTGGGAATTCTTCCGTCAAACCCTTAATTTTTAAGTAACCACATAGGTAAGAATTCTCTTCATCTACATGCTGTAATAAAAAATCGTTATATAATTATTTTATACATTCATTAACATTTAAAATAGCAATATTTTCTAATGCAGCAAAGTTGAGAGTTGATTCAAGATTTTTGCTGTAAGATTAGTTTTGGCTGAGATCTTTAAACACTTTTCGAGCTAAATGATTTTTGTAAAACAGAACAATCGCAGTGCATTACAATATTGCGTACTTGCTTTGTTTTTGTTACTAACCTGCAAAACTACTTCTACTTCATACGAGTTGCCTTTGGACTTTTGGTGTCCCTGGAATTTGGAGCCGTTATAAAGAAGAGATTTGGTAACACCTGGCTGCTTGGAGTTCGCTGGAGGCGGCGGAGTAATATCAACTTTTACTGGCATTATTTTTCCATCAAAACGCAGGGTTTGTACGACGCGACGTAGGTACTGACACACAGCTGCGGTAGCTTGGTAAGAAGGTGACAGTTAGTCTTCCAGTATATTCTATGAATGACCGTGCAGATTAGCGGTACAAAATAATTTTTAGTTTATCCAAAACGTTACTATGGCGCGTAGTTGTGGTAACTAAATATAATTTTTTGTCAAATAAGAAAAGTTTTGGTGACGGATTTCTACTCAGTCGCGGTTGATGTCAGACAGAAAAACTTTACTATTGTCTATGATGTGACTATCAATCAGTGCTACCAACCGTGCTGCCAATTAAAGTGGCCCATTCACTGCAGTCCGACGTGTAGTACTACAGAGTGCAGACACAGTTTCATTCATTTTGAACGGTGTCATGCCAGCATGCCAGCGCCATACAGGACTGCGTCGAATAACATTCACTATCTGATATTAGCGTCGGACTGCAGTGAATGGAATGATGATTAGTACTAGCGCAAGCTTCTGTGCGTCGTCTGCAACGGGCTTTAGCTTTAGAGGTAAATTAAAAAAAAAATAGTTATCTATGGACGCAGGGCCAACAACCCAGAAAACCAAATTCAACCAATGACGGATCTATGGTTGCGTCTATTTGTCTATGGCACAATGGTAGAGATTCGTCGTTTCGTTGGTTTCGTTGAACGACCAATTTGTGTTATAAATTGTTTTGTTTTGTGAATTAGTAGTTTTCATGTTCAATTTTTACTTTATGACATGATGTTTTCGTGTATCTTATCAAAAAGTAACATTATACACATCGCCTCCACCTACGTTTTGTGATCTACAAGCAATAGTAGTGATATTTTTCCCACATATAATTATGGTTAACTGACGTTAGTCTGTGCATCCTCAATTATGGCAGACCCAGGTTATTACCACAGTGATTATATTCGACACCCCGTTCTATACGAGCTGGGCGTCAAGTATGGAATCAAGACTGAGTGTATTCCAGAAATAGCTTTGCCATCTAAGTTGGAGGAACTCAAGGATGTCATACGTAGAGAGATACGTAAGGAACTCAAAATAAAGGAGGGAGCCGAGAAACTGCGTGAAGTGGCCACAGACCGGAGGTCGCTCGCTGACGTCGCTAATATTGTGAAGAAAACTAACATCAAACTCAATGAACTCAAATCTGACTTGCAAGAGTTGGAGTCGCAGCTCCTTCTGTCTAGAGGCCAGTCCACTCCAACGTCGCCGGTCGACTTGTCATACGATGAGGAGATCATCTTGGCATCAGAGGCGGCTCAGCAACAAAGGCAGCTTGGCGAGGCCACAGCAGACCGTAAATTGGCCTCACTCGAAAAACAATTAAACATTGAACAGAAGGTAAAACAAGGCGCTGAAAACATGATACAAAGTATAACGAGCAGTAACCAGTCCAGGGATAAGAAACTTCTAGCAGAGGCTCACCAAATGCTCGCAGACTCAAAAGATAAAATTGAGTATTTGAAATTACGCATTTCTAAATTAAGTAAGCAACAAAAGGGGGACAACGCTGGCGCGAACGGCGACGGCAGAAGTTCAGACTTAAGTGGAGTTGAACCACTATTAGATGAAAGAATTGCAGAGTTACGGAACCGCTTACGAATAGAGGCTGCTGTCGTCGAAGGTTCCAAAAATGCTATAAGACTACTCCAGAGTGACAAAAAGGTGACTGACAAAAAAGCATTGCAAGAAGCGCAAACCAGCCTACTGGAGTCTACCCAGAAGTTGGACTTACTTCGTAGGTCATTAGACATGCGTCGCCAAGAGCTTCCTGCTGAGAGTTCTGCATTTATTGAACTTGGTAATGAGCTACGTAGCACGGGCTCCAGCCCGGGGTACACCAGCCTCACCGGAGGAAGTGGCTCGCGGACACATTTCTTATCACCAGCGCCTATGATCAGCCCATGTGTTCAAGTCACTGGTACACTTGAAGTAAGGCTGATGGGCTGTCAGGATCTGTTGGAGGACGTACCTGGGCGTACCCGCCGCGACCCTCTGGCCAGCCCTTCCGATTTGAAATCGTTTGTAAAAGGGGTTACAATCCGTAACTCTATGAAGTATACGTACAGCATCAAGGATGACACGAGTAATGAAATAATGGCTGTTCTGAAACTGGACAATCATAACGTGGCCCAGACCAGTTGGAGACCCTGCTCTCAACAAGCATGGGATCAAAGGTATTTTTTTATGTTTTTTCTTATTGCTTTGGTTTTATGGTTTCTTGACAATAGATGGCGTTTTATTGATCTTCTAATGTCATTCAATCAATAGCTTTATTTTCATATAAGAGCTATATCTATAGTGGTAGTGAGTTAAGTCTACCAATTTGCATTGGTAATGCTCATACACCCTCCCTGAGGGTAAGCCTGGGCCTTGCTGTGGCTTTATAGGCTGATGATGATGATATGAGTAACTCGATTAGCCCAAGACTTTGTCCCCACCAGCTCCCGTCATTGTAGTGTATAGAATAAAAGAAAAATATATAAAAATATCTTACACATTGTCACACAAATTATCTAGTCACATTTAAAGTACGTGGACTTGTATAACCAACAACCAACCAACCAACCAACCAACCAACTAACCAACTTGTATAATACATATAACCTAGTTTTTAAGTCTAATCAAACTCTTTTAAACACAAAAAGTTTCATTACAATATGTCCATTAGTTTTTGTGTGATGCTCATAGAAACAGTCTGATGAAAATCTGTGATAATGACTCAGGGAATTCTTTTTTTTCTTTAAAATATCCTCATATACAGATACACTTCTGATACAGTTTTAAAATAGTGTAAAAGAGAATTCTTTAAAAAATGTATGTGAATGAGAATGAGACGTTTTGTTTCTGTTTCTTTCTATCTCCAAAATTAAGAGTCAAATAAATATGATTTTATTAATTGGAACATTATAATAAATCTGCATATAAAAGAAACTCAGTTATGCTAGAAGACAATAGTAAAATTATGATAACATAACAGTAATGAACATTACAACTAGGTACCTTTATAGTTACTTAACTACATTATCTCTAGTATCTCTACTTCCTTGAAGTTATAATCTTTATGATTCCTTAGCATTACTCATTATTATCTTATCATTAGGCTAGGCACACATAGTTACAGAGTGAATAAACTAAACCGGGTCATCAGTATGTCTCGGGCCTAAAGTGAGCCTATTTTTAGCCTTCACCTCAAACATGATTTTATATTTTTCAGATTTACTTTCAAGTTGGACAAATCAAGAGAACTTGAAATCGGGATACATTGGAAAGATTGGAGAGGACTATGTGCTGTGAAATTTTTGAGATTGGAAGAGTTCATTGATGATATAAGACACGGAATGGCCTTGGAACTGGAGCCTCAAGGCCTTCTGTTTGCCGAGATTAAATTCTTGAACCCCATTATATCAAGGAAGCCCAAACTTCAACGTCAGCGAAAAATTTTCAAGCAACAAGGAAAGAATATCCCCAGACCTTCTTATGGTGACATGCACATCCCTGCAGTCGTACTCGGAAGACTGCTTAAACGTTCATCACCTTCAATTCAGAACATCCAATCTGCCCACATAAGTCAACCACAACAACTCAATTTTGAATCAACAACACTTGAACATAAAGAAATTGAAAATCCGAATGTTACTCTTGGTGGCATGGCTGGGATACGACCCTTGGGTCTGCCCTCAACTCCTGTAACAACACAGGCACCTGTGGTTCCTCCAACCAAGCCAATATTACCACTGAAACCACCACCAAATGTCTCTACACTCAGGATGGAAAAAGAACTTCAAGAAGCATTTGCATTTTTAGATGATTCTTATAACAGAGACAATTATGTCCCAAAAGAACTTCAAACCCCATCATGTGATACACCTTTAGTAGAGTATCCACCGTCTCCGTCGCCCAAGATGGTTCTTGACTTTCCCAGTAATGAAGATCAGATTGTTGAGGTCACAAGTAATATGCGGATATCATCCTCTCGTTCATCTTCGGTTATTGAAACAGTTGGCAAAGAGGATTCGAGGAGGCAGTCAGGCGAGATGTCTATGGGAAGCTTTAGGCTGTTGAGTGTCCTAGGCAGAGGGCACTTTGGAAAAGTAATTCTATCTCAGTACAAACCCACTAATGAATACTTTGCGATAAAAGCTTTAAAGAAAGGTGATATAATTGCAAGGGATGAAGTAGATTCATTGTTGTCTGAAAAACGAATCTTTGAGGTAGCTAATGCAATAAGACATCCATTTTTGGTAAATCTGTTTGCATGTTTCCAAACAGAACAACATGTATGTTTCGTAATGGAGTATGCAGCCGGAGGTGATCTCATGATGCACATACATGCTGATGCATTTACTGAACCGAGAGCAGTGTTCTATGCAGCTTGTGTGGTGTTGGGCCTACAGTATTTACACGAGAATAACATTATATACAGAGATTTAAAATTAGATAATTTACTTCTAGACACGGATGGCTATGTTAAAATCGCAGATTTCGGACTGTGCAAAGAAGGAATGGGTTGGGGAGACAGGACTGGTACATTTTGTGGTACACCCGAGTTTCTCGCCCCAGAAGTTTTGACGGAGACGTCGTATACACGCGCCGTTGATTGGTGGGGCCTTGGTGTATTGATATTCGAAATGTTAGTTGGAGAGTCGCCCTTCCCTGGCGAGGATGAAGGCGAAGTTTTTGACTCAATTGTAAATGATGAAGTCCGTTATCCGCGGACGTTGTCTCTGGAAGCGATCGCATTGATGCGCCGCTTACTGAGGAAGAATCCCGAAAGACGTTTGGGTTCTTCAGAAAGAGATGCAGAGGATGTGAAGAAGCAGGCATTCTTCTTTAGTGTTAACTGGGAGCAGTTACTTCTACGTAAGGTGAAGCCACCGTTTGTGCCAACTATAAAGAACCTTGAGGATGTGAGCAATTTTGATAGTGAATTCACATCAGAGGCAGCTGTTCTCACACCCCCCAAGGAACCCCGCCCCCTCAGTGCCACGGACCACAAGCTTTTCCAAGACTTCACATACATGGCAGACTGGTGCTAGGCAGCAAATGTGACAAACCATTAATAATAGGTACTATGTTATATTGAAAACTCAATAATTTCATACATATAAACTATAAACCCCCAATGCCTTACAAACACGTGTGAAAACTTATGTATTTTGATAAGTGTTATCTCTAAATAAGGAGTGTCTGACATGGACCCTCTTGTTAACTTGTATTTAATGCAGTTAAATGCAATATTTTATAATAAATTGTGTAATTTAATATCATAAGTTTTAAATAGTGCTAATGTTTATTTTTTTAAAACATCGTGTTATAGATTTATATAATTATTATTATAATTATTATTATGTAGTTATGAAATTGATTAACTTAGAGTAATAATTAATAATAATAAGTGAAGGCGTGTCAAATCATATTACGTTTTCAGTCAATTGTTTACTTATTCAGTGAAATAAAGGTATCTCTTAAACATAATCATTTGTTTCTTTTTGACTGCTCTTTGATAACTTTTGAGTTCCTAAACTCTATAGTTTGCTGAATATATTTAAAAATAATGTATTTACCATTATTATATCTGCAGACTGCTACTTAGGGTCGATTCACACCAGAAGAGCAGCGAAGAGCATTTGCTCGCAGTGGCAATCTTATCACTCAAAATTCAAAAATTTTTTATTCAAAATAATATCACATATACTTTAGCTTTTTGACGTCATTTTTTGAGTCTACCACCGCGTCGGAAGGTGTTTCGTTGAGAGAAGATGCGGCCAGAAACTCTACAACACACATCTTTTAAACAAAACAAAATATACAAAGTACAATTAAAATACAATATTGCATTACATAGAGTAACATTGTCAAGACCAGACATTTTGGTCATTCAAATAGTCATCGAGTTTATAGTAGCCTTTTTTACAGAGGACTTGTTTAACATGGGACTTAAACTTTTTGTCTGGCAAGTTTAGAATATCCTCTGGTATCTTATTATAATAGCGTATACAGTGCCCCATGAAAGATGTGTTGACCTTACTGAGTCGAAAATGTGGGGATACTAATTTATTTTTATTTCTTTTCTTGTATTGTATTTATGAACGTCACTGTTTTTGGGAAAGAGATACAAATTTTTCCGAACGTATAAAATATTTTCGTAAATATATTGACTGTAGAAAATCAAGATACTGATTTCTTTAAAAAGATCTCATAGTGAATCTCGACAACGCAGATTATAAATGGCTCTAATTGCCCTCTTTTGAAGGATAAAGATCGCCTCAACATCTGCAGCACGACCCCACAGCAAAATACCATAAGACATGATACTATGGAATTAGCTGAAGTATACAAGTCTTGCAGTAGCTATATCAGTTAGCTGTCTAATTTTTCGAACCGCATAAGCTGCCGAGCTCAGCCTACCCGCTAGGGTTTCTATATGTGGCTCCATTGCAGCTTCGAGTCAATCTTTATCCCTAAAAATACAGTATTATTTGTGAAATTCAATATATCATTATCTTAAGTTATTTGATTTTCATTATTTATAACGTTTGGTAAAGTGAATTCAATACATTTAGTTTCTTTGCATTTAATGCAAGATTATAACCACTGAACCAATTCAGAACTTGTCGAAGAGTGTCATTTACATTCTCATTAATATCATCAACATCTACACTAGACAACACTAGTGAATAGAGGTCAAATTTATTCGGCGATACGGGCAGCGCATCGCTTTATTCCCTAGTGATAAGATTGCCGCTGCGAGCAAATGCTCTTATGGTGTGGATCGACCCTTAGTCTTCTTATGAATCTTTATCAGAAAAAATGTACTATCCCAAGTTTTGTTGAACCCTATAACATGGATTATAACAACTCCAAGGTAATACCTACTACATACAGTGTGTGTATGCCACTTTCCAATAGTACTGTACAGCCATGAGAAAAAGTGATTCCTAAAACATTGCTTTAAAATAATCTGCAATGATAATCCTAATCTGTGTGAGTTTCCTGGCTAACCCCACAACAGCCGCAGCACTACCAAGATCCCCTTCATTTCAAACAGTGAAGAAAACTTACGTTCTGCAGTCACAGACTTCTGTATATTTCAAAAAAAGAAGACATTCCTTGACTCTACTGTACTAAAAATAGATCTTATTTACTTGGAATAATATATTTATTAATTTCTCAGATATTTTTAAAGGGGCGCCCTCTCTTTTCAGATCACTCTTCTGAGATCATTCTCTTTGTTCTCTTTCGGCGGGGCTAGTACGCCAACCCGCGAATTTAGTCATTTATCTCGTTCGCTCGCGCGCAAATAGAAAGAGAGCGGATGCGTGATATCGCTATATCACGCTATCGCGGGTTGGCGTACTAGCCCCACAGGTATAATATAAGATGATAAACATTTCTCACCTTTATCTCTATGAAGATAAGTATCAAAGATGCTGACGTATCCTTATTTGTAGATCATTCTCATAATGTGTATACTTTTACTTGCTCAGATCTATAACAAAAGTACTATATTTTGTAGGCTCGGATAGGTATTATTTTTAAGTAAAAATAAAAGTATTAAATAAAACAAATATCGGAATCATAAGTTCTTATAATTAATTATGTAATTTATTACATTCTGTAAATGAGCAATAACTTTAACTGAACTACGGCTGATCAACAAAACATTTTATTTACAATGTTTTTATTTGTATTTTTGATTACACTTCAATCTGAATTAAAAATGTAAAACATTTAAGCCTCTTATTTTCAACAATAAATCGTGAAAAGACTATTATAAATAAAGGAAATTTTCTCACAAAATTACCTATTGCTGTTCCTAAGTTCTATACACAATATAAAGTACATTCCAGTACAGTAGTACCAGGTTTATAAGTCTCACTGAAGTACCTGCGTTGTTGACAAATTTTAAAAGCGCGCGAAATTATATTGACCAATCAGGATGTGACACCTTGCCGCTATTGGCTTATTGCTTTCGCGCCCTTTTCGCTGCCGAAGCATCCATAAGTCTGCTATTCGAGTTGGAACGAGATAGAGAGTACCCGATTTTGCACTGCTCTGCGCAAACGAAGATTGACGAGCAAAATTATTTTCCTGGTCGTACTGTAGTGAATTTTATTATAATAATACATTATTATACAACAACCACATTCCTCAACAATCAACAGAGTATTTGCCTAATTTTCATTACACAGAAAGATGTTATATTAAAATACAATATAAACCACATAAACTGAGAAATGTTTACAATTAAATTGACTATGAACATGTAAAAATCATTTCTTATTAAGGTGAAGCCAAACGAGCGTAATTTTGTGAGTTGTGAGTCGCGTATTTTGAGTCCGTTTCATATAAAATCCGGGAATGCATTGTCTATGACCTCAGCCTTTATGAAACGGACTCAAATTACGCGACTCACAAAATAAGGCACGTTTGGCTTCACCCTTAATTACAAACCCATCCATATTTAATCCAAAATAGATAATAAAATTGAGGACGCCTTGGTCTTTTTCTCATGACATGGGCACACATATTACCTCAAATTGAAATGTGAACTTTAAATCACATGCCATTCAGTAGATTTTACTTAAGATATATCAGTTGACTGTGTCTTTAGCCATGTTGTCATTGATTTTATTATTTATATAATTTAAAGCTCAGTATGTTTCATTTTGAGGAGATGTGACGTGTGCAATAAGAATAACCAATTATAAAATATTATTCAAGCCACATATTCACACTTCGTTTCAAAACAATGGCCTCCAGCGATATCAAGCAATATTGGTATATGTACAAAAGTGAATCATGCAACCAAACTTGTCACGAACTCTGGCAACATTGTTTGACGTAACAGAACAAATGTTGCTATGTGAATACTAGGCTTTAGAAAAGTAATATAAATTTCAGAGCATGATTCTCAAATGAAAATTATACTAATGCTTTTGGATCAACACAAACATGTCACTGTTAAAGAGATTATTCATTATTATAGTCCTGTTGTACCACAGGAGCAGTAGGCTATCTTCCGTAAAGTGTGTTCACCGTTGTGAACATGGTGTACACACGGTGACACATCAAGCTATACAAAACCAACATAAGCTGGCCGCATCCGGTCCCATTTCCTCCCGTGGGTGTCGTAAAAGGCGACTAAGGGATCTACTGAAGGATGGGCAGCAGCATCCTCTGAGTACACACATTGATTCGATCCAACTGCGATCGCCAACCCGCCTGCCAAGCGGGGCGATTATGGCAAATTCCCCCATTTTGGGGGAGGCTTATGTCCAGCAGTGGACGTTTAATGGCTGATATGATGATGATAGCTTGATGTGTCGCCGTGCGTACATGGCAGGCACACGTACAAGCCCTCCTCTGTTCCTTTGTCATAATGAATAGAGAATAATACACTATAGAAGCGAAACTATGGTTAAACCAACACGAGATTCGTAGGCGTATCTTGACATTTTATAGGTGAATCTTGACATTTAATGCAGGAGTTTCATTTCTATATTGTACTTTCTTTCTTTTCGTGTGGGCACAGCCTTGGTGTCAGAGTTTTTTCAGACCGCCTTACGGCCTCTGATGTGGTTATTATCAAAGTCAAAGCATTTTATCTATTCATATACCTTTATATAAAGATGAACTAGTGTTAATACTGTGTGACACATGATCCAGAAAGTATGATAAATACATGCCCATTTTACAAAATGGTGTACAAAACAGTACAAGTTTTTAAAAACGTTTCCACGTGTAATACAGAACGTTACATACAAAATCAAAGAAACATACTGTTTCACACTACATATACTTATGTACACATTTCACACGGAGCCGAAAGTCTCAAAACAGGGTACCGCCGCTCACATCCGCGAGCCTTTCTGCTGGAGGACCTTAGCACGGTCCGTTGGCTCTACGTCATTGCTATTTAGAGAACTGCAGCACTCTCTACTAACAACGCAAAGGAACTCCGCATGCTCATCGTTACCGTAATTATATTGGGAGCCAATGTTGATCAGCTGCTCAAACTTCCACCCGTCTGACATTGTAGACACCATCTGAGTCAGTTCTTCTTCATGGAACTGAAGTACTCTGTACACATGCTTCTTGGAATCCTTTAGAGGTCTCCTTTCTCTTAGACATATTCTTTCCTTAACTAATCTTATGAGCTCTGTTATGTTATAAAACTCCGCTTCCTCAAGCACTCCCTCTTCAGCTATGTCATTGTTGATAACCAGTTTGCCATGTCGAAGATAATTTAGCACTGGCGAAAAATACGTTGGATCTCTGTCTATTAAATACGCGCCGGACTCGTCCTGGAAGGGAAACGTTTTAATTAATATTTTGACTCCGTTACAGGGCCGTCCAAAAAGGAAAACCTCATTTGCATACAAAAAGACTACGAAATTCAACATACCCTGTCCGAAATCAAGTCGCTGTCTTCTTGAACTAATCGATACAAAAATGAATTAGGATCTCTAGATAACGTAGTTTTAGTAGTCAGGAAATATGTTCCGCCGACGTTAAGTTTTACCCATTGCTTACTACTCCGCCTTTCACTGTTAAATTTTTGTAAATTTTCTTTCGCAAAATCACCGTCACCCATTCGCTCCGCCATGGCGTACCATAAACAATATATTGTTTGTTTTTAATGGCAAGATTGTCAAAATGTCAAACAGAAAAAAAACATCGGCCCTACACAGCCACTTGTTTCTAGAGTTCCGTAGTTAAAGGATCCAAACCACAATATTCAAGCAAAATCTATATTTCAGAAACATAGCTGTTTATATAGAAGAGACGTGTGGCGGTGGCGGATTGTCAAAGTAACACCAATATAACATTATAGTACATAGCATAGCGTCGTTTTTGTCGTAAAGGAAAATCGCGTACCTAATTCTCCAAATGACGCTATGCTATGTAGGTTTATATTGCCGCACCCCGCCCGCGCCACGTCTCTTCTATATAAACCGTGCCTGAGCAATATCTAAACTAAACTCTATCCACTACCTCGTCGTCTCTCGTTGTTACTTACGACATAAGTATTTATGACCCTTTAACTTTTACTGCTGTATAATAATAATGTTCGAAGAGTACTAAATCAAGGATACATACATACGGAACCATTCAGCTTTCCCCCGGCAATCACTTGACCATGCACTTGACTTTATTTGAAAGCCAAAGACCACAATTCTTTTTTTTTTGTTTATGGTGAATGGAGTTAAACAATCAACTGTGACTGGCAAGCATTTTATCTATCTCTGTCGCTCTCATCGAATCGAAGGAAACACAAAATCTTCTTATCTTCTCACCCTTACGAGAGAAAAAGAGAGGCAGGATCGAATGCCTGATAATCAAGACCGATGTTCTCTCTAGTCTTTGATTGAGTTGACTTTCTTTTCCTTCGTTTGGTTTGGATTTTAGAATCGCAATCACACATATTTTACTGAATTTGGGTAAAAACAAAGAATTTTTTGAGACAAATTGCTTTGGTTTACTAAATACATTCATGTGACGCTACCTATGTAAACGTTACAAGTGTTCTGTGTCATAATGAGCAGTAATTTAGAGAACGACAGGTCACTAACAACAAGCAAAATGTATCCAATAGACTTGGCGCCTCAAAAAATTACTATAGTGAAGAACTTGCCAAGTAATGAAGTGAAAATGGCTCATCTGATACCTGGCCAGCCGAAGGCGACAGTGTCGGGACAAATTATAAGCCACACGGGGCCAGTGGGGTTGATGCGTCCTGCCGCTCAAATCCTATCTCCAGGCGTTTCTTCTCAGGTAAACACATCTATACCTCTTCAATACAGGCTACTAACTAGTTCTTCCTGTTGTCCCTCTCGTCAGCACAATGGTGAGCTTCTAATACAGCGCCTCCAAAATTTTTAATAATCTCCCTCCTGAAGGAGGATTCGTGAACTTTACCCAGTTTTCGGAAAAATGTCGCGAATGGATACTGAAAGAACAGTTAACTGCAGCTGGCATCCATCCTAAGGTTGTTGTACAGGACAATATTTTTTTTTTTTTTGTTTTGTTTTTCAAACATTTAATCATGATTTAGATAAGTATGTGTATTAATTCTCAACTTTCTTTTACATTTTTATTTTTATATCATGTAGAAAGCGATTTAGCTCTAAATTGGTTAGGACAATAACAGCGGTATCCGGCATTCCCGTCTGCCATGCTGCGTCCTTAGCATTTTTGTCATCATATGCAATTATTTTCTTTTCACTGATACATGTTCATTTTGGAATGCTGATGAGACGAATAAACAATTATCAATTTGATTAAATTTAATTTACAACCTTATTAACAGACAAAACATGTATTTAAAATATCAGGCACGTATCCAGGGGGGGGGGGGATAGGTGGGATTTATCTCCCCCCCCCCGAAATCCAAATACTTGTATGGAAAAGTGATTAGAGCACTTACTTTTTCATTGTGTTTCTATGAATATCCCCCCTGAAAGTTAAATATCCCCCCCGAAACAAAAGTCTGGATATGTGCCTGTAATTTATTGTAACTAAATAACTAAATTATATTGTTATGTTGTCATTTCTAGACTCAAATGATAGTCAGCGGGTCACCGATCTTGCAAGGGGCTCAGATCGTCAGTCAAGGCGCTCAGCTCATAGGACAAGGGTCGCAGATAATCACACAGTCACAACTAATAAGCCCCAGCGGCCAGATCATAAGCCCGGGCACACAAATCATAAGTCAAGGAACTCAGTTGTCTGCACAAGTTTCGAGTTCAAATAATGTGGGTTCTAGCATTCATGTCAGTGTGCCTTCATCGGTTAGTGGGGCGCAGGTGCTGAGTGTGGGCGGTCTGGTCAGTGGGGCACAAGGCCTTGTCAGTGGATCACAAGGTCTGGTCAGTGGGGCCAGCAATCTGGTTGTTAGTTCTTCTGTACGCACTCTGCCACCCAGTGTTAGAGTGCTTCCACCTTTGCCCCATCACAACACTAGACCAGGTAATTAATTTTATTTTTTTACTCAATATTGTTTTAGTCACATCCATTCAAGTGAAGGAATGAAATGAAACAGTTTTTAGAGCCGTCCCTTGCCTTAGACTAATTTAAAAAATAATCGTTCAAACCTGGTATAGTCACCAAGATTTACTGAAGAATTAGAAAAAACAAAATAATAAAATAGATTGCCAGCTTTAGGAAAATATATAATTAATATTTGAAGTCTTTATTATCTCTTATTTTTCCATCATATCATCGAAATTGTGCCTTTTCCTTTTGTACTTAAAAAGGAGTAAAACATTACATGTATATTGGACAATGTCTTTATATTGAAATATTTACAAAAAAAAATAAAAATATGGTTTTTAGGTGTCAATGTCTCCAAATCACAAATTTTTTTAAATTTTGTGTGTGTTTGTTTGTTTGTAACAGCATCTCGCAAAAACTACTCAACCGATTTTGATGAAACTTTTTTTGTTTGATAGCATATGATTTAACTTTAATTCTTGTAAGTATATAAGGTCTAACAAAATTAGCTGAAACTATTTTAAGGGGATGATCAGACCATTAAACTGAACAAATTTCTCTATCGCGAAAAAAAATCTGCTGTCCCATACATTTAGGTCGAGTAGGTTTGTATGGACAAAATGTATGGGACAGCAGATTTTTTTTCGCGATTTCGATATTGGTCGCATAGATACTATTTTAAGGGGATGATCAGACCATCAAACTGAACAACTTTCTCTTTGTTACACATGTTCACTGAACAACTTTCTTTATGGGACCAATATAGTAGATAAAGCAAAAAAAAACTGCTTTCCCTTTCCCATACAAAATTGCAAACATAACTCAAAATTTATGAGACAGCAGATTTTTTTTTCGCGATATCGATATTGGTCCCATACAGAAAGTTTTTCAGTTTGATAGTCTGATCATCCCCTTAAAATAGTTTCAGCAAATTTTGTTAGACCTTATTAATTTGTGCGGACGAAGTGGCAGGTAAACTCTAGTCTAAACTATTATAAAACTGTAACAGGAAGTTTGTCTGTACATTGAAGATATTAACAAAAAAAAGTTACGATATGGTTTTTAGATATCCCTGATTCCATATCACCGATTTTTTGTCGGTCTGTTTGTTTGTTTGAACAGGCATCACGCAAAAACTACTGAACCGATTTTGATGAAACTTTTTTTGTTTGATAGCTTATTATCTGACTTAAAATCTGGTATATAATTTGTGCGGACAAAGTCACGGGTTAACGCTCGTTATTTATATTTGTGTTCAACAGTGCTGTCAAGTGTGAATGTAAGCCCGGCAGGGGGAGTGCTGGTCAGTAAGGGTGTGACGAGTCACGTGCCGCGCGGCCTGGCTGCTGGTGCTTCCCTGGCTGTGCGGCCCGTTGCTCCTGCCTCCTCACAATCTGCCAACCAGGGTACATAGTTTATAACCACTACTTTATTCCTATTATATCTTCAGGCGGTTGCAGAGGGGTCAATTTTATACAAAACTTTGACGCACAATACGCGTAGACGGTATTAATATAAGTAACTTTGTATATATGGAAAAATAGTTTAGAAAATCTAGATGCCGCGTAACAAATAACATTTGCAATTTATAAAATAATTACGAAGATATAAAGATTTGAAATTTTTCATACGAAATTTGAAAAGATTTATATCTTCGTAATTATTACATAAATTGCAAATGTTATTTGTTACGCGGCAACTAGATTTTCTAAACTATTTTTCCATATATAAAATATTACTTTTATTAATTCCGTCTACGCGTATAGTGCGTCAAACTTTTGTATGGACTGAAACCACCTTAACTATTATAAAACTGTAAAACTTCGTGAACATTGAAAATATTTACAAGAAAAAGATTACGATATGGTTTTTATTCTGTTTCCCTGACTCCAAATCAACCTTTTTTAGAATTCTTGTTTGTTTGTTTGTTCGAGCATCATGCAAAAACTACTGAACCGATTTTGATGAAACTTTTTCGTTTGATAGCTTTTGATCTAACTTGAAATCTGGTTTATAATTTGTGCGGACGAAGTCGCGGGTAGACTCTAATTATAGCTATAAAACTACAATAATATAAGAACTGTCTATAGAACCACACGACCGCCGTCACTTGTCGCGCGGCGTGGTGACACTCTTTTAAGTACTTATATAAATTTGTTGACTTTTTAGTGTTCTTTTGCCTCTCGACCAGTTCTGCGCGCGCTTTAAACTATACTATACTAAAATATTGTAGTCTTAATTATTATGAACATGTTACAAGAACTCAAAAAATGTGTGAAAAATGAGTCTACTTACTAGACTCGAAAAACCCGACTATTTTTTTAAGTGAAAGGCAGATGTTACGCCGTAAATCTGAATTTTATTGGCGTAAGCATAACATAACATAAAAAAGATGCTTGTAACTGGATTAACACATTTATACGTCACAAATGTGTTTTTATTTTTTACAATCAAAATTAGAATCTAAAGTAATGGAATAAAATCTATAACTGCAGATTTCATGCTACCTCGTAATCACCTGCTAATTGTACGTGTCCCGCAGGTGGTGCGTGGTCGTCGGCGTCGCGAGGCCGTGGCGCGCTGGTGTACGGGGCGCGCACGCCGCTGCCCCGCGCGGCGCCGCCCCGCCCGCTCTCCGCGCCGCTCGCCCCCTGCGCGCCGCCCCTCGCGCCGCAGCCCGCCATACCCCTCGTCACACCACAGGCGCCCCTCTCCGCCATCGTCACACTTCCCTCTACTACTGTCCTTACCTGTAAGTTTACTAGTTAAATTACCTGCCACCGTGGTCTAATGATTAAGAGCGCTGGGCTCTTGACATGGAAGTCGTGGGTTAGATTCCCATGGGCACCTAGTAAAATATTACTCTGTGCGTTTTTCTCCAGTTGTTTAGGACATTGCAAGCTGAATCACTTAGGGCAGCAAGTGATTGATAAGAAGGATACTTTTAGGCCTGAAATCTACCAAAGCGAAGCAGAGCAGATATGAAATGAAAATGTAATTTATTTGTTTTGAAACAGGTATACAAAGTGTAAATAGTCAAATTAACCAGTAAAATAGAAAATTGAGCAATCCGATTGGTTGATTTTACACCGGTCCGCTCTGCTCTGCTTTGGTGGATTCCGGGATTGAAAAGATTTACTTGACCAAAAACAAACACTAATATTGGAGCGCTACAACTAGAAAAAAAATCCACAGAAAATGTTGATGGGGACTCAACCCAAATGTATGTATAATGTTCCATACACATACAGTACACGAGTTTTTTTTTTCGTGATTTTTAATGTTGGTCTCTTAGTAATAATTTTTCTGTTTCATGGTCTGATCATCCGTCAGCATATCAAGAAAGACCCCGTACCCCGGACCCCTGTTTATCACAGGGTTCGAAGTGATAATTATTTATTGATAATTATCTTGACAATAAAATTATACGTTGATAATTATAAAATTAATGAAAAAAGAAAAAGCTTGTGCTAGTAATGTCACGACATGTGTATCAGATCATGATCTGATCACGATTCGCAAAAAAAGAAGCTCACAATCACGAAATAATTTTTCTCACTGTTTGCTGTCCTTTTTCCCCTTTTTCTCAATTATTTGTTAGTTTGATACGAAACGAAAATGCCGAAGACTGAGTTGGTTGGTTTTGGATACGAGTGTATTAAAACAAAAACAGCAATTTTAGAACTTTTTGTTAGAAATTTTACTCAAAACTAAGAATCCGCTTGGATAATTATCCTATAATTATCAAAGAAAATAATTAACTTGATAATTTCGAACCCTGGTTTATCTATTACACAAGTGTTATAAATGTGAAGTGTTCAATAATTGATTGTTTAGAGCTACAAAAACGTAGAAAAAAAATCGTAACCAGTATTGGCGTCTAAACCCTATCCATATACACGCACACAGACATAATTAGTATGGCGCCTCACGCACACCAACCTAAGAAAGTTGGCCCCTTTTGTTTTATACGGTAGAAGCATGAGGCTTTTTCTAGACATATACTTTTTCTAAGAATTGATTGATTAGCTAGTGATTGTGCTGATGTATCTGTGTGACAGCTACGGGAGTGATAACGGGCACGGTGCGTGCGTCGACGCCGCGCCCCACCACCCCCACCGCCGCGCCCGCGCCGCTCCTCCCCCCGCGACCCCTGCCGCTGCTGCAGAGGAACTACCAGCCTAAGGTACCTACTTATATTGTTTCACACTCTAGCTGAGAGCAGGGTATACAGGGTGAAATTGATATCATTAGCATCCTTTTAAACTAAGAGTCTACCCATCAAACTGAACAACTTTTACTATGGGAGCAAACCGATCGGAGCAAAAACAAAATCTGTTGTTCCATACTAAACTGCAATGCCTAATCGACTCAAATGTATGCAACAACTGTTTTTTTTTTGCTCCGATTGAATTGCTCCCATAGTAAAAGTTGTTTAGTTTGGTGGGTAGAATCTTAGTTTAACTGATGCTAATGATATCAATTTCACCCTTTAAACCTTAGATGATAGTAAAATTAAGGGATCGGCCTTACGCGAAAATTTCAAACTAGAAATAAGTCAAAACAAATGACTGGTATACTTCAAATCAAATATGTACCGACATGACAGACAAGTGTGCTAGTTTGTATGGACCAACTTGTGTGCCTCAACTTAACACGCTTTGGGTATATCCATTAATTTTACTTTCATCTAACCATATAACGACTAATTATTTGGCTGTTTTCTAAGTTTTATATCATCTCGATATCAGACCTTGATGTCACAGGAGGGAGTACTATAATTGCTTATCAATTTTCAACGTTATAAGTGCCATCATACGGCGTACCACTCAAATGTCAAAAGGCGGGTCCACACAGACCGAACTGCTTCGCGCGGCAAATGCCTCTCGACGCTCTTCGGTCTGTGTGGACGTGCCTCGCCTGAGGCAAACGCAGGCGCCGCCTCGCTCGCGCGCTGTCGCTGCCGCCACCGAACAATGTGGTGTCGGAATTTGCTCAGAGGTGCCGCAGTTTTTTGCATTGCCGCGCGCTCTCGGACGCCCAAGACTCGAACGCACACGTTTTTTGTTCCGTGCCTCTTAAAGATTGATAACAAAATGAATAATGATCAGGAGAGCAATTGAACCATGATTGGACCGCGCGCGAACCACAACTTTAAACACATTCGGCATCGCGCTATTCATTTGACATCCGTTAGAGCCGTTTTGACAGATCGCTGACGTTAAAGGCTGTCAGCCACATTGTAAATAAGTCAAGTTTAGCGCGATATGGAATTAAACAAAGTTGAATAGTAATTAGATTGCAATGTGATTAGAACTGAAATTTGATTAGGATTGAACTTGGATGTTTTCGATCGGCCTCCAGTGCACAAACAAATTGGCTCGGGCTTTCCGCGCACGGCAGCCTCGCGTACGAACATTTTGCGACTATCTCGCGCGGTCGGAGCCAGGCTGCTGTGTAATTATACTGCATAAACTGTAGGTAATAATTGACATTTGGGTGTGTTGTGTAACTTATTTTGATGAACTGGGAATAATTGGTATCATTTCGTTCCATGGAACAAAACATTGCAATCACAGTTTCCTAGGAGTGTAACAATGTGTTCCTGCAGGTGGTGGGCGTGGCGAGCGTGGGAGTGCGCGGCGTTGGCAACAGTGCGCCCACGCAGCTCTACTACGAGGTGCCGCGCGCCCACGTGACCCGCCCCGTAGCGCCCTACGCCCACGCACAGCCTGCACAAGGTATCTACTGAATTTTACTAAACTACAGGTCCAGCGCTTGATTGAGTACGTTCCTTAGGTAGCCGTGTGGTTCCGGCTTAGAATGGATCACCCCAATTCTTCACGTGGGTGTCGTACGAGGCCACTAACCACGGCCACGGGACAGCGCGAACTGCGGCGCGAAGCGAATTTTTAATTCACTGCCTAATTAGTAGGGATACAACGCTCAGTAGCCACTGCTATATATGCTCACGACTATATTCCTGAGGGGGTAGTCAGAGATATTCTGAAACCTCAGAACATCCACGTTTCACTAGTAGTACCGAAACTCTGTCCAGTGTGAAGGGGAGTGAGCCCGTTGCCACTTGTAATGGACAGTGGGTACAATACATGCCTCGAAATTGAAGCATGCAGGTTTCCTCACGATGTTTTCCTTCACCGAAAAAGCCAGTGGTGTTACAAATCGTACATAAATTCCGAAAAACTCATTGGTACGAGTCGGCCTGGATGGGGATCCAACCATCGCCTCCTGCACGGCAGGCAAGGTTACTCGCCACTGGACCACCACGGCTATATAGCTGCGCCCTGTCCCGTGTCCAGGCGGTTAGGGATTAAAGGATATGGGCGACAGGATAGCACCTTGAGAGGTGGCTAAATGAGAGCATTGTTAGAACTACATTCTTAAACAGAAAGTTGATAGGTGTAGCAAATAGCAATGTTTCTGACTACCCCGAAAAGGATTACGGTCGTGAGTTTATGTATGTATTTTTCTTAAGAAGCGGAGCGGTGCGGTAGAGGGTGAAATATGACGACTGTTGTCTATTGCGAAACTACTGTTACGTCATATTTTACCTCATCTCAGGCCACCTTGGGTAACGACCCAAGGTGCTGTTTATACAGAAGAGACGTGTGGCGGTGGCGGATAGTCAAAGTAACACAATATAAACCTTATAGTACGTAGCATAGCGTCGTTTTTGTCGTAAAGGAGAATAAGTCCCGCGCGTCGCCTGGAGGCGCGGGCGTAATTCTCCAAACGACGCTATGCTACGTACTATTAAGTTTATATTGTGTTACTTTGACTATCCGCCACCGCCATACGTCTCTTCTGTATAAACCGCGCCTAAGAAACCTACTCAGTTAAGCGAGACCTATAGCTATAATGTGAGTCATATAACTCTTAATTTTCAAAGATTCAGCTCTACGTATGTAAGCGTAAGCAACAATATTGATATAATATTTCCAGGCTGTAATCGAAAAATGTCTTCAGTATCAACATACCGACAAAACATTACAAATGTAGTGAAAAAGAAATTTTGCAACGTATTAATCTCCAGTAGGCAATGGTGTAGTCCTCTGGCACTCACAGTATAGTCTAGGAAAAATACGGTTTGAGGTTGCATTAAAGACACTTTAGTAAATTGCGTTTGAACTAATATTACTGTTAGTTTATAATAATTTTCTCGAGATTTTGTGGTTATAGTACGTAGCATAGCGTGCATATAGCACGTTGTAGGCTCTGGACCCTGAGAAATACCTTAAAATCGATATAAATGTATAAAGGGCAAGCTTATTTCTTAAGATTGTTCTTCCAGCATACCAGCAAAAGAGACATTTAATTATCTCAAGGTAAATTTAATGTGTACTAACAAACAGTAAATAATTTAGTTTTGAGGTTATAATTTTTGAATGCTTACAAAATAATAAATATCTACTCAAATTGACGATATTAACCGGGGATTATTATTGTTATAATTAAAACGTATTGAACGACGCCGTCCTGTTGAAAATCACCAGTTTTCCATTTTTTTTTTTCATACCTAAATTTAATGTTTTGTAAATGTCTTAATTATTCAATAATACCTACACAATAAAAAAATTGGGATTATTGAGAATTTATGTTTTTCAGGTATCTCTATATTCCAAATTATCACCTAAAGTGCAATTAATGCAACCTACTCCATACAAAAAACCGTAGATTTCCCCGACTAGCATCCCACGTGCTTACCACGTGCTTGACCTTGTCTCACATTTGTTGAAGTGACAGTAAAGTGTCCAGGGTATGGTTATGGTTCCCATGCATGCCCATATTGCCCATGCATGGATGTTACATATTTATGTCAATGTTGTCTAGTTTCCTTAATAAACCTTAAGTTTGTGATCAGAACAATGTATTCTTTCTTTCTTTTTTTTTTTGGAGCTTTTAACCCTGAGGTTACGTCAGCCCGCCTGTGAGTGTTATTGATTATTTATTATTATAGCTCACTTGAATCAAAAAGTCCTATTCACGTATCGTAAAAATTTTCATGCTACGCGCGCGCTTGAGTGGCATATACTCGGTTGCAGAAACGTTCATCAGAGTTAATCCTACATTAAATCTCTTGCTAGCTTTTACTACGTCAACAAGACAAAAAATGACAGCAAGAGATTTAATGGAGGATTAACTTTAATGAGCGTTTCTGCAACTGAGCGTGAATCTTTGACGCAGCCTAAGAACATTCTGTCAATCAAACCGCGCGTAGTATTGAACTGGAGTCGATAGACAATATTCCTGCGACGTGTAAACTAATTTTACTTTCATTGTTGATCACAGTGAGTGTGGTGAACGCCGTACAAACGATAGCAGAGACGAGGCCGCTGCAGACTTCGATCGCGGTGCCCACCTCTGCAGTCCTGCCGCGGCCCACCATCTTGAGGAAACGGGATATTGATGGGTATGCTACAACACCTCACACAGGCTATTTAAATTGTTAATTACTTTAGCACATGAGTAAAGATTAGCATATTGAAAGATCGCCCACGGAGAAGCTTCTAAGGAAGGAGCGTAGAAAATGATCATGCAGCCAAATACCATATTGGAGTTGGGATCGTATTTTATTACAACAAGCATTGATTTACCAACTACTGGACGTCGGGTCCGCGCTCAAAAGTGTCCGAACCAAAAGAGTACAGTAGTACCAGGTTTATAAGTCTCACCGTCACCTGCGCTGTTGACAAATTTTAAAAGCGCGCGAAATTATATTTACCAATCAGGACGCGACACCTTGCCGCTATTGGCTTATTGCTTTCACGCCCTTTTCGCTGCCGAAGCATCCACAGTCTGCTATTCGAATTGGAGCGAGATAGAGAATACCCGATTTTTACGAAGATTGACGAACGGAATTATTTTCCTGGTCGTACTGTACCAAAACTTATAAAGAGAATCAATTACGCGAGTCTTTGTTTGATCGGTTAACTACGCGCACGCCCGTGGCGCGCGCCGTGCCCATATGGGGTAAAAACTATGCAAGCAAACTGAAAAAGAATTTCAGCATTTTCAATGTTTTTAGTCTATCTAGGTATCTTAACTATTATAAAACTGTAACCGAAGTATGTCTGTACATTGAAGATATTAACAAAAAAAAGTTACGATATGGTTTTTAGGTGTCCCTGATTCCATATCACATTTTTTTATATTTTTTGTCTGTCTGTTTGTTTGTGTGTTTGTTTGTTTCATCGAGCATAACGCAAAAACTACTAAACCGGTTTTGGTGAACCTTTTTTTGTTTGATAGCTTATGATCTGCCTTAAAATCTGGTATATAAATTGTGCGGACGAAGTTGCCGGTTAACTCTATTGGTTTATATTACTATGCACGTACTTAGGTGTGTGTAGGTTAGTCTCTGACAGTTTTCGAGAATTTTGTACTAGACCCGGCGTCCATTATTTTGTATGTTAATGACAACAAACTACTGGTATTCTTTTTTAGGTCGCCAACAAAGTCAGTCGCCGTCGGTCCGGAGCGGTACGTGCGGACTGAGGGCACGTGCACGGGGGGCGCGGGGTGGGAGGACGTGCCCGTGGGCGCGGGGGAGCGGCACGAGCACGAGGGGTCGGGGGGCTCCACCACCATGTCCGCCTCCTCGTCCCCCGCGCCCGACGACGAGCCCGACCGCCCCCGCCTCGACGACCTCTCCCCACGGAAGAAACCTCGCAAACAAATGTATGTATTGACTTTGTTGTCGTTTTTAGGGTTCCGTACCGATATTGGCAAAACGGACACTTATGGAATCACCTCGGAGTGCGATTTTTTAAAGTCACATGTTCAAATCAGCAGTAGAAAATGTCAGCATTACTTCGGATCTCCATAGCCTAATCGTCGTCTCTAATCTCGTAGATAATCTTATCTACTAGATTATGCGTCATTCGATCATGATATTGAAAGTTTGAGATTCAATAATGGAACTTCAGGTGTCTATCTATCGGCCTTTTTCTCAGAGACCGTTATATGTAGGAAGGTGAAACTTGGCGCAGTTACAACAATTAATGGCTCAATTACATAAATGGAGTCAAAAAAAAGCTTGATTTCTACTTGGGCGGTTTTGGGTGCCAGGGCCTGTTAATAAAAAAAAATATGTTTTTCTAAATTATCGTGTGAAATGAAATCTTATGAAAATGACAGTCTAAAAATATGTTTTTACTTTTTCATGAAAACTTTTTTAACAAATTATGCACCGCGGGATATAACCCCTTTTTGGTTGACATCCCACATATCCGCACCAAGAATCTTTTATAATGCGCACAGCCAGGGAGTGGAATGCCTTGCCTACGTCAGTATTGCCGAGCACTTACAACCCGAATTCCTTTAAAGTACGAGTGTATAGGCATCTTCTGGGTAAGCTCGCTACATCTTCGATCCCATCTTCGTCCTGAGGACTGGATTGAGGTCAAGAGCAAACCCAACCTTAATAAAAAAAAATAAAACTTAAGACTGAAAAATATTGCAGTTATGTACTGTTTATAAATAAATAAATGAATAAATAAACGTGTTGTCTATCTATCTAACACAAATATTATCTACAGGTTAAGCATCGAGGTGCGACAATGTCAAGAATTTCAAGCTGAAGAAGCGCCGCCTACGCCCCCCGCCCCTGTCAATCCTCCGCCTAAGCGTGAGTACTAACTCTTTTTCCCGTACATTAATGCAGCGGCCAGCAAAAGAGGCATTGATACACAAAATACAGCAAAAGAGAACGTGGAATTTTAGGCCGAGGCGAAGCCGAGCCACACATACGTAAGTCCATCAATGCCTAGTTGTGGCCAAGGCTTTTATAGTACTTTTCTCAAATAATGCGCGGAAATCATAGACAATTTTTTTTTCGCTTACTTTGATAGACTGAACCCCGACGTAACCACGTATAAGACAGCGATAGTCATAAAATCCTATACAACTTATATGAAGCTAGATAACTGACTCCGGAGTCATACAGCCGTCGTAGTACAAAGTGGTTACGTCGATAAGGACAGCAATAAGTAGCGATCTCCTTTTTTAACTAGAACGAATTTGCTATGTGCATCTCTTATTGATGAATATGTCAAGGCACTGAACTTAAAATACAATTACTTTTCAAAATCAATGACGAACAACAATCATTTTTCCCGCGTTAAAGTGTTCATTTGTTATTTTCAATAAACAGCTTTCTATTTGCAAGCCAGTTCTAAATTTAAAAATAAAACCTTTGATAAGTTACTTCCTTGGTTGCCATGTTTCGGAGAAAAAGATCGTTCCATTTTTAAATTACACGACAGATATGGATTTTCATACAACTTTTGCCGGCCGCTGCTCGCATGTATTTGGCCAGTAAAGCAATTTCGAGTTATCTCGAAGAAGGTTGTCAAAATAATGCTCAAATTTCCAAGAATGTTTGAGAAAACATAATTATCATCGTTGTCCCGGATAAGACCGTTAGATGGCAGTGTAACTATTCGTTAAGCCGGCCATGGTGAGAGATAATATAATACTATACTAGGCCATGGTCAAGCCTATAGAGGAGGCTTGAAAATATTAGATTGAATGTTCTGTAGGCCTCGCATGCCACCCCCGAGAAAACGACAAAAATCGACATGTGTCTCCATCTTTATTATTTTACGTACGCCAAAAAGAGCGTGCGCTACTTTTTTCTCGTTTAAACGCTTTGTCGTGGGTGGCATGCTAGCTGTGCTGGGGTGGTGGGAATGTCTTCACGCACGGGGGGTGCGTAAATTATGTTCCGCTTATTCATGAGAGGAGGCCTATCCCGCAGTGTGACGTATACACCCAAACGACGATCAATAAAATACGACGATAATATATATCGATATTTATTATTTATTTATTTTATAATCATCATCATCACTACATCCTATTATTATTGACAATGTCCAAGATATTTATTTATTATGCTTTTCTGGGCTTATAGTTATCTAAGGAATGTCGTAGACATCGACAGATTTTACTTTTTTTGGCGGTAAACCCTGTTTTTAACTGATTCAAAAATACAGAAAAACGTAAACACCCGATATGAAAATCGCATTTTCGTCGACGGTTTTAAAAGTCAACGGTGATATTACAAAATCGCACTTCTTCGCTTCGCCTGGCTATTCGCCTCTCCACAAGCGCGTATTTGTAACTGAACCATAAACTAGATTACATTGTTAAAACTGTCTACCGGTTCACACGTTGCCAGGCTTGCCTAGTGTGGAACCACTATTATTCTCAATCTAGCTGCTGTCCACTTCGTGCCCCTCTTGTGTATTTATTCTGTACTGATTTTCTTTTGTGCAATTAAATAATTTTTTTTTCTTACTATTATTATTATTTGCGTATGGTTTTATTTCCTCCAAAACGTACAAGAAACAAGATAACTAAATTTTTACTTCAACATAATAAATAAAACAAAACTACAAATTAACATCTAAATTTTGAAGCCAAACTTCCGGCGTGAGCCTCCGTATGTCCCTGACATATAATACCCCCCTCGAAACATCTTTTTGGACAGTCCTCCGCGATATGCCTCACGGTCTGCTCCGGCGCTCCACAGTCGCAATCCGGGGACGCCAGCATTAACATTGAAGGCTCTTCGCAGTCTAAATGTGACTACTTGTCCAGATTGGCAAACGATAGCCAGGTGGATGTAATTGTTGTTCAAGAACATCATATTGACAAATTTGATAGGTTTGACAGCCGCGGCTCCGTCGCCGGCTACACCCTGGTGGCATATACCCTTTCACCCATTTATGGTTCTGCAATGTACATAAGATCCTCACTTTCGAATATTCGTGTCTTAGAGTGTAGTAATACTGATAACCTGGAAATTCTTTTTTTAACTGTTCCTGTTATTCATAGGTCCACTACTAAGCTCTAGCTACGTATGCGGGTGGCGCGGCACGGCTTTACACTTCACACGACCTGCAGACGTGAAACGCCGCGAGCCTCGTGCCAAGGATATACTCGCCATCGCCTCACAGAAGCACGTGCTCACCAGCGCAGAGGGCTGGAAGGTCCACCACCTGACCGCGCAGATGGATGACCTGGTAACTATTGTTTATTTTATTTTCTTGGGAAGACCAACAGCTGTTGACAAAATACAAAATATGGATGGCTAACAGAAAGCCAATTATAGGTCTCCGCTGATAGAAACATAATTTAAAAAAAAACAAAGTAGAGCTAACACTAAAAATACAAAGTGGATAACAAAAAGATAACGAACGTATTCAAGTTACAACAATCGACTGAATAAGAAACAGTCTTCCTCGTAATAAAACAAATTACAAAGCAACATCATTAAACGTAACAATAAACACTTATAAAGCCAATTCACTCGCCAAAAAATCTACAATTTAGCGCATTCCTCGCTGATGCCACGCTAGTGCAGAAGATATCGAAGTCAAAATCTTTAGATAGAATGTTAAAGTTGTTGCCCGCTCGTGGCACAAACGCGTTTTGTCTATAGTTCACTAACTCCACTGAGCGGGATGGAAAGCCTAGAGGTGGGTTATGTCTAAGGACCTTGGTAGGGGCTCTAAGAGGTATCTTGGACAAGAGTTGTACTAGACATACTCGCCATCGCCTCACACAAACGAGAAAAATAACTCAAAACAATTGCCTTTACAATGACGAAACGTCAGGTATACTCTGAATACGTACCGAGATGACAGAACAAGTGTGCTTCTTTGTATGGACCAAGTGAGCTACTTGCGTGCTTCAACTAAATACGCTTTTGGCCTATCCATACATTTTACTTTCTTATAAGGGTAATGGTGTATTCCTGTCTCACTCGAACCCATTCAGTATGGCATAGTGTCTGAATGCTAAATGATATGCTAAGAATAATTATATCCTGATGATTTGCTAATGCTAATGCTTGAGTGTTGAAGTCAGGTACGGTCGAAGGAATGAAACTGCTGAGAGTTATGGTCGTAACCAAGTATATTCGAACACTAAAGTTAGTTATGATGTAAATGTTCTTATAAGGTAATGTTGAGCAGCCTATGTACGATGCTCTTTTATCGAGGTCGCGTGATGTCCGCGTTTAATGTTCAAATGCTGTGCTCTGAAATAAAATGAACACACGGCGACACATCAAGCTACGCAAAACAAACATGAGCTGGCCGCGCGACGTTATACATTACTTGACCTACGCGCGCCCAGCTTATTTTGGTTTTGCTTGGCCAGCTTGATGTGTCGCCGTGTGTACGTGCTTCGTACAGGGTCAGTTTTTTTTTTCATTTATATGAAGTAACAGAACAGCCAAGTCTCCATGGTGTGACACGGTTTGCACGTACACACGGCGACACATCAAGCTATACAAAACCAACATAAGCTAGCCGCGCTAGGTCGAGTAACGTATAACGTCGCGCGGCCAGCTTATAAGTAAAGTAAAGTAATCTTTATTTGCTATTGATTAGGGTACACAAAAATTACAGGTGGTCAGTACAGTAGAGCATCTCCTAAATCAGCTATTACCAATAGCACGCAAATATTAAACATTCGACAAACATCTACATTCATTATGTTGGTTTTGTATAGCTTGATGTGTCGCCGTGCGTACTATCGCGGACTTTTCCGCCTGAACATCACTAGGTTCATTTTTGCTCGCATACTAAAAAATAAAAGCGCTGTCTAGCTCCGCTCCACGAATAAACCATAAATGAATAGTTTCCAAACAAGAAATTATGCAAGAAAAAATTTAAGTGATCAGGCAGAAAAGTCCGCGATAGTACATGCGACTTCTATTAAGGTGGAGCCGTGTTCTCCTCCGTGGCTAGTGCGTGCAGTACAGTAGTAGCGTGTGTGGGCAGGTGTCGCTGGAGGCGGACGTGGGGTCGCAGCTGGCGGGAGTGCTGCGCGCGCTGGAGGGCGCCGGCGGCCGCGCACTCGCCGCGCTGCAGCCGCACTCCCACGCGCTGCTCGAACTTATCAAGGTAACACCATTAAAATATATAGCGTGTAAAATTCAATGGGACACTTACTTAAAGGGGTGCTTCAGACCATCAAACTGAACAACTTTTAAGGGACCAACAATGAAATCGCGAGAAAAATTCCGCTGTCCAATACATAACTCGACTGAAATGTATGGTAAAGAAATTTTTTTTTTCGCGATTTCGATATTGATCCCATAGAGAAAGGTGTTCGGTTTGATGGTCTTATCGTCCCCTTAAAAAGTGTCAGGATATTAAGAAAGACCCTGTATAGTACACTACGTAGAAGCGAAACTATTGTTAAACCAACTCGAGACGGTAGGCTAATGCGGGCACTACATTCTCGCCGAGAACGAGAGTGTGGATGCCCTTCATTGTTCTCGTGTCGTCATAAGCCTAGTAATGTTCCTTGAAAGTTCTCTCGCCGAGAAGTTCTTGCGAGAGTGAAGTGCCTGCTTAAGAAACCTACCGTCTCGAGTACAGATAGATAGAGTATAGATATAATTTACTGACTGAGCCAACCCACGCAAAACCGAGCGAAGTGTCGTCCAGAGGCCGTAGCATGATGCGCGTGATAAAGCTATATCACTCCTTTTATCTCGTTCGTTCGCGCGCAAATAGGAAAAGAGCGAAGGCGCGATAGCGTTATATCCCGCTGCCATACTAAGGCTGCGGCCGTAGTGTCTAATAAAAGAGGAATGGATGGATTGTGGGAAAGTTTACGTGTACGAACGTGGCTAAAAAAGATAATGTGGTAGTAGCTTAAAGATCGGTTTGCATTTGTGTTAAAAAAAAGATATTTGCTCATCCCATTTTTAAAGTTTTTTTTACTTAGCCTGTTCAATGTCCCACTGCTGGGCAAAGGCCTCCCCTTTTACTCTCGAATATTGTCTTTAAAAGTTTTATTAAGACAATATTTTATTTCCAGGGCAATATACAAAGAAGCAAAATAGTGTGCGAAGGCATACAAGAAGCCCGGGACGACATCCTTCGCGTGTTCACGCACAGGACCATAGTGTCGGAGATCCTCGCGCGGCAGGCGGACAAGCGATGCTTCAGGAAGCACCGCTCACAGTCGTAGCCCAGAGTTCTGCGGTCTACTCAGTTCTACCAGAGACAGTCCTACTTTACTAAGTGACCATGCATTCATGGTATTACTGATTGTAGAATTAATTATACAGGGAGAAGTTAAATGTGTTACATCTATACTATTATAAAACTGTAACAGAAGTGTGTCTGTACACTAAATATATTTTCAAATATTATTGATTTTTAAACATGTTAGTCATGTTATGCTATTCACGTCAAGTCCCGCCCGAGACAAATTTTTCAATCTTTAATTTGATTGAAGATATTAACAAAAAAAAGTTACGATATGGTTTTTAGAGGTCCCTGTTTCCATATCACCAATATTTTGTCTGTCTGTTTGTTTATTTGTTTGAACGAGCATCACGCAAAAACTACTGAACCGATTTTGATGAAACTTTGTTTGATAGCTTATGATCTGGCTTAAAATCTGGTATATAATTTGTGCGGACAAAGTCGGAGGTTAACGCTCGTCTATTATAAAACTGTAACAGAAATGTGTCTGTACGTAATTGACGATATTAACAAGAAAAAGATTACGATATGGTTTTTAGGTGTCCCTGACTCCAAATCGACCGTTTTTAGAATTTTTGTCCGTCTGTTTGTTTGTTCGAGCATCACGCATAAACTACTGAACCGATGTTGATGAAACTTTTTTTGTTTGATAGCTTATGGTTTGACTTAAGATCTGGAATATAATTTGTGCGGATGAAGTCGCGGGTAAAGTCTAGTTAAAAATCAAATCGAGGTGCTTCAGACCATAAAACTGAACAATTTTCAATATGGAGCCAATTTCTAAATCGAGAAAATAAAATGTTCCATAGGAAATGGACCAACGGTCCAGTCACTCGACCCAAATGTATGAAAAAGCTGATTTTATTTTTGTCAACATTGGTCCGATAGTAAAAGTTGTTCAGTTTGATGGTCTGTAGCACCCCATTTAATATGTAACGCACGCATTTAATTTTACACCCTGTATTTAAGGCTGGTTTTAGTGCTACACTCATTGCTTGCACGCGGCGACGGTATTACTCGCTTAAGGCGGTTGCAGAGGGGTCAATTTTATACAAAACTTTGACGCACAATACGCGTAGACGGATTTAATAAAATTAATATTTTATATTTGGAAAAATAATTTAGAAAATCTAGTTGCCGCGTAACAACTAACATTTGCAATTTATTCTATAATTACGAAGATATAAAGCTTTTAAAATTTTGTATGAAAAATTTCAAAGCTGTATATCTTCCTAATTATTTTATAAATTGCAAATAATATTTGTGACGCGGCATCTAGATTTTCTAAACTATTTTTCCATATATACAAAGTTACTTATATGAATACCGTCTACGCGTATTGTTCGTCAAAGTTTTGTATAAAATTGACCCCTCTGCAACTGCCCTAATTGGTTCACAGAATAGAGAACCCGGTTTCGTCTTAATAGAAGTAGCATGCATCCCGGGCTTAGAACCGTTACTAATAGTACAGGGTCTGTACCCGCACTTAGCGGTACTTTCCATTTCAGTACTTATTTTTTATTTTCTCAGATTAGGAAAACATACAACTATAGTAATACACTCAGTTTAAACTTTTTAAAAACACAAGCTAAAACAGTATCCACCTATAGACTTACGTGTTGCTCAAACGGTAGAATTAAAAAAAAAGTTTAAAACAAAAAACAAACAAAAAGAAAAGACAAACCAAAAAAAAAAAGAATGAATGAAAAATGACTACCGAAACAATGATTCTTTGAAATTTCAATTTACGATACAATAATTTTTTTTTATTTATTTAAATTAATAAGGTAGGTACAAACATTCTATCATAGTACTTATTTATCGACATGCAAGATTTCAGTACAATTACAAATTAACACTATCAGGTTACCTTTTTAACCTCAGAAGCAAACTTGTAAAATTTCTCGGTAAATATATCGATGTGCTGATACTTGTCATTATAATCCTTTGACTATTTATTATAAGGACTAGCCTTGAGGTAGCATTTCCCCTCTGCCACGGTATAAGATCAATTGCAAAGAGAATGGAATCACTACGTTTTAAGAGTCGGCACTGCCTAACTAGCTTCGAAATCCAAAATAGTATGAAGCAGTGGTGTAGTAGTGTAGAGCTAGGGTATGAAATCTTTGAAGCCCATACAATCTAGTGTAGTTCATACAATTACAATTTTGTTCTGAGTGTCGCGGCACTGATCAATTGATAATTTGTATTTACATTCAATTTTATACCTTATCACTAAACGAGACAGCCTAATAACTTCGAACTTAGAACGTTTGGGGTTCACACGAAACTCCTTTTCATGACTTTTATCATTCAAAATTAGAATCTAAAGTTGTGGGGAATAAAATCCAAAGTTGCGGATTTCATGTTACCTCGCCCCCCGCAAAATGTGGCAGAAATGTTTGTTAGTAGAATTACTCGCGTAACTAGTCCTCATATAAGTAGTCAAAGTTATAATCAGAGCTGGCTCTAACCAGATAACGGTTTTTGGAATAATTTATTCTGCAGTATGGAATGGCGAACACATTATAACAGTGTGCGAGGGCCAAAACATAGAAATTGGATCTCACCCAGAAGAGTGAGTGAATCAATTCAATCAAGGGTGAAAAAAAATTAAGCATTTTTTACCAGTACCTGGGTACCTGCTCCAGACAGGTACCGGTACTTCGCCTAACAAGTACTACATCAGTTTCCTCAATCTAACTAACGTAAATATTTGTTTGGTACGGTATAAGACCGTATCGGTCTTAGAAATTTAAATAAAATAGAAGATATGTACATAAGTGCTATTTTTGAATAATGATATTCAAAATCATGATCGAATGATGCATGATCTCCATTCAGACATTTTCTACTGCTGACTTCAACGTGTGACTTTCAAAAATCGCACTCCTGATTCTCTTTTTCGTGGATTGGTTAATATAATACCGTGTCGATCCAAACGGTCTACGTGCAAAGCAGTAACACCAGCCTAATAAGCTACTCTGACCAGTTTCGCCATGGCGTCTAATGTAATGACTTAAGAGAGTGTAAAACCCGTGGTGTAAAGTTGCCGAAGTAAACTAATTTAATCTGTAAATACTGTACAGTTACGCATAATTGATACAATAGTTTAAGAGGGGAGATCCTGTGAATGAGTTGTGTTGAATGTGATTTATTTTATTGAATTATAGATAATTATTTTATAACCTTTGTCTTATTTAGTTCCATCCTTTCGAAGCGTAGAGGGAGGAGTAAGAGGCCGGAACAGACGAAACGGATTTAGAATGATAATTGATTACAAGCATGGAAACACGAAAATTTGCTAATGCATTGCGGTTGGTTATGTTCAACCATAGGTATAATAACTTTATGTGTTCAACCCAATGTAAATCGCAAATATCTGCTTTAAAACTTGACATTAGTATTTGTGTGCACATTTATTTTACCCTTGACACCGTTGACACTCTGGCACCATCCCATCTCCAGATATCCACGGGAGCCGGTGCAGCGGCGGCCTTCGCCGAAAACTCGAAAAGACGCAAATATGCAGCCCTCGGTCAGAACTACATATTTGCGCCTTTTGGAGTAGAGACCATGGGCACCTGGGGTCCAGATGCCAGGAAGCTATTCAAAGAAATATCTTCCAGGCTGATCGACGCCACAGGCGACACGAGGGCTGGCGCGTACCTCGGGCAGCGCTTTAGCATCGCCATCCAAAGAGGCAACGCCGCCAGCCTTCTTGGCACACTCCCGCACGGCAGCAGCGTTGATGGATTGTTCTACCTGTTGATTGTCTGCCGACGAATCTACGATCGGCATTCCATCTGCAGGCTGAACTCCCATCACCAACCTGGCCCGTCTACGCCTTTCTCTGCCCTTTTTTTGTTTTGTTTCTTTTTTAATTTATTTTTTATTTTTTTTGTTCCTTACCAACGATGTTAATTACCCTTGTATTAGGTTTAATCTTAAGTGCGTAAGTTCCTTAGGGGAGCGATGCGGATTTTACCCCTCCTGCACCGCTCCACTAGTCCCCAACCTACAGAACCTATGAGAAGAAAGAGAAACTACTGAGAAAGTGCGACGACAGTATCCGCCATTAATTGCCATGTAAACTCCCTAAAATTTTTTTTGTTCCTATTTGCGCTTTGCTCTAAACTGGGTATGGTCACCTGAACCTTGCCCTTTACTGCACGAAATCGTATCGCAGCAATTCGCATCGCATCGCAATTTTGTGTGGGAGCCCTTACGGCCCTTAGGCAGTCTTTACCACAGACTTCTGTATTACTCGTAGAAATAGTAAGTACTCTATGGTATTACTATACAGAAGTCTGTGGTCTTTACTCCAAGGTACAATAATATAGACAATACCTATGCCAGCTCCTGTCATAATTACGTCACGTCATTGGATAGAAAGGGACACAAAAACGTTGGAAATATCGACGACGGAGACGTACGAAAGAAGGTTGAACATTACCAACCGCCATGGCCAATTTTCTTGTTTGCATGCTTGTAAGGAGTGGCATCCTTTGGCTGAGGACATGCAGAGGAATAGAGATACCAAGGACCGATCCTAATTTGTATAAGTGTATTCCTTGAGATGTATGGACCGATCAATCATACGAGACAGGCCTAATACACGCTTATTATACACCGTGAACGAGAGACTAATTCATGTCGTTTGTACATGAAATAATGTGTGTCAAATTAGCTTATTATACACAGTGAACGAGAGACTAATTCATGTACAAACGACATGAATTAGTCTCTCGTTCACTGTGTATAATAAGCGTGTATTAGGCCTTTCTGCGCATGCAATATTTTATTGTTTTCTGACTTAGTTAAAATGTTGCAAAATTTTGTACCTATGTCGAACAAAGGTACGATTTTTCATAAAAAAAATTGTAACTACATCCCTTTTTCCAATATATGCGCTCAGCGAATCTATAAAATAATCAACGCCTCTATTAATTTTAGTGAGGGCTCAATCGGTTCACAACGCTCGAAACAGGTTTTGCAAGACATCAAATTTGGCTGTATGGGCTCGTATTGGTATACCGTTTGACTTTCCAATCCAAAAAAAAATGTCAATAACTGGTGTCCGTTTCGAAACGTGTAAAAATCATTCGGAGGATTGTATCTATCTCATTCTAGCATACCTATCTTCGTATGCTTTTTTTTCTTTCATATTGGCATTTGGCACCTCGAGTGATTTTCACACGTTATGAAACGGACTCCGGGAAGTAAACTTTAGAATAACCTAAATTAAATATTGCATTTATCGTTTTTTTTTTCTAATTCATTAAAACTAGTAATTAGTCATGGCGAGCAGTAGACTTGAAAGAATTGGCACCATCTTCACAAGGTAAAAAACATTTATCAGTTACTTTTGCCCTTTCGTATAAGATTCCTTCTGTCGATTTTGCATCTCAGTGCACTCCTCACAGGCCAATTCAATTCCTGCTGCAAGTGTGCAACGGGCCATTAATTTTTAAAATTCGAATGCCTTAATAAAAGCGCGACTTGCTAGCTACCTAATTTTAGCGGGAAAACCCCCTACTTTACGCCTTTGCTCTCGACTTGAATTTTAATAAATTTTTAAAACTGCGCTGCAAATAACTCATTTGTATCTTTAAAATGTCTACAATAAAAAAGGGAAATAAAAATAAGTTTATCTCAAAAGATTTAAATGAATCTCAATTTGTTCATAAATCATCCAAAGTTAAGAGAACATCAGAATGGCAAAGAAGTGATCTTGAAGCGGAGGAAGATGTCTCCAAATTAAAGGGATTATACCAAAAAAGTGAAGATAAAAAAGTGGATGCTGCTGTTGAATTTCAAGAATCACGACAGAAGTTGATGAATGTTATGGAAAATCAGTATAATGCAAGGTTTGTACTCACAGTTTTCTTCATAATTTTCTGTTTTATCTATTAAGTATAACAGGATGAGCAAGCTTTTATGTACAATGAGTTCACACATTCCCTGCGCAGAATGCAGCTATAAAAATTTATATGTCTTGATATCCAAAGTGCTGCAAGTACGTACCCTGGACTAGCTTTTACCCGCTACTTCGCCTGCATGAAATTAGAATATTGCAAAAGATGTCCCGTAAATTAGGGTCGAGTAGGATTGCAGTTTTATGAGCTGATGTTTTTTTTCGCGATGTCGATATTGGTCCCATAGAGAAAGTTGTTCAGCTTAATAGTCTGGTCCATCTAAAAAACGATCAGCATATTAGGTATAAGGACAATTAGATAACCTGATAATACCCACAATGTTCCTTATTCATCAGAGTGTAGTGCAAAAGAACCATCCACACATAAAATCTGACAGAGATAGGAAATCCATTAAAAAATATAGTCTTTTTTTTTAGGAAAAGTGCAAGCAATAATCTACTAACAAATTTAACGGAAGTACAATCGCAGCTGGAGGCCGACTGTAATGCTTTAAAGAAAAATGAACAGAAATTAGAACACCTAGCAGAAGTGGTTCTGAAATGTGTTCAACAAGCTTCTGCTGCTCAGAACAATCAACTCAAGACATTGAAGGAAATTCATGATTCATTCAAATTACAGTAATTGCTACTTACCTACTTTTTACTCAGTATTGAGCTTCGGTCACGCGTTGCTGACACTCAATCATGATGGTCCAGGTTCCAATCCAGGCACCTTGCCTACCAATGAATATTTCTAACGGTAAAGGAAAACATTGTGAGGAAACCTCCATTATGCTGAAGAAGTTTTGATGCATATGTGAAGTCTGCCAATCCGCATAGGGCACGTGTGGTGTACTAACGCCCATACATCCTCCTTGAGGGTAAGACCTGCAGTGGGGCGTATATAGGCTGATGATGATGATGATTTACTTATTGAAATACTTTTGCCCATAATTTTGCATTAATCTTATCATTTCTGTCTAGGTGTGATAACATGGAAATGAAGCACAAGAAAGAGGCAGAAAGACTTTCTGATGAATTAGAACAAGACATGAAGAAGCTACAACAGAAGCTGATATCTGAAACAAAACACAAACAATATGAAAACTTGCGCAGAACTATTCTTCATGCCATTCAAAATGATTTGTTATGTTTAAAATAATATTTTTATATTTTAATACTTATTTAATTATACCTGTACTGAAGTTTCTTTTTCTTTTTGTAAAGATACATTTTGACTTCAATTAAATTAAATTTAATGGTGACACAAGTGAGTTTTAATTAACACTATAATGAAATTATATGATCATTGATCACTTATAGAAACTGACGAAAATGTTCGAACGTTCCCGAAGCTTGATCTTCAGTAAAAGACACAGTCGGTAACGAAAAACGAGTGACATTTCTAAACCTTATTGTCGTAGAAATAAAGCAGAAAATTTTCCATCAACATTCGTTGTAGACTAGGTTTGTACTGTACCTATCCAAAACCGACGACAAGTGTGGAAGAGGCAAGAGAGGTCTTATGCTTCTTCCACATGCTCGCGCGAGCTTAGGCGAGCAGGCCCGCTGCACATTGACGCTTCTATAAAGTAAACTAGTATTAATCACGTTACAGACGTATCGATGTACAGCGGGCTCGCCTAAGCTCGCGCAAGCGTGTGGAGGTAGCATTAGGACCAGATTCTGATACTTCTTTTGAGCTTGAGCTTATTCTAAGTAATTGTTTCTGCCTACTCCGACAGGACACAGGTGTGAGACTAATATGGATTTATCTTTAATTATTAAGTATCTTATTTATTACAGGGTGGAAGGACTTCTCACCCGCGGTGCAATGAAGCCGGACGACAGGCCACTGTGGTTCGACGTATACAGAGCATTCCCACCGATCGCAGAGCCCAAGTTCGCAAGACCTAAACCTGAAATTAAACCTATTAGACCAATTCTCTACCAGGAAGATGTCCTAAGAGCGTATGTATTTATTTAACTCTGAAAAATCATCAAAAAATACGAATACTTATGATCTCGCGCACTCAAAAAATGGGATACCTATAGGTAACCTACTTACCAAAATGTATACTTTACTAACTAAAAATCTAAAAGAATTAGAGTTCAAAAATTGTTTTGCATTTGAGATATTCTTTAAGAGGCTATGTGAAAAAAAATTGATTTTTCAAAGCGTCATATATCATGAAGTACTAACAGTAAGAGTATGATTAGCGGATATGTGTAAATTGAATATATAATTGAAGTTTTGACAAGAGCCAAAACACGATTAAGACACATTTTCTCGATAGAAAAACAAGCCAAAATAGCCTCCGTTTTATTTATAAACGCTTGGGACTGCTAAACGGTGAATAATAGAAACACGAGAATAGTACAATCACAATTAAATAAAGTTTGTTTTACGCTTGCGTCGTTTCAGGCGCGCGCCCCATCTCTTTCTCTCGCATCAGGCAGTAATATAAGCTATCACACGCCCATTTCGCTTCAATTATTTTTCGACAGAGGCCCTTAACAATATAGGTTACCTATTTTTTTTATAAATTGTATGCAGCTTGTTTTTGTGACTGCTGCTGCTGTGATCATAGTTATTAAATCTACTTTAATTAATTTCAACAGGAAATTCAACTCTAAAGGTCATGGTCTAGTAGTCAACATGTTAAACCCAGAAGGAGAAACACAATCTAAGAGGCTTATAAAACAATACGAGCAGTTAAAATCTGAAGGAGTTCCAGAGAGCGAGCTTATCGAGAAGACAGTCGCCGCTGTCGGAGCCGAACGACAACTTCAAACAGCTAAACTTGCTTCAACTCCACAGAATCCAGATTCAGTGTCAGCCCAAGTACTGGCTGAAGCTGATTTGAAAAATATTTTCAATGAGAAATAAATATTTAGATAGCTTATTAGTCGTGTTAATGTAGTTTTACTTTAGATTAAACTGTTATTTATAATTGTTGTTTCACTTGTGAAATAGGTCAATTCTTATTATTTTACTGTAATTCGCTGAATACTGATAAGGATTGACTCACACATCCGTTAACTATGTTTTCGGTAAACATACCTCATGGTATACCCCTACAAAGATATTAGTATTCAGCCTATCTTATCTAAGATGATAAGCATTCTGTGGTGAGCTCACCTATCGCACTTGCGCTATAGTGTATCATTGGATTGGATTTATTTCAACGTGTTTTGAGTTATTTTCATTGTTTGAAGTGGTGTAATTGATTCAAAATGGCACAAAGGAAGTCGTTGTGGTTCTATTTTGCCATTATTTTAGGTGAGTTAACAAATAATTATACATTGAATACGGAATTATGCATAAATAATTCGCTGCCATTTTGTTTTTGTGTCCAATATAACTATGAAGAAAGATTATCTGGGTCAGACCTAATTTAATAGGCCACAGGCAGGGCCAAGCATAGTAGGATTAATCATTAAGTAGATGTCCCTAGAAATAGGTATTTTAGAACCCTGTGCCTGTGTTTAAGACCGGACCGTTGTAGCAATATTTCTGACTACCCCAAAAAGTACTGGATACACCACATTATGGTACCTTAGTTTACGTATAAAGAATCTAGTTGTGAACTTGAATTAACATGTCTTTAGAATATCTTTGTCATGACAACCCCCTCAGGGAGTATAGTCTTGCGAGGTCATATACTATTATAGATAATCTGTGCTGTAGGGCTAGCATGCCACCTACGACAAAACCGTCATGCGCTCACTTTGGCATGCGTAAAGAAACAAAGACATCTAGATTATTCTCGTTTTGTCGGGAGTGGCATACTAATCCCTCTGAAACACTTTATACTACAGGATGAAATTGATATCATTAGCATCCTTTTACACTAAGAGTCTACCCATCGAACTGAACAACTTTTACTCTGGGAAAAATAAAAAAATCTGCTGTTGCATACATTTGAGTCGCGAACTCGCGCGTCGAGATTGCAGTTTAGTATGGAGCAGCATATTTTTTATTTGCTCCGATCGGTTTGCTCCCATAGTAAAAGTTGTTCAGTTTGATAGTAGACTTAGTTTAAAAGGATGCTAATGATATCAATTTAACCCTGTATATGCCTAGCTATATCTGCACAGTAGCAAGGAATCCGCCTCCATCCCGACTCCCGAGAGTCGGTTTTCAGGTATTAGGTATTCGGAATTAGGTATCTAATGTATCTATCTATAACGTCACGCCTCTTTCCCAGGCAGAGACCAGGGCCCGCCATTTACTACGACCCTTACATATCTCTTTTGCCTCAATTATGTATTCTGGTATATTTACTATAGGTACTCTGGGATAATGTACATATAAATAAGTGCCTACTTAATAATAATAATGGTAGCAGATTGCAATCAAAAGAACGCATTCTCAGCCTACCCCAAGAGCCCGCGTAGGTATAGCCATTAGGTCAAATCTGCCCAAACGTCCATTCCTTCGATCTTCCATAAACCTAAGATTCAACGTACTTACCTATTTAATGATAAATTAATAACTCTTTGTTGAAGAAACCCTATGTAGTATACGTAACTTTGTACCTTGCAGTTATTCTCAGCACACTCACACAAGAGACGGAAGCCAGGAGACGGATATTGCGGGGCAGGCGTGTGATGACACGAAATTACTACCGTAAGTTCGTCTGCAACAATCTCTTTTATGTTCTTAGTACCTGCAATGTATCCGTATGTCCTAGTCGCCCGTCCATAAGAAAGGAATACCACCTTCCTTTCGGGGAAGTGAGCTCTTCGTCGTCGATACATCTTCAGATTTCTTCGACAGACTAACATGTCTCAGGCGGCGACTAGCAGCGGACTATAATCTAAATTATTCATAGGTCTTTTTTAAGTAGCCCGTTCACTGCTGGGCAAAGGCCTCTCTTTCTCCAATAATATTGCAAACCTAGTCAAATCAGCAACTCTGTTTATCGAACGTCGAAATGCGCATTTTGTATGGAATTGTACTGAAATTACGTCATATTATTTACTCATCATTCTTTCTATAGTTAAAACACTAGAGATTAGTATAATTATGTAGTACAATACAGTTAATTCTTGTATTTCCAGATGGCAACGCCGTTCCTGCTTGGGCTATTAGCTTGATGGCCGGTATAGGGATGCTGGTTATTGGCGGTGTACTGTACATAGTGATGAGAAAGCTTGTACTCTCCGCCGAAACCGGCTCATTGAACACGTATCAACCCGCCTTACAGAACGAAGATGTCTGATTGAAGTATTTTTTGTCGATAATTGTTAAGATTTGTAACTTTTAAATGCCATATTTTGTTTTAATGTGAGTTTTAAATAACAAAAAGTATAAGTTAATTTTTTCTTTAATATTTTATATGTCAAGATCGACAGTCGAAGCTACGAAAACGTCGAAAAAAATTGCGGCACGTCATGGCCGATAGAACTTATCACTATGCACGCACACAGAGTTAAGTTGTATGATGCCTCACGCACCCTAACATAAGAAAGTCGTTAGAAGCGTGAGGCTCTATCTTGACATGTAATTAATCAAAGAATTTTCTAATAGATGTGTTTATTTTATACATGTAATGAATAAAAAGTCTATTTTAGTTATTATTAAATTATTATTATTTGAGAATGGATTGTTACATGAAATTCATTCACTAAAATGAACATGTCACTTAACGAGATAAATGGACATTGACAAGAAAGTGGTACTTTGAAAAGCGGATTGTTTTAAAATTCTCTGCGATGATATTTGTCGGGGTCGAAGTACGAAGTGACGACGACGCGGTTACTGAACTTGCGCCCGGTGAGCGTCTGCTGTGCTTTCTGGCAATCTGCAATACTGTTGAACTCGACAAACACCTGCAAACAACAAAATACATAAACATTATTAAAGGCAACATGCCACCACCGTGGGCCGTTTTGATTAATTGAACACTTTAACCATGTCGTAGGTCAGAAACAAATGGGCCACAGTGCGCACGACTCGCCCGGTGAGTCAGAATTGTATTGCATTCCACAGTGTTAGCACTGCGCGAAAATCATTGTTTTGAGCTTAGCAGCGAAAGTGTTAAGTGGCGACGGGTTCGCTCCCCTTCACGGCGGACAGGGTTTCAGTACTACTTGTGGAACGTGAATGTTCTGAGTTTTCATAATACCTCTGACTACCCACTCGAGGAATAGTCGTGACCATATGCTATGCTAACACACATGACACGTTTACTTATATCTGTTTCTTTTCACTTAATTCTAATCTTCGATCAAAATTCGAATCTTAAAATTGGGGTGTCAATGATTTTGCCAATGTGTTGTGTTGTGCTTGACGTTGTTTGGAAATAGATATTTCGGTGATGTCAAGGAGTGTTTTGTGCAAAAACACACACTTGAGCCACTATCAAATGACGGAACAACGTAGCCATCTACCGCGCGCGAAACACATTCACCCGTGTCTCCTCTAGCAACGCGAAACCTTCGATTCCACTCACTAACGTGTCATTCAAAAGCGCCTAAGGCGGTAAAACTCTCTCGGCTTTAACGTCTCTACCCAACTGTGTAGAAGACCAAACGTAGTGTTTTTATTATAATAAAAAAAACGAATAAACAGAAATAATATAGTACCTTGCCACAGCCAGGAACTTCAACACCTTCGATGGGCCTGGGAATTTCTATACTGCGCACGCATCCATATTTGTTACACTCCTCCCTGAAAAAGAAATAAGGTATTTGATTATTGTTACAGTAAGTACTTTCAATTGGTTATTTTTATTGAAAATTAGCTGTGACCGGCATGCTGCGCAATGCGGCTTTTTTCTCATTACGTTAATGAGGATCAATTCGACAAATGGATATCTCAATTTTGTATATCACATCAAATTCAATATAAATATCTTAGTAAAGACCTTTTTAAATTACTCAAATCCATTAAGAAATGACAAGTTTTAAAAATAGTTTAAAAAACACGCGCCGGCCCGCGCGGAACATGCGATGGACATCATCACCTTTTAGTTATTTCTTTAAGTTTTATAGTAGGTAATATTATGGAAGTCGGATTTACCAAAGCACCTACCGTACACCTACCTAGCACACACCTAACCTACTATACACCTACCTACGATACACCTACCATCATTGACTATTTATTACAAGGACTGGCCTTGCGGTAGCATTTCCCTTCTGCCACGGTATAAGAACAATTCATCATGAACATTTACATTCAATTTTATCACTAAACGAGACGACAGCCTATGCGAAATAATAACTTAAGCATTTGGTAAATCAAAATAATACTGACTTGATATCTTCGAGTATGTCCTCGTACTCCTCCTCGTCGCGCAGCTCATCCGGGGTGACCATGTTGAGGAGGCACAGCACCTCGGTGGCCGGCCCGGCACCCGCCAGCGTCAGGCCCGCTACCTGCAGCTGCACCGGTGCCGCTCCTGTCATCGCTGGAAAGCAAAATAACGGAAATGTATTACATCCACGGAGAACTGGTCCTGAAGTCCTGATAAGAGATAAGACATTTATTTGGCCTTTACGATTTGGGTTGAAAGATACGATTTATACAAGATTGCCGACGGTTTTTCGAGTTGGTTCAGTTTTGTATGGAACAGCAGATTATTCCCGATTCTGTTTAGTCCCATAAAAATGCTAAGTTTGATAGTCTGATCATCCCTTAAAAACCGTCAGCATAAAAGGACCCTATTAATAATTATAGTAAACTCGTGACACCAGGACTCTGCCCACACAATAAGAAGAATAATTATATAACACTAATCCACTCACCCAATGTGGAGTTCTTTGCTCCAATGCTAGCTCGCTGTACAATAAGCTTCTTATCACCAAGTTGCATTCCATTTAATCCAGCTATAGCCTATTGAGAATGAAGGTTTCAATAGATTAGGTTTTGTATTGTATCTTTTAAAAATTAAAGTAATCTACCTATATTATACCTTACCTGATCGGTCATAGAAATGTCGACATACTCAGCAAAGGCATAACCCTTGCTGAGTCCAGTAGAAGAGTCCTTCACCAAATTGAATGCTCGGAGCTGGCCGAATGACATCAGAAGTTCCTTTACCTGTTTCACATTGCACACAATAAATGTAAGAGAATTTCATCTTAAACATGTTAGAATAAATAATGTAATACATAGATGTTCCATTTTATACACTTTTAAATTAACTAATAGTTCCCGATAACATTTGCTCAACAAACTGCAGCAAACTTATAAATGAATGTTATCTGACCTGTGTCTAGCCGCATGTTAGAATCAGATGTGAATGGAGGAGACTTGCCTTGAAGTGCCGACGTCTCGTTCAAGTACAAGACGTATAGGTGAGAATGAGAGACAACAGTGACACGCGGGCCGCGAATGTGCCAAATCTAAGCTAGGGAGGGGCAGAAAGCAAACTATCAGTGAGTTGTTTCAGAATTGTATCGAGCGTGAGGCGCGCACGCTCGTCCCGGGTATGGGTACCTGAAAATACCTGAAACGGACAAAATACGACGCGTCTCACTGCCGACTGCACCGAAGCCCTGTCAACTGTTGAATCTCGCCCTGAAATGTTTCGGCTCCTAGGCTTTCTAATGGGAACAGGCTAGTGAACCTAAATGTTTTCTTTGACACTAAAACATTTATGTGTATGCTCTAAAATATCAATAAATATCCTATATGTGCCACATTTATCTACCATAAAAATTCATTTCTTGTTTCTTTTTTATGATGTGTGAGAGCAGTTGGTTAGATCAATGAACTTGCAACTATCCTGTTAGGAAAATAAAAATAAAAATGTACAAAGGACTTGATGCCATATTGCAACAAAACAAGCAGTGTATGTTTTTATAATGTTGACCTGTATGGAATTAAAATAGGCAAGTTACTCTTGTTTTTTGAATAAAATTTGATGTCTGGGTACTGACCTGGAAAATATAATTTTGTAAAATCAAAACCAGATTTACAAATCAGATACAAATTCTGGGGAATCATTGTTTCACAGTTGTAAGACAATTGGGCAACATTCATAAAAAAATCTATGATAAAAAATGTCTGAATACCATTATCAAGCAACTGTGAGACAAAAGTTAAAAGGGTCATTTTTTACAGGACGTTAGCATGTTTGACTTCATTCAAATAAATTTTTGGGCCATTTAAAAATAAGTAATTCTTTTTTTTACTTATATGAAATTTTTCTGTGAAACATCAATCAGATATCCTATGTCAAATATACTCAAAAATACATGTAATACAATCTTGAAGATATTGAAGTCACACCTGTCACATCCCGACTTTAAAAAAACAATTGATAAACAATGGATGACGGTCGATAGCGCGTCGCCGGGATGTGACAGGTTAATAAAGCAAAGATTAATGTTTCATAGAGACTGATGCAGATGAAACTCAAAGAGAAGACATAACTTACTTGGTCCTCATTAAGATAATTAGGCAGGCCTCCTATGAATATCTTGTGTGGTGAATCTGGAACTACTGTACTTATAACACCAGCTGAAACAAAGTTATCATTTAAATGGACTGCTCAGATAAATGAGCAGCATTGGTATAGTGAAGCTTCAGTAATTAAAATCATCACCAAGTTCAGCAATGTCAGAATCCTATTTAATAAATGTGACAATTGTAATTTACAATGACAATTCGGGGGGATACATTGTTGATAATGTTGCAGACACATTATCTACTGCATGCTTAGCATCATTAGTAACCAGTAATGTAAATTCACAAATCACGTTTAATAAAAAGGGGCTGAGGTCTGGGGGTCTTATTGATTCAATCTACCAAATCGACATGGCATTTTTTGGCAAATTGTAAAATTACAAAATAGTCTACTGGTCAGTCTTTAGATGGGTATTTCTTCTCAAGCGTCATAGTGCGTCATATTATGCAGTTACGTTATACATTTGCAACAACTGGTCTGACTTGCCTGACAATATCACATTACGCGGTGTTAAAACACTCGTCATGTCTCATGTTTTGAGCTTAGCAGCGAAAATGTATAAACTTACCCGGCACATTGATAGCTGGGTTCTCAGTGCCCGGCATGGGTTGGTAGTCATGCGGCCGTCGGATCTTCAAGCTCTGCCCTTTGAAGTTGATGCCGTCGAAGGCCATGGCCTGCGTGGTCTCATCTATAGACCTAAACTCAAGGAATGCAAAGTTTTTGTCCAAATTTATCTGACAAGCGAGAACAGGGTTTCCCGCGGCTTGAGCCAAGCCAGAAAGATGCATCTGTTGATTGAAGAATTCCATTGTTTCCTCCTCGGTGACGCCAAACGGTATGTTTCCGACGTATAACCGTCGGGCTTGGCGTGTTATTGTCGAGCCCACAACCGGGACGGCGGCCTGAGGCGTGTCGGCCACTATGTTGGCAGGTATTTGTCCAGCCGCCTGCATCGCCTTGTACTGCAATGGCGTGATGTGCTCGAAGCCCGGTGGCGGTACATCCCAGTAAAGAGAAGGTTTGCGCCTACGAGACCTTTTGGTCGGCGACCTGGATTTACTTCTTTTTTTCTCTTTCCGCTCTTTTGAACGTGATCTGGTTCGACGTCTCTCTCTACCTTCTCTATTTTCACCTCTAGAACGAGATCTACGTCGACGATCTGAAAAACGCGCATCAATTTGAGAATTATCCAATTTACCATCTCTAAAGTATTCGTTCGGTAGTAATATATTAAATGAGGAACTAACCTTTGTCTTCACCCATCTTTTTGTTAACTTTTTTAGTTATTTCTGAAATGGTAACACGTTAGAGAAATATCTGAAAACCAAAATATCGCACGCAAAATGGCGTCGTTCCAACTCGCGGCAGGGCGCTCGATGCTGTTGTGTTCAAGATTTTCAATAACATCATTAATCGAGATCGTAAAGAAGGCAAGCGTTATTCGAATTTGGCATGGATTGTCACCGTCTATAGTTTTATAGTTACGCTCTAAACGACCACATAAACGAAACGTCGAAACGATTTTTTTGGGAGAAACTCGTTCCAAAATCAACTTTTCTGGACCTATAGACGGGCAACTGATCGCCATCAATCTATCAAAATCTATCAAGGCCAAATAGCAATTTTTGAGAATATTGGCTGAGACCTGATTTGCGATCCTGCGATATCGGCTTTTAGGCGAACAATTTTGCTGCCGCGCGATTCGGCCTTGGCAGAAAGCACACAATCGATTGCCCGTCTGGCCGTCTAAAGGGAGCGCGCAAAGAGTAATATAAGTATATTAGAACTTAACTATAAATGTTTTCGAGTATTTAAACGGAGCCATATTTTGAACGTACCTGTCAAATAAAACCAATATTATCCTAGCAAATACAGAAGTATCGAAGATAGAAGAAAATTTGTTAAGATTCCATGCATTACTGGACTTGTACGGGTTATAATTATATTATAGTTTGTGAAAGTTTCTGTTTCTTGCGTGGACCGCTTCTCTGTTGTAATAAAATTATTTACCACATTCTCGATGTATCGTTGGCTCCAGATGGTATTCTCTAAGACTAAATAACACTATATTTATTGTAAAAAAATGGTAAGTGTACAAGACAATTCCCTTAGTAAAGAATAATAATTTAAAAACCAGTTTATGAGTAGGTAGGTACCTACCTAAACATTTTATGTTTACTATTTTAAATTAATAAATAAATATTTCAGGATCAACTAGAAAAAAACGGAGAAACAAGACAGAGGAAAGGCAAAACGGACAAAGTTTGTGACTCTCAAACTGAAAATGATAGTGAAAAAAATGCCCAAAAAGTTACATCAAATTCCAAAATTATTGGCTTAATATTTATGTCGTTATTACTGGATCTATTGGCTTTCACGATGATCCTGCCACTCCTGCCGTCGCTCTTGGACTACTATAACAAGGAGGAGGGTAAAGGGAATAGTGTCTACGCGTCACTGCTGCAGGCCGTACAAGGATTTCAGAAACTTACGGGTGCTCCGGACAGATTTGCATCGGTGCTGTTCGGTGGAGCTCTCGGCTCCATGTACAGCTTTCTGCAGTTTTTAACCAGCCCTATCATTGGAAGTCTTTCTGATGCGTATGGAAGAAAACCTATGCTGTTGATTTGTTTGGTAAGTTTATTTAATTTTCATTATTATTGATTACAAAAAAATTATGTGGAAGGGAAAAAGTTTGAGGACTGAACTTTAGCCGCCTAGTCGAACTTTGTTGGGAGAGGGGGCGATGGGGAGGAACATCAATTCACAATATAATTTTTTTTTTATTTTGAATAAGATTCTTCCACCTTCTGGCACATTGTACTCCATACTGAAAAAAATAGGTAACTCGAAATAGGTAGATATTGCTGAATAAATAGATATATCATATAAATAAATTTTTGTGACCCTCACTAAAATAGCCCTCACTTTGAGATGATGATGAATAAACAAAATTATGAAAATAGATCCAAAAATGTAACCATGTAACTGTTAGGCAGATTCATTCTCATTTATTCCTCAGCCTACATAGATAAAGATAAAATACTCAAGATTATTATTGCACCAAATATTTCAATGATAAGCTACACTCAAAACAATTGATATTAAAAAAAACAAGTGTTTGAAAAAACTGACTTATCTGTCCCTAACGTAAACTACTCTGCCTTGAAACTTGTCATTTAAAATGTAGTTCCTTTTTGTTATAATTCATTTATAACCAGAGGTCAGAATCTGCTTGTCATTCCAGGTTTGGTGATATGATTGGGGCATTGGGGCCCAATTTTAAATTTTTAATTATCTGTATTTTGCAAGTTCTAATATTTATAATAATGAATTCCTTGTTATTTTGAGATTCTAAACAAAGCCAATCCATAGTAGCCCTCCCACCACTGTGACAATACAATTTAAATAAAAACCGGACCTTTAGCGCGAGACCGACTTACACTTGGCCGGTTCTTATAATAATAAGAAAAAATATGTTATACCAAGTTTGGCGCTTGTAAGTTTACGATATTTTACGATAGAGAGAGAAGAATTAACGTCTATAAAAACAATTTTCTTGTATCAGGACCCCCTTAATTTTTAACTTTATGTCATTTTTATTATTTGTTAATAAATCCCCATAAATTTCAACAGCCCAACTAATACGGTTCAAAAGTTACAGCCCTAAACAGGTAGGACAGACAGACAGACGGACGGACGGATGGACGGACGGTCGGTCAGACAACGTAGGCTTAGTAATAGGGTCCCGTTTTCACCCTTTGGGTACGGAACCCTAAAAAGAGGGCCGCAATCATATCACTTAAAGGCAGAACAGCGCCCGCGGCATGGCGCCTCGATAAACGTTTTATCTCGCGTACGCCAACCTGCGATAGCCGTGATACAGCTATATCACTCATGTGTCTCTTATCTCGTTCATTTGCGCGCGAACGAACAAGACAAAAGATGTGATATATCATCATCATAATTGTATTCACCCACTGCCGGGCATACGATCTCTCTTCATTTTGCCATCCTTCTGGATCCTAGTCAATCGCATCCAGGTCTTACAAATGTTTTTCCAGGCGTTGGACAACCCACTCCACTATTGCCTAATCTCTGCCACCACTCTGTTAGAACTTTACCTGCCATCACTTTGCTTAATCAATTTCATGTATGTAATGTGTGCAGCATGCATATGCTCACGACTAAGATACTCCTAGAGAGAGTAGTCAGGGATATTCTTAATAAAGCAGCAGTGCTTTATTCCATTCTAATCTTAAAATTGTGACTCCATCATGGCGTCGATGATTTTGCCAATAGATATTTCTGTAATTTCAAGGATTGTTTTTGTAGAAAAACACACCCTTGAGCCATTAATGACCAATTACCATTTTAACAATTACAGCTTTAACATTATAACAATCAAGGTTAAAAGTAGAAATTTCAAATTTGTATCCTTCCTTATGTGCTAACTAAGTCTTCAATTTATTCTGAAACATATTAGGTAATTACAATACCTACCTACATATAATGCCAGCTACGAAATTTAAACTAATTAAATAAAGTACTTATTAATAACTAGTGAAGATTAACTTCGTATTTCAGAAAACAGGTGAGTTAGTTTTTTTTAATACACAACCAACCGATAGATTTAAAATTTTTGTTTTTTGTTCCACAATATGTTTTATAGAAGACTGGTTTTTCTACAAACTAAATGAACGGACATGCCATTTTTTATTCTTTTATCACACATCCTAACTCCATGAATAATGCAAGAATTAAAATGTGTGAAAAACTTAAATAGTCAAAAAATTTTAAACATTCCTTTTGATAAATGAAGAAACGTTTGCCTAGCCATATACCTGAAAAAGAGATGGAACATTTCTTTAATCCTATGTTATATTCTAGACAGGTATCGCGCTATCGCACGCACTATGGGGATACGCGCGCACTTTCGGCGTTTTTGTCTTGGCGAGATTCATTGGAGGTCTGAGCAAAGCAAACGTGAGCCTCAGTATGGCAGTGGTTACCGATGCTTCCAACGAAAAGACCAGGGCTAGAGGAATGGTAAGGAATTCATATTATAATTTAAACTAGAACTAAGATCGTAATGAGTTCTGTGGAATGGAAATTAAAGCCTTTATTGGCACAGTTGGTAGTTTCATTGTTCTGTTCTGTCAGCTATTTGAACAAACAAGAATTAGTTAATTATTATTCTTGAAGGCAGATACTTTATCTTAGTTGAATATAAATTAGATACACAGTTTTTAGGTAGTAATAGAAAGTTTTTTTTTAGGCTCTTATAGGTCTGGCCTTCTCCGTAGGGTTCATAGTTGGTCCACTGGCCGGCGCGTGGTTTGCCCTGAGCAATGATCACTCGATGGGGGCCTGGGGCGAGCGTCCTGCTTTCTACGCGTTATCGCTCTCCCTTGCGAACATTGCCCTTGTGTTCTTCTGCATACCAGAGACTCTACCTAAGGTAAATAGATTTACTTGTATTGTAAGATGTTTTGTTACAGTACACACGGCGACAGATCAAACTACGCATAGTTGAACCACAGAGCAAGTTGAAACTACGCATAATTACTACGTTGAACTCTATTTTCATGGACATACAGTCCAACTATGCGTAGATTGATCGCCGTGTGTACATACTAAAACTATTTATATTTTTGCTAAATGAATCAAAGTCTAATAATTGTATCTAATTTTCGTGTTCTATTATTGTTGTCCTTATTTAAATTTCTTTTTCAGGACAAAAGAGCACCTCTTTCATTCACACTTTCAAAAACAGTGGACTATGTTTCACCCTGGCATTTGCTAAATTTCACCGCTGTCAAAAATCTATCTAACCACCAGAACAAAGTGCTCTCAAAGCTGGGACTGATATATTTTCTATATTTATTTATTTACTCGGGCCTAGAGTTTACTTTAACATTCCTTACGCATCATACATTCAACTTTACTGCTATGCAGCAGGGGAAAATGTTTCTAGTCATAGGTAAGTGCGTATTTTATTAAAATCATTCCATTTAAACCTGACTACCACTTCTATAATAAGTAGGTACGCAAACATTTATTTTACTTCATGGGCCTTATTGTGTAACTACCCGATTCGGTATTAAATCCACATGGTGTCTCTAGATAGTTCTTGGCGTTCCTGCTTCTTAACCGGTATTTAGTTAATCAATTGCAGACAAATTCGCTATCGATCTTGTATCGATATAATTGGAAATTTACACAACAACCCTACTAATAAGTGGAATACAATAATAAACTGCTTATCGTTATCAGTTTTTTGAATATGTTAGGGAACTTGTTTTCTTTCATTTTGTGACTAAATTAATATAATAGCCCAGTCATTTTACGGTTTGAGCCGGGACTAATTATTAATTGATATTTGTAATTTGAGCTTAGAAATGTACCAAAATTTAAAAAAAATCACGTCAGCAACAGTTCCAATTTTAAAATTTAGCTATTATCTCGTTCTAAAAAACCTGACGGTCAATTTTTTTTTTTGCTCATATTTAAGGCTTTACCATTATACATACTTCAAACATGGTGTAAATATTTTTGTCTACTTAGAAGGTTTTGGTATTTGATTTGAAATACATTCATATTTTCTAATAAATACCTCATTTTTTAAATTTCAATGGCTATTTTATTGCAAAAAATAATTTATATTGTTAAATCTAAGTCAGATGAGTGCATTGGTCTTAATATTATTAATTTTAAAACCTTCTGGGACACACAATTTTGATTTCTATGTTGCGTAGCGAATTTTTTATTAATATGTTTTAGGCAAGTCTTTTTGTCACTAAATGATGCTGGTTATAGTTTAAAAGTCCAATTAATAATTACTCCCTACCCCGCCTAACAAAACTCCGTAAAATGACTGGGCTATAATGATATTCTGCAAAGTGTTTGTGTGTAAAAATGCTATCAAAAAAGAACAGCATGTAAATGAATAACTAATTTTCCAAACTAAAAAAATAATCTAAAGTTAGCTAACTCATCTCATGGCATCTCGGCACCTCGGCTTCTTTCACCGTAATGTTGAGTTATTGCTCACGCCACTATCAGCAACGGTCCTACCGACTGCGCCAATCTCATCATCAACATTTTGCCAATAGATGTCGCTAGCTAATATTCATAAAATAATTTACTAGGTCTATGTAATCGAATTCTGCAAACGAAGAGTGGCATGTCATTTACATTCAATTCAAACTTGTTAGAAATGTAATAAAAAGATGCCCACGTAATGGTCTAGCATGCTACAGACGACAAAACGAAAAAACCGTAATGCGCTCACATAAAAAAGTTCGAAGATTGACCAAAAACATCTCGATCTATCTCGTTCCTGCACGGCTAGCATGCCATTCGCGTCAAAACGAGAATAATGTCATGCGCACTGTGGCTTGGCTTCTATTTGTCGTAAAATTACAAAGTTGGGAGGTACACCTCGATTTTTATCCTTTTCTCGGGGGTGGCATGGCATGCAAGGCCTACTGGGAGTTGATAATTTGATATACTATGCCCATTGCCTATTCTAATGTCTAAGAATAAAATAAATAACTAATAAATTGATTGCAGGAGTAATAATGGCGGTATTACAAGGAGGCGCGGCGCGGAGGCTGGGGCCCCGCGGGGCTGAGGTGGCCGCGCGGGGGGCACTGGCCCTCACCTCCCCCTCGTTCCTCTGCGTGGCCTTCGCCGCGGTCACCCACCCACCGCTGTTTACACCCTTATCGTGGCTCTGGACTGGCCTCGTCTTATTCGCTTTATGTAAGTGGAGAATAAGGATTACCGTCGACCGACTTATTTTGTGCCTCTTGTATTTTTTATCCGTATTGTACTGTTTATGTTTTGGTGTAAAATAAAGTATATTTGATTGATTGATTGATCAATTTAGATCAGGCGAGAAAATTCTCGAGCAGTTTTCATTGATAATGAACTCAATTCCAATTGCTATAGAGTTTAATATTGCAAGAGATAGCGCGACACACGCCACAGGGATTTATCTCTTGCATGCTATTTTCAACTCTATATCAATTGTTATTGAGTTTATTACCAATTTATCAATGAAAACTGCTCCAGTTGAATTTCCCCTTATAATCAAATACATTTTACTTTCTAAGAATTTATAACAACATTTGTATTATATTGATGAAATTGGGAGTGAACAAAGTGAAGTTAAAAAGGGTGACTTTTAAGTCAGTGGAAGAGAAAAAAAAAGATGTGATGCTGATGAGGTGAGAGGATTCTTTCCTACAAGATAAATAAATGCCGATGAGCTCGTATTTATTCTAATAAGTAAACGTTGTTCCAAACAGCGACGGCGTTTGCAGTATCGTGCATGACGTCCATGGCGGCGGCGCACGCGCCTGCAGACACGCGCGGGGCGGTGCTGGGCACGCTTCGGTCGCTGGGGGCGCTCGCGCGGGCCGCGGGGCCTCTCCTAGCATCGTCTGGTAACCAGTTTACTTTTATTTCATCATCATCAGCTTGGCCATCATCGGCCACTACTGAACATTGGCCTCTTCCAAGGCGCCACAAAATTCTATCCTCGGCCTTCCTCACACTCAGTTGCAGAAACGCTCATTAATGTCAATCCTTCATTAAGTCTCTTGCTGTTGCTGGATATTTGAATGGTTTGTAAGCAAGGTATTTAATGGAGGATTAACTCTAATGAGCGTTTCTGCAACTGAGTGTCAGTCGCTCCCCGCTGCCTTTGTATTGTATGGTAACAGGTTGATTATTCTTTCGCGATTTCGAATTTGGCTCTATAGTTGTTGATCAGTTTGATTGTCTGGAGCACCCCCTGAGATATGTATCGTATTTAATAATTTTACACCCTGTACTAGCTGTTGCCCGCAACATCGTATGCGCGGAATTTTTGTCTGTTTTCAAGCCTTGTTCAATACCTCTATAGGTAGGTACCAAATTTTATTAGCCGTGAAAATGTTATTGACGCACTTTCGCATTTATAATATTAGTACCAAAGTAATAACTTTGCGACCAAAGTAAATAATTCACGGTAGGAATTTTAAATTCACTTAGCGACGTGTTGTTTCAGTGTATTGGTGTTCGGGCGCGACGGTAACATACACAATCGGAGCAATAATTCTGTTCGTACCAGCTGTGATGTTATTTAGACTGAAAACATGAATATATTCAGCAGACTTTACACTGCCGTATGTCAAGCAATAAATTTACATAATAATAATTTAAGACTTTAACAATTCCATTATTTGTAGATGATTTTTCACAATCCATTTTGTATATTTTTATTATTTAAATTATTTATTTACCTAACTAAAGTATTACTTACGTTTTGAACATCTATCTCGAATAACAGTATTATATATTGTTTTTTATTCACATCTTGTTTTATTTATACCTACCTAATATGACGTCAAAAGAAAAAAAACATGATATGTATCAAAGGGTAATATAAGTATATTAGAAAAGAGAGCCCACTCGTGGCAACATTATGCATCCACTTTATGTCAAATTGAAGGCTAGCTGGCGCCATCTATGTTTCACCGACAATAATTCAACCTATACTATACATACCTACTTATATCTACTCATACCGATGGACATTATTGTTTTGAATGCTAGATTTCGTTCAATCCCGCACCGATCGAGTGAAATTCCAGTATCCTTACTATTCCTGTAATCTAAACATTGGTAAGAAAACAACAGAAACCCCAGAACATCACTAAATCGGCACGAAATTGAAAGAAAACTACAAACGACCCGCACGTTAGGCAAGATAGGTAGCCATTTTGTGAATTTGTCAATAATGTCAATTAGACATTGATATAGACAATAAAATCTTTTTTTTCATAGTTCTGCGAAATAGTTAATAGATGGCAGCACATTCTATGCAAACTTAATCGGAAAAACCCACCAAAAGGCGAATGTCCTCCGCCTGATATGTATCGTTTGATAGTTGATCAGAAGCCGTAGCATGCTACACGAGATGCGGCTGTGTCTTTTATCTCGTTCGTTCGCTCGCAAATAGAAAGAGCGAAGGTGTAATAGCGCTGTATCACGGTGGCATGCTACCCATGCTGAAGTTAGTTGGAGGCAGACTTCGTTCGAGTGCATAACCACAAGAGGACTATACCTCAATACCATTAAGTACAAGGTACTCTGAGTACTGTGGCCACATTTAAGTGCCTTTCCACACCACGTTCCGATCCGGGTTAACGCGTATGGGCAAACTGTAAGAAAGTTTCACATGTTCCCGAGTATCGTAATTTACCCGTTAGGCCAATACATTCGCACCCGGCGCCGGATACACGGCCACCGCAACGTGTGACTCAGCATCTGAATATATACGCCCCACTGCAGGGCACAGGTATGTAGTACTAGATACTCTTTCATAGACCTAGCACAGATTATTTAATAGTTCCTAGTCTAGCCCTGAGACCTATCCATTCATCATCACAGCCTATATACGCCTCACTGCAGGGCACATAGGCATACCCTCAGGGAGGGGTATGGGCGTCAATTCCACCACTCGTAACCAATGCAGATTGGTAGACTGCACATACACAGGAATTTCTTCTTCAACATCTGCACGATTCCTCACGATGTTTTCCTTCACTTGAGAGCAGTCGGTATTGGTATTACGTATAATAAGTTAGAAATACTCATTGGTACATGGCATGAAGTCCATGCGGATTAGAACCTGGGCATCAAGATTGAGTTTCCATAGCTCTCCGCATCGCGCCACCATCGAACAAAGATGGCATAGGCACAGAGACAAATAATACCTATGCCACCGGCATAGGTATTGTCTATATCAAAGAAATTTAATTGTTCTTAGGTCTATATGCCACATAGAAAGAGACATTTTTTCGTCGATGATATGATAGATATGCCACCTTCCTGACCGTGCTTAGATTAAAAACTTTTCGCTTAGTATTGTGTCCGTCTGTTGCCATAGCAACCGTTTGTTTTGACAAATAAGTCATAAAATGGTAGCGTTATACTTTATACAAGGAATCTGTAAAATAGTAGCTTATCTATGCAAGGAATATACTACTCTCTAGAATAGCGTTTATATCACTGAATAAAAAATCACTACGTTTTAGTTTAAGTTTATATTTGCTAATAGTGCAGCACTTTTCATACTAATGTTAAAATGCCTTTATTTAGTAATAAATTTGCGCCAAAATCAATTCCTGTGAGAAAACAAGACACAACAGTAATTAAGAAGGAGTTCGGCAGCGACTACGCGTCCAAAGAGTTATCACTGGACATCGGACCTTTGAAGCTGAAGTTGGGAGATTTCGAAGTTTCGTTTGAAGAAGGAGAATGGATACCAGGTACTACATTAAATCATCCTTGAAGCACAGCCGCAGTGTCCCTCTCTGCTATTGTTTCACATAACATATCAAACATTTTGTAGAATTCATTTTGTTTTTAAACTATATTTCCTGAGAGGGTAACCCAGATATAATCTAGATATACTTACCATATTCAGAATATCCACCTTTTACAAGTAGTGTCCAAAACTCTGTCCAGTTCAGTGTAGGTGAAAGCCTACGAATAAAGAAATTAATAGTAGCTCATGAATAAATATCCCTACAGAACGAAAGCTTCATACAAGCTACCACTTTCGGTGCACTAACACATAGCGCGCGTTGGAGGACGTTTGAACAGGTGCACACACTCAGCCAGCCATGTGCCCTAAAAGGAATTGAAAGTGATGTCGAGAAATTAAATGGTCCGGTCCTTTGTCTCTTTTTATGTGATGTGGCTGACCACAGCCACAGCTATCAGTTGTAGCTATGTTTCTGAAAACATAGCTACAACTACAGTTGTACCAGGTTTATAAGCCTCACTGATGTACCGACGCAGTTGAAAAGTTTTAATAACGCGCCAAATTATATTAACCAATCAGGATCTGCCACCTTCAATCCCTTGCCACGATTGGCTAATTGTTTTCGCGCACCTTTCGCTGCTATCTCATTTTGCACCCTAAACGACATCGGGTTTTGTCGGGGGACTGTGCAAACGAAGATTGAAGAGGAGGGGAATTATTTTCCTGGGCCCTATTTAATAAACGTGACAATTGACAATAACAATTCGGAGTAGGTACATTGCTGAGAATGCTAGGACACGTGAAGCACTGCTATTTTAATTTATTTAATGTAAAATATAATATGGATCAAGTAATCCGAAATAAAAATTATTTTATTTAATTTATTTTTTCTGCAAGTTTAGTGTCATTCATTAGTAACCAGCAATGTTCTCTGAATTGTCATTGTCAATTGTCGCGTTAATAAACAGGACCCAGTAGGCCTCGCATGCCACCCCCGAGAAAACGATAAAAATCGAGATGTGCCAACATCTTTATTATTTTACGTATGCCAGAAAGAGCACGCATGACTTTTTCTCGTATAAACGCTTTGTCGTGTGTGGCATGCTACTGGTACTACCAACTGTACCAGGTCGTACTGTACCAACTTTGTTTTATTAACCTGCTTAGAACTATTATAAATTAGTTTTATTAAACAGCCTCCGGCAAAGCGGGTGCAGCACATAAAGAGAACATACGTCTAAAGAAAGAGCTGGAACAGCTGGAGGAAGAGAACAACATGTTGCGATTAAAGTTCGAAATATTGCTCGATATGATGACTGATAAGACCGTCGCGGCAGAACAGGCCGAGATGCAACGAGCTCACAGTTTGAGCTCTTTGAAACAGAAGAGCAAGAAGCGGTGGTAGGGTATCAAATTACATTAATTGTAAGTTATATAAACATCATTTTTTGATTAAATACGTTATCTGATTGTTGGATTAGTTTTATTTATATTATGAGCTTTTACCCGCGACTCCGTCCGCATACATTATATACCAGATTTTAAGTCAGATCATAAGCTATCAAACAAAAAATGTTTCATCAAAATCGATTGTTGTTTTTGCTTTATTCCCGAACACACAGACAGACAAAAATTCTATAAAAAGTTGATTTGGAGTCGGACACCTAAAAACCATAGTCGTGATATTTTTTCTTGTAAATACACACACAGTTTTATAATAGTTTAGATGTGTCTATTGACGTCTATTTATTTTGATTAAAATAAATTTAATCAGAAATCAGAAAGTTTATTTATAGAAATGGGTACATAATACATTAAGGTGACACATAATACAGAAATAAAGTCTCTCCAAATCTTGCCCGAAGGCGTACAAATATTGATAATAATTATATGTCCTAATGATTACAATGTCAATGTTAATCAGTCTATTTCACTTTGCTAGGCCTAGGGCATGGTCTAATCCGATAAGCTGCTTTATGTACCTAAAAGCGGTGCAATAAGAGACACTTTACGAGCAAGTATGTTGAAAAATGATTAAGTCACGCGTTCACCCAAAGATTGTCCACTAGCGCGATTGTTCGAATTCGAAGCTTTGTCTGTATGGGATATTTACTTACTCATGTGGTAAAACTAACTAACTAGATATTGGCTCAATATTATTTATAAATAATCCTAGATTCGTACTACGGAAGAACGCAAAATTATTAAATTAAAAACAGTAATATATGAATATATTTTACTTACGTAAAAATTATGCTTATGTACAAAATATTACTTAAAACTAATAGGTATAATACCTTTAAGGATTTGAGGGTTGAGACAGCCACCCGAAATTATGGTGAGGCGAAGGCTGCGTGAATCCTTCAGCTTGCCTAATCGGGTTTATATTTCAACTTGTTAACAAAATTAAACAACTTGTCGTGTATAAATCGGCAAAACATTCAAAACTTGGAAATTATAAACATCCATCGTTGCCGGGAGGATTATTTGTAGGTTGTGCATCTGGCTGGGCCAATACATTATTATACCAACAAATAAAGTGCTTGTATGTAATAAAAGATTTATAAAAAATTTGGCATTTACGTTAAGTTCAATTCGCATATTTGAATATGCGTCTATCCTCTCTCAAAATTTGTTCATTAAAATGTTGGCGCCGAGAGCCAGCCCACATAAAATTTTGTTTCTTTTTTTCATCTTGCAATTATCAAAAATAGACAATAAATCATGCTCATTTTACTGTTTCTATACAAAGTGTAATCAGGTAACGTGTACATTTATTGACACCGTGTGTGTATTACTAATTTTAACCATATGACCTTGGCATAAGAGTTATGCCATATGAATAGATAATGATAGTACCGATACTACACTAAAACCGAAACTATGGTTAAACCAACACGAGATTGGTAGGAATATCTCGTCATTTTGTAGGCGTATCTTGACATTTAACGCGGGTGTTTCGTTTCTATAGTGTACTATTATTATCTATTCATATGGTTATGCCATTAACATCAGTTCGTAGCCGACACAGATCAATTCTTCAGACGTGGCCCGGTGCAAGCATCAGTCGGTGTTAACGTTGGGGCAGCGTGCCCTAGTGTGCCCCTCCTGCCGACAGAGGCCGCAGCGGCGCCCGCGCGTGCCCTCCCCGCCCGCGCCGCCCCGCCCCCTCCCCCTGCCTCTGCCTCTAGTTGTGTAGCTACTGCTACTGCTGCTGCTGCCAGCGTTACCCCAATCTGAAAAATAATAATTAGCATCAGGCAAAAACTACTGAACCGATTTTGATGAACCTTTTTTTGTTTGATAGCTTATAATCTAGTATATAATTTGTGCGGACGAAGTCGCGGGAAAACTCTAGTATGTTATACAAACAGCTGTAGGCCCGGTATCCACCAAAACGGGGATGGGTAGAGCGGAGATACTTAATGGTTATATCACTGAAGCTGAGCGGAACGAAGTGGACCTGAGATGTGTGCTGGCTCGTTGACTAGCCACCACGCATACCGCTCACATTAGTGATGAGAACCGATTAAAATTTTTAGCACCGGTATTTTTTAAATACTTTTGAGAAAAGAACGGTTTTTACCGATAACTTTTAGATTTTTTCATTTGTTAAGACACTATTGACAAAACTATTGAGGTTTTGTAATTTCAGCGAATTGTCGTCTCAGTCAATAGTTATACTCCATTCCAATAGGATGTATAACTATTGACTGAGACGACAATTCGCTGAAATTACAAAACTATTGAGATGTGGGATAGTAATAATAATGTCCCATTTCCTACAAACATGTTATGATTCCCTTCCCGGGCCATTTCAGTTGAATAAACTAGAGCGAGGTGAAATTGTGAACCTGGTAAACTATTTTATGTCTTACGACTTTGGAAAAAGGTTCCTGAATAGTTTGCAGCATTATTCTCAAGTCATCTATCATCTATCACCTCTAGAAGTGTGGCACCTTTCTTGAGACTTCCTAGTGTTTGCTATTTTCGGCTACGTCGATATCGGCCCATTAGCTAAGTCACAGGGGCGACAGAGGCCTGTCGGTGTAACTCGGGCGCCGAATGCCGCGTCCGACGCATAGGGTTGGCGCCTGGCGGTTTAGCCAACGCGGCACAAGGAAATACTTATCAACGATTATAAATTAAAATAAGCCTAAAACAAGTAAGTATAGGCCGTTGCCGCCTTTGTCCAGAAGAGGACGTTTATCGACTGAGATGATGATGATGATTTAACACTAAAATACATACCTAAGTCAATGACTAAACTCAGAGTACACAATAGAGATTCATGTAATGAAATATTCAACAGACATAAGTCCCGCCAAAAAGAGGCAATAGGGGATCGGACAATTAGTCAAATTAGCAACTTTTAATCGAACGTGAAAACGCGCGCGATGTATTAAAAATTTTAATGGATATCCACAAGTGACATCATCAACATTTCATTACTTTTTATAGTTCATCATGTTATTAAAAATAGTATTCTAGCTAAAAAATGTGTATATACAGTGTATATAAGGTGAAATTGATATCATTAGCATCCTTTTAAACTAAGAGTCTAGCCATCAAACTGAACAACTTTTACTATGGCAACAAACAGATCGGAGCAAAAAAAAAACTGCTGTTGCATACATTTGAGTCACGAACTCGTGCGTCGACATTGCAGTTTAGTATGGAACAGCAGATTTTTTATTTGCTCCGATCTATTTGCTCCCATAGTAAAAGTTGTTCAGTTTGATGGGTAGACTCTTAGTTTAAAAGGATACTAATGATATCAATTTCACCCTGTAGTGTTATTTTCAAATGTTTGTTTGTTTATTTTAATAAAGTGACACTTTTAAAATTGTTTTTTGGCTTTTGTCAAAACCAGTTTTTTAAGGTTTTCTTGAAACCGGTTCACATCAATAGCTCACATCTCTCGTGCCCGTTTTGATTACCCCATACAAATATGAAATATCTCTTATTCGCTCCACTTTAACCGTATCCACGCCACGGAAGCTGAGCGGAGAGGAGATGGGTAAATGTGCTAGGTAAATGATGAAATCCTATTGGTTGTTCGACATATCTCTGGTGCTGCTCCGCTTTGGTGGATTCCGGGCCGTTATGGCAGGCAATACGAATCTATGACGTACCATTACTAGAAGTGGTAGATGCTCCGTCGGCCCATTCGAAGAAATTACAGCGAGCGTTGAATTCTTTAGGACAGCCGTAGAATGGCCGGCCTTTGTTTGGACCTTCTTTGTGCACTGTTATCCTGAAATACATACAATTCATATAGTTTTAGATATTTGGTACAATTGGAAGAAGATTTTGATGCGTTTTAAGCGTTCCACGTGTTTTGCCCCAATAAATATCAGAGTATGGGGCTTTAACCACGTTAATAGTATATCATACTCAGCATATATATATATATATATATATAGTTAAGACAGAGAGCATTCGAAGGCCGGGATCAAAAAGCGAATACAATAATATTGTATAGAATGAACAAATTAGAATGCAGAATTGTGGGGATAAATTGAAAAAAAAGAAAAACAAATAGGTGTTATGAATGATTACAAGAAAAAGAAATATTCTGAAAACAATAGACAACCGAGAGGAAAAATGATAGGACTCTTGATAAACGAGAGGAAGACAAACACTCAATTGCAGAAAGGCTCATTAGAGACTTAATCCTCCATTAAATCTCTTGCTAGCTTTAACTACGTCAACAAGACAAAAAGTTTCAGCAAGAGATTTAATGGAGGATTAACTCTCATGAGCATTTCTGCAACTTAGCGCTAGCACACGTGAAAGTAAAGGTTGATGTCGTGTCGTATCAAGCACTCAAACCACTTGCGGAAAAGAGACAGGTGAAAACTACACCGACACCGTTGTAGCTCTTCAGTAAGATGATGATGTGATGAGAGAAAATGCCATACACATCCCCATCGCCATATATGCCTACCTATAAAAAACAATAGTTAAACAATGTGTAATGGAGCACATGTGATACACTGGGGTCTTGAAGACGCGTTAAACTAAATATATATAAAAATACCAGATCGACATTGCGATTTGATTGTGCTGAAGAATTTGGCTAGGCTTCTCTTTTGTGTGCCAAGACTCCGCAGTCCGAAGAGTACAGGCACCGACAAGCAATGTTCGTCGCTCTAGCGAATAATGTTTTTGAAGCATAGAGTTACATAAAAAATTGATTTAGTTCTGTTTTAACTCGTAAAATGTCTTACTTCTTGCATGGCAGTCCACAGTTGCATTTAACATTGTCTTCGTTTCCCGGGAAATCATCTCTTGAAAAACTTGGAGTAATGCCCCATCCCCTGGTATTATTACTACTTCCCTGTGGACCATTGCCCCCTGAATTCTGATTGGATCCCGTCTGGGGGTTGCCCCAAGAGTTGGAGGGCGGGGGAGTGTCTAATTGATTTTGAGCAGCATCCACAGATTCTGGTGCCCATAAGAAGAAATCGCATCCGCCGTTTTCTTTGCCCATTTGGCATTTATAAAACTTTTTGCCTGTAAACAAATATAAGTGTTCATGATTTATCATGCCTATTTTAAAGAAGTAGGCGTGGTACTAGGGTTTTGGAATACCCGGGATTTTGGGAATCTTCAACAGATTGAGAAAAAAAAACAGGTCGTGGGGGTAGCACTTAACGGTCAGTTCGGTTCAATCTGTTGAAGATTCCCGGGAACCCGGGAGTCCTTTTGAGAACTTTTGAGAGGAAAAAAATACCACTAGCATTTACGGGCTTCGAGTTCGCAAAAAAGTTGTCATTTATTTTTCACACAGCAGACCTCACTGCCATAATTCATGGCAATCAGTTCTGCAGTTTAGACGTGAAGACGTTACAAACCGGTTTTGCCACCAGAAATGCGTTATAAAATGTTAGAAAATAGATAAAACACTCACCAAAATTTGCATTTTGTTTTCTTACAGTCAGCAAAATAGCGGGATTATTACAACCACATAGCACATTATTATCATCAGCGTCCCCTGTATTTCCAGTTCTTCGAACAGTATTGGCATTTTGAGGCCAATTAACAGTGGAAGGAGGTACATTTTGCCTTGGCTGATTATTTGTGCTACTTGTCTGATTTTGTCTTGGAGGCGCCATATTATCCGTATTGGCATTTTGAGGCCAATTAAGAGTGGGAGGAGGTGCATATTGCCTTGTCTGATTATTTGTGTTACTTGTCTGATTCTGTCTTGGAGGCGCAACATTATTTGTTGTGTTTGTATCTCTAGTGTTAAAATTTTGTCGATTAACGGTAGCATTTTGTGTTCTAGTAGTTTCTGGTACTGCCCTGACACTGGAAAGGCTAATTTTGAGTAGTTCTAGGAATGTAGTGTCGCAGCCACCGATGCAAGCGATGTAAGGAGGCGGGTACAAATGACTTATCGAATTGTTTCTCCATTCAAATTTGATTTGCTTGTAATTTGGTCCGCACTGAAAATAAACATTTCTAGACTTCAGTTCATTCAAAATTATAATATGCCTCACCATTACAATGTAAGTAAAAAAGTAGGTTACAGTTCAAGCTTCGAGTACAGTCACCATCATATTCATATTCATCAGATAGTTCATAGCAGACAAGGTGTTCAAATATTTTTAATAAATCCTTAACAGTTAAAGTTACCATAAATATCTGAACAAGAACAACTAAAAATATGTATGTGTTAACACTTTCGCGGACACTGAACGAGACACAATAGAACTTTTATTGTTATCACTGCTATAGCCGGTCACTGTCCGCGAACGTGTTAAAAACTGCTCAGAATTTTTTTTTTATTTATAATTAATGGACTCTTTCTTGTGCGTTAAGCACTGCATTTCCGCCAGTGTCAAGTAGTTTATGGGAGAATCTATCCCAATCTCAGGGATTGTTTTTGGTCAAGAACAAGAAGAGATTGAGGATTGCGGAGCCTCGTGGCAGGCAAAAATGCAACACGCGAAAACCACGCGAGACAAGAGCTTGGGTCAGAACGTTAACACACACGGCGACGACACATCAACCTGCCCATAGTTGAACTCTATGTCCATGAACATAAAGTTCAGATTTTGTTGATTTTAACCTTTTTTTAACTAATTCCATTTTTTTTTCTAAGTTTTTGAATAAATAGCTCTGCAGCATTCTCCGTAAACAAAGTCGAAAGTAAAGGAATTTTGCAAAAATTTACGATTAAAAAAAAAACATTCTAACGGTTTCGAAACTTGAACATCCGTGAACATGAACAGTAACTATAAGTGCAGTAAATTTGAAAGCTAAAGATATTTTTTTACATGTTTGGCCCACAGCTGGGCAAAGGTCACCGCCCTTAAAATCCTTCATACGTTTCGTTCGCGCGATATTCCATCATTCCTCGCAGTAGGCACTCCTACTATACAGGATGAAATTGATATCATTAGCATCCTTGTGCTGCTGTATATGTATAAATGTGCTGTTTCATACTAAACTGCAATGCCTACTCGACCCAAATGTATGCAACAGCAGATATTTTTTTTGCTCCGATCGGTTTGCAAAAGAGTAAAGTAATATAACGTAAACGGTTTGCTCTCATAGTAAAAGTTGTTCAGTTTGATGGGTAGTCTCTAAGTTTAAAAGGATGCTAATGATATCAGTTTCACCCTGTATATTTGTATATATAATAATATAGTACTATATATTTGGTTCAGCCATGGATGTTATATGTCTGTGCCGTTGTTGGATGATTCCCATAACAAAAATCCTAAGGCTTACTTGGGATCATTACAATGTATGAGCTTTATTTATTTTTTATTCAACTTAAAACAAAGTAGTGTTGGTAGAACATAGGTATGTAGAAAGCAATACAATGATTAGTGCAGTAACTTACTATGGAACAAGTATCAGGTAGCACTTGTAATGTTTTCACTATCGTAGGTAACCAAACGGCATTCTTGCAGTTGGGGTAAGACAGGCAACTTATGAAATATTCGTCTGCATTGTTCTTCTTATTCCTTACGACCATGTCTGAACCGCATTTTGGACATTTCAGTGCTGAAAAACAAACATTTTGTGCTTTGTATTTATCATAAATAAGTCCTGTAGGATCTGATAATTTTCAAACAACCTTAATACGCTTCTGACCTAGCTGAACGAAAAGTTACACCGCCATCTGACGGAACTATACGGTACCAACTGCTTAACGTGCCTTCCTAAGCACGGAGACGCCTGTAGGATCATACTGCACTGTGCCTGAGTGGTCACGTATCGTCCTCTCATGCTTGGGGCATATCACATAAGCAATTTTTGAGCGTAAGCGTTGACGGAACGATATCTTCGCGATATCACCACGACAACGCCACGTTATCGCCACGATATTTCTGAGATCAATCAGTATTTCGGCGATAACGCCCAATCAACGCCTGTGCTTAAAAATCACGGCGATTCAGTTGCCACGTCACGGCGGTACAGTAACGACGTCGTTGCGGTGCAGGTGCTACATCGGCTACGTTCAAAAATCGATTGTGTCATAAGTAGGTCTCATTATTTTCAGTAGACGTTATACGTGGCTGATGATGATGACAGTAGATGAACTATAAGTTACCTGAGGGCATGTCGGGCATGGTCTCGTTGCTAGGCGTGTATTCTTTTGGTCGTTCGCTGAAGCGTTCTGCCAGCGCGCTGTCTATCTTATTCGCCTCCGCTGTCACCCTCAAATAAACTTCTTTATATTTCACTACCTGTAATTGGATTTAGATTAACCTGAGTCTCCAGTACCTACGTGAACCATTGCTGTATCTGTTTGGTTCACGTGCTAACAAACAAACAATTATAATGAAGTAATATGTTGTGTATAAACTAACAAAATTATGATCTCTGTCGAAAATAACGTTTTCTATTCTATTCCAGTACGCGCCGCAAATCATCGAGCATTGAAACGCGCGGCAGCCGCGCGGAACGGAGATGGGGAGTGAAATTTTTTTAGAATTTCAAATCCTGATTCGTGTACGAATAATACATACATTCCACCAGTTTGGCATCACTTCCATCGTCCAGCCCGTCTAGCATGATTTATCATAGCGCGCGCGTCGCGCCTTCGCTGGGAGAGAATGACCCCTTCCCGCGCTTTTCAGAGAGTAAGCGTCGCGTCACTTTTGCCGCGACTAGTAATAAGGAAAGAGGCCGAATCTCGCGCAAGTTGGGAAATCATACAAGACTGTCTGTTTTAATTGTACAGGCTAATAATCGCATAAACTACTGTAGGGATTTTGATACGGCTTTCACGAATCGAGGAAGGGTTGTGTACCCGTGCAAAGCGGGTCGCTTGTTTATACTATTATGCCAATACCTGCTCAGCTAAGACCAGTTGCGGCTGCTTCCTGCCTTCACTGATCGCCTTCAAGTCGGCTTCCAGCTGGGCCCTGAGGTGTGGTTTGGATATGGTGAGGCCCATCGCGTCGTAGCCCTCGACGAGCCCCATGCCCAGCAGGCCCGGCACGAAGTGTATCGCGTCCGCCAGCGCGACGTACGAACGGTTCTTTATCGTCTCTATGTGCTCCGCGTGGGTCGCGTCCGTACCTGACACATTTTTACATGTTTACGTTAAAACAAATGATGAAAATTGTCATCACATTTATATTTACAAATATTATTGATTTGAAAGTACAGTCACAGATTATTTAATAGTTACAGTCATCTTGTGCTATTAAATTAAAGATTGCAAAATTGACTTGTAACCGCATACATCAATGTATTTGTGTTACAGCATAGAATAACTAATACACTATAGAATGGAATCTCCTTTGTGCGTGCTGCGAACGCCGCCTTTTAAACACCTACTTCCACCCTCGGCCCGCAACGGTCCGCTGTCGCCCGCGGAGGCCGCTAGGGTTGCTACATAAAATAACTAATTTCTTAGGCTGTTATTTACATCGTATTTTATAGGTTCGTTACCTATGGTGAATTTAATAACATTTTACAACTTATTAACCTAATTCAACAAAAGAAGAATGTTGCAAGATTTCTTTTTATTTCGCGATTTTCAGTGGTAAAATAGGTAATATTATCAGTCATTTTATACATCCAAATACTGCAATAAGACATAATGGTGAAAATCTATAATTATAATCGGACGGAACGTGCACGAGAGAGTGCGTGGCGAACGACGCAAGCCCCGACAGACTTCTCTGCTAAGAAGAGGCGAGACGGTAGGCTAAGAACGTGACTGTGAACGCGTCTGGCGCGCGAGTCTGGTTTCTATAGAGTATTAAGAGGCTATGTGAAAAAAATAGGATTCTTCAAAGCGTCATATATCATGAAGTACTAACAGTAGGAGTATGATTAGCGGATATGTGTAAATTGAACATATAATTGAAGTTTTGATTAGAGCCAAAACACGATTAAGACACATTTTCTCGATAGAAAAACAAGCCAAAATAGCCTCCGTCTTTATCGATAAACGCTTGAAACTGCTAAACGGTGAATAATAGAAACACGAGACTTGATTTAAAAAAAAGAGATTAATATTTTACAAATTTTGATTAGAGCAGAATTGAACTTACCTAAATAGTACAATCACAATTAAATAAAGTTTGTTTTACGCTTGCGTCGTTTCAAGCGCGCGCGCCAACCCATCTCTTTCTCTCGCATTAGGCAGTAATAAAAGCTATCACACGCCCATTTCGCTTCAATTATTTTTCGACTTAATTTATCCTTAATTATTCTTATGGTTACAGCTATTATTTCCCCCAAAATGAAAGTCTGGATACGTGCTTGCAAATAGCGACTACACTGTCTTCTTGTTATAAAAAAATCATTGTATTCTTACCAATACCATGTTTTTCCATCAAAGCAATCAAGTCTGCTTCTGTTAGCAAATTGGGAGGAGTTGTGCTGCTGTTTACCATGTCTATGCTCGTTGGATTGAACGTTTGACCAGCCTGTAAGATAAATAAAATACTGGGTGTTTGGTGCATCGTTTGCCAAATCAAAATGGCCGCTAGGGGTCTGGGGGGGATTGGGGGTCTTTTGCTTTCTCCTCAGCCCCTAAAATGAATTCATGTCCACATTGATTTTATATATATTATTTGATTAAATGCGTCCGCGACTTCGTACGTGCAGACCACATACTCATAGCTTTTGATTGAATAAACCGATTGGAATGAAAGTTTAAATGCCAATCCAAACTAAGCCCTATGCTTCTGAAAAAAGCCTAGGCAAATCGGTTTAGTAGTTTTAGTGTGACGGGGAGTGCCCTCAAACTTCTGAGGTTTCAGACTAACCCATCGGGGAATATAGTCGTGAGCATATGCTATTACTATGCTATGCTATGTATAGATTTCAAAAAACCCACAAGAGTCAGCAATTGAACTTGAATAAAATAAAGAAAAGTTATTGGTTACTTACATGCGACTTTCTTTCTTCTGTGCCTTACCTCATAAACATGAATCTCCTTGGAGGACCATTTGTCGTAGGGGTACACTTCTAAATAGTTCCTGGCGGTAATCATGAGGCCATTAGCCGTGAACTTCTCCCCGGCCAAGTCGATGGTGACCACCGTCTCCTGACCCTCGGCGTTCTTGGAGCAGCAGGCCAGGAACGAGCGCACTATGAACTCGTAGAGACGCTGCTCGTTGCCTGTCAAACCTGCGATATAAAGCGAAGTACAAATCTATGGTTCAATCGGGCTCGCAGGACCAAAAACTGTAGGGGTTCTACAGTTATTATACAGGCTGAAATTTATATCAAGAGCAAACTAAGAGTCTACCCATCAAACTGAACAACTTTTACTATGAGAGGAAACCGATCGGAGCAAAAAAAAAATCTGCTGTTCCGTCCTAAACTGCACCCGCTGCCGCTGCCTACTCGACTCAAATGTATGCGACAGCAGATTTTTTATTTTTTTTTTTTGCTCCTATCGGTTTGCTCCCATAGTAAAAGTTGTTCAGTTTGATGGGTAGACTCTTAGTTTAAAAGGATGCTAGTGATATCAATTTCACCCTGTATAAGTTCTAACAAAATTAGGTGAAACTGTTTTAAGGGGATGATCACTCCATAAAACTGAACAACTTCCTCTATGGGACCAATATCAAAATCGCGAACAATAAAAACAGCTATCCCATAGAAAATTGCAAACGTAACTCGATTGAATGTATTGGACCGCTTGTTTCTTTTTCGCGATTTCGATATTGGTCCCATAGAGAAAGTGGTTCAGTTTGACGGTCTGATCCCTTAAAATAGTTTCAGCTAATTTTCTTAGACCTCATATAATGGTTAAAGTACCAATTGACGAATAGTACAAATCTCTACTTTGCTGATGATGACAAAATTTGGATTTTCACACACATTTTAATTTTTGATATCTAAACAATAATATAGTAATAGTAAACAATAATCCTAGAAAAATCTTAAATATACTGATAGATGTACTTCGCGTGAAGTGTAGGATGTGTAAAAAACCAAAATTACACAAATGTCCTTTACGCCAATAATTGCCAATTTAACCATCGAATTATGCTGAGAAGATGCTAGTTGATGATTAATTGTAAGTGCAGAGTAATATTGGTAGCACTAGACCGTTCTGCTGTTGACTGCATTTATAAAATTACGTGAATAAAATTACCTTTGTACCGGTGACTGTGTAAAGTGAATATCGTGGATATAGTCACTCATACTTATTTAGGTATTTATAATATGGGCCTGCTATAATTAAGTTTGTACTATTGCCTGATGTAAAATAATAAATAAATAAATATAATAATAATAAGCCATTACTGTCTTTCTCTTCAATAAATATATTTCTACATAATAATAAATATCTTGGACATTGTCACACAAATTATCTAGTCATATTTAAAGTACCTGCTCCCGCGGCATGACGTCTCGATAAACGTTTTATCGCGCCTGCTAACACGTTCGTTCGCGCGCAAAAAGAAAGGGAGCTGGGGCGCGATAGCGTTTTATCGCGCCGTCATGCCGCGGGCGCAGGACTTGTATTATGATGATTGATGACTAGACAACGATATAGAATACATATATAGATACAAACATCCATGACTCGGGTCAAAGAGTAATATAAGTGTATTAGAAAAGAGAACCCACACGTGGCAACATTATGCATCCACCTTATGTCAAATTGAAGGCTAGCTAGCGCCATCTATGTTTCATCGACAATAATTCAACCTATACTATACATACCTACTTATATCTACTCATACCAATGGATATTATTGTTTTTAATGCTAGTTTTCGTTCAATCCCGCACCGATCGAGTGAAATTCCAGTATCCTTACTATTCCTGTAATCTAAACACTGGTAAGAGAACAACAGAAACTCCAGAACATCACTAAATCGGCACGAAATTGAACGAAAACTACAAACCACCCGTACATTACGCAAGATAGGTAGCCATTTTGTGATTTTGTCAATTTGACATTGACATAGACAATAAAATCTTTTTTTTTCATAGTTCTGCGAAATATTTAATAGATGGCAGCACATTCTATGCAAACTGAATCGGAAAAAGCCACCAAAAGGCGACTGTCCGCCTGACTCGGGTACAAATATTCATATTCATACTCATACTCGGCACAGCAGGCAGGTTCACTACAGACTGTGCTACCGGGCCGTCAAATATAGACCCATTAAAAAGAAACTTACTGTCAGAGTATTTTGTAGGATGTATGGGGGGATGGGCTTTGTCGCTCTTGTTGCCTTGCCGCGGCGTGGGACCCCCGCTGTCCAGGATGCCCTGCGCAAAGCCCCCCCAGTTGCGGTCCCCCGTTTGTTGGCCCACCAGCTGGCCGAGGTTCATCTCTTTCGGAAATTCGTTGGTCTCAGTACGAGGATAACTGATGAAACCTTGTGTGTAAAGTTTTTCGGCCAATCGCATAGTTTCTTTAGCGTTTATTCGCAATTTCCTAGACGCTAGCTTCTCCAGTTCCTGAAATTTGGAAAAAATCAAAGTTTAGTTCAACTTCAATAGGTACCAAACTTAAAAAAAAAAAATTTTTAAAATCAAAAACCCGTCTGCGTATAAAATGAACGTCGAATTCTTTTGAATCTAATGTTGAAGCGACTTTACAGTCGAGATCGAGACCCATTAATAATTCTAGACTGGTAAAATTTTTCCCAATAATGGGTCCCGACTGATAAGATCGCTTCAATATTACTTAAAAGAATTCTAGACTAGTGGACTTGTTTTTTCCCCTTCAGTTTTTTTTAAAGTGCACTTTTTACGCAGATGGGTTTATTGATTTTTTCTTAAATTTACTTTTTTATTTGATACTTTTTAGTTTTTTCAACTTTAAATCGTTATAGATCCTAAATGTTAATACGAAATGAAAAATGATATGACAAACCTAAAGATGATTTTCAAATACCAATTCAACGATACCCCACTCAACATAGATAGTCAACTTTAATTTTTTCTTTTTCACAATATGGCGTCTGGTTTTCGCCATATTGAATTTTGATTACTGTCATGTAATCAAGTTTAAGTTTAGTCACATTCGCAGGATTAAGACAAATCGATTAACGTAAGAATCATCAAAATCGGCCAAAGCGTTTTGTCTCTAGAGTGCCACAAAGAAACAAACTTCCATACATAGGCTAATAAACACATTACTCTTCCTTTGCGCCGCGCAGTCAGTCGGGTAATAAAAAGGCATGAAAACAAACCTAAAATGCCCATTGCAAAATTCTTTTAAAACGTTCCAAACCTGAGGTATGATGAGATGAGAATGAGATTGATTATCTCGGTTTTTAGACATTGTGGAATGTTCTACCACAGGACTTTTTTGTATTGCATACTAAATAACGTATTCGCAAATAGATAATATTATGTGGATATACTTACAACTGTATCCAATGGTAACGGTCTCCATTTCGACTTGGGTTTTGTCTTAACATCACACACCTTCGCCAATGGGTTTTCCAGACAAATATCATGCAGCACTTGGCAAGCTTCCTGGTCGAACAGACGCACTCTTTCCCACGCGTAATCTACACTTAGATCGTTCATCGTGTGGTTCACTGAAAATGATTATTAAAAACATACAGGGTCCTTCTTGAGACCATAAAACTTCTTCTTCTTATCGTGTGGGCAGAGCCCTGGTGTCAGAGTTTTTTCAGACAGCCTTCTGGCCTCTGACGTGGTTTTTAACGATTACTACCACCAGAGACAGTATCCGGGACCAACGGCTTAACGTGCCATCCGAAGCACGGAATCATTTCTCTTTTCAGACAATCAGGTGATTCAACCTGCAATGTCAGAACCAACTGGGAAAAAACGCACAAAGTGACATACCACTAGGTGTCCCCCGTGGGAATCGAACCCACAACCTCCATGTCGAGAGCCAATGCTCTTAACCATTAGACCACGGAGGCGGTTAATTTGAATATGCTGCTGGTTTTTTAAGGGGATGATCAGACCATCAACCTAAATAACTTAATCTATGAACACTTCTAAAAGTGTTACAGGATTAACATCGATTTTGCGAAAAAGAAGTCGAGTAGGTTTGCAGATTTGTATGAAATAGCAGATTTTTCCATACCTACCATTTATGGAAATTCCATACCATGTATGGAAAATCAAATAGCCAATGTTAAACCAAGTAGCAAAGGACATTTGACAATGAAGTACCTGTTTTGTTTATTCACGATTTCATAGTGAAAGTTGTTTAGTTTAATGGTCTGAAGCACCCCTAAAGTATGCATTTAAGTTTACACCCTTTATTTTATATGATTAGAATGAATGAATCATTATTTTTAAATACCTTTTATCTTCCAAAATGGCTCAGGAACAAAGTTCTCCACAGCTCTGTATCTCTCAACGACAAACCCCAGCGTTGGGAACTGGCATGACCCATAGCTCACTAGACTGTCAGCAAGCTTGCTGGGAAATACTTTCTGCAGTCTCAATGTCTGAAACCTTGTGAACGCTGCCCCTGAAAATATACAATTAAATTGGTTTCAAGTCAGACAAGTTAGTGGGCGACTGTCCCGCGGGGCTCAAACGTTGGGGGAGGCGAGGTAAATAGTCTAAAATTTGTTTAGAGTGGTCTAAAGTTTAAAGCTCTATTCATATTACGACGGGTGACTAAATCTAAAACACCTCTTCAAATGCAAAGGTAAGCGTATAATTACGTCGGGTGGCGTCGGAAAATTAGTACTACGCACGGCGTGCCGGGTCGCAACGCCATTGAAGGATTTTTAGTTTGACGTATTACTGCAGACGTTGTAAAAAGTTCTGCATGGTATGACACACTACGACAGGCCGTTTCGGGGCGGAGCGGGCCGCTTCGCACGGACTGGAATCCACCGCGCAATAATGCGACTCGCTGCAGACTGACGTAGTATGCGACCTACCTATTAAAAATATTTTAAAACTTTAAAAATTAAGCTTGTAAAGTAAAGAGTTAAATAAAACATTTTAACATTGATACCTATCCTCAAATCCAGTTCCTGCCTAACATCCACAGCATCACTGATGTTCTTATTAGGCCGCTCAAGGTTCGACAACGCTCGCTGCACTGACACCCCCGTGATCTCAGAGAACTTGGCGCGGTACACGTTGAGATTACTCTTTATTGCCGTGCACACTTGGATGATCTCAAAACCAATGTTTTCTCCTTCTCTATCACAATCTGTCCAAATGATAAGCCCATGGCAGCCTCGCACTTCTCTTTCTAAGGTTTTCTGGAATGTGTAAATTTGGATATTAAGTAAAGGGTGAAACCGATGAGCATGCATGGAAAGACTGATGAATGTGGAGGAATCGAGAGAAGTCTGTCAGTATCATAGCATGTGTGGTTAAGTTGTTTCTGCCTACTCCAGTGGGAGACAGGTATAGAATATGTATGTAGTATCGATGGATATAAGTGTGTCTTAGATGTTAGTAAACATATTTTATCATTTCAAACCCTTCGCTGCAATCATAGAGTTAGCAGTAGTAAAAGATTTAAAAAGACAAAATCCCTCATATGGGGCGGAAATAATACATCCCAAAGGCTTTTAGGATACTTGTTGTATAGCATACACATTCCTACTAGCAATATTTTATTGGAGTCACGTTGCAGGTTCTGACGCGAGCACTTGTCGCGCTTGGTGTTTGCGGTTCGCGTTTTTGCCTGCCAGTGGAGCCTTATCCGCAATTCTCAATCTCTTCTTGTTCTTGTTCAAAAACAATCCCTGAGATTGGGACAGATACTCCCATGAACTAATATACTTGAAACTGGCGGAAATGCAGTGCTAACGCACAAGCAAAAGTCAATTAATTATAAATAAAAAAAAATTATATTGGTAGTCCTGGACACATTATTTCTGCACCTATCTGGAATGCAATTCCCTCTCGCTTCCCCCTTGGCGTCAGAACGGACTTAATAATCGCGTCAGTATGGTTTTTATTTTCGATAATTTGGTACAGTTTCACACCAAACCACAGCGTTGATATACCTAACATATCGACACCAGGTGCAGAGATAATGTAACCGGGTGGGTAGTAACTATATACAGGGTTTCACTGATGGGCGGGCTGACAGATTTTTACCAACCAACATTGAAATTGTGAAAAAAAAACTGTAGTCCCATTTGAATTTTTTATTCACCGTTTCAACTTTGGTCCCATAGAGGAAGTAGTTCAGATAGATGGTCTGATCATCCCCTTTAAAAACCATCAGCTTATTAAGAAGGACCCTATATTTTATCTAGCCAGTGAAAGAGCTTCTAACCTTTATTTTATCATAATTGTCAGGGCAGTACTTGAAGACAGGAGCGTCGAAGAGAACGAGTGGGCTGCAAGACTGCCAGTGTTTGTAGGCACCAACAAACTCTAGGGCTAGTAGGTGACCTGACACCGAGGTCATCACCATCTGACACTTTTGACCAAACACATCTGCTTCAAACTCATAAATCTTATTGTATTGCGATAAACCTTCGCGCTAGAAAATACAAATCATCATCATCAGCCTGTAAACATTCCACTGCAGAGTACAGGCACACATTGGCAATTGTATTTGTCTATTCTTGGTGTGCAAATAAAGAATATTTATCGATTTTATCGTATCTGTGTCCATTTCATGAAAATGTAAAAGACGTAAGCATGTGCGATACTGCATGAGTGCGAGCGAGACGTGCAGATCGTGTAAAAATTCTTTCACTAAAATACTAGAAAGCTACAATATTGCTGAGAAAACAGGCTATATATTTTTATTGATATGCGTACAAAGTCGCGTGCAGAAGCTAGTATTTAATAAACAAGTATGAGGTAAGCTTACCCGTCTAGATGTCCCTCTGGATAAATGCAACGCTATGTTTTTAGCGGCATCATTTTTTTCAGCGACATTTAAATATTTCATTGTTTCAGATTTAGACCTTGTGACTAGTAGAACAGGACAATAATTATTAGTAAACAAAACACCGATTCTTCGACTAAGGTTATAATTTCTGAAAATTAATTGCATAATTCTTTGCTTTCTGTTATGACATAATTAATAGGTATTATTTATGTAGCAATCGAGATATGTATCTGTTTAATACCAAAGAGAATATAATCACTAAATAAATGGTTCATTCAAGAGATAAGAATCGAATTTTCACAATTTCACTTGATTCTCCCGCGCGGTCGTTGTTGACAATTGTTGTTGTTGTTGTTGATAATATATTTATCCTTTTGGAAAGGCAATTGAACTAGCTCTTACAGCCGTTGTCTTTAGTTCTAAATCTTGAAATGCGAGGATGGTTCACACATTCCAATCCAATGTTCAAGGGATTTTAACGTGAGGACCGATCCCGGTTAAACGAGAGCGCCTACGTTTATTTCAAACTGTTACTATATTGTTCTCCATTAATGGCATATTATTAAACAAATTCCACCACATTAACACAATAATAGCCTCGAAAAACGAATTTAGAAAATCAAGAAAAAATGCCCGTGCTTTTCTTGTCAGTTCCCAGTGTTCCCACCAAGTTCCCACAAGGAACTAGCCCTAACAGCCGTTGTCTTTAGTTATATTTTTCTTTGTACCTAACCTAACCAATACCCTATACCTGTAACTCTTGAAATGCGAGGTAGTTCACTAGGTGGTTCACACATTTCAATGATCAAGGGAGTTTTACGTGAGGACCCTTTGACTATTTATACAACGTGTTAATGAATGAACGCAAAACTACAAAGTGGTTTGTTTAGAATCGAGAGCAGAATCGAATTATCATGGTTTCAACAGAGGTAATTTTTTTCAAAATATTCAACAATGCAAATTCAATTATTGGCCGAACGCGCCCCGACACTCAAAATTATTAAATAATCTAAGTCGGAGGATGGTTTTCATGGAATATCGTTAGAAAGAGGATAGACTAGAAGTTTTTGAAAAATCAGAAGAACTCGAGCGCTTTTAGTTTTTTTTTATTGTAATGAGGACCAGCGAGGTTTTTAATTTTGAATGTAGTATTAAAGTACATGAAAAATCCTGAACATTGGAGATTTTATTTTTTTCCTACCACCAAAAATGAGCGAGCTACGATTAATTGAATGCCGCAACCAGCCGCAACAGTTGGGCGGCCACGCGTGTGATTCCTGGCTGCGCCACAGTCGCAAACTCGGATTTCAGTTATCTCAAAAAAATGTACTCAATTTGAACTCCCTTTAAAAAAAATGTACTCATCGGGTTCACGAGAAAATAAACCATGTTTGTGGCGCGGCTGGGAAGTATCTTTCCCATCCGCGCCACGGCGAAGACCGCTTATCAAGAAGTTTAATTGAAACGATCTAATGTCCAAAGAAATGTACTAAAATTGTACTCTCTAATAATAATAAAAAACTTTCTGAAAAGCTTTCGTAGAAAGAGAAATATTCAAAACAAAGAGTAATGGCATGGATGACTACCACCTATAGACTTCGAAAAGAAGAAATTGGGCTACTTTACGATAGTTTTTATCTTTTGACGCAAAAAGAGGGGTGTTACAAGTATAAGTTTGACCAATCTACCTGTGTCTATGTAACGTGACTTACGTGACTCATGTCTCGGAACGCACAGGGATGCGTTCGCGACCTTTAGGTGCGGTTGTTTTTCAACTCGCTCTAAGGTACGGAACGACCGCGCCAATTTTTAACTCGCTACGAGGTACGGAACGATCCCGGTTGTTTTATAACCTAAGGGATCTACACTGAGAGGTGATTGGTGAGGGCGGGAAAAATTGAATTTAATTTAATATTTTTCAAATATTTTTTGCATTTTTCGTTGCTTTCATAGTTATTTGTCGTCCTCAATTGCAATAAACTACGATACAATGGGGGAAGCCAGTGGCGGCGGTGCGAAGAGGAAAATTACTAATGAAAATACATTGGAAAATACCGATGATTGCAGCAGGTCAAAAATGACTCAAAAATTCGCGAGGTCGAAAAGAGGCCTGTTTAAAGACTATAACCACGTATATTCAGACGAGATGAGAAAAGATTACCCTATTTTGGTCAGTACGGAAAACATGGACATAATGAAGTTGGGTAAACTTCTAAAAGAAATTCATGGAATTGAACACCTCCGGCAAGTAGGCCCAGCTTTATATAAAATACAATTCATAAACAAATCAGATGCAAATTCATTTTTATTAAATTCACAATTTTTGGAGCGTCACAATCTGAAAGCTAAAATACCGTTTGACAAGATTGAAGCACAGGGCATTATCCAGGTCCCGGTACATATCTCCGAGGAGGAGTTAATTACAGAACTGAAAGCATCTTGCGACATCATTGGTGTAAAGAGATTCCAGAAGAAGACAGCTGATGGTTTCTACACTCCCTTGCCGACTGTACTTGTAACCTTCTTATCATCTTCACGTCCGGACCATGTTACATATGACTATATCTGGTTCACGGTTAAGGAATACATAAAGCCCCTCCTGCAATGTTTTAAATGTTACAAATTTGGGCATGGAAGTGGATCATGCAAATCCCAACAAGTCTGCTCCGTCTGTTCCGGGAATCATTTTTTCAAAAACTGTGACAATCAAGAAAATATCAGGTGCGTTAACTGCAGTGGGGAGCATATAGCCATATCGTTTTCTTGCCCTGTCAAGTCCAGGAAAATCACTGAGATTAAAAACAGAATCAAAGGTAAAACCACATATGCTTCTGTAACCGCTTCTCCAAATCAAGCTCCTCCCTATTCTGGAAAAATATCATCTTCATCCTCCATCAAGACTCCTTCTGGTCGTGCATTGTTGACTGACATTATTAATTCAGAACTAGTTATAAATGGCTTAGTTAAAACTGTAATGAGCATAATTAAAATATCTCAGAGTGATAAACAGTCACATGGCATAACTGGTCCTCTTTCTTCAAACAAAATTAAGGAATTGCTCATTTCCAATCTTTCTGGTTGATGGACTGTGAGATTGGAATTGGAACATTCAATATCTTCCATTGGAATTGTCGTAGTATTCTTAGTAATTTGGACCAACTTAAAAACTATATTCATGAATCTGATGTGGATCTAATTTTGTTAAATGAAACTTGGTTAACTTCTAACAAACTTCTAAAAATTCCAGGTTATATTATTGTAAGAAGAGATTCTGACCATCTTCATTCAGGTATAGCTGTAGCCATTAAAAAGAAACATATTTTCAAAATCATTGAGACCAATTCTTGTTACCATTTTCAAAACATTCTGATTTCTATTCAAGTTGGTTCTAACACTTTAGATATCTTGTGTGTTTACAGCCCTCCTCCACCAAATGGTTTGTTTAGAATTGATTATTTATCTACTGCATTTTCTAAGATTTCTTCGAAATATTTTATGTTGATAGGAGACTTCAACGCACATAACTTGTCTTGGGGTTGTAGATTTAATGATAGTAGAGGTAATTTGATTCAAACTTTTACAGATAGCCGCAATTTGGTTTGTTTAAATGACCATAATGTCACCACATTTCCTGCTTTCGGACAAGAAGGTAATGTTTTGGATTTAGTTTTCGCATCACCGATCGTAAGTTCTAGTTGTAATTTCGCTGTTCTCGATGATCTACTTGGCAGTAATCATTATCCTTTGCTGATTAACTTTTTCTTTAGTGATACTTGCAATAATAATTCTCATAAAAATTGTAGCTCAACTCCTGGTACTCCCTCTCTGTCGCAGGTCAATTTTAAAAAGGTTGATTGGATAGAATTTTGTAGAATATGTGAATGTAAATATTCTTCATTTACTTTAAGTGGAGATCCTCTTCATGATTACAATAATTTCTTACATATTTTATCTGACGTTCTAATGACATTTCCTAAGAAATCTCAGTGTTGCAATTTTAGGCGTAAATCCTCGGTTTGGTGGAATGATAATTGCGCTAAAGCTGTTCAACAAGCTAAACTAGCTTTGGACTCTTTTAAAGCTTACCCCTCCTCTGAAAACTATGTTTTGTATAAATATTTCAATGCTAAGAAAAAGAGAATAATATCTGAAGAAAAACGCTTAAGTTGGGCAAATCTTTGTTCTAGTTTCAATCGTATGTCAAGCTCTAAACTTATTTGGGATCATATTCGTAGATTTAAAATGGCAAAATTACAGGATTCAAATAATAAATCTAGCTTTTTTGAAGATTCTGCGAATGCTCATTGTTTCTTAGATAAAGTTGTACCATCTAATTATAATAATACACACACTTCACTAGATCATTATTTTTCTTCTAGAGGTTCAAGGGCAGCCTTCTGGCTGACTGACTTATTCTGTTTTGATGAATTTAGTGCATCTTTAGACAATAAAAGGGATACGGCACCTGGCCCTGATTTTATTCCGTATAAAGCAATTAAAAATTTACCTTCAAATGCAAAGACCATTTTATTTAATATTTTCAATCAGCTTTGGTTACATAGGAAAATACCAACTAGTTGGAAAATTCAACATACTGTTCCTATATTAAAACCTCTAAAAGATCCAAATAACATAGATTCATACAGACCTATTTCGCTAACATCTTGCTTTTCTAAACTCTTCGAAACCATGTTAAAAAATAGATTAGAATGGTACGTAGAAAATAGTAAATTAATACCTAATAATCAATATGGCTTCAGGAAAGGTAAAAGTACTATGGATAATCTGGCATGTCTAGTTGGTGATATCCGTAACAATTTTCATAATAATAAATACACAATTGCAGTTTTTTTAGATATAAAAGGAGCGTTTGATAATATTGATCATTTTTATTTAATAAAAAGTTTACATGATTTGGGTATTCCTGGCTTTGTTTTGCATTGGTTATTTAATTTTCTAAACAATCGAGAAGTATGGATTAAGACAAAACATAATTTAATTGGACCTAAATATTCGTTTAAAGGCACCCCTCAAGGTTCAGTTATTTCTCCTCTCATTTTTATTATAAGTTTAATTAATTTAATGAAACTTGTCCCTAATACGGTCAAATGTTTATTCTATGCTGACGATTTAGTTTTATATTCTGAGTGTGATAATGTTACGCAAAGCGAAGTAATAATGAATGCATGCCTCAGTAGTTTATATAATATTTTGTGTAATGATTTAAAACTCGAGGTTAATGTTTCTAAAAGTTCAGTTGTTCTTTTTTCTTTAAATAATCTAAGTAATATTGAGCCTCAGATTATGTATAATGGCATTAGAATACCAGTTCAAACTTGTGTTAGATATCTAGGAATTATTCTCGATTATGATTTATCATGGAAATCTCACATTGAATATATTTGTAAAAAAACTGAATTGCACTTAAATATTATGCGTTCTTTAGTTGGGGTCGATTGGGGTTCGGATCCAAAAATTCTTAAAACTCTATACATATCTACGGTGAGAAGTCATTTTGATTACGGCTGTATGTTTTTTAATGATGCTGCTAATAATCTTCTTAGAAAATTAGATGTTATCCAAAACAAAGCTTTACGTATTATTACAGGTGCCATGATGTCTTCTCCTATAAATTCCCTCGAGGTGGAGGCTGGGATAGTCCCTCTTTATATTCGTAGAAGTTATTTGATTGATCGTTACTGCCTTAGGTTGATTAGCCGAGATAACTCGGTTATTTGTGTATATCTTGAAAACTTTAATATTCCTAATTATAACAATTTGCCTTTGTCTATATCTACTTCTATGTCAGAATCTATTACTTATTTAAATTTCCAATTTCAAGATGAAATATCTTGGTCAAAAGCTCTTCCTTGCTTTACTAATAATTTCCACAGCTTAATCATGAATGTTTCGGTTAATCTGTCTAGATTCGAGAATAAGTATGATTTTCTTGAATATTTGGATGGTAAACAAGATTATATTCAAATATATACCGATGGTTCGAAAACGAATGATGTGACTAGTTTTGCTTTTTATGATTCTTTTTGTAAATATGGTAGGGTCTTTAAATGTAACAATTATTTTTCAATTTTTTCTGCTGAGACTTTAGCTATAATTCATGCTCTAGAATATATTGTACAAAAGGTACAAACTACTAGTACCTTAATTAAGAAAATACTTATCCTGTCTGATTCAATGAGTGCGTTAAAGGCTATTTCTAATAAATTAGTAAGTGCGAAAGTAAATTACCTTACTTATGTAATTAGAAAAGTAGTGTATCTTTTAAAGGAATATGGTTTTGAAGTTGAATTTTGTTGGGTACCTGGTCATTCAGGAATTTTAGGGAATGAGTTAGTGGATGCCCTTGCTAAGTCAACTGAACAAGCTGCGATTTGTTCATACCGGGTGCCCTATTCAGATTATGTTATTTTTATTAAAAATAATATGTTTACTCGTTGGTCCATTTCTTTAAACAGTACCAGAATGATAAAAGGAAAATGGTTAGCTGAAATAGTTCCAGATCCTAGCTCTAAAGCATGGTTTGAGAAGGGCACTAGGTATCTTGAGAGACATTTTATAACTCTTATCAGTAGACTTCGTATTGGACATTGCAAATTTCCAGCTCACCTCCATCGTTTGAAATTATCTGAAAATTCATCTTGTCCCCACTGTAGTGAACAATTCTGTGATCTTCAGCATCTGATTTTGGAATGTCCTAAGTTTTCTTTGCAACGTATATTGTTTATATGTTATTGTCAAGATATACTAAAATCTAGAAATATTCCTTCAACTCTTAAAGGATTATTAAAACATACAAAATTGTATACTGTCTTGTATGAATTCGTTAAGGATACTGTGGGCAAATTGTAAGATTGGGTTTTGCATCTTCTTGGTAGAGGGGATGTAGTTCTCAATCTCTTATTATCTCTTAAAATGTAATTTCTTGTACTAGATAGGTATAATAGGTAGGTAGGTAGTTTGTAAGTTTTTTCTTTTTTATTAATTTGCATTTATGTTATTAAATTGTAAAATACTTAGGCTGATGGCAATACTGCCAATGCCTCCAATAAATTAAAAAAAAAAAAAAAAAAAAAATTTTATAACCTAAAATTTTGACATTTAAAGTATTATCTTTTCCTTCCAGGCTTCCAGGGCTTCCATCATTTCCAAATACAATAAAAAAATCATTTTCCATGTTAGCACATCAAAAAGTGAATAAAAATAGTTTGAAAACCAAACTTTTACTCAAAACGCGCGAAAAGTCAAGTAACCACAGATAATTAAAACGTCAGAGTGTTTTTTAACCATCGAATTTGATGGTTAAAAGTTGCAACCCGTCAGAGTTTCGGAACGGTTGAGTTGTGACAACCGAGTTGCAAGAGCTGCGTTCAGAACCTACGCCCCAGGTCCACCCCGAGTGCAACTTTTCGCACTAACGCCGTTCCGAGGCTCGGTGAAAAACGCTCTTTGCAACTCGGTTGTCACAACTCAACCGTTCCGAACCTCTGACGGGTTGCAACTTTTAACCATCAAATTCGATGGTTAAAAAACACTCTGACGTTTTAATTATCTGTGGTTGCTTGACTTTTCGCGCGTTTTGAATAAAAGTATGTTTTTCAAACTATTTTTATTCACTTTTTGATTTGCTAACATGGAAAATGAGTTTTTTTATTGTATTTGGAAATGATGGAAGCCTTGGAAGCCTGGAAGGAAAAGATATTACTTTAAATGTCAAAATTTGAGGTTATAAAACAACCGGGATCGTTCCGTACCTCATAGCGAGTTAAAAATTTTCGCGGTCGTTCCGTACCTTAGAGCGAGTTGAAAAACAACCGCACCTAAAGGTCGTGAACGCACCCCAGGATATTGTCTGTCAACTGTCACTGTCATTATGATCCGTGATTTGATTGTCATATTGACTTAAAGATATGGATTTATTTACGTAAATGCTTTGTTAAACTACATTATTTTTTTAAATAGGCTTAATAAAAATATATTGGTGAACATCGATCTATGTTTCATCCTGAAAACAATGTTATCATCACGGTTATCTCCGGATAATTTGAATTTTTCAAGAATGTGTTTCTTCGTAAATTGCATGAAGAGGTTCAAGAGTTCGCAGCAGTGGCTTATTCGTCAGAAAGCAGACCCATACGTTGAAAAAGCCAAGGTATATAATTACAGGTAAGTTGTATTATATTTACGCTACAATTTGATATCTGAAAAAGTGAACAAACTACCTATTCGTATTTGTTTAGATGTCGGAGCGCTTTCAAACTGTTGGAAATGAACGAAAAGACGAACATTCTCGTGCCAGGGCTGACTGTTGTCGATCTTGGGGCCTCCCCGGGTTCGTGGACGCAGGTTGCGGTGCAGAAAACAAACGCTGACGGGGCTGACCCTAACAAGCCCAAAGGGACAGTCCTTTCTATTGATAAACTACAGATTTTCCCCATTGAGGTACAGTTGAAATTAAAAATATATTGGCATTATTTCATAAAAACATAAACGCAACCGTAAACCTTTCAGGGTAGTGGGAAACATTGCTATGACTATACTTATCAACCATCACAGAACATTATAAGAGGGGTTAGAAATGCAAAGTAGCGCTTTTGCTTCGGAGACGGCTGTCACCACTTGTCTTCCTACTCACGCTGCTATAATTACTCATGCCCTCTCGCTCGCACCACGCCGTGCGCCTTATGGTGTTATGCGAATCATTGCATAACCTGTGGCGAACGTTCCACGCCTACTTTGCACTTCTAACCCCTCTTATAATGTTCTGTGTCAACCATCTTGCAGGCAGTTGTAGCTAATCTCACTTTTAGTGTATTGCTTTTATCATTTAGGATAGAGTGATGTGTAAGGTCTGCCACATACATACGGAATTCTGAATTAGGATTATGATTTCATATGGATTCTGAATGGAATTATGGAGGGTTCCATAATTACATTTGGTATTGTGGAGGAATCAAATCCTATACAAAATTGTGATTCGGAATTCCGTATGTGAGTGGCAGGTCTTATATAAGTGATAAGTGGCTACCCATATGATCACAAATTACTAATTCCCCAAAAATAAGTATGTTTCCCTCATGCAGTAGTGCTAGGTTTATAAGTCTTACCGATGTACCTGCGCAGTTGACAAATTTTAATAGCGTGCAAAATTATATTGACCAATCAGGATGTGCCACCTTCAATACCTTGTCGCTATTGGCTAATTGTTTTCGCACCCCTATCGCTGCTATCCGACTTTGCACCCTTTGATTACTAAATAACTTCAGTTTTTGTCTGGGACTCAAGTCTGCTCTGCCCAAACAAAGATTGACGAGTGGAGCTATAGTCCTAGTCGTACTGTACTAGTGTTGATGTTTCCTTGAGTCTTAACACCCACAGGATGAAATGTGGTGGTTTATTATAAGCCAGAATCACATGGCTATTTCATATACATTTCAATTGTAATTTACAATGACATGTAGGGTATATTGCTGCATTGCTGGTTACTTATGGCGTTAAACAACATGAGTCCTAACAATCTAAGTAATGTATCTTCAAATTGCTGTTGTTAATTAATCAGAATTGTCATGTTTATGAAATAAACCCAAGCAAGAGAGTTAAATTCAATTATTAAATGTGTATCTAAGTAAACCCATTTAATTGCTATAAATTTGTTTTACAGGGAGCAACTATAATGAACAACATGGATTTTTCAACATTAGATGCCCACGATAAAGTTGTGACAGCCCTAGACGGCAGGAAAGTAGATGTTGTTCTCTCCGACATGGCTCCCAGTGCTACCGGTGTGAGAGAGCTAGACAAAGATAGAATAGTAGGGTTAGGTTATATGGCTTTAAGGTTTGCGGCCCTAGTCTCTAAAGTTAATGGTACTTTACTGTTCAAGGTATGGGACGGTAAGGAAGTGCCTATTCTTGAAATGGACTTAGAAAGGTTTTATTCAAAAATTAAGGTTTTAAAACCAAAAGCCAGTAGGTCTGATTCATCTGAAAAGTTTATTTTAGCCAGGGGGTTCAAGGGTATTCAAAAGCCCTTAGAGGGGGGCCGATGGGGCTAATTTATATATAGGTCTAATCAAATATTGTTCCACATACAGAAAAGAGAACCAAAGGAAATATAATGAGGACTATTTATTTCACGAATTAGCGTAACCAGAAGGACAAATAACATTAAATTCAACCTTATCTTCATAAGTATTAAAACTGAATCATAAATTTGTTATACATAAGGAAAATTATATAAAATGTATACTTAATATAAAAAAAGGAAAGGTATCATTAACCTTTAAACCACATCTAACCCATGAAACTTAACTACTGTTACTATGGGAGCAAATAAACTGCTGTTCCATACTAAACTGCAATGCCTACTCGACTCAAACTTATGAAACAACAGGTTTTTTGACATGTTGGCTTCCATGGTAAAAGTTGTTCAGTTTGATGGGTAGAGTGGTTTAAAGGTTAGATACTTTTCCTTATACCCTGTAGTGACTTATGATTATGACCTTTTTTTCAACAAAATGTTATGAACAGATATGGTATATCGACCATATCAGTGGCATGCGGGATGCATCTGCATGCTACTTCTATTAAGTGGGCACCGAGCATATTGTGCTGCCCTCAATCGTATTGTTTTTATGTCTAAACAATTGAACATTTTCGAAAAACAAGAATGTCACGTTGTAGTCCTGATTGGCTTTCAATTTATCGAAACCTTTAATTATTTACTGTATGTTTTATGCTTGTAGCATTATCTTTGAAAACCGCCAAAAGTAACCACTTTTGCAAGCATTATAAGAACAAATCCCCAGTTACCCGATAAATTGAACATCTACAATGACTACAATATGAGATTGTTTTTTTTCGGAAATGTTGTTTAATTGTTTAGAAATTAAAAAAATACGTTTGAGGGCAGCACAATAGGCTCGGTGCCCCCTTAAGGCGAAGCCGGGTTCTCTGTTATGTGGTTCCACAACGTAAGTCTTCCAGTCATTATATATAAAGGGATAAAGTGTTATTAACTGTAGTTTTTAATATTAGTACAAGAACATTGTTATTAATTTTAATTTACAAATAGATAGGTGATAATTAGGACAATTTTGTATTGATTTTAACAATGTAATATTTTTTGTGTGCCATTGATATTGATATCTAAACTATTATAAAACTGTAGCAGAAAGTTTGTCTGTACATTGAAGATATTAACACAAAAAAAGTTACGATATGGTTTTTAGGTGTCCCTGATTCCATATCACCAATTTTTGGATTTTTTGTCTGTCTGTTTGTTTGTTTGTTTTTTTGTGTGTTTGTTTGGGGGTTTGTTTGTATGTTTGTTTGGGTTTTTGTTTGTTTGTTTGAACGAGCATCACGCAAAAACTCGCGGGTTAACGCTCGTTATTTATAAAAGCGGCGAAGAGAGTGTCGGACTCTCCCAAGATACGGTTCCATAGTCATTGCATAAAAAGCTCATTCTGACATAGCTTCAAGAAGCAAACAATAGTGCGATTTTATTTCGTTCTGCGCCATCTATTGACGGGTGTCGACTTGCAGGTTTTTATTCGCTCTCTCCAACACTGATTGTGCTACAGCGTTCGGTATAATTTTCATTGAGAGTACTTACGGGGAGCTACAGGGTGTGAGTGACAGCCTAGAAAATACTGAAACGGACCATCAAACTGAACAACTTTCACTATGGAGCATACCTCAGGAAACGCGAAAAAAAAATCAACTTTCCCATATATTTTAGTCGGGTAGGTACAGCAGTTTTGTATGGGACAGCTGATTTTTTTTCCTCGTTTCTATGAGTTTCGCTCCATAGTGTAAGTTGTTCAGTTTGATGGTCTGAGTTTACCATTTCAGTATTTGCTAGGCTGTCACTTACACCCTGCATTGTAAAATAGTTTCTGATTAATACAGGGTGAAATTGATATCATTAGCATCCTTTTAACCTGTCACATCCCGACTTTAAAATAACAATTGATAAACAATGGACGACGGTCGATATCGCGGGATATGACAGGTTAAACTAAGAGTCTACGAAACAACTTTTACTATGGACGCAAACCGATCGGAGCAAATAAAAAATCTGCTCTTCCATACTAATCTGCAATGTCGACGCGCGAGTTCGCGACTCAAATGTATGCAACAGCTGATTTTTTTTTGCTCCGGTCGGTTTGCTCCCATAGTAAAAGTTGTTCAGTTCGATGGGTAGACTCTTACTTTAAAAGGATGCTAATAATATCAATTTCACCCTGTATATAGAGGGGGGTACGCCCTATTTTTGACTTTGACCGCTGATATCTCGAGAAGCATTGTAACGATTTATAGTTTCTATGTGAGTTTTGTTCCATTAGACAAGACCTATCCAACGACACTAGTCGATTAAATAAAAATAATTTTTTTTTCCGACCCCTCTTTCGATGTATGGGAGATGTCAAAAACAATTTTTTTCTTCATAAATAAGAAAATTTCTCTTTTTTGGTTTACAGTTATCTGTATTCATACCAAATCTCGATTCAATTGATTGTCTTATAAGTACTAGCGGTACATCGAATATTTCAGAAGAATACTGCACTTTTTATTAAAGGCATGCTGCTTGGAACTTTTTGATTCGCTCCCTCGCTCCCGTGGTTTTGAGGGGGTGGGACGGTGAACTACTCCTTAAATTATTGAAATTGCTAATCTTAACCGCTAATTTATTATTTATATATACTATAGATACTTATAGAGTTCAAGTTTGATGCTTGTGTGTTTACCGTTTTTACGATAGAGCAAAAACATAAACGTTAAAAATATTAGTTTCTTGTATTGGGACCCCCCTTAATTTATCAATGTAAGTAATTTTAATTTTATTATTTACTAACAAATCGGGTGACCGGCTTTTCAAACAGACATACCTCGGATGCCATCAATTCAAACCGCAACGACTTAAGGCTTTTAGTACGAGCCTTAACAGGAAACGCCCATACACCTCTGCGAATGCGAAGTGCTCATTCACAGCAGAAGTCGCCATCTAGGTGGATACATAATAACACCTACTGACATTAGGGACCTCCCCTCCAAAAGCATAACACGGGTCATGAAGTCCGTGGGCCTAGGAAATGACCTTTAGGTCTAGGGTGACAGCTACAATAGATCTATCCAGGTCGCAGTAGCTATTTGGTCATTGACCAAGCCCTTATAACCAAATAATAATAAATACTAACAAATCCACCATAATAACGCAGAAAATGACAACCGTGTAGCTATTACGGTTCAAAAGATACAGCACGTTATAGGAAGGACAGACGGAAAGACAGACAACGTAGGCGTAGGTCCCGTATGGTACCCTAATTGCCAATATAGGTTAAGATTACAAATTTTAAGAAGTTAAGGAGTAGTTCTCCCCCCACCTCCATAAAACCGCCCCCTAAGGGGCGAATCAAAAATCACTACGGGTCAAAACATTCTAAATGGTCCTAACTACCACTGTGCCAAGCGGCTTGCCTTTAACATAAAGTGCAGTATTTTTTGGCGTACCGTTTTGCTAGTACTATATTGGAATTCGAAAATGACAAAAAATATTTATGTAGTTGCGCATAATAAATTGTACCTACTTAAAAAGAATTCGTCTTTATTTTCTCTCCAATCGGCAACAAATAACCATTGACCTCTAATAACAAGACATCAATAATAAATCTTTAAGGGCACATGCTGTGATTCCCGTAGGACCCAGCTTGTACTTCGGTAGTTTATTTGAATGATGGAAAACCGCCTGTGGTGTGGTGTCGTTACTTTGTACTTGTGAGAAAATTGAAAGTTGTTTGTTGTTGACTTGAACTTAAGCCATGTCTTAGCCTAAGCCTAGGATAGGGTGAGGAAGGAAGTCGAATAAAAGAAAAATTAATAAGCAAGCAAGATAATAATTATTTTATTCATCGTTAAAAAGCAAATGTAAAGTAAATAAAAAAAAATTCACTACAATTTTGCATTACATAGGTAATTTGTCAAAAATAGAATATAAGTAGATTAAATTAAATTACACTGATAATAAAATCACCAACATACCGATTTGCCGCCACCTTATCTTATCTTTATAAGAAGACCAAGAGAGAAATAACGGAGCGAACGTAGCGAGCTCGAAATTTTTAGCACTACTCTTCGAGTTGTGGTCAGAAAATAGAAACTTAGAGCGCGCGAAGCGAACTAGACTTTTCTCCGAAATACGAATCGGTTGGAACCAGAGCTTTTTACGTACAAAACACCTAAATAACCTAAGTAAAAGCTATGGGTCGAGCGAAGCAAGCTTGTTTACCACTACCTTTTATCTGGGGTCAGAACTCTCCAGGATTACGTATAGATACATTGATTAAAACAACCTAAAATAGAAACTTAAAGCGAGCTTGACTTTTCTCTGCTCTACGAATTGGTTATAGATTAGAGAGCCAATAAATCTATAGATATTTTTCCCGAATTTGCCGCCCCTGGTAAGGTGTCGCCCGGGGCATTTGCCCTCCCAGCCCCCCTTCGCTACGCTACTGCCCTTATTGTACGAAGTTAAAGTATGGTACGATTTCTACTTAATTTTACTTAAAATCTGTCTATGAATAAGTGGCATACTACGTTTAAAAGGGGGTTTAATATTAGTCTAGTGAAAAAAAGTTTATGTTATCTTATTGGGTAATGTGATGATAATGTTCTTGTGTTTGTAGAAATGAAATTAAAAAAAAAAACTATTCACTAAATTGTGTTTGAACTAATAGTAACTATATATTTTATAAAATTTTTGTCGAGATTTCGTGTTTATACAGGCTGAGGACCCTGAGAAATTGATCTTGATATTTCTTCCCGTAGACCCGCAAAAAGAGAGACATTTAACGAAATGTGTTGTCGCTGTAAAGAAGATGCGGCCAGAAACTCAATAACTGCATAAACCGACCGGTGACATTTCGCAAATCGATCTCCTGGGCCCCGTTCAATAAACGTGACAGGTCGACATATTTGTCAAAAACCGACATAATTGTCGAATTGTCGCGAAAAGGCTGTTCAATAAAGACGACAAATAAGTCAGAAAGCGACATAATTGTCATGGTAGAATTGTCATCGACATCGACCGTGTTTAATAAAACTTGACAATTGTCAGCCTCAAAAATAATTGTACTCGACAAATTTGTCATGACATATATGTCGTGGTACTTGACAACGTAGTACTTACTATCTCTATGCTTGACAATTGTCAAAATCCGACATTTATATTTATTATTAAGGAGTAGTATGAGGGTAAAATTAAAAAAAGTATTATGTGAAGTGCTAAGATGTTTGCGATGGATCATAATAATAAAATAACAATTTTAGGCCAAATTCATGACAATAAAGATGTGTTATTCGGAAAATTTAGTGAAAAGCTCACACACGAAATAAAAATTAAAAAATGGAAGGAATTGGCAGAGCAACTTAGAGCTATGGGTATGTATAATGCGCATCTGCAATAACATGGTATTGCGAACCACAACCCAACCAATGCAACACGCAAAAAATTTGTTTAACGGGTGTAAGGGCTGCATTCCTCATAGTGTTATGTTCAAGTTGATGACCAATTTTGGTTACCAAATATTCGACGGTAGTTTTGCTTACCCGAAATTTTTCATTAAATTCTAAGTCGGTTACACTAAACGAAAAGTTGATTCGGTTTTTAAAACGCCGTTGCCGACGCTGTTCAATTTCCACAAAATATTCATCGTCGTTGCTTTCACTGCTAGATGATAACACCATTTTTCTCTAAAAATCTCAATCAATCCTTGTTTAACCAATTTGTTAACGTTTTGACACACACCTAGGTCACCTGTCGCGATTTTTTGACAATTCTACAAATATTGCGAATTGTTATGACAATTTAGCGTTCAATAAAACAAATATGTCAAGTTTTTCACGACAAATTGTCACATGTCGCCTGTCAGGAGAAAATGTTTATTGAACAGAAATATGTCAAATTGTAGTGACAATTCGACAATTATGTCAATTTTCCACCATGACAATTATGTCAATGTCAATTTTTATTGAACAGTAAATTGTCGAATTGACGAATTGTCGCCTGTCGCTTGTCGCCTGTCGCCTGTCACCTGTCATTGTCGCGTTTATTGAACGGGGCCCTGGTCGTAGCGGGCCCGGATTGCTCTATCAAGCACGTTGGTCAGAGCTCTCGCCGTCTGGAAAATCTCTCTGTATTGTGATATCTGTAAAATTTGTTAATATTAAGCAGTACTTCATCTTTACATTTAGAAGGTTAGTGACTCGTGATCGCGAACTCACACGCGCAGTGTACTTAACTAAATAACAAACTTGGTACCTAGGCCCTAGGTAATTTATTATGCCTTCAGGCAACTATATACATCACTAGTTTTTAATTAGGTACTGACATAACTTTAAGGTCCGCTACATACATCCGGAATAAACCTGAATCGGAATTAGATTCCGTATGGAGTGTTACCGCTTTCAGGGACTTTTTCACTAGATCTACTGATTTTTTGATGTCTTAGGTGGCATAATTTATAGTGATTTTTGAGCGTAGGCGTTGATGGAACGATACCGTATCGTGAAGGTGCAGTTGCGACGTCGTTGCGGCATAGTTGCGAAAGCCTGCGTCGCCTACGCTCAAAAACCGCTTGTGTGTGTTAATGGTTCATGCCATTTTCTATGCAGATTATGTCTAATGTAAAAATTATCGATAATCTATTGATATTGTCACGGATGCTGTGAAATGATGCAGCTATAGAAAGGCATTCAAAAATTCGGCCGGTTTGTCAACAAGCTTCGTGGCTCGGCGGTCGACGCATGGACTTCCGTGCCGGGGGTCGATGGTTCGAGACTCGTCGAAAATAATTCTAGATTTTATTGTTGTTGGAAATGTTCTAGAAAAGTAAGAGGGAGTAAGAATATTTGGAAAGAGACAAAAAAAATGGGCGTGTCTAGGAATGTTCTAGAAAACGGAGAGAGAAGGAATATTCGAAAAGAACCAAAAACAATAGGAATGTTCTAGAACAAAGGGAGAGAAGAAATATTTGTAAAAAAACAATAAAAGGGGGCGTGTTTAGGAAAATTCGAAAAAGAAGGCGGGATTAAGAAATATCCGGAAGGGAACAAAGGAATAAAGAAAAGACTAACGAAATTCGGCCATCTAGAAAATTCTAAGGGGTATATAAGGCCGCGAGTTTGCGGACGCAAGTCAGTATTGATTTAACAGTGAAAAGTGCGGAACAAAAAGGAAGAAAAGTAAAAGTGGAAAAGTACTAGTGAAAAGTAAAGTGCAAAGTAAAGTGGAACAGTGAGTAGACAAGTGTCAGTCTAATGCAGTGTAGTGTGTGTCGCGTGTCGTGACGTCATAGTGCCGTGAGTCGTGACGTCATAGCGTGTCGCGCGTCGTGACGTAGTGAACAGTGAAAGTGGTGAGAGGGGAAACCCCTGTGAGGAGGACTGTGAAAAGGGGAACCTCTGCGAGGTGGTCCGTGTGTAAGTGTGTAACCCAATAAACTCTGTAAATAAATTGGACTTAGCGTTTCACTCCAATCCCGAAACCCGTCGCTCGTAACATTTGGTGTCAGAAGTGGGATTGGAGTAAGATGCCGCTGGTGCCAAAGGAGTTAAAGGGAGTCACCACCCGGGCCATGTCGGAAGCGCGGCAGGAAGATGCGGCCCTTGCAACTGAGGTGCAGCGCACTCCAGTGAGAAGACCTGAGGGAGGTGAAGTGCAGCGCACTCCGGAGCAGAACCCAGGAAACTTCCTCTATCAAATCCAGCTTATGATGGAGGAACAGGCTCGTCGGCAGGAGGAACAAATGCGTAGGATGCAGGAGGCAGCTCGCCGTCAGGAGGAACAGGCTCGCCGTCAGGAGGAACAGGCTCGCCGTCAGGAGGAACAGACACGCCTGATGGAAGAACAGGCGCGCCGTCAGGAGAAACAGACATGCCTGATGGAGGAACAAATGCGCACGTTGCAGGAGGCCCTTCACAAAGATATTACGAAAGGCTTGCAGCAGGCAGTAGAGAGAGTCGAAGCCGTAGAAGGGAAGTTGGATCGTGTGAAGGGTGAGTTTGAAGGGAGGTTGGATAATGTGAAGGGTGAGTTCGGAGGGAGGTTGGATCGTGTGGAGGGTGAGTTTGCCAAAATCCGGCGAGAAGTTGAGCAGAGCAAATCTCATAGTCGTGTCGCTGCTGTTTTTGACTCACCCATACAACCAAAAGGCGTCAAGACTCCGGTTTACGATGGACAGACGTCATGGGCCGCCTTTAAGTTACAATTTGAGACAGCAATGAAGGTTAATGGCTGGGGCAAAGAGGAGGCGCAGTCTGCGTTGACATTGGCACTCCAGGGACAGACTCTCACCGTGCTGGAAGCCGTAGGTGCTGGCGAAAATCTAACGTTCGACGGTCTCTTTGGAGCTCTGGAGGCTAGATTCGGCGATGGACATCTCGAACACATGTATCGGGCGCGATTGAAGGAACGAAACCAACATGCTAACGAGAGTCTGCAGCAATGGTCCGTGGAAGTGGAGAAGCTCGTGCGAAAGGCCTTCCAGTCATCACCAGCAGCCATCGATGACATGCTCCTACAGGCCTTTACGGATGCTATACGGGACTCGGAGGTGCGAGCTGCAGTGCGACTTGGGCACCATGTTACACTCAGGGACGCTGTTGCTCATGCATTGGAGGTGGAAGCCGTACGTCAGGACCCTCGTTCCGCTCGCCTCAGGGAGATTGTGGTGACTAGAGCGTCAGCGCCAAGAAATCGTAGCTTCGGTTATGTGTGCTACGAGTGTGGTGAACGAGGGCATATTCGCAGCTCCTGCCCGAAGCGCACAGGCCGCCGGGATGTTGGAGTCTCGACTGACGAGCAGCAGGAAAACTAGAACCAGCCAGGGCTGCGGGGTGGGCGCTGGCCGGGTATGCTGCAACCCCAACCATTAGAGTCAAACAAACATCGGACGGAAATAGTCTGTTAGTTAAAGGAGAGGTCAATGGTAGAATCTGTCAACTAACTTTGGATACCGGCGCTTCGAGGACGGTGATCAATGCTCGACTTTTAAGCGAGATGGAAAGTTACCAGAAACGACTTCTGCAGCGAACCAACCTACAGTTAACAACAGCTACCGGCCAGCGCGTACCTGTTAAGGGAGAGTTGGGAGTTTCGATTAAGATCGGGGAAACTCCTTTCAAACATGAGGTGATTGTAGCTGAAATAGTGGACGATTGCATCATTGGCTTAGATTTCTTACAAAATCACCAGTGCAATATAGACATGAAAAGTGGAGTGCTACGGTGTAACACAGAGGAGGTTCCGATGAAAGGTGGATCATCGGGAAAGGTCTACTGTGTGAAAAGAACAGTTCTCAAGCCTAGATCACAGACCTTGGTACCTGTTGTTTTGCCCAAGAGTAACGATGGGAGATTACCACGGAGATGTGCTGTGATAGAGAAAGTTAAAACTGAAACTTGTTGGATTCCGGCAAGGACGGTTGTCGGATCAGTTTCATCTACCTCAATCCCGATACTTAACGTCGGAGATGTGGACCTGACGATTGAGAAGGGGGAGGTTGTTGGTCACTGTGAGGAAGTTTTATGGTTGCGACAATGTGTGGAAAATCCTCCTAAGAAACATAAGGCTGAGGGGGATGTAGTATCGAAGGTTATGGAAGACTCCAGCAAGGACTTGACTAAGCTACAGGCTATGAAAGCGAAGAACTTGCTGCTGCGTTTTTCAGACTTGTTCTCTAAGAACGACGCAGATATTGGTAGAACAGACCTGGTGAAGCACACGATTAATACAGGAGATGTAGCGCCAATTAAGCAGCGACCTAGGCGCATTCCGTTTGCTCGTGAGAAGGAAGTGGAGGAAATGATAGAGGACATGAAGAGGAGTAACACCATCGAACCTTCATCGAGTCCCTGGTGTTCACCAGTAGTTCTCGTTAAGAAAAAGGATGGCTCAACTAGATTTTGTGTGGATTATCGGCAGCTTAATGAAGTGACGAAGAAAGACAGCTACCCTTTACCAAGAATCGACGATACCTTAGACACCTTGAGTGGAATGAAGTGGTTTTCAACGCTCGATCTGAAAAGTGGGTACTGGCAAGTGGACGTAGACCCCAAAGACAAGGAGAAAACCGCGTTTTCTACCGGGAAAGGACTGTGGCAGTTCAAGGTAATGCCGTTTGGATTGTGTAACGCCCCTGCGACTTTCGAAAGATTGATGGAACATGTCCTAGCGGGAATTCTGGGTGATACGTGTCTGGTCTACTTGGACGACATCATCATTGTTGGTCGAGACTTCGATGATCATCTGAAGAAGTTAGAGAAAGTTTTCGAAAGACTGCGTGGAGCAAATCTCAAGTTAAGTCCAAAGAAATGTTCTTTCTTTAAACGGCAAGTCAATTACCTTGGACATGTGATCTCTGAGAGAGGAGTCGAGACTGATCCTGCCAAAACTGCTGCTGTAAGAGAGTGGCCGACTCCGAGAGATAAGACACAAGTTAGAGCTTTCCTTGGGCTCTGTTCTTACTATCGTCGTTTCGTGAAAGGGTTTTCGGACATCGCGAAGCCACTGCATCGACTTACGGAAGAAAAGAGGACGTTCACATGGGATTCAGAGTGTGAAGAGGCTTTTATGGAATTGAAAGAACGTCTAAGTAAGGCGCCAATTCTTGGATATCCCGATGTTCAGGGGGAATTTGTTGTAGATGCGGACGCCAGTAACATCGGGATTGGAGGTGTGCTCTCACAGCGACATGGTGAACAGGAAACTGTAATAGCCTACTTCAGTAAGTCATTATCTAGACCTGAGAGAAACTATTGTGTAACTAGACGGGAATTATTGGCGGTGGTGAAGACTGTACAACACTTCAAGAAGTATCTGCTGGGACGTAAATTTCTAGTCAGGACTGACCACGCTGCATTGAAATGGTTGCTTCAATTTAAGAATCCGGAGGGTCAAGTTGCAAGATGGTTAGAGCAACTACAGGAATTCAACTTTGAAGTAGAACACCGAAGCGGAAGAGTTCATTCCAATGCAGATGCACTATCAAGAAGGCCATGTCCAGAAGATTGTAAGCACTGTAGCAAACAGGAGGGGAAGGAATCAGTTTCACTCAGGGTTATCAGAACTGATGCCATCAACGATGAGTGGGGCAACGAAGCGATGCGCCATGAACAGGAAAAGGACCCAGGAGTCGGGCCAATCCTGAACTGGTTAAGGAATGATGATTCTAAGCCTCAGTGGAGTGAGGTGGCAAGGTACGGGACAGACACGAAGGGACTTTGGGCTCAGTGGAAGAGTCTCGTCATACATAATGGATTGCTCTGTAGGAAATGGGAGACATCGAATGGAAAAGACTCTTATCTACAGTTAGTGGTCCCACGAGCTAAGGTGAAAGAAATTTTGCGAGTTTTTCATGATGGAACTTCTGGAGGGCATTTGGGTGTAAAGAAAACCTTGGAGAAAGTAAAGGAAAGATTTTACTGGTTGCATTGTAGAGACGATGTAGAGGATTGGTGCCGCAAGTGTACAAGTTGTGCAGCTGTAAAAGGACCTCATACGAGGAGCAGGGCAGCAATGAAAATTTATAATGTTGGGGCGCCTTGGGAACGAATTGCTTTAGACGTTGCGGGACCATTTCCAGTCACTAAGTCAGGAAACCGGTATATACTTGTGGTAATGGATTACTTCACAAAGTGGCCGGAAGTATTTGCCATTCCAAATCAGGAAGCGATAACTGTGGCTACCAAGTTGGTAAACGAAGTTTTCTGCCGGTTTGGGGTTCCGCTAGAAATGCACAGTGATCAGGGCAGGAACTTTGAGTCACAGTTGTTCCAGGAAGTTTGCAAGATTTTTGGAATTCATAAGACCCGGACTACTCCTTATCATCCTCAGTCCGACGGAATGGTGGAGCGGTTCAATCAAACCTTGGAACGGCATCTTGCAAAGGTCGTCGATAATCATCAGGATAACTGGGATGAGTACATACCTCTCTTCCTGTTGGCCTATCGAACCGCTGTTCATGAGAGTACTTCAGCAACGCCAGCGATAGCAAACTTCGGGAGAGAATTGAAGCTTCCAGCGGATTTGCTATCAGGGTGCGCACCAGGCACCCCTAAAAGTATCAGTGATTATGTGAGCGAACTGCGGGAGAAAATGGTCGACATCTATGAACAACTTCGAGAAGCAGGTCAAAACTCCAGTGACCGTTCGAAGACACGATATGACCGAAAGGCGAACTATACAGGGTTTGAGGAAGGAACATCAGTATGGCTGCATAATCCAGTTCGAAGGAAAGGGAAGTGCCCGAAGTTACAGGCAAGTTGGGAAGGGCCGTATGAGGTAGTGACCAAAATAAATGACGTCACATATCGAATCCGACGATCGCCAAGGAGCCCGTTGAAGATAGTGCACGTTGATCGGTTAGCTCGTTATTTCGGAAGTAATGATGCTTGGGACGAGCAGAACTAAGGGAGGGGCAATGTCACGGATGCTGTGAAATGATGCAGCTATAGAAAGGCATTCAAAAATTCGGCCGGTTTGTCAACAAGCTTCGTGGCTCGGCGGTCGACGCATGGACTTCCGTGCCGGGGGTCGATGGTTCGAGACTCGTCGAAAATAATTCTAGATTTTATTGTTGTTGGAAATGTTCTAGAAAAGTAAGAGGGAGTAAGAATATTTGGAAAGAGACAAAAAAAATGGGCGTGTCTAGGAATGTTCTAGAAAACGGAGAGAGAAGGAATATTCGAAAAGAACCAAAAACAATAGGAATGTTCTAGAACAAAGGGAGAGAAGAAATATTTGTAAAAAAACAATAAAAGGGGGCGTGTTTAGGAAAATTCGAGAAAGAAGGCGGGATTAAGAAATATCCGGAAGGGAACAAAGGAATAAAGAAAAGACTAACGAAATTCGGCCATCTAGAAAATTCTAAGGGGTATATAAGGCCGCGAGTTTGCGGACGCAAGTCAGTATTGATTTAACAGTGAAAAGTGCGGAACAAAAAGGAAGAAAAGTAAAAGTGGAAAAGTACTAGTGAAAAGTAAAGTGCAAAGTAAAGTGGAACAGTGAGTAGACAAGTGTCAGTCTAATGCAGTGTAGTGTGTCGCGTGTCGTGACGTCATAGTGCCGTGAGTTGTGACGTCATAGCGTGTCGCGCGTCGTGACGTAGTGAACAGTGAAAGTGGTGAGAGGGGAAACCCCTGTGAGGAGGACTGTGAAAAGGGGAACCTCTGCGAGGTGGTCCGTGTGTAAGTGTGTAACCCAATAAACTCTGTAAATAAATTGGACTTAGCGTTTCACTCCAATCCCGAAACCCGTCGCTCGTAACAATATAGTTGCATTAATATTGGAATACAATTTACATTCGTAACGTCATGACCTCATCACATGATAGTAATTATCATGTATAGAAATTGTTTGTTTTGTTTTAATAAATACCTAAAAATGCAATTATTGTTATTCATTTGGCGTGTTATACATTTTTATTTTAGGCATTTTTAAACAGCACTCTAGTATTTTTTGTAACCATAGTTGACAACACTGAATCCTGAATCAGGATTCCGGATCGCAATTCCGTCTGTGTGTGGCGGACCTAAGTGTTATGGCACACCTGCTGAATGTTCCGCGCCTAACGTTCGGTCGAACACGCGCGCAACGCTTCTCCCTATACCGGCGACACACCAGTACGCGCCAACGCGCCATTTTTCCTAGTATACGCGTATTCAACTGAACGTTCGGCGCGGAACGTTCCGCAAGTGTGCCGTTACTCTAAAGCTGTATTCAGTCAATGAAACTAAACAAAAGGGTGTATTCAATCAATGAAAGTAATACTTTCCATAAAGCAGGCACTTCACTCTCGCTAGAACTTCTCGGCGAGAACTTTCAAGGATAATTACTACGGCTTATGACGCCACGAGAACAACGAAGGGCATCCATACTCTCGTTCTCGGAGAGAATGTAGTGACCGCATAAGGAACATGGGTCGAGAAACGAAAAAAAAAATGTAGATCTTCCATAGAAAATTGATCGGCTGATCCAAACTTTTGTATGGGAGGTCCAAATTTTTTTCGTTTTTCGACCCATGTTTCTTAGGGAAAGTTGTCTACTTTAATTATCTAAATTATGTTAGTAATTAAAAAACTAGTAGTGTATTCTATTACCACAGAGTACTACCGCTATTACCTATTCTGTGCCGCCAACAACTCTGATGGCTGGCCAGTAACATTAATATCGTTGGCTGGCCATAGATTACCTATAGTTTCTGGCTGCTAGTTAGGTATAGCCACAGTATAAGAAAGATAATCTATTACTACATACAGAACGGACACTCCCTGCCTCCCACCATCTTTTTTCCTCACCCCCTCTATTGCCCTCTGTTTACCTCGGCAGTTACCAATGTTAAGAAAATGCGTATTCCTTTCACTCAGTATCGCACATGCTTACCTCCTCTTTTAAATTTTTCCATTTGTATGAAATGTCAGCTAAGTGTTCAAGGCTTGGTATAGCCACTGCATCCGACCCAACCTCTAATAGTATCGGATTCCCGTTCCATCCGTCGGATTTAGCAGGGTTGGTTTATACCAATGTAATGCTTTATAGCAGCGATTACATTACCCAACATTCAGACCCGATTTCGGCATACATTGCTTGCTTTGATCGCTACACTTTTAAATAGACAGAACAAATCAGGCAATGTTGTTTAAGTAGGTAGGTAGGTAACTTTATTTACCTGTTCTTGCAAAACCACGTCTTTTCGCTTGTTTCCATCACAGATAGCCTGTAAGTCAATTTCTAACTGCCTTCTAAGATGAGGCTGCGACAAATTAAGTCCCATTGCGTCATATCCTTCCACAAGTCCAATGCCTAATGGGGTGGGTTCCATTTTAGAGTTCTCGTATGTCGCGTACGAGCGAGTTTTAATTATTTCTATGTGTTGGAGATGAGTGGCGTCGGTTCCTGGAAATTGGTTGGTTCCTATTATTGGCTAGAACAAATTGTACCTATAACTTTTTTCTGGTCTTACTTGACACCAGTCTAAAAAGCATATTGATCGAGTTTCCTGCGCGCTATAAGGATATAAGTATCACGCATTTTATACGAAGCGCGCAAATATAAAGAGAGCTAAGGCGCGATAGCGCTATATCACGCTGCCATACTACGGCCACAAATACCCGTAGGTATAGATATAACAATATTTATCGATTATTACTATTACAACATTATGTACAACTTATGGCTAAATATGGCTATAAATAAAAATAAAAACAAATAAAGTAGGCGAAGAAAAAATGAGCCACTATATCGAGCACGACTTCCGTTCGACTTACACTAAACAGAAGACGTGCTCGAGGCCACCGTCCTGCGGGAATGTGCCCAGGACGCTGGCTGCATTACCTCGTTGGATGGCAATGGATATTCGTTGCCCGAGGTACGCGCCAGCCTTTCGGTCACCGGACACCTCAATCAAGCGCGACGACAACTCTTTGAAGAGCTGTCGGGCGTCCGGCCCCCACGGCCCCAGGGTCTCTACACCGAATGGCGCGAGAATGTAGCCGTCACCCAGGGTGACATATGTGCGCTGCTTGAGACCCTCTGCAGCAGCCGCCGCCGCGCCCGCTCTTAGAGAAGTGGCAGGGAGGTGTGAGGACGCCACAGTGTCGACTCACGTAGCGTCCCACACCACGGGTCTGCCATTCCTCCAAGGAATGACGGCATAACGTCGGGTCTCCTGCCATCGTCTCGTGCAAGGCCAATTACTTATTAATTTAGGTAGGTAAGGTATAAGTGTAACTGGTCAGTGGTAGGTAGGTACTACTTACCGATACCATTTTCGTTCATAAGCTCAATAAGATCAGCTTCCGATAACAGATCAGGGGGTGATGTTTCTGATTCTTCAATCTCAATGTGTGGTTCGAACGTTTGATCTATCTGAAAAATAAGAAAATGTAGGTAATGTTTGAGTATTTTTACCCACCGTTTTTAAATTTATAAGTTTGATACATACATACATACCTATCATATCTGTCTACACAAAAATCACCACCGCATTCATGCAATGATTTTTTCCAGGGGGGACCAGGCCCTGGTCAGGTCGTCGCAATAAAATCTGAAAGTGGACTGAGCGAAGCTAGGTCTACTTTTTTACGACAAAAAACAGGAACGAGCGAAGGAAGCACGAAATTTTATGACACTATAAAAGATCGTCGAAATACTATAGCGAGCTCGAGATTTCACTGAATTCTGGAGAGAGCAAAGCGAGCTCGAGATTTTACTGGAATATAGTGAGATTAGTGTAATAGGTACGATTTAAATCCAGGATCAAGCGAAGCGAGCTCGTTATTAAATGGTACTTGCGAAGTCACGACCGCGATCTAAAAATCGTGAAGCGAGAGAAGCGAGCTCGAATTTTAAAACAATATTAATGAGATTAGTGCAACACGATCTACAGACACGAGCGAGCGCAGCGAGCTCGAGATTTCCGGGTTGAGGTATTCTTCGAGTAGGTATATAGGTAGGTACTACTAAAAACCATGTTCGATATTATACTCGAATTATCTACCTCATAATCATGAATTTTTTTCGGTGACCACTGCTCGTAGACATCGTATACATCTAAGTAGTTTCTCTCCTTGATCTCGAGACCGTCTGCCTCGAACTTTTCGCCGGCCACATCGATGGTGACGACAGTCTCGATTCCCTTGGCATCCATAAAACAGCACGCCAGGAACGAACGGACTATGAACTCGTAGATGATTTTTGCATTGCCCTGCAAACCTAATAAGAGTAAATCAAAATAAAATACTTAAGTAACTACTAGTTGTTTTAATTTATCATACAACAAACTAGCAATACAGGGTGTTAATTTAAATAAAAAGGATGTTACACATTGAAATTGCTTCACACTCTCACCTCCAAACTGAAAAACTTTCATTAGAGCGTTATGGCACCAAAGTCAATATAGAAATCGTGGAAAAAACATCTGCTGTTTCGTCCGTCGAGTAGTGAAGTTTTCTATGGAACAACTGTTTTTTGACATTTCGATGTTGGTCTCTAGTAAAAGTTTTTCAGTTTGATAGTCTAAACCTCAATTATCAACTTAAAATTAACACCCTGTAGGTACCTAAGTAGATATCTAGATATAGAGTGCGACGATGGCGCGTTGCTGAGAGGTATGAATGGACATTCAATTTTAGGGGTGCAGGATCGAATCCGCACTGACGACATGCCATGTAACAATGAGTTTTTCAAACGTATCTAAGTAATACCGACTGCTGTCAAGAGGTAAAGAAAAACATCGTGAGGAAAGGTGCATACACAGTGAAGAAGAAAAAATTTATGCGTGTGCGTGTGTGAAATCTACGTCCCTCTCCCTGAGGGTTCCCCGTACCTAGGCCTGTGCTGTACTGTGGGATTATGAAGTCAAGTCAAGAAGTCGTGAGTCAAGAACGAGGAAAATGTTTGGATCTTCCATACAAAATTGCGGATCATCGATCAGCTGATCGATTTTCTATGTATACATATTATGCAGAAATATTACTAAGAACTCGCTCCAAAAAGCCGTCATTCGTGGTATTAGGTGACATGTCGAGTAGATAGATTATAGGCTAACCTGTTAAGTACGTAGTTGGATATATGGGGGGATGGGCTTCATCATACTTGCTCCCTTGCCTAGGGGTCGGACCCTCTGGTCTGGACAGGATTCTCGTTGCGAACGATCCCCAGTCAGGATCATGTTGCTGTTGCCTCACCAGGTACACCAGGTCCAGAGATTCAGGAAATACATTAGTATCAGTTCTTGGGTAGCTGATTCTACCGCTAAGGTAGAGTCTCTCAACAACCGCCATCGTTTCGTTAGCGTTTATATTCAATATTCTTGAAACTTGTTTTTCTAATTCCTGCGTAATGTAAAGTATCTAATTAAGTAGGTTCATACGGACAGAGGACCTAATTTGGTCCAAATACGCATTTTATCCAATACAATTCCGCTCGTCAATCTTCGTTTGCGCAGAGCAGTGCAAAATCGTGTGTTCGCTATCTCGCTCCAACTCGCAGACTTATGGATGCTTCGGCAGCGAAAAGGGCGCGAAAGCAATAAGCCAATAGCGGCAAGGTGTCACCACATCACATCCTGATTGGTCAATATAATTTCGTGCGCTTTTAAAATTTGTCAACTGCCTAGGTACATCGGTGAGACTTATAAAGTACTTACTATGTCTATGTATAAACCTCATTTCGCCAAGCACGCATTTCGTTTTGAATTTATTTTTGAATATGAGTCAGAGACTTATTATTAATCTGTGGTCAGAGTAGGTACCATTGCAACAGAGGGTACAATGCAACATGAAAACTATACATCCTTGTGACCTCAAGAACATTACAGAAGTCAAACCGTGGTAGGTCATGGTAGGTAGGTAGGTACGCCTATTTTTGGAAATCCCTCGTGAATTTGTTGTTAGTTCACTTTTTTTAGGGTTCCGGGTGAAAACGGTCCTCTTACAAGGAACTAGTTTTATTCAACGTTTTTTATTCTCGCTCTATGGTAAAAACGGTAATACATACAAGCGTCAAACTTGGTGAGATTATAGAACAAACTTTACGGTATAACAACAAATAATAAAAACCGGCCAAGTGTGAGTCGGTCTCGTGATAAAGGTCCCGGAGTAAAAACAATTTTTTTTACGGTAATATTCGGCCTCAGTGCGCGAGTAGCCCGACACGCACTTGACCGATTTTATTATTACTTATAGTAGTTTACTTACAACAGTGTTCAATGGCAGAGGTCTCTCTTTTATCTTCAGTCCTATTCTGATTTCACGCACTCTTGCTACCGGGTTGCTGCGGCATGTGTCGAACAATGACTGACAAACGTCTTGGTCAAACAGATGCTCTCTTTCCCACGTGTAATCCACGCTTATATTATTTTCCGTGTGGTTCACTGAAAAAATATACAATATCCCAAATTACTCTTGACCCCATTTAAAGCGAAGAAGGTTAGTGTACCTACCTTGTCTATAGATACAGGGTAAACAAAGATTTGATCATAATATCAGAATGTAAGTAAAATATAGTACCTAAAAGTAAAAGTATATTGAAAGGTAATACTTATTTAATTTACGTAAGAATAATGAAAGCGAGATTTAGCTTCATTAGCGATGATAAAAATTGGCGTAACTTGAGGGGCTCATGTCATGCTACGCCAATTTTTATCAAAGGTTATTTATTCGCAAATAAGTACCTTTTATTTTCCAGAATCGTTGAGGATCAAAGTCCTCAATCTGTTTGTATCTCCCTACCACAAACCCCAGTGCTGGGAACTGGCACGTTCCAAAGCTCACCATACTGCCAAAGGGTATTTGAATGGGAAAAGATTCTCTTAAATGTAGCGTTTGAAACCTGGTGAATGCTGCTCCTGAAATTAAAGAAAAGTCTCATTGAATACTCTACCTCCTAAAAAAGATGTAAAATCGTAAATCTTTATTTGTTTTGGATGATTGAAATGCCTGCCTAGCACCTAACTTTAAACATAAGTGTGTAACAAAACATACTAGTAAATATTTAAAGGGTTTGCCATCAAACTGAACAACTTTCACTTATGGAGTCAACGTCAACAAAATCTGTTGTCCCATACAAAATTCCAGTACCTACTCGAATCACATTATTAGACAGCGGATTTATTTAAATTTTTTCTTGATGTTAGCTTCATAGTGAAAGTTTTTCAGTTAGATGGTCTTAGTCATAGATATCTAGAGAGATGCCAACCAACGCGCTGAGTACGAAACCTAGTGTCGCATTACCACCAGTACCACGCGATAGAAATTATTTTGTTAGCTTGAATGTGCTCATTATCCATGATCATCGGTATCAGAACTCAACGTTCGAATAATCTATAGTACTACGCAAGCACTGTAAACTATTTACACATAATATCTTGACTGGCTTTCAGCCTCATAGTATATTGAATCCTTACTGTCGCGAGCAATGTGTTCCGTTTTTGCGCATATTGCTGCGACACTGGCCCCGCCCCCTTTTCACATCTCCATTTAGTTTTTGTGATCTGTGGTCTTAGTCTTAACCACCCATTTATATTATTACCTACCTACTAGGGTGTTTTGTTATACGTGTATAAGTAAGAACGAACTAATTCAGAACAAATTAACCTCTATCTTATCATCACCAAGCGCACTGATAAACAAAAACACGTTATGTAGGTAGGTACCTACCTAAAATTAGGAACTAACGCGAATGACCGAAAAACTTCCTTCTGTATAGTTAGTACCTACCTACAAACATTGACTCGAATGTTGCCCGACCAGAAAAATAAAACATCTCGCCATGTTGCGGAAAAACATTGGGACAAACAATTTTTGTTCTTGAAATATGGTTATTAAAGGTTATAAATACTTCTTAGCGCTTTCAAAGCAGGTTTTTATTTTTCTGGTCAGGCTATACTACAACAATTTTCGGATACCTACTGAAAGTAGGTAAAAAACTTTAATAGTTCCTCTCGTTCTTGAGCCTCCCATAGAAAAGCGATCGGTTCATCCGCACTTTTGTATGGGAGGTCCAAAATTTAAATAGTTACCTATCTTCAAATCTAACTCCTGCCTAGCATCCACGGCATCACTGATGTTCTGATTAGGCTGCTGCAGGTTCGACAGTGCCCTCTCCACAGACAACGCTGTAATCTCAGAGAATCTGGCGCGATACACTCTTAAATTGTCGTTAACGTTCGTGCACACGTCCATAATCTCGTAACCAATGTTTTCACCTTCTCTGTCGCCATCGGTCCAAATAATCAGCCCTTGGCAGTCCACTACTTGCTCTTCCAAAGTTTGCTGAAATATTATACTTACTGTTAATTACAACAAATGCTTTAACGAAATTATTTATAAGAATAAGAAGTCTTGTAGCCTAATCGTTAACGATGTATTTTCCTAGGTTTGTATGAAAAAGCATGGGGCCAGGCTAGACAAAACTCTAGCTAGAGCCGATTTTATAATTCTGGGAAAAGTCTGAACTCGCTTCGTTCAGTAGCGCAAAATGGTCGTAGAGAGCAACGGTGACGCGTTGCGGAGGTATGGTCACTCAATCATGAGGGCCCTGGTTCGAATCAGCACGGACGACATGCCATACGAAGAGTTTTTTGAACTTATGTACGGAGTACCAACTGCTCCCAAATGGTGAAGGGAAACATCGTGAAGAAATCTATATACGCTGAAGAAGAAATTCTGATGCGTATGTGAAGTCTACCATTACGCATTGGGCACGCGTGGTGGAATAACGGTATAGGTTGTGTCCTGCAGTGGGACGTATGTAGGCTGATGATGAAGCACAATGGTGGCCACAACATTACTGTGCCACAACCGAGGTATTAGGTATTAGGTGAGTAGGTACTGTGAAATGTCGAGCTCGCATCGTCGACTCTAGATGTTTAAAATGATGACGGCTAATTATTCGCGACAGGTGTTCCGAACATCTATTCATGAAATAATTTGGTAGAAACAACCGAATACAAATCCGGGCATCCGGAGCTTTTTCGACAAGTAATTACTTCCAAGAAAAATTATTACAGCTCACAACTCCGCCGCCAGAATATAATGAAACGTGACCACACTCGTTCTCGGCGTTTCTTTTCCATTCACGGATACAATGTAGTTGCCATACTTTAGTAGGGTTATTTTAGGTTGTGTGAGTCACCTCATTGCACCTTACATTGTTATACAGGGTGTCCGGTGGCAGAATTATAATTAAAATTTAAATAAAAAATAAACTATGAGAGATAAACATATATTTAATTAATTATTATAAATTAGAGTAGTGCGAATTTCATTTCTTAAAAATTATTTCATCCAAATGTTGACCGTCACGACGGACACACTCTTGAAACCTGGCTTCAGTATTCCGTGCCACTCGCTGAATTAGTGATATTTGAATAGCATTAACCTCGCGAACGATATTTTCTTTTAGTGCTAAGATGGTCGCTGGGTTTGCTTCATAAATTATTATAATTACTTTTGAGGTGCCCCCAGACCCCAGCGACCATCACAGCACTAAAAGAAAATAAACGAAATCGTTATCGTTCGCGAGGTTAATCCAACATCACTAATTGTTAATTCCAACATAACTGTTTACCTCTCAAAGTTTTTTTTTAAATTTAAAATCATAATTCTGCCACCGGACACCCTGTACCTAACCTCTATGACAGAATTTACCTACTCACTCTTATGTCTTCACATCTTTCGATAATTTTCTTGGACACAGGTGCTCCGAAGAGTTCTTCTGTGTATCTGCTATTCCATCTCGTATGTCTGCCTTCAATAAAATCATATCCCATTAGGTGTCCTGAGACGGAAGTCATGACCATTTCACACATCTCACCATTAACTTCTGCTTCGAATTTGTATAACTTATTGTATAAAGAGTGACCCTCATCCTAGAAATTTAAGAGACTAATTATCATTTAGGCAACTTTTACCTTGTACAACCAGTTTGGTAAGATATGCATAAGTATATTCTTGTTCGTCCATATAGATAAGTACTTAAAAACACAGAAATAGTAATTTTTCATATTGTCAGATTTACTACTTTTACATTAAAATAAAGGCAATAGCAAACGTAAGTAATGCATACTTGCCTATCCTTAGAAACACGGTGTTTTATATACCCACCTTTTATTTATAGAGAATGAACACAACAACACTTTGTTTGATTAGTCACACAAGACAAGTTTGACACAATTTAATTAAAGTTAGGACGCACCAGGTTGAACATAAAAATGAGAATAATAATTAATAAATAATCAATATAAATACCAATGTGTATCTCCGCCCGGATAAATGTATTGCGATGCTTTTAGCAGCAGCATTTTTTTCAGCAACATTTAAATACTTCATGGTTAAGGGTACAAAATATTACACCATAAAAAAAAACGTAGCGTAGGGCGCGGTGATAATATGCTATGACAAATTGTTTAGTACTAAAGTTAGGCACTCGTGAGTGCACTAGTGCAATACCCAGCACTATAACACTGACTGAGCGAGCGAGATAAGAAAGCAGACAAGGCGAGAACATGGCTTTATTATCTATATGTAGGTATGTATTTACTTGCAGTAAGTATATTATAATTGTACGTATTTTATTGACCAAAACTGTGAATATAAAGCAAAGTTCTTGCCTCGACTATCTAAACAAACGCTAAAGTGACCTGGCGATCGATATTTGCACCTATTAAATATAGAGTATTGTAGAGTTTTATTTTAACTTGTTTCTATGTAGTGATTGTCTTCATCATAAAATATCAGCCGATAGACGTCCACTGCTGGACATAGGCCTCCCCCAAAATGGGGGGATTTGCCTTAATCGCCACGCTTGGCAGGCGGGTTGGCGATCGCAGTTGGTTCGAATGTGTGTATTCGCCTTTTACAACACTCACGGGAGGAACTGGGATGGTGCTATTCTTAGCCACACCACACGGACAGACTACGTTAACGCTAATTATCGTGAAAAAAATACATTTGTTTATTAACAATTGGTAAAAAATGACTACACGCTACGTTACGTTAACGCTTTCATTCATTGCTGAAATTATAACAAATAATTTTTGCCTGAAAACGCGACCTGAACTTGACTTAAAACGCGAATAACTTTAAATTTTAACAATCAAATTATTGTTTCAATCTAATTATTTTGTTATAAATCAGTTGGGGTGTATTAGGTTCTACGCTTATTCATTAACATGTTGTATATATATATATATATATAAATATAAGGTCTAACAAAACTAGCTGAAACTATTTTAAGGGGATGATCAGACCATCAAACTGAACAACTTTCTCTATGGGACCAATATCGAAATCGCGAAAAAAAAATCTGCTGTTCCATACAAACCTACTCGACCTCAATGTATGGGACAGCAGATTTTTTTTTCGCGATTTCAATATGGGTCCCATAGAGAAAGTTGTTCAGTTTGATGGTCTGATCATCCCCTTAAAATAGTTTCACCTAATTTTGGTAGACCTTATATATATATATATATATATATATATATGTATATGTATTATAAATAAACCATTTATTAGGTACCATAGGTCCTATGAAAAACAATTACGTAAGCGTAACTACCTATTATTTGTATAAAAAATTTATTATAACAGAAAAGCATGATGGTTTCACGGAGACTGACTGCTTAGATTAATGATTTGTTTGTGCACGCAACGCATCACAAAGAAGTACTGACCCGATTTGGATAGGGTTTTCACAGAAGCATACGGCGTAGTTTGGATTAACATTTAGGCTGTTTGATCGCAATCGGTCCACTCCATCAAAAATCAGTCAGGGGTCTGCGCGTACGGAGTCTTGGGCGCCAATACTAAATAAAAAAAAATTTAGGACCTTCTACCAATCAATAATAAAACACGTTATTAGAAAAAAAGAACCAATTTTTTTTCAATACAATAAATAATGCATTGTAGCATTTAATTTGTAAGCACTTAATAGTTATTGTAAGTACCTATGTTTTGTTTTGACTGCAGCTAGTCATTGACTTATTGTAAGGTGCTGTTTATACAGAAGAGACGTGTGGCGGTGGCAGGTTGTCAAAGTAACACCAATATAAACTTATAGTACGTAGCATAGCGTCGTTTTTGTTGTAAAGGAAAAGCGCGCGGGCGTAATTCTCCAAACGACGCTATGCTACGTACTATAAGGTTTTTATTGGCGCGCCCCGCCCGCGCCACGTCTGCGCCAAGGCTCTTCTATATAAACCGCGCCTAAGATACAATAATTATAGTCTAACAAAAATAAATTGTGTTCTTTGTAGGTACTTTTTGTAAATAATATTTTAGCAATTAACTACTCATAGGTAACAGCATACCTATAATTAAATATCACAAATTAGAAGCCATTTAATGCAATAGTAATTTCACTTAAGTAGTAGGTATAGTACAATAGCCGACTTAAATGTACATTGGACGTTATCAACTGTCATACAATAAATAAATTATCATTATGTTAGAGACAGGAAATCTTAAGATAATACTATCCAAAAATAATTGCACGATAAGCCGTAGCCGGTGCGCGCATTAGTGCATTACAAGTACGATCACGTTATAATATATTCTGTGGCGCCATGTAAGTCTCATATGACGCGCCATTTGAACTCTTATATTGTACAAATGGCACGTCATCAATCTTCGTATAAGGCTTGGTATGTGTTGCACACAGTGACAAACAATGCCTGATGATCTTTGACTATTTATTATAAGGACTAGCCTTGCGGTAGCATTTCCCCTCTGCCACGGTATAGGATCAATAAATCATGTGCATTTACATTCAATTTTATACCTTATCACTAAACGAGACAGCCTATAATTGAGAAACAATAATTTCGAACTTAGAACGTTTGGGGTTCACACGTTCAAAATTAGAATGGGAATAAAATCCAAAGTAGCGGATTTCGTGTTACCTCGCCCCCCGCAAAAAGTGGCAGAAATGTTTGTTAGTAGAATTACACGCGTAACTAGTCCCTATATAAGTAGTCAAAGCTGATGATACTCGAAACCATAGATAATAATATTAGATAGTTATCAACCTTATAAATATTACTTTATAGTGTGAAATGGATTACCATGCGTCAAGCGCCAAATAAATCGACCAGTGAGTCATTTTTGTAGCTTGAAAAATTGTCAACTGCGCAGGTACAGTCAACAACAAAACTTTAGGGAAAATAAATACGAAAATCATGAACGAATCGTTATTTTACATTAAGTCAAATTCATAATGTCCAATTTTTATGTAACCTAATGAATGGCCCATTCATAATTGTGTATTTGACTACATAAAATATATTTTATTTTTATATTCTCAATAAAAAAAAAATTTCCTTTCATGGAGTTTTTAGCCTTCATACTATTTTTAAATTTTTTAATAACAAAATGAATCTTAAAAGTAATGAAATGTTGATGACGTCGTAATTCAGTTTTTAGTACAAAGTTCATACAAAGCGCAAGTTTTGACATCCCATATAGAGTAGCTGATTTGACTAGTTGTCAAGTAGCCTATTACGTCAAAATTGGTCGCCAAACTTTGAATCAGTTTAGTTGATAGGTGTGGCGTGAAAGATAGGTAAGACATTGACCACGTAACGAAGTGTATTCGTTTCCGTCGTTTCGCAGCTGGCGAATGTGATCAAAGAACACATACAAATCGCATGATAGCTGAAATTATACAAGGGATAGGAGGAATATCGTGCTTCCCAAGGAAATGGAAATTATCCATTTCTATCGTGGCATCTAAACTATTATAAAACTGTAACAGGAAGTATGCATATCGTAACTTTTTTTTGTTAATATCTTCAATGTACAGAACATTGAAGATATTAACAAAAAAAAGTTACGATATGGTTTTAAGGTATCCCTGATTCCATATCACCAATTTTTTGATTTTTTGTCTTTCTGTTTGTTTGTGTGTTTGTTTGAACGAGCATCACGCAAAAACTACTAAACCGATTTAGATGAAACTTTTTTGTTTGATAGCTTATTATCTGACTTAAAATCTGGTATATAATTTGTGCGGACAAAGTCGCGGGTTAACGCTCGTTTTTTATAAAATTCAAATTTACCAGTTTTGAATTGGGCGTTTTCCTTTGCACAGCCTTATGATTAAAATAAATTAATAGCACAAATACATCATTTCAGATACTTAATAGTATTGACAGTTGCTATTTAAGTCTTCATTCGCTTTTGATGTTGACTCTACATTACACGCTTATACTGTACCTACCTACCTAATATTAATATAATTTTAAACGACTCAAGTCAATAATAATTATTGCTTGCGCAAATACACAACCGAAAATAGCTCATAATACATCTCAAATAGACCTCAAATACCGGGTGGAATATAAAAGACCCTTTCTCCCGAAATCGTCTCGTAATACCTACCTATTAAACAATAAAATATAGTACCTAACGTGGGGTAAAAGTAAATAAAATATAGTACCAAGGCAGCACAATCTTACTTTTCCGGGAAAGTGGGTCCTTATTTCCTAAAGTACCCTTAAGACGGGCAACTGATCGCAGGCTTTCCGTCAAGGCCAAATAATAGCAAACATTTTTGGAGAAGCGCGCGCTCCCTTTTGGCCGAAACCGGATTTGCGATCGTGCGATCGACCTTTACACGGGACATTTTGCTGAAGGGCGATTCGGCCTTGGCAGGAAGCACACAATCGATTGCCCGTCTAAAGTGCCCTGTAGCAAGCAAGAGCAGCGCGCGCTCCCTATTGGCTGAGATATTGTTTGCGATCGCCCTTTACACGTGCAATTTGGCTAACGGGCGATTTGTCCTTGACAGAAAGCCTGCGATAAGTTGCCGGTCTAAAGGTATTAGTTGTTCCATATTCCACCCAGTATAATTTCGACAGAAGCGACTAGTTTAGACAAATTGTGAGCGTGTCCCGTGAGAGAGCTTGTTGAGTTGTGCAGCGGACAGCAGGCTGGAGTGAGCTGCGTGGTCGAGCAGCAGCAGTCGCTCGCCGCGCTCGTCGCCGGCGACGCGAGACGCTCGCGCGCACCGCCCCGATTCCACCTCCAGGGCGAAGCTGCTTACGGCACAGATTGCGTACACGAATGTTAGCACGAAGAGGGCACAGCCGAAATCTGCAATACGACACAGGATCGTAAATTATTTATTCGGTGATGGATGATGATTTTCCATTATCGCTAATGAGGGAGGGATCTTCTTACTGCTAATTTAAGAAAGACACACTGTGACAAACAAAGTTATTTCTGCGGTCGCTAAACTGATAAAAATAGCGTGTTACCGAAAATGTACCATATCTCAAAATCACCTGGCACTTACACCCTGTATATCAAGATCGACGAAGTTAACGCGTCGATAAAACCAGGTAAGGCCGCTAAACCATATACACACTCACACAGAGATAGCATGAGGCCTCACGCACACCAACATAAGAAAGTTGGCCCATTTGTTTTAGTACTTTAGAAGCGTTCTATCTTGACATAAAATTAATTCCCTAATTCTGCACTATGAATCGGTTTTGTATAGAGCTTAATCAATGTATTTTTTCCCCAAATTTGACGGCAGTACATTGCGAGTAATTCCGAATGATTAAGACCTGCGGGCCGCTGGCGGGTTGCCGATGACCTAAATTAATATGATTGCTTATTTAAAAAAAATATATATTATTTTAATTTTTTCTTCGTTTTTCCCGTAAGTTCGCACGAGGCGACTAAGAGATAGGGTTGCTTGTGCAGTGTATTTTAGACAGAATAACGAAGGATACCTAACACTTTTTCCACACATCTGCTGTTCCATCCAAAACTCCAAACTCTATGGGAGAGTTAGTATGGGAGAGTTGTAACTTGTAGTACTCATGGGAGAGTTGATTTCCGTAAGCAATTTTAATATTAGTCCCATATAGAAAGTTGTTAAGTTTGATAGTCTTATCGTTATCTTAAAATCCCATAGAAAAGTGATTACAGAAAATGAATGTCCCCCACCGGAACAAAAGTCTGGATACGTGCTCGCTAACACTGCACAGATTCTGATCATTCTTTCACAGATTTTGATAGCTTTTACCTTCGCAGGTTCGATTATTTCTACGAATAACAAGATTTAATACTCACGATAGAGATTATGTCCACCGAAGAGGTTCACGACACATGGGTACCGGTCACCTATGATGATGGCCACGAGCAGAAGCAAGACTCCAAAGCAAGCCGCGGCGATCCAAGGCAGAACGTAGTCTCGCTTATATTTGACAGCACCGTGAAGCAACGAGATGCAGCACAGTAAATATATGAACGTCAATATCGTGCTCGTGTATAAGAATAATACTGTTACTGAAATGGAAAAATTTCATAAGTTAATAATATACATAGTTTTGTCGTGTAAAAGAGAATCACTGTATAAAAAACTCTGCGTAAAGAGAACTCGCTGAAAAGAGAAAAAATCTACCTTTACCTTTCTCAAACAAAAAAAAAAATGACTGATTTATACGTAAAGTAAAAGTAGCTAAGCAGTTCAATTAAAACAGTGCATTATCGATTACTACATTCTATACTATCCTTTCTATTTATTTGACTTAAACTACAGATCCAAAGGTCCAGTACCTTTGGAATAATAATACCTAGTAATTTTTTCAAGTAGGTACTTAATTAACAATTATGTAGTTTAATGCTTTTTATACAAGTATAAAAAGCAAGCAGTTAAACCATTATTTATAAATAAAACCGGTCAAGTGCGAGTCGGGGTACTCGCGCACCGAGGGTTCCGTACCCCACCACCACACAACATAATTATTGACATAAACATTTTTCGACTCTTGACTCGATTATCCGACTCACACTAGGCCGTTTTTTATTATACTGTAGTTTGCTCTATAACCACACCAAGTTTGACGCTTGTATGTATTATCGTTTTTACGATAGAGCAAGAAGAAAAAACGTTAATAAAAACTAGTTTCTTGTATGAACCCCCCTTATCTTTAACTTTTTGTCATTTTTATTATTTGTTAGCAAATCCGTCATAATTACGCAAATCCTGTGAAAATTTAATCTAAATTGTTAGGACAGACAGATAGACAGACGGACGGACAACGTAGGCTTAGTAATAGGGTCCCGTTTTCAACCTTTGGGTACGGAACCATAAAAAGTAAATTTTGTACCTAATGGTAGGAAAGTTTCTGAACATGGACACCCCGTAGTGGAATGCAAAAGAGTAACTAAAATAATTATTCATACACAATTCACAAGAAAAACATTATAAAAACCTGAAGCAAGATGCTGTGCCTTAGCGAATCGACGCTGATTGTTAGTGCTAATGACATCACCCTCGTGAAATGTCACTTGATCGCCTCCATACGCCAGTTCATAGAGGCCATGCCTCTCAGCGTCGTCTTCCATATCGCTGCGAAGCATGGACTGCATTTCTCCCACGTGAGAAATGCCAACAAGCAATATAATTAGTATGAAAGATGAAAGCGCCTGAAAACAAAAATGCAATTACATAAATAAGTTAAACATGTGTTGCCTTTAGTATTTTATGTGGTAGCTTGTGCCGTTTGCATGTACTCACGATTTGATGGACGGCAATGAGAATTGTGCCTTGACGCAAATTGAAAACGTACAAAAAATTTGTTAGCCGAATCATAATTTTGTGCGATAAATTACATTGCTTAGTTCTATCAAACATTTGTGTTATTTTATATTAATAAATAATTTGAGTAAAGATTGTTAACATTGTTTGGATGTAGAGCGATGTCAAGTGAGCTTTCGTGCGACGCGCATGTTATTTTCTATTGATTTGTTTTTTCTTTCTTCTGCGTTACGCGCAAGTAAGTTCACGCATTCATTTACTAAGTGCACATTTTCTTAAAGTAATAAGTGGTGCTAGCAAACGGTTGCATGAGTTTAGTCGTCCGCTGGAACAGTTTGCATTTTACTTTTATAAAGGAATATAGAATTTTAGAATAAAGATTATAAATCAACGGTAATAGTGGAGGGATTGAAGTAAACGAAAACCGGGTTGATAAATGGTTCCGTAACTTTTACCAAAACTGTCCTAATGTTGAATGTTTGTTGCGACAAGGATAGATAACGCCAAGTGGAACGCACACACAACCTACACGTTTTAATGCACATTTGTTTTAGGATATCGTATATAAGGTCTACCAAAATTAGCTGAAACTATTTTAAGGGAGTGAATGATCAGACCATCAAACTGAACCACTTACTCTATGGGACCAAAATCGAAATAGCGAAAAAAAATTTGCTGTTCCATACAAACATACTCGACCTAAATGTATGGGACAGCACATTTTTTTGCGATTTCTATATTGGTCCCATAGAGAAAGTTCTTCAGTTTAATGGTCTGATTATCCCTTTAAAATAGTTTCACCTAATTTTGTTAGACCTTATATACGGTATGTGCCCTGCCTGTTGGAAGAAATCTCTTTAGAGATAAACCCTCCCTTTGTATATCTACATATCTAGTCTACTTATGTCATCTATATTTTACGTGAAAAATAAAGTTTTAAATAAAAAATATACTGGTGTCGATTTCGATTATTCTTTGCTCTCTTTCTAACAAGCAAACTTTTGCAATTAGCCAACCCGCTTCAGTTGAAAGCAAGATCGCAAAAAAACGTATTTTTCATCAATATCTTTTCTCTTGGGTGTTTGGGGTAAAAACCATCGGGTAGAATCGCTGCTATAATTAATTACCTTTCAAATGATGGTATATTCAGAAGAAATGGTGTATGGTGATTCTTGTAAAACTGGTTATAAATCTGAAATCGAACTTACTTTGGTCCTCTTTTCTATCGAGAAAATTTAATAGAATCGTGTTTTCAACGGTTAGATTCACTGCAGAAAGAACGTATCTACACTGTTATTTGAAGTATATATATTAAATGTAATAATTTCGTTAAATAGGTTCCACCCCCCTTAATAAATTAGCATAATCATGCATATTCTCGCGACTATATTCCACGAGGGGGTGGTCAGAGATATTCTGAAACCTCAGAACATCCACGTTTCACTTGTTTTGTTTCGTTTAATAAATTAGATACGATTGAACTATTATTTTCGACGATATTTCTTAGTCTCTATAAATTGCGTTTTTCTCACTTAAAAGTTTAGGTACTTCGAGGAAAATAAAAAGTTACCGAAAGACGATCTACCTGCCCTATAATTTTATTCAAGGCTAAAAAATATAATTTAGAAAATAAGACACGTATTCGTGTATAAAAATATGGTTTTCTTAAGGCCAGGATATCCCGAACCACCTGTTTTTGATAAAGCTGTAAACATAGTAATATTCGTTTTTATGATTCGCAATAAATATATGTTTTAGTTTAATATACTTTCTTGATTATTCAACGGTTCAAAACACGATACTTGTAACTTGCCTCGATAAAAAAAAAATCACAAAGATAGGATGTTTTTGATTGTTTTTCTTGTTTTATTTGAAGATTATCAGGTTTTAAGTAACAATAATCACATGTAAAAATAGGTAATAACATATCAAAGAATATTTAACGATTACTTTTTTAAATAAATGTTTTAATATTTTTAAATATCAAATTATATAAAAGATCCTGTGATCCTGCTTTCAATTAAAGTGGGATGGCTAATTGCAAACGTATGCTTGTAAGAAAGAGACGCTTGCACTGGGATAACCTGCCCTTAAGATGTCATCAACGGGTTCGTATGAAAATACAACAATGAATAAGTATTATAAATTAGTTTTATTTCACAACTTACATTAAGTAGTAATAACACTATGACTGTATCAACCTAACCCAAACTTTTAGCTGGTATTAGTATATTTTTGGATTACATAAACTAAAAACTATCACAAATGAATGATATAAAGAATTTAATAGACTAACCAAAATCAATACTATTTACAATGTTTTTTTTTATCAGTACAAAAAACTTGAAAAAATTTGAGACGTAATAACTATTTTAGAAGTCTGAAGATTCATGTTTATGAGCAAACTTTCGGTGGTGAAAAAAATAAAAAAAAAACTTTCAATCAGCTTTTCGGTCGAAAGGTAGAAAGATAAAACCTCTAGGGACGGATTAAACCTAATATGTATCAATCGATATAGGTTCATAATACATTTGACACCAATTATCCAATATGTTCAATAGCTAGAGAAAACTACATTCTATAACCATGTAATGTTAAATGCAAAACAAAACATATTGTATTGTCATACGCTAAAACTTACACAACCATTATTTTAAAGAATGTACAATTATGAGACGTGCAGTGGTATATACAGGGTGTAAATTTAAATGTGTTACATATTTCAGGGTTTGATGCAATCCATCAAACTGAACAACTTTCACTATATGTATATGGAAACGCGACATAGAAATCGCGAAAAAACGCTGGCTCTGAATTTGGGTCGAGTAAGTATGGAACAAAATTTTATTCCTGATTTCGATCTTGGTCTCGTAGTGAAAGTTGTTCAGGAGTGCGATTTTTGAAAGACATACGTTAAAATCAACAGTAGAAAAGTATGAAGTTTGTGTATTCTCGCTCATGATTTCGATTTCAAAAATAGCATTTTTTTCTATCTTTGTCTGAAGTGCTATTTTTTTAATTCGAAATCATGAGCGCGAATACACAAACTTCATACTTTTCTACTGCTGATTTCAACGTATGACTTTCAAAAATCGCTCTCCAGGTTGATGGTTTGAATCACCCTCTAAAATATGAAACGCATTTAAGTTTACAACCTGTATAATAAATCATCATAATTATAAATACCGTACAGTAAAATATAATTTGAACTGTGAATTTAGATTTTATATTGATATACAACCAGAATATTTACAATTTATGTATATATTAAACATAGTCATTCATAGTGAATTATTATAATATTATTTTTATGTATAATTTCTTAAGATAGTGGACATAAGTGACTTATAAAATTGAAAGAGAAGGCTACGTAAGAAAAATACGATTTACTTAATTTCGCACAACTTGTACCTATGTAATCTAGTAGTAGGAGCTCATAATCTGATTCTACTTCATTAATAACTGTAATTCAATAACCTAAATGCTTGTAACTATTAGAAAGCTTTTTTCTTTTGCCAATTAGTTTTAATGTCACTTTACAAAGAAGACATCATCCATTTTGGCCCAAAATGTGAAAGTGCTGGCCAAAAAAAGCGATATGAACTCGTCGGTTTGAGCATTTATTATTTTGAGACCTATGAGGAAAAATAAAGAGATCCTTCCTCTTAGTTTGGCACCAAAGCTGTAGGGCCATTATCCTTAGTTTTATTTGGGTTCGAAAAATCTGATTTTTCATACTGTCCAAGGAAATAGCTACAGCGTTGGTGCCGTAATAATAAAGGCTTAGACGGACAAGTCCTAACAGAATAAAGCATTATTTTTAGGCCTACACTTTCTTATTTGGAGCAAAAATGGACGAAACTTGGATATGTCCTTTTACTATAATAGGTATTGGTGAATTAACTTTAATATCCTTCTCGCTATCCCTTTGAATTAATTATCGTGCAAATGAATAATATTCATGTTGTGTTTATATACCATTTTCTGTTTTTAGTGTTCCGTATTTTTTATAAACGTCAATATTTATAATAATTATATATTGCGAAATGTTTTTCATAGTTGTGATTTGTAATATTGCTGAATGCACACAAATTCGCCCTGACCTGTCCCCATAGTGGAACTGTGGGACGTAGGTATATTGACCGATAATTATAATAGTTTCTACATAAAATACTGAACTAATTACACACTATATACATTATACAGATTTTTGGGCTAAATCGTGGATAAATTGATGAATGCATAATTAATTTACAAAATACTGAATACTCTGCCGGCAAGTTGTTAAGTCCCTTGCCTCTATCAACGCGTAGCGGTTCCGTGGATGACGTATAACAGTTCCTCTCATCATCATCATTGAAAGGACGTCTTTGCCACGCATTAATCCTACCGAGTATGCATTGTTTGATTAGATAATTCATATTCTACTATAATACAGACTAAGAAAATACAATCACGTTCTAAAACATGTTTAAAAAATCATCAATTCCTTTCTCTTCAGTAGCCAGTTTAAAGTATGTCATACATATTTCCTTTCTCACTCGCACACACTCAGCATACATCTGCTAGCCTCTTCTTGCTAGTGCGTTGCCCGATTTGTATGAAGTGGCCAGGGTGTAAGAATGGCGCAAACTTGGCAAGTTTTACCGCTATAACTTCACACTTACAGCACTTTGTTATCTTGTCACACATCCACAGTTATCTAGTATGTTCTGACGAAAAAAGCGTTGTTTTTCAAAGCAACGATCTGTTAAAAACGTAATCGTATTTCTGAAAGTCAAGGCTTGGCTATACTTATAATTTCGATTTCATCTCTGCATCACTTTATGAACGAATTTAGAAAAAAACAACATCTAAATATTCTGTGCTACCGTCGAGGCTGAGATATAACACTATACTCAGACATTAGTATGTGACTGTCCTGCGGGGTACAGGTGTTGGGGGAGGCTCCTGATTTCTGTATTGTATTCTTTATCCCTACAGAACATTATAAGAGAGGTTAGAAATGAAAAGAATCGCTTTTGCGTGGGAGATGTCTGTCGCTATTTGTCTTCCTACTCACGCTGCTTCAATTACTTGCCCTCTCGCTTGCACCACGCCGTTATGCAAATCAATACAGCTACTTATGCCGATCGCCTTACGATATTATGCAAATCATTGCATAACTGTGTGGCACGCGTTCCAAGCTTACTTTGCACTTCTAAACCCTCTTATAATGTTCTGTGTTTATCCTCCTCCTTTTTTATTTCTTTTCTTCTTTTTTTGTTTCTTTAATCAATCAATCAATTATACTTTATTTTACACCAAAAAACAGAGTATACAGAGAGCAAACAATCAGGAAATACAACAGGCACAAAAACAGGCGGTCTTATCGCTAAAAAGCGATTTCTTTAATCTTATTTTAAATTTCAGTATCCTTCATTTATTGCATTAATTTGTGTGGGGTTCACTTCCCTCAAAACGTATGTAACTCGCGGGACGGTCTCGCACTAAATTGTCAGACAATAGCTCTAATTACACCACTAGGTACCTAAACTGTAATGTTAATACAAAGATAAAATAGGTTCATAATATGAGATGGACAATTGAGAGGCTAGAATGCCATGCTACAAAATATTCACATATGTATTATTATAATTAAATAACACTTATATTCACACAATATTTGTTAAGTAACAATACCTTAGCATATTCCCTAAAAACTAGTCACAAATCCGTTGTCAGTTACAGCCTGTATTTATGTTAGGATCATTCAGTTTATTTGAACCATTATTATGACAATTTGACAATAGTTTTATTTCAATTTGAGGACGAGATTTCCCATTAAAGTTCTAATACTTAAATTTAATTTTACTAGAGAATGTTGATGTTGTGATTGGCAGTCCGAAATAGTTTGTTATATCGATATGATACAAACTTAGGTAGAAACTATGTATTTTGATAATATTTAAATGTTGATTGATTTTTATACTTTATAAAATTGAAACAGAGCACAATTCAAATGAGACGTACTTATAAAGAATGTAAGTAGCCACTTCATTTTTACGACGATTTCGGTTCATTCTAGCATTGTAGCGACTACCGATCAATCGTTGAGGGGTACATTGGAGGCTGCAGGCACAGCTAGCATCGATCAAGCTACCTTAAGTGGCATATAGCAGCCGACTTGCGCCACTCCATAATTTAATTTTCATTTAATACAAGTTCCTTGGTTTCTGATCTCGGAGCGAAGAAAAACAAAATGAATCAGCCGCTTATCGGCCTGTGCAAGTGTAAAAGTCAATTAAGAGAAGGTACCTACATTCCAAATTATGTAGGAGACATACATGGCAGACCATACGAATTTTGCCAAAACTGGTTAAGCTTGGTGTACACCTGCTCCGGCTTTTCTCTCTCTTTTTATATTAATGTAAATACCTATGTTTCTTGTTAAATACAGTGTGTTAGATAAAGTAGACAGTTGCATTCCTTTAATGGGTAATTGTACTCATGATACCGAACAACTTTCCCAAAGGAACAAAGCTAATTTTGCAAAAAATATTAAATATATGAATTTCCTATAAGTTTCTTGGGGAAAGTTGTTCAATATCATGGGTACAATCACCCATTAAAAGTAATGCAACTTTTTACCCTAACACTCTGTTCGAAAACCCGACAAGTTCAAGTAGAATTCGCGCCTGGACAGGCAGACTGACAGACAGACAAAAAAATCATCCAATTAAGTGTAGGAACACACTATGCGGAATGTACGCGACGGAAATTCCTCCCGGTTACGCTCACAATGCATTTTTAGTTACCTATGACACACTGGTCGAAATTCCGTCGCATTTTGGCGTACAGCGGAATTTCGGTCTGGCGGAAGTTCGGCAACAACGCATTTGTATAGGAAACGACACATTATCCGCGCGTAAATGGTGTGTCGGAACGGAAAATCAGCCGCCGAATTCCGCCGCGGAAGTTCCACATACTGTGTCCGCGCACTAAGGGTTCCGTTTTTTTCTTTTGTGGTTTAGAACCCTAAAAATTAACGAAAGGAGTAAGTTGGCTGCTATATGCGTCTTAATTACTATGCAGTAGAAGCGTACCGGTCTTTAATTCAGGCGATGTTGCATGAGTTGCGGCCGGTGCAGTTGAGGCGCGTGTGGTGGGAGTGCTTGGAGGCGCGCGCGCGGTGGCGGCTCGGTGCGGCGGAGATCGCGTACGACTTGAGGTGACACTTGAGCGTCGTCGGCAGCGGCAGCCGCTCCAGCCCGTACACCGACGTGCGCGCCACTATCGCGCGGCAACACAGCTCTTGGAGGCTTAGCACTGGGTCAACAACATATTGAGCATAAAGCATAGCATAGCGAGTGGAACAGTCGAGAGAGGGTGTCCGAGGAGAACTTATGGGCCGGCTGCTCAGAGGGTTTGAGGGCTCTCATATTCAGGGCGTAAATTGAATAGCTGAGGGTCTAGGGGGTCATTTGAGATTACCGAAAAAGTATCTGAGATGTTTCAGATAGGAGCCCCGTGCACAGGGGGGTGTTTTCAGATAAATTTCATACAAAGAAAATTTTTAAAAATACTGATGTCCAGCGCCAGTGATTTTCATGCCATCTCGTATGGGGCTTGACGCATAATGACATTTAAATGCAAATCTGACCAACGAATTGTGGACTTTCACTAAATCTGAGGAGTCCGAAAACTAAGATATGGATCATTTTTAACGCGATGATCTGATGAATCTGATTCATACCTTTATTGCTCCTCCAAAGCCTTTCCATGCCGTTCCTGTGGAGCGCCATTCGCGACAGCTCGCAGAAACTCTCGCGTATGTTGAAGTCACACAACGGGCTCACTTCAAAGAAAGCCATGTGGTTCTTTGCAGCATAGAGCTCCGCGTCACGCTCCTGCACCTGGCGCTTGAACGCGAGGTGCAGACGGTTTCCTACTAATACTTTAGGAACTCCTGGTGCATGCTGGAATAGAGATAAGAAACTAATTTAAGACATATTAATAAAAAAAAACTGTGGCTATAAATATTTCAATTAGATTTTATAAGCGGTTCACTCGGTAATCACTATCTTAGTTTTATTTACAATTAAGATTGATATTTTTTTTTGTGTGACAGCAATGTAAAGGTATAAATTCATAGCCGACTGCATGCCGCAACTGCAGACTGCAATGCATTCGCCGGTACAATATCTGTAGAAATATTTTAAGTTTAGTCCTGCCATGCAGTCTGCAGTTGCAGCGTGCAGTCGGCTACGAACTTCTAACATAGGTTAGTCCATTGTTCACCATGTAAAATTACTCTTAAGGGACCTATGGCAGGTTTAGACGAATATTATTATTATTATATATTATTATTATATAAAGTGCGTGCGTGTGCCGTATTTTCGATTTAAAAGAATTAACAAAAATACAATTAACATAATAAAAATGTACTTTTTATAGATTTTTTTAATTATTTAACTAGATAAAGTAATGGTGAATATGTGAGTATAAATTTCTAAAATCCGAAACGATTTTAAGTTCTTCTAAAACCAGAAAACTGTTTAAAAATACAAGAAAATACGTCATCTTTGTGACGATTTTCTATTGAGTGAAGTAATTCCAATCGTGTATTCAATTGATGATTTCACTCGATAACTATCAAAGAATACTGAGGTATGACTTTGGTTTCGGTAAATTGTATAAATCTAGTCGAAAAATGAAAAATAAAAGATGCCTCTAAGGTGAATACATCTATCACATACATACCTTCTCAACTTCTTCAAGCCACCTGTCGATACTGTCAAATGACCATTTATTCGTGATATCGTAGACGAGCAGTATTCCCTGCGCTCCGCGGGAGTACGAGCGGATAATGGTACAAAATCTGCCCTGTCCCGAAGTATCCCATAGTTGGAGCTTCACTCTCTTCCCGTCTAACAAGATTGTTGTAGTTTTGTAAGCTGAAAGTAAAAATGTGTCTCGTTTAAGATTGTGGGGACTTGCTACAGATGTCAGCACCTACAAGTTATAGCAAAGATGCCAACAGATGGCGATACCATCGCTCTCGGAAATATGCTCCATACGTTCATCGTGAATACGTAACTCATAAGTCGTAACATTCGAGTACAGTCGAGATTCGATGCATATATAAGGTCCAACTAAGAACTGTTGGACCATGGCCGGTCCCCAGGCTTCAGACATAGCCTGGTGGAAGATCTTCCCTTTTCAATGGAGGAACATTCCCAAGTAGCACCTCCATAAGATATTATTACAAATAATCTGTCAATTTAGTTTGTGTGAATATTAATCCTAACCTCAAGGATTATTTTTTGAGCAGAAACACATTTGTGAAAAGAGACGGCGGAACCTCATGTCAAGCACAAACGTGAACCGCGCGTAGGACACAACCACTTACAACTTATTATTGTTTTGGGTTGACTAGGCAGTATTGTATTGAACAGAGCTATTTTTCTTCAAGATTTCAATGTTAGTCCACTTCAGATTTATTTTAGTTTTATTGTTCTTATTATCCCCTTAAAAATAGGCATTACATAATAAAATAGTCTTACCACTTCCACTACAAAATGGTGAATCTGCTGATCCATCTTCCAAATCTTGCAGTATTTCCTGTTTGCCAACATCAGAATCCCCAACTAGTAATACTTTTAGTAGGTAGTCGTAGGATTTTGGTGCTGCTGGCGGCCTTCCTACAAATTTAAAAAACATTTTTTTCAGATTATTACATTTTGATAGTACTTGGTTAACCAGTGCCCTCTATTGGCAAAAAGTGATTTTGCCAAAGATACCGGGCGGCGGTATCTACGTCGAGTATGATAAAATGTGAGGTCTTACTAATTTAATCAAAGAAGATAGGAGTAAACAAAATGAATACCCTGATTTCTTCCATAACGAACAGGATACAGCAACCCGAACCGTACCTGCACCGATTTTCAGCCGCTCCCTTTTCCTTAGGGTATTATAACAATACAGTTTGCATATTTAATTTTGCAACTGCACTCAGACTGTATCTAGTCAATGATAAATATGAGAGTGAAGAAATATAGAGAAAGAGAAGACTCTACAACCTCTACAGCTACAGTTGAAAAATTTAGAGATGGCTCGAAAATAATCTGACAGCACATTGACCATTTGCATATCTCCACCAAGCATATTCATAACTCGGTGACCAATATTTTATGAGTATGACTTATATATTTTATTTTTATTTATTTGCAACAACTATAGCTACAATGTATCCCATACAAATGATAAATCCAATCCAATAATGAGCTTTAGGGATGCATGCCAAGGCAGTCTCTTGTCTTAAGAAATTTGTAAAATATTTTCTGTGCAAAGGACGATATCCACCAGTCTATTGTTAACTCAATGTCCCAACGACCCAGTTTGTGTCACAGTTCCCATACCATACTGACAAACCAGAGGTCATCAGAGGTCCAGGGGTAAGAAACCCAGTTCGGACGCATATGTGATATAAGTATGGGTGTGATATTGTAATTGTCTATTCTTGGTGTGCAAATAAAGAATATTTATCTTATCTTATCTTATATGGGTCATTGTAGTCTGGTTTCCATAATAAGTTTAGGTTCAGAACAATGAATGTGCTTGTCAGCATTTCTATATATTATTTATTATATCCAACTCAGTATTCTTTATAAATATGGATAGTAAATTATTCATCTGTGAGAAAACTGACTGTCCTTTGACCTTGTACCTAAGACACAGAATAGTATAGTTCTACATACAGAATGGTCACTTCCTGCCTCCTTCTGACTTCAGATACCCCCCCTCAACTCACACTTTCTGAGGACACTTGAAGGGAGCTGAGCAAGGGAATGCAGTCAGGCGCGCGCACCCGTTGGTTTTGGCTACATTATATATGCTTTATTTTAATCCTCTCAGTAAAAGTAAAATAATGCTAAATTCACATTTTCAGTGATTCTTTAGCTTAAGTAATGTTATTAATAACAGAATGAACTATAAAAAGTAACGAAATGTATAATGATGTTCGTACAATTATATACGTGGTAAGTCAACCCTACACATATGTCATGCAAAATTAGCGAAACATGTGGGAATGTCATCATGTCAAATCTAAAACATTGTTTGAAGTGTCCTGTGCCTAAGACTATGTTTTTCTTATTACCTATTTCAAAGGTTTTCATTTCTATGCTCTTTTATTCAATGTCCCATTTTATATTTCGGTAGTGAACCTGCCTGCTGGGCGAGGGTCGCGGGTTCGAATCCCGTAAGGGACGAATATTTTTTATGATCCATATGAATATTTGTACCCGAGTCATGGATGTTTGTATCTATAATATTATGTATTCTACATCGTTGTCTAGTGCTTTCTGGTACTTTAAATGTGACTAGATAATTTGTGTGACAATGACCAAGACATTTACTTATTTATTTCTATTTTTTGTAGGTAAATAGGTGTCTAAAATAATATGTAGTTACCTGTTCTCTGGTGATGAGAGCGAGGCAGTGTGGTGCTTCCATTCTGTGCGACCTGGTTAGTCGCCTGTTGGGGCGCTGCTACCATACCAGTAGTGGTGAACATAATTCTGTTATACGCCTGATAGCCAGGTGGTTCTTACCCCACGCAAATGTATACATAATACCGTCCAATCTTAATTTTTCGCACGATCCATTAAGTCGAATCTAATTCAATGCTATAAAAAGACATTCAGGATAAATCACACAAACTGTATATTGATAAACGGCACAATTATATTAGTCAACTTCTCGAACTGTGCCAACTAAAGTGCGACGACGTTCATATTCACAAATGCACAAGGTCGACAATTATAACGGATCTCGCACAACTAGCACTGACTACTGTCCAAGATTTTGTATAAAATTAGTACCTAATCTAAAGATTTATTTCTATAATAATCGCCTTTCAAATTACGTTTGGGCGACATAAAAACAACCCAATTTTCGGAAAAATAAAATGAATGACATTTATTCAGTGTTGCCAGCAGGATCTTGTCAAAAGTAACAGGAAATAGATTAAAAAGACCTTTTGGTGTGAAAACTGAAAAGTAACCTTTCATATTTTTTCCCAGTAATATGCTAGGTATTAAAAGTTGATAGACAGATGTTGGCTCGATGTTGGTTGTGTTAACTTACAGAAATATATACAATTCAGTAGCGTTTTCTATTTTAAACTGAATTTTTCATCCGATTGATTAATCGAACGAGTAAGTGAGACTACTTACATAGACAATTTTTAGTCATTTGATATTTGGTATACATTAGTGCGAGAGAGAAAAATGTGTTTTAAGGAGTTGCACTCACAACGTTATTTACGAACGTTTTGCGTTGATTTGATTGCGCGATGAAACATTGCATAAAATATGAAAAAGCATTCCGTTTCATGGAAAAATAAGTATTTTAAAATTGGTTAATACCGATTCCGAAAAATCACCTGAAAGTAACCTATTGTATCGTGTAACCTAAAAGAAACCTGACACAGCTAAAAATCACCTAAAAGGTTACAAAAGTAACCTTCTGGCAGCACTGCATTTATTTATTTTTCTTCTATTCTCTTTGTCTTTGGACGTAGTACTTATTATCTCTATGGTCTTTGGTGAATGAATGAAGCTTGGGAATGAAGAACAAATGTGAATCCAAATATTTCTGAGCAAAATTACTCTTTGATCCAAAGAATTTTAACCATAGACGAAGAATTTTTCGCGGGATATTTTAACCTAGGACCAAGTATTTAAGATTTTAACCAAGAACATTGTATTTTATATAGATACAACATTTTTGATTTTAGCCTAATGTGCATAGACGAAGAATTTTTCGCTTGGCAAACCTCATAGAGATAGGAAGTCAAGGAAGTCAATCATAGACTTATTTCTACGGAATAAAATGAGTTTTTTCAAATATCTATATCCTCAACGAGTAAATGGCCCATTGCATGTGTTGAGTAAAAGAACTATTTTAATGAAGACCTCCGACATGTAGGGCCTATGTAGGGCATTGTAGGGACTACAACGCAACGTCGACGGCTTGGGAGATTCTGGCGCAGTAGGGTAAAAATTGTTTCCTAACTAATATTGGAAAATGCCTAGTTACTAATATCGGCTGTATGGGCTGAATTCCTCTGCCTTTCACCAAGGATAAATAACAAAATACAAATAACAACAAAAAGGAGGAATTTAAGGGGTTTCAACATATTCTAATTGATCTGTGGTTTCTGGCGGGGATCCGTTAGCTACGTTTGGAGTCCACATATCGCACATCCGGTAGAACAAAGTCAGAACTTACATTTCACAAACTGTTCAGTAGAGCAAAGTAAAGATTCGAAATTTTTAAATTCTAGATTTGGAATTGAAACCTTTAAAGAATTATGCTAAGTATGTTTTTATCTTAATAATCTATGTGAAGTAACAAAGTGTCTTTGTGCTACCAAACGCGTAACAGGTGATGGAACATTTTGCCATTATTAACTCAGTTTCGTAAATTTTGACAGTTCTGACTTTGTTCTACCGGATGTGCGATATTTTGTCGAATTTTTATTGTTTATAGTGAGTTTTGGTTCGTAAAATTGGTGTTATTTTGCGTAACAAAGTGTCGTGCAAGTGAACAATATACAGTTCAGTGAAATATGATGGTGTATGGGTCGTAAACAGGAAAAGTGTTCCGTCATTTGTAGCGCGGCAAAGCGGTCGGTTCACCTCTTTCCTGTGGACTTCTCTGAGTTTCCTTTCCTAAGCTGCGTTCCGAACCGACGCCCAAGGTGCACCCTGAGTGCAACTTTTCGCACTAACGCCGTTCCGAGCCTCGGTGAAAAACGTTCTACTATAGAGTGAGTTGAAAAAACAACCGCACCCAAAGGTCGTGAACGCAGCCCTGCGTCTTTCGATTGTCTCCAAAAACTCCAAAGAAGCGTCAAAATGTCGAACACCTACGTTTTAATTGTTATAAATGAGATAACTTTATTACAGACATCGGTTGTATGGGATCAGTAGTATCAAGTAGTTTATGGGAGAATCTATCCCAATCTCAGGGATTGTTTTTGGTCATGAACAAGAAGAGATTGAGGATTGCGAAGCCTCGTATAACGTAATGAATTTCATTCTCTATGGAGCGTCGTGGCAAAAAACGCGACGCGCGAAAACCACGCGAGACAAGTGCTCGGGTCAAACGTGACTCGGAAAGACTGTTAGGACTGTTTAGAGAACTTTCAATGACTTTTTGTGTTATAAGAATTTAGCGCCGAATCTTGCGCTTTCTTTGCCCGCGAAAAAGCGCTTTTTTCACTGTCAATTTTTCAGGCCAATCGATTTTTTGAGGTGGCAGCCCTGTCTGTCCTGTCATGTCACTGTCAATGTCAAATAAATGTCATTCATTGTCATGTGTTTTCAAAAAAATCGAGCGTGTCTCCGGGCGGCGGAAACATTCGAAGATTTCCAAATTTTATCAATTTATTTATGATTAAAAATTTTAAACAAGAGGTGAAACTGCCAATAAAACATATTTACTTCATGATAAAGATCGGAACATTCCTGTTACCGTGTACTCAATCCATCAACGTGCAAATATTTAGAACCGTAAGTAATTTCTCTTATCTTTAACTCCGTGCCACAAAGGAACCTTTCTGATGCTGTAACAATAGCCGTTTGTCTGTCAGAATGTTTGCTTTTAATCAAATAATAAATACGATCGTGCCTGATACACTCGACTAGGTGACCCAAGGGCCGGCATTCCTCGCTCAATGAATCAAGTTTTTCTCATTGATTCAGCGAGGAAGAGCTGCTAGCTAGAGTCTTGGGTAACCTCTGACAAGCACCCAAACTCCACCATATTCTAGGCCAGTGTTTCACAAACATTGTTCTGCCATGGCCTTTGACTATTTATATAGGGACTAGTTACGCGTTTAATTCTACTAACAAACATTTCTGCCACTTTTTGCGAGGGGCGAGGTAACATGAAATCCGCGACTTTGGATTTTACTCCCCATAACTTTAGATTCTAATTTTGAACATTAAAAATCATGAAAAGAAGTCTTGTGTGAACCCCAAACATTCTAAGTTCGAAATTATTGTTTCGCAATTATAGGCTGTCTCGTTTAGTGATAAGGTATAAAATTGAATGTAAATGCACATGATCAATTAATCTTATAGCGTGGCAGAGGGGAAATGCTACCGCAAGGCTAGTCCTTATAATAAATAGTCAAAGGCCATAGCCCATTAATTTTCACACTGCCCCTTCGTGACCCATATTTAAAACCAAAGCTGGTTCCATTGGGTAAAACAATACACATTTATTAATAGTAAAAATGTTTTATTAATACTACATATTTTGGTATCGCTTATTTAGTCACTAAATTTTAGTGCAAGTTACGGAGATGCTGTTTATTTTTTACCAAAGAATCCAATTTCGCAGAAAATGACGAAAGTTTTATCCTTAGGTCTGGATCCACTTCAAGTCGGTTTCTATATTCATTTTTAAGGTAAATTAGTGTTAAAAACTCAGCTTCACATTTATAAGTTGTGACAAAAGGCATTACAAAGTTATTGCTTGATGAGCTAATTTTGTGTATTCTTAACGACAAGATAACCAAAAATCTATCTATGGACTTTGGTCAAATATATCCATGAGTGCTGTGTCAGTTGACAGTTCAATCGATCGATAGCAGGTATAGCAGGTATTATTTTTAAAACAGAATGGGAATGTAGCGATCCGGTATTTTATTTTGATGGCCCGGTACCGGCTAATGGGAAATGCAGTTCTAGGCTAAGGTAGTTTTATGTTCTTGAAATTTTTGTTTGCTTTACTTGTAATATTATATTAAATAGTGCAATCGATTGCTATTTTTCACTTCCAACTATTATTGCATTTGCTTGTGGTTTTTTTTCTTTATTTAAGGAGCATTTTCTATGCAGAAGATGCCACTCCATGCGTCTAGAATTTGATACCCTTAATCAACACACTGCTCTGGTATATTTTAAATAGTGGTCTTGCTGTATCCGAAGAGGGAGAAGCCAGAACACTGTTACATATACCTATTTCCATATACCTCTTTAGGGACTAGTAGTTCTGTTTATTTTCAATGTTATTTCAATGCCAGCAAAGCTCTATAATATATTTCAATCTATCATCATCATCATCAGCCTATCATCGTACACTGCTGAACATAGGTCTCTCCCAAGGCGTGCCACAAGACTCTATCCTCGGCCTTCCTCATCCAGTTGCTCCCTGCTACTTTTTTGGGTCATCTGTCCAGCAAGCAGCAGGGCGTCCCGTACTACCAGTCGTTAATCATGGGTCATTGATGACAACCACTATAAGACTCGTATTTTCATAAGCTGTCAATTGATACCCCACGCCAAGGGGTAAAAAAATAAATTAATTTACCCTTTCTACCTCCCCAAATTGCCCTCCAATATAAAAATTAAGCTTTTTTTTACTTAATTTATGATATTGGACCTGCAATTGCTATGCCTGCCAGTTCGTGGTCTCCACTCTAGAACTCTTGACAACCCATCGGTGTGCAGTTCTTCGGCAAATATGGCCAGCCCAATGCCATTTCAGCTTGCTAATTTTCGCAGATATGTCAACAACTTTAGTTCTCTGATGTATAACTTCATTTCTGATGTAATCTCTCAGAGAAACATTTTCGGAGATAATGTCAACCACTTTAGTTCTCTGATGTATAACTTCATTTCTGATGTAATCTCTCAGAGAAACACAACACAGCTCTCAATGTCAATCTATCGGTTTTACCAACTCAAGTGTAATGTTTGAAACCACAGATGACCCACAAAGTGTTTGTTTATGGAACTTTAAAGCAAAATGAACCTAACCACCATTGGTTGACTAACCCTGAGAATGGCTCCAGCAAGTTTTTAAGCGAGGGTTCAACTAAGTCTAAGTATCCATTGATTATTGCCACAAGATACAATATACCATTCCTGCTGCACAGTCCTGGCAATGGGCACAATGTTAAAGGTGAGAAACTTTACATTTATTAAATTAGTATGGATGGACATTCTGAGAAGTTGGATATTCAGGGAAATTGACGTTGATGGAAGTGGACATTCAGGGAAGTAGACATTCATGGTAGTGGACATTCAGGGATGTGGATGTTCAGGGAAGTGGACATTCGGGAATGTGGGCGTTCAGGGTAGTGGACTGAGGGCTATTATAATATTATTTTTCGGCTGTTCCAAAATAAAACACTTTGTATCGTGTGGCAGCAAGCCCTGCCTTGGCATCTGATGTGGTTTTTTCATGTAACGATTACTATCACTAGAGATAGTAGCCAGGACCATTGGCTTAATGTGCCATCCGAAGCACGGAATCATCTTTCTTTTCAGACAATCCAGTGATTCAGCCTGCAATGTCCTAACCAACTGGGGAATCCAGTCATTGTATAGGCAGGGCACAGTATAGGAAAGAATACTACATCCAGAATAGACACTCCATGCCCCCCCCCCAACCAGTTTTAACCTCACCCCCTCTGCCATTCATTTCTGTCATCTTTCCAGGTGAAATTTATGAAATTGATGAAACAATGTTAAATAAACTGGATATTCTGGAAGATCATCCAAATTTTTATAACAGGGAAATCGATGACATTCTTATAAAAAAGTTAGTTCCATTACATTATTTATTTTATAAATAACTAGAGTTTACCCGCGACTTCGTCCGCACAAATTATATACCAGATTTAAAGTCAAATCGTAAACTATCAAACAAAAAAGTTTTATCCAAATCGGTTCAGTAGTTTTTGCGTGATGCTGTTACAAACAAACAGACAGACAAGTATTCAAAAAAAGGTTTATTTGGAGTCAGGGATACCAAACTATATCCTAATCTTTTTCTTGTGAATATCTTCAGTGTACACTGCTGTCACAGTTTTATAATAGTTTAGATTATTTTTCATTACATGTTATCCATGTTTGCCTGTATCAAGTTATTTATGATTAGCTGTTTGCCTGCAACTAAGATGTTGACTTTAAAAAAGTATTCAGAACATATTCTAACTGTGTGCCAGATTTCATCAAAATCAGTTCAGCCATTTATGTGTAAGCATGTTTGAGTCACAAACATCCAAACTTTCACATTTATAATATTCTTAGCCTTAGACCTGCCGAAAACATAATTATGTGCACAGAGTACTATAATTATTTATGTGTATTGGTAGTCAAGTTAGCAAGGTAACCAATGTAAATTGTTGTCCTTTAAAACAAAATAATTATACTCGACTATCATAGCATGTATGGTTGCCATAGCTCTGCAATTTAGGTCCTGCCTTGGTCCAGCAGGTTTCATTTCAACTTAAAATGCTCGATGTCATCTGATGATAATTAATTTGATAAATACAAAGTATTTATGTACTGACTTCTAATATGTATAACTTACAGAGATACCAATGAAACTGTGAAGTGCTGGGTTTACTTCCTAAAGAAGTTCAAACGAAACCTATTATCACAACCGCAGTTGGACAACTACACTTCAAAAGGAAGTCATGGATTGCCGTACTTAGAAAGGTCTTATCGAGATCCCAATTATAATTATAAAAAAGAAGTTTAATGATACTTACCTAGTAAATATACTAACATTTTATTTTACAAACATTATGAAGTATGCAGTATGCTTCATTATTTGTTTGCAGTTGCAGATATAAAAACATGTGTGATAGCCATATATTTATTATTTATTGTTTTTTTACGTATGGACTCGGGTAGTAGGTAAGTATAACTTTATTTTTAATTTTTTTTACAGCAATAATGAATCTACGATAGACGATCTCGACGACGTTATCAGTAAATGAAATCTTATTTAGAATAATTATTTTAAATTTTATAATGTAGACTCAGAAATTGAATACTTTAAATAAACACAACTTATTATCTTTAGTTTCGTACTTTAAATAAACACAATTTATTATCTTTAGTTTCGTCTTTTATTGCATAACTATTTGTAGCCAGATTAGGGGAGCGCGTAATATCTCTATGGGCCTGGAGTGCAATTTTTTGAATTTGATTTGACTTTCAAAAATCACACTACTGGAGTATGATTTTTGAAAGTCAAATCAGCAGTATTAAAATGCGTATCTCCATAGTAATTTTGACGTTTTCAACTGCTGAGTTCAACGTATGAGATTCAAAAATCGCACTCCAGATCTATGGGCCAGATCAACGAATTTTCATGGTCTGAAGTTTTTTGTTTTTTTGTTATTTTTGTTATATTTGACATGAGTTGTCAAATGAAACCGTTTTTGGCACAGTATAAATTCGAGCTTTGTGTATAATTTTTCTTTTTAACTCAATAGGTATTCTTTTATTCTGATATTTCTGATGTAATATTTTAAGTTAAGTTAATATTAATAGTATTTCAAACACAATTTAAGTTGTTCATGAATAAAATTTAATGATATTGCATTAATATATATATATATATACTTATATATATATATATAGGAGGAGGCAGTTATTAGTTTTGTGATATATATACTTATATATATATATATATATATATATATATATATATATATATATATATCACAAAACTAATAACTGCCTCCGTGGTCTAATGGTTAAGAGCATTGGCTCTCGACTCTGAGGTTGTGGGTTCGATTCCCACGGGGGGCACCTAGTGATATGTCACTTTGTGCTTTTTTCCCCAGTTGGTTAGGACATTGCAGGCTGAATCACCTGATTGTCCGAACAGGAAAATGATTCCGTGCTTCGGATGGCACGTTAAGCCGTTGGTCCCGGCTACTATCTCTGGTGTTAGTAGTCGTTACATAAAAACCACATCAGGGGCCGTAAGGCGGTCTGAAAAAACTCTCAGAGGGCTCTGCTCAAGCTCTGCCCACACGATAAGAAAGAAAGAACAAAACTATCGACGATTTCACTTTAGATTCACAAAGCTCGAAATTTTACCTTGCCGCTAAGTTTCCAAAAAAAGTTCTGTTACTTCGCGTATCTCTTTCTATTATACAGTGTTGCCGCTAGGTAATCTCGCTCACTCTGCTGTCAGTAACTTTATGGGTGTAATGAAAGCAATTTTTTTAGCCCGTGGCTCACATTAGACCACCTAGAACACCACGGGAAATATTTCCAAAGAAAAGATCATTTCCTAGATGTGCATTGACTTCTTATTATTGTAGATATAAAATCAGGAAGCTGGGTAAGGTATAAGATCAAAATAGTAATGAAATGATTAACTGATTCGCCTATTTTTATGAACGGTATCAAACTACTAAACCAAACCAGAAATAGACAATCTACTAAAAAGTAAAAAAAAAAAAAACTAAAAATTAAAAAATTTCACTTATTTATTAAATTCATAGCAGACGCTTAAAGTTTATAACAAGAGATTCTTAACAAAATAAACGTCAATACAAAACTATACTAGAATAAAGGCACTTTTACATGATAATGTTTCAGGAACATAATTAATTGGAATGGCTTCATCTCGAGCGTATGATGTACAAATACGAATAACATTAATATGTGTCGTAACCTGGCAACGGGAATTTCTTACTGTAACTTTCGATTTCTCCCTTTAGTTTTGCAACTTTGTTTTTGAAATCGGCGTTTTCTTCGAGAGCTTTGTTAAAATCTACCAGTTTGGGTCCAGAAATCTTTGTAACTTCTTGGGCTAGCTTCAGAGCTTTGTCGATATAATTGACTACTTCGTCGATGTCTGTTTCTTTCATACCTCTGGTTGTCAGAGCAGGGGTACCTGAGAAAAATTATATCATTAGAAAATAATTACTTATTAATATCAGATGAGCAGAGTTCAAATCAAATTCAATTTATTTTGTTTGCACATCATAACGTTACAAAGGTGTTACAATCGCTAACTCAATCAATCACATGGTAATATCACAACGCTGCTGTCATGTCAGCCGAAGTGAGTGCATCAGAGTAATTTTTATACCTATATTTTAACATATAAAATCATTGACCTATATACATAAAGTGTGCATCACTTCGGCTACAGACAGTTCAGTACCTATAGTTTCATATTAAGTATGAACAGTCCAGTCACCATCAGATATATCGTAGCAGACAAGGTGTTCAAATATTTCTAAGCAATGCCAATTTTAAATTAATTCTACACATTTAAAGTTACCATTAATACCTTAACAAGAGGAATTGAAACATAAGTTCAGATATTAATGGTAACTTGACCGTATATTATTTATTTAAAATTAACACTGCTTAGAAATATTTAAACTCCGATGCGTATGTGAAGTCTACCAACCCGCATTGGGCATGTTGTGTGATGTACTACCCATACACCATGTGCCCATACACCCTCCCTGAGGGTAGGCCTGTGTCCTGCAGTGACGTATACAAAAAACGTGGCTGTGTACAAAAAACTCAGTAAGCAGAACATTGTGTTCTTGTTGCAAGCGTGGCTGCAGTGCAGAGCTCCAGAACGCGCTCGGCTCTGGCCCCAGTGAGGCTCTTGAGACTCACCCAGTCTAATGCCGCTTGGGTTCAGAGCGCTCTTGTCGCCGGGCACGGTGTTCTTGTTACAAGCGATGCTGCAGACCTCCAGAATGCGCTCGGCTCTCGCCCCAGTGAGGCCCGCACTGCGCATGTCCACCAGCGCCAAGTGCACATCAGTACCGCCAGTTGCGATGTCGTAGCCACGCGATATTAGACCTTCGCATAATCTCTTAGCGTTCTTTATGACCTGTGAAAGTGGGATAATGTTAGTTTGTTGGAGATTAGCCTCACATGCAGGTTTGCTCTATACGCTGAAGCCCTATTTTTGACTTCAGATATATCGAGACAGACGAATTATAACGATTTAGTTTCTATGGGAGTTTTATTCTTTTGGACAAGACCTATCCAACGACACATCAATCGATTTAGTAAAAACTATTTTTTAGATTTTCGAATTCGATTGTAGGGATGACAAAAAATTGTTTTTCTGTTTTTGGGTTACTGTTATCTGTCTTCATGCCAAATTTCGATTCAATAGGTGCAAAAATGAGACTTATTGAGGCGGGGCATACAGACAGACAGAATTTCACAGAATGGACGAAAGTATAAGGGTTTCTTGTTTGACTACAGAACCCTAAAAATCAGATGTTTCATAGAAAACTGCAGTAACGACTCGACTCAAATGGGACGGCAGTTTTTTTTTTCGAGATTTCAAAAGTTGGGTCCATAAGTATTACCACAGAGTACTATAATACACTGACCTGCAAAACTAAGTACTACACTTTTGATATGATTTTTTTTTCTTAACTATAGAAATTAGAGATTTAAAATAAAAAACGTTTTATAGAAAATGTCAGCTTTCTTTGTAACTATAGTAAACTTTACATACTCTTTTTCGAGTCCTTTTTATTTCGAAAATATATCTTGTGTACTTGAAAAGTTATTGCAATTTTAAAAGTGTGATACTTAGTTTTGCAGGCCAGTGTATAATTACTACCGTAAGTATTAATTAGGGGATATTTTACACCCTGTAGAATGTAATATAGTTTACCTGTGTCTGATACTCGACAAACTCAGGCGTGGTGGCTTGTTTCATGGCAGTGGCGATGGCAGCGATAGCGTGGTTGTGCGGGCCGCCCTGAAGGCCGGGGAACACCGCCTGGTTGATCCTGTTCTCGATGTCGTACAGGACCTTGTCGCCGTTGGCCTTCACCGAGCGGACTCCCTTGCGGTAGAAGATGACGCCGGCGCGCGGCCCACGGAGCGTCTTGTGGGTAGTCGTTGTTACTATGTCGCTGTATTCAAACGGGCTCGGGATCACACCTGCAATGTTGTGCAGTTACATTATGTTTATTTGTAGGTAAAGTATAATTATAAATAAAGGGTGTAATCTTAACTTTTGGTATGCCGGAACGCGGATCCACGCGACGAAAGAATTGATTTCTATTGTGTCTGTAATTCCCGGCATACGGCATGCGTTACTACGTTATTGTTACTTGGGTCGATGTTAGGGCAGGGGAGTGACTAATACGGAGATTCAGAATGGAATGATATTTAATGTGGTGACAGAAAGTTGAACTTTCGTCCTTAAAAAATATCAATATACACAAAAGAATATTTTAGTTATTTGCCTATTCCAAAAAATTATCTAAGTACTCGAGTAATTATCTAAGTATCTAAGTGCTCGAAGTGTACAACAGTTTGTTGTACACTTCGAGCACAGTAAAATTTACTTTGGACGAAGTTTGTACGATTCGTGTAACGCAGCGTCTATAGCTTATATTAATAAGCGTGTCTCGGTGCTCTCAATGCACTTGAGAGGTCCGTGATAGCTACCATAGGATACGGTAAAAGACTAAGGAATTTTCAAAGTCATCCAAGCACGGCATTCAAGCTAGAGCGTGAACTTAGATAAATTATGTCTAGATAGAGCCTTACGCTTCTACCGTATAAAACTAAAGTGGCCAACTTTCTTAGGTGTGCGTGAGGCGTCATACAACTTATCTCTGTGTGTGTGTATACCGACATCATCCCAAAGTTCGGTGATATTTTTTTCGACGCGTTCGTAGCTTCGACTGTCTATCTTGACATATAACTTATCAAAGCTAGTGAAATAAGTATACAAAACTAACCAGCGGCGACAAGTCCAGATATATGAGCCATATCAGCCATCAGGTACGCGCCGTTCTCATCAGCGATCTGTCTGAAGCGCTTGTAGTCCAGGCAGCGCGAGTAGCAGCTGATTCCAGCGATGATTAGACGAGGCTTGAATAACCTTGCTGTCTCCGCTAACTTGTCATAGTCAATCAGACCGGTTTTTGGGTCAACCTGGGTGCAAAACATTACCATATTATTAGCAATGCAAGCATCATAATTCAATATCGAAATCGAGAAAAATAAATCAGCTGTTCCCTACAAAACTGCAGTACCGACTCGACTAAAAATGTACGGGACAGCTGATTTCGTTTTCGCGATTTTTTAGTTGGCGAAAGTTGTTAAGTTTGATGGTCTGAAGCACAGAACATTATAAGAGTGGTTAGAAGTGCTAAGTAGGCGTAGAACGTGTCGCCACAGGTTATGCAATGATTTACATAACACCATAAGGCGCGCGGCGTGGTGCGAGCGAGAGGGCATGAGTAATTGTAGCAGCGAGCGCGGGAAGACAAGTGGCGACAGCCATCTCCGAAGCAAAAGCGCTACTTTGCATTTCTAACCCCTCTTCTTATGTTCTGTGGTGTGAAGCACCCCCTTAAGTATTATGTATAGTTTGTCAAGATACAAAGACTAGAATCGATCGCAGATTGTGAGAGTTAGTACGCTCTCACAGTGATATGCTAATGCTAGGTATGCTGTGGATAATGATATCCTTATGCTTTGCTGGGTATTGAGTGCTGAAGTAGGATACGGCCGAAGGAATGAAAATGTTGAGAGTAATGGTTGTATCCACGTATATTCGAACACTGATTTGATATGATAAATGCTCTTAAAAAGTAATGTTAGCGCCCTATGTACGATGCACTTTTATCGAGGTCGCGTGATGTCCGCGTTCAATGTTCAACCTGCTGTCGCTAGGCGTTTTGTTAAATAAAATCTGTAGATTGACCCCGATAATTATTGTACGTGCTTCGTACACAGATATAGCAGTGTCTTAACAACTAAATATGACTTCTAATTTCTAGTTTGTGACGACAACGTTTATTTTTCCTCGACTCCTTACCTTATAGGGCATGCTTTCAAAGAAGATGGACGTTGCAGATATTTTCTTGGTGGCCGTAAAGAAGCCGTGTGTTAGATGACCACCGTCGGGAAGGTCCAACCCCATGATCCTGCCGTGAGGTTCCACTACGCCGGTGTACACGGCGAAGTTTGCGGGCGACCCTGTAAACGATATGCAGGCATAATGGTTTCATTGTATGGTATGCAGGTATAATAATGGGGTATAGGTGTGTGGTATGCATGCTATGTTTTGTACTTTAATAGATGTTTATTATTTTTCAGAGTTCGAAATTATCAAGATAATTATTTTCTTTGATAATTATCAAAATTATCACAATTAATAGAAATACAACAGAAAATAGTGATAATTATTTCGTGTTTGTGAGCTGTTTTTCGGATACACATTTTTTTTAAATTACTGATGGGTTTGCTGTTGACCTCAATCCAGTCCTCAGGACAAAGATGGGGTCGAAGATGTAGCAAGCCTATTCGCTCGCCTGTTTTGAAATATTGACGCAATAATCAAGATAATTATCAATTATCAAGCCTATTTTTGTACCTTCTGTATTTTCTGTCTGTTTACTCCCTGTTATATTATTTTGTGATCTATTATCATAATGCTACGTAGCATAGGTACATGCGTCACTAGTTTGTTGCGTCATGTCATACGCAAAGTGCTGTTTACGACCCTGAATACGATAAGCGAAACGATAACACAATAATAAGAGACCTCACGCTTCATTAGACCTTAAGATCAAACTTTTCCACTTATGCAATTTATGTGATATATACTTAGCTTGAGCCGTAGACTGAATATTATAGTGCGTATAGTGGAATGGATGGAGATAATGGCAAAAATTTATGAAAAATTGTGTCTTTGACTCAGTTGCAAGATTTTGTAAGCAATTTTAACTCAGTCACCATAAATACCGCATACGCAGAAAGGAACACAAACAACTATAGCCCATTGAATGAACTGCTCAAAAGGGGGTGTAGAGTGCGTGAGAAGGGTCGTAAGCATTTTCTTCGGGAACATGTTCAGAGGCCTTAGGTAATAAACATACTAAAAGTCTTGACCACTAGGAGTATAGCCGGAGTGGGGGGGGGGGGGAGATGGGATGTGAAGGTCCCATTTATGAGTTTTCCGCTTATATCTCAGAAACGGTGCGTTCTAAAAAAAAACTTTTAAAGACTTAGCGAAAGACCATAAAATTATCTACAAGTTATGCCTCAGACATGTTTTCAAATTTCCAACCGTTTTCGAGCTACATCTCTGAAAAGTTGAAAAAAAATTAAAAAGTTCAACTTTTTCCTGTTCAACCAACGTATATACGATAATTTTATGATCTTTCGCTAAGTCTTTAAGTTTTTTTCGTCATAATTGGAATTTTTTCATCGCATTCTAGCTTCCTCTCGGAGAGAAAATAATTATCTTATCTTCATTTGTAACATGGTTGTATTGTATTGTAGGTAGCTGAGTACCTATAATTGATATCACAGTTTGAGAAACCGGATTTTGTTCGCATCTACTAGAAACTAAAATTGTCCTAGCAATAAATATGTTAAAAAAGTTGATACAACAGTATAATATGACAAGGTTCTGGTGGATGCGATTGAAATAGGTGTTTAGTTGCCTCATCTTTTTCTCTCCCTGTATGTATGTCTGCTTGTTAATTAATTAATTGATAAGTTACCTTATGGATAGCTATAATTAGCCATCAAAATGTAAACAGTGTTGTAACTTATGTAACAAAGGCTGTTGTTATCCTGAATAAAAAAAAAAAGGAATGTTTGGAACATACCTGAATAAGGTTGTACATTGACTCCCCAGTCCTCTGCTTTCAGCCTGAAGGCTTCTAGAGATCTGTTCTGCGTCAATATTTCTACTTCATCAATGAATTCATTGCCACCATAGTATCTGCAAAAAACGCACATTCATTATTATTATTATTGTTTGAATGGGGCTTGACTTGCGCCTGTGCCACTGCGACCAACGCTAATCTTTTGCGATCCCTTCTATAGTTCCCGATTTATCCCTATACCAGTTAGATATCGCTGTAGATTTTTGGGCCATTATTTTATTCACGGTACAATTTGGATTAAATTTTTTTTTCTTTTATTGTATAAATTTCATAAGTCTTTTTTTACTGTTTTAAGCCAATTTTTATTCGTCATTGTTTAGAGTAATCATTAAAGACATTTGCAGCGATGTTTTCTTGCTACTTCTTACATTTATTGAAGTTTTTTCAGCAAAATAACCACTGTGTTATCGTCCCTCAAAATTATATTGCGTTGCTTACAAAAACAACTGAGTTACCGTAATTTGCAAAAAAGTATAGTATTTTACTTTAATTCCAACGTTTTTCTAAGACTGGTTTCTTATTCGGTAGCTACCGATAACAGTTTTATTTTGGAATTTACCTATTTTACTAACAAAATTGCCTTTGTTCCGTTACCTTTGAAGGGGACTGGATTATGGTACCCTGAATAAAATAATGACCCTTTTAACAGGTTTTGTATTTCAGTACCTGTCTGCCAAGATGAATACTTTGTTTGTACATTAGTGGACCACATTCGCAGAGAATATGCAGGGGATTTTCCATTTTTTCTCTGCAAAACCTGCAGCAGATCTGCTTAATTTCAAGGTGTGCATATGTTCATTTAGTTTGCAGTGACCTGTGAATAATCTCACTATTCTCTAATCTCAAAACACACATAGGTTTACTGAGTTTTATGATGCAAGAGATAAGTGGGATATTAGAATGCATGTTGTGAAAATTCAGTATGTTTGGTATAAGAATTGAAAACAACTTCAGGTTGCTTGTTGTTTCTGTGGAAACAATGCTGTATAGCAGGAAATTTTGCATTTCAAATTATAAAACAGGATGCACGACATTGTATCTTCCGTGAACTTTTGTAGAGGTTTGTTCTGTATAAAGTAATGAATTTTGAATTTTAATACAGAGTACAATTATTATAGAAAAGAGTTATTAGCTACCCATCACCTAACTACATAACAGATAACAAATTGTTTTAAGGAAAGATTGAAAAAAAAATTTCCTTGTAGGCATACCTACTTGTTCCAAGATATTGCTGCTTAATTGTAGACTAGTTCTTAATAATCCTAACTAGTATTATATGTAAATAAATAGGAAAATATGTATGTTTGTTATATCTACAGCAATGTACCTACTAGGTAGCATATATTTTTCCTGCCAGTACTAGATATATAAATTAAAATGATGTTTTGCTTATTTCTTGCACTGCATTTCTACAATTTTCTGGATTGGTTTTAGTTTTGGGAATTTCGTAATTCCAAGGACTGTTTTATGTATACAAAAACACATTTGATTTAATACAAAATGGTGGAACCATGTGCAAGCCGGAAAGTTCAAGGCACCAGTTACATGACCGACCACTAACACATTTGCTGCTTGTCCGCACATATCACATTTACCACAAGGAGAGATACTTGCCCCCCTGTAAAAATAAATAATCAAGAAATACCGCAAAACGATTATGTAAAATATTTAGGCCTCTACCTAGACAGGAGACTGACATGGAAGAAACATATTTTTACCAAAAGAATGCAACTGGGACTGCAATTCCGTAACATGTAATGGTTGCTAAACAGGACGTCTCAATTAAGTTCAGAAAACAAACTCCTTTTGTATAAAGCCATCATAAAGCCTATCTGGACTTATGGTATCCAGCTCTGGGGAACAGCTGCCAACTCCAATATCGAAATTATACAGCGCTTTCAATCAAAGGTCCTGCGAACTATAATCGACGCATCTTGGTATGTCACAAACGACATACTACACCATGACCTTAATGTTCGCTACGTGAAGGAGTAAATAGTAGAGTTCACACGAAATTATCAGAAAAGGATACTAAACCACCCAAAGATACTAGATCAAAATCTAATGAGGGAAGAGACTCAGACCCACAGACTTAAGAAAAAGTCACCACAGGACAATCTACTGGGAGTGTAACCGTTCCTTAAGACACTTTAATTTGGATGCATCGCTGGGTGCATACCAAGCAAGCCAACATTAATACACGTCACTCGTTTTGTTGAATGTCCAAAAAAAAAAACAGAGCGACAGATTGCAAAGGACAAAGGAGATAAAAAAAATTTGCTGCTTGTCTCAAAATGTGAATCTCAACGGTGTGCTTACACTGCCGGAATGGAATATATTATAAACCATCCCACTATGTGGGTTCTTAAGCACGCTGGTCTTATTATTGCCAAACTAATATTTATTTCTAATCTTCAAATTGTGGCTCCGGAATTTTGTCCACGATTTTGCTATTATCCAGGGCCTCTACCCGCACATTCGAACTTCGCAATTACGTGAACGTTTTCGTTCTAATGTCAACTCTTTTACAATGAAGTTTGGTCCAAAACGGTCGCGATATATCGAAAATCGAAAGTCCGGGTACAGGGCCTGTTTAAAAACCAGTAGTGCTTGATTCTGATTCCCATTTTGTCGTAAAATAATTTATTCAGTATGTTTCAAATAACTCGAGAAATAATGGATAGAAAAATCTGTAAATTTTTATATCAGCTTTGTAGGACATAATCTCCAAATGGTATTCGAATTGTACCTTTCCTAAAATGAAATACTGTTTACTGGTTGAGTATTACGGGCTTCTGGTCTCACCTCTGATGGGGCAAGCCTTCGGAGTATTTGTTGTGAAGGCACGAGCTGAGGCACTGCAGCACGGGCAGGGACGTAAAGTTCTCAGAAGAAATCATCTCGAGCCCCGTCTCCTGACGGTGCTTCTCCTTCTTGATGATGTCAAACAGCTCTGGGTCCGTGTCCCACAGGTTACCGTTCAGCATTTTGCTACTCATTGTTGATGTGCTGTGTACGTACCTCTTGATATTCTGCAATCATTACAACAAATTATTTATTGTAATATTTCTGAGCATGCTTGAAAAATAATGTAACCTATTTTTACAGGTGATCAGCAGTGGACGTTCATCGGCTGAGATGATGATGATGATCACACTATCAAATTGAACAACTTTCTCTATGGGACCAACATAGAAACTGTGAAAAAAAAATCTGCTGTCCCATACATTTGGGTCGAGTTAGATTTGCAGTTTTGTATGGATTTTTTTAGCGATTTCGATGTTGGTCCCATAGAGAAAGTTGTACAGTTTTATAGTGTGATCAACACCTTAAAACAGTTTCAGCAAATTTCGTTGTAAGTTGTAATGTAAATTTAGATGTGTTACATACTTTATAGGACTGGGGTACCTCAGACCATAAAACTGAACAACTTTGACTATTGGACCTAGTGATTTTATTCTCTTTGATTAGACCAACATTGAAAACGCGAATAAAATCAGCTTTTCCAATACATTTGGGTCGGTACTCGGTAGCCACTGACATTTTCTATGGAGCAACAATTTTTTTTTGTTTCAATATTGGTCCCATAGTAAGTTGTTCAGTTTGATGGTCTGAAGCATATAACGTATTTAAGTTATCACCCTGTAAAACCATTTAAAATTGATCTAGGATATTTACCTTTTAAATAAATTTGATACAACCTAACCTACTGGTATGAGAATGTAGACTGTTCGGTCTGCTCATTAAAACAAAGGTCCACTAATTATAGATATAACAGAAACATTGACCTTTTACTGATATCTAGATAACGCAAGCACAAACAAAAGTTGATTCTTAATTTATTACATCAGTTTGAAAGTCAAGTCAGCGTAACATTTTGTTAGTAGATAACAAACTTAGATGAATACTTACAAAAAAAGTGTTGAAATAATAAAATAACACAAAATTATAGAATAAGCACTAAAAAAAATAACCTTTAGAATGAAGAGTATCGCGTGAGCGTGGTCGTGGTAATCAAAACAAATTGAGATAATTGATTAGTTAGGTTAAGTATTGTTCAGTCGTTAAGGTTTGAACTAGATAGGTTTTTTACTTACGTTAGAGTAGATTTCTGAATGCAGCTTCATCACCGGCCCCCTCAAAGTTGTTAGAGAAAATGTATTAAATCTTCGAGTAACATCATAAAAACAGGTCAATAAGATCTTATTATTCATTTTTGTTGCCACAGTACACTGAGATTTAAAGTTAAATAACAGTAAAATCTGTTTATTTGTGCTAATTCAAGTTAATTTTATCAGAAGTGATAACCCATTATGAACTTTATTGCCACCATCCGATGTCCTTGATGTGAACTGTGAACGAATCAACGAATGAACCACTCAGTTTGACGTTTCGTCAGAACTGACGTTTCAAACTTTTTATATATGGCCGTGTAGATAGGCAATTGGACAAAGAGTACGTAGTACTCTCTATTAAGTATGTGGGACAAAGTCCAAAAGTTAAATATTTGGTCATTTAATGTTGTTGGTTCGCTTAATTTCTAGATTTGTTTATTCGGCGCCCGCAACCACAGATTATTTACATAATAGTTACTTTGGGCCGCAACTCCATGAGTTTACATACCTACATATAGACTTAACTACATACATTAAACCTCACGTCTTTTTCCCACAAGGGTAGGCAGAGAGCCAGAGACTATGGATCCTAATTTCGGGCGGTTCTGGCACACCTCTTTTGCTTCCTTTAGGTCTATTTGTCGTACATTCCCGTCGATTTCGGCTACTTTTAATCTGGCTTTTTAATGACGTCCCTAAGTCCAATACTTTTATTAGGTAGGTACCTAGAGTAAGATCATCTACAGTAAACAGCTGCATTAATATAAGGGGTGATTGTACCCATTATACTGAACAACTATCCTACAAAAATATAAATTCGTCAAACAATTTTTGGACTTTCCTTTCCATACTAAATGCAATCAGCTGTTCAAACATATAAATGTATGAAAAGTTCAAATTTCCCGGTCCACCCCGGGCCTCCAAATCTCGAGAAGAGAAGTCCTTTTTAATCAAATCCAAATATTATGTTTAGTAAGTAAGAGGTCATTTGGAGTTGGAGGCCCGGCCTGGCCCAGGCCTCCAGTCTTGGGACAGCTGTTTCGAGTTGGAGGCCTCACATAGGTATAAAAAAATATTGCGAATTTTCAAGCTCGCTTCGCTCGCTCAATCTTCAGGTTTTTTGTGTCTGCGTTCTAAAACTAAGGTTGCTCGCTCCAGTTTTTGTTCCATACAAAAATCAAATCGATTTCGGCATGAGCTACCCATCATGTTATTATGTAGTTAGCATAATCATGAGCTCGCTTCGCTCGCTCCAGGTTTTTGTTTCATAGATGAATAGCGGGATTTTGGCTGGAAATTGAGTTACTCATGATGTATCAAAGTCTCGAGCTCGTTTCGCTCGCTCCTGGTTCTAAATAATATTGCAATGATCTCATGACTTATATTCCAGTAAATTTTCGAGCTTACTTCACTAGCTCGTCGTTTTTAATTGTATTGCAACGACCACTAGTCTCATTGTAGTGAAATGTCGATCATGCTACGCTCGCTCCGGGTTTTCAACCTAATCTCATTGCTGTAAAAACTCGAGCTCGCTTCGCGTGCTCCTGGTTATGATTGTAAGTATCTCAGACGCATTGGATGTATATCGTATATTGCAGGTTTGCAATGGCCTACCTATTTACCTATACTTAGTGTAGTAAAATCTCGAGCTCGCTTCGCTCGCTCTATTTAGATTTTAAATCGTATATCAATCACGAACTCGCTTCACTCGCTCCTGGTTTTTGATTTTTTTGCAACGACCTATCCGGAACCTGCTCGGCTAGCATGCCACCCACGACAAAGCGTTTTAACGAGAAAAACATCATGCGCTCTCTTTCTGGCATACGTAAAATAATAAAGATGAAGGCAGATCTTGATGTTTATCGTTTTCTCGGGGGTGGCATGCGAGTCCTACTGGACATAAAAACTCTCTGGGAAATAATGATTGTTATCTACGTCAATGGAGGGAAGGGGTTTTTTAATTCCCGTAGAAAATCGATGGGCTGATCCTCACTTTTGTATGGGAGGAAAAAAATTCTCGTTTTTCGGCCCATGTTCCTTAGGTTAGAGAAAGTTGTTTAGTTTCATTGCCTGATTATACCTTTAAAATTTTGTAGCAGCGATAACGTCACCCTACATGCAGGGCCGACTTCGGCATATATTGCTCGTTTTGATCGCTAAACTTTAAAATAGAGAGAACAAATCAGGCACTGTATGCCGAAATCGGCCCTGCATGTAGGGTAATGTAATCGCTGCTTTAGTATTTAATTAAAATGGAACAAGCTTACATACATACATACATAGCTGATTACCCTTCCTGTGTCGCGCAGTAGGGTAAACATGATCCAAAACCTGGATCGAGCAAAGCGAGCTTGAAATATTACTAAAATATGAATAGGTCGGCACGTGTTATAGATCCGAGCTCGAGATTTTACTGTAGTAAGATAAGGTCGTCGCCATACAAAAATACGATATGTCGAAATTTTGGTGTGTGCGAAGCTCGAGATTTACCGCAATGGGAATGGGACTAAGTCCTTACAGTAGAAAAAAAAACCAAAAATCGAGGAGCGAACGATGCGTTATATTGTCGCGAAAAATTGTCTCTATAAACGAAAGTTTTCAGTGATGCTAAAATACTGTTCCGTGGAATGAATAGTATAACTTACTCTCAAGATAAAAAGAATGAAAAATCAAAATAGTAACTATAATTATTTCTTAAATACTTTTGATTTTTCTGAGGGGGGCAACTGACTTTCTGAGGTGGGCGGCGCGGCGCCCAAGGCTCTAAGCCGATGGATTTGGCTATGATTGTAATTCTGTTGGTCTAATGCATGCAGTACCTACCATACAATAACAAAAAGATAAACCGGAGCGAGCGAAGCGAGCTCAAAATTTTTTCACACTGATGTCTGGCAAGTACTTTATTTCTTTGGGCAACAATTTTGTATGTGTGTATGGCCCTACGGGCCGTCACCCTTGATCCGGCCGCCCTTAGCACTTGCCCATTTTGCCGTTAGGAGAATACGCCACTGTTTACAGGGGGATGTAGGTATAAGGTCTGATGATGATGATGGATAAGTTTTTGTAGATTAAGTTTATCATAGTCTTCGTTTTTAAGATTTAATGAAATTTGATCCTTACAGGATGTTATTTTTTTCGGATTTTAGTCGGTGAGACAAGAGATTGATTTTACAAAAGTCGATGAATGCTGTTTTACTAATTTAATTTAATTAATTAATTTATTTATATACATACTTACCTTCCTTTATTTGTCTTTAATAAAATCATTCATCATTTAAAAAAATAAAGGAATTGTTTCCTTTGAGTAAAATTTGCCATCTTATTAATATTTTGGGTAGGTACTTTTCCTCCAGGTAGGGTTCGTTTTATCCACCCTTTCTGATTAAGTATCTATCTTTATTTATTTATCCAGCCAGAGAGCCTTTCTAGTTAGTACAGTCTGCAATGAAAGTTGCTAAACACTTCTGAACCTTATTAGTACGGCTACCTATATAAATAAAGGAGAAAAAATGTTCAACAACTATAGTTGCGGACTGTATATGTTAATAAGTTTCTACGCACCCAGAAAGGGATTATAGGCGTAGATGTGTAAAATTTTAATTCAAGTTGGTGATATTTCGCGAAGAATAACCATGCTACAATTTAATGGAAATCGTTTTAGGGGTAAGGTAATTAGGGTGGAGAGCGACCGGGTGTCTAATTAATGTAGGTCGGTTGGCTGAGCCCACGCCGCCGCGACGCCAGGGGCGAAATTTCAATAAAATTGATTACGGTCACAAGTCACCGCAAACCTTTATTTTAAAATACCGGTTGAAAATACTTAGAGAGTAGGTATAATAAACAAAACATAATTAATAGCTTCTTATTTTGAACCCGTAACACAGATTAATAACGAGCATCGGGATATGGGTTCCTGGGAAGGTAAACAGGGTAACAGTAAAATATACTTAATTTATGTTATGAACTTAGTTGTTTTAACCGATTAAACTGGTGGTGGAACCGGTACCTATCAATTCTTGCGTGCAGAGTTCTGAAAGAGTTATTATTGGTCCCAGTTTAATTTGATGAAGAAGGTGAAGAAGATAAAATACTTTGGAAATATACAGGGTTGTCCGTCCGATTCCCTCCCGTGGGTGTCGTAAAAGGCGACTAAGGCATCTACTGAAGGATGGGCAGCAGCATCCTCTGAGTACACATATTGATTCGATCCAACTGCGATCGCCAACCCGCCTGCCAAGCGTGTCGATTATGGCAAATCCCCCCATTTTGGGGGAGGCTTATGTCCAGCAGTGGACGTTTAATGGCTGATATGATGATGATGATACAGGGTGTAACTAAACACCCTAGTAATACTTAAGGAGGTGCTTCAGACAAGATCAAACTGAACAACTTTCACTAGGTATAGAGCCAACATCGAGAAAATATAAAAATAATCACTTGTTCGATACTCAGATAAATAATTTATCTGAGTGTTCGATACATTTAAGTCGAGCCGGTATCGCAGTTTTGTATGAAACAGCAGATTTTTATTTCGCGATTTCGAAGTTGACTCCATAGTGAAAGTTGTTCAGTTTCATGGTCTGAAGCAATCCCTTAGATATTACTAGGGTGTTTTGTTACATATATTTCCAAAGTAAGTAAGAAAACGGATTTTCTCAGGAATTAAACCTCTTGAATCGTATAGTCTAGAATGACTTCTCTCAAGAAATAGGTCGAATTACAGTTCATCTGTCGGTATGCACTATACAAGAATAGCTCACTATAGTACCTAACATAGTTAACACACTATCTTAGTCTATGCACACTATACTAGTAACTAATACCTAAATACTTTCTAAGAAATACCCTTTTTATCATGTACGGAACCCTATTACAAATGTAATATCAAGTGGTTTCTCGTTGAACAAAGACGCGGAGTGCTGAAGGGCGTAAGGAAAGGAGTAATGGTTTCCATTTAGTTAGCAAACAAAATGTAGGTGGATGTAAAACAATCGCTTCGTTGCTTCAGAATTATTGCGTTTTAGAAATATAAACGGCTTTTTTGAGGAATATATAGTTAGAATATATAGTTTCGTCATGGCCGTCCGTCTGTCTGTCTGTCCGCGGCTTAGAGTCTTATTACTAGAAAGCTGTAATTTGGCAGAGGGGTCAATTTTATCCAAATTTTGACGCACAATACGCATAGACGGTATTAATATAAGTAACTTTGTATATATGAAAAAATAGTTTGGAAAATCTAGATGCCGCGTCACAAATAACATTTGCAATTTATATAATAATTACGAAGATATAAATATTACGAAAATAATTACAAAATTTTTAAAGCTTCATATCTTCGTAATTACATTATAAATTGCAAATGTTATTTGATACGCGGCATCTAGATTTTCTAAACTATTTTTCCATATATAAAATATTACTTTCATTAATTCCGTCTACGCGTATTGTGCGTCAAACTTTTGTATGGACTGACAAACTGACTGACCACCACGCCGATAAAGTGACAAAATGGAAAACATTTTTTAGGTTACCTCATTTCATTATCGTCTTTATGATAGATAACATTGTTGGATAGATCTTTCAAAAATATTGCAGGTGTGTGAAAACCTTACTATACCGTACATTTATATCCAGCATCGAGCGCGGGCAAAAGAAATGTCTTAGGATCTTGTCTTACCGTATGAACTTGAGGCACCCTGACCATAACCATATAAAAGATATTTAAAGTGCAGAAACTTGACTTGAGGCGCACGCAAATTGACCTCTCCACTCTCCATAAACTTCTCCATTCGGCCATCGACTGTCCTGCTCTCCTATCGTCTCTCAATATAAATACCCAATATAGAGTCAGAGTCCCCAAAACGTTTTCCTTGCAGATCCATATTAATAATACCTCTTTCTATAACCTGTACGTATATGTCGTAATTATAATGAAATTGTTGCTAAATCAAACGAGCTAGATATATTCGATTCGAACCAGTATCGGTACAAAAGACGCGTTATCTCCGCTCTCCGCTCTGCTGTGAGTACCTAGTTACAATTAGGTACAACCAATTACGACTAGATATCATTAAGTTTTCTAAATGATTTTTGTTTTTTTTTTTTTTAACCTTGTAGTAATTTTTTGTCGTTAGATGCATTGAAAAAATAATATCTTGTTTTCTTTTTCTTTTTAGTATGTATAGAGACACGCACACGATGCTTATTGTTTATCTATTTCATGATGTGTGCACATATGTTTAGGATTATGGCTTGCTTTACCTTTTAATCTGTCAATATTTGGTGTTTTTGTAACTATAATCTGTTTTATGTGCCTAATAAATAAATAAACCATTTTTCGATTCAGGGATTCCGGTTTTTTTAATCGCTACGCGCACTACGCCGTAGCATAGCCCGTAGTGGTTCGTAGCAAGGATATTGCATTGGTCCACCGGCCGTCTTCCCGTTTTATTTTTAGGAATTTAATTTGAATTACCAACAGCATAAATTAAATTGCAAACTTTCCATGTAAAAAAGTTAGAGGGGTAAGTTTCCTTCGCTCAATTAAGTTTAGTGCTGCCTAACGCCTAATGTATCGAGAGAAGTGATGAAGATAAATCGGTTACCAGCATCACTTTACTCACAGCCGATTGCGTCTTAACTGGTATCATTCCCTTTTTTACTATATAGCTTCGAGGTAACTGCTGTACTATGTCTATAGGGTTCTTCTTAATAATAATATGCTGACACTTTTTTAAGGAGATGATCAGACCGTCTATGGCACCAACATCGAAATCGCGAAAAAAAAATCAGCTCTTCCATACAAAACTGCCAACCTACTTAAGCCAAATGTAAGGGACAGCAGTTTTTTTTCGTGATTTCGATGTTGGTCTCATAGAGAAAATTGGTCAGTTTGATGGACTGGAGTGCGATTTTTGAATCTCATTCGCTGATCTCAGCAGTTGAAAATGTCAAAATGACTATGGAGATATGTATATTTTTGGTGTGCAAATAAAAAATATTTATGTTATGTTATGTTCTTTCTACTGCTGATTTGACTTTCAAAAATCATACTTCAGGAGTGCGATTTTTGAAAGTCAAATCAGCAGTAGAAAGATGCGTATCTCCATACATTTTCAACTGCTGAGTTCAACGTATGAGATTCAACAATCGCACTCCTGATCATATATCCCCTTAAAAAAGTGTCAGCATATTAAGAAGGACCCTGTATAATGACACGGGTTCTTTCCGGGGGTAGGTAGATAAGTTTGCAGAGTTATCTTGGGTAGGTATATTGAAATATCTTACCTATAAACAGAAGTTTTGAATTGGTCCCAAACATAAAGGTACCTATATCAGATTGAACAAGTGTCATTATTGAAACAAATATTATATCACACCCGTTCAAAGTTTTACCCCCATCCTTGTGTAATTTTAAGCGACTTGATGACGTAATCTCATTCGTATTCATAACACTGAACAGATGGCACGTATAAAATAAACCCTTACACGGAGGCACATTTATCACCACTTTGAGTTATGGCCTAAACAACGATGTATATATGTACAGTAACCCGCTGACTCTAATACCTCACTTTTATTTCGCTCATCTTGTTTCGGATCTTACAACAGAGTTTCGACACTATGAAAGTGCGAATCACGGAAGTGCGACATCCCTGAATTGCGAACAGCGAATGTGCAACCCAAGCACTAAGGTCCGCCATACACATACGAAATTGCAATCCGGAATTTCGAATCAGAATTGTGATTTTGTATAGGATTTGACACAGAACATTATAAGACATTACATCGGCAACGGCTGTCGCCACTTGTCTTCCCGCTCACGCTGCTACAATTACTCATGCCCTCTCGCTCGCACCACGCCGCGCGCCTTATGGTGTAATCATTGCATAACCTGTGGCAACACGTTCCACGCCTACTTTGCACTTATAAGAGGGGTTCTCTTATAATGTTTGTGGGATTTGATACCTCCGCAATTCCATTCGCAATTGTGGAGGGGGAAAATCCATACAAAATCGTAATCAGTTCTTAAATTGAACCTCACAATACTAGCACATTATTATTTAATAGGAAGTAACTATATAAGGTCTAACAAAATTAGGTGAAACTATTTTAAGAGGATGATCAGACCATTAAACTGAACAACTTTCTCTATGGGACCAATATCGAGATCGCAAAAAAGAATCAGCTGTTCCATACTAACCTTCTCGACCTAAATGTATGGGACAGCAGATTTTTTTTTCGCGATTTCGATATTGGTTTCATAGAGAAAGTTGTTCAGTTTAATGGTCTAATCATCCTCTTAAAATAGTTTCAGCTAGTTTTGTTAGACCTTATATACAGGGTGTTAGGGTAAACAGTTGCATTACTTTGAGGGGTTATTGTACCCATGATACTGAATAACTTCCCCTAAGAAACCTATAGGAAATTCGCAAAAAATGTCTACTTTTCATACAAACGTTCGATCAGCTGATTGCATTTAGTATGGACAGTAGAAAAAAAAATTTGCGAATTTCCTATAGGTTTCTTAGGGAAAGTTGTTCTTATCATGGGTACAATCACCCCTTAAAGCAATGCAACTGTTTACCCTAACACCCTGTATACTATTATTACCTATTCTGTGCTAAAGTGCTATTTTGAATTTTTATATTTTTTCTACTACTGATTTGATCAAGTGACTCTTTAATTAAATTAAAATAACGGAAGATAGGTGACGTTCTTGCATTATGGACTCGAACAATGGATCTGCTTTTCATGTACTTACGAGTGAAAAGTAATGCCGTGTAATTTGCTTTTTTCTTTTTTAATGATTTGTACAACGAGTAAAAGCACAAGAAGGCATTTAGGTTCCTTTATTCCACCTAAAATCAAAAAAGTACATCAATCACGCAATGCCGCTCGTATTGCGACTAAGTAAATTAGGCGACGGGGGCTCAATGCGGTTCATGCGCTATAGGCTAGTCACCTATCTAGCTATTTTAATTTAATGAAAGGTGTGACTTTCTAAAATCGCATTCCTACTCATTTAATAACGACTCTACTCTCTCTACTATCTCTGGTGGTTAGTATTAGTAGTCGTTACATAAAAAACACGTCAGAGGCCGTAAGGCGGTCTGAAAAAACTCTGCCACCAGCCCCCGTGGCATGACGGCGCGATACATATCTATCGAACCATACCTCTCTTCCTTTTTGCGCGCGAACGAACGAACCAGCAGGCGCGATAAAACGTTTATCGAGGCGCCGCCATGCCGCAAGCGCAGGGCCCTGCTGCCCACACGATAAGAAGAAGAATAACGAGCTAAGATGTTTTTATGTAAGATGTTTGTAAAACGTGATTAATAATGAGTGATTGCGAGGGTGGTGCTGGTCTGCTGGTAAGTTCGCTCCTTTGACTACTTATATAGGGACTAGTTACGCGTGTAATTCTACTAACAAACATTTCTGCCACTTTTTGCGGGGGGCGAAGTAACATGTAGGTAATCAGCAACTTTCGATTTTATTCCCAAACTTTAGATTCTAATTTTGAACGTTAAAAATCATGAAAAGTAGTCTCGTGTGAACCCCAAACGTTCTAAGTTCGAAATTATTGTTTCGCAATAATAGACTGTCTCGTTTAGTGATAAGGTATAAAATTGAATGTAAATGCACATGATTAATTGAACTTATACCGTGGCAGAGGAAATGCTACCGCAAGGCTAGTCCTTATAATAAATAGTCAAAGGTTGGCTCACTCTGCTCTCATGCCCCTTTATCTTGTGCCTTATATTCTGTAGACTCTACAGAATATAAAGCAAAGTGTAGTGACACTCTTTTCTGTAGAGTGATGCATTACTTTGTCAAGTTATACGCGAGCGCGAGCGTGACCTCACGTACGCGTATAATTCTTTAAGTTTTATGTTATGATAGGCGCAGAAAAAAAGGACGAGGATTAAAACGTTAATGTAGATTGTATGTTCCGCATAAATTCAGTCTCAAATTCTGTTTCGAAGGTTTAGGAAAAAAGTGACACTTCCGCAGCTATCAAATCAAAATTTCGAACTTCCGTTCGCTGCTTCCGTGACACGAACATAAAAAAGTTTCACTTCAAAAATTGGCCGGCACAGGCTTTGACTATTTATTATAAGGACTAGCCTTGCGGTAGCATTTCCCCTCTGCCACGGTATAAGATCAATTAATCATGTGCATTTACATTCAATTTTATACCTTATCACTAAAAGAGACAGCCTATAATTGCGAAACAATAATTTCGAACAGAACGTTTGGTGTTCACACGAGACCTCTTTTCATGATTTTTAACGTTCAAAATTAGAATCTAAAGTTATGGGGAATAAAATCTAAAGTTGCGGATTGCATGTTACCTCGCCCCCCGCAAAAAGTGGCGCCCCCGAAATGTTTGTTAGTAAAATTACACGCGTAACTAGTCCCTATATAAGTAGTCAAAGGGCACAGGTGAAACTTTCGCAGCTTTGACAGCTGCGATAAGTACCTGCCTTGCATAATGCCTGTGCATAAGTACCTAAAATATTAGAATCTTTTTAGAGTTTTTAGACTTTGGCAAAGAGAATGTAACTCACTACGTTACTTTGGGTTCCAGATACCTAGAGCATGTCTTTTCTAGTACTTACTATCTCTATGGTCTTTTCTTCATATTAAAAAATACAAAAATTCCTCACAATCCATAGACGAAGAATTTTTCGCTTACTTACTCTGTCTACGTCACAATCACAATCTCTCTAATTAGTCTGTGATGTGGTCTGTGATCACAATCACAAACTAATTAGAAGAACATCCCTTTCGGATTGGTCAGAAAGATTGTGTTTCAGAATGTTGTACCGAATTTACAATGTAGAAATGATTTTTTAAGCGTGCAGGTGTATCTATATCTATCTATACTATTATAAAACTATAACAGGAAGTTTGTCTGTACATTGAAGATATTAACAAAAAATAAGTTACGATATGGTTTTTAGGTGTCCCTGATTCCATTTCACCAATTTTTGGATTTTTTGTCTGTCTGTTTGTTTGTGTGTTTGTTTGGGTGTTTGTTTGTTTGTTTGAACGAGTATCACGCAAAAACTACTGAACCGATTTTGATGAAACTTTTTTTGTTTGATAGCTTATGATCTGACTTAAACGGCGGACGAAGTCGCGGGTTAACGCTCGTAGGATATATAAGCAAAGGCTCATCTTGAAGGTTTCAGAGCGGAATAATGCCAATAACAGCGTGTTCTAATACTAATAATATACTTTTGTGTTCGATGACGTCTCCCATACGACTGCTGTTACAGTTTTATAATAGTATAGATTCCAAATAGCAACGATTTACAGAAACAGAGATTTGAAACATTACTCTCACTTATTCATAGAAAAGCTTTAGTAATATCCAAGTTATAAGATAGTATAATATCCTTCCATTAAATAAATTATATATTTTGCTACTGTAAATTGGTCAGAAAGCTAAATAGGAATCGGAAAATCTCTTCGTCCTTATTTGGAATTATGTATAGTAATTTTTTGGCGAGAATAAAAAGAAATCCATCCTGGGACAGCAGAAATTTTTGTTACATAAATTAGGTATACGATATCGAACAATGGAATATAAATATTGGTTCGTTCAATATTTTCATGAATATTTATACAGAACGACCGGCTACCCATTTTCATGAAATAGGTATCAGATTGTATTTTCTTTGGATCGTTAAAGTGTATCGATTTCAGATAGGTAAGTAATCATAGAGGTAGGCGTAACTCGCGTTGACACGAGTTAATAATGGCTTTGACTATTTATTATAAGGACTATCCTTGCGGTTGCATTTCCCCTCTGCCACGGTATAAGAATAATGGATCATGTGCATTTACACTCAATTTTATACCTTATCACTAAACCAGACAGTCTATAATTGCGAAACAATAATTTCGAACTTAGAACGTTTAGGGTTCACACGAGACTACGTTAATGATTTTTAACAATCAAAATTAGAATCTAAAATTATGGGGAATAAAATCCAAAGTTGCGGATTTCATGTTACCTCGCCCCCCGCAAAAAGTGGCAGAAATGTTTGTTAGTAGAATGACACGCTTAACTAGTCCCTATATAAGGTCTAACAAAATTAGGTGAAACTATTTTAAGGGGATGATCAGACCATCAAACTGAACAACTTTCTCTATGGGACCAATATTGAAATCCAGAAAAAAAAAAAAACAGCTGTTCCATACAAACCTACTCGACCTAAATGTAAGGGACAGCAGATTTTTTTCTTCGCGATTTCAATATTGGTCCCATAGAGAAAGTTGTTCAGTTTGATGGTCTGATCATCCCCTTAAAATAGTTTCACCTAATTTTGTTAGACCTTATATAAGTAGTCAAAATTTAGGTCCGCCATACACTTACGGACTTATTCCTTTTCTTTGGTGAAAGTTTTTCAGATTGATGGTCTGAAGCATCCAATTTACCTAAATATATAAGGTCTAAAAAAACTAGCTGAAACTATTTTAAGGGGATGATCAGACCATTAAACTGAACAACATTCTCTATGAGACCACTATCGAAATCGCGAAAAAAAAAAATCAGCTGTCCCATACATTTAGGTCGATAAGGTTAGTATGGAACAGCTGATTTTTTTTCGCGATTTCGATATTGGTCCCATAGAGAAAGTTGTTCAGTTTAATGGTCTGATCATCCCCTTAAAATAGTTTCACCTAATTTTGTTAGACCATATATGTAACACCTACCTTATTGTAAAACATTTAATTTTACAATCTGAGATGTTGAGAATGGCAAAAAAAAAATCATCTTGTTTTACAATGTGTGTACTTTACGCTCTAGTAATTGTACTATACTTACATACATATAGACATGGGTGAGAAAGTTAGAATACGAATCAGCATGCAGCAGAGCAACCAGTTAGTCAATATTATTATATTGACTAACTGGTATATAGTATTAAGTAAGAGTTTTGAAGTTATGTTGTTTGCCACTGAAATTTAACTACGTTTATACCTCTCTTAGGTCTCATAAACAAAGTAACCAGGGCTCTAGATCTCGTCCTAAAACTACTTAGTACTTATTTATCCTTCCGAACAATAAACACGCTTTTGTACTACAGCTTGGGGAAAACTTTACGTAAACTAATTTCATTAGAGTAGGTAGGTAATTTAGGACAGCTACTAATTGTATAACGTGTCTACTATTATGGCTGCATACGTATACTTACAACGTGTTAGCAAATGAATACCAAACGAAAACAAAAAGCCAATTTATTTATAAATAAAGAAAAAAAAAACATACTTAACAGATTTTGGTTTTGTTGTTTTATAGAAATATATAGATTTGTAAAGAAATTAAAATGAAATAAATAAATATCTGGGACATTGTCAGTAACAGAATCTAGTCCAAACTTTGATGACTATATAAATTATTATAAATTATAAATACAAAATAATCAGGAGTCAGGACTTGTGTAACACATCATACGCAAAACAAACACGCCGCTGGCCGCGCGACGTTATACATTACTCTACCAATGCGGGGCCAGCTTATTTTGGTTTTGCGTAGCTTGATGTGTCGCCGGGTGTACCTATAAATATTAATAATAAAGAAAATAATTCAGTTTTGAGGCAAATTATTGCTTATACTTACTCGTACCTCGTCCTTTGTTTTGCAATAAGTATTTGTACTGTTGCTACTCGTTGATTTATAATATCACCACTTGGCACTAAATAAGTCACTACCACAACCTTTAACCATAAGGACTAGCCTTGCGGTAGTATTTCCCCTCTGCCACGGTATAAGATCAATTTGATCATGTGCATTTACTTTCAATTTTATACCTTATCACTAAACGAGACAACCTATAATTGCGAAACAATAATTTCGAACTTAGAACGTTTGGGTTTCACACGAGAGTACTTTTCATGATTTTTATCATTCATAATTAGAATCTAAAGTTATGAGGAATAAAATCCAAAGTTGCGGATCTCATGTTACCTCGCCCCCCGCAAAAAGTGGCAGAAATGGTTGTTAATAGAATACTATACCTAATAGAATACACGCGTAACTAGGCCTCATATAAGTAGTCAAAGTATCACCATCATCATTTTCCTGCATTTATCCCATTACTTGGGGTTGGCGCAATATTATGACGTCTTCCTCCATTCATCTCTAATATATCCGAAATTCAGCGCTCACTCAATCTATCCATCTCTTCTTTGGTCGTTCTTTCTTCATGCAGCCATCCACAATTCCACATTCATGTTCAACAATCGTCTTGTGATATGACAATGCCACGACAAATCACATTATCCATTCCATACCACACAATGGGTGAAATTGTATTTGTGCAAGCGTGTCATTGTGGCCAACGTTTGTAAAGCTTATCAGAATTGTACATCAGGTGTGATCCGTTCTAAGGTAGAATTAACGGATTAAATTGTGTTCTATAAACATTTATACACGTTAATCTAAATGTAATCTGATGTAGGTACATTTGCGTCCTTCAAAAAGCAAGTGAATGAACACTATGACTCTCTAAAATAAGCCATAGTTTATGTATGTTTATTGTATCTATTTGTTTATTAATATTATATATATATATATATATATATATATATATATATATATATATATATATATATATATATAATTAACTTCCATTTAACTACAAGTATCTAGTTTTTATCATTTGTGCTGTACACATTTTGTTTGCCTCACTCTTCAGAACTGTCTCTGTTGCGGGTTTGCTGGAAGAGATCTCTTTAGAGATAAGCTCGCCCTTTGTACATGTCTACTTTAATTGTTTTTTCTGTAATGTTATGTAATGTTATGTGTACAATAAAGTGTTAAATAAATAAATAAATAAAATAGGTTAATTGCCCTAGGTTTAGTAGGTACAGTTTAGGTACAACCTTTTTTTTACCAATATGAACATTTTTTTTTTCGATTTAGATTATCAGGTGACGTGAAAAGAAAAGTGATGGTGATGCAATATTGTCTGATATTTTTGTAGATTTTATGTTGTTTTTAATGCTTAAACGACTAAACACATTAAAATCTTCATCTTCATGAAATAATTCATTTTAATTACACATACGCATGTCAGTAAAAGAGGATAATTAATTAATTATATGAAACTGGGCGGATCGCTAACACGATATAGAAAAGTTAAATAATGATGGAGTCTGGTGGCGAAATTTGATAACGCAGTTCCCCGGTTTGGAAAAGTGCGGGTTCAAGTCCCGCCCGAGACAAATTTTTCAATCTTTAATTTGATTCGATATAGCACAACATGGCTGTAACATGTTTAAAAATCAATAATATTTGAAGATGGAGTCTATTTTCAAGTTGATTTGTGAATCAGAAGATTCAGAAGGCTGGATTTTATGAGTTTTTTTTTTAATATAGTTTCAACACTTAATGCTTGGCTTACCGCTAAGATATTTCATGGCGCAAAGTTTGAAAATAAAGAGTGCTCTGAAAGCATCAGAAAATCATTTAACTGTTAACTGAGCCATATTCGAAATATACCAAATCTTTTAAAGTGTGCAAACTCAAAAACCGACTTGAACACGTCGACTTGAAATACTTGCGAGTTTTCCAAAGTATATCATAGAATCGTTCTATTACAGTATATCATCAAATTTTAATTTTGTTCAGCTATCGATCGCTTATCTATCTATACTATTATAAAACTGTAACAGGAAGTTTGTCTGTACATTGAAGATATTAACAAAAAAAAAGTTACGATATGGTTTTTAGGTGTCCCTGATTCCATTTCACCAATTTTTGGATTTTTTGTCTGTCTGTTTGTTTGTGTGTTTGTTTGTTTGTTTGAACGAGTATCACGCAAAAACTACTGAACCGATTTTGATGAAACTTTTTTTGTTTGATAGCTTATGATCTGACTTAAAATCTGGTATATAATTTGTGCGGACGAAGTCGCGGGTTAACGCTCGTACTATTATAAAACTGTAACAGGAAGTTTGTCTGTACATTGAAGATATTAACAAAAAAAAAGTTACGATATGGTTTTTAGGTGTCCCTGATTTCATTTCACCAATTTTTGGATATTTTGTCTGTCTGTTTGTTTGGGTGTTTGTTTGTTTGTTTGTTTGAAAGAGTATCACGCAAAAACTACTGAACCGATTTTGATGAAACTTTTTTGTTTGATAGCTTATGATCTGACTTAAAATCTGGTATATAATTTGTGCGGACGAAGTCGCGGGTTAACGCTCGTAATTTTATAAAGCGGTACAACGCTACGTAGGTACTACGCTAGCAATTTGTTAAGATAAAATAGTTAATATCGTTGAATAGCTATAAACGCTTTGAATATTAACAATTTGTTCGCATAATTTGATCGTTAATTTAATTTATAGCGATGCCGGGATTACGCTAATCCTCTCACGTTTGCACAAATAATCACGTTGATATAATGTTTACGCTAAGCGTAGCTAGCTTGTGTACAGAGTCAAGTTGAGCAGACATTGAAGAACTACAGTCAACTCCGCTCTCATATAGTATACGCGAACGAAAGTTAATAAAATACACTTTATTACATAAGCACTAGAGAAATAGAAATGTTGACTCGATCTTCTGTAGAACGTTTGGGGATCTAAATGTTGATACAGTGGGAATAGATAAAAAATATTGATAAATTGACATACAAAGTAAAAATTTTAAACTTTTAAGGGGGTTGTTTAGACCATCAAACTGAACAATTTTCACTATGGGACCAACATTGAATCGCGAAAAAAAAATCTGCTGTCCCATACATTTAGCTCCAGTAGATTCATAATTGTAGTTTAGTATGGAACATCCGATTTTTTTTTGTGATTTCGATATTGGTCTTATAGTGAAAGTTATTTAGTTTGATGGTCTAAACCACCCCCTTAAATGTTTATTTGTATTTATGTAACACCTTGTATAGTATTAATTAAGTGCACTTAGGGCCTGTTTTTCCATTTTTGAATAAGTTTTTGTTAACTTATCTGACAGTTCGTTTGACATATTAAACGTATGAAAAACATGTCAAACGATCTGTGAAATAAGCTATCAAGAACTTATTCAGAAGTGATGAAACAGGCTCTATCTAATCATTTATATGAACTTGGGACGCATTGTATGAAAGATCTTACTTACCTATATTCCAGTCGCTCTGTCGTTGTTGCATCGGTACAGTATTGCTGAATAATATGTAGATGACACGATTGTATCAAGACCTCCGCTTCCAAGTACCTAGTAGACAAAGTTGTATTACGTTATGCAACACAACCTGCCCACCAAATAATTTCTACTCTACACGTGTTTCGCTCCACCAAGGAGCATCCTCAGTAGTTAGACCGACCGAGGACTAGTCCTCGGTGTCGGACGCTCGGCGGAGTAACAACTCTGTTTCGAACGTTCGTCGGTCTAACTACTGAGGATGCTCCTTGGTGGAGCGAAACACGTGTAGAGTAGAAATTATTTGGTGGGCAGGTTGTGTTGCATAACGTAATACAACTTTGTCTACTAGGTACTTGGAAGCGGAGGTCTTGATACAATCGTGTCATCTACATATTAGTCATGGATTTCCGCAAAGTAACGCCTGATTCAATTAATTAGTATTGCTGAATCTTAATTTGATAAATTGCAACTGTGCAGTGCAGACAATTGTTACCTATCCGACAGATAGCACTCGACTATCTAAAGATTATTCGGACAGATCGACAGAATATAAATTCTAAAGAAAACGTGAAGAATTATCTATTGACTTGTAACCTTAGTAGACTTACACAGTAAAAAAATCATTTGAGTCAAGATATTTTCGCATTTCGATACATGTAGGAAACTCGAAAATGTCTTCGTTTGAAATATACAATGTTTCGTATTATAGTTTTTGGGCCAAGGACTAATTTCTTGTAGCAAAATTCAAATGGTTCTTTTAATAAAATTCTGTTTTGATTCAAGATAAAAAATACAATTCTCGTCACAAGAAATTCAATCTTGAATTTTGAGAATTAAATATCATATCATATCATATCATATCATTTATTGCGTTATGTGGTTACAAAAGATCTTAAAAATATGGTACAGCACACACATAAACCCTGAAAGGGCACCGCAATATCTTAAAACTAATAAAAAACAGCACATAAAATCTAAAAACAAAAAATCTTAAAAATCATATAAAAATTATAACATTTCTATACATTCAAAATATTCCGGAATGCTATAGTAACATTTAACTATTAAAAAGTCTTTGCATTTAGCTATTAAATATTCTTCAAGCGTTTGTGGGATTACATTAGTCCAAGACATTATATTTGACATTAAGGTGGTTTCAGTCCAAACAAAAGTTTGACGCACAATACGCGTAGACGGAATTAATAAAAGTAATATTTTATATATGAAAAAATAGTTTCGAAAATCTAGTTGCCGCGTCACAAATAAAATTTGCAATTTATAATATAGTTACGAAGATATAAAGCTTTTAAAATTTTGTATGAAAAATTTCAAAGCTTTATATCTTCGTAATTATTCTGTTTATCCTGTATTGTTCTGGTGAAATAAATGAGTTATCTATCTATCTATCTAATTATTTTTTAAATTGCAAATGTTATTTGTGACGCGGCATCTAGATTTTCTAAACTATTTTTCCATATATACAAAGTTACTTATATAAATACCGTCTACGCGTATTGTGCGTCAAAGTTTTGTATAAAATTGACCCCTCTGCAACCACCTTAAGCAATTAGTTGAAACATATTTGGTTCTTGTTTCTAGAAACTATTTTTTTCTGTGTATAATTATAATATAAAGCATGCCCGTTAATATTGCGTTGGGTATTTATTGCATCAGATAAGGTAGGTACTAGGAATTGCATGCAAGACAGCTAAATTAGAAAAAAACGACTTCATTGTTCGAAATTAAGGTCAGTACCTACCTTGGTACTTACTACTAGGTAATAACGAAGTTTTATGAAGTCGGAACACGACAGTCCTCGCAAATCTTAAACACAATCAAGCAGTAACTACAAAAAATACTACCTACCCATGACCCATGTTCTAAACTTCAGACACATTAAGTAAGCTCGCGCGTGTGACATGGAGGAGCGCTGCGTCTTGTGGGTTTCGAAACAGAAGATCGATTTCTACCTATACGAGTATTTCGTTATATAAATCGATCGATTTATTCTATTTGGTGGTCCAGTGACAAGTAACTTTGCATGCCGTGCAGGAGGCGATGGTGCGATCGCCGTTCAGGCCGACTCGTACCAATGAGTTTTTCGGAATTCATGTACGATTTGTAACACTACAGGCTTTTTGGTGAAGGAAAACATCGTAAGGAAACCTGCGTGCTTCAATTTCGAGGTACTTATGTATTGAACCCACTGTCCATTATAAGTGGCGACGGGCTCACTTCACCCGTCTCACTGGACAGTTTCGGTACTACTTGTGAAACGTGGATGTTTTGAAGTTCAGAATGTCTGTGACTACCCCCTCGGGGAATATAGTCGTGAGCATATGCTATGCTATGCTATGCTAGTATTTCGTTTTTCTAAACACGGGCTCAGTGAGTTTTAGTTCCACTATTACTTGACTGGTGTATTGCGGCCAAAGTTTCTATTATCTGCGAGGTCAACATCTCATTTCGATACAGTAACTTAAGACTCAACATTAATTATCTAACTAGTGCGAACCAGAAACCGAAGTTAAGGGTTATCGAGTGAAGAGAAAAGATATAACTTAATACAAATTCAAACACAGCAATACAGAAGGTCTTCTAGTAATTCTATGCTAATCTGAAAAAGGTGAACCTACATATTTGTGTTATGTTTTATCCAACGGAGTTATGGGGTCTACCGAGCTACCTATGTCTTTTTCTCAGAATATTAAAAACAATTATTCCCAGACAACAACGATCCATAGAGGTTAGTAAAAATGTAGACTATGTTAGTGTACAATTAAGTTAGTAAATCTTAGTCTACGTTAACTAACACAGATATAGTCATGTGTGTGATGGGAGGGAGGGAGGGCCCTGTGTTTGCTTGTGTCTTAAAGATAAATAAATTTTGAATGCTCAGCAATAAAGTTTAACAATAGCACCTAGTTTAACTCAACTTTTATGGAAATTATTGCTTCGAATTCGGTGGGAAGAACCAAAGTAAGTTGTACTCATGACCGTCTAGCTACAAGATCGCCTACGAAACAGAGATTTGTTGCAGTGGTTGCTTTCTGTCACAATACAGAAGCATTCTAATATTTCTAATCTAAGGACTATATAAGGTCTAACAAAATTAGGTGAAACTATTTTAAGGGGATGATCAGACCATCAAACTGAACAACTTTCTCTATGGGACCAATATTGAAATCGCGAAAAAAAAATCTGCTGTTCCATACATTTAGGTCGAGTACATTTGTATGGAACAGCATATTTTTTTTCGCGATTTCGATATTGGTCCCATAGAGAAAGTTGTCCAGTTTGATGGTCTGATCATCCCCTTAAAATAGTTTCACCTAATTTTGTTTGACCTTATATATACTATTATCTACCTATTATGTGTCTAAGGCAAGACAATTTTGTGTTGGCATTGTGTAAGTGCACATCAATTCAAATTTACTGAGATTTCTAGTCAACGGGAAGCGTGCGTGTGCGTATTATTTCAAATTTGAATTAGTGACCCTTCTATGCGTAAGAGCGTCGGTGGCGCGTTGCGAAGAGGGATGGACACCCAATTATGGGGGTCCGGTTTCGAATCCGCACGGACAACATGCCATGTACCAATGAGTTTTTCTAACTTATGTACACACGGCGACACATCAAGCTATACAAAACCAACATAAGCTGACCGCGCGTAGGCCAAGTAACGTATAACGTTGCGCGGCCAGCTTATGTTGGTTTTGTGTAGCTTGATGTGTCGTCGTGCGTACGTAATACCGACTACTCTCAAACGGTGAAGGAAAACATCGTGAGGAATCCTGAATACACTGAAGAAGAAATTCTGATGTGTATGTGAAGTCTACCAATTCGCATTGGGCACGCGTGGTGGACTAATGCCCATACACCCTCCCTGAGGGTAGGCCTGTGCTCTGCAGTGGGATGTTTATAGGCTGATGATGATGTTTCGATCTAAGTCGCACGTTATCACTACGAGGACATCAAACAAACGACTTGGGCCGAATGCTGGCGACTGAAGCAATATATTCCAACTGCGATATATAGCCGAGGACAATGGACGCGCTATCTCTCGACCGGAACTGTATCTATTGTGTGTCGAGACTGTTGATGACATCGGAGTATTGGAACAATCACTTTTATAGGTACTGAGTCGCATGCCAAGAGCATTAATAAACTATACAGGGTCTTTCTTAAGGGCCTATGTCGAAAAATAATTGAAGCGAAATGGGCGTGTGATAGCTTATATTACTGCCTGTTGCGAGAGAAAGAGATGGGGCGGCGCGCGCGCCTGAAACGACGCAAGCGTAAAACAAACTTTGTTTAATTATGATTGTACTATTTATGTAAGTTCAATTCTGCTCTTATCAAAATTTGTAAAATATCAATCACTTTAAAAAAAAGTTACGTCTCGTGTTTCTATTATTCACCGTTTAGCAGTTCCAAGCGTTTATAAATAAAACGGAGGCTACTTTGGCTTGTTTTTCTATCGAGAAAATGTGTCTTAATCGTGTTTTGGCTCTTGTCAAAACTTCAATTATATGTTCAATTTACACATTTTTATGACGTTTTGAAGTATCCTATTTTTTCACATAGCCTCTTAAATAATTATTACTGACACTTTTCTCAGGGGATGATCAGACCATCAAACTGACCATCAACTTTCTCTATGGCACCCACATTGAAATCGCAAGAATAAAATATGCTGTTCCATACACAACTGCAAACCTATTCAAGCCAAACATATGGGACAGTTGATTTTTTTTTCGCGATTTCGATTTTGGTCCCAAGAAACTCGTTCAGTTTGATGGTCTGGTCGTCCCCTTAAAAAACTGTCAGCATATTTAGAAGGACCCTGTATAGATATTATGGCCTTGAGTTGAGTTGCTCCTTCTTTAACATAATAAACCAAATGCTATTAATATTCTTGTTATAGCATTCATGAGTTTATATATAGAATGCTATAATAAGAATATTTATAGTCCCCCGAGGTCTCCATTTTGGCGTGGTCCTAACATAAAAGTCGACAGATAAAACCGGTCAAGTGTGAGTCGGGCTACTCGTGCAACGAGGGTTCCATACCATACCACCAAACAACATAATTATTAACTTATAAAAAAGTATTCCTTTGTCCGGGACCTTTAGTGCAAGACCTAGTAACACTTGGCCGGTTTTTATTATTTGTTGTTATAACCACACTAAGTTTGACGCTTGTATGTATCATCGTTTTTACAATAGAACGAGAAAAAAGACGTTGATAAAAAGTTTCTTGTACCTCCATTAATTTTTTACTTTTTGACATTTTTATTATTTGTTAACAAATTCGCCGTAATAAAGCATATGCTGTGAAAATTTCAAATATCTCGCTATTATGGTTCAAAAGTTACAGCCCTAAATATGTAGGACGGATGGACGGACGAACGGATAACGTGTAGGCTTAGTAATAGGGTTCCGTTTTCATCCTTTGGGTACGGAACCCTAAAAAGTAAGTTATAGCCTGTAGGATCACGTTGATAAAAACTAGTTTCTCTTATGAGGACCCCTTTTAATTGTAAATTTTTTGCTATTTTTATATATTTTTAGAAAATCCGCCATAATAATGCAAATTCTGTGATAATTGCAACAGCCCTAAATAATAGGTAGGTAGGACAGACATACAGACAGACGGACGGACAGCGTAGCTTTATGAATAGGGTCCTGTTTTCACCCTTTGGGTGCGGAACCCTAAAAATTGACAATATTATTTATGCAATATCACAGAATTCGTAACACCACTGCGGCTTTTCGGTGAAGGAAAACATCGGGAGGAAGCCTGCATGCTTCAATTCTGAGGCATGTATTGTACCCACGTTTGTCCCTGTCTAAAACATAACTCTTTTAATATCGATTAAAATGGTTATGCGAGACTATTTAATTAAATAATTATTTCGCTTCCTCCACATTGTCAAACATTAATTCTTGCGTCTGTCGATATCGGCTTCTTCTAAAATCTCAAGACTCATAAATCTAGAGGTTATTAGGTACGATGTTGCTATCTCCTTGGGTGGTGATATTACGTTACAAGAACTTTGATACTATACTCCATTCCAAATAGCAACGAAATTTTAAGGCTATTTTGCATTACAGAAACCGAGATTTGAAACACTTCCTCTCACTTATTCTTAGAACAGCTTTTTTTTTTGGTTCAATTCAAGGTAAAGGGTTTAATATCCCATACAACCGATGTCTGCAATAAAGTTATCTCATTTATAGCAATTAAAACGTAGGTGTTCGACGTTTTGACGCTTCTTTGGAGTTTTTGGAGACAATCGAAAGACGCAGGAAACACAGAGAAGTCCACAGGAAAGAGGTGAACCGACCGCTTTGCCGCGCTAGAAATGACGGAACTCTTTTCCTATTTACGACCCATACACCATCATATTTCACTGAACTGTATATTTTTCACTTGCACGACATTTTGTTACGCAAAACAACACCAATTTTACATACCAAAACTCACTATAAACAATAAAAATTCGACAAAATATGTGGACTCCAAACGTAGCTAACGGATCCCCGCCAAAAACTCTTTCTTAGAACAGCTTTAAGATAATTATATGTCGGATACTAAATCTTTCTGATGATTAAATTATCTTTGGTAATCAGAATTGGCCAGAAAGCTAAGTAGGAATCGGAATGAAGTACCTATACGAAAAACATTTTTCATCTCTCATACTCTGAAAGAATGTCATTGTTTATCTAAGAAGCGGGTTGAGAGTGATACTTTACTACCCTAGGGCGGAAAGTAAATTAAAAAAAAATCTACGTCTATACTGAGCAAAGGCTGAAACCTATACAGCCACATTTCGATAAAATTATATTAATTCTTATTTTTTTATAACTATTATGATGAATATATTTGAATTATAATAAAAGTTAATTTAAATAACAAAATTTTTTGTCATTTAGACTTTTTTTTTAAATTAAAAGCAGACAGAAAAAAGTGATCCCGATTAAAACCTCCTCAAAAAAAAAGTGCTGGCATAAAAAATATAAAAGCCATATAGTTGCGCGAAAAACAAAAAATGGCTTTCTGGTGCTAATTTTTTCGTAGGGACCGTTGTACGCATAAAAATTACTTTGGAAGTCTATCTGTCTCATTCTAGCATACATATATCTTCGTATGCTTTTTCTCTTTAGCATTGGCACCCTGAGTAGTAAACGTACCAAGTCTAAAATTAATTCGTCAAGCGATTCAGAAATTGATTTTGTATATTATATCTGGCTTTTGTTTACTTACCTCGTATTCGAAATGAAAAGCAGAGTGTTTAAGTCGGGTGAAAGACACCAATTTCACATTCGAAATATGGGCGCCCCTCATATTCGTTCGAGGCGCCAAACATCTCGTGTGAACGTTCTTTACTGAAACCACATAAACGACAATAACTTAGATACATCTAGTAAAACACAAGAAGGATTCATGCCAAGTTGTCAGGTTGCCAACCCATCGAGTCTTTATTGACGACTGTAGTGTGAGAAACAATGAAAGTACCTACTTATTTCACAAATCTTTCAGATCAATATGATACAATACACAAACAATTTTTTTTAGTACGAGTATTGTGTAAATTCACGTCGATTCTTTGATTCTTTTTTTTCTTTATAGAATTGGATAATCAGAATGGTCTGCCACTCACGGGGTCTGGGGACCATGGTAAAGTTACCAGACCATAATAAAGCAAAAAATCAAAGATTAATATAGCAATGATCACCATCATCATCTAAACTATCTAAACTATTATAAAACTGTAGCAGAAAGTTTGTCTGTACATTGAAGATATTAACAAAAAAAAGTAACGATATGGTTTTTAGGTATCCCCGAGTCCATATCGGGGATACCTAAATCTGGATGAGGAAGGCCGAGGACAGAGTTTTGTGGCGCACCTTGGGAGAGGCCAATGTTCAGCAGTGGACGATGATAGGCTGATGATGATGATGATGAGTCCATATCACCAATTTTTGGATTTTTTGTCTGTCTGTCTGTTTGTTTGTTTGTTTGTTTGTGTGTTTGTTTGTGTGTTTATTTGTTTGAACGAGCATCACGCAAAAACTACTAAACCGATTTTGATGAACATTTTTTTGTTTGATATCTTATTATCTGACTTAAAATCTGGTATATAATTTGTGCGGACAAAGTCGCGGGTTAACGCTCGTCAGCCTATAAAAGTCCCGCCGCAGGGCACAGGCCTACCATCAAAGATTGTGTATGGGCATACAACGAAATATGCCGATGAAAGCAATGAGCGTGATCATGAGCTCTGCATGTCTGCATGCTCGATTCGGATGGTAGGTAGGTATAGATATATTGTCACTACTGCTTGATAAGTGTCTTGTAGATATATCCTGGGCAATCAGCCAGCCCCTACTCAGTGCTGGTTGGCAAATCACCACGATGGCAAGTCAAACTTAATGACATGCAATCGATTGACAGAAGTGTATTGGTTTAGAGAGGGACTGTTTCGGTCTGTTGGCCCCTTGCTTAGTGTATTCTCTTAAACAGATTTAAGAGAATACACTCGTCAGGGCGCCCGAGCGCGCTGCGTACAAACGAAGTCTTGTTCAATATTAACTAAATAAAGTAAAAAAAAATTATACAATCTAGAAACCAATATCTATGTCGGTACCTTGTTAGATTAACGTTTAAATATTTAGTTTAAATGCTAGGAATAATTTAAATATGTATGGAAATCTTTGAGCCACGGTAACTTTGGAACTAAATATTTAAACGGAAATCTGAAAAGGTAGGTACAGACTTAGATACCTGTTGGTTTTTTTTGTTTTAACAACATTTTTTTTACTTTAATTACTAACGGTCAGATCCAGAAAGTTAATCCTCCATTAAATCTCTTGCTGTTACTTTTCGTCTTGTTGACGTAGTAAAAGCTAAGGATTAAGTCTAATGAACGTTTCTGCAACTGAGTGTAAATTTCCAAACTAGAACGTAACTTCATTTTGAATGGAGTGCTTTATCAGGAATATCCTCAATATTTCGTGGACATGGCAGTTGTTTGACTGAAATTCATATTAAACGACACTCCATTTTTGGCACACATTCTTGAATTTCATGCCAAAAAGTACGATTTATTTATTATCCGAACCTAAGCTGTAAATATGCAGCTAAATGATCTCTAATTCTGCTTTTTGTGAGTTTACTGCCAAGACCTACAAAATCCTTTTAGAATCTAGATTACCGTGTTTAAATAATCACAGTTTCAGAGAAGTTAAGGTAAACTTACGTCCGCAGTAAAAAGAAATCCTCATAAAATATTGTTTTTAATTTTTCTGTATTTCTTTATCAAACAGATGAAATTAACGTTTTATTGGTTAGGTACCTAATCATCATCATCATCTAAGCCGATGGACGTCCACTGCTGGACATATGCCTCCCCCAAGGATCGCCACAACGACAGACAGGACGTCTTGGTAAGTATAAAATAAGTAATAAAATCCAGTTTATCATCATGCTATTTTATCTTAGTACAAACTAAGTGGAACGCTGATTTTCCATAGACAGCTACCGCCATCTATCGGTTATGTTTCGAAGCACTATGTGCTGAACTAGGGTTCATATCGGAGTAACAGCGCACTACACCTCACGCGCTGCGCTGTAGTAGTGAGAGATTTCGCCCATATCAACCACTGTCTTGTTGGTCTAGCGGTCTAGACAAGTGGCTTACGATCCGGGAAGCTAAGGTTCGATCCTCGTGTCGGCCGATCGTCTTTTTCAATTTATTTCATAATGTGGCGCCCCCTAGTGCTAATAAGCGGCAGCGCAATTAGGACGTCCTAAAATTCGAGGCGAGTTACCTATCTATATCCAATATACATATTAATCTATGTTTATTATGTCAAAAATATTTTTAAACAGTGAAACCTATTATTTTTCGATTTTCCTTAATTTTATTAATCCTTGTACCTATCGTTTGAAATGTTAAGAAACGATTCGAAAATACCACACAATAAACATTGATTAAAAAATGTTTTGTTTGAAACTGTCTATCATAGTTCCACTCGATACTTAGGCCCACCACATACATCCAGAATAAACCTGATCCGGAATTAGTTCCGTATGGAGTGTTGCCGCTTTCAGAGACTTTTTCAATAGATCTAGTGATTTTTTGATGTCTTAGATCGCATATTTTAAAGTGATTTTTGAGCGTAAGCGTTGATGGAACGATACCGTATCGTCACGGTGCAGTTGCGACGTCGTTGCTGTATAGTTGGGAAATCGCCTACGCTCAAAAACAGCTTGTGTGATAATGGTTCATGCCATTTTGTATACAGATTATGTCTAATGTTAAAACTATCGATAGTCTTTTGATATAGTTGCATAATATTGAAATACAATTTACAAATCACCATCGTAACGTCATGACCTCATCACAGTCATGATAGAAATTATCATGTATAGAAATTTTTGTTTCGTTTCAATAAATACTTAAAAATGCAATTTTCATTATTTTCGCATTTCGTACATTTTTATTTAAGGCATTTTTTAAACAGCACTCTAGTATTTTTTGTAACCATAGTTGACAACACTGAATCCTGAATCAGGATTCCGGATCGCAATTCGTCTGTGTGAGGCGGACCTTATATAGGTAGGTACTTACTTAGTTACCGAGTTCTTTCGCTCTCTCAGCAAACAATAAAACTGAAAGCTGCCGAAGCTTTCACATAGTTTGTGGGTCTCTCCTTAGAACTTTGTGCATCTTTTACATAATGTGATCCAGAATAAATCTTAATGTTTTAATGTAGTCTGCAAAGCGTAAACCCACATCTCAGCTTACAGTTGAATTTGTAATTTACAAAACAACTTGACTTCACAAAGGGGACGTGTTTACCGGAGAACATAATGAATAGGTATGCCGGTTATGTGGTATGTCTTTACAAACAGAGCTCCTTTCTGCTTTAATCCGGTTTACCCGAGATTTGACAAATTAAAGAGGAGAGTCTTTGCAGCGGGCGTATACTAATTGATTTAAAGCTGTGATTTAAAGTCAATGGCATTATTTCCCGGGAGCTGTTGCAAACCGTTAAAAGGAGGAAAGTCGCCTTGGTCATATTTTGAGGAATGAGCGATACCAACTGCTCCAGACTATAATAATGGGCAAAGTGGAGGGCACAAGAAGCGTCGGTAGGCCACGAATGTCATGGCTCGCGAACCTTAAAGAGTGGACAGGCATCGCCAGCGTCGAAGAGCTGTTTCGTTTGGCGAGAGATAGACAGGGATATGCAGAGCTGACTGCCAACCTCCAGTAATGGAGAGGAACCCGAAGAAGAAGAAGGCATTATTTACACACAATCTAGAAATGAATTTCGATGAGTTTAATTGGTTAATATTGAAAATAGGACGATACTTCGTTTGTATGTAGCGCGCTCGTGAGTTTACTAAGACAGTAATGTCCTTTCGAAATATGTAACAAACCTAAAAATTGCCAAGTACGAGAAATTTTTATAAAATATCTTTTGTAGGTACCTAGGTGTTTTCTTACCAATGAAATGAAAACCTTATTTGTACTCCTTACGAAAGATATTCGCCCCTGAAAAGTTTTTTTTGCTTTCACTATCATATCGAGCTAATATTCGAAAGTGCGAAAAAAGAAACAGCTGTTTCATACATTTCACTCGGTTAGGTACTGCGGTTTTGTATGGAACAACAGATTTTTTGTTGCGATTCCGAAGGTTGGCTCCATAGAGAAAGTTTTTGATTTGCATTTACAGTTGCAGTATTTGCCCGGCTTTGTCCCTTACACCTTGTAAAATGTATCGAATGTATAGTCCATTCCAAAAGGAATGTCATAAAAACAAAACTACTCGGGCATTTTCTGTCGTCAATTATAGAATGCACCATCCCGGATAGAGTTTTGTGATTTGAAATATGTAGTTTGAGATTTATTTGTAAAAACCAATTTACTTTTCGGTTCGGTTTTTTGATAGAGCTACTAAACTGACGAAGATCGATGGCGACGAGACGACAGACGACAGCCAGATTTCTGCTGCCGGCAATCGCTTCCGAATCTAAAGACAAAAGCCTCTGTCAATCTGTCAATGTCGCAATGACGGCCCTCCAAAGATATTTTCGTCTGATCTCCGGACTGATATTCAAACCGAAATGGGCATTTATCGAGGGCTGACTCGATACCATCTGCACCGAATGTCGACCCTTTTCCGACCGGCTTTTACAACCTTAAATGGATCGGGTGCAATAAATTTTATGCTTCAGAGATTTGAGAAGGGAATATAAACCCGATAACTCTTAAAAAACCAATTACATACGTTTTATTACCAGTCGATTTGATCCATAAATTATGAGGCTCATAAAGTGCTCTTATATCGCCACCTTTTTTACCCTTATTCGAGTTTAAAAAAGTATTATTGTGTTTTGCTATTTGGTATAACAATATGATAGACAATGGCTGTCAAGACATTCTATGTCATTTTTCAATGGTAGCAAAACGTTGCCACGAGTTACGCCCATAGTACTTACTATCTCTGTGGTTACGCCGACCTCTATAAACAACACTAATAATAAATAAGTGTGTTATTAATTAAAACCGACTTCAAAACGAAAAAAGTACTAAAATAATAAGATAACCAGCGTCTTTTAAATTCGCATCTATAAGAACATTATGATTTGTTTTATTGGAGTCGGTGTCAAGCTAAGTCCAAAAAATTACTCTAAGCCCAATCGCAAATCATACCGGCTTGACAGCGACTTCAATACAACAAATGATGCAAATTTAAAAGAACCTGGTTATCTTATTAAGTACTTTTTTAGTTTTGAAGTCGGATATAATTTTTTTATTTTATTTTTGATCTCAAACAATCCTTAAGATTGGGTAAGATAATCCCACAATATACAACATAGCATAAACAAATGGTATCTATTCAATCAGTCCACTAATATTATAACATAGTGTGTTAGTTAACAGGTAGGTACATGTATATATTTCCTGGGCGCCGCGGTTTGACCCAGTTCCGTAGCGAGCTGTAGTGGATGCCCTCATTGACTTCCTGCTCATACCTTAACTACCTGACAGTTAGTCGGGAACACGAGATGTTTCCTAAGGCATCACTGTCCCTAAATTGTCATGCTCGAACTACCTAGTATATTCGTATAAGGGTCAACAAAATTAGCTTAAACCATTTTAAGGGGATGATCAGACCAGCTTTCCCTATACAATAAAAGTCAAAATCGCAAAATAAAACGGATTTTCCATACAAAAAACTGTAAACCTACTCGACCCGAATGCATGGGACAGTAGACCTTGTTTCAATGAACAACTTTTTCTATGAACCAAAGTCAAAATCGGATTTTCCATTCAAAACTGCAAACCTACTCGACCCGAATGCGTGGGACATAGACTTTTTTCGCCATTTAGGTGTTATGTTGGTTGGTCCTATAGGAAAAAGTTATTTAGTTAGAAGGTCTGATCATTCCCTTAAAATAGTTTCAGCTAATTTTGTTAGACCATAATATCGATATATACAGATAATATAATAAATTAATATCATTAGCATCCTTTTTAACTAAGAGTCTACACATCAAACTGAACAACTTTTACTATGGGAGCAAACCGATCGGAGCAAAAAAAAAATCTGCTGTTGCATACATTTGCGTCGAGTAGGCATTGCAATTTAGTATGGAACAGCTGTTTTTTTTTGCTCGGTTTCGGTTTGCTCCCATAGTAAAAGTTGTTCAGTTTGATGGGTAGACTCTTAGTTTAAAAGGATGCTAATGATATCAATTTCACCCTGTAGTGAGTCCGGAATGAGAAAACGAGAACGGTGGCATTTAACTAAACCACAAATTAATTAATAGCTAGTTAGGTAGGTACGTAGTACCAGGTTTATAAGTCTCACCGATGTACCTGCGCAGTTGACAAATTTTAAAAGCGCGCGAAATTATATTCCTGGTCGTTCTTGTACTACGACAACGGGGCGCAAGCAAGAGATTTTATTTTTTTATAATTATACTATTAAACTTTTTCAAATTGTGTTCAATATATCTAGACTCCACCAAAAAACCAATCCTGTTGCATTATGCATAGTCCACCAATCCGCATTGGGCACGCGTGGTGGACTGACTCAGTGCCGCGACACTCGTAATTGTATGAACTACACTAGATTGTATGGGCTCCAAAGATTTAATACCCTAGCTCTACACTAGCTTCATACTATTTTGGATTTCGAAGCTAGTTAGGCAGTTCCGACTGTTAAAACGTAGTGATTCCATTCTCTTTGGACTGACGCACATACTCCCTCCCTGTGGGTAGGCCTGTGCCTTGCAGTTGGACGTATACAGGCTGATGATGATGATGATACCTAAACCTAAACCATATATTCTATCGTCTTGCAATACTCAATAAAAAAAAATCGGCCTGAATCTCGGTCTGTCTATGTGTAGGGCACACATAGACAGACCGAGATTCAGGCCGATTTTAATCTCTAGAGTTAAACTTAATATATAAAATACGTATCTAGGTACCTGTCTAAAGAAATTGTTAATTAAAATGTTTACAAAGCCTCAACAACATCGTAAATATCCATTTGGAAATGCTAAACGTCTTATCATTAATGTAATTGTGCCATTCTGAGAATGATCTGGAATTTCTTACATTAATTTTAATTGCTGTCTGTCGGTCTACGTTAAAGTTTAGTAAGTATTTTTCTTTTCATTTATACAGGGTGTTAGGGTAAACAGTTGCATTACTTTAAGAGGTGATTCTATCCATGATACTAATCAACTTTCCCTAAGAAACTAATAGGAAATTCGTAAAAAGAAATTTCGACTTTTCATACAACGTTTGATCAGCTGATTGCATTGCATTTAGTATGGACAGTGCATTTTTTTTTAGAATTTCCTATAGGTTTCTTAGGGAAAGTTGATTTTTTGAGGGGATGATCAGACCATTAAACTGAACAACTTTTTTTATAGTTACTAACATTAAAATCGTGAAGAAGAAATCGATTGCTCCATACAAAACTGCAATCGTAACTCAACCTTAATGTATGGACGTTGGCCCCATAGAGAAAGTACTTCAGATTATAGGCGTTATACATATTAGTTTATACATTTCCTAATCTTCTTTATCTATCTAAGATCTATCTAGTAGTAGGTAGATATGACAAAGATTTATATTAGCGGACTTTCAATCAATCAATCAAATATACTTTATTTTACACCAAAAACATAAACAGTAAAATACAGAAATAAAATACAAGAGGCACAAAATAAGGCGGTCTTATCGCTAAGAAGCGATTCAATCGACTTTCCTTGTTGTTACAAGTAGATTTTAGTTAAGACTACCAGAATTGTATTTATAACTACATAAAATCTAGTAATTGTCTGCCATTTTTTTTTCTAGTTAAGTGTGCTAAAATAAATAGTTGCAACATGAATATTACTTAGGTACTAGATATTTTTTCCATGTTTGTTATTATGCCTACGAGGAAAATCTTGTCTATCTCGAACTTTGACTATTTATATAGGGACTAGTTACGCGTGTACAACTACAACGCATGGCGTGTATGGCTATGACTGGTGCATTCAGGTCTACACCCACCGCGGCGCTAAACACTATACTGGACCTTAAACCGCTTCATATATTCATACAAGCTGAAGCGACGAGGGCTCTTTATAGACTGAAGGTGACCCAAACCTGCAATGACATGCCCAAGATAAGGCACACTGCACTGAGACTGAACAGTGAACTTGAGAGAGGGTTCAACATGATCGGTGACACAATGCCGAGCATACGAATCTTCAAAAGAAACTACAAAATATATGTCCCAACAAGGGATGAATGGAAACGTGGAATGCGTACCCCGGACGCGAACACTCTTGTTTGGTTCAAAAACCGAGTCAGGTACGGGTGCAGGCATACACTCCAAAGACTATAGCGAAAGTGTTAGTCTAGGAGAATTTGCAACTGTCTTTCAAACAGAGACACGTGCTATCATAGCATGTGCGCAGGAGAATATATATAGGAAGGTAACCAACAAGACTAATATATATCCTCAGTGACAGCCAAGCAGCTCTCAAAGCCTTGAACTCCTACTATGTGAGTTCCAAGCTTATTCTGAACGGAGCGAAGACCCTCAACAAGCTTGGACTTCACAATACCGTAAGATTAGTTTGGGTTCCGGGACATACCGGAGTCCAGGGTAATGAGAATGCTGACGAGCTGGCGAGGGCTGGGTCAGAACGAAAGATGGTTGGCCCAGAACCAAGTGTGGGAATCCCGGCATGCAGTATAAGAATGGCCATTAGGAATTGGGCTGATAAAGCACACAAACTGGAGTGGTCTAGCCTACAACACTCCAAAAACTTTATCAGCAATGTGACAACTCGCGTCTCAAGATTCATACTGAATAATAGCAGGAGCAAGGCTCGTGCCATAGTCGGAGCCCTCACTGGGACTACGCTACACAAAATGAAACTCACCCTGGATCCCAGCTGCAGAGCATGCGGAGAAGATGAAGAGACACACGGTGAAAAAGTTATGCGGGCCCTACATTCTCGCCGAGAACTGCCGAGAACAAGAGTGTGGATGCCCTTCGGCGTCAAAAGCCGTAGTAATTTTCCTTGAAAGTTCTCTCCGAGAATTCTCGCCGAGAAGTTCTCGCGAGTGAAGTGCCAGCTTTATATGGAACGAGCAGTCGTCCGGCCGGCCGGCGTCTCGTCGGCAGAAGCAATTAGTTCCGGGGCTAACAGCAACTTTCCTTCGAAACTTGGATACGATCGGTTTTTTGTCATCTCGCAAATACTATTACTAGTCTCGTTTTACCTTTAATCTCTTCCAAATAAGAAAACTTAGCAAGAACTTACCTTTATGAGCCAAGTTTACCTTTTGACTTAAGGCGGTTGCAGAGGGGTCAATTTTATACAAAACTTTGACGCACAATACGCGTAGACGGTATTAATATAAGTAACTTTGTATATATGGAAAAATACCGAGAAATATAATATTGAATATTTCGTTCTCTGGGTAGTGGGCTCGGTGGCGAAATTGGATAACGCAGTTCCCCGGTTTGGAAGAGTGCGGGTTCAAGTCCCGCCCGAGACAAATTATTCAATCTTTAATTTGAAATGGAAAAATAGTTTAGAAAATTGAGATGCCGCGTAACAAATAACATTTGCAATTTATAGAATAATTACGAAGATATAAAGCTTTGAAATTTTTCATACAAAATTAGCATTACAAATTATAACATTACTTATTCAAGATTTCAATAAATTAGAAAGATTGAAGCCTTTGACAGACCTTATTAACATCATCAACCGCAAGATTTTATTGGGACCTCCTCTCACAAGATAAATATCATTAAACCTCTTAATTATACTTAAATGAAAATGTTAAGAAACGTTCCTTTTATCACTCTATAAGGAATTAATAGCACGATACTCGGTTTAATTATTAAGAAATGAGAGAGCGAGATGGCCAGTTATGAAAACTTATAAAAAAAGACAGAAATATTATTTTTCGTTTCGGTCACCGTGGCCGGTTTTTGTGGTTGGTGTTTGTAAGATGTCAAACGTATGTCAAATATATGGAATGTTTATGACATCTTGCCAAACAAATCGTCTTTTATGAAAAAGTCACACTATTGCTGTTTCATGTGCGGCCACGTTATGGTTTCATCTAGTTACTATATCTATGGGCAATGTCTGTTGTCTTCTCTTTTTTGTGTATAGGTTTGTCCTTGATCGCATTTGCTTAAGGTGGTTTCAGTCCATACAAAAGTTTGACGCACAATACGAATTAATAAAAGTAATATTTTATATATGGAAAAATAGTTTAGAAAATCTAGTTGTCGCGTAACAAATAACATTTGCAATTTATAATATAATTACGAAGATATAAAGCATTTCAAGTTTTGTATGAAAAATTTCAAAGCTTTATATCTTCGTAATTATTTTATAAATTGCAAATGTTATTTGTTACGCGGCATCTAGATTTTCTAAACTATTTTTCCATATATACAAAGTTACTTATATTAATACCGTCTACGCGTATTGTGCGTCAAAGTTTTGTATAAAATTGACCCCTCTGCAACCGCCTTAATAATAATTTTTCGAGGGCGGGAAAAAAATATTGTTGAAAATAAAATTGAAAATGCTCAATAATTAATTCATCTTGCTTACCTATCAAAAGTTATTCCTTTACATTTGTTTACATTTCTTGAATTGTTTGTGCAGTATCACAGTACACATCACATCATTTTTATGCGGATTCGATTTACACGTGACCGCAGTGAAAGAGTAACTAAATGCAACAGTACTATATCGCCGCAGTTGAATGGGACAACAACGTCATGAAGAGCGGAGTTAACTCTATACATTCGACCTCAGTGGTTAGTCATTTCCTTTTTAATCTATTCCTGAATATGAAGATTTGTTAATAGCATATGTTAATTTATATCTTTAACTAAAGCTACTATTTGATCTGTAAATGGTCCTGAAAGCAAATAAATAAATAAATAAAATAAATACTAAAATAAATAAATCTATTTCGGCGCCAGTTTTAGTGGTACAGTCAGCTTGGGTACAGTACGTAATTCTATAAACTGGTCGGAAAACTCGACACGTCAAAGGAAAGATTTCAAGCATTGAAAAGGTTTATACACCGTGTTAATGAATAGACGCCTTTGACTACTTATATATGAACTAGTTACGCGTGTAATTCTACTAACAAATATTTCTGCCATTTTTTGCGGGGGGCATGTTAACATGAAATCCACAACTTTGGATTTTATTCCGATATCTTAAGATTCTAATTTTGAACCTTTAAAAATCATGAAAACTAGTCTCGCGTGAACCCCAAACGTTCTATGTTCGAAATAATTGTTTCGCAATTATAGGCTGTCTCGTTTAGTGATAAGGTATAAAATTAATTGTAAACGCACATGATTAATTGATCTTATACCGTGGCAGAGGGGAAATGCTACCGCAAGGCTAGTCCTTATAATAAATAGTCAAAGATAGACGCAAAACTAGAAAATGGTTTGTTGAGCAGAATCTAATTATCATGGTTTTGCATATTCATTAACGCATTGTATAATATAAAGTGAATTTTAGAATAAGCAAACATCTCTGAAACTTTTCATTTGACTGCCAAATTTTCTTTTCATTTTGTATTTTTCGTTTCGTCTCTCGAGAGATGGAGGGAAAACTCTGTAATAATATTGTAAAAGTAAAAAGTCTTTGACAACGAATAAAACAATAGTGGCTAAGAGATGAATTACTTTCGTCTCTACTATAACTGAAGTTATTTCTTCGCGAAAACAAAGTTACATACAAATAAAATGTACTTTGTATTGGGGGGTTAGGTTGAGAATACGTAATGGAATAATACATAATGACTTTGACTACTTATATAGGGACTAGTTACGCGTGTAATTCTACGAACAAACATTTCTGCCACTTTTTGCAACTTTGGATTTTATTCCCCATAACTTTAGATTCTAATTTTGAACGTTAAAAATCATGAAAAGAAGTCTCGTGTGGACCCCAAAACGTTCTAAGTTCGAAATTATTGTTTCGCAATTATAGGCTGTCTCGTGTAGTGATAAGGTATAAAACTGAATGTAAATGCACATGATTAATTAATCTTATACCGTGGCAGAGGTGAAATGGTACCGCAAGGCTAGTCCTTATAATAAATAGTCAAATCATAATGCCCATTTTAGTATTTTCGTGTTTGTCTGTTTGTTTTTTGTGTATGCAGGGTGGCCAGACGTAGACAATTTTTCCTCGTACAAAAGCAAGAAAAAATCTCGTACTTTGCCTACTAAACCTTGTACATTAATCAAAATTGTGGAAAAACGAAGAATAAGGCTCAAATCTTAATTTCGACGTTTCATATAGCGACAAAATTATTTCAAAAATTTTTTTTTTGTTGTACGCAGAAAGAAACAAATCTAAGCTAAAGCAAACTAAAGCGTTCTAAGCAGTTCTAATTTTCAATAATTTCATTATAAGCCGATCTGAAATATCTGAACGCTTAGAAAATCAAATGTATCTACGCAGTCAGGGTCATCATAAACATCTGAGCAGTTTAGGTAAATTAAAACCTTAATCTGTTGTTATACAGTCATTATCAGATATATCATAGCAAACAAGGTGTTCAAATATTTCTAAGCAGTTCTAATTTTCAATAATTTCTTTACACATAACCAATAAAAAATGTCTGAACACCCAGAACATCAAATATATGAACGCAGTCAGGGTGATCATAAACATCTGAGCAGTGTAGGAAAAAAGACCTTAATCCGTTGGTATACATTTCAATTTTAAATAACTTTGTATAGAAATCATTGAAAATTAGCTGTTCAGATATTTATGACATAATACATGTTTAGATATGGTTCGTAACATTTACTGTAAGGAATTTATTGAAAATTAGCATTGTTGAGAAATATTTGAACACCTTGTATGCTACGATATATCTGATGGCGACTGTACAATAACATTGTAAAGAAATTATTTAAGAAGTAATTAAATTCCGATATTTATGATAAAATACATGTTTAGATATTAGGTAACATTTACTGTTAAGAATTTATTGAAAATTAGCAATGCTGAGAAATATTTGAACACCTTGTTTGCTACGAGCAAACCGATCGGAGCAATAAAAGAATCTGCTGTTCCGTACTAAACTGCACCCATCGCCGCTCGACTCAAATGTATGCAACAGCAGATTTTTTTTTGCTCCCATGGGTTTGCTCCCATACTAAAAGTTGTTCAGTTTGATGGGTAGACTCTTAGTTTAAAAGGGTGCCAATGATATCAATTTCACCCTGTATAATGTTAAATATACTCTTAAGAGCCTACCGAGTCTATTGTGCTGCCCTCAATCGTATTTTTTTTATTTCTAAACAATTAAACAATATTACTAAATAACAAGAATGTCACATTGTAGTCCTGATTGGCTTTCAATTTATCGGAAAATTGTGGTCACAAAACAACAAAAGTGGCCACTTTTGGCGGTTTTAAAGATAATAACTACAAACAGTATAAAAACAAATCCGCAGTGACCCGATAAATTGAAAATCAGCAATGACTACAATGTGACATTCTTGTTTTTTGGAAATATTGTTTAAGGGCCTATGTCGAAAAATAATTGAAGCGAAATGGGCGTGTGATAGCATATATTACGGTCTGATGCGAGAGAAAGAGATGGGGCGGCGCGCGCGCCTGAAACGACGCAAGCGTAAAACAAACTTGATTCAATTTTGATTGTACTATTTATGTAAGTTCAATTCTGCTCTTATCAAAATTTGTAAAATATCAATCTGTTTTTTTTAAATCAAGTCTCGTGTTTCTATTATTCACCGTTTAGCAGTTTCAAGCGTTTATAAATAAAAACGGAGGCAACTTTGGCTTGTTTTTCTATCGAGAAAATGTGTCTTAACACGTTCCGGGACAGTGAACGAGACACAATAGAACTTTTATTGTTATCACGTCTATAGCCGGTCACTGTCCCGGAACGTGTTAATCGTGTTTTAGCTCTTATCAAAACTTCAATTATATGTTCAATTTAGACATATCTGCAAATCATACTCCTACTGTTAGTACTTCACGCTTTGAAGAATCCTTTTTTTTTCACATAGCCTCTTAATTGTTAGAAAATAATAAAAAAATATGATTAGCACAATAGGCTCGGTACAGCCTTAAGGAAATGTAAAATTATTTCTTTTCTATCTTTTGGTAATTTCCTCTGGGAATTCTCGACTGTTTTATTAAACGTTGAATGGGATGAGAAGGAGGATAAAATACTTAAACACAGATTATCTTTTAATATTTATTTCTTTCTAGAAAAAGATAAAGGATAAAATTTTGGTCATTAAATGTTTTTTATATTATGATACCTTGTTAATCTCTTATTTTATAACAAAATTAATGTTTTGATTAAACTTCTTTAATTAATATTAACTTAGTTGGCACGTATACAAGGTGAAACAAAAAATCGTAGTGCTATTTAAAGAGGTGGTTTAGACCATCAAACTGAACAACTTTCACTATGAAGACAATTTAGAACATCACTACAATATCCTAGGTACGTAAGTTTTGTATGAAACAGCTGTCATTATTTCGCAATTTCAAATTTGGCTCCATAGTGAATGTTCAGTTTGGTGGTATAAACTACCCCTTTAAATATTACTAGGTGTTTTGTAACAACCTGTATATTTACCATATCAACATTAATTAATATAAAATATATGACAATTAAAATTTTACAATAAACACATGCTAAACACTTCTCACGATTACAAACATTATATAAGATCTAAGCAATAAAATAGTTAAGTTAAAACGAATTGTCTTAACCCTTTGTTACTTACTTTCTTTGTTAAGAGTGCTACGACCTGCTACGCCGTAGCCACAAACGGCTACGACAGTCGTAGCAATAAAACGAAACGTTTTCTAGGAAAATAAAGAAGGGATGAAAGTTTTATAGTCTCTTGAGCATAAACTTCCTATCACAGTTAAATAGATTCCAATTCCCGCTCGTATTGTTACATTCTTTTAGAGTATCTAGCTTCTGTCACAAAATGTCTTATTATTACAAGATCCCACTGCAAGGCTTCTGCAGTATTTGTTTAGGCAATGATACAATATTTGAATTGAGTATTAGAGAGAAAGGTCATCGTTTAACAGTCCTAAAATTTTCGCATCTAATTGCCAGGTTGCGACAGGCTTCGGAGTGGCAGCCTTATTTTCTTAGAATTCTTTTCTTTAAATATTTTTATGTATGGGGCTAATACTTTTTTATTTTTTTTTATTAGGGGTCTAATACTATTACCTATTCTGTGTTTTAGGTTATGTCAGCCCTTTAGAATCCTTAAAGCATGATGTTTCCACTGGTCCTTCTTAATATGCGGAAGATTTTTTTAAGGGGACCATTAGACCATCAAACTGAATAATTTTCTCTATGGGACAAACATCGATCGAATATGATTACATTTAGTATGGAACAGCAAATGTTTTTTTCCCGATTTCGACTTTGGTACCATAGAGAAAGTTATTCAGTCAGATGGTCTGATTCCCTTAAGGTGGTTTCAGTCTATACCAAAGTTTGACGCACAATACGCGTAGACGGAATTAATAAAAGTAATATTTTATATATGAAAAATAGTTTAGAAAATCTAGTTGCCGTGTCACAAATAAAATTTGCAATTTATAATAGAATTACGAAGATGTAAAGCTTTTAAAATAAAAAGCTTTATATCTTCGTAATTATTTAATAAATTGCAAATGTTATTTGTGACGCGGTATCTAGATTTTCTAAACTATTTTTCCATATATACAAAGTTACTTATATTAATACCGTCTACGCGTATTGTGCGTCAAAGTTTTGTATAAAATTGACCCCTCTGCAACCACCTCAAAAAACCGTTAGCATATTAAGAAAATATACTTATGTATAAACCATAAACAAATACTGTACAAATGTAGCAGTGAGATCTTAGTCTATATGTACACAAATGTTTCGATGTTTTCTTTCTAAACATATAATCGTTCTATTCTACACACATACAATCTGATAATTGTTCTAAAATTTGATCAATTTCTATTCACATTCACTTATAAGTAAGAAAATTCATTCGAATAGGTATCACGCGTTAATATAAACTTCTTTTTCTTTTAAGGGGTAGTCTTTTGGGGGTAGCCTGAAGCTGTCTCTCAGGTAGGTGAAGCGATGGAAGTTGTAGAAGTACTCTTTACCGTCTGGGGAGTACTGGGGGTAGAGGGTGTAGGAGGGGAACTCGTAGTCAGTGAGGGAGTCGGCGAGGGCGTGCTTCGCGAACTCCTCCTTGTATCGTCATGACTGCTCCTTGTATGCTTGACGTTTGGAGCACTTCTCCTTAAGTATGTAGCAGAGTGCGATGGCTATGAGCATCGCGATAGCGATCGCCATACTTATACTGATCCAAATGATCTCCTCGTTGATGCCGCTTGTTGATTTTCCTAGAATAGAAAAGCACATTTTAATTTCATTTTTTTAAATTACTTCGGTGAAAATGTACGAATGAGTTTTTCTAACTTATGTACGTAATACCGACTGCTTTTAAACGGTGAAGGAAAACATCGTGAGGAAACATGCATACACTGAAGAAGAAAATTCTGATGTGTATGTGAAGTTGACCAATCCGCATTGGGCACGCGTGGTTGACTAATGCATATACACCCTCCCTGAGGGTAGGCTTGTGCCCTGCAGTGGGACGTTTATAGGCTGATGATGATGACTTCGGTGAGCTACTTTTCTTTACTACTTTCTTCTAGAGGTGCTCAATGGTGTAGTGGAGCTTTGTTATTGGAAACGATCACCGAAGTTAAGCAACGTCAGGTCCAGTCAGTCTTTGGATGGGTGACCGTTTAAGTGATATTTCATAACAGCGTCTCTCTGCTTCGGAAGGCACGTTAAGCACTAGGTCCCGGATCATCATCATATCGTATGGAATTTTTATCTTCCTGCTTGGATCCGGGGAGGTCTAAATTTCAAGGTCAAGGTGTTTAGATGGATAGTTCCGTCAGATGGCGGTGTAACTATTCGTTAAGCTACGTCTGAGGTCTATTTAGGCGGTATGAAAATTCTCTGACGGCAAGTTGACCACTAACTTTTCTCCACCAACCCGCACTGGGCCGCGTGGTGGAGTATCGGCCACTTCCTCTAACCTTTATTCGTGATAGGAGGCCTTCGCCCTGCAGTGGGATCGTACAAGCTATAACTTAATTTTTAGGATTCCGTACCCAAAGGATGAAAATGGAACCCTATTACTAAGCCTACATGTTGTCCGTTCGTCCGTCCATCCGTCCTACATATTTAGGGCTGTAACTATTGAACCATAATAGCGAGACATTTGAAATCAGATATAACCAGGATATGCGTTATTACGGCGAATTTGTTAACAAATAATAAAAATTTTAAAAAGTTAAAAATTAAGGGGGTCCTCATACAAGAAACTTTTTATCAACGTCTTTTTTCTCGCTCTATGGTAAAAACGGTAATACATGCAAACGTCAAACTTAGTGTGATTATATGAGCTATTATAGATCTCTACAGTAAAACAACAAATAATAAAAACCGGCCAAGTGTAAGTCGGTCTCGCTCGCACGAAAGGTCCCGGAGAACACAAAACATTTTTCTAAGTTAAGGGGGTTGCAGAGGGCTCAATTTTATGCAAAACTTTGACGCACAATACGCGTAGAAGGTATTAATATAAGTAACTTTGTATATATAGAAAAATAGTTTAGAAAATCTAGATGCCGCGTCACAAACAACATTTGCAATTTATAAAATAATTAAGAAGAAACCTTTAAAATTTTTCATACAAAATTTTAAAAGCTTTATATATTCGTAATTATATTATAAATTGCAAATGTTATTTGTGACGCGGCAACTAGATTTTCTAAACTATTTTTCCATATATAAAATATTACTTTTATTAATTCCGTCTACGCGTATTGTGCGTCAAACTTTTGTATGGACTGAAACCACCTTAATATGTTGTGGGGTGTCGTGGTACGGAACCATCGGTGCGTGACTATCCCGACTCGCACTTGACCGGTTTTTTTAAATTACTTATTATTATTTCCATAGAATATAGAATATCAATTGGATTGAAAAGGGTCCGGAAAAATAGGTAGGTAGCGATGAAGATAATATTTTCGAATGGCTGCCGGATATTATTGATTGCTCTTATTATACAGTTTTGTGTAGGCGTTTTGGACTAGCCCTTAGTAAAGTGAAAACGTGAAAAGGTTTTGTGTGTCCGTCCCATTAGGAAAGGAAACTAATTTGATAATAGACCTTTTGGGCCCTTTGTGGCAAAACGTGTAGCAATTAGTGTTTCTTGTTACAAGCTAAACTACATCGGAGGGATTTGAGGGATCCGGAAACAGACAAACTATACTGCATACTTGACAGGTTTTTAAAAACTGTTCTACGTTAATCACTGATGTTCGAGAACTCTATAGAAAATGTATATTTTACTTTCCATTACATATAGTGCAAGAAAAAACGAAAACAAAACATATTATTTAAATATCCCGCGAAAACGCCTTTCTTGACAATATACAAGCAGGTGACATCATCGTGACGTCACCTGATTGTGATACTCATACTCTATACGCAACTGTATACATGCAGTTGACGTCATCAACCATTCGGCCAATCATAGTCGTTTACGATCACGTGACTAAATTAGACAAAAAAAATATTTTCATTGTCGATTTTCTCTTAACATTTCAAGTATCTTTCTTAAGACTAAATAAATGATTTCCAAAATTTATATTCAATACGGATGCTATCAATGCCTATGCTGTCAAATACCCTATTGGATCGATTGAAATATACTAATATGGAGTCGGGGACACCTAAATACCATTGTAACCATTTTAGGGTTCCGTAGTTAATCAAAGAACCCTTATACTTTTATCATTTTGTCTGTATACCTCAATTACTCGCTTATACTTATGGAAACGTAACACTCAGTGACAGCAATAGTTTGGCATCATAACAGTCACCCAAAAACAGTTATTGTTCTGTAACTTTTAAAATACTGGACTGGAGTAAACAATCTGAAACGCGGCCAGCATAATGGGTACCTTCGGGCCAGGTATGACCAGGGGCGGGCTTTTCAATTAACCCTTTCACTTTAGAGGGTTTTGCGAGGGTGTCATGGGCCAATTTCGCAAAAATTAAAAAAAAATATGGCGAAGTTGAAGTTTTGAACGATTTTTTCTAAACATTTTATTTCTGAACGAATGTAAGGTTATGATGCCAAATTGAAGAGCAATTCATGGTCTCTTTTCTTCTCATAGGCATAACATATAAATAAGAAAGTAATAGAGAATAATAACCATATTTTTTAGTTGATTATACTTAAGTAGAATTAGAAGTTTAGAATGATTTAAGTTCAGAGTAAGTTTTGTTTGTGCTTTTACTATTTTATTCTTTTATTTAATAATATTTTCGTGAATACATCTGAAACTATTGATAGTATTTAGTTTTGTAGATTCCGTTATCTAAGTTATGTTATGTCAGGACAATTTTTTCAAATAATGACTATGAAACATAGAGTTTTGTAGTCGATTCATGTCGATGTCTTTCATGGGCGATCCGACACGTTCTTGGCCGGTTTTCTTGTAAATATCTTCGATGTACACTTCTGTTATTTATGTAGACTTATAATACCTAGCAGCGTTTCAAAAGATTTACTGAAATGGTTAATTGTTATTATTACGCATTCAGAACGACGCCGATGACTCTGCGGCTCTAGACTCTCGACTCTGGACTGTAGCTCTTAGACTTCTAAACTGACTCGAACAACTGAACTTTCAACAATGTTCTTAAAATCAAATTCGAGACTTGAATTTGTTCGTCCTTAATTACATGCCTTTACGTGGTTTCAGTCCATACAAAAGCTTGACGCACAATACGCGTAGACGGAATTAATAAAAGTAATATTTTATATATGGAAAAATAGTTTAGAAAATCTAGTTGCCGCGTAACAAATAACATTTGCAATTTATAATATAGTTACGAAGATATAGGGCTTTTAAAATTTTGTATGAAAAATTTCAAAGCTTTATATCTTCGTAATTATTTTATAAATTGCAAATGTTATTTGTTACGCGGCATCTAGATTTTCTAAACTATTTTTCCATATATACAAAGTTACTTATATTAATACCGTCTACGCGTATTGTGCGTCAAAGTTTTCTATAAAATTGACCCCTCTGCAACCGCCTTAATCAAATCAAACTAAACATCGAGTAGATGTAGCTAGAGTTCAGAAGCGTTGAATTGAAATATTTGTTTTAGGCACTCTGTAACTATTTAGAACTATAAACTTGAACAGCAACGGTGCAGACCATTCCTCTATCTATGAATTTCATTGTTATAGAAACTAATTTCAAGCAATCGAATTCAAACATTTGGTATGTTCTGAAGCTATTTGAGTGTTTGGCTGACTTTGTTTACCTTAATAAACATTGTATAAACAAATAAAATAATAGATAGACATGGAGTCAGGTTGCAAGTTTGGTCACGAGCAGTTGTGTCATTCGTGCTGTGTTTGCTCGTTTCGTTGAGTTTTCGACGAGGAACCCTCATGTCTTTACACAAGCAAAACACTATTATTATATAAATATATTTAAAATAAATAGATATACATACAATACACATGATATATAGACAATATAGATATTCATACTTCATAACATAGACATAGACAGAAATAGTCATATATTTATTAATAATTTTCATTACAAGTCATTTTATTGTACCTATATGCGCAGGCTCTATGCGAATTGGTAGAGTCAACTTAGTTGGGTTTCAGATCGTTTTATATTGTAAACCGCTTCAACAGTGCCTATAGACAAAGTATCTTTCGATTAGCGTTATAGCCTAGTCATTTTACGGAGTTTTGTTAGGAGAGGTTGGGAGTAATTATGAATTGGACTTTTAAATTGTAATCGGCACCATTTAGTGACAAAAAGACTATCTGACAACATATTAAAAAAAATTCGCTACGCAACATAGAAATCAAAATTGTATCTCCCAGGAGGCTTTTAAATTAAATACCAATGCACTCATTTTAATTAGATTTAACAATATAAATTATTTTTGAGCAATCAAATATGTATTGAAATTTTTAAAATGAGATATTTAATAAAAAATACTAATGTCCTTTTTCAAACCCTTAGAAGGCTTAAATGACAGGACTTAGACAAAAATTTTAACACCATGTTTAAAGTGTGTATGTGTAAAAAAATTACCATTCGTTTTTTTACGAGATAAATGCTAAATTTAAAATTTGGGACTGTTGTAGTATTAATTTGTAATTTTGGTACATTTCTAAGCTCAAATTGGCCATTAAATACTATACCGAAAAAAAGCCTTAAAGCCTTAAAAGCTTGAAAAAAAAAATTACCATTCGTTTTTTTACGAGATAAATGCTAAATTTAAAATTTGGGACTGTTGTAGTATTAATTTGTAATTTTGGTACATTTCTAAGCTCAAATTGGCCATTAAATACTATACCGAAAAAAATTATTAATTAGTCCCGGCTAAAACAATCGCAAATGTCAAATCCATACATTCTCTCACTTCTACTAGCGTCTACGCCAATAGAAATGTTACTTTGCAAAGATTTTTTTTCGATCTATTACTTTATTTATTAGGCTTAGGCCTCTGACTGTGCGTTTGTGGTCGATAGATGATTATGACGCAATAAGTTTCACGTTAGTTAAAAAAAAAACTATTGGGATGACTTAAAAAACAAAAAGTTTCTTTGGTACCTTCTGGAACCAATCAATCAATCAATTATACTTTAAAATAATTAATAAAATAATTAATATTAATTAATAATTAATGATAATATATTAATAATTTTAATTTTCTTAATTATAATTTCGTTCTCTGGGTAGTGGGCTCGGTGGCGAAATTGGATAACGTAATTCCCCGGTTTGGCAGAGTGCGGGTTCAAGTTCCATCCGAGACGGATTTTTCGATGTTTGATTTGATTCGAAGTGGCACAGAACGGCTGTAGAAATTGTAGCATGTTTGAGGGTCAGTAATATATGCAATGATACTTTATTGAAACAAAGTAGTTATCGAGAAAGAAAAACCAGTGATTGCCGTTTTATGCGATCGAACCTGCAGTGTAAATGCATGTTTTTGATAGGTTTTAGAACGCCGTACCTTTGACTACTTATATAGGGACTAGTTACGCATGTAATTCAACTAACAAACATTTCTGCTACTTTTTGCGGGGGGCGAGGTAACATGAAATCCGCAACTTTGGATTTTATTCCCATAACTTTAAATTCTAATTTTGAGCGTTAAAAATCATGAGAAGTAGTCTCGTGTGAACCCCAAACGTTCTAAGTTCGAAATTATTGTTTCACAATTATAGGCTGTCTCGTTTAGTGATTATTTGATCTCATACCGTGGCAGAGGGGAAATGCTACCGCAAGGCTAGTCCTTATAATATATTAATGTATCCCGTAGAAGCGCATAGATTAAAATAATAATGTTAGGTAGTCTTATAATTTATCCAAATTTTTATATTTTGTACATTTCGTTTTTTGTAAAAAACGGGATAATGTATCCTGTAGAAGCAATTAGTTCGAATGTTAGGTTATCTTTTTATTCCTCCATAGTTTCATATTTTATCGTTTTGTCCTTTGTACCTTAAACAGTTTTTAAAACGTGTTATCATGTAATTGGCGCTGTACAATTAAGTAATTTGCTGTTTGATAACCAATAAAGATAAATTAAATTAAATACATAGTCAAAGCGCCGTACATCGCAGGATCAACTTCATTAGGTACGAGCGTTAACCCGCGACTTCGTCCGCACAAATTATATACCAGATTTTAAGTCAGATCATAAGCTATCAAACAAAAAAAGTTTCATCAAAATCGGTTCAGTATTTTTTGCGTGATACTCGTTCAAACAAACAAACAAACAGACAGACAAAAAATCCAAAAATTAGTGAAATGGAATCAGGGACACCTAAAAACCATATCGTAACTTTTTTTTTGTTAATATCTTCAATGTACAGACAAACTTCCTGTTACAGTTTTATAATAGTACGAGCGTTAACCCGCAACTTCATCCGCACAAATTAAATACCAGATTTTAAGTCAGATCATAAGCTATCAAACAAAAAAAGTTTCATCAAAATCGGTTCAGTAGTTTTTGCGTGATACTCGTTCAAACAAACAAACAAACAGACAGACAAAAAATCCAAAAATTAGTGAAATGGAATCAGGGACACCTAAAAACCATATTGTAACTTTTTTTTTGTTAATATCTTCAATGTACAGACAAACTTCCTGTTACATTTTATAATAGTATAGATAGATATAGATAGATAGATAGATAGATAGATATAAAATTCTACCGTCTCTGCGAATTCTGCGTCGTGTTGTGTCTATCGGTATTGTACGAGATGTTCAGATAGGAATTTATTTAGGTTGTTTGGTTCTCGTTGCCTGAAGCAAACATGGGAAGATTGCCATCGGGGGTAGTTTCGGACGTTTGTTTACTTTTGTCTGTGTATTTATCACGGCCTACGGCTGTTTATTTACTGATCACGAGAAAAAAAGCGAAATCTATGAGCGAAATAAAATAAAGTACTATTGTATAATGTACGAGTGTTAACCCGCGACTTCATCCGCACAAATTATATACCAGATTTTAAGTCAGATCATAAGTTATCAAACAAAAAAAGTTTTATCAAAATCGGTTCAGTAGTTTTTGCGTGATACTCGTTCAAACAAACAAACACCCAAACAAACACACAAACAAACAGACAGACAAAAAATCCAAAAATTGGTGAAATGGAATCAGGGACACCTAAAAACCATATCGTAACTTTTTTTTTGTTAATATCTTCAACGTACAGACAAACTTCCTGTTACAGTTTTATAATAGTACGAGCGTTAACCCGCGACTTCGTCCGCACAAATTATATACCAGATTTTAAGTCAGATCATAAGCTATCAAACAAAAAATTTTCATCAAAATCGGTTCAGTAGTTTTTGCGTGATACTCGTTCAAACAAACAAACAAACAAACAGACAGACAAAAAATCCAAAAATTAGTGAAATGGAATCAGGGACACCTAAAAACCATATCGTAACTTTTTTTTTGTTAATATCTTCAATGTACAGACAAACTTCCTGTTACAGTTTTATAATAGTACGAGCGTTAACCCGCAACTTCATCCGCACAAATTAAATACCAGATTTTAAGTCAGATCATAAGCTATCAAACAAAAAAGTTTCATCAAAATCGGTTCAGTAGTTTTTGCGTGATACTCGTTCAAACAAACAAACAAACAGACAGACAAAAAATCCAAAAATTAGTGAAATGGAATCAGGGACACCTAAAAACCATATTGTAACTTTTTTTTTGTTAATATCTTCAATGTACAGACAAACTTCCTGTTACATTTTATAATACATAGTATAGATAGATAGATAGATATAAAATTCTACCGTCTCTGAGAATTCTGCGTAGTGTTGTGTCTATCGGTATTGTACGAGATGTTCCGATAGGAATTTATTTAGGTTGTTCGGTTCTCGTTGCCTGAAGCAAACAGTGGAAGATTGCCATCGGGGGTAGTTTCGGACGTTTGTTTACTTTTGTCTGTGTACTTATCACGGCCTACGGCTGTTTATTTACTGATCACGAGAAAAAAAGCGAAATCTATGAGCGAAATAAAATAAGGTACTATTTTATAATGTACGAGCGTTAACCCGCGACTTCGCCTGCACAAATTATATACCAGATTTTAAGTCAGATCATAAGTTATCAAACAAAAAAAGTTTCATCAAAATCGGTTCAGCAGTTTTTGCGTGATACTCGTTCAAACAAACAAACACACAAACAAACACCCAAACAAACACACAAACAAACACACAAACAAACAGACAGAGAAAAATCCAAAAATTGGTGAAATGGAATCAGGGACACCTAAAAACCATATCGTAACTTTTTTTTTGTTAATATCTTCAATGTACAGACAAACTTCCTGTTACAGTTTTATAATAGTATAGTATAGATTGGTGTTACAAAAATACAAATAAACATTTAAGAGTGTTGTTTAGACCATCACAACACAACTTTCACTATGGGACCAATATCGAAATCGCGATAAAAATATCGGATGTTCCCCATACTACTCGAGCTAGATGTATGATACAGATGATTTTTTTCCCGATTACGATGTTGGTCCCATAGTGAAAGTTGTTTAGTTTGATGGTCTCAACCTCCAAAAGTAAAAATAAACATTAAAATTTTTTAAGAGAACCCTTTTAAAAATTTGAAATGTTTATTTTTACTTTTGTAACACCCTGTATTCTATACGCATCTTGGTAGGTAAATCAATGTTGATTTTGTGTCATGTCTATTTAGATGAAAGTCATGGGAACAACTTTCACTATGAAGCCAACAACGAAATTCCGAAAAAAAACATCTGCTGTTCCACGCATTTGGTTTGAGTAGCGATTTACGTTTTCTATGGAACGACAGTTTTTTTTTGCGATTTCAGTGTTAGTCCCATAATGAGAGTTGTTCAGTTTGATGGTCTGAAGCACCTCCTTAAATACAGGGTGTAAAATTAAATGGGACACTTACTTCAGACCATCAAACTGAACAACATTATCTATTGCACCAATATCGAAAAAGTGAAAAAAAAGAAGTTGTCCCTTATTTCAGTCGAGTTATGTTTGCAGTTTTGTATGGGACTTCGCAATTTTTTATCGCGATTTCAGTGCTGGTCCCAGACTCCCAGAGTAAAAGTTGTTCAGTTTGATGGTCTGAAGCACCCCTTTAAGTAAGTGTCCCATTTAATTTTACACTCTGTATGTAACGCATTCAAGTTTACACCCTGTACACGTCACGTGACAAGAGAATTAAGTCGCGGTTGCACTTTATTGCCCATGCTAGACTGTCTGCTGTCCGATTAATACAACAGTTAAGTCATTTTTATACAACAATAAAAAAAAAACCAAATGTAAACACTAGCCCAGTCATTTTACGGTTTGAGCCGGGACTATCAATCAATCAATTATACTTTATTTGACACCAAAAAAACAGACTATACAGAGAGCAAACAATCAGGAAATACAAAAGGCACAAAAACAGGCGGCGGCGGCGTACTAATTAATAATAGATATTTTTTTCGGTAAGTATAATATTGAAGAGCCAATTTGAGCCTCGAAATGTACCAAAATTTAAAAAAAAATCACGTCAGAAACAGTTCCAATTATAAAATTTAGCTATTAGAACGAGATGTTCTAAAAAACAAGATTGTAAATTTATTTTTGCACATATCTAAGGCTTTACCATTATACATACTTCAAACATGGTGTAAGTATTTTTGTCTAATAAAATGTTTTGAAAAATGCATTCGTATTTTCTAATAAATACAATATTTTTTTAAATTTCTATGCCTATTTTATTGATCAAAAATAATATTGTTAAATCCAATTCAAAAGAGTGCATTGGTATTAATACAGTTTAAAAGCCTTCTGGGACACACAATTTTGATTTCTATGTTGCGTAGCGATTTTTTTTAAAATAAGTTTTAAGATGCCAGTTACAGTTTAAAAGTGCAATTAATAATTACTCCCTACCCCGCCTAACAAAACTCCGTAAAATGACTGGGCTACAGGGCATGCAATACGAAACCGACTTCGATGACATGTCGAAAGATAATAAAGAATGCGTCGTAAAAAAAATCAGTTAAGGATCCAGTAACAAAGAGGTAAAAGCTCTTTTTAACAACCACCCCGAACGTGTAAATCCCTAGGGATGTCTCTCCAGGCTGTGAACAGGAGAGATCGCTTGTACTGGGACCTTTGTTTACATTCCACCGAAGACAAAGAACCACTGTAACGTAATAAATGTGAAACTGTCTGTGCCTTACGTCTGATTAAGGGCTGAATCGAACTGATTTTAGAAGGAAGGAATTTAAGGAAAGAAGTGAGAAAATTACAGTCGCAGTATTTAAGAGAGCTATAGGCATCGTCCTAATTAATAGAACGCGAATGCGCGATCATCGCACGAGTAAGAGATGCGACTATCGCGTGTTCGCGCGATGGCATAAACTGGTACGAGTAAAATTTGCGCGAACCTACGATGATCGCGCATTTGCGTTCTATTAGGACGATGCCATAGGGTGGTCGCCTCGCTCGTCGTTGGTTGCCCCCTACCGGGCCTGCAACGAAACTCCAGTGGTGGCTCACGACAGTGTTCTTTTCTTAAAACAATCCTTGAAGTCACCAAAATTACATAAACTACCGTACAACGTCAAGCACTCTTGCTACAAAAACTAGACATTGGTAAAATCATCATAACCAAGATGGCAGCCATTTAAAAAAAAGGAATAGAATAATTAAAATTACAGAATACCTAATGTAAAAATTAATGCGTTTTAATTGAACGGAGTGCTTCAGACTATCAAATTGAACAACCTTCACTATGGAGCCAACATCGAAATAGCGAAAAAATAATTAGCTGTTCCATACATTAAGGTCGAGTAGCCATTGACGGTTTCTATCGGTTTCTTTTCGGTTGACAGCTTATATTTTTTTCACGATTTCAATGAACATCCATACATTAACATTATTTATTTATTTATTTATCCCATAGTGAAAATTGTTCAATTTGATGGTCCAGTTCATGTTCAGTTGGATGGATGGATGGAATAGTAGGTGTGTACAGGTCTGTGTAATGTACTGTGTTTCGTGAGAAAATAAATTATTAAAATATATAATTAATTAAATACAAACTTCTTTTGATTTCAAAATTAGGGTTGCCGATTAAAGTTTGAAAATCAAATAGAGCAAGAAAACGTGAGAAAAAAATCTACTTTCGCGCTGCCTTTACAAAATTATTAACATTTTGATTAAATTTTGACTTTAACTTCTAGATTGAAGTCGTCGTTTACAAAGTGTTCGAAGTCCAGTGAGGCTGGCGATAGAATCCGCGCATGGTCAACCGTTGAATAGTAGGTAGGTATGCTACTTTCTAAAAGGGATACCTAATAAATTATATTAAATACCTGGAGAGGAAACCTGGAATACCTTTAGAGTGTGTAAGTTTAAGATTTTAACGAAGCATGTTGCAGATACGGACATGATTTGTTGCCATTTTGACGAAGCATGTTGCAGATACGGACATGACATGTTGCCATTTTGACGAAGCATGTTGCAGATACGTACATGATATGTTGCCATTTTGACGAAGCATGTTGCAGATACTGACATGACATGTTGCCATTTTGACGAAGCATGTAGCAGATACGGACATGACATGTTGTCATTTTGACGAAGCATGTTGCAGATACGGACATGACATGTTGCCATTTTGACGAAGCATATTGCAGGTACGGACATGACATGTTGCCATTTTGACGAAGCATGTAGCAGATACGGACATGACATGTTGTCATTTTGACGAAGCATGTTGCAGATACGGACATGACATGTTGCCATTTTGACGAAGCATATTGCAGGTACGGACATGACATGTTGCCATTTTGTCGTGTTGATTTGAAGCTTGTCCTTTCATATTACTCTCTTAATAAATTAATATTTTTGAGAACCTATTAAATACCTACCTATTACTCATGGCTAATGGTTAAAAGCCCCGGCGCCATTTCGTGAGAGTTCATGCCGCGTGAGACGATCGTTACATCAACAATGTTCGGTTTATTGTCGGAAGTATTGGATTTGGAACTCAATATAGATAAAAACAAAAATTCCGAATATTGCTTGTGAGCCTATAAACGTAAATCCATAGAGGTACGCCTGTACCTCTATGCGTAAATCAAAGTGATAGATACAATATAGCTAAAGCTATTCTAAATTGTCACTGCAATTATGGTTCATTAATGTACTTGCACTACGGCGCCGCATAATTAAGCCCGTTAGTTTGTAATTAGCAACTAACTGGAAAGCGTTGTCATGGAGACAATAGCTATCTATTTCGTGTAATCAAATGAAAGATTGAACAATTTTGTGGCGGGCGCAAACAATATATTTCTATTCTATTCGTTTTCAAGGAACGTAGCCGCCCAAGTCTAATTTTCTTTAAACATTTTAACAACATTATTTTGTTTAAAAAATGACGTAATGGCTCGGTAGCCGACAGCACACCCACGGTTCTGCAGAGTGCGGGTTCAAATCCCGTCCAAGAAAAACTTTTCAACGTTTAATTTGATTAACGTAAAATAGCACAACAGTACAATGTTAATGACCAATAATATTTGAAACATTATTTTGTTACAATATTTCAAACTCTTCACGATATCGTGATTATCGTGTATTTGTTTTACAATCTATGAATTCAAAGGACGTATAGCTATACCCATCTATCTGAATTATGTTTCGCAAACAAAGCTCACATGAATCCAATAACTATTGAAAGCAATATTTCAGAACGTGTTCAAGCTGCCCATAGTTAAACTCTATATCCATGAACATAGAGTTCAACTGTAGGTTGATCCAAGTGAATTACATTCTCATGCTATGGTGTTAAAAAGTGAACGAAAAGCTGGAAAACTGGTTATCGACTAGGCAACACAAACAAAACAAAATTGTACAACTTTTTGAAAAGGTACAAATAATTGTTGAGTTTACGTTAATATACATAAAGTTACAGTTGCCTGCAAACTGTAGTTTTATGTATGTAACATAATTATTTGTGTAGGTTGATGCAGTCGGACATGAAAATTGTCTAACAATTTTGACAAAACTTCCTAGTAAGTGGAAATAACGATAGAGCGTTGTTAAGAGATAAGCTCGCCTTTTATAAATGTTTTTCTATATTGTTTTAGTATCAACGAGCGTTAACCCGCGACTTTGTCCGCACAAATTATATACCAGATTTTAAGTCAGATCATTAGCTATCAAACAAAAAAAGTTTCATCAAAATCGGTTTAGTAGTTTTCGCGTGATGCGCGTTCAAACAAACAAACAAACAGACAGACAAAAAATCCAAAAATTAGTGAAATGGAATCAGGGACACCTAAAAACCATATCGTAACTTTTTTTTTGTTAATATCTTCAATGTACAGACAAACTTCCTGTTACAGTTTTATAATAGTTTAGATTAGATTAGATGTGTCTGTGTATATTATCACTATTAGGTACTGTCACTACATAGTATAAAACAAAGTCGCTTCCCGGGACTTTTTAACTCGACTTTGAAACACTTACTCTCACTTATTGTTATAACAGCTAATAGAGAGATAGTATATATTTCTGATACTTAATTAAATTATATTTGCTAATCACAATTGGCCAGAAAGCAAAATAGGAATCGAAAATCTTGTCCTCCTTATTTGGAATGAGTTATAGTAGATTATCTAGTATATAAAATTCTCGGTCACGGTGTTTGTAACAAAACTCCTCCGAAACGGCATGATCGATCCTTATGAAATTTTGTGTGTATATTCAGTAGGTCTGAGAATAGGAATTTTTCATACCCACGCGTACGAAGTCGCGGGCAACAGCTAGTAGTTCTATAACAACGCGACGTCATGTGTCTCAAAACTCTGAAAGTTATAAAGTAGTAATGAAGCTTACCTCCACTCTTGTTGGAGTAGCCGCCCACTTTGCCGGCGACGCGGGCCGAGGCGCCACCCGCCACCACCATCACCACGGCGCCCCGCACGTACATACGACCTGCACACAAAATACAAATCTTAGTCACTACCTCCATCTGATTGAGGTACGATATGTCTGCCATTTGATTGAAAAGCTAGCCCGTTCATTGAATGGCGACAGTTAATTGAATGACTAATCCGAACATTGACTGAACGAGCGTCACTCAACGTTCAACTAGTTGGCTGATTGTAAGCTAGCACTTTGAACATGGCGGACGTAAAATCAGCTAGGTGATTCAAATTTAGTATGAAGTTCAGCAAAGTCGTTGAACGTTACATTCAACGATTTGGCCAGTTGTCCTTTAGTCATTCAATTTACTGTCGCCATTCAATGAACGGGCTAGCCTTTCAATCAAATGGCAGATTTAAGCAGATGGCTGCGACATACACACTAATTATACACACAAATATCTGTATCGACCTACTGTATTGTCTACTTTAAAAGAAGTTTATTCCTAAAGCGCCAATGCGCGCTGCATACAAACGAAGTTTGGTCATAGTTTCAATATTAACAAATTAAAGTCAATGATTTTGTTTCAGAAATAATCTAGAAACTAATTTCTATGCCTATAATGAGTCAGATTTTCGTTAAAATATACAGTTTCAATGCTAGGATTAATTTAAGATTTTGTAAATCTTTTGGAAATCTTTGAGGCAATGTAACTTTAAAATTATAAATTTTAACGAAAATTTGACTAATTACATGCATAGAGATTAGTTGATTGTTTCTGAAAAATTTCATTGACTTTAATTGGCTATTATTGAAAATATTCGTGCGCGCTCTGAATTGATTTGGATCTATTTTTAGGGTTCCGAAGTCAAAAAGGAACCGTTACAGTTTCGCCATGTCCGTCCGTCTGTCTGTCTGTCAGTCCGTCCGTCCGCGGCTTAGCTCAGAGACGCTTAGTACTACAAAGATGTAATTTGGTATGGATGTACATACTGACCACGCTGAAAAAAAATAAAAATTTTTTTTAGGTTACCTCCCCTACACGTGAAGAGGCGACATTATATAGATGACATTTTTTTTTCTCGTGTATCCCATGTTGTGGGGTATCGTTATATAGGACTTTTAAAAATATTGGGTGTGGTAAGAATATTTTTCGATTTAGGGATCTGTTAGCGAAGTAATAAGCTTTAAAGCGATAATTTTTGTTAGAATCAAGTTTCTCCCCCCCCCAAAAAAGTGATATAGAATCAGGGATACCTAAAGACCATATCGTAACTTTTTTTTTGTTAATATCTTCAATGTACAGACAAACTTCCTGCTACAGTTTTATAATAGTTTAGATAAACAATTTAAGCTTCTCGGTAATGTGTTAGAAAATCATTAAAAACTACCCTTTTGAAATCAAGTTTCCGTAAGTAGATATAATTATGTATGATATCTATGAAAACTCGCTTTTCTAAAACGTTGAAACTACAGACTTTGTTTTGCAACCATGACAAATAGGTATTTTATTTTCTCACTCAAATGAAAATGTAAAGAGCAAATACAAAGCTGAGACAAACGGGTTTATTTCACAAAGTCCCCTTTATTTTCATTTAAGTCTCGAAATCACTTGAACCATTTAAGAGGTCGACCGAGCCAAGAGAAACTGTTACATAAAACATCTCTACAACTAAGCACTCCAGATTCCCTTAACTGCCGATAAGATTACTGTAGAATCTCTATAACTTGAAAATGTCTAGATAAAGTAGGTCAAATCTGTTGATATTTTGTTGTTGAGATATTTTACACTTTGACTTTAGAACCCCGAACTTTGACTCGTTTATAGAGTAAATATAGCCATACATTTTACGTGAAAATCCTTGTGATTTAGAGACACATTTTAAGCTTATTTATTTTCCTACCTTTAGCAACGTTCGTATTTTTAATCTGTTTTCAAATATTTGCACTAGATTTCAAAACAGATTTATTAGACACGAGCGTTAACCCGCGACTTTGTCCGCACAAATTATATACCAGATTTTAACACGTTCCGGGACAGTGACCGCCTATAGCCGTGATAACAATAAAAGTTCTGTGTCTCGTTCACTGTCCCGGAACGTGTTAAGTCAGATCATTAGCTATCAAACAAAAAAAGTTTCATCAAAATCGGTTCGTTCAAACAACAAACAAACAAACAAACCGACAGACAAAAAATCCAAAAATTGATGATATGGAATCAGAGATACCTAAAAACCATAACGTAATTTTTTTTGTGTACAGACAAACTTCCTGTTACAGTTTTATAATAGTACGAGCGTTAACCCGCGACTTTGTCCGCACAAACTATATACCAGATTTTAAGTCAGATAATAAGCTATCAAACAAAAAAAGTTTCATCAAAATCGGTTCAGGAGTTTTTGCGTGATACTCGTTCAAACAAACAAACACACAAACAAACCGACAGACAAAAAATCCAAAAATTGATGATATGGAATCAGAGATACCTAAAAACCATATCGTACATTTTTTTTGTTAATATCTTCAATGTACAGACAAACTTCCTGTTACAGTTTTATAATAGTAGGTATATAGATAGATTATAAATTCGATTCAGGCTTTTTATTAAAAAAAAACATGTACCTACACAACATATGTAACTTTGGCATTAAATAAATACGTAAGTAGTTGTAATTAACTAGAAAATGACCAATCAAGCGTCTCCAAAGATATAACGTTGTACATCCTACTTCTATATGACTGATATTTAGGTAAGGCGAAAGTAGGCGGATGCTATAAGAGCATCAAGTGTGCTCTTATAGCATCCGCCTACTTTGTTCGTTCCATATTCTCCACATAATAGCATTGAAACCATTAGTGCGTGCGTACTTCAGAAAATATGCCAACCGTACTAGAAAAGGGCGGTAAGTATACTGAATTGACCTTTTGGCCTTCTGCATATACAGGGTGTCCCAAAATTCCACGTCAATCCGAAAACAGGAGAAAGGTGAGTTTATAACAGTTTAGGAAAAAATATAAAATAAACAGGAATATTCAGGATGTATTAATTGACGAATCGAGTTGTGGATCTGAGTGATTTATTTTCTTTGACGAAGCCTGTTTTGGATGTGAGTGATGTATATACCTATGACGAAGCCTGTTGTGGATATGACTGATGTAATTGACCTTTGACGAAGCCTGTCGTGGATACGCACTTTGTATTGGATTAAAAGTAAACCAAGTTTGATAGTATTCGAGATTGTGTATTTTTTTAACATTGGAAAAACCGCTTCTTTTAGATGTAGTTACTACGAATTTTGTCATCAAAATACTTGTTACGCAATCCAGAATAATCGTGAAGAAAAATAAGTGCCAAGTGTGATACTATTTTGAAAACTTCATTAAATGGGCCAAATTTTGAAATAACTTGCCTGGTTAGCGCCATACATTTTTTATACAAGGTATTATAATCTCAAAGATACTAAAGAAAACAATTTTACCACAGAAAAAGGTGTTTTCTTTAAAAAAAAAGTATGGTACTAATCCTTTATTTTTTAATGGGTCAAAAAATTATTCAGGATTGAAGAAAAAATTGTAGTTACTACATCTAAAAATTGAGCGTAAGGCGGCAATTTTTCCAATGTTAAAAATATTTCGAAATGTCGAAACCTATCAAACTTAGATTTATATTTTTATTTTTCCCTGAACATCTATAAACTCACTTATCTTCTGTTTTCGGCTTAACGTTGAGTTTTGGGACACCCTGTATGTGTTGTATATTTAACCCACAAGCTACTCGTGTAGATAGTGTAGAAATATTGACGGAACGCATTCAACAACGTGATATTTATAAATTCGTTGGATTTTAGACCCTTCATTCGCATTCTACATTCTGTACATACTCTGCAGAATATACCTGTGTAGGTACAAAGCAGGGCTGCCAGTAGATTTTTTATAAATATTCAGCCATGTCACTGAAATTATACGAAATTGACTTGAGAATACTGGTGTAGAAAAATATAAAAATAATTTTTTTTTTCATTTTTTTCGCATTTTTTCACATTTTTTCACCCACTTTACAGCATCTGCAGATTCAACCAAGAGAAACAACAACAAAACAAAACATTTTTTAGTTTATGTTTGTTATAGTGTACTCCTCTGAGATATTCCAATTCCAGCAAGCTTTTCAGTTGATGCAATAATATTTTTTTGTTTTGTATCCAATTATACATAAGAGTCCAGGATAAATAGAGGATACAAACAGCCACCCAATTATACAGTTTTTGTATCCAATTATACAATCTGGCAGCCCTGGTACAAAGCCTTGTACAGGCTTACGCATGCACAGGTAAGTACTATTAATCGTGTATAACAGACACAAATGCTTTGATGAAACACCCTATAGAAATGATTGGATGAAAAATGCTCCTTATAAGTTAGTCGTGCTATTTGACTGCCATGACTTGGGTACAAATATTAATATATTATTTATCCACGGAATTTATCATACAACTAGCGTTAACCCGCGACTTCGTCCGCACAAATTAAATACCAGATTTTAAGTCAGATAACATAAGCTATCAAACAAAAAAAGTTTCATCAAAATAGGTTCAGTAGTTTTTGCGTGATGCTCGATCAAACAAACAAACACACAAAAAACAGACAGACAAAAAAATCTAAAAATTAGTGATATGGAATCAGGGACATCTAAAAACCATATCGTAAAGTTTGTTTTTTTAATATCTTCAATGTGCAGACACACTTACTGTTACAGTTTTATAATAGTTTAGATTATTTGCCACTTCATGCAGGATTGGAACCCGTGACCCGCAGGTTCATTACCAACTGAGCTATTGGGCTGGTATTAAGTTACTTACTTGTAATAATAAGCTAGGATTTACCCGAGATCCAACAATCAAGGGGCTTTGAGTATCAGATCGATTACGCTTATTTGAATTCGAAGAGCTTTTTATTATTCTAAGTGGCTTGACGAGCATTCCGTTTTATTATTTGCCGAGGATTGGTCTCGCGCTCGTTTTTAAGATCGTATTTCAGAATAATCCTACGGGTCAGAATACTTATAAATGATGTAAATGTAGACGCATTACTTCAAAGGTTAATTGTACACACGTACACGGCGACATATCAAGGTTTTTACTCATGAACAACTTTATTCAGGGAACCTACGAGAAACATGCCATACATTTTTTTTTAATTTTCATACAAACGTTCGATCAGCTGATTGCATTTAGTAGGTATGGCAGATCAAATTTTTTGTTTAGTAAAGTAATTTATATCTGTCTACATCTACACTTATCATCATCATAGGCTTTTACATCAGTTGAAGTAGATTATTTATGCAGTGTTTTTGTAGAAGCACTTATACAAAAAAAAATTATTTATTTTACGTTTAAAATTAGTACTTACTTTACGTTTAAAATTAGTTCACAACAATCTGGGTATAGGCTTGCACTTAAGCACCCTATAGGCTTTATAAATATTGTACAAAAACTCTACATACCTTTTATGATAGCCATTATGTTCGATCTTGAAAATATTCTTCTAGTAAATCTTGCCCTTTTGATTACGCTGGCCACATTATTGCTTCTCCAGTAATCCTTGGCCTGAAAGTAACAAAGATTTATTTGATCATCTTTATTGTCTGTCATCAAATTATCTTAAGGGTAAACTGATTAACCCTAACACCCTAACAGTCCCCTAAACTCTCAAACTATGTTCAAACAATGTGATCGGCTATTGTCGATTACCGTCCGTTCACTAACAATGTAATTTAATTTTATAGTGTTTATTTTTGGGTAAATAGCCAAAGTTTTTGGGCTTTGCCCGTCGATAGAATAATCAATAGATTCTTGGGGATTGAGGACCGACTATTTTTCGATTCAAGGATGAGTTTGCGAAATATTTTTAAACTGAAAATTTTTGTTAGAGTCATGCGTCATGCCAGCTAAACGGTTGTTTTTGGATATGATAGATAGATAGATAAACAATTTATATGCATAAAAGTAACACACATAATATAACAGTTCACAACAACATCATCAATTAAACGACATGTAATTTATTGCATTGTATGCTACAGCAGCAAATATAGGTCCCAGCTCAACATAGACCATGCCCGAAAGCAGGGTGTTGATTTTCAGATGATGAAACCTTTATTGTAGTAGTCAGACGCAGCAAACAATGAAATGAGTGATAATATATAATTAAATGTAAGTTCAAATATAATATAGTTATGGAAGAAAATGTAAAAATGAATTTGAATAATATTATGAGTGATATGTGAAAAACTTCACGTCAGTAGCATAATACAACGAAGTTAAAAGCTATCACAAAAACTATTACATCTAAAGCTAAGTAGGCTTTACAAGTTAACGAGCAATAGCCGCCCAACTTATAAAATGTAGGTACTTAGTTAGCCGTTAAACCGTGAACACAATGAACGAATGAATATATTCATAGTGTAAAACAAAAAGCCCTTCTAAGACCGTATATTGTGACGGGCCACTTCGGAACCCTACCCGACTTGGCCGATTTATAAAGATTGCCGATTCGACATCATAAACTTTAGCATGTTCTCTCAAAGAACCCTCTACGAAATATTTATTATTATCCACCGCTTTTGGAAATGATGAACCAATCAACGCAAATTGCACCCCTAAGCGCGTGAATCGAAACTTGTTATATTTTATGACTCTAATATTTCAAAGCGTGAATATTTTTTCCATATATTTTTGAATTTGACACGTTTGTTTTTTTTCTGGAACAACCAGAAAAAAACCTTTCGTACATATTGGAATACACAATGATATAAAGTATAGTAAACTCAAACAAGTTAACTAATTAAGATATCAGTGTTAAAACTTAAATGAGAGACTCTTTGACTTGACTCTTTTAGAGTTAAGCTCGCCTTTGTACATCACGACTTGTTGTAATTTTTTTCATAATTATGTTTTTGTGTACAATAAAGAATCTATGAATCTAACAATGATTTACACAATTTAATAGATGCTTCAGACCACCAAACTGAACAACTATCACGTGATATCTTTTGGATCGAGTAACCATCAACCAATTTTCTGTATAGCGAGTTCAATTTGTGAAAAATCTGTAAAATGATCTGAAGTAAGTATGTCACGCATACCAGATTGCTAAATGTGAGCGTTGCTATACAACTACTTACATTCTTAAACATACAGTATGGTAGTTGTAGCAATGTTTCTGACCACCCCGGGGTTAAGGTCGTGAGTGTATGAAAAAGTGAATAAAGTAACTTTATGGGCTTTAGACACTTTTTCTAGTTTTAGCCGATATCTCTTTCGTGCCACCATTATTACTTAGAGTTTGAAGAGCTCGGAGGTGTCTTTTGAGTTGCACAAAACTGCATTACCTACTCGACTAAAAGGTATGAAAATGTTGGATTTTTCACGATTTGAAGTTGACTCCATATTGAAAGTATTCAGTTTGACAAGTAAGAATATGCACTGACAAAAATTGTATCCTGTAGGTATAGGTGTAACCTGTTACCATGAATAATACCCACAACGAGAAATATCAAATTACAAACTTTAGCGACATTAATCAACCCCCTATATTACAGAATTTGATAACCGGTAGCTAACCATAATTACATTAATATCCCCCCGAGAAGCTGGAAAGTAATAACGTCGTTAAGGCGCTGAGGAATGTCAATAACAACTAGTGGCGTTACGTAGCGTGCGAAGTGTTGCTTTGCCGGCCGTCTGAACCGGCCAGCACTTTGCTGAGAGGGGTGTGCAAACAAAAAACTTTAATCTTGGTAACCATTGTGTCTAGAGCTTGGCAACGATAGGAAATAAAGGAAAAATAAGGCGAAACCTTTCCCCAGCCGTGCGATGAAATACGCCGACAGACAAAAATCTAGGAAATGCAGGCTTCAGAAAACAAAAGGTTGGAAAATACAGAGCTAAATACGAGTCAGAAATAAAGAGGAAATATTGCTTTAAAGAGCTTGCGAGAGAGTTTCGTGTGAAAATGATTTTTGGAAACTAGAAATGAATCTATCAAAATTACAACTTGTCGGTTAGCTCTAAACTATCAAACGTCAGTGCGAAATATTAAATTAAGAGTAATTTTACATACTTAATCACCAATTTAGATAATTTGGCATCAACAAAAAACTTTATTTACCCTTTCGTCGCCTAAATGAGGACGGGAGTTGTATAAGGTCAAAGTAATTTATTTAGCTTGTTTCGGACGAACTAATAAAAGACAGCCACACGTCCCTTCCATTTGTGAGGTTTATTTACTTCTTTGTGTGTTCTTTTAAAAGGTTTGAGCAATCCGGGAAAGCGCGAAAGCTATAGGGTTAAACATTTCAAAAGATTTATCTCTATACAAATATGAGTATGAGAGCGAGAACCCAGTAAATTGGGAAAACTCAGATGGAAATGGAAAAGAGACGCCTCACAATCGTGAAGAAAGACGTTTGATATCAACTCCGAGGTGCAGAGTTTTACAATCAATAATTTTGTTATTAATAGATTTGTCATGATTTTGCACGTCGGAAAGACCTAAATAGGTACTTAGCTCTTTTTTATGTCTTCAAGTTTAGCGCACATTTCTAATTATCTAGTTCTTGCATATGGCATAATACCATACACATAAGTACGAATTTGAAAGACTACAACAATATTTTTACTGAGTCATCGCTTCATCTTCTCTCTTCGGCATCCATCTTGTCCTTTCAAAAAAATATTCTGCCTCTTATTTTTTAAATCACTTTTTTATTTTAAACACGTACTCTATTGCTTTTAATATTACGATCAATTTCATAACAATTTTGCAATCTTGTAAAATACCTTTTTTAATTTAAGATAAAACTTTTCCAGGACGCAGCAAAAGCTTCTTACGATCGGCAAAAAGGAAAAAGCAGATTTCGAGAAACTTAAAATAGTTCCTGTTTTCAAAGAAAATGTGCGCGCACAGCGCCAATATTAAGTTTGGCCTTAGACCCTTTCACGTCCTTTGTAAGTATAATTTGTAAATATAAATATGTAGTTAGAAGGTTTTATAATAACATACCTAACCACCTACACATAGTGGAATTTTTTAACGCCACCTGGAGGGAAAGTACTCTATATATTGGAGATAGAAAATTAACTCAAAGGAAACATTCCTTTATTTTTGAAAAGAAACAAAACTGCATTCAAAGATTTATAAAAATTCGCTTGCCGCACCCGGGAATCGAACCGACTAAAATCTGAAAACATATCACCCTGTACTTTTATGGCATCGAATGATAGGGTCAATTATAAGGATCAAATCTCTCAACAATCTTTATGTTAGTAATTAGACATGAGTAGGCACATACCAGGCACAATAAGAGCTGACAACATCATTACACTTATTGAGACCTATTTCTTTCACACTACCTTCGCTATATACTCGTATCATTAACGTCTCATTGATCATCTCTTGTTGTTGAAGTTATCGCCAATCGAGTCTCTTTTCCGCTAGTGCGAGTGCCTAATACGACACGACATCAAACTTTTCCTAGCTATAGGTATGTAGGTACACACGGCTATGCAAAACCAAAGTAAATAAATAAATAAATAACGCTCACAGGCACATACATTGTAATGATCCTATGAAAGCGCTATAGGCTGTTTATTATGGAAACCATTCAACAACGGCACAAATATATAAACATCCATGACCGAACCGGGATTCGAACCCAGGACCCTGGTTTGGCAGTCCGGCGTGGTAACCATTACACCAACCGGGTCGTCAAGTAAGCTGGCGGCGCGGCGCATGGGCAGAGTAGATAGTGTATACCGTCGCGCGGCCAGCCTATGTTTGTTTTGCGTAGCTTGATGTGTCGCCGTGTGTACATCGAAAAATTAAAACAACTTTTTTAAAGTATATTTTTTAAAGTAACTTTTTTAAATATGTCTAAGTATACATATAATAAAATACTAAACATGGTGTTACGTTTGGGATACGTAATTACGTTGGAATGCATTGAGACCATTTTTAGAATTTTTCTCTGTTTGTGCACGCATCACTTAAAAATCCCTGAACCGATTTGGATGGGGTTTCTACATAAGCATAGGGCTTAGTTAGGATTAACATTTAAGCTTTATTTCATCGCAATCAATCGGTTTACTGAGTCGAAAGTTAAACATAATAATATACCTATTTTACTCTTAGCTATTTAATGTAACAAGAAGAAAAATATGTGTAATGTTGATATATGTCTCCTTTCGCCTATAATAACACTGCTGAAGAAAAGTTAATAGCATTTCTTCGAAATTGAGGCGAAGTCGCCACAGGACGATGATATTTTTGGATATAAATTATCTGAATATAAAACACAATAAGCGTAGAAATAATATGAATTTAAGCAAAGCATGTATTCACGACTATGTTAACCGAGAAGGTAGTTAGAGATATTTTAAATATAGCAAAATATGTGGATAAAAATGTAACTATAAGGTGGTAGTAGTAGCCATGTTTCCGACCACCCCGAAGGGGATTACGGTCGTGAGTTTATGTATGTATGTAACTGGTGCCCGCAGACTCTGGCTAGTGCTGTAATAGGTACCTATTGAGACAAACCTGTAAGTGAAACCAAACGGAATTTTTAATTGTATTCAATACCTACGCAAATTTATTCAATTCAATTCATTTATTGCTTTCATGTACAGTATTATAATTATGTTATGTAATGTATTCTATGTGTTATGTTACCTGCTTATTTATTTTACATTGAAATAAATTTTTTTTGCGCTGGCCCCATTTTCAGCGAAAGTGCGACATCGCCCTGGCTTTTGGGACTACGTGGCTGATTGGGAATTCCTAAATTTTTTTAAATGCTGTCGTGATTCGCCCGGTTTCGGTCACAAAAAAAAATATTATATCGAAAACGAAATACGATGTCGAAAAAATAAAAAAGAACCCTAGAGAAATGACTTTGAGGTATATTTAAAAAATTCTTGGAAATTCCATATCACAGATATGGGTTAGTGAAGCGGATAAAAAATTGAATTCAGTTCATAGGGCAGATTGATTTTCAATGTACCCGAAAGTCGTGGAACACACGAGATCTGTAATTTTTTTAATATCGTACTATTTACACAGGTTCTTTAAAATACCAGAACGTCAGTTAACAATAACGAATTAAAAATCAAAGAGCTTAGGTAATCACTACATCACACAATATCTAGTACCTACCTAAACACGGCGCGCGATATATACATTAAAATGATTGTGTTGTGTGCTATGTCTACATTGCTACCACGAGACCGCGACAAAGCTTGCCCTCATTTATTTCTACGTGTTGTGGAAACGTAGAGTCGTTGTCTGTTTCGCGGCATGAGAAAATAATGTTAGGAATTTTCACGAGAATTCCTCTCCGTGGCAGCCTAAAGGTATACTTGTATTCAGATAATATTATATTCTTATACCTGATTGAAACAAATTGACCTGCGAGCTGTGTTACGTAGTCATATATATCTTGATATTTTGGTCTGATTTGCAGACTAAATTTTTACCTTTTACAGTTTTCCCTCCATTACTTGGAAAGTTTTTATCGCAGGATAGGTACCCGATATAATTTTCTTTGACATTTTCTGTGCCTCACTAAAATGGTCGATTTTCAAGTCAAACGGTTTTGAAATTACAAGGGAGGAACGGTTTAGTACATTAAATTAATAACTTTGCCTCATTTGAGGGGTGGACGCACCAAAAGATCTTATAAGGTTTGTCGAACTATGGAACTCTAAAAATCTTTACAAATATACGTTTTGATCGATTGTTTGAATTACAAAGAAAACGGTCCATTTACTGTTAATGTTTCATAATGACGAACGAATGAGCGTTCGGAGCCTGTATATTTGAAAAATTTTGTCACGTGACAGAAAGGGTCAATTTCACATTAAAACGCGGCTGCTCGCAGCTGCTCTTTCAATTCAATTCAATTTATTTATTCAACAACTTACACTAAAAGTACAAACACTACACATGTAAGTTTTAGTCATTTGATAATTTAAATAACATAATTTATTCAAAATTCAAAACTGTAGAAAAACAAATTTAAAATACAAACCTGCTTACTCGAATAACAACCCGCCCCGGGTCGTGTCTGTACCGAACGAATTTAAATTACATTATGTCTTAGATAATAAATTCGAGCGGTAAATCATTAAATTAATAAAAAATTTATAAGATTTCGAACAAATTAAATTAGAATTAGACATGCATGTCAAAGAATATTAGATTAAATTTTATAGTCAGTTTCATAATTATTATACATGTCAAAATATTAATGATAGTTAAGAGCAAAGGGGGAAATATATGATGTACCAGTCTATCGCTTCAAATAAATTTGAACTTTATGTACTAGTAAAATTAAAGCTAGGTAAAATATTGCACTGAAAATGCTCCGCCGGCCGCTGCGCGTCACTACTCGCCGCTGCTCTTTCAGTGTGAATTCACCCCAATGCCATACGTGAATATAAATATAATAAAATATGAAAAGAGCTTGATTTACGGGACTTAGTAAGTTGCAGACGTAAATAATGGACAACAGCTAACGATTAATGGTCAGGCAGGATGGTAATTAAGTTGTCGGGGCCGTACCCTCGGGCTATGTTGTCCTTAGGGGTTAAGCTTTACCCGCTTTGTGGAACTGTAGGTCGATGCCAGAGCGGAGTTTTATAACATTAACCTCTCGTATGCCGGGAATTACAGACACAATAAAAATCAATTGTTTTCGTCACGCGGATCCGCGTTCCGGCATACCAAAGGTTAAGCCGGGTTAAACCCGTACAGGGTATGAGTGTGCTCACGGATCATCAAGTGCACTCGAATTCAATTTTTTTTGTATGTACTGTGTGTATGTGATTTTAATTTGGAAATAGAATAACCTACGTTCTGGTTAATACAAAAAATATGATATTTTCAAAGTAGGTAAACGCAGACGGAGTCGTGGGAAAAAGTTTGTTTTTTGTAATTATTTAACTTGTTTTGATACATATACAGGGTGAAACAAAACGCCCTAGTAATATATTATTAGACCATTACGCTGACCAACTTTCACTATGGAGCCAACATCGAGAAAAAACTGCTGTTTCATATACAGGTTGTTAGGGTAAATACATAGTTGCATTGCTTTAAGGGGTGATTGTACGCATGGCGACATATCAAGCTATACAAAACCAACATAAGCTGGCCGCGCGACGCTATACGCTACTCGACCTGCACGCGGCCAGCTTATGTTGTCTTAGGGACAGTTGTTCAGTGTCATGGGTACAATCATCCCTTAAAGTGATGCAACTGTTTACCCTAACACCCTGTACACCACTGAACCTCCCTCAGCCCTCGACTTAAATGTATGGGAGAGCAGATTTTTATTGTACGTTGTCTCCATAGTGAAAGTTGTTCCAAAGTGTCAGTTTGATCACAGAGTACTGTTTGATGGTATAAACACCACTTTAAATATTGCTAGCGTGTTTTGTTATAAATGTTTATTCCACATAAGCGTGTAAGCAAGCAAAATATGATTAAAAGGATGGGATTTGGTTATCTCAATTTATTAAGGTCTCGTCATTTTGAAACGTGTTAAAACAGGTGATGGAAAAGGTGCTCTAATATATCTAATCTCTTCAAAATAGGTGCTCAAATGAGGAACAATGTTTATTGTTTTTGAAACTCAAAGACATTTCTTTTATTTCGGACCGTAAACCGACTGCCACATAAAAAAAATCATCAATCACTTTTTCTCTCCCTAGCGTGACACGTATTCTGCATGTAGGTCGTATTTTCGTTGTTGGGAGCTTTTACGTAGTACTTTTTGTACCTATATCTAAGGTCCGCCACATACATCCGGAATAAACCTGATTCGGAATTAGATTCCGAATGGAGTGTTGCCGCTTTCAGAGACTTTTTCACTAGATCTAGTGATTTTTTGATGTCTTAGGTGGATTAATTTAAAGTGATTTTTGAGCGTAGGCGTTGATGGAACGATACCGTATCGCCTACGCTCAAAAACCGCTTGTGTGTTAATGGTTCATGCCATTTTGTATGCAGATTATGTCTTATGTTAAAACTATCGATAGTCTTTTGATATAGTTGCATTCATATTACAAACCATCATCGTAACATTCGTAACGTCATGACCTCATCACATGATAGTAATTATCATGTATAGAAATTGTTTGTATTGTTTTAATAAATACCTAAAAATGCAATTATTGTCATACATTTTTATATTAGGCATTTTTTAAACAGCACTCTCAGTAATTTTTGTAACCATAGTTGACAACAACTGAATCCTGAATCAGGATTCCGGATCGCAATTCCGTATGTATGTGGTGGACCTAAGTATGTTTACATATTATGGGCCGTTTTCTTAATGCAACTCTCGCTCCCTAGACGTAAATACATTTCCGCGGTCTACACGTCCCTTGTTAAAAAAGATTGGATGTCTTTTGCCTCCGACGCAACATACTACATTCTTAGGATAAACACTTCGATTATAGATTTAAAATCTTGATTTTAGATTTTATAGTTCACACGGCATCCAATTTCAAATCATCCAAAAAAATGTATTCTCTCATTTTTACACACCTAATAAAATAAAAGTACCTAAATATAATCTAAACTATTATAAAACTGTAACAGAAGTGTGTCTGTACATCAAAGATATTAACAAAAAAAAAAGTTACGATATGGTTTTTAGGTGTCCCTGATTCCATATCAGCAATTTTTGGATTTTTGTCTGTTTGTTTGAACGAGCATCACGCAAAATCTACAGAACTGATTTTGATGAAACTTTTTTGTTTGATAGCTAATGATCTGACTTAAAATCTGGTATATAGTGTGTGCGGACAAAGTCGCGGGTTAAAGCTCGTAAATAAATAAGTTCACGCAGGCACCTAAATTGTAATGATCTCAAGTAAGCAACAAAGCTTTTTAATATGGAAACCATACAACAACGACACTTAAACATGATATAGAGTCCTTCTAAAAACGCTGAAGGTTTTTTAAGGGGATGATCAGGAGTGCGATTTTTGAATCTCATACGTTGAAATCGCACTCCAGACCATCAAACTGAAAATTTTTCCATATGGAAGGTCGAAATCACAAAAAAAAAGTTGATCTATAGAAAACTTCAATCTTACGCTCGACCCAAATGTATGGGACATATGTCTAGCGATTTCGATGTTTGTCACATAGAGAAAGTTGTTCAGTTTGATGGTCTGATCATCCTCTTAAAACCAGTCTGGATAATATCCATGACCGAACAAGAATTCGAACCAGGAGTGCGATTTTTGAAACTCATTCGCTGAGTTCACCAGTTGAAAATGTCAAAATTACCATGGAGATATGCATTGCATATTTCATATGCAGTTGAAAATGTATGGAGATACGCATATTTCTACTGCTGATTTGACTTTCAAAAATCGCACTCCTGGAGTAGGTTTTTGAAAGTCAAATCAGCAGTAGAAAGATGCATATCTCCATAGTAATTTTTGACATTTTCAACTACTGAGCTCAGCGAATGAGTTTCAAAAATCGCACTCCAGGATCCTGGTTTGGCAGACCGGCGGCGGCGCCGAAGTATAGGCGTTATGCCAAAAAGAAACAGAAATGTGATAAAGAAGAAAAAAAATCTTAAACATCCATTCTCCAGATAGACACATTTTTTATTATCCAGATAAATAAACCTAGCATAACACAAAGGTTTATACTAAACATTTTGAATGTGAATTACGCTTTATAAAACATGTACGTGAGGTGAAACCTAACGCTAAATAAGCTCCTATCTATGACCCACCCGCCAATCAATGTTTTTCGGCTCTAGCATGAGTTTTTCAGTCCACAAAATTACAATAGATTTTTCAGTTAGGTAATAAAAGTGTGTGAAAATGGTTACGTGGGGTATATTAGTAATTCTTTGCGTGGATTGAGATGTAGATTCTAACAAATAAGTCTATTTTATAAGCAGGGCTAGCATGTCACCCACGACAAAGCGTTTAAAGGAGAAAATTATCATGCGCGGTCTTTCTGGCATACGTAATATAATAAGGATGGAGGCACATCCCGATTTTTATCGTTTTCTCGGGGATGGCATGGCAATGGCAAGGTTTGTGAATATTATTGGTTATGGTTAGGGAGTTTGCTTGGCGCCATTGCTCTTGATGTGTTTCGTGCTATTTGATATTCGCGAAAAATTGATTTCAGTGATATTTGTGACATAATTTAGTGCGGATTGTGTACCAAACAGTTTCGTAAAGCGACCAACATAATAGGAATCTCGAATAAATACGAAAACAGAACATTTAAGCTTTGGTTCAATTTAACTTGTATAGTGATTTTGGCGGCATCGCACTTGCTTCCAAGATCAGTGCTACCCATAGAGAAACACGTAAGGAGAACATTTTTTTGAAATTTTTTGCGGGGGGAGAGGGACCGTTGCTATGAAAATAACAGTAATACGCATCGAATTAAGGCGGTTGCAGAGGGGTCACTTTTATACAAAACTTTGACGCACAATACGCGGAGACGGTATTATTATAAGTAACTTTGTACATATATGGAAAAATAGTTTAGAAAATCTAGATGCCGCGTAACAAATAACATTTGCAATTTATAAAATAATTACGAAGATATAAAGCTTTGAAATTTTTCATACAACATTTTAAAAGCTTTATATCTTCTTAGTTATATTATAAATTGGAAATTTTATTTGTTACGCAGCAACTAGATTTTCTAAACTATTTTTCCATATATAAAATATTACTTTTATTAATTCCGTCTACGCGTATTGTGCGTCAAAGTTTTGTATGGACTGAAACCACCTTAAGTATCCCATCGGGGCTAGGTCGGGGCCGTCGCGGGGGTGAGACTTTGACTGAGGGGAAAGTATGGGAAATTATGCGTAAGGCCACTCCTCTCGGGGTACGAGTTACGTGTTTCTCTATGGTGCTACCAACCAACATTGAAAAAACTTTAGTTAAGACATCGGCTCGGCTGTATGGGCTAGATCCCTCGGCCTTGAATTTAACCAAAAAAATGGTTATGGTTATTAACCTTTGTCAAGCAATGGGACACTAGTTGGTGCAAGCCAGCCTTAAATTATTGAAAATTTTTGATTCGTATCGCGTTCATAAATAAGTTTGTATAATTTTGGGTTCTCAAAGGCTGTATTTTAATGTTATTAGTAGTTTGAAGAATAATCGTTTTTGGACGCTAGTTTAAGCGGACAACGTCTCAATCAATCAAATCAGCACACATCACGCCCACATCAACCCACTGCTGGGCATAGGCCTCCTTTTTTGCGTCACTCCTCACGGTCCTGTGCCAATCTGATCCATGTCAACGTCACGTTGACCATATAAATCGAAAGGTAGGTAGGTGCTATAAACAAATAACCACTACAAACACGACGAGTGTTTCCTATTTCCACTAATGTAGTCACATTTAATTTGGTAAATGAAGGCTGACCCCAAAGTCCTTTACTAAGAAGGTTTGAAATAATTATAGCATCTTGAGGAACTTGTTTAACATTTTAACTTAATTGTTTTGCCGACTGCCGGGATTTGTCTGGGAAAAGGGTCAACGAGTTTTCGTGGCGGTACATTCCTACTATAAAATGTTTTGCTTAACAATGCAAACAATTTAAGAATGTATGATACTTATTCAGGATGATAGGGTTAACAGTTGCATTACTGTAAGGAGTGATTGTACCCAATACTGAACATCTTTCCCTATCTCATCTCATCTCATCTCATCTCATCTCATCTCATCTCATCTCATCTCATCTCATCTCATCTCATCTCATCTCATCTCATCTCATCTCATCTCATCTCATCTCATCTCATCTCATCTCATCTCATGTCATCTCATCTCATCTCATCTCATCTCATCTCATCTCATCTCATCTCATCTCATCTCATCTCATCTCATCTCATCTCATCTCATCTCATCTCATCTCATCTCATCTCATCTCATCTCATCTCATCTCATCTCATCTCATCTCATCTCATCTCATCTCATCTCATCTCATCTCATCTCATCTCATCTCATCTCATCTCATCTCATCTCATCTCATCTCATCTCATCTCATCTCATCTCATCTCATCTCATCTCATCTCATCTCATCTCATCTCACCTCACCTCACCTCACCTCATCTCATCTCATCTCATCTCATCTCATCTCATCTCATCTCATCTCATCTCATCTCATCTCATCTCATCTCATCTCATCTCTTCTCATCTCATCTCATCTCATCTCATCTCATCTCATCTCATCTCCTACATATTTATTTCTTCGCCCTTCAAAAACGAGGCAATACCTTTCAGGGGGAAAAAAACCTTTAATCTCGCGGTTTTGGATAACCATCTCCCAGGAGGCACATGCGTCATATCATCTCATCTCCTACACATTTATTTCTTCGCCCTTCAAAAACGTGGTAAATGAGGGAGGCAATACCTTTCAGGGGGAAAAAACCTTTAATCTCCCGGTTTTGGATAACCATCTCCCAGGAGGCACATGCGTCTAGCCGCCAATACAACTTTCACTAAGTAACCTATTAAAATCTATAGAAATTAACGAAAAAAATGACAGCTGATCGAGTGTTTTTTCTTTGGGAATTTTGTTCAATACACGGGGTTAGGGTGAACAATTGCACTACTGAACAACTTAAAAAACTATTCGAGAATTCGCAAAAAAAATGACTTGTCATACAAACGTTCGATCAGCATTTAGTATGGAAAGTCCAATTTTTTTTTTAATCCCCTATTGTTTTCTTAGGGAAAGTTGTTCAGTATCGTGGGTACAATCACCCCTTAAAGTAATGCGTCTGTTTACCCTAACACCCTGTACATCATGAGTACAATCACCTATTAAACTAATGTAAGTACCTAACTGTCTACCACCCTAAAGAATTACTTTTTAGACGTCATCGCTCATCGTGCATGACTGTATGTCATATTCCCCTCCCCAGATCAAGCAAGGGTAGATAAATTATCATGTAAACTCTTGCCTTTCGATTACCCAGTAGAAACTGTGTAGCTTATTATTTCACTCTGTAACTATCACGTACAACTTTTAAAGAATACTAGACTGTAAGTTATCTGTGCAGTAAAAATTGATACCTACGGGTATTTTTGTTATTCAAATTCAAATAATTTATTTCAGACAAGATGTCCATATAGTGTTAGTATACAGGGTGACTGGTAATTCGACCTATTCCTTGAAAGGGGTTATACTAGAGTTCATTTGCAACAATTTTTCCCCAGTTAACTGGGGGTCGAAAATCGCTTGTTTTCGAGTTCTCTCATTTTTAAGAATTTTTTGAATATTTCCGTTTTTCGACCTAAAAATGTCAATTGTGAAAAAAATACTCCACTCTCTGCACTCTGTAAGCATTTTTCTAGTAGCTGATGAATGAGCGACTACTTTAAACTAAAATACATGTGAAAAATACCCAAAACCACCGAAATAAAAGGTTATAAACCGCAAGACAACAATTTTTTATTTGGATTTTGTTTCAATCCAAAGAGGATTACTCAAAAAAAATTTATGACACTTGGCGTACAAATTGCGGAAATAACTTCCTCAATTCCTAAGCTTTCCAAAAAGATGCAAAAGTTGTGTACTTTAGTTCAAGTTTGGAAAATAAACCTTATTAAACACGCAGATGTGAATTTTATTCAAAAAGTTATTGGTTTGGTGAAAATAAAAAAAAGAGTAAAATAATAATGTTTAGTACCTAATCATATGAAATTACAAATTTTGTTTTAAAGTTTTACATTTAAAAATCACAAGTCTTGCTCAAATTGTCTTCCTCCGTTACGTATGCAAGCACGAAGCCTGCGACGTACTTCGCTTACTGTCACTCGAGTTGAAAGCGTGTCTTTAATTTGTTGGGCAGCTGCCAAAATCCTCTCTCTTAATTCTTCTTGAGAAGAGATAGGTGTACGATACACCAATGTCTTCATATGACCCCAAATGTAGAAGTCGCATGGGGTTAGATCGGGACTCCTAGCCGGCCAAGGGATCGGGCCGCCTCGACCAATCCATCTCAGTGGATAGTTCTCATCCATCCACTGTCGCACGCCCCGGTAATAGTGGGCTGGGCAGCCATCATGTTGATACACCAAAGCTGTTCTTGTGGTAAGCGGCACATCCTCCAGCAGCGGACGTAACTCTTCTCTTAAAAAGTTTTCATAGGCGATGCCGGTTAGGCGTGCCGGCAGAAAGAATGGCCCGATTAAATTATTGTGCACGATTCCCATCCACACATTAAGTGAGAATCTGTGCTGGTGAGCTCCTTCGTTAGATTTTCTCGGATTCTGACCTTTAGGGGCCCAAAAATGCAGATTATGATAGTTTGTAATACCATCACGGTCGAAGTTCGATTCATCTGTCCACAAGATTGTTTTTAGATACTCAGGGTCTTCAATGTCTGCATTTATTAGAAATCTGCCGAAATCCATCCTTCTGACAGGATCTCCCTCCTCGATAGCTTGTACTGGCGTGTAATGGAATGGATACTGCCGTGCTGTGTGCTGAGTGAACCAGACTTTCCACTGAGACATACCAAGCTGCCTAGCCACAATTCTTGTTGAAGTAGTGCCGTCTGCTTGAAAACACTGCAAAATTTGCTCCTCTTCGATTGGATCACTAACGCTAGGTCTACCAGCGTCGGTTTGGCGACGTCGAACCGATCCCGTTTCTCGAATGCGCCGATATGTCGTACCAAACACGCTGACATCAGGTAAACGGCGGGTAGGAAAACGTCTTTGATAGTCTCTTCGAGCAGCAGCAGCGTCACCATCACAAAACCCGTAACAATACATGATATCCGCGTATTCTTCATTTTGGTAAGCAGCCATTTGAAAAGGAAGCTGTTTTAGCGCAGAATTTAAGTTAGTTAACAACGACACGTCCGAACTCCAAGATGGTTGAAACTAACTGATTACTTAATGAATTGAGCGAATGAGTGGGCCTCGATTGTGAACCTTAGTACAAACATTCCCGAATACTTACAAAAGAGAAACAATGTAAGCAATAAAATGAAAGAGACAAAAGCAAATCGGCATCTTGTAAGGTTCGCTTCTAGGAAATCCGCTACCTGCTCTGCCATTGTTAACAATTTTTTTCAAACTCTTGTCAAAGTAGACAACATTTGCACCTTTTTGGAAAGTTTAGGAATTGAGGAAGTTATTTCCGTAATTTGTACGCCAAGTGTGATACATTTTTTTTAAGTAATCCTCTTTGGATTGAAACGAAATCCAAATAAAAAAATTTTGTCGTGCGGTTTATAACCTTTTATTTCAGTGGTTTCGGGTATTTTACACATGTATTTTAGTTTAATGTAGTCGCTCATTCATCAGCTATTAGAAAAATGCTTACTTAGTGCAGAGAGTGGAGTATTTTTTTCACAATTGTCAGTTTTAGGTGGAAAAATGGATTTTTTCAAAGAAATCTTAAAAATGAGATAACTCGAAAACAAGCGATTTTCGACCCCCAGTTAACTGGGGCAAAATTGTTGCAAATGAACTCTAGTATAACCCCTTTCAAGGAATAGGTCGAATTACCAGTCACCCTGTATACATTTATCTTAAAGCTAGTGTTAGTAACAAAAAAAACAACAAAAACATTTTATTTTAAAAACCAGGTGTGGAGCTTCACCCAGTGATGCAACAGCGGGGAGTACCACCGGTCTTTGAACACATTCAGGAGACCGTTAGTGCTGGCTCGGAGCCTGCCCAACATGGAGGCGCACCGTTTTCTTAATATAGCATAGAAGTCGTCCGTGTGCGCCTCCGCAAACATTCCCGACGCGCTACAATGCCGTGCCAGCCCCATCAGTATCCTGAATGTGTTATTATACTGTACGCGTAGATCGCTGTATGCCCGTTGCGTATACCGGGTCCAAAGGCTGCACGTGTAGAAAGACTGACAAAATGCTTTAAACAGTGTGATTTTTACTGGTTTCGTACATCGTGCAAACCTTCGTGCCAGCATATTACAACGTACAGTCAGCGACCTACGCTCCCTTTCAATATCGCAATTATCCCTGAGATCATCAGTGACCCAATGGCCCAAGTACTTAAACGTTATGAAACTTCGTTGGAACTTTGTTTCAATTTCTTTTTTAGCCCATTCATTTTACGGTTTGAGCCGGCACTAATTATTAATTGATATTTTTTTCGGCATGGTATTTAAGAGCCAATTTGAGCATAGAAATATACCAACATTAAAAAAAATACCGTCAGCAACAGTTCTAAATTTAAAATTTTGCTATTATTTCTAGATGGTAATTTTTTTTCATATATTTAAGGTATATAAGGTATAATGGTAATGCCATTATAAATACTTCAAACATGATGTAAATATTTTTGTCTACTTAGAAGGTTTTGAAAAATACATTCGTATTTTCTAAAAAAAATCTCATTTTTTAAATTTCAATGCCTATTTTATTGCTCAGAAATAATTTAATTGTTTAATATAATTCAAATGGTATTAATAATTTAAAAGCCTTCTGGGACTCACAATTTTGATTTCTATGTTTTTTTTTTATTCAATACATTACATTATAATCACTATTTATAAATATTAACCGCACTTCAGAAACCACAGGGTTTATATGAAGTGCGATGCGTAGCGATTTTTTTTAAAATATGTTTACAAATAGTCTATTTGTCACTAAATGGTGCCCCTTACAATTTAAAAGTCCAATTAATAATTACTTCACACCTCTCTTAACAAAACTCCGTAAAATTACTGGGCTATTTCCACTAATTTTATTTCTTACGAGCGTTAACCCGCGACTTCGTCCGCACAAATTATATACCAGATTTTAAGTCAGATCGATAGATGATAGATAAGCTATCAAACAAAAAAAGTTTCATCAAAATCGGTTCAGTAGTTTTTACGTGATGCTCGTTCAAACAAACAAACACACAAACAAACAAACAGACAGACAAAAAATCCAAAAATTGGTGATATGGAATCAGGGACACCTAAAAATCATATCGTAACTTTTTTTTGTTAACATCTTCAATGTACAGACACACTTCTGTTACAGTTTTATAATAGTACGAGCGTTAACCCGCGACTTCGTCCGCACAAATTATATACCAGATTTTAAGTCAGATCATAAGCTATCAAACAAAAAAAGTTTCATCAAAATCGGTTCAGTAGTTTTTGTGTGATACTCGTTCAAACAAACAAACACACAAACAAACAGACAGACAAAAAATCCAAAAATTGGTGAAATGGAATCAGAGTCACCTAAAAACCATATCGTAACTTTTTTTTGTTAATATCTTCAATGTACAGACACACTTCTGTTACAGTTTTATAATAGTATAGATTTCTTTATTCAGCATGGTGTACTGGTCTAAGGGTAGATATTCTCTTTGGATAGGGTTTGGACGTCATATTCAGGGCGGGCATAGTTAAATTGATTAGCTGAGGGGCTAGGGGGTCATGATAGATTACCGGAAAACTATCCGAGAAGTTTCAGATAGGATTCCCGTGCACAGGGAGGCGTTTTCAGATAAATTTCATAGGTAGGTACTACGAAAATTTTCAAAACGAAAACATGATGTCTAGCACCAGTGATTTTCATTCCATCGTATGGGGCTTGACGTGTAATGACATTTAAAAGCAAATAATATCTGACCAACAAATTGTGGACATTCACTAAATCTGACGACTCCGAAAACTAAGATTTTGACCTTTTTTGAATGAAAGTTATTCTCCGTATTAGAACGTATATCTGACCGATAGATGGAACATTTCGATAGGTGGCAGCAGTAGCAGCAGTATGTTGACTTCTCTTCTATAGCAACCTCTTAGATATATTTTAATATATTTTAATATTTATAATATATTTATAATAAGTAAGAGATTCTAAGGAAAGCAATCGATAAAGAACGATAGTAGGTCGATGTGACGTAGACCGCATAACAAGCACTTCACAGGGCGAGAGGGGACGGGCCGTCATGATCGATGGAGCTCCATTAGATACCTACGAGTACTTTGTGAGGTTTCACACGGAGCCATTTGTAACCTCTGATACGTAGGTACGTGTACATGTAAGGGTGTTATTAGTAAGAAATGATGCTCGTTTTAAGAGGAAAGGCGGTCTGCCAGTGTAGATTAGGTATTTAACAGATTTATTTACTATCGAGCTATTCCCGAGCAACCGAGGTACCAGTGCGAAAGTGAAAACTGCGGCTCGGATTGATATACCTAATCTACATAAAATGGACGAAATCACGACTTCATATTCCCACTTTTCCTCTACCAAAACTAAATCGATTTTAATTATTATTTCAAGAGTATAATTATGTGAAAGACTTTGGCTAATGTCTGTATATCCTTTAATTGGATGTCTGAACACAGCGGTCATCATCATCATCTCAGCCGATGGACGTCCACTGATGGAAATAGGCCTCCCCCAAGGATCGCCACAACGACCTGTCCTGCGCTGCACTTTAAACGTAAAATTGAGAAATTTTTCGTCATTTTCGAAGGCTCCTGGTTCTTAATAGTAATTAATTTATGAAAAAAAAACAAAGCATAGGGACATGTTAGTGGTAGCATAGATTGTATGGTAAAGAAATATTTCTCTAGTGTCATTAATTCATTATTATCCAATATCCTGTATGAAACCGGGGAATACGTTTTGTATGGACTAAACGGAACCGGCTTTTCCTCTTGAATATCCGGTTATCCAACGGAAAAAATAAAACTCCACCTATCCCCCAACTGGATACATATGCTTTTAGACGCTATTCATCGCCCTCTAATCTAATTCTCCATAGTAAAGAATTTTTTACTTTGGTGATAACCATGCCGTCTATTCTCAGTATTACGGTATCGAAGTCCTACCGAACTTTTGGGACTTTTTTGTCTTAGTTGTTCGGTCCAGAACTGCTTTGCTTTTTTTTACTAGAGTAAAATTACCCCAAGACACATTAAACTTTATGTTCCTTCTTAATATGCAAACACTTTTTTAAGGGGATGATCAGACAGTCAAACTGAACAATTTCTCTATGGCACCAACATCGAAATCCCAAAAAAAATCTGCTGCCCCATACACAGCTGAAAACCTACTCGATCCAAATGTATACATGGGACGATTAATTTTTTTCGCAATTTCGTTCTTGGCCCCATAGAGAAAGTTGTTCAGTTCGATGGTCTGATCATCCCATTAAAAAGTGTCAGCATATTTAGAAGGACCCTGTATAGATACCGCTAGTCAGAAGAAAAAGTGAATAGCACATAAATAATGAGCAAGCAGACAAAAACTAGCCAACCGCAATCCAGAAAGTTATTGCTACTAAGTGTAATAGTATAAAAAGTTCGGTGAATTTCCGTCCAATATTTTATCACCGACAGCTCTGGAAACTTTGGTGAAAAGGCTACGTGGTCACATTTGTTATTCGAGTCGTGCTTCCTCGAACACACTGGATTGTTGTAATTAGTTCCTAATAATGTCTTACGCTTATTACTTATTTGAAATCTGAAAGAATGTTTACCCGGCAGCCTTTTCGTTAGGTCTTCATGTATAAACGATTGAATCGATTACAATGTTTGGCAGATAGTTTTGAAAATCAAAATCCCTAAGCCTAGTCTTAGCGGGCGAGAGAGAGTATAAATAAATATAAAAATATTGTGTTGTGTGATGGCACGATACCGGCGGGCGGTGCGCGAGTCAGACTCGCACATGACTAGATTTATTTTTTCATAATATTAATATTTATAGATTCTACATGGCGACTTAATTATATCCACATAGGTAGCGTTAAACATAATTCCTACCATTTATTATGATGACATCAATGGGACCGAAAAAGTAATCGAGCTACTTAGTCGAGCGACATAGTCCATAGTCATCTTCAAATACAGATAAAAAAACCGGCCAAGTGCGTGTCGGGCCACGCGGAGTGTAGGGTTTCGTAGATGCCCGTCTTAGAAGGGGGCTTTTTGTATTATACGTTTTTTTACGGTTTAACCGTCTCCAAGTACATTTTTTAAGTTGGTCGACTAACTTGTTAACTTGTAAAGCCTCTGCTAAGCCGTGATAGTTTTCATTTTAATTTCATTATTTATGAGGTCTAACAAAATTAGCTGAAACTATTTTAAGGGGATGATCAGACTATTTTGTTTCAGCTAATTTTGTTAGACCTCATAAATTAGCTCATAATTGGTCATAATTGGTCCTAACCAATAACGAAATCGCGAAAAAAAACAGCTGTCCCAATTGTCCCACACAAAACTGCAAACATAACTCGACTCAAATGTGAAATCAAGCCCGATTTTCAGCGAGACACACACACAACGCCCTGTATCAATAAAAAAAATTATTTACTATTTCAAAAAATAATTAAAGAAATTTTTAAAATTTTTGTTTCATTAATTTTTTTTTTCTTTATTTTTTTTAAAACCTTTTATTAAAAAATTGTTTCTTTAATTTTTCTTATTTTTTTTTACTATAAAAAGAAACATATATTTTAAATAAAAAATAAAGAGATTTTTTCTTATTTTTTATTTATCATTATTCTTAATTAATGTATATTCTTTCTTTACATTTTGTTTTATTAAAACATGCGTAAACAGACAGCCAGTGTGACATTTTGCGTCAAGATGGCTTTTTGCGATTATGACATTGTGCGCCTTATCCCTTTTAGTTGGCACCATGTGCATGAGCCTTATGTTGGTATGGGGGATCCTAGTGAACTGTTGTTGTTCACCAGGATCCCCTCAGGGATCGGGCTAGGGGATCCTGGTGGCCTAACCCCTGTTGTCGTGGGTTTTGCTACGTGGCTGATTGGGGTATCAAAAGACGCTTCTCCTTTTATTTAAGGTTCCGAAGTCAAAAAGGAAGAAAGGAACCCCTTATAATCTTGCCATGTCCGTTCGTCTATCCGTCTGTCTGTCCGCGGCTTAGCACAGAGAAACGGAAGCGACAAAAAAATTCAATGTTAAAACACAATTTATTCAATAAAGATTTTTAAATCCATTAAAACGAATCATTTTGAAACCGACGACAGACGGACGGACGCGGAGACGGCGAGATCGAGTGAGATATTATGTCCATATATTGCAAATGATTGGTTGTTAGTGTTGGTGAGTAATGGGTAATGGTTATCTGGAGAATATCCATTTGGTACTACAATATGTACGTAAATACATAACAATAATGTATCTTGTAGGTAGCAGGTACTTATAATATTATCTGTGACAATTGACGCTCTGTAGGCTCGTAAAAATTTTTAAACGAATATTTAAAAAAATATTCTAGCCTAAATCGAAACTTGGTTTTAGTTGTTTGCGTTCATGTCTACTTTTTAAATTTTTATTTGGATTTGGATTCCTACTTACAAAATTATTTGGATGAATTCAATTCAATTCATTTATTGCTTCATTTATTTTTATTGAAATTTGGCTTATAGTGTACAGGGTGTAACAAAACATCCTATCAAACTGAACAACTTTCACTATGGAGTCAACACTGAGAAAAAATTTAAAAAAATTGCTGTCCACTTGAGTACCACGTCTACACTTGAGTGGAGCCGAAACAGCAGATTTTTATTAGGTACTCGATTTCGAAGTTGGCACCATAGTAAAAGTTGTTCAGTTTGATGGTCTGAAGCACCCCATTAAGTATTACTAGGGTGTTTTGTTACACCCTGAAGAATGTGTTCTAGATTAATAGAGAATTAACACATAGGATAAGTCAATGCAGACTAATCCGCGGGCAAAAGCTAGTAAAAAATAATAGGTAAGTACTAAGTTCATTACCTTGGTTTACCGAGCTGCTGATGATGATGATGACGACACGACGACGAAAACAATATTATTTATTTGCAGTATAACATAAAATAACAATACGAAGCGAACAAAGGGTTATAAATACGGCACTATTGTAGGTCTCTACTTATTTATTCACATGTTTGACTTGACTATGCATATCGAGAGATTCTTCGATTCGATTTCTTTCGAGATTTTTTTCTTTCGGCAAGAAAATATTTAGTTTCAGTGTACAAAGTATAACAAAACATGCACCATAGTAGTATTTACTGTGGTGGTTAAGACCATCAAACTGAACAACTTTCATTATGGAGACATAGGAATCTGCTGTCCCATAGATTTGAGTCGAGTCGGTAGTTAATGCAGTTAAGTATGAAACAGCGATTTCGAAGATGGCTCCATTGCGAAAGTTGTTCAGTTTGATCGTCTAAAACACCCATTGTACTAGGGTGCTAGGGTGCTTATCTTACACTACGTTTATAATAAATTATGAGCTTAGATGCGCTTCAAGGTTTAAAGCCTAAATGCTATAATTTAAAGGGTGCACAATCATTCGTGACGCATTTAGAAGCAAATTGATTACTTATCATTACAACCTAGCAATATCACATTATTGTTTGAAGGAGTTTTTGATGTCTAATTTGTGAAAAACAACAGACTAGGTAGGTACATATTCTTCATTGATACTTAAGTTTGAAGTCGGGATGTATAGGATTCTATTGTCTTTTCCAGATAGTAAGCTCTTAGCTCTAGGTGGCTCTAGGACTATAAAATATTTACTAACAATAAAAACTAAAGTAACACCAGCCATACCGTTAAAACTCTACGCTTCAATCCATCGACGACATAATCCGAAACAATCTTAAAATCTTAGTTGAAAAGAGTCGATCAAGCACAATCGAACCACTTCACATTTTCGATTGGAAGCCATCAAGAGTAGCGATCAGGTTTGTACCCATTGTGTTCGTTACGCGAGAAGTTAGATCGCGAATTCGCGTCGGTTGAAAGCGATAGAGTCGTCCAGTGGGTTCGAGATCCGGGACCGTACTGGGTGGGCTGCAGGGCTGCCACCTCAAAAAATCGATTGGGCGCTAAAACTGAAAAAATCTCTAGACTAAAAAAAATCCCCGGATTGAAAAAGTGCTAGATTCGGCGCTAAATTCCTTGCCTTCGTCCTTTAAAGTTCTCTAATTAGTCTTATCAGTCTTTCAAAATCCCATCTATAAGTCAATTTAAGTCAGTGAGTTCGTAGGTCCCATGTAAAATTAATGATAGCAAAATAAAGATTGAAAAATTTGTCTCGGGCGGGACTTGAACCCGCACTCTTCCAAACCGGGGAACAGCAAAACAAAATAGACAAAAAAGGCAAATAGCTAACAAAACTAGCTAGCAAGCAATAGCTACGAAATAGCATAATTAAAAATCAATAATATTTAATGATAGCACTTCAGATAATATGTAATATTAAATAAGCGTTCATAATTTAAATCTCCCGAACACCTCACACTCTACGGACATATTTTGACCACATCAGACTATCAATATTTAATCATTTCAATCACAAAACTAGATTCTCCCCTGAATTCTCAGATAGGTACGGCGCTAGACATACCAAAAATGCGCCAGATCTAGCGCCAAAAGCGCTAAGGTGGCAGCACCGCTGCTCTCCCGGGTGCGCCCTCCGCCCCGTGCAAGATCCACGCAGCCAACATAGCAGGGATATTTTCAGTTTTCAACCTTTTGCATTCAACACCCGTAGCATAATACGGTTGACGAGCAAAATGCTCCGTGACACGATTAAGAGGGACTACGAGAGCGGATCTTTTTTAAAACATATTCTAGGAAGCTAGATTTTTAGCTTGAGTGAGTAGATGATGATGATGAGAGAATGTGAGTAGATCACAAGAGTAGTACATGTTTAAGGTGGTTTCTGTCCATACAAAAGTTTGACGCACAATACGCGTAGACGGAATTAATAAAAGTAATATTTTATTTTATATATGGAAAAATTGTTTAGTAAATCTAGTTGCCGCGTCACAAATAACATTTGCAATTTATAGTATAATTACGAAGATATAAGGCTTTTAAAATTTTGTATGAAAAATATCAAAGCTTTATATTTTCGCTTTATTTTTTTTTCATAATTATGTTTTTGTGTACAATAAAGAATCTATGAATCTATGAAAGCTTTATATTTTCGTAATTATTTTATAAATTGCAAATTTTATTTGTGACGCGGCAACTAGATTTACTAAACTTTTTTTTTTAATTAAAGTTACTTAAATTAATACCGTCAAAGCGTATTGTGCATCAAAGTTTTGTATAAAATTGACCCCTCTGCAACCACCTTAACCATTGGAATAATTAATATAATATAATAAAATAATACACTACCTATTTTGACTTACCAATAACTTTACACAAATTAGGAATAATTAATATAATATAATAAAATAATACACTACCTATTTTGACTTACCAATAACTTTACACAAATTAGGAAATTGGAAATTAGCAGATACATTGCTAGACGTTTGACATTTTCATACAAAGGAACAATTTGTAGATTCAAATGAAACTGCAATTTCGAATTTCACATTTCCAGCAAGAAGATATAAAATTCTACTTTTAATATTGCCGAGAAAATTTTTCCTTGATTTGATTTTACGATTCGTTTAACTACATTAGGGTTTTAAATTGGACAAAATGAAACATTCTACGAAACATGTTTTCGGTACAGAATGTGAAAATGCTTGTTTAAAAAGCTATTCTTTGGTCGTCAACGAACGTGCCAACGTATTAGTTTAGTGACAATGTAGACATTTATATGAAGGGGAATCCGTTTTAATAAACATTGTAACATACAAGTCGTATTGTGTGCTCGCAATATGCATTTTATGTTTTCTTTTTATAAGGTCTAACAAAATTAGGTGAAACTATTTTAAGGGGATGATCAGACCATCAACCTGAACAACTTTCTCTATGGGACCAATATCGAAATCACGAAAAAAAAATCAGCTGTTCCATACAAACCTACTTGACCTAAATGTATGGGACTGCAGATTTTTTTTCGCTATGTCGATATTGGTCCCATGGAGAAAGTTGTTCAGTTTGATGGTCTGATCATCCCCTTAAAATAGTTTCACTTAATTTTGTTAGACCTTATATATTGAAAGCAGGTTGCTGCTATCTCTTGAAAGGAAAAATAAAATATAAGTATGAGTTTCGTTCCGTTACGTTTTCTTTTTACATTATGTCTAACATTGATGACAAAAAACCAAGATATACAACAACTCGAAAACCTCCTCAGCTTTAGATATTAGAGAATCCAGAACCTATTGAAAAAAAAATATAATTTAATAAAAAAATCAAAATAAATCATTTTTCTTTCTTTTCTTTCATTGATAATCTGTGCCAGATCTCAGAAAGTACATTTTTTTAAATTTATAATGGAGTATTTTTTTCACTGGAATATATCACCCTAATCGGAGCGGAGCTTTAATAGATTCGAAATCATAATTACACGACCAGTTTTGACTTTACAATCAATGGAACGCCATTCATAAGTTGGGTACCTATCTTAGAACAAGTATATGTGTAGCCTCATGCTTCTACAGTATAAAACATAAGGGGCCAACATTCTTAGGTTGGTGAGGCGTCATACAAAATGATGTCTGTATACGTGTATATGGATAGGGTTTAGAGGCCAATACTGGTTGCAATTTTTTTCTACGCGTTCGTAGCTTCGACTTCGATCTTGACATATAATATAACTTATCTTACGTACTTAGGTACCTACTTCAAAATTGTCTTTGAAATGGTAAACAAGCGTAACCAAAACAGATTTGTGAAATTGTTATTAGATCCGTAGTTATAAATTTTGTACAAATGTATTATTCCTCCCGTATTGCCTAGATAGGTACTATTTATTATTCCATTACGAAGAGCTATTTAGGCTCATTGTATTCAAACACGTAGCCAACTTGTTTGAATAGGTACCTGAATGTTATGACTGACAATTTTAACGTTTTCCATAAGCTAGCTCTATGTTAGTTATTCCTGTGAGAACTATTATTATTAGTAGGTACCTAAAGGTATTTTACGTAAAGTATAGGTATAGAAAATACAAGAGCATTTTTAAGTTCTGATTTGATTTTACAAAAAAATGTGTGATTGTTTCTGTACCGCAGCTTTATTAGTGGACTAGTGGAAGGCCATTTTATCCCCAGTAATCAAACAATTCTAATTCAAGTTTCAATTTAGGCCCTATGGTAGGCCGAAACACCTTGGAGGAATCTTTTATTTTTAATTTCTCGACTTGATTTATACAATTTACCGAAACCAAAGTCATACCTCAGTATTCTTTGATAGTTTATCTAGTGAAATCATCAATTGAATACACGATTGGAATTACTTCACTCGATTGAAAATGGTCACAAAAATGACGTATTTTCTTGTATTTTTAAACATTTTTCTCATTTTAGAAGAACATATTCACCATTAGTTTATCTAGTGGAATCATTAAAAAATACTTTTGCTAATTCTATAGGGCACGCGCACGCACTTTTTGGAGGGCTATTTCTCATAGAAAATATTCGTCTGAACCTATAAAGGTTTGACGCACAATACGCGTAGACGGAATTAATAAAAGTAATATTTTATATATGGAAAAATAGTTTAGAAAATCTAGTTGCCGAATCACAAATAACATTTGCAATTTATACGATAATTACGAAGATATAAAGCTTTTAAAATTTTGTATGAAAAATTTCAAAGCTTTATATCTTCGTAATCTATACTATTATAAAACTGTAACAGGAAGTTTGTCTGTACATTGAAGATATTAACAAAAAAAAAGTTACGATATGGTTTTTAGGTGTCCCTGATTCCATTTCACCAATTTTTGGATTTTTGTCTGTCTGTTTGTTTGTGTGTTTGTTTGGGTATTTGTTTGTTTGTTTGTTTGTTTGAACGAGTATCACGCAAAAACTACTGAACCGATTTTCATGAAACTTTTTTTGTTTGATAGCTTATGATCTGACTTAAAATCTGGTATATAATTTGTGCGGACGAAGTCGCGGGTTAACGCTCGTTATTGTATAAATTGCAAATGTTATTTGTGACGCGGCATCTAGATTTTCCAAACTATTTTTCCATATATACAAAGTTACTTATATTAATACCGTCTACGCGTATTGTGCGTCAAAGTTTTGTATAAATTTGTCCTCTCATAAAATACTTATAAAATTTAATAGAAAAAATAAATACTGGTCTAAAGTGAACCATAAAGGATTAATTAAGCTCTGGTGCTCGCTCAGATCAAAATGGTTTTCCCTTGTGAGGATATGAGTTATAACTTATTAGGTAAGTACCCCTCAACGAAGGTCATCTACAAAGTACTTACTTTGCAGATAACCTACGTTGAGGGGTACTTACCTAATAAGTTATAGATAGGTACTTACCCGTTGTACTTACAACGGGTCTTATAAGGTACCTATGTATGTCATGTTAAGTTTAACATTACATAAGATAAATATAATTTTTTGTACACCTAAACAAAAATGTTAAAGACCTACGTAAACTAGAAGAGTGCCTGACAAAATACACCCTAATCATAAAACAACTACTACTGCATAGTCTTTGTTATTATTTGTATGAACAAATACACACATAATAATAAGCTCACGACTGTATTTTGGGGTGGCCAGAATCTTTGCTACAACTACCAACCATCGTTTTTTTTAGTGAATGTATAAAAAAAATTAAATTAAAGGTGTAGTTGTAACTAACATAAGGAAATTCTACTTTTCATCATATTACAATTAGGTCCCATCAATTTACGAAAAGTTGATCGAGTTGCTTAAGTAGCAATTTTCTATTTAAATTTACCAAAAACCATTTTCTTCTTTTTCCTGTAAATTCTGGCCAACACGATAAGTTACAAAACACAATTGAACAGAAGGTGGTTTCAGTCTATACAAACTTTTGACGCACAATACGCGTAGACGGAATTAATAAAAGTAATATTTTATATATGGAAAAATAGTTTAGAAAATCTAGTTGCCGCGTAACAAATAACATTTGCAATTTATTATATAATTACGAAGATATAAAGCTTTTAATATTTTGTATGAAAAATTTCAAAGCTTTATATCTTCGTAATTATTTTATAAATTACAAATGTTATTTGTTACGCGGCAACTAGATTTTCCAAACTATTTTTCCATATATACAAAGTTAGTAATATTAATACCGTCTTCGCGTATTGTGCGACAAAGTTTTGTGTAAAATTGACCCCTCTGCAACCGCCTTAAGTACTTATAATAAATAACTGAACAAATATATTTTACAAAGCATTGTTTCGAGAAATAGTATATCGGCGACGGCGTAGGGTGCTGTCGGGAAAACTATCATTTGTTGAAGAGTAATAATTCGACAAACAATACGAAACTCAAGAATTTATTGTGAAAGAGAAGAAAAGTAAAACGTGAATAGGTACTCCACTTTGTTATTATGTGTGTCGACTCTAAAGGTTCAAGAACGAATATATACGAGTTCTCCAGGGTGTCACTACCAGACATAATGCGTTGAAACAGTAAATTGTTTGCATAAACATTTTTAGTTCTTTTTACTTACAAAAGATCAAGCGTTGTAAATGGTCGTGCTTCGGTATTGAAATTGAAATGGGCGGTGAAGTCGGTCGGTCTATGCTCTATAATATGATAAATTGATAATTGATATCGTGACCGTTTCAGTTATATTTCACGTTGAGTACTTCGTTAAGCTGAGCTGGAGTGCGATTTTTAAAACTCATACTTTGAACTCAGCAGTTGATAATGTTTTCAACTGCTGAGTTCAAAGTATGAGTTTCAAAAATCATACCCCTGGTCCCGGATAAGAAGGTCCCTCAGATGGTGGTGTACCTATTCTTAAAAGAAAGTAGCTTAGCTCCCATGACGTACTTTTAGTATGCAAAATTTCAGGGGAAAAGGTTTCTGGGGGCCTAGCATGCCACACCCGAGAAAACGAAAAAATCTAGTGGTGCCTCTGTCTTTGTTACTTTGCGTATGCGAAATGCGGTTTTCTCGTTTTATCGCTTTGTCGTTTGTGGCATGCTAGCCCTAGCGACACATTGGGCGATATTATGCGAAAAATAAAATATTATGATTATGACTGTACTGGCAATTTTTAAGTAGGTAATATTCTGTTTTTCCCATCAACATATCCCTAGTGAATACGCGGCTTGAAATGGTAAAAGCTAAATGTATGTGAAAACCGAATGTTCCATAATAGAATTTCGATACTTTGCGTACGGAATCCTAATTGAATCGAATGGGTAACTGTATTGAGCCCTCCTAAACGTTTATTGAACGACGTACATTATTCCATTTCGCCTTGCGTTCCTACATTATGATGTGTACGGTCTACTCTGAATTGCAATTTTACTCGACCTACGCGCGTTCAGCTTATGTTGGTTTTGTATAGCTAGATGTGTCGCCGTGTGTGCACATAAAAACTCGCATTTTTTTTCTAAAATCGAAGTCACGCAGTGTGAATCTGTACTTTGCGTGGTCTTGACCATCAGTAACTACTGGTTGGCTGAACTGTCAATGGCAAAATACCCCAGCTTGAAGAGGCCTGGCTGAAAGACCCAGACCCGAGAACCTATTTAGAGAAGCTATTGAGGTTGGAGGCCCCACTATAAGATTTGCTAGTGCTGACATACTTTATTTTCGACTTCTTCTGCTACTTTGACTTGTCATTTTCTAATAACCTCCACAACCAGCCTACTTATTTGTAAGTTTCCGATTAGGTATATCGTTTACAAAATCGGTAACGTACCTATTCTTCTTCTTCTTATCGTGTGGGCAAGGCCAGGGTTCAGACCGCATTACGGCCTCAGACGTGGGTTTTATGTAACGACTACTATCACCAGAGATAATAGCCGAGACCATAGGCTTACCGTGCCATCCGAAGCACGGAATCATCTTTCTTTTCAGACAATCAGGTGATTCAGCCTGCAATATCCTAATCAATTAGAGAAAAACGCACAAAGTGACATATCACTAGGTGCCCCCCCCCCCCCTCCCCCCCTACCTATTATGATAATGACTGTACAGGCATTTTTTACATGAGAAGGTAATACCTATTCTGTCTTTCTCATCAACACAATTCTGTAGTCTGAAATTTATTAGGAACCTTTTAGGAACTGTCAAAAACATCATGCTGTCGATTTGATACCGATCGCTTTGGGTTCGTTACACAATGAGACCCCAGTAAGACTATTGTGTAAAGTAAAGATAGCACAGTGCTTGAATACGACGGATTTTAAGAAACCAATTATCTATTTCTTGTTCCAGATGTCCCAATATCAGAGCTGGTTACCACCAACGTTCATATTATCCCGTATCAGAGAACCGAATCTGACCTTTTCTGTGGTAATCTGACATTTTCCATCTTGTAGTTACTTTTCATACTGTTCTTTTTTCATTCCTTGCTCTGTGGTAAACATGTCATATCAGTATTCATGTCAAGCCCGGCTGCCGCAGGCCGGCAATGGAGCGGAATTCCATTTCACAGTGTACTCCGCCCTCATTCCTCTGAGACTGGACCAAATACTTGAGTACTAAACAGCTGTTACTGCAACCTCTATTTATGGCACAGACATTATACCCTATGGACTTCTGTGAAAACAATGTTCACAAATGAACGCGAAACCTGGAAACATTTTTGGAAGTTCTAGCAAAGCTTTTGTTCACCCCGTCCCGTATGGTCGTGTGTTTTAGAATGTAAGTATGTAGTTTTGTTTTTGACTTAACTGAGGGAATACTTTTCAGTCATCAGTTGGTATAATGAGCGTTTTTCTATTCTTGTTTAAATTTAATTCCTAAAAAACTCGACAGATAGCATAACTATCGCTCCATAGAGACGCTCGCGAGATACTGTCAAAATCCTGTCAAGACTGTGCCTGCCTTTTTTTAAAGGCCAAGGGATCAAGCCCTTACAACCATGTCAGACGTAAACAGTTTTATATTTTCGGTTAAATTATTCGTAAATAATGAAAAATGGAATCAAAATATGTGTTGGCATTTTTGATCACCTTTTCTCTCTTTATTACTTTAAAGAAACACTTTTGACCGAGTCGCGTGGCTGGGGGTCTCTCGAGTAGACGTCTTTCGTTCGGCTCGCGATTTAAGTAGCCACGCGGCTCCATATGGCGGTTTCGGGTGTGTGTTTTTGTTCAAAAATAAGGCTTTGAGATTGCCATATCCATTACCGTACAATGTCAAGCACTAATTGCTCCTTAAACTAGATATTGGCAAAATTATCACTACCAAGATGGCAGCCATTTTTTAAAAATAGACATAGAAATAGATCACTTTTGACCTTTATTCGCACAGACCATATCTATCGATCCCCTAAAAAACCAAAAGAAAAACGAATTATGCATAGGCATAACTCGTTTTTCTTTTGGTTTTTTAGGAAAACGAGTTATGCCTATGCATAATTCGTTTTTCTTTTGGTAGTATTATTTGCCTATACTATTATAGGCAAATAATACTACCTTTGTATAGTGTATGGGTACTTTGGGTACCTATGTCATGGATGAATGAATAGTATAACCACAGACAAATAATAAGTTACTACGTACAACAGCGGGCAGGCGGGACGTGATAAAAATTTAATTTTTGTCTTGAAATTGCCGTCTGGCAGAGAGCCAAATCGGGGCTTTGTATGATGCAAACACGAAATCCCGAGGGAAGATTTACAGGTGTCAGATTAAACCATTTCTGCAGGTACCTTATATTAGGTAAACCTTGCTTGCTTATCGTGTCGACTTCAAATTCTGAACAGTCGCTAAATAGTAAACCTTGGAGCTTTTACTTAGGCATCTGTTTTTTTTCTTCAGATCCTTTAGAATCTGTGTACCGCCTACCTAATAAGTTTCTGTAGCATAACTAAAGTTTGAAAATTTTATCAAAATATATTTTAATTACCTACCTAACATTCTTGTTTTTCATCTTTCTACAGCTAAAAAAGAGTAAATTACTTACACGATACAAAAAATTATGTGTCCACCACGCAAAACATTCCTGTTGGGATTGAATATGATCAACTCTGTTGTTTACTTTAGCATTATATGAAACCAAACATAATTTTATAGTTACTTGCCACATGCATTCGGAATTCAGTTATTCTGATTTTTTACGGATTTGCCTCCTCCAGAATTCAGTTCGAAATAACACAGGCATCAAACACATGCAAAATAACAATAGGGGATCGGACAATTAGTCAAATTAGCAACTTTTAAACGAACATCAAAACTATGTAAGAAAAATTGTACTAAATACCTACAAGACAAGTGACGTCATCAACATTTCATTAATTTTTATAGTTCATCATATTATTAAAAATAGTATTCTAGCAAAAAAAAAAAAATTTATATGTGAGTATTAGTTATTTTCAAATTTTTTTTATACTATGAATATATTTTTTGATGCAGTCCGCAAATACCGTAACGGAATTCTGATGCGGAATAGGGAGTCCGCATCAGAATTCCGTTACGGTATTTCCGGATGTATGTGGCGGGGCTTACAAGCAGCGTGGTTCTTGCTTTTCAATTTTTTTGGCGCTTCCCACCTACCGAAGGCATGTTATTTACCGACATGTCTTCAGTAATCGCGAGTTATGATCAAGACGTATCCTAAGCTATGGTCGTCACACGGCTGGCTAATTGCCAATCCAAGCAAAGACAATAATTCAACAATTCACGGTGTTTCAACGAATTTCATGAACGAACTTTGACTGACTTAACGACAAAGTAAGAAAGCACTTAAAAGAAGTGTTTTTGAGAAGTTCAGAAAACAAATTACTTTATGCTTTACTTTTGACGCTAAACTTGTATTATAATATCTGTGACGCTGACTTCTTTTTGTTATCTATCAATTGTTTAAGAGGATTTTGAAGCTTTCCTTAACCTAAACTTTATCGTATTTTAATGAATTTTTAGGGTCATGTCACACAAGCGAGTTTTTAGCGAAGGTATAAGCGTTGACGGAGCGATATCGTCGCGTTATTGCCGTGATATTTCTGAGATCAATCAGTATCTCGGCGATATCATTCGATACAGTTGCTACTTCGCCTACGCTCGAAAATGACTTATGTGATAGGTTTTTATTGATATGATAAAATTAATAAATAGCATTGATGTGTATAAAAAACAGTGTTTTTGCCATTGATAATGGTTGTTGCTCATTATTTGATAAATAATTAGCATTTTAATTGTCATAGTAGGTAATCGTATTTATTTTACAAAAATTAAGACATTTTAAAGTAAAATCGAAACCGAAACGATTTAAGATCGTTTTCGGTATTTGTATGGAGACTATGCTAGCTAAATTGACATGTGGCCTGTGCGGATGCACTTTTGAAGCCAAGATAGGCTACATCTGCCACCTGAGAGCACATCAACGAAGCTCTCAAAGTCAACAGCCATAATCAGTCGCTGTGGTCGAACACGGCCATGAAACATCATCATCATCATCATCATGCTAGCTTCCTTCTTCTTCCCAATCTTCTTAAGTATTTTCTCAAATAGAAAATTATAAATTAACCGCTATTTACGAAGTATCTAATAATATATCTGTGTCACACTACTTTATACTTTTGACAATATTGTCAGAATTATTTCGAAATCCTTATAGCCGTTTGCTTCAACGCAATTACAAATAAATGTTTAATATTATTGCACAAACAATTCTAAAGTAAATACTTACTAAGATACCTAATCGGATAAAAGGAATAAGGAAAACGTTTCCGAAGGTCGACCCTCGTCAACAGATCCTGAACGTCGTCGTCGGAGTGAGGTGCGGACTGACAAGTTTTGTGTCGCAACCAATATCACAGTAGGTATAAGAAACAGTACATATGGTTTTACATTACGGTACGGTCTCTTTCTGTCCCTGACTCCCACCAATTTTCTCCTCACACTTACTCAGTATCGCACCTGCTTACCTTTTCTTGTCAGGGCGAGCCCATTATTTATCTAGCGAACAATACTTAGGCAGCATAGTCTTCTGAAATTCGACTCCTCCTTCTTGTATTTGTATGTTCTTGGTGTGCAAATAAAGAATCATCATCATCATCTCAGCCGATGGACGTCCACTGCTGGACATAGACCTCCCCCAAGAATCGCCATAACGACCGGTCCTGCGCTGCCCTCATCCAACGGGTTCCCGCCGCCTTCACAAGGTCGTCGGTCCACCGTGTGCGGGGCTGCGCTTTCCGGTACGCGGTCGCCACTCGAGAACTTTTCGACCCCATCGGCCATCGGTTCTGCGAGCAATATGCCCCGTCCACTGTCACTTTAATTTAGCAATTCTTTGGGCTATGTCAATTACTCTGGTTCTTCTGCGGATCTCTTCATTTCTGATTCGATCTCGCAGGGAAACTCCGAGCATAGCCCTCTCCATTGCCCTTTGGGTGACTTTCAGCCTTTTTATGAGGCCTTGAGTGAACGACCACGTTTCTGTTCCATATGTCATCACTGGCAACACACACTGATCGAAGACTTTCGTTTTAAGACACTGCGGTATTTGGGACGTGAAGATACTACGTAGCTAAATAAAGAATATCAATGAATATCTTTACCTTAATCTTATCTTATCCTCCGCTGAATCTAAAAGCAAGAGGCGCAATGATTGAAGAGTGAAGAGATTACATTAAAAATTTAAGCAGTAGAAAGATGCATATCTCCATAGTAATTTTGACATTTTCAATAATCGCACTGCAGAGATATTCATTATATTATTTCTTACTTCTAGTAGCTTTTCTTTGTGAGAAACTGCCCAAGAAATTGAACCCAATTTCACGCGTATTCAATTAAGATAATTAAAGTACGTCTATATTATCAAAGACAGTTCCAACTAATTTAAATAAGGTACGCAATTTCGTATAGATTGGAGATCTAAGGCAGGTTATGTAAATTATTTACTTACTTAGGCTTGCCAGGCGGCAAGCCAAGTCTCAGAAGATGTGCCTTGATAAAGCACTTATGACCGTGTCTGCAAGTATGAAAATAGGATGATTCGTGGGACTTCTGATCGTAATTTGTTTAGGCGTGTTTCCTCTGACTTGTGTAGGGCTACACCTACACAACTCTTGGATTTCGTACTAGGCACGAAGGAGTTTACCCTGGAATGGGCAGCAGCGTTCACTTGTGTTCACCTTATAGTACAGCCACAGTGTAAGAAAAAGTGTCTAATACTGCATACTGTAACACTTTGAGGTGTGATCCGGAAGCTTCTCTTCTGGATATATTAATTTATTTCACCTTCTGCTATGACAGAGTGATATATTTGTACCAACTAGCATACTGTAAGATGTTATAAGCTTAAATGTAAGATAACTCTAAGAAGTGTCCGTTTGTAAAAGTTAAAACAGAATATAAGTAACTGACTATCCGAAGAGTGATTTTACTTAACCTACCTCAAATGAATCGTTTGTAGATGCATAGTCAAGGGGCTTCTTATAAATTTAGACTATGCAATCTCACCGAGCGAAGGCCCATATTAAAAACTGAACTCTCGGCCCATAATCATTGTTCAATGTTCATGCCGCTGACCGCATGTCAAAATATTACAATACTACACCTTAAACGCTCTCTTTTAACGATTTTGACAAATTTCTTCGTATAAGTCTCACGTTCAGCTATGAATTCTGGCTTTTATTCCTTATATGAATGCTTACATAAGTGAATCTGAGGCCAAACTCACGCCCATAATACGAAAGCCCATTATGTAAAAATTAATTCAAATTACACGTCACCAAACAGTTAATAATGTTTTATGGAAAAAAAGATAAGATAAGATAAATATTCTTTATTTGCACACCAAAATAAAACAAACAAAAAAACCGGCCAAGTGCGAGTCGGACTCGCGCACCGAGGGTCCCGTACTATCATAAAATATATTTGTGGTTTGTATTTACCAAACAAATTGTGTTTAATTGTTGTTCTGATAGAAAGTGGCAAACCTAAAGTTGGAAACATCGACGTACGAAAGAACGTTGAACATAACCGACCCCTAAGGAGTATGATCATGTTTCACCGCGTGTAAGGAGGATCGGTATTCATTATCCAAACCAAGGAAGGTGCCATCGGGATTGTGGCATAGTTATTCGTTAAACCATAAACTTAATATAGGTCTGCCATCGGTTCTGCAAGCAATGTACATCGCCCACTGCCACTTTAGTTTAGCAATTCTTTGGGCTATGTCAGCTACTCTGATTCTTCTGCGGAAAAGTTCTCGAGTGGCGACAGACGACCTGGTGAATGCGGCGGGAACCCGTTGGATGAGGGCAGCGCAGGACCGGTCATTATGGTTGAAATGATGATGATGATGACTGTACTATTATTATCTATTCATATGGTATATGTATCTACTTTTATGATCGCAACTCAAGAAGTTTAAAATATCTACTTCTTGTCAAACATCTAAGGTAAAACGAAATTGCTGTGGGTCATCAATGAAGTCACGTGCTAGAATATTTTTAAGTCTATTGGTGCTTGTACAAAACAAATCGATATCGAAGCACGCAAATGTCGTTGAAGCCGCTGCTGGCGCGCTGCAGCAACGCGTTCTGCTTATAGTTAGCTCTCGCGAACTGAACGAGTAGGGGCGGCCGCTGCCGGAGACCCCTCTGGTTAGTGCGAAGGTTTACTTTGGCCGATAAATCAGGGCAGTCTATTGCTCCATTCGTAACTGAATCGTAATTGAATCGTAATTGAATCGTAATTGAATTGCAATTGACTCGTAATTGAATTGCAATTGAAACACAACTGAATCGTAAATGCTTTGTAATTCCTTCGTTATTGGGTCTTAATTGACTCGTAACTGAATCGTTATTGAATTGCACTTGAAACGCAACTGAATCGTAATTGAATGGCAAATGAAATGCAACTGAATCGTAATTGAATTGCAACTGAATCGTAATTGAATCGTAATTGAATCGCAACTGAATCTTAATTGATTTGTAATTGGATTGTAATTGAATCGTAATTGACTCGTAACTGAATCGTAATTGAATGGCAATTGAATCGCAACTGAATCGTAATTGAATCGCAACTGAATTGTAACTGCTTCGTTATTGACTCGTAACGGAATCGTAATTGAATCGTAATGGAATCGCAAGTGAAACGCAACTGAATCGTAATTGAATGGCAATTGAAACGCAACTAAATCGTAATTGAATCGCAACTGAATCGTAATTAATTTGTAATTGAATCGTTATTGACACGTAACTGAATCGTAATTGAATCGTAATTGAATTGCAATTGAAACGCAACTGAATCGTAATTGAACGGCAATTGAAACGCAATTGAATCGTAATTGAATCGCAACTGAATCGTAATTGATTCGTAATTGGGTCGTAATTGAATCGTAATTGACTCGTAACTGAATCGTAATTGAATCAATCGTAATTGAATTGCAATTGAAACGCAACTGAATCGTAATTGAATGGCAATTGAAACGCAACTGAAGCAAGCAAGGTAAACACCAAGCAGTTTGGATAACAATAAAAGAAATCTCCAAACAAAAGTTTGAAAAACAAACTTAACTTTGCGGTGGAAAAGTTTTTATCCTATACATCGATCTAACAGTCGATGCTTCAACTGAAAATGTTAGTTTGTAATCGAAAAATATGTTTTTATGCTATTTTCATGTGGATACGAGCGTTAACCCGCGACTTCGTCCGCACAAATTATATACCAGATTTTAAGTAAGATCATAAGCTATCAAACAAAAAAAGTTTCATCAAAATAGGTTCAGTAGTTTTTGCGTGATACTCGTTCAAACAAACAAACAAACAAACAAACACCCAAACAAACACACAAACAAACAGACAGACAAAAAATCCAAAACTTGGTGAAATGGAATCAGGGACACCTAAAAACCATATCGTAACTTTTTTTTTGTTAATATCTTCAATGTACAGACAAACTTCCTGTTACAGTTTTATAATAGTATAGATAGATAACTACAAAACTAACTATTTTCGGATTTTTTTCCTCACTGTGCTTTGAGACCTTGCTTCTTGCCTTTCATGATGTCAACGGGAAGTACCCTATAAAAAAAAAACATGTATTTATTTTACAGACAACAATTTGTAGTACAGCATAACAAACAATGAGAAATACAATATAGAAGAGTTATATTTGTAGTAAAGGGTAAGGATATCGATTCTGACCTCCAGGAATAGGTAGTCCTGTAACCTGGATGTCAGTGGACTAGGTTTTGGTTTGCGAGTTTCGAGTATGAAAATATGACAACACACACAAACACAAATACAACACACACAAACAACACACACACAACACAAAATACAACAACACAAACACAACAACACAAACACAATAATACATTATGCTATTTTGTGTAATATAACTACAAATTAACTACCATCTGATTTTTTCCCTTATTTCTGCGTTGAGACCTTGATTCTTAGGAAGGAATGGAAGTACCCTATAGGTTTTCCAACCGGCTTGTAACCACCAAGGGACCGTCGACCTTAGTAATTGTTATTAATTTCAACTTGATACTTCCACCCGTTTCAGAGAAAAAGGGTCTTGACAGACAGACAGACGGACAACAAAGTGATCTTATAAGGGTTCCGTTTTTTTCCTGTTGAGGTACGGAACCCTAAAAACAACAACAATATGAACAAGAAGGGTACAAACAATTGTGTGATTTTAAAGTTACATTTATATAATATTGTTGATGAAATATCCTTTATCTATCCTTATAAAAGAGTTTCGTGACTGACTGACTATCTGACACACAACGCACATCGTAAACCGTTGAAGATAGAAACATGAAAAAAAGAGGATGTAGGGCTGCATGCAAGAAAGAAGTTTTTGAAAATGAAAATCGACTCCTAAAGGGGTCATCCACATCCACGCGGACGAAGTCGCGGGTCAAAAGCTCGTACTTATCTCCATAAATACCTTACATTTTCGGCTTGGTACCCAACGTTACCTTGTTTAAAGGGAAAGCAAGTTGTCACCATTTGTCCGTCTCGCCCTCGACTGTTCTAATGAAATATTTAAAGAGGCCTAATGGAGCAGCTGTCGCTACCTTTCACATTTTTCCTAGATAGGCTTCGTTGAAAGCATTAAAAGTTTTAAGATTATATGTATATAAGGTCTAACAAAATTAGCTAAACTATTTTAAGGGTATGCTCAGACCATCAAACTGAACAACTTTCTCTACGGGACCAGTATTGAAATCTCGAAAAAAAAAATCGGCTGCCCCATACATTTGAGTCAAGTTGTGATTGCAGTTTTGTATGGGACATCAAATTTTTTTTCGCGATTTCGATATTGGTCCCATAGAGAAAGTTGTTCAGTTTGATGGTCTGAGCATACCCTTAAAATAGTTTTAGCTAATTTTGTTAGACCTTATATAATGTATGCGAGTAGTCTTGAATTATGAGTTTTATGAGTTAAGGTATTTTAAACTAAATGAGGAAGATGCAGCATTTAGGTACCTCGTGTACCCATACAACAGAGAGATTAGGAATCATCGGGATTGTAATTGGCCATCGCTCGCGCGTGTTTGCGACGATGGCATTACACCTTTTCAGTACCGATCTCCTAATTGACCATAGCGCGATCACGGGTGAACTTAGATTTTTATATGCGGGTTAATGCGGTTTCGTGAGATCGGCGTTGTTATCGTCGCACGATCGCGCGAGCGATTGCTAGTCAGGAAGAACACTAACGGTGTTTAACAATGACCAGACTCTAGACTTCGCATGGGTTTTCTAATTTTCTTTGACACGAATTTACATAAGCTGCTTCGTTTAGCCTTCAACTCGACCTAACGATGTTTAACTAAGTTTTCCGTCGTACTTTCACTTCATAAACTTTGTATTGCCTTTTCTGTACTTAGAACTTAGTTGCGAAAAGTTATAATTGCTATCGCTTCATTATGGAACTAACTAATTGCTTGTTCAAGATTATTAACCCTGCCGTGTGCATCTATTTAGCAGAGAGGTTGGTTCCTAAATATAAAAAATTGAAAACAGTTTTGTTACAACTTTTTTTTAATGAATATACTCCTGCATAAACTTTACTATAAACATGAAAACCGTTTTTGGTCCGGAATCTAACCGTAGAATTGTGCACATTTCTTTGGTGAACGAAATGTGATTCTATATAGTGAATGCAATATTATTTTTATTATTTTTTAGTTTTGAAGTCGGTTTTATTAGTTTTGTGCCCAAATGGTAGGAATCGGCTGTTCGCTTCTATATTAAAAAAATATTTTAATTTTGTTAAAAAATTAGTTGAAATGAGACGATGGCGCATGGAGACAACCTGCAGTCTGCAATTTACATTTTATTTAAACAATTGTTTCAAAACTGTATTGATTTAATATTTGAAGGACATACATAATTTAGGTGAGACGATTCTGTTCTAAATAATTTCATATATTTTAAGTCTTTTTAAAGTACAAAACCAAACGCACAGAGTAGGTAAGGGTGTAAGGAACAGTATCATCCTTATCATCTCAGCTGATGGACGTCCACGGCTGGACATAGGCCTCCCCCAAGGATCACCATAACGACCGGTCCTGCGCTGCCCTCATCCAAGGGGTTCCCGCCGCCTTCACCAGGTCGTCGGTCCACCTTGTGGGGGGCCTACCCACGCTGCGCTTTCTGGTACGTGGTCGCCACTCGAGAAATTTTCGGCCCCATCGGCCATCGGTTCTGGGAGCAATGTGCCTCGCCCACTGCCACTTTAGTTTAGCAATTCAGCTTTAGTTTGGCTATGTCTGCTACTCTGGTTCTTCTGAAACTCCAAGCATAGCTTGACTTCGGAACCCTAAAAACTAAGAAATACACTAATTCTGACTTAAATTTATGAAATTTAAATCAGTTATTTCTTCGCATCTGGTCTGTTATTATCTATCTATACTATTATAAAACTGTAACAGGAAGTTTGTCTGTACATTGAAGATATTAACAAAAAAAAAGTTACGATATGGTTTTTAGGTGTCCCTGATTCCATTTCACCAATTTTTGGATTTTTTGTCTGTCTGTTTGTTTGTGTGTTTGTTTGTTTGTATGAACGAGTATCACGCAAAAACTACTGAACCGATTTTGATGAAACTTTTTTTGTTTGATAGCTTATGATCTGACTTAAAATCTGATATATAATTTGTGCGGACGAAGTCGCGGGTTAACGCTCGTATTTAATAAAATCGGTTATTTTCTTTGCAATCTTATGAATTAAGAAAAAATTACAAATCAGTAGGCTGTCTTATAATTATAAAGTTTTGATTCTGCCAATCAAAACCTAAAAAACCTTTGGAGATTTAGATTTAGGCGCCAAATGATAATTATCATAATCGACGTAGACAACGTAGTTCAATGCTGGTCCTGGCATAATTATACCTACAAGGTGTAAAATTAAATGGGACACTTACTTAAAGGGATGCTTCACACTATCAAACTGAACAACTTTTAGTATGGGACAACACTGAAATCGCGATAAAAAATCCGCTGTCCCATACAAAACTGGTAACAGAACTCGACTGAAATGTATGGGACAGCATTTTTTCGCGATTTCGATATTGGTACCATACAGAAAGTTGTTCAGTTTGATGGTCTGAGCACCCCTTTAAGTAAGAGCCCCATTTAATTTTACACCCTGTATAACTTAGTCACTAAAAAAACTATAAAATAATTGTCTTTTCTTATCCTAAATCGTAATTATTTTAATTATTCAGCTTCACTTTCCCATACACCACAGTCTTCTTTTTATCGTGTGGGCAGAGCCCTGTAGGCCTCGTATGCCACTCCCGAGAAAACGATAAAACTCGAGATGTGCCTCAATCTTTATTATTTTACGTATGCCAGAAAGAGCGCGCGTGGCGTTTTTCTCGTTTAAACGCTTTGTCGTGGGTGGCATGCTACCCGTTCTGTTGTACTGCTGTGCTAAGGCAAAAAGGCCTATGTCCGAAAATGACCAAAATGTGTTTATTTTTTTATTTGAATTCCTTTAACTGTAAGGAACCCATTTTGTAAACAAAAAATTAAATCTTTACCAGAAGTGCCTGAAAAACGACTAAGAAAATAGACGTTAAGTCATTTTTTGCACCAATTCCTAAAGATATTAAGACGTATGTCTGAAATACTAAGGGAAAAAGTAGTATGATTCACACAGGTACGATGGTTGTTATAATTTTAAGCGCAAATTATAACAACTATCCTAAACTGCTTGAACGTATTTCTTACAGTGGTGTAAAAACTCTGACACCAGCACGGCTAGCATGCAAAGCGTTTAAACGAGAAAAACGCCATGCGCGCTCTTTCTGACATAAGTAAAATAATAAGGATGGAGGCACATCTCGAGTTTTATCGTTTTCTCTAGGGTGGCATGCGAGGCCTACAGACCCCCGATGAAACACTTCAATGCCATGCTGTAACAAAGACATAAAACTAATAACCTACGTCAATCGCTTTATTTCCCACTCTTGTTATGTTACAATTTAGTTGTTGTAACAGTTGTTTTACAATACTAATAATACGTACTATACTAACATTATAACAAATACATATATGTATACATTTATAACAATAACTTTAATAATATCGTTATTTTAATATCGTAAGTAGTCAGTGTTGCATTCCGTACTATAGTTATAGTACTTGTACTGTAATTTCATACTTAGTACTATATACTATCGTCTATATAAGGTCTAACAAAATTAGGTGAAACTATTTTAAGGGGATGATCAGACCATAAAACTGAACAACTTTCTCTATGGAACCAATATTGAAACCGCGAAAAAAAAATCTGTCGTCCCATACATTTAGTTCGAGTAGGTTTGTATGGAACAGCTGATTTTTTTTTCGCGATTTCGATATTGGTCCCATAGAGAAAGTTGTTCAGTTTGATGGTCTGATCATCCCCTTAAAATAGTTTCAGCTAATTTTGTTAGACCTTATATAGGATAGTACACTAAAATACTATAATTTGTCAATACCTCCGATAACTATTTATTTTGCCCTAATTTTTCTTTTTTGTAATGGATCGTGGTAAAGTTCATCGAGGATGAGTTCAAAAATGAACATTTATGTTGTCTTACACTGACAGCAGGATGGCGCATACATTATTATTTAGGTGCGAGAGAAATGGCAATAGAATGAATATTTGATCGTATAGGTAGTGTACAATGTTATCTCAAATTAACAAATACTAAAATTTTATTGAATTTGAGCCAACCGACGCGACGACTAGAACTTCGTGAAAAAAGTTTTTCTGATGAGATAATCTTACCATAACAATTTTACCATTGAATTTAATTATTTGAAAACAAACTATGCGATTTTTATTCAAAAAAGCTTATTTTGAAAATCGTACTATAATTTTTGTCAAATACTATCCCTTTTATTTCCATAGACTTATAATTTTTCGATAGCCCGAATGCAACACTGTTAAATTAAACATTACAATTTAAAAAAGCTATAGAGAAAATAAAAAATATGCACACACTTTACCTTAGTAGGTTAGGTAAGTAAGGTCTGAGCTTAGATCAAAGTAAAATTAATGGATAGGCCTTACGCCAACATTTCAAACCAGAATAATGATCCAAACAAATGACAGTTTTCTTCAAATATGTACCGAGATGACAGACCAAGTGTGCTAGTTTGTATGGACCAAGTGTACTAGTTGTGTGCTTCAACTGAAAGCGTTTTGGGCCTATGCATTTATTTTACTTTGATCTAAGGGTCTGAGTAGGTAGGTAAAATTCTTTTTGAGTAAGTATCTCTATTTCATTATTTTACCACGAGGTATTTTATGTTTTTTAACCTGTAGCTGTAGGTGTATGCAATGCATGCATTTTGTAGAACTCTTGGGACTCAATCATGAGGCGGTGGTTCGATTTCTGGCCAGTACCACTAAGTTTCACGAAATAACCCAAATATATGCTTATATTATATGCACATCAAAATATTCGTCTCATTTTTTAAATATGCGTTTTAACATTAATTTTATAACTTTAATTAAGTACAATTTTGTACTATATTATTTGATTCCCGCGATACAGGCGTTGCCTAGTGCAGTGGTCCATGTTACAATATGCAATGTATCTTTGGCTGGCAAATAAAAATATTACTTACTATATCTATTCTAATTTGTATTATACAGGTTATTAGGCTAAACAATTGTATTACTTTAAGTAGTGATTGTGCCTATGATACTGAATAACTTTCTCTAAGGAACAAATAGGAAATGGAAAAAAATTTGAGTTCATCCTCCATTAAATCTCTTGCTAGCTTTTACTACGTCAACAAGACAAAAAGTGACAGCAAGGGATTAAATGGAGGATTAACTTTAATAAACGTATCTGCAACTGAGTAATTAAAGAAAAAAAAGTGTTGTTAACACAATATAGAAACCAATAGGTATCTAGGTCTGTATCTACCTTGTCAGATTTCCGTTTAGAGGCCTTTAACATTTTTTGCGCAAATTTGAGATTCCAAAGTTACCGTGGCTCAAAGATTTCCATACAAAACTTTAATTATTCCTAGCATTGAAACTAAATATTTAAACGTTAATCTAACAAGGTAACAACATAGATATTGGTTTCTAGATTACTCATTTACAATAAATCAAGCAAGGCGATACTGCTTAACATAATTGTACTCTGTGATAGTGTACAGTTCTTTCTAAGTAAGAAGTCACTAGACATAACTCTTACAACAATGGCATAAGTATGAAAATGCCTTTTTTCGAGGTACTAGGTTGAAAACATCTGTTTACAAGAGACTCATCAAGCAAAGGCTTTTGTGGAAACATCCAACGGCCGGTTGAATGGCTCGCAGCTCTGCAGTTCGTCGCACTTACAGAGGCCGACGAATCAAGCTATTTTCATTCCTAAGGACGTAGATAGAAGGGTTTTGGCCAGGGATTTCTTATATGTAACGATGTAATGCAGTTTATATTCCTGGTTTTAATTAAAATCTCAGTTTCTTATTTAAACCTGTATCAAAAGTAAAGTCTTTTGATACAGGTTTAAATATGCTGTGCGTTATCTGCAACATTGATAATTCGTTTATACTATATCTATAGGATCAGAGGATCATCATAGGATTATCATAAATTTCCTTAATTTCCTTTGATTATCATAAGTTACTTTATAATCTTTGTAAGATGTTAACTTAAAAGGGAATCATTTGAAAATTGTTTTTTTTACGAAGTAGGTATCTTATTTACTTTAATTAAGTGAAAGATTTTACAAAAGCCTTTGATAAGATCTTTTCTATATATTCTAGATGAAATATTCATTCAAAAAACATTGTTTAACTTTTATTATCTATCAGAAATTGTTGTTGAGTACTACAAACGTTGAGTACTGCAAATACCTAGGTATTTGCGTAGTTTAATGTTTCAGACTGAATACACATGCTTACTTAGTGTTGAAAACATGATCATTATAACAAAAGAGAAAACCCAGCTCTGCCTTAATCCGCCTGGTTATCTTTTCTGTGAGCATTATAATAGCAAAATAAAATGAATGGTTTTGTTATGAATTGTATTCTGTTATTCTTCTTCTTATCGTGTGGGCAGAGCCCTGGTGTCAGAGTTTTTTCAGACCGCCTTACGGCCTATGGCGTGGCATTCTGTTATTTGTTTCTATGTATGTTTATGTACAATTGAATACCAAAGAAGTTAGTTACCATTGTAAATATCATTATAGTTCTTTAGATTATTTTAAAGTGGCAGGGCAGTGATTCCAATAATTGGTTGTAATGATATCGATAATCATTGATGCGATGTGATCTGATAGAATAACAAAAAATAATGTTATAACTATCAGGTAGGCCTGTAGTGTAGATAATGTAATGTTCAAACATTATTATTCGAAGAGAGTCTAGATAAATCTATTTTGGGAACAGAAATATTTATCTGGTTCGAGTAGCCTTGTGACAGAAAAATTATGATATTGAAGGCAATGATCGAGTAAATAGGACTGTGAAATCTGGTTGACAAGGGGACGTCCATTAATTACGTGAAGAGATTTTGGCGATTTTCCCCCTTGCTGAGATGTCGTGTGATTTGGCTCGACCCCCTCCCTCCCTAATCTTACGTGAGATTTTTCAAAATGCGTATTTTTTGTGGAAATATATACGTTGATCTGTGCTTGATTATGAAAACAGACATATTTTAGTGGAGAAACTTATTTGACTTAATTTAACACAGTTTTGCGGTAAAAAACGCCTTACGTAATTAATGATGTGCCCCCAATTTCAGCATATGGGGTTGACGACCGTTTGATGCAGGCTTTGAAGTCCCTCTTGAGCCTGTATCAGAGTTATTGGGCCTACACAGACTGGTTTAACATCCCTCGAGGTGTTAGGCAGGGTTATGATATGGCTCCATGGATTTTCCATCTTTATCGACAGGTTGTTTGACTGATTGTGGAATTATTTGGAAAACTTTTTAGTACAAGGATAAGACAAAGAAAATCGAATCTAAAGCCTTTCAGCCACGACAAAACCTGTGATAATCACCTAGGTATTACGGTATTAATGAAAATAAAGTCATCACAAGGTTCACAAGTTATACGTCGTAGTTATAGTTTTAGTTATAGTTACCTACATGTAAGTTTAAATGCGTTACGTAAGTATTACACGGGATGCTTCAGGCTATCAAACTGAATAACTTTCACTATGTAACTGACATCGAAATCATAGAAAAACATTTTATTATTCCGCTGGTTATTCCATAGAAAACGTCAATGACTACTCGACCCAAATGTATGGAACAGCATTTTTTCGCGATTTTGATGTTTATTTTATTTCATTTTAGGAAAACTTACGGACTAATTACATGATAGTAGGGTATCAACATTGCCAACTAAAAGTTTCCACAGATAAATCTCATTCGTTTTACATACTTGTGTGTAAATGAATCAATAAAACTAATAAAAAGTTACATTACAAAAAGCTCCAAGTTTGCTGGTCTTCAAACCATCCACAAAAGAAAAGGAATTACTTATATGAACGAAAAACTGAAAGTAAAGAGGTGCCGAGTGAGCCGCTAACTCATTAACCTAGGTAGGTATTTCTCAGTAAGCACTCGTTTAACTGAGGTCGTACTTGTGTAAAACAAATCAAAGTCAAGATCAACCGAGACACTATTAAAGCGATTAGCGCTGCGCAGTAAGAATGCATTTTGTCTATAGTCAGTTTTAGCAAGGGGAATATGTAACAAGGGACGTTGCCTAAGGCCTAACTGATTGGTTCGAAGATGTATTTTAGAGACTACATCGGGGCTGTCAATGGATCCATTAGAAATATTTATCAAGTAGCAAATGACGCTAATATTACGTCGGTGTTCAAGGGGAAGAAAGTGGTAGCGCTTGCAGCGATGTTGATAGTCGACTGACCATTGCCGTGCTTTATAATCTAGAAAACGTAAGATTCTTTTCTGAATACCTTCGATATGTGCCTTATAGACCTCATATCGTGGGTTCCATACCTGTTAATGCCAATAGTAATAGTTGTTCAGTTTTTTTAGTCTGAAGCACCCCCTTTAATATTTAATACATTTAAACTTACACCCTGTATACAAGGTGAAATTGATATCATTAGCGTCCATTTAAACTAAGAGTCTACCCATCAAACTGAACAACTTTTACTATGGGAGCAAACCGATCGGAGCAAAAAAAAAATCGGCTGTTGCATACATTTGTGACGCGTAGAGGCATTGCAGTTTAGTATGGAACAGTTGATTTTTTTGTTGCTCCGATCGGTTTGCCATAGTGAAAGTTGTTCAGTTTGATGGGTAGACACTTAGTTTAAAAGGATGTTAATTATATCAATTAAACCCTGTATAAATCAAACTGCAGTAGCAAGGGTCGTGGCAGGGTCGTGCTAATCTTAGTTTCTACAAAGTCATCAGATACTCGTAAATACAAAAGACAGCTACGCTATTATGAGTCGGAGCTGCTCTCAGGCTGAATAGCTTGTAGTGGAGACCTCATTTCATTTCCTAACTAACAGCAGCGTTTGTTCCTATACTACGCGTCTTCAGAATGCAAAGTGAAAATTTAACTAGCTCCCGTGCTACCCAGTTGAAATTAAATGCGTAACATTTACATGCAAATAAAGTAATTCTGCAAATTACTGACGAAGTACAGAGCGTCCGGAGAGCATCGGTGGCGTATTGCGGAGAGATATAGAAACTCAATCTTGAGGGCCGTGTTTGAATCCGCACGGACCATAGAATATTATAAGACTCTCTCCTCTTATGTGGCACGGACGATATGCCATGTACCAATGATTTTTTCTAACTTATGTACGGCATCTTTTAGTCCATAGTCCAATGATTGAAGAGACATAATGAATGTGAAAGAAGGGAGAGATGTTTATCAGGATCGTACGATGGGTCTAACAATAATGTAAATGTTAAATAGGTGATTCTACTAACTTTCCCAAAGAAACAAAGATAAATTCGCCACAAAAAATCTATTTTTGAACCGACTTCAAAAAAGGAGGAGGTTTCTCAATTCGACCGTATATATACATATATATATATATATATATATATATATATATTATATATATATATATATATATATATGTATATATATATATATATATATAAATATTTTTTTTATGTGTGTGTTCGTGGATAACATCGTCGTTTATGAACCGATTTTGATGATTCTTTTTTTTTTGGAAAGAAAATATCCCAAGGGTGGTACCATGATAAGGATACCAGGATCTGATGATTGCACCCCAGAGAAATCGTTAAATAGCTAGTGCGTTTGTTAATTTAAAGCACTACTATTAAATTGATCCAATGAATTCACCACTGAAAATTGTGAAATAAACAAAATTTTAACAAAAAATTTAAACCGCCTTAAAAAAAACTAAAAAGTTAAAAAATAACATTGCAGCCGATGACTTTTGCGTTCGCATGATAAGAGCATTAATTTGTTTTATAGAGGTCGGTGTCAAGCCAAGTCAAAAAACTAATGCAAGCCCTGTCGCGAATCGTACCGGCTTGACAGCGACTTCGATAAATCAAATTAATGTTCTGAAAAAGTCATCGGCGGCAATATTATTTTTTAGCTTTTTAGTTTTTTTTGGCGGTTTAAATTTTTTGTTAAAATTTTGTTTATTTCACAATTTTCAGTTTTTTGAAGGCGGTTTTTAGAACAACTTGTTCTAGAGTAACAGCTTGTTAATATGCCTAATATTCTTATCACAGATCAGATCACAAGTCACAATCATTTAATAAGTTCATCGGCGTCGGCTCTAGCTGATAGCAAACGAGAAATTATCTCCACTCGAACAAACAAGGTAATTGTTTGGGGCAGAGATGTTATATAGGCACATGCCAAATCTTTCGGATACATCCAAATCTATCTACAACTATTATAATTCTCTCAAATATCGAATGCCTTCATTTAGAAGCGGGATTATGATCGGCTGCAGGCGTAGACAAAGAATGGTGCAGGCCAGGGACCCGGACAATTCATTCGAACTTCGCAATGAGCGTTTCTCTTTTCTTTTTTAAATTTAGTTCCTAAAAAACTCGACAGATGACATGCTTATCGCACGTAGTACTCTCTATTAAGTCTGTACTTATCGCTCCATAGAGACGTAGGGGACGTAGGCGAGATCCTGTCAAAATCATGTCAAGACTGTGCCTGACTTTATTTTAAAGGCCAAGGGATCGAGCCCATACAACCATGTCAGACGTAAACAGTTTCATATTTTCGTTTAAAATGATTCGTTAATAATGAAATATTCAATCAAAAGATGCGTTGGCATCTTTTTGATCTTCTTCTCCCTCTTTATTATTTTAAAGAAACACTTTTTAAGATTTTGATTCTTCGCACAGACCGTAACGCCACTGGAAAACCAAAAGAAAAACGCTCATTGAGTGAACGTTTTCGTTCCAATGTCAACTCAATTACAGTGAAGTTCGGACCGAAACGGTCTCGATAATCTCGATATATCGAAATTCGCCACATGGCCAAAACACACACACACACACTCACACACACTCACTCACACACACACACACACACACACACACACACACACACACACACACACACACACACACACACACACACACACACTCGCCTGGCCCTGCACGTCTAGTATGATTTCTGGACACGCGCGCGACTCGCCTTCGCTGCTTAAAAAATAACTCGTTCCCGTGCTTTTCGGAGAGCGAAAGCCGCGCTTGCCGTGACTTGTAGTATGGAAAAAAGTAGAGTCGCGCGCAAGTAGAGAAATCATGCTAGATGTGCTAGTGTGGATTAGAAGAAGCAACTTAGTGGTCAACTTGCTGTCCGTGTATTTTCATGCCTCAACTTGCATCGAACTTTGTTTTTTGCTATCGGGCTTGGGGCCAATTTCTTTTTAATGTTAAATGCCAGGATCAACAGCAGCGATCAATCAAAACGTTAGGCAATGTAGAGCAGGCTTATCAGACTTCTAACTATACGGCTACGTTTATGTAATTATGTATTTAATAGCGACAACTCTCAACCGGTGAAGGAAAACATCGTGAGGAAGCCTGCATACGCTAAAGAAGAAATTCTGATGTGTATGTGAAGTGAAGTACCTAACTATACCAATCGGCATTGGGCACGCGTGGTAGACTAACGCACATACAGCCTCCCTGAGGGTAGGCCTGTGCCCTGTAGTGGGACGTATACAGGCTGATGATGATGATGATGAGGCTTATTAGTCAGCGTTGGTAATAGAATAAAAATAAAAATCGACCAAGTGCGAGTCGGGCTACTCGCGCACCGAGGGTTCTGTACCACACCACCACACAACATAGGTATATTGACTTACAAAAAAGGTTTTGTTTTCTGCGCCTTAATTTTTGTCTTTTTTATTATTTGTTAGCAAATCCCTCATAATAACGCATATTCTGTGAAAATTTCAACTGTCTAACTACATATTACGGTTTAAAAGTTACAGCCCTAAATAGGTAGGACAGACAGACGGACGGATGGACGGACGGTCGAAAAGACGGTGGTACGGATAAAAATAAAATTAAATTAAAAATTGTTATTCCATATTAAACTTAAAACACTAGAAAATACAGTTTGGGAACTTAATTATTATAGATTTATTTTATGCTACTTAGGTGAAATTGATCCTAAGGTTAAGCATACCGGTGATCAAGCTGGATGGACGGACGGATGAACGGACGGACAACGTAGGCTAAGTAATAGGGTCTCGTTTTCAGCCATGGGTACAGAACCCTAAAAATTACCTATATCCGTATCCAAAAGCGAAGTTTATAATATCCCTAACAACCCTAGTTCAGAGAGTAGACCTCTGCTTACAAAAATGTTGCTCTGGCAGCGTGCCAGCAGCACGTTATGAAACTCTACAGGTGACTCAGTTCATTATTATAATATGCCGACACTGAACGTTAGGCATTTCAATAAAGATTCTTAAAGATGAAAACAGTAGGTAAAAACCTGCATCGTTCATCTTTCATTTCAATCGCATTTCGAAAATGTGAATGAATGTACAACATCTTGACAATGATACTTTGACTATTTATTACAAGGACTAGACTTGCGGTAGCATTTCCGCTCTTTCTCTTCACGGCATAAGATTAATTGATCATGTGCATTTACATTCAATTTTACACCTTAGATATCACTAAACGAGACTGCCTATAATTGCGAAACAATAATTTCGAACTTAGAACGTTTGGGGTTCACGCGAGACTTCTTTTCATGATTTTTTACGTTCAAAATTACAATCTAAAGTTATGGGGAATAAAATCCAAAGTTGCAGATTTCGTGATACCTCGCCCCCCGCAAAATTACACGCGTAAGTAGTCAAAGCAATGATACCAATTCGAAAAGGAACAGTTTTACGCGTAATTTCTCTATGGTTTTAACACATAAAGCACACACATAGGAACAAGTTGCCAAGAAAGAATAAAAAATCTTATTTCACAACGCAACTGATTGCGAAACTCTGTTGCCATAGCGGCCGAAAGGAAAAATCAGCCTGACAGATCATGACGTCACTCAGTTATATTTTATTATGAGTATGACACAACAAAACGAAATATTTCATTAAACACAAAAGAGTAGGTACAACACCTGTGTAAAGTACCTAGAATGTTAGTATTTTGGTGTTATATACGCAGTTATCGAAATTAGAGTCTATTTGAAAGGAATTAAATAAATTAAATTCATTCAAAACTCGTAGGTTAGCAGCGATGCCTGTCGTCCGCGCTATACCATATAATACTATACTAATTATTTTGTCATGCTGGTGTTCTCACAGCAGGGCCTTGGAGCTACCGTTTAATATAGTAGATGGAGTAGGCAGACTAGGAAAGTTATTACACCTTGAAGATAATTTGCCAAGTTTAGTTAACGAGATAGCGGACATTGTAGCTGATGGTGGCATCGACAAATATAATGCAGGACGTAATAATAAAGACAAAGACTTGAACGTTACCCAACTGATCGCCAAATATAGATGCACACCTGAAGAACACCAAGTTCGCACCAGTGATGGATATATACTCACATTGTTCAGGATCCCAGGCAAAGGACAACCTGTACTTCTGATGCATGGCGTACTAGTCAGCGCCGTCGATTGGTTGACAGCGGGACCAAAGAGTGCACTTCCATACCTATTGGCAGAGCGAGGATACGACGTGTGGCTGGGCAACGCACGTGGGAACAAGTTCGCAAGAAAACACGAGCGTCTAACACCTGAGAGCAAAGAGTTTTGGGAATTCAGCTGGGACGAGATTGGTTTCTACGACCTGCCCGCCTCGATCGACTACGTGCTGAAAGAAACCGGACAGCAACAACTTAAGTACGTGGGATATTCCCAAGGGACAACCTCATTTTTCGTGATGTGCTCGCTAAGGCCTGAGTACAATGACAAAATATCCTTGATGATTTCACTCTCTTCGATAGCCTGGATGTCCCACTTGATAAGTCCCATCAGATTAGTTGTTCCATTTATATCTATTATAAACGACGCACTATCTGTTGCTGGTGTGTACGAATTTGTTCCAAGTGATACTTTAACTCGAACATTGACAAGAGGAATTTGTGGCAACACTGAATTTGCGACTCTAATTTGCAGTAATATCATTTTTCTTCTTTGTGGATTCAGTTATAGTCAATTAGACGTTGAAAATATGCCTGTAATTACAGGCCATTTACCAGGAGGTGCTTCTAAAAGACAACTCGTACATTATGGTCAAGAAATAAAGTCAGGAAAATTTTGTAGATACGATTTTGGTGAGGATAAAAACCTTGAAGTGTATGGTTCCCAAAATCCACCTGATTACCCAGTGGAAAAGATTACAGCTCCTGTTGCTTTATTTCATAGTCACGGGGATTGGTTGTCAAATGTAACAGACGTTGAGATACTGAAAAGTAAAATTAAAAATGTAGTGGATTATTACGAGATACCTGACAAAAATTTTTGTCACTCCGATTATATGTGGGCAAAAGATGTCAAAAAATTAGTATATGATAGAATTTTGGAATTATTTAAAAAGTTCGATGAAAAAGAATAATATGTGTTATTTTTATTTAGTACCTAATAACAATACATATATCTAATTATTCTTTTGTTTTTTTTTACGAGCAATCTAATACATTCTATTTTTTTTTATTTTAAGCAATAAGAAAATATGTTGATTTATCTACTTTTAAAAAAAATTATTTATCGATCTCGCTCAAATATAACATTATGTTTTCTGTGGTAGCCAAGCCACTGAGATGTAAACTAGAGAAATCACGACAAACAAAACTAATGTGCGGCTGCCGGTGATGGGAATTGGGGGGTGTGTGCAAAACATGACAGAGAGAAAGAGAGAGAGAGAGAAAGATAGTAAAAACTATAAGCGCGAGAAAGACAAACAATTATTTTGCTCTTAATGAATCTTGCATATTTTCGTGCATACTATTCTTTCTTTCGTTCGTGCATAGTCTTCTCTTTTTCGCGTATAGGTTTGTCCTTCACTGTAATTTATTTGAGTGGCAATATCTCTTGTCTTCTCTTATTCACGTATAGGTTTGTCCTTATTTTTTGCATTTGCCTATATTTTCCGAGGGCGGGATAAAAATATAGTTTAAAATGATATTAAAAATGCTTTTAAATAATTAATCATCTTGCTTACCAATGAAAAGTTATTGCTTTACATTTCTTGAATTAGACAATGGATAACGTCATGAAGCGCGATGTTTGCTTATACTTTAAACCTCAGTGGTGGTAGCATAGAAGCACAATCTTGCCAATCAAAAGAGAATAAATATAATAAGAAAGAACATAAATTTTTACTGTGTTTTTGATTATTTAATTTTTCTGTTTAATTTTTTTCCCGTTACCTATTTGTAGTTTTACGTCAACAATTTTTTTTTCAGTGTCGGTCTGTTTGATCGATACGATTTAAATATCTATATTTAGAACTACTTTTCACTATTTTCAACCTCATGAAAACCAAACTCGAAAGAAAACACCCTAAATGAGTATTTTACATATGACGATTATTGTTAAAATTATAAGTATTGACAACTATTGTTAAAATGCAACATTAGAGTAAATAAATACCATTATATCAGCAAATCGCTTGTTAGAGATAGCGCGCACGAGCAACTTTTGTCTCCGCAACTAAGGGTGAAGCCTAACGAGCGTAATTTTGTGAGTTCTGAGTCGCGTATTTTGAGTCAGTCCGTTTTATTTAAAAGGCTGAGGTTTATAGACAATGCATTCCCGGATTTTATATTAAACGGACTCACAACTCACAAAATAACGCTCGTTTGGCTTCACCCTAATTTGTTTCTCACATCAAGTGTACGGGTTTGTATGGAAGTGCGCGCATGTAACGACGCGACAGACGGGAAACTTTTCATACAAACCCGTAGACTTGATGTGAGAGACAAATTAGTTGCGGAGACAAAAGTTGCTCGTGCGCACTATCTCTAAAGAACATCCAAAACGGTTCGAATTTTCCCCGCGTGATATTCCTCTAAATATAACAGAACAAAATATTATGAATCACTATTTTTAAACGAATTTTTGTATCTTTATCCATTTTAAATATTAATTTTAAATAAGAGTTCTCGAGTCGCGACCCCATACCGGAAGGCGCACCGTCGGTAGGCTGGAGAGGTGTACTTAACAATAAACATTTTAGGACGTTTGTATGTCTGGATGTTTGGATAATCACGCAGAAACGGCTGAACGGATTTGGATGAAATTTGGCACAGGATAGAATATAGACGAGTAGGTATGTTCTGGATCAACGCATAAGTAGAATTCCTACATTGTCAACTCAACGAAATTGCGGACAACAGAAGGTATGAGTACCTTAGTTTAACTAGAGTTACCTGTAGTTTAGTTATCATCACAGAGAAATTACGATACATCTTCGTCCCTATCTTCGTCCTGAGGACGGGATTGAGGTCAAGAGCAAATCCATACGCAATAAAAAAAAATAAAAAATAAAACGCGCTCCCCTGGGGTTAACATCTTGCTAACAATATAAGTCCATAATAAATAACGTCTTATGGCATTGTTAACAAAATAAAAGATCATACAATAATACAAACAATACATTTATATACAATTGTGGCTAACAACAATTTTAACATTGGTTTATTATTATTTTCTTCTTGAAGTTATCACGATGTTGTTGTCTACAATAGATCTTTTTTCAATCTTTTTTTTAATTTATTTACCGTATTATAGCAGCAGTAATGCTATAAAACTATTTACAAACAGAATTTTAAAACCCATCAGTGCTGAAACAAGAAACTTAGAATTACTGGGTTCTCCGATTTCGGAAATTCCAAAAATGGATAAAGTTATATCAGACATTATTGCTGACGGTGGCATCCAGAAATATAATGACGGACTTAACAATGAAGATAAGGATTTGAACATCACTCAACTGATACAAAAATACAGTTGTCCACCGGAAGTACACCACGTGCGAACCTGTGATGGATACATACTAACTTTGTTCAGGATTCGAGGTAGAAGGACACCAGTGTTTTTGATGCACGGATTATTTTGCAGCTCCATCGATTTTGTGACAGTGGGACCTGGAAAGGCATTGCCTTACTTGTTAGCAGACCTGGGTTACGACGTATGGTTAGGCAACAGTCGCGGCAGCATATACTCGCGTGAACACGAGCGATTTTCTCCTGACAGCAAAGAGTTTTGGGACTTCAGCTGGGACGAGATCGGTCGCTACGACCTGCCTGCCTCGATCGACTATGTACTATGTGTGACCAGACAACAACAGCTTACGTACGTGGGACACTCAATGGGCAATACCGCATTCTTCGTGATGTGCTCAGAGCTGCCAGAGTATAATAACAAAATAAAAATGATGGTAGCTATGTCTCCAGTGGCCTGGGTATCACATATGAAAAGCATCTTAAGATTAGTGGTCCCATTTAGAGATCTATTCAAATTTGCGTTAGCAACAATAGGTAAAATTAATTTTCTTTCAAAAGATGGTGTCGCTAAAGGTCTAATAAGATTAATATGTGGCACTACCGAATTTGGAAGTTTCATTTGTAGTAATTTCGGTTTTCTGATCTTTGGTCTTGGTTATTCTCAACTGAATATAACAAACATGGCTGTAGTTTTTGGTCATTTTCCGGGGGAAGCTTCTATAAACCAACTTTTGCATTATGGACAAGAAGTAGAAATCGGCACATTTCAAAGGTTCGACTATGGTGAAGCTAAAAACCTGGCTGTTTATGGGTCCCGGAAACCTCCTAAGTATCCCGTGGAAAAGATAACTGCCAAGGTAGCTATCATTTATAGTTTAGGGGACTGGCTTTTAGACGTTATAGACGCCAATATCCTTGTCAACAAATTAAAAAATGTTGTGGATTACTATGAGGTACCTGTTAAGGATTTTTGTCATACCGATTTTCTTTGGGGCAAAGATGTCGTTAAATTTGTTTATCGAAAAGTTTTGCAATTAATAGATAAGTGTTGATTTCATAAAAAGGTTTGCTGGAAGAAAACTGTTTTAGTTTTAAAAGCTCGCCTCTGTACATAACTACTTAATGTAATTTTTCATAATTATGTTATTTTGTGGACAATAAAGAATCTAAGAATAAAAGTACTCATACATACGTTTATTTCAATCCAATTTTACATATCTGCATGGTGAGCTTAAATAAGATAAAGCCCACCTACCTAAGCACTACACAGAAAAATGCACATGTGTTCACTTCAGAGCACACAATAACCAACCGTTGGTACGGTTGTTGCTGGAGGTTTCCAACGGCACATCAGTTACATGTACCTAGGCGATCGAGTTTTCCCCGCGCTTCTTCTTAGTTAATCTAGACAGGTTTCATAACTGAGAAAAATAGAATACACAAAAAAGAATTGAGGATTTTTTGACTATGAATTAGTATTGTTGGCATCAAGCAAAGACCAAGCTCCGGGTTCTAATACTCCCCAGTCCAGATGCTAAAGGTAATGTCAACATAAACTATGAATGAGTAACTGTGTAGGGGTGTGTGTGCTTTGAGAATCTACGAATTTCTAATCATTGTTTCGGGTTTATTATTTACTTAGGCTCACCAACAGATTACATATTATTATAACATCATATTTACATCTTTAGTTAGGTGTAATTCTGATACATAACCCAGTTACAGGTGGGCACAACATTCACTACAACTAGACAAAATCATTCGGGTTTCTATTACTTAGTCCTGGCCCTGCACCCGGACTTTCGGTTTTCATTATACCGATACCGTTTCCGTTCGAACTTCATAGTAATAGAGTTGACATTGGAACGAAAACGTTCACGCAATTGCGAAGTTCGAATCGCCGGGTAGAGGCCCAGATGATGTAGGTGTTACTGCCTACGTAGAATGTAAGACATGACTATGTATAGATACTATATCTTATACTGTGACTATGTTCCGATTTTAAATTAGTATAATTTTGTATTATCAAGCAATTGCCTATGCTAATTCTTTTTTCTTTTTCTTTGTTTACATTTCTTATTCTTTTTTCTTTTTCTTTTTATAAGGTCTAAAAAAATTAACTGAAACTATTTTAAGGGGATAATCAGACCATCAAACTGAACAAGTTTCTCTATGGGACCAATATCGAAATCGCGAAAAAAAATTCTGCTGTCCCATACAAAACTGCAAACATAACTCGACTCAAATGTATGGGACAGCTAATTTTTTTTTCGCGATTTCGTTATTGGTCCCATAGAGAAAGTTGTTCAGTTTGATGGTCGGATCATCCCCTTAAAATAGTTTCAGCTAATTTTGTTAGACGTTATATTATGTCAGTGGTCTGCGAGTATGAAGTCGCGGGCGCAGCTACTCTTTAATATATCATTTAAACAGCACGACAGACGACATATTCATAATGCAATGCCTTTCATTGGTATTAGTCGGGGAAATCTACGGATTTTTGTATGGAGTAGGTTGCATTAGTTGCACTTTAGGTGATAGTTTAAAATATTAGTAGATACATACCAGAAAAACATAAATTTTCAATAATCCCCGATTTTTAATTGTGTTTTATGGAATAATTAAGACATTTACAAAACATTAAATTTAGGTATGAACAAAAAATGGAAATGGTGATTTCGTACAGGACGGCTTCGTTCAATACGTTTTATTAATAACAATAATAATCTCCGGTTAATATCGTGAATGTGAGTAGATATTGAATATTTTGTAAGCATTAAAAAATTATAACCTCAAAACTTATTTACTGTTTGTTTGTTTAACCGACTTCAAAAAAGGAGGAGGTCTCTCAATTCGACCGTATATATATATATACCGTATAATTAAGTGTCTCTTTTGCTGGTAGGTATGCTGAAAGAAATATCTTTTATATCTTTAGAAATAAGCTTGCCCTTTGTACATTTATATCGATTTTAAGGTATTTCTCAAGGTCCTAAGCCTGTACAGGGTGTAACAAAAGTAAAAATAAACATTTAAAAGTTTTAAGGGGGTTGTTGAGACCATCAAACTGAACATCTTTCACTATGGGACCAACATCGAAAATGTGAAAAAAAAATCTTATGTCCCATACATTTAGCTCGAGTAGATCTGTTGTTTAGTATGGAACATCGCAAACGCATCGCATCATGGCGATTATGGCAAATCTCCCCATTTTGGGGCAGGCCTATGTCCAGTAGTGGACGTCTATCGGCGGATATGATGATGATGGAACATCAGATTTTTTTTTCTCGATTTCGGTATTGGGCCAGTAGTGAATGTTGTTCAGTTTTATAGTCTTAACCACCCCCTTAAATGTTTATTTGTATTTTTGTAACACCCTGTATAACCACCAAATCTCGATAAAAGTGTTATAAACTACCAGCAATAATAACAAACAATTTACCAAAGTGTCTTTAATGAAATCTCAAATCGTATTTTTCCTAGACTATATTTGAATCGGTATAAAACGTTGAACCAATTGCGAGTATAACCTCTAATAAAGCAAATAAAAATTCATTTTTATACAAGCAGTATTGTTGTCACAACTGCAAGTAATGCAAAAATATAACAATGTCAGTAAGTAAGTTTGTATGTCTGTCACAACTGGAAATGTGCCGTTATACTTAGTACGTTGGTTGGCGGATTTATTAGGCGAATTAGGTACGTTTCTTGAATCTTGACTATATTCTGGAGTATCAAACTTTTCTATCATGCAAAACTTTTCTATCATATCATCAGGTAAAGGTAAGGATAATATTGTAGTATGTGGATCATACAGATTACTGTATGATCCACATACTACAATAGTATTAATACAATATTGGAATATTAATTCCAAACATATAATAAATGGTGCGCGCCACATGCAAAAGTAAGATAGCGTAGGTACGATTATTTATAACGGGCCGAAGTGAAATCCACAACAATATTACTTTCTTGGAGTTGAGATGATATTGATCTCTGATACAAAATATTATAAAATGTATCTTTTTATTTTTATTTTACATTGTTGTGCCAATAGCTATGCTATTAACCTAATTTCCAATAACAATGTTGCAATCTGGAACAAAATAGAGAACATACTAGGTTCTAATATGGAAATTCCAATACTGGATAAAGTGATATCAAACATTATTGCTGACGGTGGCATCGAGAAATATAAAGCCGGACTTAACAATGAAGATAAGGATTTGAATATCACTCAACTGATACAGAAATACAGTTGTCCACCGGAAGAACACCACGTGCGAACCTGTGATGGATACATACTCACTTTGTTCAGAATTCCAGGAAAAGGATCACCAGTGTTTTTCATGCACGGGTTATTTTGCAGCGCCAAAGATTGGATCACATTGGGATCTGGAGCATTGCCGTACTTGTTAGCAGACCTGGGTTACGACGTATGGTTAGGTAACGGTCGCGGCAACAAATACTCGCGTAAGCATGAGTGTCTGTCTCCTGACAGTAAAGAGTTTTGGGACTTCAGCTGGGACGAGATCGGTCGCTACGATCTGCCCGCCTCGATCGACTATGTGCTATTCGTGACCGGACAACAACAGCTCACGTACGTGGGCCACTCAATGGGTGCCACCGCATTCTTCGTGATGTGCTCAGAGATGCCAGAGTACAACAGCAAAATTAAGTTTATGGTAGCGATGTCTGCAATAGCGTGGATTTCACATTTGAAAAGTCCGCTATTTCGGTTATTAGTTCCTCTGAAAGATTTGTTAAATGCAACATTCTCAGCCCTTGGCATTTACGAATTTTTTCCCAATGAAGGTTTTACGAAAATTTTAACAAGATATATTTGTGGCAGCACCGAATTAGCAAGCCTTATTTGTACTAACCTGATGTTTCTGGTCGGTGGTTTCGATTATCCTCAACTAAACATAACGAATATGCCTGTAGTTTTTAGTCATATTATGGCAGGAGCTTCTAAAAATTAAATCTTGCATTATGTACAGGAGATCAAATCAGCCAAATTTTGTAGATTTGATTATGGTGAAGTTAAGAACTTGGCGAAGTATGGTTCCAAGAAACCTTCTGATTATCCCGTTGAAAACATAACTGTACCGGTTGCTATCATGCACGGGCGCGGAGACTGGGTTGCGGACGGCAAAGATGTTGAAATATTAGCTAGAAAATTAAAAAATCTTGTATGTTACTATGAAGTCCCAGTAAAAGAATTTAGTCACTCAGATTTCCTTTGGGCGAAAGATGTGAAAGAATTGGTATATTTAAAGGTGATACAGTTGTTAAAAAAATGCTAATTTAGGAACTATCAATAACAAAGAATAATCAATGTACATACATACATTATCAATAAAATGTAGACTGCTGGGTTCGACTGAGACAGCGACGCGGACACGCGAAGAAACGATGTGCGTAGCTATATAGGCCCTGCACCCGAACTTTCTTATTCGATATATCGCGACTGTTTCAGTTCGAACTTCATTGTAATAGAGTTGACATTGGAACGAAAACGTTCACGCAATTGCGAAGTTCGAATATCCAGGTAGACCCCCTGGGTGTATAGATTAATAATAAGTTAGTGTAAACAATTGGTACCCAAAATACTCAACCACTTTCGCTAAGAAACAAATAAGAAAATCGCAAAAAAATTTGGACTTTAATACTAATTGCAATCCGCTGATCAAATCTTTGTATGAAAAGTAGATTTTTTGTTGCGAATTTCTCTTTGTTTCTTCAAGAAAGTTATTCGGTATCATGAGTAGAATCACCCATTTAAAAATTAGGTACCCTAACACCATGTATAATATAAATAATCTGGACTTATCCTCCCTTGGGGTAGTTACATTAATACCGTTTGATCGTTACAGTTTTTTTTAAGTTTTTCTTTGTGGTTTATTGACGCATTATTAAATAGAAAACGTCATCACATGGTGTGATCGACATGAAAAAGGCGAGTGTGTTTCTTACAACGTTCATGGTAGGCCTCCATTTACGTATACTTAAAATATATCCATCCCTTTTGTGTTTGTCTAACATTAAGTACATTTTTATAATAAGATACGTTTGTAGGCTTGCCTCGTTTTTGGTCTACCGTTTAATGTTATAGTATTAAGCAAAAGTTAAAAATAAACTTATCTCATCTTATCTTGTTTTGTGATTTATATTGGTTGTTTAGTTATAAAAGTATTTTTAATTAATAAAGTTTGTCTGTTTTTTTATATTATAAACCTATTTTTTTAGGTAGCATTGCGCACTTAGACGTATTTATGCTTACTTAGGATTAGGGAAACATACAGCGTTAATTTTTACACTTGGAGTACAAAACTTAATCAACGAATTAGCCAAAGCAGTTTCCACCTATAGAAATCATCACATATCTATTGCTCAAACTTAAGGAACGAAAAGGATTAAAATAAAAACTCACCTTAAGGTGGTTTCAGTCCATACAAAAGTTTGACGCACAATACGCGTAGACGGTATTAATAAAAGTAATATTTTATTTATGGAAAAATACAATAGTTTAGAAAATCTAGTTGCCGCGTCACAAATAACAATTGCAATTTATAATATAATTACGAAGATATAAAGCCTTTAAAATTTTGTATGAAAAATTTTAAAGCTTTATATCTTCGTAATTATTTTATAAATTGCAAATGTTATTTGTGACGCGGCATCTAGATTTTCTAAACTATTTTTCCATATATACGAAGTTACTTATATTAATACCGTCTACGCGTATTGTGCGTCAAAGTTTTGTATAAAATTGACCCCTCTGCAACCACCTTAACAAACCAAAAAAAAAACAATACATTTAAATAAAACACTTCAATTTTGAATACAAAGTTAGGTACCTACCTACTATTTAAATTATGACTAAGCGAAAGCAAAGTATAAGGCAAAACAAAATAAAATTGAGTAATTTAATTTAAAAAAAAAAACAGGCAGGAATCAAAACAAATCATGATTGACATGTCAAATCATATTTTAGGCCTTTATCTCAGAAACATATTTATGAAATTTCTCATGAAACATATCGATATGATTGATTAAAAAATTGCCTTTTTTTATAAAAAAATTACTACAAACATAAAACACAGTCATCCGTAATGTTTCGACTTTGAATAAATTAAAAAAAAAAAAAAAAAAAACTACTATGTGACATTCAATGTTTTTTGGAAATAATACGATTGACGGCACCACTGGAGGCTCGGTGCCCCCTTAAACACCTTTTGCTATGGGATCCATTACAATCTAGTCGGAGGGGTGCTGAAGAGCAGATTTACATTTATAAGAATCGGGTACATTAGGCACCTGAGAGCTCACGAACGAACGCCGCTCTTAGCTGTGGCTGATAACGGTCATGGTGACTATGGAAGCAAACCTGAAATAGCAATGAATATCTGCTATTCCATACTAAACTAGGTACAATGCCTACTCAACTCAAATGTATAGAATACAGGATGTTTTTTCTACTATGCGATTGCGAGACCGGATATCAGAGTGAGGTAACAAAAACAGTGTAATTAAGAACCTTTCTCCTTTTTAGGTCGATGAAAATAATATAAAATTTGCATAAGTAGGTACAATTACTGATACAATTATGTTGTAAATTGCTAATAATTAGTTATCGCGCTCCATACCAGTTTGGTGGATAAACTAGCTCGAAGTAGCTGGCTCTGCCTGTTTGTTTAGACTTGTGGGGAAAATAAAACAAACGATACAGCTGCTTTATGGCGGAAGTTATGAACCCTAAAAATATACAGGGTGAAATTGATATCCGAATTGAACAGCTATTACTATGGGAGCAAACCGATCATCGCCGAAAAATCAGCTGTTGCAGCATACATTTGAGTCGAGTAGGCGTTGTAGTTTAGTACGGAACAGCAGATTTATTTTGCTCCGATCTGTTTGCTCATATAGTAAAAGTAGTTCAGTTTGATGGGTAGACTCTTCGTTTAAAAGGATGCTAATGTAATGATATCAATTTCACCCTGTATATTTCTAAGATAAATTCAACATTTTTAGAAACACGACGTAACAAACACCCGAACCAGAACTTTACGCATTATAGTATTTATCAGCTAAAAAATGTCGTTGCAAATGCACGATAATAAAACATTTCTTTTCAACGTGGCTATGAAGTCACACGTTGACAATAAGTTTGTTCTTATTATAATCATTGCTTTGTCTCACTGCTGTAACAACAACGATGCCCTCTATATTGACGATATCAATAAATTAAGGAGATACCTCAATTCTCTAAAAGAGATACTTGAGTTGGCTAAGGAGATGTCAGAAATTTTAGCAGATGGTGGCATCCAGAAATATAGAGCTGGACTTAACAACGAGGACAAAGACATGAACATCACGCAACTCATAGAAAAGTATAGCCGTCCGTCTCAAGAACACCACGTGCATACGACTGATGGATATATACTAACGTTATTTAGAATCCCAGGAAAAGGTTTACCTGTATTCCTTATGCATGGTTTACAATCCAGCGCCGATGATTGGGTGACAGTAGCACCACATAGTGCTCTTCCATATTTGTTGGCAGAGCGAGGGTACGACGTGTGGCTGGGCAACGCACGTGGAAGCAAGCACTCACGTAAACACGAACGTCTGTCTCCTGACAGCAAAGAGTTTTGGGACTTTAGCTGGGACGAGATCGGTCGCTACGACCTGCCCGCCTCAATCGACTACGTGTTGAAAGAAACCGGACAAAAACAACTCAAGTACGTAGGCCATTCCCAAGGGACAACCGTTTTCTTCGTTATGTGCTCGGAAAGGCCCGAGTACAATAACAAAGTATCCATCATGATTGCCTTGGCAGCCACGGCATGGATGTCACACGTATTGAGTCCTTTAATCAGGTTATTGGTCCCTTTTCATCCCATTGTGAATATTATATTATCGGTACTCGGTGAATACGAATTCTCTCCAAGCATTACTTTAATGAGAATTTTGACTAGAGGCTTATGTGGCAATAATGAATTAGCAAATACTATTTGCAGTAATATGTTGTTCTTAAATTGTGGTTTTGATGATGAGCACCTAAATGTGACAAACATTCCTGTAGTTTTCAGTCATATGCCAAGTGGATCGTCTACTAAACAGCTCATACACTATGCACAAGGAATAGACGATGGATTTTTTCGTAGATTTAATTACGATGTTAATAAAAATAAAGCTGTTTATGGTTCAGTTGATCCTCCTGACTACCCAGTGGAAAAAATTACCGCTCCCGTGGCTATCTTTTACAGTAATTGGGACTGGTTTTCTAATATTACTGATGTCAATATATTGGTCAGCAAAATAAAAAATGTTGTGGATTACTACGAAGTGCCGGTACAGAAATTTTCTCATATTGACTACCTTTGGGCAAATAACGTCAAGGAATTAGTTTATTCAAGAGTGTCAGATTTACTAGAAAAATATTAAATAAAGTTCAAAGTTAGGCAGATCATAGTAGTAACTTTCTTCATGATTTTAACAATATGGGTATCTAATAATAAATTACAAGTCCTTATGTTTTATCGGAGAAAATAAATAGAAACCTGTAAACCCCACTTTCAAGCACATAAAATACTAACACTGCCATGCATCTACATTATGGAAAGTTGTAAATTTGTACGAAAATACACCGAATTCTACACAAAACGATCAGACATGCCCACCAACTATTCACTAAGAAAACAAAATAGGTTAATGCTCCCCATCTCCCGACTTAAAATGCACTCAGATAGTCCGTTAGTAATGTCTATAAAAATTTATAATAAGTTGCCGGATATCCTAAAAAATATAACAAACGACAAAACATTTATCTACCATTTAAAACAATTATTAATACAAAAATGCTACTATACTTTAGATGAATACCAGAATGATAAAACAATAAATAATTATATATTTTAAGTTGTAATATATTACTTTCTTACAGAAAGAAATAAATAATATTTTTATAAATACCTACATTTATACTTATATAGATACACTACTCTGATAAAATACTTTTTCTATTTGAAATAAAAGAATGTAAATGTCTTGATTAATTTGTCTATTCAAGTCCTTCTCTCTTTTAAAATTGCTGTGCCCTACCTAACAGGGTTCACAATGTTGTACTATTATTAAGATTACACCACCTATTGTATATACCATTGTGAAACGCAATAAAGCATTGAGTATTGAGTATTGAGACGACGCATGCAAAACAGAATCGAAAGAAATAATGACCTAAGCACTAAAAATTCATACAATGAACAATAAAATTTTACAGAGGGCCTACACCGGAGACGTCCTAAAAAGCGTAATTCAGATGAAATTGTTGTATTTAAATCTTATTGTGAATTTACATTCACATTATCAAGTTCTGAATTTTCCTTAGGTTTTTGTGCTTTAATCTGCCTGCGACAGGTACATTGTACGGTCTTATTTTTGACTTAGATATTGCACCTTGCCTGTAAAGTGTAGGCCAAAGAGTAATATTAGGTGTAGGCACCACCTAGATAGGTAGGAACTTAATGTAACCAAGGTAATTAACGTAGGATGCGAGTTAATGAGACTACATCTACGCGAAAAAGTATCCATCAATATTAAAATGCTAATTATGTACTTCCTACTTTCATCTTTTTCCATTGAATATTATATTATTCAATTCAGAATATTCAATTTTGATATAATTTAGTCTAGTTATATTTTAGTTTTAGGATATTTTAGTTTAATCAGTTGTTGTTCTTTATTTCGTTAGTAACTGAAATATTATCTTTTTAATAATTATGTTTGTGTGTAATAAATACCGTACCGAAAATTTTGAGAGCAATAAAAATAAAAATACAATTGCATATTGATCCTTCTGTTTTGTGTTATTCTTGAAATCGTAAGTAGGTATATAATTTTCTGAATAGCAATACCGTAGCGTTACTAATTACCGTAACGAATTTCAAAATGAAAAAAACCATAACTAATTTCCTGTATATTTTAATACCTAGCAAAAACTCTACCTTTTTACTTTAATATGAGCTTCGCCCGGATGGGGTATGTTATCTATACATATAAATAAGTAATGAAAATCTAAATTTGACGTGAATTTAAATTGAAGATATTTGCAAAAAATTTATTGGGCGCCCCCAATTAAGGATTTATTAAGGATACGTAATGAAATCCATTGAGACCATTTTTAGAATTTTTTACTGTTTGTCTGTCTGCCTGTCTGTTTGTTTGTACACGCTTCACTTAAAAACTACTGAACCGATTTAGATGGAGTTTTCACTAAAGCATAGGGCATGGTTCGGATTAAAATATAGGCTATATTTCATCGCAATCGGTTAATTCCATCAAAAGTTATGAGTATTTAAAGAAAAAGTCGCGAACGCCACTGAATTTAATGCACGCATAACTTAAAAACCGCTGAACGAAGTCGCGGGCACAGCTAGTTATGACCTAAACATAAACCTTCCAGAAGAAATTCTCTAATATCCGTATTCTCCGTAGATTTCTAGACACATCCTCGACATCTGTTCCTATTCTCATTAGATAATCTCGAGGTTCCTCCACTATATGAGGTGGAGGAATGAGAAAGAACAAACTTGAAATCTGCAACACGCTTCGTCAAAATCTTAATCCTATACATTCTAAATCTGCAACACGCTTCGTCAGCATAAAGACTAAGACACACTCAAAGGTCCAGCCGGTCCAGCTCCATGCAACCCCGGCTCTATGGTCCCCATGATACTAGCGGTATTTCCCCTTTGGATGGTCAAAGACAAACTCTGCACCAAAAAAGCGCCAAAGCGCGCGTCGCCACCTTTAGCCCTCAACCTCCGCCCAATCTCCTGCACAAAAATTTTGGCCTCGGTTCCCCTAAGAACCCAGTCTCAAACGCGACAGGAACGAAGTCGTATTACTAATTATAGAATTTGAATACCTTTTTTCTTTTTTGGTGGTGTTCAGAATATTAGTTATGAGCATGAGCACTTTAACTCCTCGAGTCGAGGACGTTTTTGACATACAATTTGACTTAGTCGAGGTCAAAACGTAGTGATTATAATTCTTTATTTTTGGACTCGAGTGGAGGAAATCTTGAAAAAGCAACTAAATATACGCGTGAAAATTATGCTAAAAACCAAATCAAAAAGTTACGTAGGTAGTTTAAAAGTATAAAGAGCACAAAAAGACAAACAGAAATAGCAACTTACATACATAAACTCACGACCGTAATCCCTTTCGAGGTGGTCAGAAACATTGCTACAACTACCAACTTTATGTTTAAGAATATAGTTCTAGCAATGCTCACATCTAGCAATTTAAGTTTCAGGATGAAATGACGTGTCAACTGTCAAGTGCCCACTGCAAGAGACATTTTAATCCCTTAGTCGCCTCGTACGACACCCACGGGAATCATTGGGGTGGTCCATTCTAAGCTGGAACCACACGGCTAATAACGACTTGGTTTTATAAAAGTATCAAAACACAATTTCTGGAAGATGTTTGTAATGTTTTATTAGAAAATGAATCGATTGCCCTAAAAAAAGAACGCAACATTTGCTGTATCGCTCCACAACAAATTGAAAGAAAAGTTTGTGACAACAGTAATCTATAATGTTCCCTATTTCGCTCACAGGCTTGGATGTTTCCCGCTTGTGACATGCCCTTGACATAAGGGGCATGTCATATTTTCACTTCAATACCAAAATTCGTTCATATTAGGTAACTAGGATTTTCAAGGAGTTTTTGGTGGCTCGTGAACTTGACAGCGAAACAAATTATGCTAGATACGTACCTACACTCGTATAGGCAAAAATACTTCTTTACGTAAGAATACAGTATAAAGACAAAAATAACTGCTCAAGATCGAGGTATATACTCGTACATAGATTAGGGGGTTTATTTGAGGGTTTGGGGCCTTGACATGCTTGCACTTGCTTTTTAGTGCTTTCCACCAGAGAGCAGAGATGTGCGAGGTAGCGTAGTACTTACTATCCCTATGAGGTAGCGAGGCGGTGAGCGACGAAACAATCCGCCAATAGAAAATTCCGAATCCGAAATTGAAGCACACTCATTGGACGATTTTTCCTCTCTCACCGCCTACGCCTCGCACATCTCTGGTGGAAAATGGTCGACACGGTCTCGGACGATTTTTTAAACGACTGTATTTACCAGCTGTTTCTTTTAATTGTTAATATGATTATTTAATGTGATTGACATGTATATTTAACATTTTTAAATTATTTATCGCTATTAGTATTCGACGAATAGTAAAACTAGGTAATATTCTCCGTATTCGTAAAAATAGTATTCGTTGCATCACTAGATTTCTTTCCTTCTCTCAAGTGTAAAAAGCCTCCCAACCGAACCCGAGATCATTATGAAATTACAAACTTTTTCTTCCTCTTGTGTTGTGGGCAGCAACAGCAAGCCCTGGTGTCACAGTTTTTTCAGACCGCCTTACCACTTCCGGCCTCTGACGTGGTTTTTATGTAACGACTACTACCACCAGCTGTAAACGAATATATGGTCGATGTTCTCGTTTAACCTAACAGACTTGATGGAAATTTTATTTTGCGTGTTTGTCTTCTGTTTTTAAAATTTGCCATCCTGTGTGGCAGATTATGGCTTGTGCTATATCCTTAAGTTAAGATCTTACTGTATACCATAATCTTGCAAATAAATAAATCTTATCTTATCTTATCTTATTTTAACTTAATAATATTTATTGACACACAAATAACATGTAGGTAATTTCGCAACATTCTATAACCTTTTCCTTTGCTAATTTAATAGCTGGCATTACATAATATTTTCCATATAGTTTTATATGTGTGCAATGGCGGCCTAAGGTAATTTGTTTACCTGGCCTGTCACACTGGTTTCACCCTGCTCAAAGCTCAAAGCGGTCAAAACACACTGGTCAAAGCACCACCCTGTCCGGTCAATCTTTGGATGATTGACCGTTTTCATCTGTATTCCGTGATTCGGAAAACACATTACGCTGGTCCCGCATAGTTCCGCCACTGGTTTGCTCCACCAATCAGCACTGAGCCCGCCTTGTGGAGTATGGGTGTACTCTTAGATATACCGTGGTAAGGGGCTAGCAACGAAGATTCCCTCACGCCCTCATTCTTGAAAAGAAGCATGTGCCCTGCAATGAGACGAATATCTAGGCTTATTGATTTGATTTATTAAATAGGTAATAACTAGTTTGGTAGCAGTTCTAAAAATCTCACCACCTCACCTAACCGATCATGACGATCTTTATTCATCCTTAAGCAAAGTCTTTAATTGGAAATTTAAGTACCAAGTGTAAAATATACAACACCTGTGTAAAGTGAAGCACCTATTTAGGCATCTTGCACGTCTACATTTCATACTATTTAACCGGAAAAAAAGTTTTCGAATCATTCCAAACTCATATCTTAGCAGAGATGCCTGTCGTCCGCGCTTTTCCACATAAACTTGTTCTTGTGATTATTTTGTCATGCTGGTATTCTCACAGCAGAGCCTTCAAGCTACCGTTTAATATAGTAGATGGTGTAGGCAGACTAGGAAGGTTATTACACCTTGAGGATAATTTGCCAAGTTTAGTTAACGAGATAGCGGACATTGTAGCTGATGGTGGCATCGACAAATACAATTCTGGACTTGATAATGAAGATAAAGACTTGAACGTTACTCAACTGATCGCCAAATACAGCAGCACACCTGAAGAACACCAAGTTCGCACCAGTGATGGATATATACTTACATTGTATAGGATCCCAGGCAAAGGACAACCTGTATTTCTGATGCATGGCGTTCTAAACAGCGCCGACGATTGGTTGACAGCGGGACCAAAAAGTGCACTTCCTTACTTGCTGGCAGAACAAGGGTACGACGTGTGGCTGGGCAATGCACGTGGAACCAAGCACTCACGCAAACACGAGCGTCTGTCTCCTGACAGCAAAGAGTTTTGGGACTTTAGCTGGGACGAGATCGGTTTCTACGACCTGCCTGCCTCGATTGACTACGTGCTGAAAGAAACCGGACAGCAACAACTCAAGTACGTGGGACATTCCCAAGGGACAACCTCATTTTTCGTTATGTGCTCACTAAGACCCGAGTACAATGACAAAATATCCTTAATGATTTCACTCTCTACAGTAGCCTGGATGTCCCACATAAAAAGTCCCTTAGTTAGATTAATCGCTCCATTAGCTTCCGTTGTAGACAATGTACTATCCGCTACAGGTGTATATGAATTTGCTCCAAGTGATACTTTAACACGAACAGTGACTAGAGGAATATGTGGCAACACAGAATTTGCAAATCTAATTTGTAGTAATGTTGTGTTTCTGTTTACTGGTTTCAGTTATAGCCAATTAGACGTTGAAAATATGCCTGTAATTTTCAGTCATTTACCAGGAGGTTCTTCTAAGAAACAACTTGTACATTATGGTCAAGAAATAAATTCCGGAAAATTTTGTAGATACGATTTTGGTAAGGATAAAAACCTTGAAGTGTATGGTTCCAAAAATCCACCTGACTACCCAGTGGAAAAAATCACAGCTCCTGTGGCAATGTTTCACAGTCAAGGAGACTGGTTTTCCAATGTCACAGATGTAGAGGTACTGAAGAGTAAAATTAAAAACCTTGTGGATTATTACGAAATACCTGACAAAAAATTTTGTCACTCTGATTATATTTGGGCAAAAGACGTCAAAAAATTTGTATATGATAGAGTTTTGGATTTATTTAGTAACTTGGACGGAAACAAATAAATGAAGTGGGTAAGGGATTATGCGTTGAAAGGAATTTAATTTTATTCGAAAAACTACTGTTTAAAACTTGTAACCATATTATATAGCCTATGCATCTATGTTAAATAGGTAAAAAGGTATGTATCTAAAATAAAATTAAGTGTATTTATGGTGAAACAAATAAAATATTATTATGTATGCCTTTTTTTTATCGCGAAAAATAAGAGACCCGGACAAAGAATATATACAGGGTGGATTTTTGAGATGGGGCAGTAAGTGCAGGTACCTTAACCGTTGCAAGTAGAGGGAAACGTTCTTAAGAGACTGTCCTTAGCTTTTAGAGACAGTTTTACCCCCATTAACAGATTTTGAAAAAAAATGTACAGTCTGCAAGAAAATAGACCATTTACACAAAATCTTTTTTTTATGTCAATCGATCCTGTTTCTTATAAAGATCAAAAAAGTGTACGAGACCAACTGAGCTTAGAGTACAAGAAATGTCAGAAATCGCAAAAAACTTCTCCCATACATTTTGTTTGTGGCGTCGTCATCGATATGATATCTACATACTATTAAGTACTGAAATAAACAAATAAGGAACTGAAAACGATTAGGTATGTATTCTTAAAATAAGATGGCAAAATATGTACATTTAAGATTACAAGAAATTATACATAGGTACCTTTTTATGTTTTAAGATATGAGGTGCTCAAAATGGTTGCCGTTTTGGCGGATGCATAAGTTTAGCCTCTTTTTTACTGAGCGGGTAGCAGCCGATAATGTACTTGGATTAATTCCATACAGAATCGTTGTTAGTGCCTCTTTCAGCTCCTCATCACCGTCGTAGTTCTTTTTGTAGACATCATTTTTTAAATAGCCCCACATAAATAAATCTAGAGGCGTAAGATCAGGACTTCGAGGTGGCCACTGAATAGGGCCATGTGTTCCTATCCACTGTATCCCAAAATGCTGGTTCAGATTAGAACAATTCTAATCATGTAAAACATGTTATGTGTACGCGGCTGTTGTGTGGCAGAGCGCCATCTTGTTGGAAATACACTTTCCTTGATTCAGACAGTGGCAATTCATCTAAGAGGATTTTCTCTAGACCAATAATGGTGGTTTCGCCGGTTATGTATGCCATTGTTGGAGAAATTGGTTTCATCAGACCATAAAGTGTAGTTAATAAAATAATTATATCTACTTATTTTCCCCCTTAACCATCTGCAAAATTTAATTCTGCGAATATCATCTCCAGAATGTAATGCCTGAACTATCGCCCCTGCCGGTAACATTTGTATCCGTACTTCTTCCATGTCTTCAAAACCAGTGAGTGAGATACACCCATTTCAGCAGCGACATGTCTTGAAGATATCTCAGGATAAGCTTCTACTAGTGATAAAATTGCAATTACCATATTTTCATCCAGTACCAATGAATGTCGTACAAACACTTTCTTGAACGAGCCACATTCTTCAAGATTCTTTAAAAGATTTTTAATAACCTTTCAGGTTGGCACTACTCTCATTGGATATTTGATCCCGTACCACTCCAAAGCGGTTGTTGGGTTTTTATTATTTAAATAATATGCTTCTAGCAAGTGCAAACGTTCTAAATTAGAGTTCCTTTTTGACTCAGAATGTTAGCAAAGCAAAGCAAAGCAATCATAAATCTAGTTTTTGTTTTCGAAGCAGATTATTTTTTTTTAATTAATTAAATATTTGGCAACGGGGCGATCAGCTTAAACGATATTTACAATATTTAAAAAAAAAAGGAAAAGTAAAGAAACAAGGACAAACAGAAAACTTAAATAACTAACAAAAAAAATTTAAGTTATATAACTCCAAATGTATTAATAACAAAATTAAAATTGAATTGTATTAATTACGATGCTTTAGGAGTTCTTGGACATTGATGAGGAATTCTGCACATTTAAGCAATTCATTACATTCACAAATAAATAACAAACGGTCAAGATTAAAATATGGACAGATGAAAAATAAATGAAATAGTGTACAATTGGAATCAAATGAACAATATTTACAGCTTGAATTATTTATTAACTTTAACCTAAACAGATGTGCAGGAAATTGGCCATGGCCAATTCTTAGCCTGCACAGAGTAGTGGTGAAGGCTCTACCTAGATAGACAGAGCCTTTTTCGAACCAAGCTGTCGTGGAAGGCAAAGGTTGAATTTCTGTCAACCATTTACCTTTCACGTTTTTAGAACTATTTAACGACATTGACCATCGTTCCAACATCATTTCTTTTAATTTTATATGTAAGTCAGAGTAAGAGACTCTAAAATTACAGATTTCTACGTTCTCTGTTAACATGGCAAAAGTATCAACTATTTCGTTTCGAAGCAGATTACTATTTAAGAAATGTTCGAAGAAAATTCATTAGAAATTCAAAATTATTTTCGACCAGTACCTCATTGAATCTTTATCGACCAGTCTAACCATGCGCAAGTTTTTTGCGATTTCTGTCATTTCTAGTACTCTAAGCTTAGTTGGTCTCGTAGAGTTTTTTGATCTTTATAAGAAATAGGATCGATTGACATAAAAAAAAGTTTTTTTGTAAATGGTATATTTTCTAGCTGACTGTACATTTTTTCAAAATCTGTAAATGGGGATAAAATTGTCTCAAAATTTAGAACTCGTGAAAAATAGCAGTTCTCAAGAAATTAGCTGCTCGCTCGGAATGACAAAGGGGAAACATTTTCTGCAGTTGAATGCAGATTTGTTGTTGGTCTTTTAATGACCATGGATTCTTGATACAAAAATTGTGACTTATTCTTCGAGCATTACGGGTCTTATCTCTGACCGGTCGGTTAAGACAAGCACAGAGATGAAATCTGGTATTCTTACGGTCGGTCTACTCTGATCGGCAGAGTCAAGGTAAGAAGGTAGGAAGACGAGTTTAAGGCGAGTTTATTGCAACCTGTTGCGCTGTTATGATGCTTATCCATAATATCAACCGCTCTCAAAAGGTGAAGGAAAACATCGTGAGGGAACATCGGCGCATGCTAAAGAAAATATTCTGATGCGTTTGTGAAATCGTCACCAATATGCAATGGAACCAACGCTCATATACTTTGAGGATAGGCTCCAGCAGTGTGGTTGGCAGAGCCTGATCATCATCATCAGCCTATCATCGTCCACTGCTGGACATAGGCCTCTCCCAAGGCGCGCCACAAAACTCTGTCCTCGGCCTTCCTCATCCAGTCGCTCCCCGCTACCTTTTTTATGTCGTCTGTCCAGCGGGCAGCAGGACGTCCCACACTACATCTACCAGTTCGCGGTCTCCACTCCAGAACCCTGACACCCCACCGGTTGTCAGTTCTTCGGCAGATATGACCAGCCCATTGCCACTTCAGCTTGCTAACTTTCTGAGCTATGTCAACCACTTTCGTTCTCTGACGTATCACTTCATTTCTGATGTGATCTGAGATGTCATCAGAGCCTGATGATGAAGCTGATCCAACATTAAAAAAAATGTATGAACATTTTTACCACCCTCAATACAGGGTGTTAGGGTAGACAGTTGCATTACTTTAATGTGTGATTTTAATCATGATACCTACTAAACAACTTTCCTAAAAGAAAAAAAGGAAAATTCGTAAAAAAATTGCATCTTTTGATACAAACTTTCTTTCAAATAATATTTCGTTTCCTATATTTTTCTTAGGGAATGTTGTTCAGTATCATGCATAGGTACAATCACCCGTTTAAGTAATGCAACTGTTTACTCTAACACCCTTTAGTATATCTACAGGGTGTAACAGAAGTGGGTAGTAAAGTAATATACAAAGGGGTGAGTCAAACCATCAAAGAACACTTTCACTATGCAGCCAACTTCGAAATCGCGATACAAATCTGCTGATCTATAAAAAACTGCAGTACCTACCTGACTCCAATGTATCACTTTGATGGTATAAACCCCCCCCCCCCCCCTATTCAATATTACTAACCACTTGTGTTTTACCTTGTATTAGTAATTGTTTACTAACTACTCGTATTTCGGGCCTCGTTACAAATTTATTTGTACAGAATAATTAATGAAAAACACAAAGCAATCTATACGTTTGTAGCTAAAGCTAAAATAATTATTATTCTAGTAGATATAACAAGAAATCACTATATTTCCCAAATGAAAAGGGTCAGATATGGAGTGCGATTTCTGAAAGTCACCGGCTAAGTAATTTGGCAGATATTCACCGATTTCCCAAAGTTCGCAATGTTGAATCTCACCGGTGACTAAAATTCTCATACCCATGGGTTCAATACAAGTGCAACTCCCCACTCGTACTGAACTCATGGGTATGAGAAGGCTTTTATAATGAGATTCAAAAACCGTTCAAGCTCACCGGTGACATTCAAAAATCGCACCCCAGAACCTTCAATTTCGAATGGCTCTAGGCTAGGTTCTACTTTGTCAGAACTCCCAGGAGTCATAAATTATGCTCAAGTATTTTGCGTCCATTTGCTCTTGGGTTTTCCAACTTACTAAACTAGCAAACTGTTTGAACTCAGAACAAAATTGAGTTTTCTTGCAAAATACATGACTGTTATAATTTTCGAGGATAGGTAGATTTGTGGCACGTGTAGTGTAGGTAAACTTTTTTTCGCGATTTCAATGTTTGTCCCATAGTGAAAGTAGTTCGGGTTGATGGTGTGAAGCACCCCCTTAAATATGTAACGCATTTAACTTTACACACTGTAGTATCATTAACTCATTACTAAGCCAAGCCAGGGTCCTGGGTTCGAATCCCGGTTCGGTCATGGATATTTAAAAGCATAGCGTTTCATGCAGTCAAAAGTTCTGAGTAACTATTTAAAGTAGCGCGACCGAAGTCGCTACTTAGTTAAATTAAATGAACATAAATCTAACCTGAAATTGATCGAGCACCTGGAGTGCGACTTTTGAAACTCATTCGTTGAACTATCAGCCTTAACTCAGCAGTTGAAAATATCAAAATTACTTTTGAGATATGCATCTTTCTACAAAATGGAAATTGTTTAGCTTTAAAGCTTAATATTTCGCTAACGGATCCTTTATTCCAAAAATAGTTTTCCCACACCCATAATATTTTTAAACGACCTATCGAACGATACCCCACACCATGAGACCAGCGAGAAAAAAAAAATCATCCCCACTTCAAGGGGTACCTCCCTATAAAAAAATATTTTTCAAGATTTTATTCTACCACTTTTTCGGCGTGATTAATATGTATACCCATGCCAAATTACAGTTTTCTAGTACTAAGCGTTGACAGACAGACGCACATGGCGAAACTATAAGGGTTCCTTGTTGACTTAGGAACCCTAAAAACTCGCATCGTTTGTCAGATGACTCCAGTTTGATATGAACACCACCTCACTGTTCAGGGCTGCAGTCTCCAGGGTCCGAATAGCCCTAATACTATCAGACTGGTTATCCAGCCTTCGATAGGAAATGGCAACACAAGGAGAAGAATACGATCAAGTAGGTAGGTACGTAGGTACAGTACATACTCGATATCTTATTCATTTTGCTTTGGTTAATAAGAGCCAATAAATTTTATTAAGCAATTATATTTCCTCGACGTAAGCAATGAATCGCTACTGACGAGGATTTATGGGGACATTAATGTGAGATTACTGTCACAGAATAAAATAATGTTACTTACTGTCTAGATTTGAAGACGAACAATACGTTCAGCATTTTTTACCCACAAACAATGCGTTCAGCTTTTTTGACCGGCCTTTTCAACTTTTCATACTTACAAATTCAAATTCGAAGCAGGCAATTTATATGATAAGTACAGTCGCAAATGATTGTTGCTCATTTCACTTTTAAGAGGATAGGCGGGCTTTGATTGCAACATCTTTGATGAACTTTTATTAGACTGGGAACTACGGTGGCAAGGGTCTACAAAGGGTCGACATCTATACCAATTTTTTCCATCTGTTCGCGATCGTCTTGACAAAGCGTGGCTAGAGGTAGATCACTGCGTAGCCCAATTTCTTACTGGACATGGTAACTTTAAGGGAAAGCTATTTTATTTTAAATTGGTTGCGTCACCTTTATGTGAATGTTCTGTTGACAGTAACGAGTTCGAACAGACCGCTCATCATATTCTTTGGGAGTGTGAGCTCTGGTACGCCGAGCGCCAGACCATGCTTGACGTTTTCTGGTGTCCCTTACTACATGGATCTTGTTGCGACTAGGGATAACTTCCGTGCGTTCAGATGTTTTTGCCATACTTATTACTGGAAGCAAAATAGGTCATAGTTTCAGTACAATGTTAGGTTCCTATTGTTTTATTTTGTATTTTTGGTGCTTTTGCGGTCGTGTCTTCAACACTGCCATAAATGATCTCTTGAATTGGCTCTCTAATAGCCATGTTTTTTCCTTCTTATTGCTGTCTCCCGTTTGCAATGGAGGGAAGTCGGATATTTCGTTTTCCTACTCCTCCTATCTTCTTTGATTAATTCATTGCGGGTTCCAAGACAGATTAGAGTCATCCCCCGGGCTCGCTGGACTTCATTGTCCAGTGTTGTGAATGGTCGCCGCTGTTGATCCTGGCTTACAGGAGTTACAGCGGTGGGAATGAGAGGTGGGCCCATGCCCGAAAAAAAAAAAAAAAAAAAAAAAAAAGGCGGGCTGAAATGGAAATTTGGAGAATAGGTCACTTTTCCAGCAAGTTAATAAGCTTTGGAAATGTTCGGGTTTTAGTAAATTTCCGCAAAACCAAATCTCACGACATCTTACCAGGAGGTGGTGCGGGGGGGTCGAAAAATCGCCAAAATTCCCTCACGTAATTAATGGACGCCCCCTAAGTACCTACACTTACACAGGTAGGTACCTATTTTAGGTAGGTAGGTATGGCAAATGGGCCCTTTGCTGACGGTTTTTTTTAGGAGGATGATAAGACCATAACCATAGGTTTGCAGTCCTATGGTTATGGTCTTATCATCCTCAGTCTTATAATACCTTATCCTTTCCTTACTAACCTGCTCAAAAGATATCTACTGTCATTTTAAGTGAATTTCAAATGCATTAAGTAGGGCAGTAAGTTTCCGATTACATCGTTCACAACATAGATGACGTAATGACTGTACTAGGCAATTTTAAGTAATATTTTGTTTCTGTGATCATCTTCTATTCTATTCTATTTTTAAAATAATGGCTGCCATCTTGGTTTGGATGATTTTGCCAATCTCCAGTTTATTTAGTAAGAGTGCTTGTCGTTGGTGACTTCAAGGATTATTTTTCGAAAAGAACACTATGTTTAGCCACCACTGGAGCTTCATTGTAGATTGTTGTAGAAAATAATTAACTACGACTAAAAACACCATGTCGATTGAATACAGATTGAATCGGGTAGTTACATAATAAGCCCCAGATGGCCAATATCTTTAGAGACCTTTGAGCGAAGGTTGCGCAGGGCAGAACCTTTTGGTAGTTTATTTAGTATAATACTCTGACGAAGCTTGGTTTGCATGCGGATTATATTAACTTGTGTTTGCCATTGCCATTATTAACGAATCTTGTAACGGAGTTGAAGATGTGATTTGATTTTAGTTTGACGAAGCCTACGGTATGGATTTGAATATTCTTCTAATTTACCTACTCATTTCAAATGTTCTGTTTATGATTCTGAAGAAATTATATGCACAAGCTACTTAGGTAGGTACCAACTTTTTTCAGAATCAATAAATCTATAACTATACATAGGTATGTACAAAACAGTCTGACTGACGGACAACGCTCAGCTTAAATCGCTGAAGATATAGAAACATGAAATCTATACATAGATACAACTGAACCACTTTCACTGTGGAAACAACAACGAAATCGCAATCGAAACGAAAAAAGGGTTGTTCCATAGAAAAAGTCAATGACTATCTATAGTACTCGTATAGTATGTATGAAACTTAAACCTAACCTCGAAATTTAAACCTCCCTGGATCCAAGCAGGAAGAAATAAAGTTTGCCGTTACGGGACGCCCGGCAGAAGTGAAACTTCTGCAGCTGTCTTTAAATTTTGAACTTCCTACACACGAAAAGGTTGCGGATGCGAATTTCAGAGCCGTAAAAAGTTTGAAATCAAAAAATGCCATACGATATGATGATGATGTATGGATAGCTGTTTCATACATCATACAGTATGTTTTTTCCGCGATTTCGATGTTGGCTCCATAGGTAGTGAAAGTGGTTCAGTTAAATGTCTGAAGCACCCCTTCCAATATGTAACGCATTTAATTTTACACCCTGTATATTCTACAGAGAATTCAGGGGTGCAATAAGAAAGGATTTTTCGAAAATCTATCCATAAAGGGGTGCATCGGGGTGTTGAAGTTTTTCGTAACCCATGCGAACAAAGGCCAGTCATACCTACCTATATAACGTACAGAACTATAGCAATAAGATCTGACATGTCTACCATAATCTCATTGCTGAAAGTAGGCATTTCGTTCTCGGAACACACAGTCGTAAATCAACACCAACGAATGTAATAAACACCCAAAATCCCGCCTACAAGAAACAACCCTTTTACGCAGAATGTGAAATGTCGACAAAGCAAAACGACTCGACTGTAAAATACGATATTACCCACCCTACAGCGATGATCTGATGATCATAACAATTTTACCGTAAATGCGATTTTTCGAATCGATTGTAGACGAAAGAAATAAATGTTGACTGTATAGTGAAACGAGTTGAGAACCATTATTTACAAGTTACAAATTTACAATACAATAATTTTTTATTTTACTTACAATTACATTACCACATTGGTCACCTTAGTAAGAGAGGACGTCGTTGTCCGTATTAGGCAACGAGAGCCATCAGATGTGGAAGGTAAATAAATAACACTCAGATAATCATCATGATCACCATCTCAGCCGATGGAAGTCCACTGCTGGACATAGGCCTCCCCCAAGGATCGCCATAACGACCGGTCCTGCGCTGCCCTCATCCAACGGGTTTCCGCCGCCTTCACCAGGTCGTCGGTCCACCGTGTGAGGGGCCTACCCACGCTGCGCTTTCCGGTACGCGGTCGCAAGAAGAAGTAACAAAAAATAAAGAAGACGAAATAAAAACATCAGTAATATTATGTCTCATAATAAAACCTAACCTAAAATAATATACCTACCTAACTAACGTGACTTTAACAGAATTTTGTAGTGTGGAGTTCAACACTGATTGCTTGCCTTCGGTTGTTTGCCTACCCGAGCGAACACAAACTTCGCCAAACATTTAAAATAACATTTATGCGAGAATAAACTCGGTACAGAACGAGTTCCTCAAATTCAATCTCGACTTTGAAAATACTATTTATTTTCAGAATGTAGATTCTTTCGCTTGAAAGCGTTCTACTACATATCGAGAGGCTTACATTGCCTTCAGCACATTCTTAGCGAGGAAATAAAAGGAATTCATATCACGTAGCAGTTAATAGTCAGTGTACTAACGAACCGACCGACAGCGAGCCATAATTAAACTCCGCACTAACAAAGCGTTCCGTTCTTGAAAACATCCCAAATGGAAAATAACTCAACTTCTGTTGTTTACCCAAACTACGACTAATCACGACTTATATTCCTAATTTTCATTTTACTTGCGTAAATATTTAATTTGAGTTATAAATACATAAATATGATGTTTATAACGTTTTGAATATTAGGTTGTTTGTAACAAACTGTCTTTGGTAGAATGTTGGCTAAGTCATTGCCTCTTCGACCGCGTACGCGCGCTATAGCTATCTCGAAAAAAAAAACCAGCTATAGCCCAGCGCCGTTTCCCAAAAATATTTGTCTAAAATAGTTGTGTTTTAGGAAATTTTATTACTTCTTCTCGCAAGTATGTTGAAAAACGTCGTATGAAACGCGTGAGCGTTGGTCATTACAGCCCTCGGCTATTATGAGCAGCTCGAGCGCAAGCGAGTAATGACCAACTTTGCTCACTTGTATCATAATGTCATCATCATCGTCATAAGCCTATCTTCGTCCACTACAGGACATAGGCCTCTCCCAAGGCGCGCCACAAAACTCTGTCCTCGGCCTTCCTCATCCAGTCGCGTCATAATCTACCTACTATTAATTTACCTACCATAATCATCTCGTCAGTCTATTTAATAAAAAAACCTACTAATAAATAAAATTCAAGCGTTCCGGATAAAAGCGAACGACAGATTGAGGGCTTTTGAATCAAACACAAAAGAGTCAACATTCCGAGAGTTTATCGCCGGGCTCGTAAAGCACTTTCTCGGAGAAGGAAAGTTGATAGCAGCACTTATTTTACGTCGGAACCAAATTAAATTCAAATTTTTCCACGATTTAGGCCTACTTATTTTTTCAACACAAATCGACAAACGTTTCCATTCGCGAGGGCGAAAATGTGACCGCTGATGTTTATGAAGAATTTTTCTTTTGTTTGTTGTTCGTTACTGTTTTATAGTAATGGGCAAACGACAAAAGAGACAGGGAAGATTTAAGAGCAGGTAATATAATTCTCGAAACTCTTGGAAACTTTGTTTCGTTGAAGATGATGCTTCATTTTACGACGCTCGCCCACTTATGCAAGCCTTTTACGTCATTTTCCAGCTTTTACAGATAAGATAATATCTATTTTACAGAGTATTTTGAAAAATTCTCGTGCAATTAACTTTATCTGCGCGTAATTTTTTTTTAATATTTTTTTTTTAATATTCTCAAGGCGAGAGTAAAAGCAAATCGGCACAACGTCGTCGTATAATCTAATCGTATCGCCGCAAACGGTCAATAAAGGCTTGCAATTTAGGATAAGAGCGTGAGGGCAAATCTCTGAAGATTCTCGGCAATTTACTGTTTACAGCGAACCCTTCCGATCCAGTGCGCCTGAAATATTCGAGGGGACTCCACTCGGGATAAAACTCTAGTGGTTTTGTTACTTACCTACTGGCTTGTGCTTAGGTACCCATAGATGTCTAATGGTTAAGGTGGTTGCAGAGGGGTCAATTTTAAACAACACTTTGTATATATGGAAAAATAGTTCTTAATTATATTATAAATTGCAAATGTTATTTGTGACGCGGCAACTAGATATTCTAAACTATTTTTCCATACATAAAATATTACTTTTATTAATTCCGTCTACGCGTATTGTGCGTCAAACTTTTGTATGGACTGAAACCACCTTAAGAGCATCGGGCTCTTGACACGGATGTCGTGGGTGCGATTCCCACGGGGGACACCTAGTGATATGTCACTTTGTGCGTTTTTCCCCAGTTGGTTAGAACAATTGCATTGGTACATGTAAATTATTCAATAATGCAGAAAATCGCTTGTGTCGATGTCAATTTAACTTTTTATTAGCCTACTTAACCCTCGAAAACAAATTCGCTGCCAAAAGCTGGATGTTAATGGTCAAATAAAAGATAATTAACATAAGTAGATTAGGTTCGTAAATCGCTAGCTCTTACAGTAATGCCATTTAAGATAAGACCTCTGTGAGAAAGAGAGATTGCGTTAGTATGTAGCTGTTGAATAACGCCACAAACAAGATATCAACAGAGTCAGACATCTCTAGGGAGCTTCGAGCTCGCCTCGCTGCTGATTGGATAATTCCATTACTATCACTCACTGCCAAAGAAAATGTATGAGAAAAAACTAACTTGTTTCACTCCTAGTTTCTCCGCATTCTCTCCTTATTGAATTTATTCATAAAGCGGCGCCTGTTTGAATAATTTTCTCGATTCTTTTGTCATCATGCCAACAATTTGTGCTCTCGATTTCGCTCTAATTTATAAGAAACTGCTTACCATTTATAGTACGTAGTAAGACGAGCTGTTGACCCGCGACTTCGTCCACACGGATTACTTACCTCTTTAGGGGTCGATTTTGGAAAAATCCTTTTTTAGTGCAACCCTACATCCTCTGTAGAATACCTATATTCCATATTTCATGTTATCTTCAGCGGTTTAGGCTGTGCGTTATCTGTCAGTCAGTCACGGAACTTTTTTATAAAATTTCAGGGTGAAATTGATATCATTGGCATCCTTTTAAATTAAGAGTCTACCCACCAAACTGAACAACTTAACTATGGCAGCAAACCGATCGGAGCAAAAATCCAAATTGTTCCATACTAAACTGGACTACCTGGCCTACTCGAATCAAATGTATGCAACAGCAGATTTTAGACCAGACCATTAAATTGAACAACTTTTAATAGATTCAACCTACATTAAAATTAAAAACAAAAAAACGGCTGTTTCACACATTTTCATTTTCTATTTTTTTCGCGATTTAGATTTTGGCTCCATAGTTAAAGTTGTTTAATTTGTTAGTTTGAAGCATCCTACCCTGTTCGATATTTAACCCCCTGTAATAAGTATCTATCTAAACTATTATAAAACTGTAACAGAAAGTATGTCTGTACACTGAAGATATTAACAAAAAAAAGATACAATATGGTTTTTAGTTGTCCCTGATTCCATATCACCAATTTTTGGATTCTTTTTGTTTGTTTGTTTGATCGAGCATCACGCAAAAACTACTGAACCGATTTTGATGAAAATTTTGTTGTTTGATAGCTTATGATCAGACTTGAAATCTGGTATATAATTTGTGCGGACGAAGTCGCGGGTTAATGCTAGTTCACTATAAAATTGTATATTTACCTAGTATAATGTAGACACTCTATAGCCGTGTGGTTCTAATGGACTAAAGGATACAAATGTTTCTTATGCAGTGTTTATGTGAGCGAAAGGCTAGCCACAAAGAGTAAAGTAATATAACGTAAAGCTAGCCACCTCTCATCACTTGTCACGTCATTCCACCCTGAAACTTAAATTGCTAAATGTCAGCCTTGCTACAGCTACTTTCATAAAAAGAAAGTTCGTAGTTGTAGCAATGTTTCTGGCCACCCCGAAAGGGATTGCGGTCGTGACCTTATCTATGTATGTACTCCATCGATAGGTACGTTTCTATTTAAGTAGTATTAACTCAAGGATGCTAAAAATGAAAGCATATCTAACGCCAAGCATCGAATAAAATAAAAAGCGAGCGTATCTGACGCCAAGCATTGAATAAAAAGCGTTGATACGGAGCTCGGAGCAGACAGAGCCCCAGTAATACAATTATCCCTGCTTAAGAGGCACTGAGAGATATTATCTGGGATCTCGTTACCCATGGTATGCAAGTACCCGTCCTTGGATCGCGATTCGTACAGAATATAATCACGTTACACAGAATGGGTAAGATTGTAAGACGCAATCGTTGTTAACATTTCTGCTAACATTTATTCAGATTCATTTCAATTTCTTGTCACACATTTACATTAAATTATCTATAGCTAGACCACAGTAGGTATAAGAAAGAGTATGGTAGGCCATGCCTACAAGCGTAGTAGAAAACACAGGATACAAACTACTCTGGCCTGCAAAACGAAGTATCACACAAACGTAGTGATTAAATTCTCTTTGTATCACACTTTAGTTAGACGGCAATTTGAAAAGGAGTGTTTTTGTTTATAAATAAAGTTTTTTTTCAGGCATTCCTTAAAAATAAAAAAAAATCATATTGTTTTTGTTTCGAAAATACCACAGACTTGAAAATACATCATGTGCCCCAGCGTAAGCGAAAAATTCTTCGTCTATGCCTGTGCCCTTTAAAGGTTATTGCAATTTTAAAAGTGTGGTACTAAGTTTTGAAGGCCAGTGTAAGATAACGGAATGCCTAGGTAACATACGAATGTACAGTGCCACCAACTTATCTGTAGAATGGCCAAAAGCGGAACTACTGATGCCATTTTGAAAACGTCATTTTGTTGCTGTCAGTCGATGTAGTCTCTCATTCTTTGATACAGAAAGTGGCGCCATCGCTCATTCTACAGATAAGTTGGTGACACTGTAATTGCTATTCAAGTTTTTTGTTAGAAGCGTTTTTGCTAAGGAAACAACAAAAAATACAACGAAGAAAAATACGAAGGCCACCCAAATTAACTTTCGCCCTAACAGTTTTTTTTTAAATGAGTGTAGATAAATAAGATACTAGACAAAGACAAAACAGACGCGGCAAAAAGCAATTAGCCAGTAGGTACCTACTCAAGATTAAAATTATTTTCCTCACGCAAAACTTGGAAAGATATTAAGGTACAGTTGTGTTGAAAATAATTACTGTTTAAAACCACTTTGGAACTAAGTCCGGTCGTTAAGGAAAAGTCAGATGATATTGTTGACTGAGTTGAGTTCGGATATTTGAACTTTTGTTTCCGCAAAACTAACTTTCAGAGAAATAACTTAAGTTTTATGAAAGCATGTTTACAAACATTACGGTGCGACAAAGTTTGTCAGTTTTTTAACTGACAAACTTTCCCATTGGAAGATCTACTAGGCAAACAAAATAAAGCTTATGATAGTGATAATACCTATATACTGAAATTTATTAAATACACAGTTATGCAAATAATTCAAACAGTGAAGAATGGTCTTATGAACGTTTCCTTATGGTTCTGATATATTATGCCCTTTTTAGGGTTTCATAGTCAAACAAGGAAGCCTTATTACCCATAAGATTATCTATATTGATATAACGCTCTTCGAAGAGCGTGTATGAAACGACTTATGACTGAGGAAGAGGCGAAAGAGGTGTGTCAGGATAGCAGATGACGGCGATTCATTGTCTCTGCCTACCCCAATGGGACACAGGCGTGAGTATTTGTATGTACAGTACGACCAGGAAAATAATACCGCTCGTCAATCTTCGTTTGCGCAGAACAGTGCAAAATCGGGTATTCTCTATCTCGCTCCAACTCGAATAGCAGACTATGTATGCTTCGGCAGCGAAAGCAATAAGCCAATAGCGGCAAGGTGTCACATCCTGATTGGTCAATATTATTACGCGCGCTTTTAAAATTTGTCAACTCCGCAGGTACATCGGGGAGACATACAAAGTCTTTCTTAATATGCTGACAATTTTTAAGGGGATGATCAGACCATTAAACTGAACAACTTTAACATTAATACAATTTGATTGAAATCAAAATAGTTTCAAAACAAATCTTTGGTTATCCCCTCAATGGCTCAATACCATTTATAGCTGACTAACATTTAAAGAAACACTGATTAAGATTTCGGATCAAAGGAAACACGGCGCGCACAAATATAAACTGTATACGGCTGTGATAACATTTAAAATTAAAAGCCTGCACTCCCTTTCGACCGAAATCGGTCACTGATTTCAGACACTAAAGGGTTAATTAATGTCGTTTGAAGGGTAAGAACTAAGAACCTTGGTAAGAACGGACCCATTCACGGAAGAGTTGGTAGTTAGTTGAACTTGGAATCCAAGTAGATTATTATTACTTTAATTTTATTTCTCTGAAAACGAAAAGCAGAAACTAATGGGAGTGAAAACTTATGAAATTAGTAAGCAGGAGGCCTCGCATGCCACTCCCGAGAAAACGATAAAAATCGAGATGTGCCTCCATCTTTATTATTTTACGTATGCCAGAAAGAGCGCGCATGACGTTTTTCTCGTTTAAACGCTTTGTAGTGGGGTGGCTTGCTAGCTGTGCTTAGTAGATACACACCAACCACAACGTAAAACGTAATGTCAAAAACATCGACGAGCTCACAAATGTAACATCCTTTTCGCATCCTTCAGATCGTCGAAGATTTTATACGAGTTTGACATAGCGAATACCGAATTGTCAGCTCGCCGATGTTTCAACGACGAATTTAAGGGAGGTGAATTTAAGTAGATACACACCAACCACAACGTAAAATGTATACAGGGTGTTACAAAGATACAAATAAACATTTAAGAGGGTGGTTAAGACCATCAAACTGAACAACTTTCACTATAGGACCAATAGCGAAATCGCGGAAAAAAAACGGGTGTTCCATTATCATCATCATATCAGCCGATAGACGTCCACTGCTGGACATAGGCCTCCCCCAAAATGAGGAGATTTGCCATAATCGCCATGATGCGATGCGTTTGCGTTGTTCCATACTAAACTACAGATCTACTCGAGCTAAATGTATGGGAGAACATTTTTTTTTCGCGATTTCGATGTTGGTCCCATAGTCAAAGTTGTTCAGTTTGTTGGTCTAAACCACCCCCTTAAAGTTTTCAATTTTTATTCTTACTTCTGTAACACCCTGTATACATAATGTCAAAAACATGGACGAGATCACAAATGTAACATCCTTCAGATCGTCGAAGATTTTATATGAGTTTGACACATGACATAACCATAGCGAATACCAAATTGTCAGCTCGCCGATGTTTCAACGACGAATTTAAGGTTGTGATATTTTTAATGTGACCTTGTTGTGACGTAGGTAGTGACGATGTTTGCGCTTAGTGAATTGCATTGCAGGATCTTAGATAAACTATAAGAAGTAATGAAAGGTAAGTAGATGCCGTCACAATACTAAATATAGTACGAATTGTTCATACAAAGCTCGTATTAACGTATGATAAGGAGTTGCTGATTTGATTGATCGGCAAATAGCCTATTGCAAGCGGTCGCGATTTTCAATAACGCTATGACCATAGAGATCTAGAGAGATGCCGACCAACGCGCTGAGTACGAAACCTAGTGTCGCATCACCACCAGTACCACGCGATAGAAAGTATTTTGTTAGCTTGAATGTGCTCATTATCCATTGCGGTATCAGAACTCAACGTTCGAATAATCTTTAGTACTACGCAAGCATACATATAGAAACGAGGCAGCCCCAACAACATCCTCAACAGGATGTTGTTGGGGCTGCCTCGTTTCTGCAGCGCATCAGGCATTTGCGTTTAATGTTTGCGACGGCGCGAGTAGATAGTTTTGCAGCCATCATACGCAAACGAGCCGCCTCCCTGCTGCGCAGGGTACGGGGCAGCACCAACACCCTCCTCGAGCCCATTGCAGAGCGGTTCCAATGTCCCATCATTGGGCATTGGAATAGCCTGCATAAGGGCTCTAGGCCCCCTTTTGTTAATATTAAATAAGTGTTAAAAAAAATGTCGTCACTAACATAGTTTTAAGTCATTGTTACTAACACTATGGATCTATGATCTGCAATAAAATAAATGAATTGAATTGAATTGTAAACTATATACACATAATATCTCAACTGGGTTTCAGCCTCATAATAATTATATTGAATTACGAGCGTTAACCCGCGACTTCGTCCGCACAAATTATATACCAGATTTTAAGTCAGATCATAAGCTATCAAACAAAAAAAGTTTCATCAAATCGGTTCAGTAGTTTTTGCGTGATACTCGTTCAAACAAACAAACACACAAACAAACAGACAGACAAAAATCCAAAAATTGGTGAAATGGAATCAGGGATACCTAAAAACCATATCGTAACTTTTTTTTTGTTAATATCTTCAATGTACAGACAAACTTCCTGTTACAGTTTTATAATAGTATAGATTACAGTCGCGAGCAAGTATTCCGTTTTTGCGTATATTGCTGCGACACTGGCCCCGCCCCCTTTTCACATCTCCCTTTAGTTTTTGTGATCTGTGGCTATGACGAATAATAGTCATAATAAAACAAAAAAATATTGTTTATCATAATTTATTTACATGTAGTAGGTACTAGAACGTATAGTACTTAAATACAAATTATACAATTAAAGTATAACTTAGAGCCATATCACACAAGCTATTTTCGAGCGAAGGCGAATTCGCAACTGCACCGCAACAACCGACGACGTCGCAACTGCACCGCCGCGATTGTCACTAAACCTGTGCTAAAACGTTATGACCGCGTGGGTACGATGCGATTCCCACGGGGGACACCTAGTGATATGTCACTTTGTGCGTTTTTCCCCAGTTGGTTAGAACATTGCAGGCTGAATCACCTAATTGTCTGGAAAGAAAAATGATTCCGTGCTTCAGATGACACGCTAAGCCGTTGGTCCCGGTTACTATCTCTGGTGGTAGTAGTGGTTATAAAATAACCACGTCAGAAGCCGTAAGGCGGTCTGCAAACTCTGACACTAGGGCTCTGCCCACACGATAAGAAGAAGACCGCGACATCGGCACTGCACTGGATTGATCTCAGAAATATCGACGTTCACGCAGCGATGTGGGTGCAATATCGTTCGGTCAACGCCTGGGTTAATCTTCATATAGTTTGAACGCACCAAAATCGGACCGAACATTGTCCTCTTATTAATAAGAAAAAAAGGCATTAAATTTTATAGCATAGCATAGCATATGCTCACGACTATAATCCCCGAGGGGGTAGTCAGAGAAAAAAAAAATTAAAAAAATTGCATATGGTAAATTTTATAGCGTTATTATAAACGTTCAGGAGCTTTACACCTAATAGCGCTTTAAAATTGTACGCCTTTTCTTATAAACAAGATGAAAATGATAGGCCAGATAAGGAAGGCCTACGCTCAAAAATACCTTGTTTGATATGACTCTTAACTTATTTTGCTATAAACGTGTATACATTAACAAATGAACGCAAAACATGCGAATTATTTTATGCGAAATTAACGTCTAAAAAGTATTTCTTTTAGAATGAAGACCGCCTTTTTTACCCGGCTGCCCCAGAGGGTTATGTTTTTATACCAATATGCTTCTTAATTTCAGATATTTTACATGTTTGGCTTAGAAAAAGTATATGTCTAGAAAGAGCCTCATACTTCTACCGTATACATCAAAAGGGGCCAACTTTCTTAGGTTGGTGTGCGTGAGGCGCCATACTAATTATGTCTGTGTGCGTGTTTATGGATAGAGTTTAGACGCCAATACTGGTTACAACTTTTTTCTACGTTTTTGTAGCTTCGACTGTCAATCTTGACATATAAGTTATCCAAGATGTTTGGTTCGTTCTTCTGTAGAAACAATTTCAGGTTTTGGGTACATTTGTTAACACAATATATATATCATAATGTATATCGTATATAAACTACGGTCGATATTGCCTTAGTTATAAATCAACTATAAAAGTTACATACGACGTTATAAAAGTGCATGGTGGAGTCCCGGTTTAAACTAAAAATATCCAATGCCTTGTTGTGTTTCGTATACTTTCACTTCGTCCTTCTTCATAGTCAATTCAGGCCTAAAAGGAGAAAATATAAAATTGATATACCTGTTTTAATTATGTTATACGTCAATTTCAAATAAAATAGATAATTATCTTATGTCGAACCTCAGAATAGAAAATCAGAAGGAACATAATCTTTCAAAAAATTCAAAATTAAAAAATGTTTAATATTCAAATTAAAAAAAACCCGCACGTGGCGCACCCCTGCCGCGTGATGTTGCTATAGGTCGCAACGATTAGTGAAAAAAAAATAGAAATTAAAGAAGAAAACTCTTTTAGAGTTAAGCTCGCCTTTGTACATCATGACTTATTGTAATTTTTCATAATAATGTTCTTTTTTGTGTACAATAACCTCCTAAGGCCCCTCGTACAAAATGTTGCACATAACCAAGTTCATCCGTCAGGCCCATTTATATTAAAATTGTGGCGGTTTTTTATTTTTTTAATTTTATTATTTTAAAACATAGTGTCAGTTTTCAAAACCCATAATGTTTATTAATTACAATAAGAGATTTATGCATGTTTCTGACGTTCTGGCTATATTATTTTCAAAATTTATGTAAAAAATATACTCTGACCTCAGACCCACGGTAAAATTTTTTGAACAAAAGATAGGTTGATTTAATTTGTTTTTCTACAGTTTTGAATTTTGAATAAATTATTTCGTCATTTAATTTAAGCCAAAATGTTCTTTACATAAAGCCTAGGTAGGCTAAAATAGTATGTCACTTAAAACTATTCGAATTTTAAAGATACAAGGTAAAGTAGGTCTTGGGCCTGACGGCCTGAAGTTTTTAAAAAGCTGGGCCTTAGGAGGACAAAGAATCTAAGGACGGGAAATGATCTGAACTACCTACACCTTTTTTGTGTAGGATTTCTGTTTTTGTGGTTTCAATTTGAGGTGCGATCGCGGTTTCTGATTTGTTCTATATTCTGAGTCTCGAACACACTAAAATTGGATTAACTAATCTTGATCAAATCGGTTCATTCGTTTCGGACTTACGATGTCTCACACGGACAAAATAACACTTTTTTCGCAGTGATAAAAAACAGATGACAATTAATACCATATTAAAATAATCTAAGCTAATACTCACAAAGAGAGCTGCACCGTTTGTTGTGGAACTGAAACAAAACAGTACTCAAATCAATCAATTGTTTTTATAAACAACGAGCGTTAATCCGCGACTTTGTCCGCACAAATTATATACCAGATTTTGAGTCAGATGATATGCTATCAAATAAAAAAAGTTTCATTAAAATCGGTTCAGTAGTTTTTGCGTGATGCTCGTTCAAACAAACAAACAGATAGACAAAAAATCCAAAAATTTGTGATATGGAATCAGGGATACCTAAAAACCATATCGTAACTTTTTTTTTTTATTAATATCTTCAATGTACAGACAACCTTTCTGCTACAGGTTTATAATAGTTTAGATGCGCATCCTGTCGTTTTATCTCATTATATTCATTCGCTTTGAGTAAAGTTTTAGCTAACCTTCTCAGAGAATGCGAGATGCGGCCCGCCCCGGATTGTGATCCGGCCCGCGAAAGATTTTAAAATCGCGCTCGAAAAAGGGTATAAATGTTCTCGGTTCCCGCCAATAAGAGAATGAGAGTAGCATTCTCTTCTCACTACTAGATTCAGGCGACAAACGGATACTTTTATCCTAAAATATGTCCCCTGCTTGTTTTCTGCTCTTTTACGTACAGTGTGTAAGGGACAGCCCAACACAGAGTGAAGGGGTGAACTCAGATCATCAAACTGAACAACTTTCACTATGGAGTATACCTCAGGAAACGAGAAAAAAAATCTGCTGTCCCATACATTTGAGCCGGGAAGGTACAGCAGTTTTGTATGAAACAGCTGATTTTTTCGCGTTTCCTGCGGGTAGGCTTCACACACTGTGTACGCACGGCGACACATCAAGCTATACAAAACCAACATAAGCTGGCCGCGCTTAGGTCGAGCAAGGTGTAACGGCGCGCGGCCAGCTTATGTTGGTTTTGTATTACACAACGTTGTTTATCTACGATAATAAACTGATTGATGCAACTTTAATAATACACTTTTTGTCTAAACTAATATAAAACTGTAACAGGAAGTTTGTCTGTACATTGAAGACATTAACAAAAAAAAAGTTATGATATGGTTTTTAGGTATTCCAGCGCGGCTAGCATGCCACCCACGACAAAGCGTTTACACGAGAAAAACGTAGTGCGCGCTCTTTTTGGTGTACGTAAAATAATAAAGATGGAGGCTCATCTCGATTTTTGTCGTTTTCTCGGGGGTGGCAGGCGAGGCCTACTGATTCCATATCACCGATGTTTTTATTTTTTGTCTGTCTGTTTGTTTGTTTGTTTGAACGGGCATAACGCAAACACTACTGAACCGATTTAGATGAAACTTTTTTTGTTTGATAGCTTATTATCTGACTTAAAATCTGGTGTATAATTTGTGCGGACAAAGTCGCGGGTTAACGCTCGTATATGTATAAAACAGACCTTTTTTTTACAAAGACCTACCTATTATCGTGATTATTTATCTATGGCCCGCGACTTCATTGACATCCTAAAGGTTGCCCATCCCTGCCTTACACAGTTCAGATTTTAGGTGTACAAGTAACAAAAACGGTGATAAAAGAGCCTTACCCATCTGCTGTTGCTGATTGAGCAGAGCGGTGACATCAGAAAAGTATATAGTGTGGTTGGTCTGTATAAACTCCTTGCTCTGGTCTATGTACGTGGCCTGGACGATGGGCGCCGGCTGGGTGACCATGATCTCCTCGTGCCGCCACTTGTCCATCTCGCTGGTCTCCTGCATCTTCTGGAGCCTCTCAACTTGCTTGTAAGTCGGTTCGCCGCCTATGTAGTCGCGTTTGGTGCGATTATGGCTTCGGATTTCGTGCTTGCGTAGGTCAGATCTGTGGTAATTCGATAAAGATTTATTTTTTCTTAGAAGTAGATACTTATGGATGGTGAAGAGGCGAGAGATCATATCAGTAGAGATCTATTCGTTTCTGTCTATCCACTGGGATAGATATCATATTTAGCATCAGGGACCCCAAAAACCACCGGATATGATGTGGATTCCGGTCCGAACTGAACATTATTTATAAGCGTTGTATTTTACTCTTAGTTAAAGCCATCTTTCTGATCTTAAAGTCATTAGTTATCAACGATCGAGCCCATAAACAGCTTTTAATGGCATATGCGAACCGAAACCATCTAAATGTCACCCAATTTTGAAACCGATCACTTTATACAAAGTCAGGTGCATTAAATGTAATAAAGATAGTATATACTTGTAGCAGAAGTCCCGTCCGCAGTAGTTGATGATGATGATGTGTGTGGCCTCGTGGTCTTTGCGTAGCGCCGACGTCGTGCGGAACTAGAGTTAATAATAAAGATAGTATATACTTGTAGCAGAAGTCCCGTCCGCAGTAGTTGATGATGATGTGTGTGGCCTCGTGGTCTTTGCGTAGCGCCGACGTCGGTCGGAACTTGAGTTAATAATAAAGATAGTATATACTTGTAGCAGAAGTCCCGTCCGCAGTAGTTGATGATGATGTGTGTGGCCTCGTGGTCTTTGCGTAGCGCCGACGTCGTGCGGAACTAGAGTTAATAATAAAGATAGTATATACTTGTAGCAGAAGTCCCGTCCGCAGTAGTTGATGATGATGTGTGTGGTCTCGTGGTGTTTGCGTAGCGCCGACGTCGTGCGGAACTTAAGTTAATAATAAAGATAGTATATACTTGTAGCAGAAGTCCCGTCCGCAGTAGTTGATGATGATGATGTGTGTGGCCTCGTGGTCTTTGCGTAGCGCCGACGTCGTGCGGAACTAGAGTTAATAATAAAGATAGTATATACTTGTAGCAGAAGTCCCGTCCGCAGTAGTTGATGATGATGTGTGTGGCCTCGTGGTCTTTGCGTAGCGCCAACGTCGTGCGGAACTTGAGTTAATAATAAAGATAGTATATACTTGTAGCAGAAGTCCCGTCCACAGTAGTTGATGATGATGATGTGTGTGGCCTCGTGGTCTTTGCGTAGCGCCGACGTCGTCCGGAACTAGAGTTAATAATAAAGATAGTATATACTTGTAGCAGAAGTCCCGTCCGCAGTAGTTGATGATGATGTGTGTGGTCCCGTGGTGTTTGCGTAGCGCCGACGTCGTGCGGAACTTAAGTTAATAATAAAGATAGTATATACTTATAGCAGAAGTCCCGTCCGCAGTAGTTGATGATGATGATGTGTGTGGCCTCGTGGTCTTTGCGTAGCGCCGACGTCGTGCGGAACTAGAGTTAATAATAAAGATAGTATATACTTGTAGCAGAAGTCCCGTCCGCAGTAGTTGATGATGATGTGTGTGGCCTCGTGGTCTTTGCGTAGCGCCAACGTCGTGCGGAACTTGAGTTAATAATAAAGATAGTATATACTTGTAGCAGAAGTCCCGTCCACAGTAGTTGATGATGATGATGTGTGTGGCCTCGTGGTCTTTGCGTAGCGCCGACGTCGTGCGGAACTAGAGTTAATAATAAAGATAGTATATACTTGTAGCAGAAGTCCCGTCCACAGTAGTTGATGATGATGATGTGTGTGGCCTCGTGGTCTTTGCGTAGCGCCGACGTCGTGCGGAACTAGAGTTAATAATAAAGATAGTATATACTTGTAGCAGAAGTCCCGTCCGCAGTAGTTGATGATGATGTGTGTGGTCTCGTGGTGTTTGCGTAGCGCCGACGTCGTGCGGAACTTAAGTTAATAATAAAGATAGTATATACTTGTAGCAGAAGTCCCGTCCGCAGTAGTTGATGATGATGTGTGTAGTCTCGTGGTGTTTGCGTAGCGCCGACGTCGTGCGGAACTTGAGTTAATAATAAAGATAGTATATACTTGTAGCAGAAGTCCCGTCCGCAGTAGTTGATGATGATGTGTGTAGTCTAGTGGTGTTCGCGTAGCGCCGACTTCGTGCGGAACTCGAGTTAATAATAAAGATAGTATATACTTGTAGCAGAAGTCCCTTCCGCAGTAGTTGCAGGTGTGCTTGATGTTCATGTGTGTGGCCTCATGGTGCTCGCGTAGCGCCGACGTCGTGCGGAACGCCTTCTCGCAGAGGACACACTGTTAGAAATTAAACATTTTTATCTGTGCTTCGAAATGCTCCTTTGAAAGAAAAAAAATCTTTCGTAATATCCTGCATGCATATACATACTGACATTATAAATTATCCGATAGTGTGTCTATCTGCTTGTTAAAGAACACGGCAAACAACTTTTGCCCACACAAGGCCTTTGCCAAATAGTTTACCAGCTATTCCGGACATCAGAACCGCCCGAAATGGAGATCCATACTCTCCGTCTACCCCTCTGGGAAAGAAGCGTGAGTTTATGTATGTATGTAAGAACATAAGCTCACCTTAAACTGTTTCTCCTGGTGCGTAAGCTTGTGTTTGTTTAAGTTGGAGGGGTTGACGAACGTGGCGACGCAGTACGGACACTTGTAGGGCTTCTCGCCGGTGTGGGTGCGCATGTGCATCACCAGATAGTACTTGTGCTTGCACTTGTATGGACACAGGTCGCAGAAGAAGTTGAACGTGTTTGTGTGGACAAGCCTGTAGAAGAAACGTTCTTAGTACACTCAACACAATGTCTAGTTTACTTTCAACTCTTGTGTCATCGAGTTAAGGACCAAAGTCCAAATGCAGTGTCAAATTAAATGCGTTACATATAAAACTATAATTATTATGTTATATTATAAGATCTATATGCATTGCACTATTGTACCTACTTTCAACAAATAAATTATTTGATTTGATTTTTGAGTGCTTCACACTCAGTTGCAGAAACGCTCATTAGAGTTAATCCTCCATTAAATCTCCTGCTATCTTTTACTATGTCAACAAGACAAAAAGTGACAGAAAGAGATTTAACGGAGGATTAACTTTAATGAGCGTTTCTGCAACTGAGCGTTAGACTATCAATTTGAACAACTTTCAGTATTGAGTTAACATTGAAATTGCGAAATTGAATTCATAGAAAACCTAAACGAAAACCAAAAAAACCTATTTTTAACCGACTTCAAAAAAGGAGGAGGTTTTTCAATTCGACCATATACATTTTTTATTTTCACAATTCTGAACAGATTGCCACGGCGAAGCCAAAACACAAAAAATATTGATGTTGGCTCCATAGTGAAAGTTGTTCAGTATTATTCGGGGTGCTTCAGCCTATTCAATTTTACACCTGTATAGTGACACTGTGGTAATACTGTACAGCTTGTGGTCAGACATACATGTGGTTCCTGAGGCGCGCGATGACGGGGAACTCCTTGCCGCAGGTGGTGCACTTGTGCGGCAGCGGCGCGGTGTGCTTGTGGATGTGCCGCATGTGCTGCGTGATGCTGAGCACGAGCTGCCCGCAGATGTCGCACGCGCGCCTCATGCACTGCCGCTCGCGCCGGTGGAGCTTCAGCTTCTCCTGCAATAATTAAGAAACAGGGTATGCCCATTTGGAGATTATGTGATTCAAAGCTTGTATAAAAATTATCAGATGTTTTTATCTATTATTTCTCTAGTTATTAGAAAAATACAGAAAATTTTTAAAATATGTTGATTGAGATTTTATTCCTTTGCTAGCTTGCATTGAATTTTTATTCGACACGACGCGGTCTGGCACCGTTGCGGCTTTCTACATACAAAAATCTGAGATATATAATGCCCATTGAAATACTAAATAATGGACAACGTCTAGTACACAATTCTCGAAAAAAAATGTCCGAGACTAACCTACACAAACCTAAGTACGTGTAGTAATATAAATTAACTTAAAACACTTTCACTTTCCAATTGGTTCTCTTTATACGTTTTGGTGTTTTTTTTTTTGGTTCGGACACTTTTGAGCGCGGACCCGATGTCAAGTGTTTGGTAAGTCAATGTATATGCCACAAGGTGTATCGCGCCGCACGCAAAACGAGGCGAGGAAATATGAGAAGTGCGACGCTGGAGCAAGCGTCAGAAGAAACATTATGAAACATACTACTACCACAGTATAAGAAAGAGTATCTATTACTACATACTGCTACTACGCCGCACCGGCCGTGCGGCATCTTCTGCGGTGAAATGATTGACAACAGAACATGTGCTTTGGCTCTTAAGTGTAAGAAATACATAGACCAGAATTATAAAGATGCGTTTTTTTATTTACTTCTTAAGATTTCGAAAAGCATTTTAATTACCTTATTTGGAAAGGTCAAGTCACATGGTGAACATCTCAGCTGCTTTGATTTAGGAGGATCTTTCTTCTGCAGCATTCGTTCACGCTTCTTGCGTTCCTTCTCGATCTTCTCTTCTATCTTCATGCGCTTGAGTTTCATTTCGTGCAAAATCAATTGGAAATCATGTTTGGAATATGGGTAGGAGTGTATAGATGGATCACCTAAAACGTAAATGTGACAAATAAATAAAAATAGCCTTTATTCACAGACTTAAAACTTACTAGCTAACTACATTAGCAAAATTTATGTTTAGTTGGCCTCCAGATTGTCCTTGATAGAAATCTTTACTTTTTTTCGCCATCTAATAGATTAATCATTTTCCCACCCCTTCACTTGCTTCCAAGCTATAAACAGATATAGATACAACAATTAATAAAATAGGTATTTTCGACTTACCCAAAGGATTTAAAATCTTTTTGAATCTCCTCTCTGATGATTCACAAGTTTTCTTAAAATTCATAGCAACTGTTAATGTAGCAAGACAATCGGAACAGATATACTTAGGAAGAGAATCATCTATGGTAATCTGAAATAAAATAATAGTAAATAAATTAAAAGTGAAGGTATGTCATCTGCCTTATGGTGCAGAAAAGAAGCAAGCAAAAAGAGCTAACAACTCAAATGTTGTTAATCATAGAGATTTAGAGAGATGCCAACCAACGCGCTGAGTACGAAACCTAGTGTCGCATCACCACCAGTACCACGCGATAGAAAGTATTTTGTTACTATTTTCAAATATTATTGATTTTTAAACATGTTACAGCCATGTTGTGCTATTTCAAATCAAAATAAAGATTGACAAATTTTTGTCTCGAGCGGGACTTGAACCTGCACTTTTCCAAACTGGGGAACTGCGTTATCCAATTTCGCCATCGAGCCCACTACCCAGAGAACAAAATTTTCAATCTGTTGCGTCTTAAGGGGACGTGAGCACCATCTACTGGTAGTTATTACAAACTAACCAATTATTTTGTTAGCTTGAATGTGCTCATTATCCATTGCGGTATCAGAACTCAACGTTTTAACAATCTTTAGTACTGCGCAAGCATTTTAAACTATTTACGCATAATATTTCGACTGGCTTTCAGCCTCATAATATATTGAATCCTTACTGTCGCGAGCAATGTGTTTCGTTTTTGCGCATATTGCTGCGACACTGGCCCTGCCCCCTTTTCACACTTTAGTTTTTGTGATCTGTGTTGTTAAAATTCAATAATTCAATCATAGTATGACTGCATCTTGAGAACTTATTTTTTAAATAAAGTAGTAGTTTGTAAATAAAATTTATTATTTCATAATGTGACTTACCGAGACATTAGTAATGCTACGTATTGCGCTCATAATGTCGTAGCCATCAAGTTTTTCAGACAACGGTGTATAGCCAGTTTTAGCGCACACTCTGCAGATTCCATCTTTCGCCAAATCTGCAGTTTTCCTCCTAGAATATATTGTTTTGTGAATAAAACTGCCTTAGGGAACTACTTAGAACTGCTTCGTTCTGATAAAAAGTTTGTGGTGTTCCACACAGAATTATAATGAGTATGTGAAGTCCACCAATCCACATTAGGCATGCGGGGTAGACTAACACCCATACACCAGAGGGTACTCCTGTGCCCAGTGGGATGTATAGGTTCCGCAATTATAGGATGTGTTGTTTAGTAATAAGGTAAAAAATTTTTTGAAAATGCACATGATTTGATTTGATCATGTAACTTAGCAGAGGGGAATGCTAACGCAACGCTGGTCCCTAGTTATATGGTCTAAGGTTGTTGCTCCTTCTATACTAACAAATGTTAGAACCTTATAATCCAATAAACTACGGGAAAATTCATACAAATAATTGCCCTAATGACATCGTTTACCAGATAGTTATGAATAAATGAAAACAAACATAGTATTTACCCCTCGGAAAACAGTTTCTGCCAATGATCAACATTGCTACTCCCTTCGTCTTCGGTCACGGGTTGGTACGGATGTCTCACTTTATTAAATTTAGATAGCATAGATTTGGTTACGTACACCGCCATTTCGATTTATCTGATAGTATTTCACATTAGAAAACAAAATAAAATAAATACATTCTGCTCGTAAATCTCCTAAACAATGCAAGCAAAGAGAATGCAATGCAAGGAACAGTGTTGCCAGCCGGATCTTGTCAAAAGTGTGAAAATTAACCTTTCATTTTGTTTCCAGTACTATGGTATTAAAATGTGATAGATAGATGTTGGTTGCATTAAATTACAAAAATATAAACTTAGTAGCGTTTTCCATTTTAAGTTGCATTTTTAATCTGATTGATTGATCGAGCAAGTGAGAAAACTAAAGTCATATGTGATTTGGTCTTCGATTTGGTACACATTAGTGCGAGAAAGAAAAACGTATTTCTAGAAGTTGCACTCACATGTTACGAACGTTTTAACGCAAAGCGTTGCAAAATATATGAAAAAGCGTTTCATTTCATGGAAAAATAAGATTTTTAATACAAATTCCGAAAAAAAATCACCTAAAAGTAGCCTTTTGAATCGTGTAACCTAAAAGTAACCTGACGGAGCTAAAAATCACGTAAAATGTTATAAAAGTAACCTTCTGGCAACACTGGCAAGGAAATAACATTAGGGATGGAAAAACTTATCGATATATTTTATCGTCTGTAGAGTTGTTTACGACCCATACACCATCGTGTTTCACTGAACTGTATATTGTTCACTTGCACGACACTTTGTTAAGCAAAACAACACCAATTTAACGAACCAAAACTCACTACAAACAATACAAATTCAATAAAATATGAGGACTCCAAACGTCGCTGACAAATTACCGCCAAAAACTCCTCGTAGTTAGCAAACATTTCGTCTCTCTCTTTTACTCTTCTAGGATAAAGAAGGAAAGAAAATAAAAAGTATATTTGTTTTTCGATCACTCTTCCTATGAGAGACCGAGAAAGATATAGATTGCGTGACAATATTCATTGATTTCCAGATTTTTATTTTTGTTTGACATTGATTGACAATTTGACAACTTCTCTGATATTGTTGCGTTTTTGGATGCATTTTTTGATATTTTTCAGATAACATAACGAGACTATCAAAACTAACTCAGAAAGCACACACTAGGTATGGCTTCTCTGTTACTTCTAAAATCCATGTTGATTGCCAATGTGATGAAAAAATCTAAAAAGAAGAAGAAAGTGAAGAAGAAACCGTAAGTACCTGTAGTGCCGCTATATTATCTCTATTTTTCTTTCCCTGTTTCTGTAATTCGTATATATCTTTACTGAACGAGATTACTTTGGGGTTGCTTTAGTATCCTGCCGCACGAATTTTGGGGGACCGCCATTTATCCCCCCTTTTTTAATATTTGAGGTGCATTAGCAAAACAGTGCAATTTCTAGTATCCTGCTGCACGAATTTGAGAGGGTGGAAGGGGGGATAACCCAATTTTTTACTGGGGTGCTGCCTTCATTAAGATTAGAAGTCTAAAGGAAATTTTAATAAAGAACTGAATATATGACATAGGGACTTAAAACTCTAAACTAGTTTAGGATGTGGTGCAGGTTCGGTCCTTGTACCCAGACTTATTTGCAATTTTCTATAATGTCACTATGTATTTTATTTATTTATTGTAAGTAGAAATTTTCCCATTATAATTAATTCCAAATTATAGTAAAATGTCAAGATAGATAGTATTTTTATTTTAACACTTCAGTTTTTACAGAAAATTGCATAATATGTTTGTTTACAGAGTAATAAAAACAAAGAAACTGGATTTGGGCACGTGCAGGATATGCAATGATGACAAAGGGGATGTTCCTATTTTTGATAACTTTGTCTTACCCAATATTTGCGAAGAAATACATAACTTTACTGGAGTAACAGTAAGTAACTAAGTACCTAGTTGATTCCAATAGGAATTTAAGGCTGGTTTCAGAGTCACACTGACCGCTGGCACCGGCAGTCAGACACCTAATAACCATATCATACTTTTATTTTTTAAATATCTTTAACAAACATAAGCTGGCCGCTTGAGTTTATACACTATTCTACCTACGCGTGGTCAGCTTATTTTGGGTTTGAGTAGCTTGATGTGTCGCCGTGTGTATAGGCGGGCCTGTTACAGTTTTATAATAGTTAAGATTATTACCTACTTATAATTTTCGTTTATTTTTCAGATAACCAAATCGGACAACTTCCCCAAACACATGTGCCAGAGCTGCCTGGACTTGCTGAATGGATGCATTGTGTTCAGAGATACATGCCAAAAAACTGACAAGTTGCTCATTGAGCTTTCTATTAAAAAAGGTATGCATGCCATGGCCCAGTACACAGCAGATTATATGTGGATGAGTTATTAATTTGTCAGCAAAAATCTACTTATTCTATGGACTTTGCAAAATGCCTTATAAACATTATAGTTACAACTTAAAAGATCCTGGGAACCTATATAGTGGCTTGGCTAGGCGCAGGCGGCCGGCCGTAAAATATGTGCCAAAACCTTGTGCAATATGAATACATATTCTGCCAACCCCAAATTATGTAATTCCGCATGCAGAATTCTGTTACGATTGTTCTACTTTATGTGTCTACAATTGGCCATCAATTACTAGTAGTAGTAGTAGTTCATATACAGGGTGTAACGAAAAGTATCATTAGCATTTAAACCACATACTCTACCCATGAAACTGAACAACTTTACCATACCATACCATACTAAGCTGCAATACCTACCTACACAACTCAAATGTATGAGACAGCAGATTTTTTTTGCCTTTTCATTAATCATAGACAAAATCTTAATAATATCTATTATATAAAAAAAATGACTCCCTATCTCCCTTGGTTGTGACCAACGACAACATCACTCGAAAACGTTTGGACCGATTGCGTTGAAACTTTGGTGAGTTGTTGTGCACATGCCAGGGAAGGTTTATAAACAAAAAAACGGCCAAGTGTGTGTCGGGAAAAACTAATTCTGAGGCGGTTCGAAGTTCGCCGGGTCAGCTAGTATATATAATATATTTATGTGTATAAAATTAAAATTTATAGAAATTGCCGAATGCAACAACTATGATGACAACAATGATCAAAGAGCAGAATTCAATGGAAGAGATTACAATGGTCACAGTGACGATGAATCGTACACCATTCCGTCGCCGGAATTCTCTGACTCTGAACTATGGGGCTGTGCTACCTGTCAGAAAGAATTTTATAATTTGGTAAGTAATGCAAGAAATTAATTATTGTCAGCTTCTATCATCTCCGCTTCTGGCACAGGTGACCGATCGCGCCGATTCAATTAAGATTCAGTTCTGGCTGTCATCCAGTGTCGATTCGGCTGTGCGGAGTTTGGTATCTAGACACGCGGCAGCGTAAACTTGACTTATTTACTATTTGACTGACTGCGGTTACGATTCAGTGACGATCAAGGTATGACTGAAATTGCTGTCAAATGATTAACGCAATGCCGAATGTGCAAAAAGTTGTGATTCACTAGCGGTTCAGTTAAAATTTAGTGAACATTTATTTAGCGCGATCGGCCTCCAGGCCTACACTCGTGTTAAAAGTCAGATGCGAACTACAAGTGCGGGACTGTCCCGCGTGAAACAGTCATTGCAGAAGGCCAGGTGGCATGTGCGACTGACGGTGAGCGGCGCGCGCTCCCCTTCCTCGCTACACCACCCACCCCCGCTCACATCTACAGGGTGAAATTGATATCATTAGCATCCTTTTAAACTAAGAGTCTATCCATCAAAATGAACAACTATTACTATGGGAGCAGAAAAAAATCAGCTGTTCCATACTAAACTGCAATGCCTACTCGACTCAAATGTATGCTAATGATATCAATTTCACCCAGTAGATTACATCTTGCCTCAACCTCTGTTCTGTGGCCCGTAGGACAATCGCACACAAACTTATCTGACTGTATCGCCATCCGATACACGCAGGGTGTAAAATAAAATGGGACAGTTACTTAAAGGGGTGCTTCAGACCAAAACTGAACAACTTTCTCTATGGGACCAATATCGAAAACGAAAAAAAAAATTGGCTGTCCTATACTTTTCAGTCGAGTAGTTTGCAGTTTTGTATAGGAGAGCGGATTTTTTTTTTGCGATTTCTGTTCCCATAGTAAAAGTTGTTCAGTTTGATGGTCTGAAGCACCCCTTCTACCCCAAGTAGTGTCCCATTTTATTTTACACCCTATATTATACATGACAATTGACAACAATGGGAAGTCGTGGCCACATAATATAAGAGAAAATTACACTGACACTCACATGACAAGCAAGATGCGTAGCTATTCTATTCTTGTGTTTAGCCATCTACCGTTTAGTTATTCACATGAATTGCATCAAAACCTGGAAATGGAACATTGTGTTTCTATCCACGCACTGCCCCTATTTCGTTTACAGAAATTAAATAGCTGATAAAGAAGATTGGAGCGTTAAATTTTAATGTAATAGTAATTAATTATCTTATGAAATAGTACAATTTAATGTAGCTCTGGCTCCGATATAATATAGCCGTAGGTATAAGAAGCCATTTTCTCCTTAAAATTTTCAGTCTATGACAAAAACCAAAAGGTTCTTATTTGAAAATTACTTCTCCAGCAATCCAGGCTCGCGCAACTCTCTAACAAAAAAACGTTATATGAATCGTGCACCACCGCCATAAAATTTCTTTGAACGGTTGCACACGTTTCATACATTCTGGATCATCGGTCACAACCAGTTTTTAGTATGGAAGTGCCGACTCTTATAACGTAATGAGTTACATTCTCTTTGCAGAAATCATACAACAAGCATTTATCGGAGTGTAGCAAAGAAGTATGTGCACCTAAAACATCAGAAGAGACGCTAGGCTGGAAATCAAAGACCTTTCTGTGCGACATATGTGGCAAGACAGCACGATCTAAAGCCAGTCTGCTGGTCCATATGTAAGTATATTTGTTTTTAGATTTATTAGTTGCTTGTGGTTGCCTGTAAGTAAATCGACATTACAATGACCGTCCGTCGTTCAGTATAACTAAGCACCCGCCGAAACAGGCAATCCCATTCGCATCATATGTCAAGTTTAGTTGGACGATTGTTATTGTGTTATTTAGTTTTATATAGGTTTTTTTTAAACAAAATGTTGCAAAATAAAAAATATAATAATGCACATGGAAGAGGGTCTACTTTTCTCTAAAAAGATTTCTTCCAACGTATCTACTATAATGAAAATTGTGCTCGCGCTGGTTGGACATCCTAGGCATAAGTTGAGTCATGAATCTCTAGCGCTGACCTTGAACGCGCTGACCATATGTACAAGGCACTATGCACTATTTTCGTCTGAATTCACTCATTCTGGCGCTAAAGTTACGCGCCGCGATTTTCCTAGATCATTTTCTCTTCTGGTTTAACAGTAAGCTTGGCATGCCACCCCCGAGAAAACGAAAAAAATTGAGACGTGCCTCTCTCTGTCTTTGTTACTTTCCGTATGCGAAAGTGAGCGCGCATGACGGTTTTCTCGTTTTGTCGCTTTGTCGTGCGTGGGAGTAGAGTACACCTAGCCTACTCTATCTCTTCCCATCTCTAAACCAGCAAAGTCATGTTCATTTGTATTGCAATGGCTAATCCTTACTAACATTATAAATCGGAATTTCTGTTTTTACATACATTTCCTCGTCTAGACTAACGAAACAATTTCAATAAAACTAATAAATCAATTTTTGTTCTCTAGGGGTATACACGAAAACGTGTTTCCGTTCAAATGTGACGTGTGCCCGTACCAGGGCCGTACCATGGACCTGCTGAAGGTCCACAAGCGGTCCCACCTCGTCGACAAGCCCTTCAAATGCAGCCAGTGCCCCAAGGCGACCACCACGTCCAGCAACCTGGCCAAACATATGCGGCATGTACATAGCACTGCTAGACCTTTTAAGGTAAATACATGGGTAGTTAGTGATATTTTGGATGTTAAACGATTATTCCCAAAGATGAAACCTAGCTAGATGATTTATTGATACAAAGAACCCTAAATTTTCATCAAGAGTTTAGCATGGGTCTGGGGGGTCAAATACCCCAGGTGGGTAGCACTTACTACGCGCGGTAAATTCGGGAAAAGTATAGAGGGTGTCAGGGTAAACAGTTGCAGTATTTTAACCGCTCGCATCCCGGCTTTAAGATAACAATAGATTAAACAATGGATATCGGACGATATCGCGACCGCGGTAGTTGAAGGGTTAAGGGGTGATTGTACCCATGATACTGAACAACTTTCCCAAAGAAACCTATAGGAAATTCGAAAAAAAACATTTCGACTTTTCATACAAAATTCCGAGCTTGCTTTGCATTGGGCACGCTTGGTAGACTAATGCCCGTACACCCTCTCTGAGGGTAGACTTGTGCCCTGCAGTGGGACGTTTATAGGCTGATAATGATGATACAAACGTTCGGCCAGCTGATTGCATTTGGTATGGAAAGTCAAGTTTTGTTTTTCCGAATTTCCTATAGGCTTCTTAGGGAAAGTTGTTCAGTATCATGGGTACAATCATCCCTTTATTAAAGTAACCTGTAGATTGCTTGAGCCTATCTAAAACTGATTCGTAGAGCGGAGAAAAGTCGAGCACGCTTCGCTCGTTCTTAGTTTCTATTTGAACAGCTACAATGTGGTGCCAAAAATTTCGAGCTCGCTTTGCTTAATCCATAGTTTTTACTGAGGTGCACAAGTTGTATACAAAAAGAGGTCTGACTTCAACAGACTCATATTGAGGAGAAAATTTTCGTACAGCTTGATGTGTCGCCGTGTGTACTAGAAATATTTAAGTTTATTGTTCTTTAATACATAATCTTAGCATAATTTTCAGTGTTCCTACTGTGAGAAGGCGTTCTCGTACCAACACGACATGAAGAGGCACATTAGAGACATCCATCTGCGGCAGGGGACGGTCGAATGTGATGTTTGTTACAAAAAGTTTAACACTAAGTAAGTATTGCACTCAGTTTTTACCGTCGAAGTTTTATAAATCATTAAGTTCATTGAAAGAAACGCAAGAAAGATATTATTTTTATTGTTACACTGATAATACAAAAAAACCGGCCAAGTGCGAGTCATGCTCGCGCACAAAGGGTTCCGTACCACCATATTAACCAATAACAACAACTTTTGTCTTTCATCGTCTTAGCGCGAGCCCGACATACACTTGGCTGGTTTTTATTATTTTTATTATTAACTCTTAGAAAAAGTATATGTCTAGAAAGAGCCTCATGCTTCTACCGTATAAAACCAACTGGGGCTAAAGGGGGCCAACTTTGTTAGGTTGGTGTGCGTGAGGCGCCATACAAATTATGTCTGTGTGCGTCTATATGAGAGGCCAATACTGGTTACAATTTTTTTCTACGCTTTTGTAGCTTCGACTGTCAATCTTGACATATAACTTATCCAAGTATTAACTTTAGAGTACATATGCTTTATAATCACACCAAGTTTAATGTTTGTATGTATTGCCTTTTTTACGATAGAGCAAAAAAACTTGAAGAAAAATACGTTTCTTTATGAACCCCCATAATTTTTTACTTTTTTCTTTTTATTACACACATTTTTCTAGACATTGTCTCCATAGTGAAATTTTTTCAGTTTGATGGTCTGAACCACCCTTTTAAATATTACTAGCGCGTCTGATTACTAGGGTGTTTTGTTACACCTTGTTAACCTAACCTAACCTTTGTTAGTAATGTTAGCGCAAATAATTCATTACCCATTTATAATCTTTACAGGAAAATACTACAAGGGCATAGATGGAAGATTCACAAAATAAAAGGCGAAAGGCAGGGTCGGTTGCCTTCCTACTTGCAATGTCAGGCGGAAGAAAACGACCATAACATGAATGAATATGATAACTATTGAAAAATAGATGACATCCCAATGGAAATTTCTTGAGATGGAAACAATAACCTCAAAACTTGAGTTTATTCACCAATCAAATCTGTTAACCATTGCGAACGTTTGACTGACTATTTTTTTAATTATGAACGATAAATAGATTTCGATAATACATCACATAAACATTATAATCTTCTATCGAGAAGAAGAGATTAAAATAGGTGACCACGAAAATAATGAAATATGTTATGTAAGAAAAATTGAGTTGTTATCCTAAATATTTCCATCACATTTTATTAGTTTTACACATAACACACCTTACATACATAAACAAGACAATTACCCCTTATGGAGTGATCAAAAACTTTCAGCATTATTATTGGTAACTCATAGGGTTATGGCGAACCTTTAGCCCAGTCATTTTACGGAGTTTTGTTAGGCGGGGTAGGGAGTAATTATCAATTGGACTTTTAAACAGTAACCAGCACCATTTAGTGACAAAAAGACTATCTTAAAACATATTTAAAAAAAATCATTACGCAACATAGAAATCACAATTGTGTGTCCCAGAAGGCTTTTAAATTAATAATATTAATACCAATGCACTCATTTGACTTAGATTTAACAATATACATTATTTTTAAGCAATAAAATAGGCATTGAAATTTTTAAAATGAGGTATTTATTAGAAAATACAAATGTATTTTTCAAAACCTTCTAAGTAGACAAAAATATTTACACCATGTTTGAAGTATGTATAATAATAGTAAAGTCTTAAATATATGCATAAAAAAATTTACCGTCTTGTTTTTTAGAACGAGATAATTGCTTAATTTTAAATTTGGAACTGTTGCTGACGTGATTTTTTTTTTAATTTTGGTAGATTTCTATGGTTAAATTGGCTCTTAAATATTATACCAAAAACATACATACATACATATACTCACGCCTGTGTCCCATTGGGATAGGCAGAGACAACGGATCGCCATCGGCTACGATCCTGACATACCTTTTTCGCCTCTTCCACAGTCATAAGTCGCTTCATACACGCTCGTCGGTTTCGGGTACATTTGATCTGACCCTTCTTAAGTACGCTGCCAATTTGGTCCGCATACGTACGTCTAGGGCGACCTTTTTTGACTGTCCCATTTACACTCGCTTTATATATTTCATTCGTCAGTCTGCTATCACTCATTCTTTCCACATGACCAAACCATCTCAGCATTCCCTTTTCAATCCTTGTTACTATATCCTCTTTCAATCCACATCTATTATACCAAAAAAATATCAATTATTAATTAATCCCGGCTCAAACCTTAAAATGACTGGGCTACTTAGATGACGATTGGTAACTCATATCATTAATTACAAATGCGATATGAACACATTACAGTTTTGTTTCTGTTTCATACGCGGTTTGATGACAAGTCAATCTACGGATATGTCTCGCTTTTTGATAAATATGGATACAATAGGAATCCTAAAAAAGGAAAATGTCTAAAATAGAAGTACAAGTATGTAGGAATTTACTCACAATTATTTATATTCAATTCAGTCTTTTTGGCATTTCACATTTTGTTTTCTGTTGTGATTGGCTAATAGTCTTGTAAATAAGGTTGAAATTGGCAGGTAATTAGGGCATAAAGCAAATACTATTTAGAAGACGATTTTTTTCAGTTCAGTTTTGATAAATCAATCGATAATGAACTCAATTACTATTGAAATAGATTTGAAAATAGCGTGCAAGAAATAATGCGATCACGTCACAGGGATAGGGATCTCTTGCACGCTATTTTCAACTCTATTTCAATTACTGCTGAGTTCATTATCAATTGATTAATGAAAAATGCTCGAACAGTTCTCCTCTCGGTGTGCGCTGACCCAAATAGATAAGTAATCGATTTTCGCAGTAAAACCTCGATTTGTTACTTCAAATATTAAAATAAATTATGAACTGAATAGCTTGTAAATAAATAATACATTAGAAATTATATTGTTTACTCAGATTATGTTTATACTCACATTATTAAGAGGGTTCCGAGCCTCCAGTGATGTACTCAATCGTCTTTTTTAATATCATAACAATAGCGAGATCCTGTCAAAATCATGTCAAGACTGTGTCTGTCTGCCTTTTTGTAAAGGTCAAGTGATCGTCGAGCCCATACAACCATGTCAGACGTAAACAGTTTAAAATTTTCGATTAAAATGATTCGTATATAATTAAATATTCCATCAAAAGATGCTTTGGCATCTTTTTTTTTTATTACGTCAACTTGACCTCAATCTAGTCTTTTTGATCATCTTTTCCCTCTTTATTATTTTAAAGAAACGATTTTTGAAATTTTGACCTTTATTCGCGCAGACCGTAGCGCCATCGATCGATCCCCTATAAAAAGAAAAACGCTCATTATATGTGCGAAATTAAAAAAAGCGCGGTAACAATAACTTGGTAAACAACATTTTCAAAAACCAAGAATGTCACATTGTACATATTCATTGCTGGTTTTAAATGTATCGAGATTTTACCGGATTAGTACGTTTTATGTTTGTAGTACCACAGAACATTATTAGAGGGGTTAGAAGTGCAAAGGAGGCGTGGAACGTGTCGCCACAGGTTATGCAATGATTTGGATAACACCAGGCGCGCGGCGTGGTGCGAGCGAGAGGGCATGAGTAATTGTAGCAGCGTGAGCGGGAAGACAAGTGGCGATAGCCGTCTCCGATGCAAAAGTGCTATTTTGCATTTCTAACCCCTCTTATAATTTTCTGTGGTAGTAACTATGTTTATAACCAGCAATGAGTAATTACACATTCTTGGTTGGAAATGTTGTTATGATCACTAAGAAATTAAAAAAGACGTTGAGGTTAAGGCTAGCTCTGGAGGCTCGGTGCCCTCTTAATTCTTAGAATCGTAGTGCTACTGTAACTGACTCCTTTATTACAAATTGTGTTATCTTTATAACTTGAAATAACATAAGTAATCATTCTCAGTTATTGATCATTAACAGGCCAATAACGTCGATTTAATTGTATGCAAAAAGTTTATAAAAATAATAACACTTTTATTTAGATACATTTATTTGTAAGACCTAATAAAGTAAACAAGTCTTTGAGTAGACAGAATGAAGATAACTATAGCATTTTTATTGCTTTTCCACAAAAGTTTTACATTTGATCTGCCCAAAGAAAAATGTCGTTCAGATTTGAAAACAAAAGATGAACACTATAATGTAAACAGTACTTATTCTATGGGAAACGCATCAAACGCATATCCGACTGACGCACACTACGACTTGTATGGGAATTTATTTTATGTGGAAACTGGAAGAAAAGACGACGGTTTCTATTTTGATGTGAAAATTATAAAGCCGAAGACTAATACACCTCAGAAAGTTACAGGTAAGTTACTTTGTTTTTTCTTTGATCTAGTTCATTGGTGGGCTCGCCCCCCAAAGTAGGCGCGACCACATGCAAAGGGGGGCGCGCTGTGTTGTACAGCTAGACAGAGGTAATACAATAGCTAGACTAAAATCGGGCCACGCACCGTAAAATGACGAATTGACATTATAATATCAAAGTCATACTCATACACAGTGGCGGATTTGCCCTAAGGCCCAGTAGGCCCGGGCCTAGGGTCGCCAGATATTAGAGGCGAATCGTGAAAAAAATTCACTAATGATAACAAGAAATAACTCAAGACTGATTTCCAAGGTTCCAAGACAGATTAGAGTCATCCCCCGTACTCGCTGGACTTCATTGTCCAGTGTTGTGAATGGTCGCCGCTGTTGATCCTGGGCCCCGTTCAATAAACGCGACAATGACAGGTGACAGGCGACAATTCGACAATTTACTGTTCAATAAAAATTGACATTTTCTCCTGACAGGCGACATGTGACAATTTGTCGTGAAAAACTTGACATATTTGTTTTATTGAACGCTAAATTGTCATGACAATTCGACATATTTGTAGAATTGTCAAAAAATCGCGACAGGTGACCTAGGTGTGTGTCAAAACGTTTACAAATTGGTTAAACAAGGATTGATTGACATTTTTAGAGCAAAATGGTGTTATCATCTAGCAGCAAAAGCAGCGACGATGAATATTTTGTGGAAATTGAACAGCGTCGGCAACGGCGTTTTAAAAACCGAATCAACTTTTCGTTTTGTGTAACCGACTTAGAATTTAATGAAAAATTTCGGGTAAGCTAAACTACCGTCGAATATTTGGTAACCAAAATTGGTCATCAACTTGAACATAACACTATGAGGAATGCAGCCCTTACACCCGTTAAACAAATTTTATGCGTGTTGCATTGGTTGGGTTGTGGTTCGCAATACCATGTAATTGCAGATGCGCATTATAAATACCCATAGCTCTAAGTTGCTCTGCCAATTCCTTCCATTTTTTGAATTTTTATTTCGTGTGTGAGCTTTTCACTAAATTTTCCGAATAACACATCTTTATTGTCATGAATTTGGCCTAAAATTGTTATTTTATTATTATGATCCATCGCAAACATCTTAGCACTTCACATAATACTTTTTTAATTTTACCCTCATACTACTCCTTAATAATAAATATAAATGTCGGATATAGACAATTGTCAAGTACCACGACATATATGTCATGACAAATTTGTCGAGTACAATTATTTTTGAGGCTGACAATTGTCAAGTTTTATTAAACACGGTCGATGTCGATGACAATTCTACCATGACAATTATGTCGCTTTCTGACTTATTTGTCGTCTTTATTGAACAGCCTTTTCGCGACAATTCGACAATTATGTCGGTTTTTGACAAATATGTCGACCTGTCACGTTTATTGAACGGGGCCCTGGCTTACAGGAGTTACAGCGGTGGGAATGTGTGGTGGGCCTATGCCCGTTATATAATATAAAAAAAGAAATAACTCAAAAGTACCTAAATATTCTAAAGGGTCGCGTACACACGGCGACACATCAAGCTGTACTAAACCGAAATATGCTGGCCGCGCGTAGTATGAGTAACGTATAACGTCTCGCGGCCAGCTCTTATATTGGTTTTGTATAGCTTGATGTGTCGCCATGTGTACATTGTTTAAATTTCTGAATCGATTTCGATAAAAGTTGGCAATAAAGTAAATTCATTATGTAGTTTATAAGATGGGTGCTGAGAAAGGGGCGGCTGGACTTACTACATGGCCTGGGGCCTAGGGCGGCCAAGACTGCAAATCCGCCACTGCTCATACATATCCCACCTATTCCCCCAATTTTACTGCGATTCTAATCATAATTTTCTATAGAATCAATACACATCTGAAAAAAATACCAGTCATTTCATTATGTAGGTAACGTGATACACGAATCTATACTATTATAAAACTGTAACAGGAAGTTTGTCCGTACATTGAAGATAAAAACAAAAAAAAAATACGATATGGTTTTTAGGTGTCCCTGATTCCATTTCACTAATTTTTGGATTTTTTGTCTGTCTGTTTGTTTGAACGAGTATCACGCAAAAACTACTGAACCGATTTTGATGAAACTTTTTTTGTTTGATAGCTTATGATCTGACTTAAAATCTGGTATATAATTTGTGCGGACGAAGTCGCGGGTTAACGCTCGTAATAGTATTATTATTCGTGTGTACAGTCAACATAAAAAACGTAGCGCGTTGCAGAGAGGTATGCACACTCAATCATGAGGGTCCGGGTTCGAATCCGCAGGCCCGATTTCCATGCACCAATGAGTTTTACAAGGTGTTACAAAAATACAAATAAACATTTAAGGGGGTGGTTAAGACCATAAAACTAAACATTTTTCACTACGGGACCAATATCGAAATCGCGAGAAAAAAACTGATGTTCCATCATCATATCAGCCGATAGACGTCCGCTGGCTGGACACAGGCCGCCTCTTGGGGGACCAAGATGGGGAGATTTGCCATAATCGCCATGATGCGATGCGTTTGCGATGTTCCATACAAAACTACAGATCTACTCGAGATAAATGTCCCATACGTTTATCTCGAGTAGATCTGTAGTTCTGTTTTGTTTTTTCCAAAGATTTTTTTTTCGCGATTTCGATGTTGGTCCCATAGTGAAAGTTGATCAGTTTGATGGTCTCAACAACCCCCTTAAAAGTTTTAAGTGTTTATTTTTACTTTTGTAACACCCTGTCACAGATTCTATAATACCCTGTATAGGTACGTAATATCGACTGCTTTGAAACGGTAAAGGATAACTTAGTGAGGAAACCTGCATACGCTGATGTAGAAATTATGATGGGTATGTGCAGTTTAGTCTACCAATCCGTAGTAAAACCCTCCTAGAGGGTAGGCTTGTGCTCTGCAGCCCCTGCCGTGGGACGTATAAAGGCTGATGATGATGAGTCAGCATACAAAAGATTGATTGACATTGAGATGAATGAATGTTAATCCAATCCTGATTTTTCAAAGATTGGTATTAGCTAAATAACAAAAAAAATGACTTACTTTTTTCTACCAAAAATATTACTCTTTTGTTTTTAGGTTTACCTGAGGGCACCAGCTACTCAATTGCTGTCGATAAAAACAACAAAAAAGTTTACTTTGGTACTGGAGAAGGAATATTTAGCTACAACTACTTAACACAGAACGCCAGGCCTATATCTAAAACTAGCCTTAAACTGAACATGATATTTGTTGATAAAGATGGTAACAAATACATTACAGAAAGTGTTAATGGTATTGAAGAATTATATCTGCTTGCTGGAGATAAGAAAATTCGATTTCACACTCTTGAAGCTCTAGATGAACTTGCTATCGATGATAAAAACAATTTCTATTACATTAAGGAAGAACAACTGTTTGTATTGAAGTCTACTTTGTCAAGACCAATCTGTATCGGGAACGTATCTTATGATGGTGTCGCCCAAATAGCCATACATAAAGAAAACGTATTCATCGCAAGTGAAAATTTAGTTTATTTCCACGAAAATGAAACAGGAAAGTTACAATCGGTACCAAATGTTCCCGGAAAGGCAACTGCCATAGCTTTTGACCATACTGGAGACTTCGTACTAGGAGTCCCTGGCAAATTGTTGAAATATAAGAAAAACGAATGTTATTTTCGAAACAAAGAAGAGGATCGTAATTAATAACTAAATGTTCTAAAATTGATAAATCAAATAAAACCACTGACTTGGAACATTCCTTTTAATACTGAAAATAAATTACCTAACTTATAACTACAGCTCTCGATAACTTAAGTTACTACTACAAGCCCTAATATGATACACTGTCTAATGGATAACAGACTCCTATCTGTTAGCGCTCTTTCAGACGAACGACACTTTGCGGTCACATAGGGTCGCGCTCATAGAATTTACGGTCGCCGTGTGTCGGGCGACCGTCTGCGACAACAGTGTCGCTCGTCTGTAAGAGCGCTTAGTATACACAAGCTCATGTGACGAAAGATGAAGCCAGAAGACATTGCGTACCAGGACTTAACTAGAATACAATAGACAAGATGGAACCGTCCGTAACGCTACGTCAGCGAGTACCAGCATGAAACAAGAATAGTATTCAAACTTTGTCCACCCTAATGATGAATCACTTTGGCTCTAGTCCTCATTGTGGTCAACATTGGTGGAATCAACAATGTTCTTGACTTTCCAAAACCTGCCAACTTTTATTGCCAATAACTGTCAGACAAACTTTTAAACATGTGCCCCATTTTTTGTAAGGGCAAAACAAATTTACGCTAGTACATACTCAAAGACGTAGGGTTCCCAACGGTGCTTTTTCGATCTAAAACTCTTAACATTTAATTTATTAGTCAGAATTCACGTCTGGATGATTGATGATGGAGTTAAAATTTAATTTATGTCAACTCTCACAGTACCATCACTTAAAATTAAAAACCCTAAAATAACTAAAAAATTGATTGTAGTCAAAATGACTGCCGTGAAACAGTAAAATGAAGCTATGTTGTATGAGACTTCATAGCAGCTGCTCCTTATCTAACACATTGTTTTAATTTACCAAATCTTACTTTAACTACACTTTGCCAAATTACACTCACTAGTTAAATTACCTGACATCACATTATCACAACATTATGCCCATCATAAGAGTTAGAGACCATTACATGTGAACATCTACCCTACACATTGACAGACTCTAGTGATAGACAGGCCCTTTCATAGAAACAACATGTTCCACTTGAATAAGTTGTCTGCACCGCATTGATGTTTCCATATTCACTTCGCTTCGTCACTATGGCAATGACAGACCGCAATTTGTTTGGACGGGTGTGTCTATCACTAGAGTTTATGTCAGTGACCCTACACAATAAGTATACAAATATCTAGAATCAATTGTTATCATTGCAAATTGATATTAATCTCCATATTGTATAAATTGAAGAAGACTTAATGTGGTAGTATACTTTGCGATATAATGGGGAATGTTATGTTCTGAGCCTGGGAATTGGGCAATGCCATAGGCTGACTTGTGCTTGAAATTGTAATCTGTTGGGTAGACGTTTGGTGCACCAGCTGCTGTGCTGATGGCACGAGCTGTTGTTGGGCAGATTGTTGAGCAGCAAGCTGTTGAGATTGTTGAGCAACCATCTGCTGAGCAGACTGCTGCGCTGCAGCCGCAAGCTGCTGGGCCGACTGTTGTGCCGCGGCGGCCAAGTGCTGAGCGGATTGCTGCGCGGCTGCGAGCTGCGCCGACTGTTGCGCCGCTAAGTGTTGTTGCGCTGACTGCTGAGCGGCCAATTGCTGCTGGGCGGACTGCTGCGCCGCCAATTGCTGAGCAGACTGTTGCGCGGCTAAGTGTTGTGCAGAATGCTGCGCCGCTAAATGTTGCGCCGACTGTTGTGCCAGGTGCTGAGCAGATTGCTGCACTGCCAAGTGCTGCGCCGACTGCTGCGCGGCCAAGTGTTGCGCCGACTGCTGAACAGCCAAGTGTTGTGCCGATTGCTGAGCTGCGGCCAGGTGTTGCACAGACTGCTGAGCGGCCGCGTATTGAGAAGCTTGATGCGCCGACTGCTGGACTAGTTGCTGTACAGCTGACTGTGGTGCATTTGAAATAAGTTGCTGAGCGGGTTGAGCTAAAGTGAGCTGCGCCGGCGTGACTGCGACTACGGTCTGTCCGCCTCCCATCAGAGTGCCTGAATCACTCACTTGCATCAATTGCTGAGCCCCGGCACTAGTGACTATCAATGCTCCAGAGTTTCCAACGAGTTGTTGTGTTGTGCTGACTGTGATTATTTGAGGGGCTGGAGTTAAGAGCTGAGCTCTGGATGCCGCTGGAGCTAGAGCTAAATTTGGGGTAGCGGCAGTAGGAACTAATGCAGGTAATGCTCCAGCAAGACTCACTACAGGAGTTACGCTAACAGTAGCCAGAGAAACCGGAGCTGAAGTGCAGTGCCGTGAGGTTATCACACACGGCTGCCCGCTTCGCACTGAAGCGGTCTGTTCCAACAAAAATTCATTCATAGATGAGAGTTGCAAATTTTTCTCAGTCAAATCTGCCACTTTCTTCAGCAGTACGCTAATGTTATCATGTAGTAATGTCACTTTGTGGTCTAGAGCCTCGCAGTTGTTGCACATATTAGGAGCTGGTAGAACCTGTTTGTCCATTCCGCTATCTTCAAATGCAAACCTTCTCATTTTAGCCTCAGGAGGTGAATCTTCATCTCGTATATGTGGTGGTGGTCGGTTGTATGGTGGGGGTGGAACGTTTAACACTGGCACCATTTCATTTCCTACAATGTCAGGTGGATGTATGAGTTTGCAGTCTTGATTAGAACATGCCCGGTGGAGGTAAGCTTGGCACACTGGCAGGTTGCGAGGGTCACGCGGGTATACTCCAGAAACGTAAAACAGTTCCTGATCTTCGACCGAGCTGTGTATAAACTTGCAATTTGCTCTGAAACAGCCTTTGTTCTGATAGTCATGGCAGAAACGGAAAAGCTCTTTTAGACAGACCTTGGGTGGTATTTTGTGTATGTATCGACAGTTCTCTCGTGAGCAAAAACCTCGAATGTAGTCCCTACAGAAATTGTTGGCGTTTGGGCCAAGCCTGTCCGCGTCATCGGGAGAATTCATTGTGCCGTCCACATTCGATATACCGTGGCCAATCATGATTCCGTGTAATTACTGGTGAACCGGGGCGCTAGACATCTTATAATTCAGCAAAACAATGTTAGAGCACTTCGTTTTATGCACAAAATGCCAAGCACGGTATGCAGGCAGGTCATCCGTAAAACTTGATGCTGTTCATCCAGTCTTCACTACAAATTTTTTTTTTCACTTCATATCCACAGAATTAACTTCTATCTTCGTCTAAAAATTAAGCATTTTTCAGGAAACAAACAAAATAGTGTTTTAGAAAATAAAACTTCTTCCTTCTGACTTGACTTAAATTGAATGAATGAAATGATTCAAATGAACCACAGACTTGCTAGAGAGTACTGAGCGGGCGGGTGAATCATTCATATCAATGAATCAATCGTTCTTCCTTAGTAAATGACACCTTTCAGTCTACAACCTTACTACCTCGATGGTCTACAACAAAGAGTAATACTATAAGTATATTAGAAAAGAGAACCCACACGTGGCAACATTATGCATCCACCTTATATCAAATTGAAGGCTAGCTAGCGCCATCTATGTTTCATCGACGATAACCTATACTATACATACCTACTTATATCTACTCATACCAATGGATATTATTATTTTTAATGCTAGTTTTCGTTCAATCCCGCACCGATCGAGTGAAATTCCAGTATCCTTACTATTCCTGTAATCTAAACATTGGTAAGAGAACAACAGAAACTCCAGAACATCACTAAATCGGCACGAAATTGAACGAAAACTACAAACAACCCGTACATTACGCAAGATAGGTAGTCATTTTGTGATTTTGTCAATTTGACATTGACATAGACAATAAAAATTTTTTTTTTCATAGTTCTGCGAAATATTTAATAGATGGCAGCACATTCTATGCAAACTGAATCGGAAAAAGCCTCCAAAAGGCGACAGTCCTCCGCCTGGTCTACAATGAGAGAGTACTACGCAAAGAGTATCCTTACTATTCCTGTAATCTAAACATTGGTAAGAGAACAACAGAAACTCCAGAACATCACTAAATCGGCACGAAATTGAACGAAAATTACAAACAATTCGCGCATTACGCAAGATACGTAGCCATTTTGTGAATCTGTCATCTGTCAATTAGACATTGACATAGACAATAAAATGTTTTTTTTCATAGTTCTGCGTAGTAGTTAATAGATGGCAGCACATTCTATGCAAACTGAATCGAAAAAGCCACCAAAAGGCGACTGTCCTCCGCCTGGTACTACGTAAATGAACGAAAAACATATGATTACTGTCATAGATATTTTTTATTTTTTTTTAATTCAAGGCGAAGGGGTCTATATAGCCCATACAGCCAATATCTTTAGTAAAGTTTTCTCATTTATAGCAATTAAAACGCTGGTGTTCGACGTTATGACGCTTCTTGCGTACAATCGATCGATGCAGGAAACGCAGAGAAGTCCACAGGAAATAGGTAAACCAATCGCTTTGTCGCGCTAAAATCACAGAACCCTTTTCCTGTTTACGACCATACTCCATCATATTTCACTGAACTGTATATTGTTCACTTGCACGACACTTTGTTACGCAATTTACGAACCAAAACTCACTATAAACAATAACAATTCCATAAAATATGTGGACTCCTTTACATATCAGACGAGTTCCCGCAAAAAAAAACCTTTAGTCATAGACAAGAGCATATGTCAAATAAAAACCGGTAAATAAAACGTAGTGATTATATTCTCTTTGCCGGTAAAAATGGTTTCATTGTTGAGTTAGTACGACACTATTTTGTTTTGTTGAGTGTTGACAAATTAAAAAAAAAACCGTCTGAACATGGCGGCTTCTGTTTCTTCGTAAAATTGAAATTCAATTCAATACAATATAAAATCTACACATACATTTTTTTATAAATAAATGTTGTAGCATTTTTAGTCTGGATGGTTATTAATTAACTTTTTATGTTAATAAAATATACCAGGAAGGTCATGAAGTAAGTGTTTCTTCATTCACGTTTGTGTTTGTAAATTTTATTGTTTATTTTATAAATGAAAATTGTTCTGTTAGCTAACGTCAGTGTGGCAAGATGTTCAAGCAACAATTGTCTCCGCGCAGCGTGCATCCCTACCAGACGACGGTAGTGCCGAGGAGCGAGCAACAGTTTGCGTCGGCTGCCCAGCAAAGGGCGAAGTACCCGTGGGCGGAGGATATAAACACGCCCGTATACCAGGTAGCAGGCACGGACAGCTCTACTTCCGACACCGCTTACCATGTATGTATTACAATAGAATAGAATTTCTTATCTATGCTTATAAAAGAGTTCCATAACTGACTGTCAGACAATGCACAGCCTAAACCGCTGAAGATAGAAACATGAAATATGGTATATTCTACAGGTGTGCACTGTGCACTAAGGAAGGATTTTTTGAAAATCGACCTCCAAAGGGGTAATCCATGTGGACGAAGTCGCGCGTCAAAAGCTTGTTTGTCTTTTAAAAACACATTACTAAAACAATATAATTATTACACAGTCAGTTTTGCAAATACATAAAAAACATAAACATATTCCAATACAAAATGGTCTGCGTCGGTGGTTGGTCAGACCCACAACCACTGCTATTATTGTCACAGCCTTAACATAAAAAAATAAATCGACTACTATTTGAGTAGCATGTGGTTCTTATCCGGTGGTTCTCGGACCACAGGTGGGCCTCAGGAGTGATCCGCGAGGTCCTGCAGCATATTAAGTTGCGGGTCGGTTTTAATATCCTGCAGCACGAATTTTAGGGTCGGGGTAAGTCTCACCACCCAAATTTGGCTCGCAGCCACAGATTAATAATAAGTTACCGCAGCATAATAAAAATCTCACTTTTTTTTGTATGAAAATTGACTTCTTTTGTTTTTTCTTCAAAAACCTTCCTAAAAGGGTTCCTAACCCCTTACTTAGGGGAGTGGGAAGGAGGGGACCATTTTGAGCAATGCCTTGACTGGGCAGAAACAAAATTTCTAGGCGAAAGCGCTACTTCACCGGCCTCTTCACCTCTATCCTTCATTTATCAAGTTGTTTGATGGGTACTGAAATTCTATATCGCTATCTCTTTCACCAGCCCCACACTCCATTTACATAACATTTTATTTGTAGTGTTATGTTCGATTATGTAATACCCATGTCCTATTTTAGGTGCCACAATACTACAATGGAACAATAAGAGAATACGGTCCACCCTCACCGGTCTACCAAGCTCCTTATGGCACTGGTACATGGCATAGCTATAGGAAAGGTGAGAAAATTGGCATGCGAGGTGCATCCGAAGCTTACACATTTCCACAATGTGCCAGTGCCTTTTCTCTGCCGATGTGCGAGGTGGAGCCTCGGCAAACAATCAGCCGCTCCCCGGTGCCACCTGTGCCGTCTGTAAGCCCCGAGGTTCCTATTATAGGGGCCTGTGGTGGTCATTGTCCAGGATTTGAATATGTGTGCTATTATATTCTACAGGTAACATAAAATTTATTGCCTATTTAATGTAAAAAATTCTATATTAAACTCATAGCATAAGTAGATCATTTAAAATAGATGGATTTAATATTAAAATATAAGTTTTTAGTTTGAGAATGTTTTTAAATGAATTTAATAATCTGTTTTAATTTTTACTTTTAGACAATTTTTCTATGAACTTTAATTATTTCGAATGTTTCGAAATTTCACTTTTCTAAATCTGTTCTTTTTTTCAGGTAATATTTGTAGTAGGAATATTAACAGGGATCTCATTATGTATCGCTGGAATTGTGTTAAGACGTACAAATCGTAACGGTGACTTGGGTGTACTAGTGTACATAGGTAAGACAAAAACTTTACTTTTATATTAATGTCACTCTGATTAGGTACACAATATCTTCCAAATCTTGGGCCATCTCTCCCAATGCTTGTAAGAAATATGAAGACTCGCGAAGTCTCACTTCAGCAGTTGTTTCTTACAGTATACTGTCTGCTTTATCAATATTGCAACGTAGGTGTTTCCTGTATTATGAATTCATAATCAATCAATTAGCGAAAGAAGACTAATGAGAAAATAAAATCGGACATTAGCAAGCTCCAAAAAACGAATTATATACCTTTCTTTTATTTTTGTTTTGATGGATATTAAGCTAAGTTTTGACTAAAATATGTTCATGTATTTCCCAATGTTTCCATCAAATGCTGGGCCTTATTTAATAAACGTGACAATGGCAATTCAGAGTACATTGCCGAGAATGCTAGGACACATGAAGTACTGCAAGTTTAGCGACATAAGTAACCAGCAATGTACTCTGAATTGTAAACAGTAGCATTATCTAGTGATATTGTACTGGGCTGTTTTTGTGTTAAATAAACAAACATTCATTCATTCAATTGTCATTGTCAATTGTCGCGTTTATTAAACAGGGCCCAGATTGGACAAACTCGGTTACATGCCGTTTTTGTATAGATCCAAAAAACTGATCTTATTTATAACAATCCTATTTCAGGGTGCCTCTCGTCGTGCGTGTGTGGAGTGCTGCTCGGAGTCCAGTGTTGCGTCCGGCGTGAGATCAGACAGAGAAAAATGCGCGCCAACATGCACATACCAATGCAGGCCATTCAGGTGATATACCTATGCACTTCATAAAATGCAGATATAATATGTATGTATGTATCAAAAGTTCTCGAGTGGCGACCGCGTACCGGAAAGCGCAGCGTGGGTAGGCAGCCCACAAGGTGGACCTACGACTTGGTGAAGGCGGCGGGAACCCGTTGGATAAGGGTAGCGCAGGACGTCCATCGGCTGAGATGATGATGATGAATATGTATGTATTGCGCAAATACATGATTGTATGTTTTGAGGCGCCAACGAGACGTGCGCTTTAGTAAAAGATTGACCCTAATTTTGCAAAGTGGTCTGGTCTAGAAGCTAAAAACACAGCTTCTCGTTCAAAGTACGGTGGTTCGATCCCACCAATTACAAAACCCTACTTTGAGTGCTAAGACTTAAAAGTTATAATAACGATTTCTATGATTCTTCTGTATGTGTTGACGACATAGATATATTATCTATACTATTATAAAACTGTAACAGGAAGTTTGTCTGTACATTGAAGATATTAACAAAAAAAAAGTTACGATATGGTTTTTAGGTGTCCCTGATTCCAATTCACCAATTTTTAGATTTTTTGTCTGTCTGTTTGTTTGTGTGTTTGTTTGGGTGTTTGTTTGTTTGAACGAGTATCACGCAAAAACTACAGAACCGATTTTGATTAAACTTTTTTTGTTTGATAGCTTATGATCTGACTTAAAATCTGGTATACAATTTGTGCGGACGAAGTCGCGGGTTAACGCTCGTATTATATAAAACTCGTTGACAATAAAGATAAAATGTACTCATTATGTGCTTTGTTTTCAGGAGGTACCTGCCCCAGCTTGCCCATTACTTGCATCAACTTTACCTCATAGCCAAATATACCGGTTAGTTAAACTGCATTTAGGGCCCGTTTCACCACTTCTGAGTAAGTTCTTGATAGCTTATTTGACATATCTTTTATACAAAATATGACAATCGAGCTGTCAGATAAGTTACCAAGAACTTATAAAAAAGTGGTGACACAGGCCCACACACACATATTATAAAACAATACAGAAACAAAGGTCATGACTATAAAAATTCATAAGAGAAAATAGCTATGGAGCCGATCGCGCTAATTTAAGACATCGAAGTTAATCCTTATTCAATTTCAGTTGGAATCACGGAACATTAAAAGAGGGGTTAGAAATGCAAAGTAGCGCTTTTGCTTCGGAGACGGTTGTCGCCACTTGTCTTCCCCCTCACGCTGCTACAATTACTCATGCCCTCTCGCTCGCACTACACCGCGCACCTTGTGTTATGCAAATCATTGCATAACCTGTGGCGACGAGTTCCACGCCTACTTTGCACTTCTAACCCTAATAAGATTGCAAGCCAGTCCAGTGAAACGTGGATGTTCTGAGGTTTCAGAATATCTCTGACTACCCCTTCGGGGAATATAGTCGTGAGCATATGCTTATGCTTATGCCAGTCCAGTTACTATTCAGCGGTGCTGAATTTTGAATTGCGCTAAACTAACTTCTTTACTATTAGATTGACAGACGTAATGATTCAGTGTAAATGGTTCGATGAACTCTACCTTTCTATTTAGTGCTGCAGTCTCGAGACTGCAGCTCATAAGACGGAGGTTGGCTATCATTAGGGCTATTTGGACCTTGGGGTGAGGTCAGAATAGCCCTAATTATAGCCAACCTCCGATAGGAGATGGCACTGCAAGAAGAAGAATGATTCAGTAGCAAACGAGTTGAAACTCATCTTGTTGTCAGAGGATTAGTGCGATACCGAATAAGCAAAAAGTTGTGTCGCAGTAGTTGTTAAATAACAATTCTATGGACATTTATTTAGCGCGTTCGGCCTCCTAGTCCGATCTTTAGCTTTATTATTATTAAGGTATCTAAATAACATTTTTAATTTTAATTGCAACTTAATTAAAAGAAATTGTTTATCTCTGTTAGATTCAATAAAAACCATTATACAGGGTGTAAGTGACAGCCTAGCAAATACGGAAACGATGAACTCAGACCATCAAACTGAACAACTTTCACTATGGAGCCTACCTCAGGAAACGCGAAAAAAATCAGCTGTCCCATACAAAAATGCTGTACCTTCCCGACTAAAATGTATGGGACAGCTGATTTTTTTTTCTTTTCCTGAGGTAGGCTCCATTTCAGTATTTGCTAGGCTGTCACTTACACCTGTATATGGAAACTGAACTCAAATTACCATTATTTTGATTACGCTTCACCTTATTTTAACTAATTTGTGGTATTATATTTCAGACCAACAACAAATATTTGTCCAGATGAGGACGTTACCGGAGTTCCTTGGTGGCGGCGCACCAATCAAGACTGATTAGCTCTAAGTTTACTTGCATATTTGTGTATTTCAAATGAATTTATATTAATTGTATCGAAGTAAGGATACATACAATACCATTAACTTGTTATTTTGTAATAAATTTTGCTTTACAGATATATTTGCTTTCAATAATTACCATACTAGAAAAAAGATGTGCAAAATTATTAGCATATGCTTACGACTATATTTCCTGAGAGGTTTCTCAGACGTTTCACTCGTAGTACCGAAACTCTGTCCAGTGTGACAGGGAGTGAGCCCGTCGCCACTTGTTTTCCTTTGCCGAAAAGCCAGTGGTGTTAAAAATCCTACTAATATTATAAACGCGAAAGTTTATAAGTATGGATGGATGTTTGTTACTCTTTCAAGTAAAAACTACTGAATGGATTTTATTGAAACTTTACAATAATATAGCTTATACATCAGAATAACATACGCTACAATTTATAAAGATATTGTGTGAATTGTCCAGACGAAATCGCTGGCACCAGCTAGTCTTAGTCGGCCTGAACGAGGATCGAACCATCGCCTTCTGTATAGCAGGCAAGGTTACTCGCCACTGGACGACCACGGCTTTTATTGCAAAATTATTAATTAGAGAAAACGAAATGAAACAACATAGATCAGGAATATGAAGTATTTTATTCTTGATTAATAAAGAAGTATGGGAACAGTGGAAATAGATGATCCGTTAAGTACACCAAATAATAAAAACTGATATAAATAAATTACTGTACTTTAAGTACCTTACTTAGGTGTAAAAATAAAATCCAATAATATAGTAAAATCAGTACTCTGTCGGTACTGCACTGCACCTTCGAATAAAATAATTTGAAGGAAAACAATTTGATAAAAAATACAAAGCAAAGCAACATACAAAAACTACATAATACCAGCTGCATAATATAATAAGTAATAAACTAAAAAAACTGATAAGCCAATTAATTCGTGATTCACAAACCGCCCTAAAATCAAACGACATAAGGCTCATTTTAATTCCACTTATTTTCACACCAACCACTTTCGTGCAACTAAAAGGTTGTAAAACATAACTTATAAAATAGGTAGGTATTGTAGAACTTATACCTAAGAATTATTACACTTTCAAAACTTCCTTTATTTACAACATTATTATATTACGTCTATATTGTGATGAGAAAATTTTCGATTCTACATATTTGTCACCTACAGAGAGCATTTAATACATTCATTAAGTTATTATACCTGTTTTATATAATAATATAAATTAAATGCTATGCAAGCCAACCGACCGTGTTAGCAACAATAATAATATGATCACATCAACATCTCTTCCTAGCTTTCTTATAAAAACTAGGTTGAAAATTGAAGTTCATATTTAGTGATACTGAAGTCTGAATTAAGACTCTTAATTCAAGATTAAGACAAATACATATACACAGACAACCTATAAAAATAATTATAAAATAATTTTTCTTATATTTTTGAACGACTCCAAAAATAGAACTATACATTACCTAATACCTATATACTATAGTGCGTCCAAGATAGCTCCGTGATTTTGACAGATCGATTATTTTACTTTCTGGAAAAACCATAATGGATAAGCCGTAAAACCATTAATGTTAATTAATCTTGTATACTTTTAAGGACAGGCCACACAGAGGCGGTTTTGCGGGAAAGCGGGCCGGACGCGGACCTGCAGGAAGCGAATATCTCCGGACCCGCGCGTATTTCTGTGTGGTAGGGTACATACAAACTCGAACATTACCACCACACCACACCATACACAACAAAACACACAAAAAACCGAGCGGGTCCGGAGATATTCGCTTCCCGCAGGTCCGCCTCCGGCCCGCTTTCCCGCAAAACCGCCTCTGTTTGGCCTGGCCTTTAGTGTATTATAAAGTTTAGACTGCTAAAACAGCTTTAAAAAGTACTATAAAATCTCTGAAACCGCTAGTCAAGACCACGGAGCTATCTTGGACGAACTATATCTACGGTTTGATTAATATACGGACGGAAAGATCACTCTTAGCTGACCTTTCTTTTTTCTTTAATTAGGTAAGAAATTAGAGCGCTTTTCGCATGATTATTTTTTAAACCAGTTCTATTATATCAGTTTTATTACAATGAATTTCGAAAAACTATAAAAGTGTTAAACGTCCGTAGTTATGCGTGAACAATTCCACCATATCGTAAAACGTATGTTATGTAGACATGAACTTATATTTCTTACAAATTTCTTCATCGTTCTACTTACGAACTCTTAAATAATCAAAGCTAACATAAATTACTCATCAATGAGAAAACTGACAGAAAAATACAAATAAAATTCAGTAGGTACCGTAAAAGTACATTTCAAAGTTAGCTATGAGATTTCAATAATTGATAAGTAGGTATCTTATGTAATAAATAAGTATCCACTTGTATAATAAGTATCCGGTATCCACACCTAAGCCTAGTCTAAAGTTGAATATGGACGATAATTTGGCCACTTGTCTTTCAATAATTACTTGATTAATTAAGACAAAGCTTCATACAATTTTGCAACAAAGTGTTTAAAACACTAGACTATGACAATATAATTTCTGAATAAGGTAAGACGTGTTAAGAAAACTTTAATTCTAATACAATTTGAACACATCCAAAAGAATACTCAATTTTTCTTAGATTTACGATGATTGTGCTTACATTTTCATACAACCTTATAATTATGAAAGAGTGTTATGCATTCATACACAATTCAACCAAAACTCAGCTCAGTCAATGCCCGCACTCCGTATTGTTTTAATTTGATTTTATGACGATGACATTGAATATAAATATAAAATAATTGTAGATTTCGAGAGATATTTCAATTTCGTAATACATAGTTACCATTAAAACCATTCGATTATCGTTCGATTCACGACTCACAACTTTAGGATAGAAATAAGGTATATCAAAAAATTTATCACTCGAATAATAAACACACGTCAATAAAGATAAAACCATAAGATGACTAAATAATTCAGTTGCAATTATTTATTAATCGTGTGATAAAACTAAGAATAACAAAAATGTTTCTTACACACATCTATACTTTGTACCACAAAATGCAACACCTTAGTTTATGGGCACGACACAGTGGTATTAGAGTTACATTGCCATGATTTTTGATGAAGTTTCTAGTCATAAAAATATATTCTAATACATATTTGTAATGTTTTTTTTATAACAATAATACCACATGGCGTAATATTTAGGGGGACATTTTATTAGGACTAGCCTAAGCTCGAAAGAATAATCTCTTATCTTGCTGACGGCTTCCACAATCTTATGCTACTGATGGTCGTCCGTCCAGCATTTTGTCGCTTTCCTCTGCACTGCTGAGACTGTAATAGAGAGAGAAAAAATGTAGTCACATTCATACTTAAATAACCATTGTGAAATTTATTTTGGGTGTTTTCCTACACATCTAAGAGTCACAATGTGACGTGAGGTGTCTGGCTTAGATATAGCACCACATTTCTTCCTGTGGCCTTCGTTCAAAGTGACTAAAGGATATAATTTCTATCTGTTTTCGTGGCCTATCACCACATGAATCTTCATTCCATCTTAAAACCCGCAATATTCTTTAAGATGATATACATATTAGCACGCACCATACAAACGAAGTTTGATTCTATTTTGAAAATTAACCAGTTTCATTCAATGACATTTTATGTGAAATTGTGGTTTGCCAGATATTCGTTAAAATGTATAGTTTTAAAGTTACATGGCCTAAAGATTTCCATTCAATTATTCCTAGCCTAGGAATAATGTAACTTTGAAACTATACACTAGGAATCCTAGCACTGAAATTCAGGCATTCCTGCCCAGTAGGCCTCGCATAGCATCCCCGAGAAAACGATAAAAATCGAGATGTGCCTTCATCTTTATTATTAAACGTAGGCAAGAAAGAGCGAGCATGACGTTTTGCTCGTTTAAAAGCTTTGTCGTGGGTGGCATGCTAGCCATGCTGGGCAGTCAGCCTCGATACGACCATTGCCATTGCTGACTGGCTAATCTAAACTACAGCATCAGTGATTGTCATGAAATGTAACTCATGCTGAACGAAAGAAGTAGTATAATATATATTGCTTTTCTTACCAGCCTGAAATGAAATACGATAAAGTGTTTACGCTGTCGTTTACGTATGTATACTCCTGCAAGTGTAAAAACGTGTTGTTCCCGCACGTGTTATATTGTATGTTCCATACTTATTAACATGTATGTAAGTTGTGTGACGTCATGACGTGTTAGCTGAACAAAAGTTAAGTAAACAAGTAAAAGACAATGGAGTTAGCGTGAACTTTAGCATCACTTCACCTACCACCTGTCTGTATTAATAGACAAGACAATAGCGGCTTATACTGTGGCTGGTAAACTTTAACTATTTAATGTTACTTTTAACTTGTAACGAAGAAAAAAGCATGGCAAGACCACAAGTGGTCTATGCATGGGAACTATTCATGTTATAATTTGTTAAATTAAATAATGACATAGGAACTTGTCCATGTCTTGCAGTCGTATCTAATAGAATGAATGAATCTTGTTTTGGGATAAGGAACAATGGATTATGAGAAATGTGTATGTGTTATACCTAGATTGTGATATATTAATTACAAATACGCGATATAATTAATACTTATTGCAAACAGATCAAATCAGTAAATTTAAGATATCAGTTTTTTGATTTGTTACAAATTGACCATAGTCCATTATTAATTATAGGGCTATTTAATAGCCATATACAGGTGAAACTGATATCATTAGCATCCTTTTAAACTAAGAGTCTACCCATTAAACTGAAAAACTTTTATAGGAGCAAACCGATTGGAGCAAATAACAAATCTGCTGTTCCATACTAAACTGCAATGTGACGCGCGAGTTCGTGACTCAAATGTATGCAACAGCAGATTTTTTTTGCTCCGATCGGTTTGCTGCCATAGTAAAAGTTGTTCAGTTCGACGGGTAGACTCTTAGTTTAAAAGGATGCTAATGATATCAATGTCGCCCTGTATACAGCGTATTACCTAATTTTGTTTAATTTGAGTTTCATAAAGCCATCGTAACGTATCGTCAAAGAATACTATCGTGGTATTAAACCCGGCGATAACATGAATTTTCAAAAAGTGCAGAAATAACAACTAAAATACTTTGTCAGACGGAAATACAGAAAACGGCTTGGTAGTTAATAACAGTGCAGTGTTGGAACATGAATAAATTATGCTATTTATCCAGGGACGTGACTTCGCACGATTCGGACACAAGGTCAGCGAGCGAGTGGGGGCTAACACCAGCCACTAGAAGGAGCAAATGAACTGTAAATTAGCTAAAACTGTTTTATGGGGATGACCAGATTATCAAACTGAACAACTTTCTCTATAGGACCAATGGTAATCTGTGCCAATATAGAAATTGCGAACAAATACAGCTGTTTCATACATAACTCAATCCTTTGCTTCACTTCCAGCCATCTTGCGCAGATCATTGCGCCTTTTAACAAAGGGTTGTTCCACACTCCGTCTGCCTAAACATGATCTCCATTCCAGAACCCACCGGTCGTATGTTCTACAATATTGGCAATTCATCTACTCGCGGGTTAAGGAGTCAGCGCCATCAAAGAGACTGGATTTTGAGCTTTTTCCGACGTACGCCACTTAGTATGGAGAATGTCACTCTATCGTATCTTTTTTACTCTATGATAAAACTTACCATTCCTTATTATCCATGAGGTTGCGCATCTCATCGTCGGGCGCGGGCGGCGCGTCCCGTACGGGCGCGTACTGGGCAGCCACCAGGGGGTCCGTGGACGGGTTCAGGGCAGTGAGGGCAGCCGCGCCGCTGGCCGGGGCCTCCTTGCCGCCGCCCCATCTGGCTGACCAGGCCCAGCCGCCGACACCTGTCGACAATATCCGTACATATTAGAAAATTTTGTTTTTTCCTTGGGTATTCGCGACCTCGTCTTCTCCAGTATACTATCGGATCAAGAATACATAATAGGCCAACAAGTCTCTAGGTCATTATGAGATCTATCACCAGTGAGATCAGAAGATTGGATTCTAATACTGAATACTATTTTTCTGGGACTGCTGAGCCCCAATAGCTGCGGGGCTATTGGGCAGGCAGCCTGGATCATCCAGAACAGGTCCCAGAAATACATAAATAACGCTCACAGCACACCCCAAACGTAAGCTACGAGGCTGTTTATTAAGGACAACGACGAAACAAACATGTAAAATCCATGACCAAACCGGGATTCGAACCCAAGACCCGTGGTTTGGCAGACCGGTGTGGTAACCATTACACCAACCGGGTCGTCCAATGGACGAAATGATCGCACTAGTCTAGAACCTGTATAGTTTTCTCTGTTACTTATTATCGTGTAAAATTATTGCGTTGTGCCAAAAGAATGAAAAAAGAACAAGTCTCAACTACCGAATATGAAAATAAAAGATTTATCCAGTGAACGTACAACTCGAATTTATAAGTAATTTTCTAGAAGCATTTTACGTCATTTTAAAACACATGGCAGAATGTTCACACATAAATATGTTTATGATTAAACGCGTGACGTGACGCGTTAAACAAAAACAACTAAGCGCTCTTACAGACGAGCGACATAATGTGTCGCTCGTCTGTAAGAGCGCTAAGGCAATGGAAACTATAATTTTAAATTTCTCAATCTGTCCGAGTTTCCTTGTAAAAAGGCATCCTATCGTCTAGACAATCTTGGTCAAAGGTCAGGAGGCGATTTGTTAGATTGGCATGAAATGCACAATATAACTCAGGTGGGTGTGAACAGATATACTGGATGTATTGATTAAATTCTATTCCAAAAGGAGTCGTTGTAAACAAATCTACTACCGACGCGACGACGGCGACCTAAAGCTCTTTTACATTGGTGACAGCCACTCGGACTTTCGTTCCTTTTAATTCTTTTCTTTAACTTTAGTAGTACACGTTTTTAAGCATAACTAGCACATTTTGCGAGTACTAAATAAATAAATAAATAACGCTCACATACATTGTAATGATCCCAAGAAAGCCTCATGCTTTTTGTCATGGGAATCATACAACAACGGCACAAACATATAAAATCTATGACCGAACCGGGATTCGAACCCAGGGTCCTAGGTTGGCAGTCCGGCGTGGTTACCATTACACCAACCGGGTCGTTGATAAGTAGATAGATTATAGATGACTCGTTTATTTCGTCATAACAATAACATTCAGACAGTAGCGCCAAGAACCAAGTAAATCCACTTCAGGGTTCTTGTAAAATATATCTACGAACTATTTTTATTTTAGAATGCGTTTTACTACTATTTAAAACGCGCTACTAAGTTTGTGAAGAAGATGGTTAAATAGGCCAACTGGAAGACAGATCTTAAGCGTTGCGGTGAGTGCACATTACGGTCAAGAATAGTCTCGAAGTCATCCTTGCATACTGACTGTAACGATCTGTCGCACCCAAATGTAACAATAGGCTATCACCGACCAGGGGACCATTTTATTCAGAATTTCACACATACTAATTCGTGTGCGAAAATGGCATAAACTCATAAGTTGCATATTGAGAATAAATAATGGTATAGATTTAACGAGTACCTATACTTCTTCTTATCATCACCGTTTTTTCAGACCGCCTTACGGCCTCTGACGTGGTTATTATGTAACGACTACTACCACCATAGATAGTAGCCGGGACCAACGGCTTAACGTGCCATCCGAAGCAAGGAATCATTTTTCTTTTCAGACAATCAGGTAATTCAGCCTGCAATGTCCTAACCAACTGGGGGAAAACGCACAAAGTGATATATCACTAGGTGTCCCCCGTGGGAATCGAACCCACGACCTTCGTGTTGAGAGCACAATGCTCTTAACCATTAGACCACGGAGACAGATTTTGGTAGAGCTTGTACCATTTATTTTATAAGAAACAACCTTTGAATAAATTAATACTTAGTTAGTTTTGGAAACAACTACCGATATCGTAAGGTAGCTGAAACAGCTAAGCTTCAGGGGTTCAGTCAGTGCTGCCTTTTTATACCATTCCCATTTCGGGTCGGCGCAATATTGATATTTTGCGCCGATATCAGATGCCGGTAATATTGGATGACATAATTTTTTTTAACCACCTGTTTTTATTGTGTAGAATCACATAATCTCTATATCGTTTTCGAATTTTGATACCTCTCCTAATAGGTTTCTTATGGAAAGTTGTTCCGTATCATGGGAACAATCACCTATTAATGCTATTGTTTACCCTAACACCCTGTATATCTACCTACACAGTCATGTGCATTTCGCATTTTTCATACGAATGCAATAGAGTTGAAACTTGAAATCATACGTATATCGAATTACATAACATATAAACGAATGACGATATGCGTGAGCAGTGAGCAAGGGCCTTGTGTGCGTAAGTTTTATGTTGTAAAACTGTGTCAATCAATTCTGAGTTATGTTAGCACTTTGCAATTTTGATACTCTTGAGCGAACTTACAATTTAACGATTTTTAAAAACGGTTTGGCTCACAAATTACCATGCTTCATGGTCATGCATGGTATTCTAAATCAATTGGGAAGGCCATTGTACTCCTTTGTTCATCTTATATTGATTTTTGAACGTTATTGGTGTGCAAATTAAAAATGTACCTATGCTATATGACATATAGCATATGTTATCAATTCGCACAGATATGCCTAAATAACCACGGACTGGGTTCCCCGGGATGGTCGCGGGCGTCGGGGTAGACCCAAAAAAAGGTGGAGAGACACTCTGGATGCCTTCTTGGAGAGTCAGTCAGTAGTTGTAATAGAGAGGATTGAACAGTAAAAGGGGAGGCCTTTGCCCAGCAGTGAGACACTGAAAAGGCTACGTAAAAAAAAATATAAATGGTAGGAGATGACATAATGTACCGACATCCTGACATCCTCAATATTGTTTATATATTCCGGATACTTTCTAGGAGCGCGATATTCATTCTTCAACAAGATGAACCCTCGTATACCAAACAGTGTAAGTTGAATGGATCAAATAGAAGTGGCAATAAAATGTTGAGTATGTAAAGCAGCTACTGTACTGACCAATGAACAGCAGACCAAGCAGCAGCAGCACTCCGCCGGCGATGAGAGTGCCCACTCCGGTGTCGGAGCCCGCGGGAGTGACAGCCGGTGAGTTTGAATACTGCACTCCGCCCGCGATCACCAGCGCCAGACCTGCGGACAATTTATACATCAAATTATATTTTACTAGCTGTTGCCCGCGACTTTGTAAGCGCAGCCCACTGAAATATACTTAACGTCCTATTCTCAGACTCACTGAATATACACACAAAATTTCATAAGAATCGGTCAAGCCGTTTCGGAGGAGTTTTGTTACAAACACCGTGACCGAGAATTTTATATATTAGATATTACACCAAACTATTATTTTTTATTACACTATAGTATGATGTTTCCGTACAGTACTAACTTCTCGTAACGTTTAACAAAATAAAATAAAAAGATCTGCAATGTAAGAAGGAACAGTAATTTTTTTTTATTTATGTTTTGTTGAATTTGGTGGTCGATTTGACCCCAGTAAGTCTTTTGTTACACCCTGTATTATCTGCAAATTCGAATTCAATTGTCAGAAACAGCAGAAAATATACAAAATTTCCTTAAACTGGATGTGAGTGTAAGGAGCAATGAACTGCGTGGGTGCAACTGAGCTGCATCGACCGACGCCGACGCCGATGTAAACTCGGACAAGAAACATGGAAACGGAGGATTAAGCCTCTTACAGCTAAGGTTACCATATCTCTGGATTTGTCCTGGGATTACAGGATTTTTAGGCTCTTGACAGGATTGCGGCCGGATTTTGGAAATATCAGGATTATTCATCAGTGAAACTAATTAATTGCTTTGTGCAAGAGGAGAGGCAGGCTGAAATGGAAATTTGGAGAATATGTCACTTTTCCGGTATTTGTCCGATCCGCCTCACTCATACACCCCGCCGACTAGAGTACGAAAGAGACAACTGTAGATCGGACCGATTTTATCTACATAAAATCGACGAAATCTCATTTCGTATTCCCCTGTTTTCTCCTCCAAACCTGAACCGATTTGAACCAATAATTCTTTCTAGAATAATATGAGAAAGACTTTGGCTATGTCTGTATGTTTTGCTTTTTTTGTTTATATACGTCTTTGTTTGCTAGATGTCTGACAACGGGCGGTAAAATGGTCATTTTCGAAGGTCCCTAGTTCTTGCAGTAATTAATTGATGCAAAAAAGCAAAACATAGGGACAAAGCAGAGGTAACTGCAAAATCTCAGGACTTTTCTCTGGCTTTTTGTCAGGAAAATAATTTTCCATCTGGTAACCCTACTCACAACTATCAGGATGCCCTGGGACAGAAAACATCAGTTTCGCTACTTTGTCATTTAATCCACTGGCGCTTTATGATGCCATGCCAAATAGTACTGCGTTCTTGGCTGCTTGACAGTTTGTTAATCTCTACATTCACCATTAATTGCCATTCGTTTGGCTATCAATATAGGAATAGAAGCATTAAACCCTGAAATAGACCATATGAAAAACTCAGAACTCTGACGCGAATTTATCAACATATAAACCATGAAAAAAATCTGCTGTCCCATACATTCGAGTCAAGCAGGTTTGCAGTTTTGTATGGAACAGCAGATTTTGTTGTTGAAGAAAAAGTTGTTCAGTTTAATGGTCTGATCTACATGCATAAACTCACGACCTGAATCCCTTTCAGGATGGTCAGAAAAATTGCTACAACTACCAAACCAACTTTTGATTTAAGAATGCAGTTGTCGCAATACTCACATTTAGCAATTTAAGTTTTAGGATGGAAGGAGACGTGTCAAGTGTCATGGTCTGATCTTCTCCTCAAAAATTGCTTCAGCTAATTTCTTTAGCCCATAGTATACTTATGTACCTATAGCAACCTAATCCTACTATACTTGCTTGATAGTCTCGACCATAGAGATCTAAAGAGATGCCAACCAACGCGCTGAGTACGAAACGTAGTGTCGCATCAACACCACTACCACGCGATAGAAAGTATTTTGTTAGCTTGAATGTGCTCATTATCCATTGCGGTATCAGAACTCTACGTCCGAATAATCTTTAGTACAACGCAAGCATTGTAAACTATTTACACATAATATCTCGACTGGCTTTCAGCTTCATCATATTATATGGAATCCTTACTGTCGCGAGCAATGTGTTCCGTTTCTGCGCATATTGCTGCGACACTGGCCCCGCCCCCTTTTCACATTTCCCTTTAGTTTTTGGGATCTGTGGTCTCGACACATCATTCCATCCAGCAACCATCAATACTAAAAGGTGAGCCTTGCCAGTTTTATAACTTTACGCTTAAAAAGATTTTAGTACCCCGAAAGGAATTATGGTCGTGCGTTTATGTATTCAAATGATAACAGAACGGTAGCAAACGCAAAAACGTCTCAATGAATATGAAAAACGTCATGAATCATACGTACAATAAAATTCACAGTAACACATAAAAAATTGTTACCTATTAGATTATATTCCGGCTCAGTTCAGCTACCTACGTTAGTTAGAAGATCAATGCACTTTATTGTATGGATCGGAATGATTCATACGTAAAGCATTCTATGTTAATTACTAAGTAATTTAACAACCGTGTCATTAATCTCTAACAATACACGCAGTGAAACGGTTATGTTTCCGATTTGATATTATTATATTGCTCACATATTTTTCTAGCCGGTTTAGGTTTCAAAGTGAAACTAATAAAAAGATTTTTAAATCCTTGCTGCTGCCGTAGTATGGCAGCGTGAATAGCGTGATATAGCGCCGTTGCGCCTTCGCTCTCTTTCTATTATCGCGCAAACGATAAAATACTTGCTGCGGCCGTAGTATGGCAGTGTGATTATCTCTATTTCTATTTGCGCGCGAACGAACGAAATAAGTGCATCATGCTACGGCTTCTGTATTGCTCGAAAACCATTTTTACGGAACGACAATAACTGACTGAGAAAAATATGTTATTATCTTCATACGACTTACGATTAGACACTGGACAATATGGCCCAATAACAGCCGCAAAAACAAGTATTTTGGGTTCGACTCTCGCTAGAGTTAAATATTTGTGCGATGAATACCGAATATCTGATACCTACACTACCTAGTCAAAGAATATATAATTATACTACCGAGTCATAGATATATACTTTTTTTTGGTTCAATTCAAGGTAAAGGGTTTAATATCCCATACAACCGATGTCTGCAATAAAGTTATCTCATTTATAGCAATTAAAACGTAGGTGTTCGACGTTTTGACGCTGCTTTGAGTTTTTGGAGACAATCGAAAGACGCAGGAAACACAGAGAAGTCCACAAGAAAGAGGTGAACCGGCCGCTTTGCCGCGCTACAAATGACGGAACACTTTTCTTGTTTAAGACCCATACACCATCATATTTCACTGAACTGTATATATTGTTTACTTGCACGCCACTTTGTTACGCAAAATAAAACAAATTTTACGAACCAAAACTCACTATAAACAATAAAAATTCGACAAAATATGTGGACTCCAAACGTAGCTAACGGATCCCCGCCAAAAACTCCTAGTCATAGATATTTAATGATTATGTTACAATAGCTGTACAGAATAAAAATCTAGACTAAATGATAGAACTTCAATTGGACTGGGCTGCGTTCAGAACCTACGCCCCAGGTGCACCCCGAGTGCAACTTTTCGCACTAACGCCGTTCCGTGGCTCGGTGAAAAACGCTCTTTGCAACTCGGTTGTCACAACTCAACCGTTCCGAACCTCTGACGGGTTGCAACTTTTAACCATCAAATTCGATGGTTAAAAAAAACACTGACGTTTTAATTATCTGTGGTTACATGACTTTTCGCGCGTTTTGAATAAAAGTTTGTTTTTCGAACTATTTTTATTCACTTTTTGATTTGCTAACATGGAAAATGAGTTTTTTTTATTGTATTTGGAAATGATGGAAGCCCTGGAAGCCCATATTACTTTTAATGTCAAAATTTGAGGTTATAAAACAACCGTGATCATTCCGTACCTCATAGCGAGTTAAAAATTGGCACGGTCGTTCCGTACCTTAGAGCGAGTTGAAAAACAACCGCACCTAAAGGTCGTGAACGCACCCCTGCAGACAATCTGTGACGTTAGTTCTTCCAATTAGTTTGTGAATCTGTGTGACTGGCAAAAATATCTGGTTTAGTAAAAAAAAACATTGTAATTTTTATATTAAATTGGAAAAAAGCTATAATTTTGCTTTGAAATTAAATATAATGCTTCGATGATCAATAATGTATTTGTTATCGATGGAATAATGTTCCATAACCCAGCAATAAAAAGAATTACTAACGAAAGACACCAAGACAGAAGCTATACAACACAGCTAGTAACAAAGGTAGTTGAACTCATAACCGGATGTCTACTTCCGAGGCTCGATCGATACCTTATAAATAAATTAATAATAATGACAATTGTGATGGCCTCGCAGAAGGAAATCATACGTAGTAGGGTATTCGATGTCCCACATCACACACTGACCGCAAGTTGTGGTTACGAAGTAACCAAGCTTACGCAAAACCAGAAATATGATACTAAGCCGTTCACAGTCGGTGTAGGAATAATCTGAAGTACCTACAGAGTGTTTTAGAATAAACCAACAAACATTTTCTTTCCTAATTTGTTACTGACGTATATAACGTACGTATGTGACGTATATAACGCGAAAAAAAATCAGCTGTCCCATCCAAAACTGCAAATCATAATTCTAGTCGAATGTATGACAACAGATTTTTTTTTCACGATTTCGATTTTGGTCCCATAGAGAAAGCTGTTCAGTTTGATAGTCTGATCATATCCTTAAAATAGTTTCAGCTAATTTTGTTAGACCTTATATACAGGGTCCAACTTAATATGCTTACGGTTTTTTAACAGCTAAGAGATGATCAGACCAAGATTGATGACCAGACGATTTCGACGTTGGTCCCATAGAGAAAGTTGTTCAGTTTGATGGTCAGATCATCCCCTTAAAAGCTGTCACTATATTAGGAAAAATATTTGATCGAAAATTAGGAAGGAACCTATATACGTTCCAGGTGTAGAGTTCCATTGTAATTACGGTTTTCCTATGTACATTTGTACCTTTGTACATTGTAAGTAGTTCGACCTACGGGCTAAACTTAAACTAGAAACAGTTAAAAGTGGAATATGACGGCATACCTGATCCACCTTGACGACATGACATGGCATGGCGGAGGCATGACAAACCGTCTCTCCATTGACCACAATTTAGCCGAAACAAGAAAATCCACTGCGGGTTAGCATTAAAACGACATTAATAACGACCTGTTTTGATTACATTAACCTATTGACTTATTTATGAAGAATACTTATTATACCTACTTACCCTAACTCTGTTATACCCACAATGGGTATCATGTGCTGGTTTACCATGATGTTACTACTTAAGACCTACATTGTACCATATGATTTGGCATGAATAAATGAATATGAATAAAAATGGTTGGAAATGCTTCTTCCAGCTGACTCGAGTAAGTTCCAGATCTTAAGTGGTATACAGACAGTGTGAACAGCAACAGGATACATGCTATACACACAAAAAAAGACTGAAGTATTGTAAAAGAAATGTATTAGTAAATGCCAACTCTGTTTCGATGCTAACATTCGTCGCGTCGGTCTAACTCCTGAGGATGCTCCTTTGTGGAGCGAAACACGTGTAGACTAGAAATTATTTGGTGGTCACCTGGCCCACAACAACACAACCTTGTGTTGCATAACGTATTACAATCATGGATTTCCGCAAAGTAACGCATGAATCAATTAATTCATTAGTCATCATCATCATCATCTCAGCCCATGGACATCGCCATGGATACGAGTATACATAATACATAAATTATTTTTTATTTCTATTCTTGACAATTTATATTTGTTACGAAAATACTTATATATCTTTATCTATTGATTCTAGACTTATAATTTAAACACTTATCTAATTTCTAACGTATTTCGTACATTCGATTTCATAACTAAGATTAATTTGTTCGGTTTATTTTTAGAACCAATCCTACTAAAATATCTTCGTCCTTTTTCTTTACGTCAAAGATCACAACATCCTTCAATGAAATTAAGAAATCCTCCATTTCTAAATTAGGTTCTGTCTGGTGTAGGTATATTTCATTTCAATTGTGGAAGGTATAGTACAAAGTACTAACGTAATCAAAGTTTTGTATCTGAAATATTTATGTTTTTTTTTAGCCTTTCGTTCAAAGCTGATCAAAGGCCTTCTCGTTTATGCTTCAACTATCTTATTTTCATTTTATTGGAAAACCAACAGCAATATAATACAGTAGTCACATGAGTATAAAGCAGAAAGCCACTAACAGGTTTATCTGCTTATTATTAGGTTTAGGTTATTTGCTGATCAAATGCCTCCTCGAACCATCTCTGTTCTAGCCAGAGACTCTGGCCACTTGTCATCGAAAGTATCCAGATCGTGTCGCTACATCTTTCTAGGACGACCTGGACTCCGACGACAATTTTCTGGGATCGAGGGAATTCGTATTCCACGTTTAAGTTTTCAATTACTGAGCTAAAAATACAAATACATTTACACCACAGGCAGGAAACTAAATTCAGGTGATGCATAAATAAATAATAACGTTGACCCACAATCGTGTGAACAGGATGAGGATAATTATTGTCCACTGGTAATGTTGATGGCAAAAGCGGAACTATTTTAATTAACCTCAATAAGGCTACTTTGTTATGGGTATCAGACAATATTGACACAATTTAATTATATGCTATTCCGGCATTTCTATGGCGACTTTGAAAGCCGTGGTAGTCTAGTGGTGGTGGGCGGCGCGGTGGCTCGAGCCCAGCTTGGTTCAGCCTCGTACCAAAGAGATGTAAAAAAAATCATTGATCAAATTAAAAGGAAGAACGTTCGTTTGAATTAACAATTTTGAATAGAATTTTCTTTCTGATACTTTTAGGAAATTATTGACAAAAATTGCATTTGAAGTGACTTTGTACGTGATACAACTTAGACTGGAGGTCTTTTTGTTCACTTCTCCTATCGGAGTAAAATATACATTTTATTCACATACTCGTATGCAGTTATTTTCATTCGTGTACACAGTTATATCATTAGTTAGGTTAGATGTTGACTTCAGTGAATAAACGCAAATAAACCAATTACTTAGTCAGGTACTTCTGTACTGGAATAGTAGGTACATTATGAATACTGCTATTAATAGCTGGTCCCTATTAGCGTATGCGATACGATACGACTCAGACGATCAATTGCTTTAATAATGAACTGACATTTCAATCTAGAACAGTGGTTCCCAACCGGTGGTCCGTGGACCACAGATGGTCCGTGAGAGCTTCGGGAGTAGTCCGCGGGAGGGACCTGCCTATTACCAGCACATATGAAAGAATTACCAATAATTTGTGATTTTAAAACAGTAGTTATGTCTACAGCTACTAGACATCGGCATGAATACATCCATGCTGATGACTATCATCTGTTGAAGTTAAACATTTTGTTTATTACCTACTAGCTGACCCGGAGAACTTCGTACCGCCTCAGAATTAGTTTTTCCCGACACACTTAGCCGTTTTTTTTTTGTTTATAAACCTTCCCTGGCATGTGCACAACAACCCATCAAAGTTTCATTGCAATCGGTCCAGCCGTTCTTGAGTGATGTCGTGACCAAGGGAAATAGGGATTTTATATTTAGGGATTTTTTTGGGGTTTTTATATATATTATTATTATTACCTACATGAGGCAAATGAAATGTCTTTAAAACTTTAGATTCTTGAACTTTGTGGTCCCTAGTACCTTCCCTACTGACAACAAAACAATCAATGTGGTCCTTCGTCGAATAAAGGTTAGAAACCACTGATCTAGAAGGTGGACTATGTCCTCCGGCCTAGAATAGAAACAGTTTACACATAACTGCGCAGTTTTGTCAGCTTTATAAATAGAGTGAAAAAAGCGGCTTTTGTCGTAAAAATGAACAACTATACGATTCAAATGCCAGTTTAAAACAAATATGAATAACCAGAACGCCTGGAGTATTGCGAAAATGGGTCGCCCGCCTTAACGGAAGTAGAAGGCTAAGGCAGTGGGCAGCAAGCATATTAGCGATTCATTAGGCCCGGCTTTCACTCACCTTGGGGCAACTGGAACAATAAGCGCCCACACATAAATCTATAACGGTTACCAATCCATATAGGTACGATAACGTATTAGCTACACTAAAGTCCCGATCGTTCGTTGATTTGTAATGCTAAGGTAAACTTGCGTAACGTAGATAATCTTGGCCGTTGCGGTTTGTCTGCTTGAGAAGTGAGCCTCTAACATTTAACGATCATATTTGAAGGTTCCGAACAAAAAAAGGTACAAAGAATACCCTTATGGTGAGAGGTCGTTGTCCCCTCGTAGACGTACGGTCAGTCAGTGTGATTCTCAGTAGTCAGATGGTCATATTATAAATTAATAAATCACAAAATACAAATAAATTAAACAATTGTTCAGTATTGCATAAAGCAATACGGAACTTGAAACGAATAATTATAATATAGTCTTTGTTAATATGGTGACGGTATTTTAACGGGATGATCGGATCATCAAACTAAACAACTTTCTCTATGGGACAAACACTCGCGATAAACAAAAGCTGCTGATAAACAAAATTAGCTGTCCCATACATTTGTGTCAATCAAGTAAGTCACACTTTTGCATTACAGCAGATTTTCTTTTCGCAATTTCGATGTTGGTCTCATGGAGAAATGGTTCAGTTTGATGGTCTGATCATCCCCTTAAAAAACCGTAACCATATTAACTTGAACCCTGTATAGTATAATCTTAACTATTATAAAACTGTAATAGGAAGTTTGTCTGTACATTGAAGATATTAACTAAAAAAAGTTGTGATGTTGTTTTTAGGTATCCCTGATTCCATATCACCAATTTTTAAATTTTTTGTCTGTCGTTTGTTTGTTTGTGCGTTTGTTTGAACGAGCATCACGCAAAAACTACTGAACCGATTTTGATGAAACTTTTTGTGTTTGATAGCTTATTATCTGACTTAAAATCTGTTATCCAATTTGTGCGGACAAAGTCGCGGGTTAACGCTCGTATATTATATATACGTATCTGTCCATATTTATTGTTTTTATAACTGTAATCTGTTTTATGTGCCTTATAAACTGTGAAATAATAAGAAACGTTTGTGTATATTCGCTAGTGGTTATAGCGAATTCTTTTACGATAAAATTATTTTTAAAATCATTAAAAAAAAATATTTTGGTCAAATCCCCTTTCCAAAACGTTTTAGTTCGACATCAATTTCCAAATGACAGATCTAGAAATCCTATTGACTCGTTTTAGTGAACATTATACTTAACTTTGTTCCACTCTTTTAACGTGGCATGTATTTAGGTTGCACTCTTTTGAACATTAGTTAACATAGTTCCGGTGGAGACCTTCTTTCAAACGTCATTACAAATTTGCAACCTTCCATTCTTTGTGCATCTGCCAGAAGGTCGCCCGTGCTGAATCATTAGTTTTCCTTGCATATATTGTGAGAATTATATGGTGACGAGCAGATGAGTCAACACGTTTAAAATTTTACACGTATTGGGTTGGCATAAAATCGCAAAACGATCTAAACCAGTTACAAGGTAATCAAAACCAGTTGGACAAAACCAGGTGCAGAATCTTTCTTCATATGCTGACGGTTTTCGAAATGGATGATCAGACCATCAAACTGAACTTTCTTTATGGGAATAAAATTGAAATCAGGAATAAATTAGTTGTTTTAATCCAAAACTGAAAAGCCTATAGCAAGAAAGAGCATGTTAGTATGTTATGTTCCACGTTATGAGCAGACAGACGGCTAAGAAAAATAAATAATATTCTTAAGGCGGTTGCAGTGGGGTCAATTTTATACAAAACTTTGACGCACAATACGCGTAGACGGTATTAATATAAGTAACTTTGTATATATGGAAAAATAGTTTGGAAAATCTAGATGCCGCGTCACAAATAACATTTGCAATTTATAAAATAATTACGAAGATATAAAGTTTTGAAATTTTTCATACAAAATTTTAAAAGCTTTATATCTTTGTAATTATATTATACATTGCAAATGTTATTTTTATTTGTTACGCGACAACTAGATTTTCTAAACTATTTTTCCATGTATAAAATATTACTTTTATTAATTCCGTCTACGCGTATTGTGCGTCAAACTTTTGTATGGACTGAAACCACCTTAAGAACATTTAAAGGATAATATTAAAGACATTTAACGTCTTATTGCTAATAAGTTCAATGCAGTCGAGAAATTTTGCCGCGAGATCAAGTTTATTTTGCTTGAAGGCAAGAAAGTGATAGTGGAGGTTAACCTTTCACAATTTTGCCAGGTTCTTCGTCGAATTTACGACGGTGTAACTTTCTTGAGGAGAGACAAGGAACCAAATGAAGTGAATAAAAACCGGTTAAGTGCGAGTTGGACTCGCGCACGAAGGGTTCCGTTATTCCGTACCACGATACGATATTAGTAATGCCCAAAAAAAAAATTTCCCCCGACTAAGGATTAGCGCAAGCCCGATATACACTTGACCTGTTTTTATTATTTGCTGTTTTTCCTTAGATTAGAGTAGCACTATAATCATACAAGTTTGACGCTTGTTTCTATTGCTGTTTTGACGATCGAGCAACAGTAAAAAAACGTTTTTTTTACCTTTTTTAAATAATTTTCTAACAAATCCGAAATTATCCCATAACGGTACAAAAGATACAGCATTTTAGAGGTAGGACGGTCGGACGCACAGCGTATAGGCTTAAAAATAGGGTCCCATTGGCACACATTGGGACAGAACCCAAAAAAATTACGGAAACGTGGTGTCGCGGTCCGCTGGAGTTTGTCGACCTTCAAGCAGTGCCTGTTTCACGAACAGTGCCTTTGGAATATACTATAGAGGATTTTACAGATCTCGCTGCATGTACTACTTCGATTCTGTAATAGGTGAGTGGACTCCATAAAATATATTTTAGTTTTATCTTCTTAGTAAAAAAACATTTGAAAAAAAGCTATACATTTTTAGTTCTTTTTTAGCTAGAATACTATTTTTAATAACATGATGAACTACAGGCTGTAACAAAACGCCCTAGTAATACTTAAGGAGGTGCTTCAGACCATCAAACTGAACAAATTTCACTATGGAGCCAACATCGAGAAAAAAAATCAGCTGTTCCATACATTTGAGTCGAGCCGGTATTGCAGTTTTGTATGAAACAGCAGATTTTTATTTCGCGATTTTGAAGTTGGCTCCATAGTTGTTCAGTTTGATGGTCTGAAGCACCCTCTTAAGTATTACTAGGGTTTTTTGTTACACCCTGTATAATGAAATGTTAATGACGTCGCTTGTGGGTATTAAGAAGTACTATTTTTCATACATCGCGCGCATTTTGACGTTCGTTCGTTCGATTAAAAGTTGCTAATGGTACAGAATCAAGTTTTTCAAATCAAAGTAATTTACAAAATTAATAGATTGTACCTAAGTCTGTTTTATTTCTAGTTCAAGTAAGAGATTCCATCTTCACATCTTTTTTTTAATATGGACGGTTGCTTATGGCACAGAATAAATACTAACACTACCCGTACCGGTTAGCAATTCATCAAATATCAAGTAGATTGTAGGAGTAGAGTAGGTACACACTGCGACACATCAAGCTATACAAAACCAACATAAGCTGGCCGCGCGTAGGTAGAGTAACGCATAGCGTCGCGCGGCCAGCTTATGTTTGTTTTGTATAGCTTGATGTGTCGCCGTGCGTACCTATCTATCTCAAACTAAAGGATTGTATTATGGACATATTAGCGAAAAAAGATGCCGAAGCCTTGTGGAAAACACGACAACGCGCATGACACAACCGCTCATGAACAAATTCGCAACGTGACTTCATCATAAAATCATGAGAGTATGTAGTCTTTCATTGTATCCGCAAACTTGTCATTTAACAACGTAAATGTTCCACGACTAAAACACAGGTAGCCTATGTAGCGGTCGTGATCAGATCACGTAGCAGCCACCGGATGAGTCACCGGTCGGTCTCTGTGCCGGCGCAGCGCAGCGCAGGCGCCCCGCACAGAGCGGACACTCGATCCATTTACAATCCACCAGAACTGCCATTGTATACGCACAATCTACATACAAGCTTATCTTTGCTACCGTATGCTACCAGCATCACAATATCTGCTCTGTATCAGGGAGGAACTAACGTCACCTGTTGGTTTGACATGCAATCAATGATATTTTATTTAACACAAGATATTTATGTTACCTTCATAGAAAATGGCGCATAAAATTTTGACGCGCCATAGCCGCCTCCCTCGTAGCATTGCTTTATGCTCGTAGCATTGCTTGACGCGGACAGCGGACTATTGAAAAACGTCCTAATTGGAACATTTTAGTCTTCACTTTGCGTGCGCTAATAAAATATCTGCTTCTTTTTGGTATAATATAATATGATTGCATGCGATGATTTGTCCGTTGCAGTTCTGCTACTGGGCGTCGCGTTTCGGTTGCCTGCTCTCCAGCATACCACGAAGGACGACCTTTTCTTGAATTAAGATTTTGTCTATTATGTCCTCTATGAAAACGAGGGGCCAACGCAGAAGACGATTCCTACTTTTACGCAGTATTCTTAGCTTAGGAAATATCGAAAGATTATGACAGAATACAGATTTCACGGTTGAGTCGAGGAAGTTCAAGAAAACGATTAAGAAACGGGTCTACGTAAAAATAGTTTGAATAGTACTGTAAGTATAAGGTAATCCGCTCATCCAAGGCATTTAGTGGGTCCGGTTTTTCTCTGATAAAAAAGTACACCAAGATCTGTCGATCGTCTTGGGCCTGTTACGCCCGTAATAAGGCTTGACTCGCGAGACTTCTTATGTGAAACGGACAATAAGCAGTTGAACCTGAGTATCAAGATGCCATATAGAGAGCAAGCTAGCAAATAAGTAATTAAGTGTCGCTTTGAACTGCCTCGTCGCCGTAACCAGTAACTTATCTATTGTACCTGATCTTTTGTGAGGTGTTTTCAACGAGCTGGCTTAGACAATAAGGGGCCTCTTGAATGGCGTGTTAACTTTGCCATGACTTTGGAGACTCTCGATGTCTCCAAGATCGTGACTTTATTTGAAAGGCGATAAAAGATTACTTATGTCTTCGAAATTATATGGTTTGACCAAATAATAACGGTACAAGAATTTACTTACAGCTTCAAACCAGAAATTTTTTTTACATTACCGTTTAGTACACTCAAAACATCAAAGAAACCTGACCCCCCCCCCCCCCCCCCCCCCCCATCTTACATTTATAAGCGCAAGGGAAGGGGATTTGATTTATCTACTGCTGACCTCACCTTATAAACTTTTGTCGTTGATCTTTGGTTGTTTATTAAAGGTTTCGTTATTTATCTCGTGCTATTATGAAACAGACAAATAGGTACTTCAAATGGTTAAATAAAATTGCTTGGATCTTGAGCCTTTAAAAGCCGTCTGTTGATCATTATTCCAAACAATCAATATGTTGAGAAAACCATTCAGAATTATTTTAATTGTATTCAAGCCGAACACGTTCCGTCAAGGTGACTAGGTAGGTACGTTACCGAAGTACTTACTAGTCGCCTTTTGCGTTATATTATCCGGAAGTAATGTGTCATTCACAAGCTCGGCGAGTATAAGAGAGGAAACAAAAGCCGTCGTCGTAGTAAGCATGATCGTGTCGTGACTACACGTAATTTAACCGAAGGAAAGAGAATTGTAATAAGTTTAGAATTGTTTGTTTAAAATTCTATTTTTGTCTGTCAATAGCGGATGGGACACGGACACGATGTAGCTTTTATGTGCTGCTATGTAACTTGCTGCCTATCCTCAGTGCTATGACTGAGGATTTTATGTTTCTTAGCAACGCCAAGAACGTTAACTATCTCAATGCCAAGTTTCATCAAATGAAATCCAATCGTTTTAGCATGTTACAATTTCTAACTAGAGGTAACATCCATGTTTGTATTTATAATACTTATAGACCTTTGCCCAGCAGTGGGATTACGTAGGCTAAGAAAAAATACAGTTCTACCTGTCAGGTAGTATCTACCTAGTATCCCAACAAGACATATCTTAATAAACGAAGAAACAGAACAACTTAACCGTATAGTATTTTCGGAAGTACATACCTAATTACGTCAATTGGAAGGAATGGAGAAGAGGGGAGGCATTTGCCCAGCAGTGGAACACGTAACAGGCTAAATAAAACAATATGTCAAGTATTATTATTTCGTGTTTAAATGTTTTGTGATTTTATATATGAATTTATTTTTGTGCTTATTTAGGTATCTATCAATATAAGTATAGTGGTAAAGTACAATAGATACTTAGGTAGGTAGATGCAGGTTTCATTGGTCTTACTTTTCAACTGGTAAACAGGTACGTATTTCGGTTCGTATTCTCACTCTATTGTTGCGTTAACCAATTTAGTTTTTGCCACGAAATCGGAGCATGAAAACGATTTATTAAAAAAAGTCGTGATTACTTGTGATATTCCTTTCACGGAGTACATTTACCTCTAAGTCGTCGGACCAGTCGAGTCTGCAGCATCTAGGTACAGACGTATGACTCACCTCTTAATGGATATTACGTAACATATAATAGAGCGAATTATTAGATTGGGCAACTAAGCCCATGGCTGTAATTATAGTGCTTCGGAGGATTCGTAGCAAGAATCGTCGACGAAAATTATTATTACTACCTACATCAAACAAATTTACTTACTCTGTAATAATGACCTTACCTTAGGCGAGTTTTCGGAATATTTATTATTATATTTTTTTGATAGAAATTGTACACATTTCAAAAAGTCCATTATCTCTACTTACGCCAGTCATTTAAAACATCGTAGGTGGCAATAAATTGCACGTTACTACTAGATAACAACTAGTGTAAAACAAAGTTTGCAGCTTCGACAGACCTGTGCTAACTGCGTGGTGTACGGAAAACCTTGAAATTTTTGGAAATTTTTTAGGTTTTGGCTTATAACAGTTATAACTTCTAAATGGTGCATCTCACGCAAAAGTCATTTAATAAACTTATAAATAAATCAAATTTTCTGCAATATAAGTGCAATCGTAGCTCTCTGTTAATCTTATAGACCGCGAGATATAGCACTACAATAAAAAAAAAATTTATTTCGCTTTCTTAACTTCTACCTTCATAATTTTGTCTTGTGGTTCGGTACTTCAAACATTGACTATATTTACCAAAAAGGTCGAAAATGTAGAGTTGTCCTACAAAACCTATCACCAGGTGCAGACGTGGTTGGGCGTAGAGAAACTTAAGAGCCCACCAACTGTGGGTGGATATGGAGCCAGTAGGGGCTGACACCAGTGACCTTAAACAAGAAACCAGCGCCGCTAACCCTGCTGAAATTCCTGTAATGCAGGTGCCAGAAAAGGTGCGGAGGGAGGGCAGGGCTGAATCAAATCAAGTGGTAAAGGGTCGTTGACGTCGTCATCTTCATCCGACGTAGCCATGGCTAAGGGAGGAGTATTTAGGAACAGCATTTCAGCCCTGCTCTCTGGTAGGAGCATAAATCCCCCCCCCCCCCCCACACCCTTTTTGCACCTGCATGACAGAAATTTCAGCAGGGTTCGCGGCGCTGGTTCTTTGGTTGAGGTCACCGGTTTAAGCCCCTGCTGGCTCCATGTCCACCTTCAGTTGGCTCTTTCTTTACCCCCAACCACTTCTGCACCTGGTTGTAGGTTCTGTAGGACAACACAACAATTTCGAACTATGTAGGGAAAGTTTAAGGTCCTGTATCTCTAATTCTATTAGAATTTGAATTTAAATCGTAAAGCACCACGCAGTTAGCAATAGGTCTTTCTAAAGAACAAATGCTCATTTTGTCAATTATAGGTATTTATATTGAAATACAAGCAGAAACAGAAATCATAGAGATACAATACATTTAATAACCCCTTCTGCATAAAAATTGTATAGGACACCAATTTTCTAATTAGTAGAGAAGTACCATAAGAACAATTAATACTCCATAGAAATGAAACTCGCGCACCAGACGCGTTCAAGGTCACATTATTAGCCTACCGTCTTGCCTCTGCTTAGCAGAGAAATCAGTCAGGGCTTGCGTCCGTCGCCTCGCGCGCGCTCGTTCACGTTTCGACTGATTTGAATTATAGATTTTCACCATGCCCTCTTATTGCTGTATTTGGGTGTATAAAATGACTGATATATCTAAGTCAAACTAATATTACTTGTTTTACCACAGAAAATAGTGAAATTAAAAGAAATCTTAGAACCTTCTTTTGTTGAATTCAGTTAATAAGTTGTAACACAAAATTAAGTACACCATAGATAACGTACCTATAAAATACAAAGTAGATAACAGCCTAAGAAATCAGTTATTTTATGTAACAACCCTGGTGGCCCCAGTGGGCGACAGTGAGACGTTGCGGGCCGAGGGTGGAAGTAGGTGTTTATAAGGCGGCGTTCGGAGCACGCACAAAGAAGATTCCATTCTATATTGTATTAGTTATTCTATGGAAGTACCCAGATACATACACACTACTCACGACCATAATCCCTTGTGGAGTGGTCAGACACCTCACTACAACTACCAACCATCTTTGAAACATAAAATTGAAGCAATGTTTACTTTTAGCATACAGGATGGGATGATGTGTAAATTAGTGATAGATAGTTTTCGAAACACTACATTCTTTCGAAACCTTAGCCATTAGTCACCTTATATGAAACCCAATGAAGAAATGGGGTGCTCCATTCTGAGCTAGAACCACACAGCTCAATCCAGCATACAATAATATGCACCCATAAGACTCATTGATTGTCATTTTTACGACCCACCCCAATGGGCCATATTCAACCCACCTTTAACACCTGTGATTTCCAGGTCCAGCCAGTTTGACATATGCTCAATCTGTAATGTTATTTTTAGCTACAATACCATTTGTTAGTTGCCAAGTTTGTGTTCATGATACCCAAGATATCTTTAAATGGGCGCTGAAAATTACATTTTAACAGTTTCATTGTTTTGTTACTCGGTAGTCTCAATAAGTACTCACCCACAATGAATAATGTGCTTCCCATTAGGCATAGTCCGAGACGCACACAAACTCCCCGGTTCAAACTACTCGTCACTCGTCGTGAGAAGTAGCTGATCGGACAGTTCCATCTCTGGTCGTTGGGCTGCTGCTCATAGGTCACCGTCGTAGGCTGATACACTGCACTCGTAGGCATTGTCACAGTCCAAAACACTTCACAACAAAACAAAGATGTTACCAATAGATGCACCACACAAAATCACTGACAAAGGTTAACACTATACCTGCCTAACGTAGATATAAATACACGGATGCAGTTACGAATAATATATATACATTAGCGCAGTTGAATATAAATAGGTACTATTCAGCGCATTTATATTGGAATAAATTATCTTACTGGACTGAAAAACAACCAACAAGACTATACGACGCACGCAATCGAAACGAAACGAATGGCATTGAACGAATGAGAATAAAATGAGTGATGAGAGTGAGTGATATGACTGACGTGCTGATTCGATAGTGATGTACTCGTTCCGATTATTATCTGAAAAAATAGGTAAGCGATTCGGCTTTTTGTTGTTGCTACATTTTTTCTTACGGAAAAGCGAAGGGTACATTGCCCATGCAGCCATGCTTTTCTATTAACATTTTTTAATTCCCTTCAAAATGCTGCGAACTAAAAAACAAAAAATTAGTTAATTCGCAGACGCCATATTAAAATAGCCTATTTCACTCTCACGATTTTTACGAATCTAACGACACCTCATACATTTAAATCCATCAAGCCGTTTAGGATATAGGACGTGCCAAAGAAATAGACATACAAACATACATACGCTCGAAAAACATAACCCTCCTGGCACAGACAGGTAAAAATGCACCCTATTTTTATTATATATTCTGGGTGGTCAGAAGATTGCTACAACTACCAGTTGCTGGACCGCTAACGTTGGAGAATGCTGCTGTTTTTCTATTGTAGTCTGATAAAAGCCCCAGATTTGTGCCCTGCGCCGTAGTACGCCAACCCGCGATAGCCGTGATACGGCTATATCACGTCCTTTATCTCGTTCGTTCGCGCGCAAACGAACGAGATAAAAGACGTGATATAGCCATATCGCGGGTTGGCATACTACGGCTGCAGCTTCTTAATCTTTGGTATGCCCATAGATTAATATGTATATTGGATATAGATAGGTAACTCGCTTTGAATTTTAGGACGTCCTAATTGCGTTGCCGCTTATTAGCACTAGAGGGGGCCACATTATGAAATATATTGAAAAAGACGATCGGCCGACACGAGGATCGAACCTTAGCTACCCGGATCGTAAGCCGGTTGTCTAGACCGCTAGACGAATAAGACAGTGATTGATATGGGCGAAATCTCTCACTACTACAGCGCAGCGCGTGAGGTTTAGTGCGCTGTTACTCCGATGTGAACCCTAGTTCAACACATAGTGCTTCGAAACATAACCGATAGATGGCGGATGCTGTCTATGGAAAATCAGCGTTCCACTTAGTTTGTACTAAGATAACATAGCATGGGTATGCCGGAGCACGGATCAGTATGATTATTATTTGGTTATAAGGGCTTGGTCAATGACCAAATAGCTACTGCGACCTAGATAGATCTATTGTAGCTGTCGCCCTAGACCTAAAGGTCATTTCCTAGGCCCACGGACTTCATGAACCGTGTTATGCTTTTGGAGGGGAGGTCCCTGATGTCAGTAGGTGTTATTATGTATCCACCTAGATGGCGACTCCTGCTGTGAATGAGCACTTCGCATTCGCAGAGGAGATGTATGGGCGTTTCCTCTGCTTCACAGCAAAATCTGCAAGTGGGTGAGTCTACAAGCCCCATTCTGTGAAGGTGTTTGTTTAACTTGCAGTGTCCTGTTAAGGCTCGTACTAAGAGCCTTAAGTCGTTGCGGTTTGAATTGATGGCATCTGAGGTATGTCTGTTTGAAAAGCCGGTCACAAGTTCTTTCGCATGCCTCAGTCCTGGTGTATCCGACCAGAGCTTACGGCTTTGGTCCACGGCCCATTCCTTTAGCACACGTCTAGAGGTGTTGCAGGAGATGCCGCAATAAGGCTCGGGGCCTATGGCGTCCTCTTCCGCCCCTCTTCGTGCCAGCTCGTCACCAGCCTCATTTCCATCAATACCGCAGTGTCCGGGCACCCAGCCTAGGGTGACAGAGTTTGTCCGTCCTAGCTGGTTGAGTGCTCGGGCACAACGGATCAGTATGACGAAACAATTTATTTCTATTGTGTCTGTCATATGCGGCATTCTGACGAAGGATATTTTAGCCCGCGGGGCCCGTCAAGTTGCCGTTGTCTGTACCAAGGACAATACATATGCCAGTTTCTTGGTACCAAGAAATATACTACTCTACTTACGGTGAAAATATAAGGATGGCAGGTATCAAAGAAATTTAACCTTACGTATACAGACAAAATGTTCATCGTCTGCGTTGCGCCTTATTTGTCTGTACGAGCATCACGAAAAAACTACTGGACCTTTTTTTGATGAACCTTAACGTACTAATGATTAGACTTGGTATATACTGGATGCTGGCCAAGGTCCTATTGTCTAAAGTCTAACCATAGATAAATATTTTCATCTCAGTACGATGCCGACTGCCGACGACAGGAGCCAGAGCCAGTGCAAAACTAGTCTTCTATTAAATTTCGTTTAAAATTCGAAAAACAATGTACTGAAATAAAAATCTACCTTATTGTGCAAAAATATTATAATAATATAGTTTTAAATACAGTTACGTTCATTATAATTGTATCACTAATAAACCATTTCATATCACTAACAGTCATACAACTTTAAAATTATACCTAAATTTCATTAACAAGTAAAAGGCACTCATTCTTATCATAAATATCGGTCCCTAAAATAGGCCATCTCAAAATATATACATTTGACAAACATCCGCAATGAACTAATTATTCTTAAAACATAAAATGTTGAATAATATAGTGGAATAATCAGATTATAAATAACAAAAAACGGAACACATCACTTAAATCATAATCGTCGTAAATATTTCGGATATTTACAATGTTATGTTCTGGTCAAATAATAAGGCACCAATTGTGTGAGCAAATGCCTCATAAAATTCAAACTAATTCCATATATTACGCTACGTATACATAAAATTCTTAACGGTGTAAATCAGCTTTTTGTGCTTTGTACTAAAGATTTTACGATAAAATTATATACAGGACTACAAAAATAAATATATGGAATTAATTGTTTAATAACAGCATTCAGACTACCTGTTATAACTATATGTTAATATCTATTACAGAGATATGTAGAAAGAAGTGGAAGTGCTAAACTAAGAAAGAAATTAATATATTTAGTTACCGGAAGCACTGTAACAATTATATATTCACTAGAAATTACAATTGATTTTAAAGATGGAGACTATTGATTTATATTTGAGCATAATGTGAAAATTAACTGCTTTTATGATAGTAATATGTGTGCATCAAATTATGTGCGACCGACACCTACTAACTGTATAATCACAAGTCCTTACATAAAATTTGTTATAGATTTTGGATAACAACTAAGTAATTATTATAAAGAGTACTACTCACAGACGCCGTCTTGAATAATATGAAATACTGAATGGAAACTTCAAATTTATATATTTTTCTAAATACACGAAAAGCCTAAAACGGCAAAATATCAATTTTGTCATGTTGATTTATGTCCAAATGGTCCGTCAGTCTCATAATAACAGCCGCCAAACAACTCAAGACTAGTTGCCCTAGGTCAGTACTCAAGAAGCAGTGACTACAGAGTCCAGCTATATTTACAAGCGTTATATTAATCGTATCAATCGGCATAGCGTGTGTCGATCACTCGACCGCGAACCCGGCCGTCTCGAGGACGGCTTGCTTGAGCTTATCGTGAAGTCTCTCTTTGCTGGGGTAAGGCGGTAAATCGAGTCGGTTAAAGCAAGTGTGTGCTTTTGGCAGGGAATCGGGGGAAGCGTCGGCGACGAGGTGAAGCGTGAACAAGCGCGGGGCGGCTGCGCCTGTGGAGCCCTGGAGAGCGCGGAAACCAGCTAAAGGTACACGTCGCGAGCCGGTAACGAACTGAAGTAGTCTAGCGCGCATTTCCGCGTCGAACTCCTCGACGATTTCCCAGAACCAGTTGACGATGGGTGCGTCGGGGTTGACGTGTTTGAGGCGGGTGTGTCGTCGCCAGTCGGCGGGGTCGAGGTCTGCGCGGCCGGCGAGGAGAGGCTGCAGGTCGCGTGGGGAGAGCGGCCGCAGCAGCTGGGGGGGGATGATGTCAGCGAGGCCCCGCTGCAGCGCCAGCCACTGCCGCTCTGCGCCGCGCGTAAACCGGTGCGCCACGTACAGGCGCACGTAGTCCCGCTTGTTGTTGTCGGTCACAGTCTCGTTGGTGCCTCCCGGCCGCAGTTCCACACTCCGCACTGCGCCGAAAGAGGAACACTCCACGGAGAATGTCGTGTCTATCACGCCGGCGATACAGTTGTCTCTGGAAAATAAAACTCTCTAATCAAATTGATTTTTGTGGTGGAAACACAAAAGTTAGTCACAGGATGGCATTTCTCTATGTTGTTGCGCCAAAAGGCAAGGTACAAACAAATATAATGTATTCTCCACATTCGATCAATAATAAAAATCAGACGTTTTTATTTATTATGAGATCTTGTAGCCGAGAAATAGGAGGGCAGACTAGCGCCGGGTTGTTTAGGGTGTCATGAGAAAGAAGAGGTTATAGCCAGCAATGGTATTTAACAGGCTGAATATGACTACCACCTAACTGTAGGCACCCAGCAGCTGCTTGTAGAAGGAGCTGGCGGCCGTGAAACAATATAACTTACAGCATCCAGGAGAGTGAGCGATGCAGTTCCGGATCGACGTCGCGGATGTCCCGCAGAGTGATGGGTCGACCCAGCAGCTGCTTGTAGAAGGGCGCCGTGAAGGCCGCGTCGAGCTGGTGGCCGTGGAACAATGCCACGCCGAGGATGCGACCCGCGAAGTGGAAGTACGACAAGTGCTCCGGGTTCACCTGTAATTGTAGAGATATTGTTTTAGCTACATGTTGGGTTAACTTGCTATACTGCTGAAATAAATGTACGTAAAGTAATTTTTTTGTCGATATCAAATAAATGGTATTACTTTTGGATCAAGTTCGACTCATAGCGGGTAATTTAATTTGGCTAAGCTTTTGATTAAAGACATCCTCAAGCTCGACTGGTAAGTCTAATAAATAATTATGACGCTGAATTATTACCAGTGCTTCTTGACCAGTTCGGTAATTCTAGCAGTATCTGTCCACCCTGAAAGGGAATACTTACAAACGAGAGTTTATGTATGCATGTGGTTCTTGACCCAATTTATATTCATGGTATAGGTATATAAAAAGGGACAGGCCAGTTGTACCCGAAACCGGCCAGTGGTGTGTCGAGTTGTTATATGTACCATACGACTATGCAATAAATATTATGAATTATGAATACGTAACACGTAGCTTTTTGCCCTCGAACACATTGTTTGTGGAAAAAGATTGTATTGAACTCAAGGCCATAACGCACACCGACAAAAAGTCCGCTTCCGATTCCATACTGATGCGTAATAGTTATTCCTGTCCGTAAAATAGTCTGGTCAACGCCGTATGCTAAACGAAAAAACAATAAAAACATACCCCAGAATGAGGAGCAGACAAAAAGTCCGCTTTAAAGTCCATACTGAGGCCTAATACGCATTCCAATCCATTGTATAGTTAGCGCCTATGATATGCTACACGAAAAAACAATAAAAACATACCCCAGAATCGGCGTTAATCTGAAGCGCGTATCTGTCGTCGCCAGCGCTCGCGTACTGGAACAGCCCGTAGTGGGGGTTAAAGAGCTCCCTTCCCAGCAGGTGGAGCCACTCGCGCGCCACCCCCCCGTAGTCCAGCCCCTCCTCGCCTCGGAACTTCACCAACAGCCGCTTCCGAAGCTCCTTGCCTCGAAGCTTCATCACGAGACGGTACGATTCTTCAAGCACTTCGTTACGTGATACCTGAAAAGCAATGTTTAGTATTTTTAAACATTACAATTAATCTTTAGCGCTAGCTCGACACACTTGACCGGTTTTTATTAGTTTTTGTTATACTGTAGAGTTTGCACTATAATTATAACAAGTTCGACGCTTGTATGTATTACCGTTTTTACGATAAAGCGAGAAGAAACATTGATGAAAACTAGTTTCTTGTATCGGGACCCCTTAATTTTTTTCTTTTTTTATTTATTCGATAATGGTTTGGCAGAGAAAAATGCTCTGCGCTGCACTTCATCTTATTAATGGTCACGGGTCGGTTTCTACTAAATTCAGCCCGCGCCTCACAGCGGCATTATTGAGTTTTGCTAAAAACAGACCCCTTCCTTTTGGCTTTGTCGTAGTCGGGAAAAAAGGAAAAAACATGTAAGAGACACAGGCTCCTAGCAACAAGTATTTATGCAATGGGCCTCGACCTGAGCGCACCGAAAGCGTGCACTAATTGTAATATATGAAAATGGAACTAGAAATCGTGAGACCGATTGCGTGTCGTGTGATGGCGTGTCGCTTTATAATTAAACTGCATTGCTACATGCAATAAATTTGATACCAAAAGTATAAGCAGCTTCAATCCGATACCAAAGTATGAGATTAGGAAATTGCAAAAGGCGGCAATAAGGAAGATAATGGATTGGTATGTCTATGCTCAGGCACTGAAGAGCTGCTGACTTGACTAGATGTAAAATAGGCAATTGTAAAGTGTACCTCGATCCGGCAGTGTCCGGTCTGCGGCTGCAGCGCCTGCAGCTCTGCCCGGAGCACCCTCGCCTTAGCAGCGAGGTCGCGCTTGTATTTGGGTAGAGCGTCGGCGTCGGGCGGTTCGCTGGCGGCGGGCGCCGGCACGGGCGGAGCGGACGTCGGCGCAGGGGACGATACGGGCACTGGATCAGGTGGCGGCTGTACAAATAAATAGGAAAGTTAGATCTTTATCTCATTGGATAAGTATTTTTTAAACCTTTCCTCGTAAAATAGATCTTAATGCACCGCTTTTAGGTTCATAATGCAGCTTATTACTTTACATTAAATACCTACGCGCCATTTTTTACAAATATTTGTCAAAAAAAAACGATTTTAATAAAAAAGATCAGCTGTCCCATACAAAATTAAGAGAGCTGTTTTTTTTTTGCGATTTCAGTAATGGTCTCATAGAGAAAGTTGTTCCATTTGATGGTTTGATCATGCCCTTAAAATATTTTGCGCTAATTTTGTTAGACCTTATACAAGGTGTTACAAAAATACAAATAAACATTTAAGGGGTTATTTTGATGGTCTAAATGTTAAACATTTAATTTAACATTTAGACCATCAAACAGAACAACTTTCACTATAGGACCAATAACAAAATGGCGAAAAAAAATCTGATGTTCCATACTAAACTACAAATCTACTCGAACTAAATGTATGGGATTGCTGATTTTTTTTTCGTGATTTAGATGTTGGTCCCATAGTGAAAGTTGTTCAGTTTGATGGTCTAAACAGCCCCCTTAAAAGTTTAAATTTTGTATTTTTACTTCTGTAACACCCTGTATAGTGCCATACACTTTCTTATACTGTTACTAGACCAAAACAAACATCTAAAAAAAAATGTTACTTACGAATCTAGCGAGGCGAGGATCAGTGAACTGTGTAGTCCTATTATTATGGTCAACGAAGTAGGGGCGTCCAGAAGGCGCGTGCCTCATCTCCCAGCCGTGGGGTAGTGGGCCCGCGGCCGCGGAACAATGCCGCAAGTGTTGGGGAACCCGCGGGTCGTGCCACGTGGAAGCACCCGTCACCGAGTTGTAGAAGTACACCTGCCCTTGGGCTGTCGTACGCATTTCTGTTGATAATTGATTGATTAGATTGGCGCTAATCTTAGCCCTGACCTCATTGTTTTGTATCTTTTGTAAAAATAATGTGACTGTTAAGGTTTTAATGCTGATTCAGTTTTTTATCTTTGTAAATATTATTCAATTGTATGAGAAAGGTCAGAGTTTTGTGGCGCCTTGGGAATGGCTTATGTTAAGAAGCGAACGATGACAGGCTGATTGATGATATTATTTCACTAACGAAAGGTAAAACAAATGACTTGCGTTTTGGATCTGAGTTTATTATGGTGCGTTTCCACATCAGCGGAACGGAGCAGAAACAATTAATAAAATATGTAGCTTGATTCTGTCAATCGAGGAAAATTGAGCAATTTGATTGGTTGATTTCACACATCTCTGCTCGGCTTCAGTGGGAAAGCACCCTTAGGATTGAGACATGATATAGACCGACGAGAGGTCCATACAAAAATCTCGTTTAGTATGGGACACCGTAAACGCATCCTCCACCGTCGACGCGGCGAACGGCGCCGAACGCGTTCCCATAGTAATCGCGGTTTATTATGTGCCGTCGTTCGCGGAGGATCTATGGGTTACATACTTTGTTGGTTCCCAGATGGTACATAAGTGTATTAAATATTTGGATAATTTAACAACATTAACATAATTCTATAAACGTTACATAAGAACCACGTCAGAGGCCGTAAGGCGGTCTGAAAAACTCTGACACCAGGGCTCTGCCCACACGATAAGAAGAAGAAGATTCAAACAATTTTATCCTCATTTTTTAAACACCTTTTTTTATTACTGGTAATCATAGTAGCATGTGCACACTTACCGTAACCAGGGGGCAGGTCAGTGGCAGTAATAGGGGTGGCGGGGGTGGAGGGGGAGGCAGGGCTGGCGGGCGACGACGGGACGGGTTGTGGCCGCGACCGCGCCGCTGTTTGTGGCTGGGGCTCCGGCCTGCAAAATTATATTAATTTATTTTAGAATTTAGCGTAACAAAGATATTGTTTCAAAGTGTTGCCATACTTGTGATATGACGATGTTTAACAATAATTAAATACATCTGGAGTCGCGTTGCAAGTATGTTTGTAGGCGGTATCGGGTACATTCTGGCTTACCACGAAACTCTACTATCTGTCAGATGGGTCTCGTTACCTAATACGGACACCAGTCTCTCACAAAAGTAACAAATGAGTACATACAACTCGCAAAATTGTGTCTATTTTATTTAGATTAAGAACCTTTGTGTAGAGAAAATAAACGATTTTTTTTGTACTTTTTTGTATTAGCTCAAATATATCTTTGTACTTACATCAGAAATGCGGTGCTCACAAGCAATACGCCATTAAATGTATAAATAAAAGAAAAATACATTTCGACTTTAACCATGCCATCAACAGATTTATATCTCCAGGGTTATATCTGTTAAACAGCTGATCAATTGCTTCTTAGCGATAAGACCGCCTTATTTTGTGCCTCTTGTATTTTTATCTCTGTATTTTAATGTTTATGTTTTGGTGTAAAATAAAGTATATTTGATTGATTGATTGATTGATTGACCAGTGTTTTGATATGTAAAATGTTTCTCCACATTATTCATCAGTTCATCACATGTCATATTCTACTTGGGAATAACTTACCATATACTCAATTCAATACTATATTCGCCGAGGGGGGTATTCCTAATTTAAATATCTATACTTCACTAGCAGTGTCCAAACTGCAGAATAAACTGGATGGATATATCAATATTAAAACTTTTCCTAGAAAAACTTATGTTCCAACCTCAGTTTCAACGATTGAGTCACACGGTAGAATTTTAAGCACAACATCTGTTACACAACACACACATATATATATTGTGTCTCTTACTATCTCCAGTTACAAACCACAGTCCACAATAACATTACTGACATTAGAGATCTTGTAGTCCCAGTCATTATGTAAACATTGAGCAACAATTTATTGTTTTATATTTGCAATATTATTTTGAAAACAAAGCAAATCAATAATTTTATAAAAATCCGGTTCAAAATATGGTACCTAGTTTATTTTTTAAGTTTAAGTAGCATAACCTGAATTGAGCTGGTATAAAAGGGTGAATGATTCATCATTTTTCTTTACATCTCTGAAAACGACTTGATGATTTATATAAATCAGAAATTATTATAAAATTCCAAGAATAAGTAAATTAATAAACATACAATACATTAAAAACTTCAGAAAGTCTGAATTTGTATCTAAAATACTCAGAACTTAGAAGAAACACATCCTTGGCACATTACTTGACAATGTGGATCTCGAAACCGCACATTTTCGATATTAAAATAATCTGTGACATTACAGCAAACAATTTACAGTGTAAACCACAACTTTACAATATTCGACTAACCTCAATGATATAGAAGGAGCATGATTGACTTCAACATCAGAAACAGGTGATGACGGGGATGACGGCGTAGATGGTAGCGCAGGAGAGACGGGGCTCGAGGGGGTCGTTGGTGAGGAGGCCGCGGGGGGCGACGGGGACGAGGGGGGCGAGGCGGCGGCCGGGGAGCCGGGCGTGGATGCTTCCGGCGCCGGACGGTCCCACTGCGTGTGGCGCAGCACATGGTTCAGGTAGTATGGCCTGCAATTACAGTTGTAAATAAACAAACGGTTTTTAATTAAAAACCCGTTTTTTTTACCTAGACAAACCAGTTTTAAACCAGTCGTTTATCCGACCGCGAGCATAAAACCTCTTTCATTTTTGAAGTCGGTTAAAAAGGAGTGTGCATCTATACTTCATTCCAAATAAGGACAAAATGATTTTCCGATTATTAATATTTAGCTTCCTGGCCAATTCAGATTAGCTATTACAATTTCTATATCAGAAAGATATACTATCTGCCATATCTTGGAGGTAACTAAAGCTTTTCTAAGAGTAAGTGAGAGTAAGTGTTTCAAGTATCTGTAATTCAAAATGCCCTTAAAATTTCGTTGCAGTTTGGAATGGAGTATATTATGTGTTTTTACACTTTTTAAGCCTAATATTTACGATCAATTAAATACAAATTATCGAAATAATAATAACTATTACTTAATTCATATAGTATTAATATTTCCGTCTTGAGTTTCTAAACATTTTAGAAATTGTTCTCGAACAACTTGGACACCATGAACTATCTATGCATAAGACGTAAAAAAATGTTTTCATTTCAAGCCTTCCATCGTTAAAAACGTTTTTAATCGACTTTGCATCTATTCCTTCAATAATATTACAGGTTGAGTTGACACTATCATTTATTACATCCCCTGGCAACTTAGATCGATTCTTTATTATACACACGGCGACACATCAAGCTACGTAAAACAAACATAAGCTGGCCGCGCGACGTTCTACATTACTCTACCTACGCGCGGTCAGCCTATTTTGGTTTTAATTGTTGAGCGTTACGCGTACCGAAAATGCGTACTTCGCACACTAGAGGACCGGGTTGCAACACATAGACGGATTTTTATTTTGATGTAGGTAACATAGCAGATATTATAAAAAGTTCCACTTGGTATGATCAGCCGCGCATTAATACGACCCGGGCGCGGCGCCGACATAGTAAGCGATAGTTTAGGAGCGATTTGGGCGGATTTTGCTCTGCGGCCCGATCATTGGATCGGGCGTATTGACGTCCCGTCGTAATATGCGCATACCTTACTCAGTACTCAGTTGGAATAGGTAATTAGGTATATTATGTTAAAAGCCTGAATTAAAGTAATTCACTATGAGTTGCAACCTTTGCTCTCTATTGTGATCTAGCAATTGTTTTGTAAATGTGTGACTCAGAATAATGACGGGTGACAGTAAGCCTTGAGGTCAAGAGCAATTAACTGGCAATTAATTATAAAGGATCTGACTACATCACACCTAAGTCATATTACAACACTAGCTGTTACCCGCTACTTTGTCTATGTGTCATTTAAACTATCACTAAACCGAGTTTCATCAAAATTGGTTCAGCGGTTTAGCAGTGAAAATTGAAAACAAATAAGACATGACACTTTTGCATTTGTTTTGCTATGGATTAGCACTTCTTAAATAACTAGGCATTAAAAAGTATGTTTATAGCACATTATTAGTAATTCATTAAATAATTAACAAACAAATGCTAATCTTGTTAACAGATTAAAGAGAGTCATTTTGCAGGTCTGTTATTGTGCGGTCGCGTGTTTTGGGGTGCCTGCTCTTCGGCCTGCCATGAGGCTCCACTATTTTTGTGTAAAACAATACTTACATCACCCAGATATACTTATTATTAACGAACATCAAGCACATTTGCTATTTACTGGAGATTTGTAAAATCATAGACACCACAATGGATTAACAATTTTAATATTAGAAGAGAATAACAGATTAAACAAATGTAATTAATTACCTGCCACTTGACGTGAATCTTTCTTCCCAATGTGTTGGTAGCGGAGGTTGTGAGACGTTTGGGTTTACGGGAGGGTCTCTCGGAGCTCGTACCTCCCCCGCAGGACCAACTACAGCTAGAGGGGATCCTTCGCCCGCCGCTGATGCTGGTTCACCCCTAGTGCCATCCCGGGAGAGTAAAGACACTATGACCTGACCACGAACACCACAAGTCTCTCCCGATCCATCTTCACATAGTTCCAGACACTGATCTGTAATATTTTTTATAATTAAAATATGTTTACGATTGAGTTGTTAATTAATTATGTGACGATATGCTAATCAATGCTGGTCAATCAAATTTTACAAAATACACAAATTGTATGGCAGCCATTACACTATCAATCCAGATCACAGTGCATAGATAGGAATGTATTAAAAAAAATTGATATTCATGATTAATTGTCTCAATCTGTCAATCCAACACATTACACAATTAATCTGGAGTCGTGTTGTAGATCTGCTATTGGATTGTCGCGCGTCGCGTCTGTTGCCCATCCCTGGCCTACAACGAAGCTGCAGTTGTGTGGTGCCGCTAGAACTTTTTTTTCGAAAAACAACCCATATTGTCACCAAATATTTATATTATAATCGTACATCAAGTGAGTAAATTGCTATATAAACTAGACATTCGCAAAATCATCAACATGGACAGCAAAATTTTAAAATTAGAATAGAATAGAACAATATCTCTGGATCAACACCATGGATTGTGATGTGGATTGATTGTGTAATGGCTGCCTATCCATTCAAGTTTATAAAACCAATTTGTCACTTTAGTTAAGTTCTTACTTACATCCAGTATCTTTTAACTTGTGGACTGTGGATGGCTGGATGCGAACACATCCAAGGAACCCAGAGTTTTGCCTCTTATGGACTTTTCTATGATTCCACACACTGAAAAAAATTGGCTGATTAAAAGTAGCCGAAATCAACGGGAATGTATGACAAAATGTATGGGCTTAGAGGCTAGAGGTGCGTCAGAACCAACAAAAATGGAGACCTATAGTACCGGCCTACCCCTCTGGCAAAATGGTGTGAGTTTATGTATGTATGTTCCCAGTAACGCAGTACTTAGCGCTTTCACCTAGAAATTTTGTGTCATGCAATCAAAGCCTTCAGAATATTTTACCGGCCACTATTCTTAAGAATTGCTGCTGAATTAGCAGCAATTCATAAACATCACAAATATTTAGGAATACTTATTGTAATTAAGTATCATTTTACCCAATGAGTTTTTATAACCACAGAGAGTCATCATGTCATACAACAACAAAGCCTAAACATGGCACTTGTCTCTAATGTAACCTTTGTATGCATCAGTTATGCCCAGCTGTCATACATTGCCGCTGACATTCCAGTCCTTTCAAATGTATTCGGTTACAAACATAGAAAGAGAAGGTACAAAAGTGAAACATGTTTCTTGTCATATTCATCAATGAGAGATGCACATAGCAAATTTGTTCTAGTTAAAATGGGAGATCGCTACTTATTGCTGTCCTTATCGTTGTAACCACTTTTTTGTACTACAACGGCTGTCTGACTCCGGAGTCAGTCATCTAGCGTCATATAAATTGTATAGGATTTTATGACTATCGCTGTCTCATTGTGGTTCAGTCTATCAGCGCAAGTGAAAATATTTTCATCTGCAGTTACAAAGCAATGTAAAACAACTGGGCATAACTTAGTGGTCCCAATAATAGCGCACTGATGCGAAGTCCTCCTTGTATAGAATGTCATTGGTTTTACCTGATAGTGATGCCATCTCCCTTGGTAAGGTAGAGATCATAATGCGTATTCCACTTAGGTTCCAGGGTCGCTTTAACAACATTGGTAGAATATACTTGTCCACTCCCGTCAACTAGTATTTTGGCGAAAGGATCTGGCAATCCTGTCAAAGCAATTCATCAATTATTCAAGTACAATTGCATAATACGCAAATACAATCATATCGCGAAGTTTTAAGATTTCTTATCACTAAAATACAAATATTATTCTCAAGGAGTATGATAGTATGTAAATTTTTTGGAAGAAACAAGAGTTTTTTTAAATATTGAATCATGCACAGTAAGTGCTAGCACGCCATATAGACTACAGATGACAAAAATATTAGATTAGGACACGACCAAAATTATAGTAATTAGGAGCTAAAATAACAAGAGCTAAGAAAAATCAAACTTACGGAAAAGATCTTTTCGGACCAAGTTCCTTGCGCATAGAACTAAAAGAAAAGAATTCGTGCGTTATTATGTGGACGTGATACAAAACCAAAATAATCACACCAGTCTCATGTCACGAGAACAGATTTGGGAAGAAAGCTTACTTACTAGTGAGTCTTATTTTTTGTGCTCCATATTTACGATTCGACACTGGAGTGGACATCTTATCAAATTCATAAACCAAACATCACAAGTTTCGTATTTTCTTCAAAACCATTTCCTTTTACTTTATAAACTATCAGCCACCATTTTTCTTTCATTGAATTGAGTGAATGAAATGAATGAATGAAAGATAATTAAAATTTGTATTTCTGATTGGTAGTTACGCTTACGGTAGACTCAAAATAATAACCTATCGGGACCAATCACAGGCAAGCAGGCTAGTATTGTAATAAAAACTCGTAACTAGGGCTGCCACCCATATGTCACTGCCATCCATCGATTACCGGTTATATTCAACATTAGTGCGTGCGGCAAATTATATTTTTTTTAAAGGTTAAAATTATTTGCAGTCAGCGTTAAAAAAACTTATCAGTATTATTAGAATAACGAGAATTGCTATCAAGACAGAAACAAACCATTTAAATATGATTATCAAAATTTTCGAGAACTCTTCTCTTTGTAGAGCTCCAAATTGAGAAAAACTTAATAAAATTGAATTTGGCGGGCCTGACGAACGAAAATGATAAGATGAAAGCAGACAAGACGGCAACCAAGGACGACGAAAGAGTATAAACACATTTAGTAAATGAACGAGTCTGTACTGTTCTGTGATAAATAATGTATTATAAATTATTATAGTTAATCGACTGATCGTGTACCCAATCACACAACACTATTACGAGACAGGAACACTGTCTTGCCCTCACTTGCCTGAGAATAAAAATATTGTGAATAGGTAAGTTCATTCGCTTTATTTTGTTTTTTCCGGTTTGTAAACAAATAATAATATTTTGCTGTAACTACAGCAAAAGAACTTTTATCTTCTGATGCATGCATAACAAAGTGCCCTTTTTTGCCTACGGACATGGTTCTAAATAAAAATATGTTCTGCGTAAATATACCAATAGGTACATAAATAAAGAACTTTTTTTGACAGTTTGACTGATTTAAAGGAGTGTAATTTCTGAATGTCACGTAGTACCTTACTAATTCGTATACGAAAGTGGTATGGGATTACACGTCAACCATTCGAGATATTAGCCCAGCCATTTTACGGAGTTTTGTTAGAAGGGGTGGGGAGTAATTATCAATGGGATTTTTAAACTGTAACCAGCATCATTAAGTGACAAAAAGACTATCAGAAAACATTTTAAAAAAACGCTACGCAACATAGAAATCAAAATTGTATCTTAAATACCCCCCCTATCTTTAATAATTAAACTTAATAATATACCAATGAACTCATTTTAATTAGATTTAACAATGTTTTTTAGCAATATAATAGGCATTGAAATTTTTTAAATGAGGTATTCATTTGGAAATCCTAATTTTACAAAGCCTTCTAAGTAGACAAAAGTATTAACACCATTTCTAAAGAATATAAAATGGTTTTGAACGAGATAAATGCTAAATTTTGAATTTGGGGCTGTTGCTGACGTAATTTTTTTTTAATTTTGTTCTTTATTTAGGCTCATAGGCTTAAGGTGGTTTCAGTCCATACAAAAGTTTGACGCACAATACGTGTAGACGGAATTAATACAGGTAATATTTTATAAATTGAAAAATAGTTTAGAAAATCTAGTTGCCGCGTCATAAAAATAACATTTGCAATTTATAATATAATTATGAAGATATAAAGCTTTTAAAATTTTGAATGAAACATTTCAAAGCTTTATATCTTCGTTATTATTTTATAAATTACAAATGTTGTTTGTGACGCGGCATCTAGATTTTCTAAACTATTTTTCCATATGCACAAAGTTACTTATATTAATACCGTCTACGCCTATTGTGCCTTAAAGTTTTGTATAAAATTGACCCCTCTGAAATTGAAATTTTTTTCGGTATAGTATTTAAGGTGGTTGCATCTTAAATACTATACCGAAAAAAATATCAATTAATAATTAGTCCCGGTTCAAACCGTAAATAGACTGGGCTATATGTGAAATTAAATTTGTTGTGTGTGTGTGAGATTATCAGAATATATCATCAACCTAAACAACTTAAGCTATTTCTATGATAGTGGCAGACTGACAGGGTGAGAGGTTTTTGTTTTGATTGTCTGATAATATAACACAATGATAATCTAGAACAATAAAAATTTCACAGTTAATAGAATTTACTTTCTTGTAAGTAATAAATTAAGTGCTAATTATTATAAAATTACAGAACATGAAGCCAATAATAATCGTTCACGGTGGAGCTGGAGATATCCCGACAAGTCGCGTCCAGGGGAAATTAGATGGTGTCAAACTTGCCGTGAGGGCAGGTCACGAGATCTTGAACAAGGGAGGAACCGCCTTAGATGCCGTCGAAGCAGCTGTCGTCTCTATGGAGAAAGATGAATATTTTAATGCTGGTTAGCGGGACAAACGATTTTTAAATTTTCAAAAATCTAGCACATGACTGTCCTGGTGAATCAACCACCTTATGTTCTTTCCTTGGTATTGTATGTAAGAGATAACTAGGGAAGAATGTTCTTTTTGTAATGTTAGAGGCAAAAGGGCCCTTAATAAGGTAAAAAATTAACAACAACATCAAATTAATTTGGGGAATGTTGTAACTGTAACGTTTCTGGCTACCCAGAAGAGATACTTACGTGTTATTATGTATGTACGTAACATCTTGAGGAAATGATTGTTTCTCGCAATTCAGGATATGGATCAGTGCTAAATCTACGAGGGGAAGTAGAAATGGAAGCCAGTATTATGAGTGGCGCTAAGCTAGACGTTGGTGCAGTAACACTCGTGAAAGATTTTTTACATCCTATAAGCATTGCTCACAAGGTATTAACGGATTCACCCCACTCTTTACTAGGAGGGGAAGGAGCAAAAATGTTTGCTTTGGAAAAGGTATCAATGTTCTCATTAGTCTATTTCTTATAATATTATACAATAATGAAATATAAATAATGTAATTTTGTTTGTAAGGTATCCGAATCCGAATATTGTAATACTTCTTCCTATAGAAAAATTACCGTCTTTCTGAATGCTTCAACTAATATTTTCAGGGATTTCCAACGGTGACTCCTGAGTCCTTAATCAGTCCTCATGCAAAAGATGCTCTTGAAAAATTTTTGAAGCATGGAGAATTTGGCAGAACAGAAATTGGACTAGAAGATGAAGTAAGATAAATTGTGAAATGAATTATTACACTATTTTTAGGGATTGTAAACAAAGCATAGTTTACAACTCGCTGGTAAATAAATATAGGAAGGTAAGTACAATGATAAATGCATTATCAGTTTGTAGCAGTAGACAAATATCGTTGGCAGTAGGTACTAACAGCGATAAAATGCCGTTTATTTTGTATTCTGTTTGTGTTGTTTACCTTATCCTCATATCATTTTATAACAGCGGCGTTATTGAATAGTTAGATTATTCGTATTTGAATTAAATTATAAGTATAATAAACTATTAAGTATGTATAATACTTATAATTATATTTACTTATTATTATATAATTATATATTTTACATAATATGTTTATCAAAAATAATTTATTATATTTACTTATATAATAATTTATACTATAGCCCAGGGCTTCCCAAATGGGCGCCGCGGCACTATTCCAGGGCGTCGTGAGGTGATACTCATCGATTGGCTGCCTGTGTTGATGCGACCTAGTTGAGTGAGCGCAGCGCGCATTCTGTCGTCGCGTCGCGTAAGCGAACATTTTGAAAAGTATTTTCCAGAAAATCTCTGTGTAAGAAACACTTTCCAGTCCACCTCACCATCAACACTTTCGTCTGAGGAAGAAGAACAATGTCCTGTGAATCCAGGCGTGAATCATCGTATTGACGACACAGACAAACTGCTTGAATTTTGGAGTTCCATTTGTCGCAAATGTCGTGCCATCAGCACTGCAGCATTGAGGGTTCTGTTACCATTTGCAACATCGAACTTGTGCGAAACAGGCTTTTCTGTTGTTATAGTAATAAAGAACAAGTAGGAACGGATTGAAAAAAAAATTTAGAGAAAGAGAAGATAGTAGCAATTTCAAAACTTGAGCATCGTTTTGAGAAGTTATGCTTAGAAAAGCAAGCACATCCTTCTCGTTAGTAGCTAGCTAACAAAGGAAAATAAATATATCTTTTCACTGTTATTCTTATGTTTCGTTTCGTTCTTATTTTCTGATAAAAATTATACATTTTATTTTGAGTTTTTCTGGAAAAAAAGGTAAATTCCCAAGGGCGTCGCAGTAGAAATAAGTTTGGGAAGCCCTGCTTAACCTACAAGTACCTATCATCTGTGTACCAATGTCCAAGATATTTAAGTATATTGTTTAATACATTTGATTCTAAATTATCGTTAAATACACTAAGTACAGTTATTACTTAGGCAATAAGTAAAATTACGACCATAGTCCGTTTAGGGTGGTCAACAACTTTGCTTCATCTACTAACTCTCTTTTAAAGCGTGTGTGCAGTTGTAGTAAGGCTCACTTTTTTGCTCACTGCCTCATTGACACAGAATACTTAATAAGTATAGTGATTAATTAACTGAATTATTTATTTATTTAAATAGATACATAGGTATTTACAGCTACAGCAACTAATATTAAACATTTTTGCTTTATTCGTAATTTGGATCCAGGGTGGAGTAGGAACAGTAGGTGCGGTAGCTGTGGATGCTGACGGTCACGTGGCTGTCGCTACCAGCACTGGTGGCATGAGTGGGAAAGCAGTGGGACGCATAGGTGACACGCCACAAATAGGCAGTGGGACTTATGCAGATGACAACATTGGCGGCGTTTCTACTACGGGTAAGTAAAATAATCTAAACTATTATAAAACTGTAACAGAAGTGTGTCAGTATATTGAAGATATTTACAAGAAAAAGATTACAGGTGATCCTGATTCCAAATTAACCTTTTTTAGAATTTATGTCTGTCTGTTTGTTTGTTTGTTGTTCCGAAAACTAATTTAATAAGTTTTGCAAAAACTACTGATCCGATTTTGATTAAACTTGTTTTGTTGGATAGCTTATGATCTGACTTGAAATCAGGTAGGTATATAATTTGTGCGGTCGTAGTCGCGGGTAAACTCTAGTATATAAACAATCAATAAACATTATTTATTGAATTCCCAAAACACAAAAAAATACGATGCAAGTAGATAGTTACTTAAACAAGAAAAATGTGGCCATGAGACAGGAGTGCTATTTTTGAATTAACACAATCTTAATAAATTCGTATACGAATTATGCATGAATTCCTTACAGCTTGTGTCATTTTAGTCAAAAATCACACTTCAGGGCTTATTACACGCGACATAACTTAGGGATGAACTGGATTACTTCTATGGTTAATTCCTGTTCCTGTAGGCCTCGCATGCCACCCCCGAGAAAACGATAAAAATCGAGATGTGCCTCCATCCTTATTATTTTATGTATGCCAGAAAGAGCGCGCATGATGATTTACTCGTTTAAACGCTTTGTCGTGGGTGGCATGCTAGCCGTGCTGGTGAATAGGATGGAAAAGAAATAATAAACTGTAGGTAACAGCTGAAACTTGGCCATCGTGTTATTATGTATTTATTTTATATTTTTAAGGGCACGGGGAGTCAATATTAAAATACTGTTTGGCTCACAGTATAATAAAATTATTGGAGAGCGGTGCTGATGCAAATACAGCTACAAGAAACGCAGTAAATGGTAATGTGAAAAAGTAATTTAGCTATTTTATTTAATACCTAATCAGAAAATTTAAACAAGTCCATTTTTGGTTTCACTATCCTTTCAGGGATGACGAGTCGTTTGGACAACACAGCTGGAGCAATAACTCTGTCGAAAAAGGGTGAGGTAGGCGTTCACTTCAGCTCCCAAAGAATGGCGTGGGCATATGTAAAAGATAACAAGATAATATACGGTATTGATCAAGGTCAGACTCTGGAGGATCAGTACTAGTCAACAGAAGTTTGAAAATATGAATAAAACATGAAACTGCAATTAACTTTTTTGCTGTTGTAAAAGTTTCTTTTGAATTTAAATCATATCGAGTAAAAATATGTAACAGCTGACAATAAAGAGTTTACTTATCTACTATAACGAGAATAGCTATTTTGTTTATTTAATTTATTCCTGAAGGTGTGTATGTAAACTATAATAAATTAATAGTACTGGATATAAAATACGTAACTGTATAGGAAGTAGCAGTAACTGTTAAGTCAAAATGAATTTACAATGTAATAGTGTATACTTATGTAATAGTGTATAGTGTATACTTTGTTGGCAGTCCTTAATAAATTGAATAAAATACATTTATATTACATTAATCGATTGCACTCTTAGCCCAGTCATTTTACAATTTGACCTGAGTCTAATTTAAGGATAGCATTTTTTTTCGGTAAGAGCCAATTTGAGCCTAGAAATGTTTAAAAAAACCAGTCAGCAACAGCCCAAAATTAAATATTTAGTATTTATCTCGTTCTAAAACACCAGAAGGTAAATTTTTTGTCACTTTTTTAAGGCACACGCACCATTATACACACTTAAAAAAAGAAGTAAATATTGTTGTTTACTTAGCAAGCTTTGAAAAATACATTTATAGTATTTTCTAAGACAAAACAAACAAAACTCATGGCTATTGTATTGCTCAAAAGTAATTTATATTATAGAATCTAATTAAATGAGTATACTAAATTAAATAAAATGAAATTAATTAAGTTAATTAATTTTCTGTTATAGCGTAGCAATTTTTTTTAAAAGTCCCATTCGTCCCATTCATAATTACTCCCCACCACTCCTAGCAAAACTCCGTAAAATGACTGGGCTATCTGGTGAGGACGGGTTGGGTTGCTAGACCGAGAATCATTTATAACGGCATTCATTCATAATATAAGATTAATCAATTTATTTTTTACTTAATTATTTATTTTCCTTGATTATACTGTATAAAAGCTTTATCAACATTATAAAGGAGCCTGCCATGTGGAGGCTCGGGTGTATCGAGAACAATCCATAAGTAGGTACGTATAATCTTATATAGGTACTTACTACTAGAGTTTACCCGCGACTTCGTCCGCAAAAATTATACTTATATACCAGACTTATAGTCAGATCATTAAGCTATCAAAAAAACTCGAACAAAGAAAAATTGGTGATTTGGAATCAGGGACACCTAAAAACCATATCGTAACTTTTTTTAAATATATTCAATGTAAAGACACACTTCTATTACAGATTTATAATAGTTAAGATTATATACAGAGTGAAATTGATATCATTAGCATCCTTTTAAACTAAGAGTCTACCCATCGGACTGAACAACTTTTACTACGTATGGCAGTAAACCGAAAGGAGAAAAAAAAATTGTATCGTTAATATTATTGCGGTAGTTATCCGTTTTTCTCAACTCTAGGCCAAACTGACATGGGAATGGGAAATGACATTTGTTTGACGGACAGTCGTATGTTTTTGACATTTAATTCGACTGTAAGAAAATTCAATTCAATGGAATAAAATAATTCGTAAAATCGCGTAAAAATGAAAAATTTGAGAACAAAATATTAAAGTTGTGGGAAAAACAAGTTCAATCACTAGACATGTTGATAAACGACAGTATGCCATTAAAAAAGCCAATGCTTCACCATTTTAGCTGGTTGTTCAATGTTGCGCCATGTTTCGCTGTGCGTAGCAACAAAGTTAATATCATTACTGATCCCAGAACGTTCTACGATACACTATGTGACAGATTTAGGAATGCAAACCGTAGGATATCAATAGCCAGTTTGTACATAGGTACGGGAGTACTAGAACAGAAGTTGCTTGAAACTACGAAAGAGAGTGTAAAGAACAATAGGCTGGAGTTCAGCGTGCTCCTGGACTATCAGCGGGGTACGAGAGGGGAACTGAACTCGCGCACTTTGTTACAAGAGTTTGTTAATGAGATGCCCGATCAGTGCCACATTTCCTTGTACCAGACGCCTAGACTACAAGGCTCTTGGTCTAAAGCATTGCCGGCGCGGTACAACGAGCTGGTCGGCCTCCAGCACATGAAGCTGTACATAGCGGACGACTCGGTGATACTCAGCGGAGCCAACTGTTCCAACGACTATTTCGTGCAGCGGCAAGATCGCTACTTTGAGATAGAGGACGAAGCCCTTGCAGATTTCTATTGCGAACTTATAGGTAGGACTATGTAAGTTGTTTGTTATTAGTTTTGTTTTGGTATTTGTTTTATTTTCTAGCTTAGAGAATACTGCTGCACAAAGCTTAAACGCAGTACGATGACATTCTATAAACAAGGACTTCGCTCAGCGTGCTGTTAAGAGGATGGCAGAATGTGTTAATTCAAGCATACTAAGGTGACATTAGAAACTTGTCTCATGTTTGGGTTTTGTTATTGTATGAAGTGGTGAGTCTATAGAATGTCATTGACATAGTATGTCAATATTTTCTTCTTTTTTTTAATTACGTATTCTGAGCCATTGCGATACAAGAATTTAAGAACTCTATATAAGAATCAAAAACCCCTATTTGCCTAAGCAAAATCATCATCATCACCATATCAGCCATTAAACGTCCACTGCTGGACATAAGCCTCCCCCAAAATGGGGGGATTTGCCATAATCGCCACGCTTGGCAGGCATTTGCGTAAGCAAAATGGAAGTGGTAAATCTGACAACAATATTAATGCAGTAACTCAATTGAGTAATTTCATGCGTGTTTTTCTTGAAAGTACAAAAACAGTTTAATTAGTGCGGCAGAATAGACAGACTAAGGGCCTGTTTCACTACTTTTTAGTAAGTTCTTATTAGCTTATCCGACAGATATTTTAACATATCTTTCATACAAAATATGTCAAACTATCTGTTGAATAAGCTAGCAAGAACTTACTCAGAAGTAGTGAAACAGGCCCTAAATATTCAATTGATAGAAAACCAAATTTAAAATTGATCTTTCGGTTGATTATTACACTATGAAGAAAAGACAAAGCTGGATAATTTACTTATTTTCATATAATTATTTTATATAAGGTCTAACAAAATTAGGTGAAACTATTTTAAGGGGATGATCAAACCATCAAACTGAACAACTTTCTCTATGGGCCCGATATTGAAATCGCCAAAAAAAAATCATCTGTTCGATACAAACCTAAATGACCTAAATGTATGGAACAGCAGATTTTTTTTTCGCGATTTCAATATCGGGCCCATAGAGAAAGTTGTTCAGTCTATGGTCTGATCATCCCCTTAAAATAGTTTCACCTAATTTTGTTAGACCTTATATAGTAGCTAACTTATTTGTTGTTTGTTTTTGTTTGTTCATTGTAGATGCCAAAGATCTTTCATGATGTCTATCTTTATAATATGTAACTTAGGCCCATATTATTAAAACAAACTCCAACGCCTGCAGGCTCTTCATTCACCTCTAATGCATATTAAACTGTAAGATTGAGAGATTGAGATTTTTTATACAGTTTTGCTCCAACCCTTTCTAGTATAAGGCGTGGTTTATATAGAAGTGACGTGGCGCGGGCGGGGTGCGGCAATATAAACCTTATAGTACATAGCATAGCGTTGTTTGGAGAGTTACACCCGCACCTCCAGGCGACGTCGCCTGGTAGCGCAGGCGCGATTTTCCTTTACGACAAAAACGACGCTATGCTACGTACTATAAGGTTTATATTGGTGTTAATTCGACAATCCGCCACCGCCACACTTCTCTTCTGATTAGACAGCACCTAAGTGGTCAGCTTGCCTAGTCTACATAATATTCAGTCTACCGTTTATTCTTTATGTTACATCTACAGACACTATAATTAATGGTTAAACAATGAGTATGTTAAAGCCTGACCAGGAAAATAAAAAACCTCACCATGTTGCAGAAAATTATTGGAACTAATTTTTATACTTGAAACATTGTCATTAAAAGGTTTTTTATTTTTCTGCACGGCTAGCATGCCACCCACGACAAAGCGTTTAAACGAGAAAAGCGTCATGCGCGCTCTTTCGGGCCTACGTAAAATAATAAAGATGGAGGCATATCTCCATTTTTATCTGGGGGGTGGCATGCTAGCCGTGCTGGTCAGGCTTCATACTATTGTTCCTATCCTAAAGGAACTACACATTTTATTTTCAGATGAAGCAAGCAGCTTTAGCAAAAGATGTACCAAAGATGGCATTGTGGACAATAAGCTGAGGTCCCCAACATCAATGGCGGAGGAAGTGAAAGAAAAGATTGGAGGCCTCATTATGAGATGGACAGAGAGACAACAATTGAAGTTATCGAGTGGTGGTAAGTCAGACCAAAATAAAAGGCGTCGACGACACAAGTCAGCGCGAATATTTAAGAGCAATATTCAACCATCAATATTTTCACATAAAAGTCAGCTATCATGAAAATTATAAAGAATTTTGAAACCATTATTGAAACGCTAAGAAAATCTAAGAAATTGCTTGAGCTTGGTGCTAAGGGACATGACAGATACACGCACTCTGTAGCTTGCTTATTCAGGGTCCAACTTAATATATTGACAGTTTTTTATGATGATCAGACCATTTAGGTCAAGTAGGATTGCAGTTTTATATGGAACAGCTGATTTTTTTTCGCGGTTTTGTCCTTGCTCCCATAGAGAAAGTTGTTCAGTTTGATAGTCTGATCAACCTCTTAAAAACTGTCAACATATTATTATGATGGGATGGGGCCCATACCACTGTAAGGGTATGGCCCACTTATTCGCGAGAAAAGGATTCTACAGGCTATAGTCCTGTTTTTTATAATAAAGCAATATAAAAAACAGGACTATAGCCTGTAGAATCCTTTTCTAGTAACAATTTAGCCCAGTTATTTTACGGAGTTTTGTTAGGAGAGGTGGGAAGTAATTATTAATTGGACTTTTAAACTGTAACCGGCACCATTTAGTGACAAAAATACTATGTAAAAAGATGTTTAAAAAAAATCGCTACGCAACATACAAATCAAAATTGTGAGTCCCAGAAGGCTTTTAAATTAATAATATTAATACTAATGCATTCATTTAAATTAGATTTAACAATATAAATTATTGTTGAGCAATAAAATAGGCATAGAAATTTTAAAAATGAGGTTTTTATTAGAAAATACGAATGCATTTTTCAAAACCTTCTAAGCAGACAAAAATATTTATACCATGTTTGAAGTTTGATGTATTATGGTAATGCCTTATATATATGCAAAAAAAAAAATTCCGTCGGGTTTTTTATAACGAGATAATAACTAAATTTTAAATTTGGAACTGTTGCTGACGGGATTTTTTTTTATTTCAGTACATTTCTAAGCTCAAATTGGCTCTTAAATAATATATCGAAAAAAAAAAACAATTATTAATTAGTCCCGGCTCAAACTGTAAAATGACTGGGCTAATTTTACAATGACAAATGTTTTGTAATAATTACAGAGGAATTCGAAAAAGATACATGGATATTCCCTCTCATACAAATGGGAGAGTTTGGCATAACTCAAGACCAGGAAGTAACCCGTTCCATACTAGCCCAAGCACCGGAAGGTTCATACATAAAGCTGGCGAGTGGCTACTTCAATCTTACTGACGATTATGCCACAACTTTACTGAAGATGTGCAAAGCAAACATCAGCTTGCTGATGGCACATCCCAATGTGAGTTTGATAGTAATTAATTATACAGGGTGTAAGGAAAAGTATCATTAACCTTACCTTATTGTGGTTTACCACATACTCTACCCATCAAACTGAAAAACTTTTACAATAGGAGCAAACATGAAAGCGCAACAAAAAATCTGCTATTCCATACTAAACTGCAATACCTACTCGACTCAGACGTAAGGAACAGCAGATTTTTTTGTTCTGACAGGTGTGCTCCCATAGTAAAAGTTTTTCAGTTGGATGGGTAGAGTATGTTGTTTAAAGGTTAATGATACTTTTCCTTACACCCTGTATAGAGTCCTACTTAATATATAATATGGTGATGGTTTTTTAAGGAGATGATCAGACCATGAAACTGAAGAACTTTGGCTTTGAGCCCTTCGCCACAGAATAATTAATATTTTAAATAAACTTTTGTTGTGATTTGTTTTCAGGCGAACGGGTTCATGGGTGCCCCAGGACCGGCCGGAGGGATTCCTCATGCTTATTCGTTATTAGCACAAAAGTACGTACAATACTACATGGTAACATTGCAATGAAACATTGTGAAACTGAACAACTTTTACTATGGGAGCAAACGGGAAATCACAAAAAAAAAAAATCTGCTGCTGCATACTAAACTGCAATGCCTACTGGACTATAATGTATGAACATCTGTTTTTTTGCAATTTCAGGTTTGCTCCTATAATAAAAGTTGTTCAGTTTGGTTAAAGCCACCCCTAAACATTTGTCGATTCATTTCGATTCCATCCTGTAGTTAAGTTACTTCAAATCAACTCATAAATATTGTTCTTCAATATTACATAGTAATAGCACAGAATGCGCTCCCTGCGTAGTATTAAATATCCCGTGGTGTGGTGTGGTGTGACTTCGAAGGACCGGATACGGAATAGAGAAAGATGTGGTCTGAAAGAAGATGTAGTAACAAGGATTGAAAAAGGCAGGTGGTTTGGCCATGTGGAAAGAAAGAGCGATGGTAGGATCACGTATGAAATTTACAAGGCAAGTGTGAATGGAATGGTTGAACGGCGACCCCGTTCAACCATTCCATTCACACGGCGCACGTACGCCGTAGAAAGAGAAGGTACTAGAAGGAAGCACGTGTTCTGTTATATTCACTCAATAAGAGATGCACATAGCAAATACGCTTTACACAAAGTTACTTATATTAATTCCGTCTACGCGTATTGTGTGTCATACTTTTGTATGGACTGAAACCACCTTAAGGAAATAAATGTCAACTTACTATAATCGGCAGGTTTTGGCAGAGAGTGACGGATAACAACCAGGCAAGCAGGGTCAAGATGTTGGAGTACGAACGACCCGAATGGACCTTCCACGCAAAAGGTTTATGGTATGACAGCTTTATCACTCCTCTAATTATACAGGGTTAGCTTAGGGAAAGTTGTTCAGTATCATAGGTACAATCACCCCTTAAAGTAATGCAACTGTTTAACCTAACACCCTGTACAGGGTGTAAAATTAAATGCGTTACAAAAACTTTATAGGGTGCTTCAGACCTTCAAACTGAACAACTTTCACTATGGAGAAATGACCGAAGAAAGAAATCTGTTGTCCTATACCAACCCATACTTTTAAATCGAGTAGGTACTGCAATTTTGTGAGTTTTGTGACAAACAGTAGATTCTTTTTATTATGTTATCTCGATGTTGGCTCAATAGTAAAATTGTTCAGTTTGATAATCTAACACTAGGGTGCCTTGTGTGTAACAAGGCCTTTGTAGATCCACAAATTGGTTCACTACTTCATCCCCTGGCAATTAATTATGCAATCGATCCCTTAGAAAACCAAAAGAAAAACTCTCATTATGGGTAGGTGGGATCTGTCGCCGTGTTCACTTAGACATAATTACCTACATACTATTAGCACACTAATTATAACGATTGTCAGGGCCTGATTAACCCTTAGGCTAATTAGGCTGCAGCCTAGGGCGCGACGAAGGGGGGGGGGGGGTTGAAATGGTGTCTTGAGACAAAACACTGAAAGTAATGTGCTTGGGAAACCTTGATTTTAACAATAAATTTTAAAAAGCGCGCCTAAAACAAACACTGACTTGTCACTCGAATCGGTCGGTGGTGGTCGAGCTCGAGGGAGTGAGTAGGCTGGCAACCGCGCAGCTCGACGCGCGCGATGGAACACATCAACGACGCGCGGGGACTCCCCGGTGATTTTCCACCTTTTTTTTTCTCTACTTGGTAGCCTGCAGTCACATGGTTTTTTCGTATAATGCGTGAGGTGCTTTGCCTTATGTACGGTCAGCTTAAAAAATTATTTGCCACCCTAAGCCCAAGGATGAATGTCGTGCAGATTAAAGGACAACGTTAGTTTCGCTTTCAGATTGATCTGAAAACTTTTATAGGTAGGTAGTATGAACCATGTTAAAATTTTCACACTAGTAAACAAATTCAAAACTAATATACTATTTTAGGCCGACCGTAACACACCTGGCGGGGGCGCGGGTCCTCATAATTACCCTAGGGCTATCAGTGTCAGAACTCTTGATCAGTCGCTGACGATTGTGTATATCTGATGCAGGTACTACCCGCCAATGAGCGGACTTCCTTGGGGTACAATCGTGGGCTCTGCTAATCTGGGGGAGAGATCCGTGAAACGGGATCTCGAGGTGCAGGCGGCAATATTCACCGTTTCACAAGACTTACAGGTAGATATCTTATTTTGTTCAGTTATTGATTTTGTACAAATTTATTTTGCATTCTGTATGGTGACCGCAGTGACGTAGCTTACCGGCTCAAAATTACTGTGGAGAGTATGCATCATTCGAACACGATGTTGGATCTCATCATCATCTCAGCCGATGGATGTCCACTGCTGGAAATGGGCCTTCCCCAAGGATCGCCACATTTTGCATCGCACCACACACGGACCACATTTGAGTCATCAATAATTTGTTTACCTCAAAAATATATAAAGCCAAATGCCATTGAGTGGTTTTAACGTTGTCCTATATTTTGCAGCGGCGAATGCACGATGAATGCAACAAGTTGCATGAGTACGCTTCGGACTGCTCGGACGAGCTGTATGGAAGACGGACGCCTCTATGGGTGCGGGCCACCGTCGGCCTCTTCAGGACCTACTTCTGAACGTGCGCGCCGCAGAACCGGGTAACATCTCGCGAGATGTTTACATGATGCGTCTTTATAATGTTTTACAGGACCTATATCAAAGGTACCATGACGGAAGGGTGGAATTTTATTATTAGAAGGTAAAGTTTATAGTTAAGTAGAAGGGGAGGTTTCAAAGAAAAACATTGAAATAGAAAGTGTTGTAATCACTTGCTTGCTTAGGTTTTCGTCACGTACGTAGAGATATCCTTTAGGGAAATCTCGCGCTTTTACAATCTATATTTGTGGTCAACCAGTTTCGCATCGTTGAACGAACTTTACCATCGCCTTTATATGCGCTAATAAGTACAGAATAAGAGCCAAATATATATATTTTTACTTTTTATTTGCAAAAAATGATTTTAAACCATATTTATGATTTACTATGTGAAAACTAGAGGGGAGGGCATATACTACGAGTGGGGTAAAAAATGGGTCACGTAATATGGTTCCCTCTACGTGCGTAATAGAAAAAACTACAAAACTGAAGCTAGGCGATCTTGGTCGAACTATTTCTCGTTCTCGATGTGACCTATTTGGATATTTTATTTATTTATATTCATTTATTGAGAAAACCAACAGCCATATTTAAACATAGTACTTAAAATTAACTAACTATAACAATTATAAGTTTCCCTAGAGTACTGGTACATAATAGTTGGAAAACAACACATTTTAAGGAGGTGAGCGATTAAGAAGATAGTTTTAAGGTATATAACATAGAAATATTATATAGAACTGAACAATAGTACCTATACAGGGTGTAAGTGACAGCCTAGCAAATACTGAAACGGAAAACTCAGACCTTCAAACTGAACCACTTTCACTATGGAGCCAACCTCAGGAGACGCGAAAAAAAATCAGCTTTCCCATACATTTTAGACGGGTAGGTACAACAGTTTTGTATGGGACAGCTGATTTTTTTCGCGTTTCCTGAGGTAGGCTCCATAGTGAAAGTTGTTCAGTTTGATGGTCTGAGTTCAGCGTTTCAGTATTTGCTAGGCTGTCACTTACACCCTGTATAATAACAGCACAACCAATATGAAAACTGAACCTACTTTTTGTGATTGTGTTTGTCAATCACCCTTTCAGCTTGGTACCCATTGTTATAGTGTCCATGTAACATTACGTAGGTTATTTAATTGACGGTGCAGTAAGCAATAATGTGGTAGTCGAACCTACAGTGGTTTTCCTTTCCAGTCTCTTGCTTTTGGCACGATATCACCAATGTAAGCATCTTGTGTGTTAAATTCCTTGTTCTGGCGGTCATCGAAATTTTAGTACAAAATGCATGGTAACAATTACTATTGTAATGCTTTCAGTGGCGTAGCGTGGGTTTCTGTCGCCCGGGGCACAGATCGATTTTGCCGCCCCCTTATCTTTATGAGAAGACCTACAGAAAAAATAACGGAGCGAGCGGAGCGAGCTCGAATTTTTTTTTGCACATCGATTCGGGTTGTAGTCACACATCTTGTGGTTTATCCATGCAAAAATAGAAACTGATCGACTTTTCTCCTCAATACGAATCGGTTATAACCAGAACTTTTTACGTACAAAACATGTTCAAAGTAACCTAAGTAAAAGCTATGAATCGAGCGAAGCAAGCTCGAAATTTTTAGCACCACGTCTAAGCGCTCTTACAGACGAGCGACACTTTGCGGTCGCCGTGGGTCGCGGAGAGTCGCGCTCATAGAATTTACGGTCGCCATGAGTCGCGTGACCCTCTGCGACCGCAAAGTGTCGCTCGTCTGTAAGAGCGCATAGCTGTGGTCAGACCTCTCCTAAGATCCTAAGATTAGGTATGTGTAGGCTCAGTAATTAAAACAGAAACTTAGAGCGAGCGAAGCGAGCTCGACTTTTCTTTGCTCTACGAATTGGTTATAGACAGAGCCCCTTGCTACGCTACTGAATGTTTTGGAAAAGACTAGTAGTAAAATAGTTGTCTGAATACTTAGAGTTTAGTTAGATTCACCATTTTCTCCACTTAGGATTAAATTCTAGTGTACCCATAAGTCACAAATGAGATCAACGCCCACTGTTTCAAAATGAAAGTTTCATATGTTCATAATATATGAATATAACCATACAAACACTTACAGACATTCGACCAATATGACTTTTTGTAAAAATATGTCTATCTCTCCTTTAATGAAATCAATTATGAATAGTTCTGAAAATTATTAATTACATGACTTGAATTATAGTGTTCAATTTTGTATGACATTTTAAACTGAAAGATGAAAGTTGATGAACACCTTCTGTTTAAGTAATATCATTATCACAGATTATTTAATAGTTACCTTATGTTCATACATAAGGTGTCAAAATTTTCATCTACTTCCACGGTAAAGTCAGAACGAACGGGCAATTCAAATCAGTATTATTGTTAAAGAATAATTTACAAATTAGTGTCAATAATATCGCCGGAGGATCTAATAATTTTGTACGAATTTCTTTTCCAATGTGGTTGTGTATATAGCGTATAGTTTACTCTTGGAACCCAATATGTGCAAGTACCTACTGTTATTAATGTTTATCTTGTTATATTTGATTATGGGTTATGAAAATGTAATTGTTCTTGTTAATTTGAGTTTGATTTCTGCTAATCACTTAGATTTAGAACAAAAACAAGAAATAGTTTGAAATCACTTTTAATCATTATTCATTCTTATTTTCATTCGTATAATCATCATAATTATAATTATCTCGATTCACGCTTAAAATAATTTTAAAATAAATTAAATGGAAACATTCTGCAATAATTTATACAAAAAAATCAGTCGTTTTGTGACATTTGATTAGAATTAAATGTGTACAATCAAATTTACAATAATAGGAATCAGGCACATTATTAATAGGTAATAAATCTATAAACTAGTGAGTCTTATGACATTCCGTTGAAATGCTGAAATATATAATATAATGTATAAATGACATGGACGACTCCGCATTACACCGCGATGCGATGTAATGAGGAATTACAATAAATCAATTGATCCCATTAAATAAAAACTCACTTTTGAGCATAATCATTTTTAAATTGCGATTGAGCAATTAAATAACATACTTATATTTTTTTAATAATCATTATTATTCATTGTTAAAAACATACTGTTGAGTTTATATAAGGTCTAACAAAATTAGTTGAAACTATTTTAAGGGTATGCTCAGACCATCAAACTGAACAACTTTTTCTATGGAACCAATATCGAAATCTCGAAAAAAAATTAGCTGTCCCATACAAAACTGCAAACATAACTAACAGCTGTTTTTTTTTTTCGCGATTTCGATATTGGTCCCATAGAGAAAGTTGTTCAGTTTGTTGGTCTGAGCATACAGTTTCCGCTACTTTTGCTAGACCTTATATAATAACTTTTCTGAGCAAAACAAGTGAACTATTTTACGATTAAAAATCTGGTTAAATTAATGAGTAATAAGGATACAGAAAATGTTCATAGTTGAAGCTTGGACACTATTTTATCCTAATCTTTGGTGTGCTGGGCATAACTACGCTGACTCTCTTAACTAAATGCAATGTTAACATTTGACGGAATTACTATTAAACAATTATAAAAACTAATACTATATATAAACAATTAACGTTACATTTAGTCGAGTTGGTCAGTCCACACGGAACTAAACGGTGTCGCGGTAACGCCTTCCTCCTAAAAACTACGGACGCTGATAGTAGGTACAAAAATAGTTCGCCTATTCAATACAATTAATACTACTTAACAATTAAGTATCGCGAGGAGGCTGCTTTAAACCGAACAGCATAAAACAACCCTAATCAACAATTACAAGTGTTTTACAATACGTATAAAGATTCAAAAATCTTCTCACTGATATACCAAAATACACGACGTGTACGAAATACTGGGCGCTGTGAAGCCTCCTCAAATTATACTGCTACTTATAGCGAATCACACTAAGGTAAATTGACTAGGCGTGTTGTGAGTGGGACGCGATGTCTGCGGACACTGGGCTTCGACGGGAAATCAATATTCGAATAAAATTGTAATGAATCTAGCGCGGGGTTACTCGCAATAGCAAATCCCTCAGCCTAAAGCGTGAAACACACAGAAGAGACGTAAGGCGAAGGCGCGGGACGGACGCGGCGCCGACATCGTACCGCGCCGCTTGCATACATTCCGTATGAAAAAGTTTCGAAGCGGCACCAAGCGGCACGATATCTGAGCCGCGTCTGTCCCGTACCTTCGCCTTACGACCTTAGTATATATTTCACGCCTAAGTGTGTGTGAGACGTCGCCGTGTGACGTGGCCAGGTCAGAAGCCGGCGTCGGGCGGGGGGTCGGGCGGCATGTAGTGCAGCTCGTCGACGGGCCCGCTGAAAATGTTGTAGAGGACGGCGAAGAGGGTGCAAGCCGCGTAGGCGCCCAGGGCTGCCCACCACAGCAGCCGCTCCCACAGCCGCTGCTGCGCGTGCTTCAGCACCAGCAGGCCGATCGTCAGCCCTGCCAGCGCGCCCGCTACGTGTGCCGCGTACGACACTGGCGGCGCTTCCTGTTGTACAATAAGATTAATAAGAAATTAGTACGCACGCCGTAGAATCCAACCCGTGATTCAACCAAATAATATAATGGTTGATTTTCGGTCAGCTAGCTTAAACGTAGTTCAACAAGCTTTATCGATAGATGGCTTTGACGTGACATGAGTCCGAAGATAATAATCTAAGTCTTTCTTTGATATAGTATCTTTTTATGATTTTCCTGCTTATTTATAAAAAAACATTTTATTTGTATTTTATTAACAGCAAGGTCCATCTCTCATCAATGCCATCTAACCAGTTATTTGGAACTATTTTTTCTATCTAAAGCCTGACCAGAATTATAAAAAAACCTGGTTTGGGGGTTCGATTACAAAAGAAATGGAAAAGTATTTAATATAGAAATCAACAAGTTTAGAACTCACCTTAGTATACCTAGCGTGTACGGCAAAGCCGACGTCACACGAGGCGACTGCCAGCGCGGCGACGAGCCTCACCGCGCCATACCGCATCGCGTGGAAGTTGAGCAAGGCGTTGGCGAGGTGGGCGGCCAGCAGCGCGTAGACCCCGCCCGAGGCCCCGGCCAGGCACACGTCGGGGTCCAGTACGGAGGCCGCCAGCGACCCGCCCAGCACGCCCGCCAGGTACACCGCCCCGCACCGCACCGCGCCGTGCACCATCTCCAGCGGCAGACCCACCTGGAACGACGGGGAATTTATAGTTGTCGGATTTGAATATTAACGTAGACTGCTTTGTGTACAGGGTATAACAAAACATCCTAGCAATACTTAAGGGGGTGGTTTAGACCATCAAACTGAACAACTTTCATTATGGAGCCCCGAGAAAAATAATCTACCAAATCCGAATGATAAAATACGGCAATTTTTTTTAAACATTTTTTATATTTTCTGGATAAATCGGCGGGGCATAACGTTCTCATGTATTTTTGTGTCGGCCCAAGAAGTAAATGCACCTTCGCTTCGTCAAGAACACTCGATAAATTGATTGATCCACCAGTCTAGTACCTACTACCATTAAAAAGCAAAACTTACCGCGAGTTGAACGAGCAGGTTGAATGCGAGATGCAGCCAGCCGGCGTGCACGACGCTGTAGGTGAGAAACCGCCACAGCTCCTTCCGGCGGTCCGGCCGGTACACTAGCGGCGAGTCGACCGGCACCGGCCCGGCCGCCGCCGCCATGCCGCCTGTGCCCCACGCATACCACGCGAAAACTCCCAACTGCAGGTAACAATACAAGGATTAGACAGCCATCTCGTCAAACCTGACCGCTAAATTGCTAAAACATCTATCTCGTCCTACGTATTCTGAAAAAGGTCTATAAGTACAGCATTTTTTTTTTTATTCGAAGTTGGCTTACGCTTGGCTTTAGCTCATGATGGAAAGTGTAGATAAAGCAGGAAAAGCCTATTAAAGGAGTAGGAGGCATATTTATCCGCGGCGATCGAACCGAAGGAGGCGAAAGAATCGAATTTAAGAATTTTGTATATGAAATTCTATGACACCTCGCCTCGCACATTTATCCGCGCCGAATCGGAGTCGGACGAATCGCCAGAAGAATTAAAAGGAAATTCGGGCGGATAGATCCACGCGTCCACTCTACTCTTCTTTTCAAAATAGACTGATTTTATGTTTGCTTGGAAAAACAGACGCAGGGAGAGAGTTCTACAAACGGTTCTCATTATACTCTCACTACGTATGGATGCAGTTTCGCACCACGTCTTGTAGTACGTTGATGAAAGTGGGAAGATGGAATCAGGCTCACACACCGAAGTGTAACCGATAAAACACCATCAGATGTGATCTACATCTCCCGGTCATATTTATCTGATTTGATTTACATTACTGCAGCTATCAGTCCATTTGACTGAAGAGGTAAGCTAAAGTAAAGCAATGAAGTAGTAACTTCTTTAAGATCTTAACCATCCTGACTTATTACACTACTTGTTTACTATCAAGCTTAATTGTTGCACTATCAAACTTCAATCGTTCAACCAATCGGTGTTTGGTAATTTGGTATCCCTATGACAGACATGGAAATTTTTTTTCGAATACAAAACTGATCCTGGGAAAACATTTAGTGATGCATATACACAAGACTATTCCCCGAAGGGGTAGTCTGAATGAGATCATCTGAATAGTGATTCATAAGAATAATTTAATGTTTCTCGAGAGATCTTCAATGAAAAGTGAATCAAAATCAGTTTCAGATTGTCAATAATTCATACTCTAAAAACCAAACTTTGCAGTTGCAGTTGACGTATTTACAGTCCTTCATTGAGGAAAAGCCGTTAGCAGAAGTTTGCGTCTGTCTTATCTATAGCTTAGCCCACCTCAGAGAGTTGCGGTACGGTGAATCAACTAGTGACGAGCACGCACGGCTCCACCGCACCGACCAGACGAATTGTAATGATTCACGTAAACCGTTTGTTTGCGCGGATGTGAAATCCGCAATTACACTTTTTAATTAACCGAAGTAACTAGAGCGGGTATGAACAGCGGTGCTATAGGCCGTAGAAAGTGATGCACGACTTTGCGCGAGCATCTATCTATACCCAATAACGGAGTCCACGAATTTGAGACTCCGATTGTATTCGAAAACCATAAAGCACGATGTGAGACCGTGAAAATGTTTGACTTTATTGATTTCATACTAATTTGCCACAATCTGAATTTATAACGGTGATTAAGATGAGACTTATTGGGAGTGATTTGAAAATCTACGATGGTCTTGTTTTGACTATTGTCTATCAAAATATCTGTAAATTTAAATATTTACCTCTAGAAGTGTGACACAGATGATGAATAATGGGGGTGGACAGCAAGTATACCGTTCCTGGTAGTACTTTCGCTCCCGCTCCTCTGGGAGCACTTCCATCGCAACGAGGTGCACCATCCTGTGAACAAAATAATGTTTTTAAGCCCATGGTTAACTTTCATGAAGTTATTAGGGGTAGGATTGAATAACAAGTGTTTTTGTAGGGGTCTGGAACGAAGCTTTTTACAAAGTGATAGCAAAGGTGGTCGCAGATTCCCCAAATAATTAATCATGATGGAAAGTATATAGACTTATGTACCATGCTGAAGTAGTTTTGAGGTTCGGAGCACTACGGGAAACTCTGTTAAAATACAGTTTTTGAACTGAAACTGGCATCGAGCATTAGTCATATCAGAACCATTGTTAAAACTCAATCAATCAACTTACTTTCACGATATTCTCAGACTGTAAAAAGCAATTTATTAACTATTTTCTTACTATTTTATTGTACGAAAGCACACTATACGTCAATGTGACACGACAAGAGACTATAAAATTATTTTTAGCGACGTCAACCATTACAAAAGTTTTTTCAACTAATAAAATTATACGTAACAATTTGGAAACGAAAAACTTTGAAAGAGAAAAGTTATTGTTACATTTTACAGGAAATTTAATATGTTAAAAATTTTACTGGAATAGAAATGTCACGGCATACCCGATTTTGATGATGACTGATGTGATATGATGATAGAAAACCTTTTTGGATATATAATTATGTTCAATTTTTGATACGTTGACTCTTTTTTCTATATTGTCTTTCATTTAATTACGGATTAAAGTGCGCGAAATCCTAGCATCACTGGCTTACCCAACATTTTGAATTGCCTAATTTTTAGGTCAAAAACACCCTTCCGCTTAGCTAAAAGCACTATAATATAATTAATTAATGTTCACTGTGCCATTGCCATAGGAAGTGTAGGTAGATACCTATTTTTAATTAATTATATTAAGCTCAAAGTTACGACGTTAACTAGTTTAACTAAACGTAAAACTAAACGTAACCGTAGAAAGGGTTAAGTTATAGTTAAATCTCCTATTTGGCGTCGCCACTGACGCTCTTTAGGTAGGTTATTATTCCAACCATGTATTTTTTTCTTTTCCAAAATAGGTAGGTACACTGGAAAGAAAATTGGCCAAGGGATTCTCCTGAAATCGGTTGGGGAGAGGTATGTAACGCTCAATCATAAGGTCCAGGTTCGAATACCATTATGGACGCACGGACAGACAATGCACAGATCACAAAAACTAAAGGGAGATGTAAAAAGGGGGCGGGGCCAGTGTCGCAGCAATTTGCGCAAAAACGGAACACATTGCTCGCGACAGTATGGATTCAATATAATATGAGGCTGAAAGCCAGTCGAGATATTATGTGTAAATAGTTTACAATGTTGGCGAAGTACTAAAGATTATTCGAACGTTGAGTTCTGATACCGCAATGGATAATGAGCACATTCAAGCTAACAAAATACTATCTATCGCGTGGTACTGGTAATGCGACACTACGTTTCGTACTCAGCGCGTTGGTTGCCATCTCTCTAGACCTCTATGTACCAATGAGTTTTCATAACTTATGTACGTAGTACTTTCTGACAGCTCACTGCTCTCAAACGATGAAGGAAACATCGTCAGGAAATCTGCATACACTGTAGAAGAAATCGTAATGCGTATATGTGAAGTCTATCCACCGGCGGCGGCGTACGATTTTGTTGCAGAGGCTGTGGACGTGTATGCGGCACTCGTATAGGACTGTACAGCCATGAGAAAACGTGCTTCTCCAAAAACACTGCTTAAACCATCTGCAATAGATGTAAAGGCCTATGATGATGATGATGTGAAGTCTACCAATCCGCAATGGGCACGCGTGGTAGACTCACGCCTTTACACCCTCCCTGAGGGTAGGCCTATGCCTTGCATTAGGACGTAGAGTCCTAATTAATATTCTGACGGTTTTTAAGGGGATGATCATATCATCAAACTAAACAACTTTATATATGGGACCAAAGTCGAAAACGCGAATTAAAATCAACTACAATCCTACTCGACCAAAATTGGGATAGCTGATTTTTATTTCGCGATTTCGATGTTGGTGCCATTGAGAAAGATTTTCAGTTTCATGGTTAGCCCCATTTAGCCCAGTATTTTACGGAGTTTTGTTAGTAGTAATTTTCAATGGGACTTTTAAACTGTAACCGTCACCATTTAGTGACAAAAAGACTTTCTGAAAACATATTTAAAAAAAATCGCTACGCAACATACAAATTAAAATTGTATCTCCTAGAAGGCGTATTACTACCAATGCACTCATTTTAATTAGATTTAACAATAAAATTTATTATTTTTGAGCAATAAAATAGGCATTGAAATATTAAAAATGAGGTAGGTATTCATTAGAAAATACTAATGTATTTTTCAAAGCCTTCTAAGTAGACAAAAAAAATTATCACCATGTTTGAAGTATGTATAAAAAATATGCAAAAAAAAATTATCATCCGGTTTTTTAGAACAAGATAAATGCTAAATTTTAAAATTGGATGCTGACGTGATTTTTTTTTAATTTTGGTACATTTCTAAACTCGAATTGGCTCTTAAATACTATACTGAAAAAAAAAACAATAATTAATGAATCCCGGCTCAAACCGTAAAATGACTGGGCTAGGTCTGATCATCCTATTAAAAAACCGTTACGTCAGCAGAATACGTTGGACCCTGTATAGGCTGTTGATGTGTAACCTACCTGGCGAATAGAGTGGGATCTTCAAGCAGTAGATGGAAGTCGTTCTCTGAGCTGACCTCTCGGTCGCGCTGATGCACCGCACATCTATAGCTGCGCGTGCGCTTCCCGCTCATCTGCAACAATAGAACACCTTTATCAAAAGAGAAATAAAATACAAATTGTTTAATTATTATATTACACTCGTCTAAATTTAGAAAGCAGTTAGGAAGTTAGAAGCTTACGACCATAAGAACTATGGACGAATTTTTTTTTATTACATATGGATTTGCTCTTGACCTCAATCTATTGACGAATTACGCAAACTTTTCTGAAACTTTTTGCGGGGGACGAGGTAGCATGAAATGCGCAACTTTAGGTTTTATTCCAGTACTTTAGATTCTAATTTTGATTGTTAAAAATAGTCTCGTGTGAACCCCAAACAGTTAGGTAGGTATTGTTCTGCAATTAATAGGCGGTCACGTTTAGTGATAAGGTATAAAATTGTATGTAAATGCGCAGAGGAACATGCTTACGCAAGGCTGATCCCTAGTTATTATTATGGTCTGTTTCCATATTAAATGAATGAAAATGAACGTTTGTATGAAAAGTTGATTTTTTCGAAGTAATGCAACTGTCTACTCTAACTTCCTGTAGAGTTTACACTGTGTATGGTGTATAACAAATTATGCGAATAGGATAAATCAGTTAAAATAAAAGAGATTTTACGATAACATTATAAAGAATTAAAAAAAAATTGTTATTTAAAGAATTAAAATTGTGATTTGTTGCAGCTACACTCGTCGCGAACAGTTTTGATCCTTTCTTCATGCCTACCTAAACTACCTATATTTTGTTTCAATGTTATAATTAACGTTGAGTATGCAGACATTTTAATCCTTTCCCGGGTATATTATAACGCGTGTTCCCCCGTACAGTCACAGTCCGTTAACTTCCTAACGTGGTAATTTTGTTAAGGCCAAACTTTCACACAAAAAATATAAAATATTACTTATACTATTTTTATAAAACTTTTAATCGATCTTCTATGTCAAACTAATGGACAATGTTAGGTGTAAAATTAAAAATAATTGACGATAGGTTTACTTTACGTATTTTTTCGACAAGACCGTGGCTTGAAAATTGAATATCAAATTTACGTAAGTATGTATAACGTCTAAAAAAATTAGCTGAAACTATTTAAAGGGCCGAAACTATTAGACCATCAAACTGAACAACTTTCTCTATGGGAACAATATCGAAATGGCGAAAAAAATCAGTTGTCTCATACAAAACTGCAAAAATAACTAGACTCAAATGTATGAAACAGCTGCTTTTTTTCGCGATTTCGATATTGGTCCCATAGAGAAAGTTGTTCAGTTTGATGGTCTGATCAACCCCTTAAAATAGTTTCAGTTAATTTTGTTAGACCTTATATAAGGTTATTTCAAATTAGTTTGCAGGGCACTTGTTAATGATAACAGATTGCATTATCAATGTGTATAATTGGTATTGATGATTATCAAAATTATTATTCTTAAATAAAATCGCTACACCGCCGCCGTCCGTGCCGAAAGTTATCAAAAAATAATAAATTTACAAATATTATCACGAAATTGTACTCAGTAACAGATATCAAATGCGTTTGTTAAGTTCGCCAACTAATTTGATTTAACAATAAACAAATTATTTAATGCATACTAAAATTATGTTTAGAGATTTCATTCATGCAGCTTATGTCGGCGAATTTTTCCGCAAACACATCTAATTTGCATAATTATTGCGTCTATCTATCTCAATGTCAAGTGTCATCAAAATCAATTTAGACGTTTTAGCGTAAAGTAACAAACGTACAGCCTTTCGTTTTTATAATATTGAGTTAGATGTTTGTTGACACTGATTCGCACAAAAATAATCATAACTGTTTTGATTGTCATATTAGTAAACCTGTCAAAAATTTTTGTGAGTTTCTTACTCTAGTCAAACTTTTATTGGAGTGTGAGAACTGGCACTTTAGCAGTTGCGAGGGTGGATTTATGTGTCGCGGGCAGTCTCGACTGGCGGCTGGCTCGGTGCCAACCCTATCGACCCCCGCCAGGGTTACCAACTCATAACACTTCCTTTTTTGTTAACGGCTCTAATCTGGTTAAATGACTTTGTTCTGTTTTATGTTTTGAGAGAAATGTTGTTGGTTTTCATGCAAATATTGATCTTATTTATTGTATGTTATAGTCATTAAGATCGTATTCAATTACCTGAAACATTAGGCGTTTTTTACGACAGTGTGAAAAAGTTTTGCTATTAAAAGTACTCAGTAAAAGTGTTAAAAAATGTAACTCATGGAGGTTCAAGGAGATTTTTAGGTAGGTACAGCATATTACCGTACAGATACAGAAATGATTTTGTATTGTGTATGATGTGATATAACAACATGTAGTTCTATAGTCATGTCAGTTTTCAGAACTAGAATATTATGCGGTCGATAAACTGGACAGTTGTAAATTGTAACCCTTTCAATGCCGCGCCTGATATTGCCGACGCCCTTGAGACACCTTGCCGTGCCACATCGATATTAAATTTGTGAAACCATATACGGTCTTATTAATACTGAGGTTTCGCGGCAAAAAAATAATTAGGGAACACCATGGTAAAACCTAGTTACCAGGCGGCCAAGGTAGATTATCAACGGACACGTCGATTTATCTAACACAGGATAAAATTACTATGACATAGGACCTCTGAGGTCATGTGGTGAATAAGAACATACCTTCCTAATGAAATGATTTAATTATCCAACCAAGATTTAGATTATAATTTTATGTAAGTGTTGGTATTACCTATATAATGTGACACGGTACAGTTTTATGTTTTGGAAAAGTAGAATGCAATCACTGTTGTCTGTTGCTTTAGTAAAGCTGAAATATTTTATAGTGGCAAAGCACTAAGGTAGGGCTTTTAGCAAGTGGGCGGTACTCAGCGGTAGGCACTAGGTGCGCGGTGAACGACTGGTTCGCGGATCGCGATGCCGATGCCGGCCAGACAACCGCATTGTCTCCGCAGTCGTTCAACTCCGTTTCCCACGAGACTGCAAAATGTCCAATGCCAAAACCAAAACACAAATAGCCTAGACGCGCCCCAGACGCCAGCTAAATCTGTCTCGGCAACAGAACAGCGTCCGTATCTAATTTAAAGAAGACGATGTGAGCAAACACTAGTCACAGTACCAGTGTTTGCTCACATCGTCGTCTGAATCACTGACGAGATTGTTCTAGCGATTTAATGACGATTTTGATTGTAGGCCTAAGATCAACGAAGGTCCTGTTACCTAATCAAAGCTAAATTTTGATCTTTTCTTGATTGCTCGTTATGCTAACTAGAATCTGGAATCAGAATTGCAGGGACAGGGATCGTAGATATGTTTTGCAATGAGATCTGCAGGATGGAGCGCGGGTCGGGCGCCAGTGGGCGCTGTCGAGTTGGGGCAGGCGGCGGCGGCACCGGCGTGGGCGCCGCGTGACTCACGCCGACATCCGACACGTCCGATACGTATCCGGAACCACTAACTAGGCACTATTGCTATAGCCCGTCAAACGAGCGCGAGCCTACGCGACACAGTGCTCATTTCAATAACCCACATTACCATTGAAGATTTATGGTTTGCGTAACTATTGCGCGCCTAATGTGTAATATTTAAAAACTCAATGGCGAAATGAATGAAATATACCTATACCTATTAAATGAAATACACAAGGATGTAGGTTTCTGTATTAGTCTATTACCTGTTTGGAGATAAACCTCAAGCTTATAGTATTTACTATTCATCAATTTTATTTTTAATTATTGTAAAGTGGAAACAAATTTTTTCAGTAAATAACACATTGTCTGCAAATCTAGTTAAAATGAAATATACTATTAAGCCATTCACATACATGTATGGGTGCTGATTTATTGGCCGGTGACTTATGGACACCTACGCTCGCATAGATTCACGTTGGCTTTATGAATGGAAGTATAATTGATTTTCTCGTGCAGTTCATTCACTTCTATTATTCAGATTGCTCTTATAAATATTTAAAACAATACAAGACACACAGCCAGTTGTAAACTACTAATGTCATTATTGTAGAAAAAAATCCTGGTATGTTATTGCATATTACTTACGTGCTAATTAACGTGGAAAATTAATCAGCATTCTGAATGAAACTAGACAATTAAACGAACGGTCTTGAGAAGATAAAATCTCAATTCTTTGGAGCTGTACACCGTGCTTTCGCTATAGAATAATGACTTCTTCAAGTGAACCCGCAGTCGGCAGCAGTCGACTTGGGGGTTTTATCTAAATCTAGCATATTAATGTTAGATTTAGTGTGGCGTAGTGATGTGGCGGGCACGTGAACTCTGGGAGCGTTCCCACGCGCCCACCTCCGCACCATTATGTTCTAATCTCTTCTAAGTCTCTTTCCATTATTGTGATGCCGTGAAAGTACACTATACGTTTTGCAAGCGGGAAGCAAAGGCATTGCAGAATTCTACAGAATATTATTATGTTTTCATTCTGTTTTCTATATTTTGTGTTAGTAATTCGCTGCACTGCCAGATGTTTCAATAGGGAAAAATCAATACAAAGCATGCAGTAAAACTCGTATAGGTTTTATTGGGGTAGTAGAATTGATTCAGTGGCGGCGACTGGTACACAACGGTGGCATCGGAAGCACTGTGGGTACCCGCTCTTTCCTGCTCTGCCGGAACATCCGGTTCCAACCACATATACTGTTCCATCCACAACTAGTGTTTAGGTGTTCTTTGGTATGGCTTCCTTCAGGTTTATACATTTTCTTTTATTTGATCGCTGAGAGGTATTTTAGCTACTGCCCCTTCTTAAAATATTTTTTTGACATGATTTAATTTTAAAGCTGTTTTTTTCCAGTAGGTATTGAGTCTATCGTCATCTGTTCACCTATAATTATGATTTTGTGAATGGATTGCGCCATTGAGTCTACTATCGTCGGTCGTCGCGTCGGCGCATGCGTTGCCATGTTATAACATGTTCATACCAGTTAAAAGTACTACTCAATATCATTTCTTAATATTATATCTTTTTCTATAGGTTATAAACAGATAATTCAGGTCTTTATTTCCATCGAGTACCTAGGAGCTAAGCACATGACAAATTTGCATTGGACACAAGGTACAATACATTCAAAAGAATCTACAGACGAAAACAGAAGGCAGATAGATATAATGAATCATTATTGTCTATGGAGGTAATTTTAATACTTTTAATTGATATTACATAGATACTAAGACAGATGAATTGTGATTTTTCATGAAAAACCAATGTTGCAGTAGTTATTTGCAGCATAGAATTAAATTGATCATTTTAAGATTGAGTTAGCTAATGTATTTTGAACAAATTAGAATCGCGTGTGGGAATTTACCTGCCCACCATCCTTGTGTTGCAAGTTGTACAATTTTAGTTGGTTTATTATTGATTTCGTGCAGTTAATGTTATTACAATGGCCTTGCAACTTATTTCAGCGTAATAAATAAAGCAATATTCATTGAGCAATGTAGTTAAGTCTATGAAAAAATTTGAGCCACATTAGATGGAAAAGTATATCATTAATTTTTTTGCGTGTTGGAATAGTTACATTTCAATGGACGCTAAGAATGTAAATACGGTGCTATACCGTGAAGTCACTAGCGGCTGGGCTAGATAAAAAATAGAGCATAAATCAGGCTTCGATTTCCCAGGCGATTATGCACGCTCGTGAGTTACAGGAGAAATAGCTTCTCGCTGATTTCTGAAAACACGAAGATTAGAGTTCCGATTGATTTGTCAATTTAGACTCGTAAACTGACTAAATTTTATTCTAAGATAATTTAGCAATCCACGACCGAAACCTTGTATTAAAATGTCGTGCGTTACCGACTGATAAATCTGATCACAATAATTATAAATTGTGACGAAGAAATCCAATTTTGTGTCACGATTTCCGTGATAATTCTTATTTTCGTGCTCTCTGATTGTTTTATTTTTATTTTTCGGTTACATACTATTTTAACTTAAATTTACGTATTTGTAGGTAGGAAGCTAAGAATAATCTATGGAATAATTTAAGAAAACACTTTTATTATAGTATTTTTAGACATCTTCTTTCGTGCCAACATGAGTTATCTATATCGCATGACAATTACTAATGCTGTAGTGTAAAGATTAGCCAGTCAGCAATGATAGTATAGTTAGCCAGCCTGAGGTCGAAATTCAGAGACGTTTTCAAATCCATTTAACCATGCCTGATCATTGGTCAATGATCATTGCTATATTTTTCATCAGATACATAAAAAAATACCATACCTACGTATCTAGATACCTAAACTCGGGTTCCCGATTCGGCGATCAATTTTGACGTAATTATGAATGGATCCATTCATTGGTTGCGTCCTAGTTGCATCTATCGTCGAATTATGAATCAGAGTTTATCTGCATATTTTCTTGTAATTTGAAGGGATGGTTTCAAAATAAATTTAAGTATGTATTCTAAAATAAAAACTAATGTTTACTTAGTTCATCAATTTTCACAGAACGTGATAATGATGAGTCAATCATCAAAGGATCAAGAATTTTTGGTTGATTGATTTCATCGATCTTCTGCTAGGTTGTTTGTATTTTAGGTTATTCGTTTTGTTTGACAATTTTGACATGAATGACAATGATGACAGGACTAAACGTAAATACATAAATTTATTTAGGTAGTCAGTCACTGCCATAAATTATAATAGAGTATTATTATGTTAGTGTAGGTAGTAAACATTATTTTACATTTTACAATCATATTTCACTATTTACTAGCCTGTTCAGAAATCTATTCTTATTTTTTCTCGTAAATTTAAACAGAAACCTCCTCCTTGTTTGAAGTCGGTTAAAAAAGGTAGGTACAAGGGTACAACAACAGACAGTACATTTGCCAGCTTCCTGGGTACAAGTCAGCGAGCTAAGTACAAGTTACTTACAACAAATTTTAAGTTTTATTTGTAAACATAACCTCGGAAAAATAATGATTTTTTTTTAATTTTTCTCTCACGAACGGAACTATTGTGAATGATATTAGAGGTAGAACACGAAATTTTCGTAAAATTCAGAATTCGATCAAAGGAAATTAAACAAATAAATAAGAAACTCAAAAACAAAAACTTACCCATCATAAGAACTACTATTCAAAGTTTAGAACTGTCACTAGCGAATTAAATGAAATCAATTAAAATGTAGCCACTTCACATTAAACACTTTTCAATTTTATTTGAGGTAGGTACGTAAGTTTGTCAAAAACGATCATAAAACAGCTGTGCTCTGAGCATGAGAGCGATACATCCACCCTCTGCAAGCGTTGGACGCAGACTGGCGTTTCGTTCGTTCGTTTCGTTTGGTTCATTTCATTCGCATTGCGTTTCGTTTTCGTCCAGCCGACTGCCGAGCACTGCGAGCACACGTCTGTTTTTTTGTCGCATCGCGGTGGTTGTATTGTATTATTATTTGAGAGGGTGTGCTAAGCTTCTTGGTGGTTCCGTTTCCGACCTAAAGGTTTTTTTTACCTTTTCTTGTAAAGTTCTAAACTTATAACTGTATGAATTTATGAAATATAAATTATAAATCCTAGCACATAGGTTTGAGCTTTTTTTTCCCGGGGTTTCGAAATTGTTGCATTCCACCTGCTACGTGTGAGAAGTAGGTACTACCTACTTAGGAAGCAGTGTTGCCAGAAGGTTACTTTTGTAACCTTTTAGGTGATTTTTAGCTCCGTCTGGTTACTTTTAGGTTACACGATTCAAAAGGTTACTTTAAGGTGATTTTTTGGAATTTGGATTAAAATTCTTATTTTTCCGTGAATTGGAACGCTTTTTCATATTTTTTGCAATGTTTTATAACGCAAAACGTTCATAACACAGTAAGTGCAAACTGCAACTCCAAAAATACGTTTTTCTCACTCGCACTAATATGTACCAAATCACAAATGACTCTTTAGTTTTCTCACTTACTCGCTCGATCAATCAATCAGATGAAAAATTCTAATAAATTGTTTATATTTTGGTAATGAAACAACATCGTTCATCTTTAATATCTTATTACTGGAAAAAAATATGAAAGGTTACTTTTGACACCAAAAAGTTACTTCTTTATCTATTTCTGGTTACTTTTGACAAGATCCGGCTGGCAACACTGTTAGGAAGCTTAATATAAGCAAAGAAAATGAAGTCAGTTAGGTATCTATTACACCTATAGGTACCTAAGTCAATAAATTAAATTACCTAAGAACAAGTTTAAAAAGAATTTTTTAGCCACTTAAGCACATGCCTAATCTATAATTATAAAAGAGTTCCGTAACTGACTGACTGACTGACAGACAAGACAACGCGCAGCCTAAACCGCTGAAGATAGAAACATGAAAAACATGAAAATACCTACATACATTCTACAGAGGATGTAGGGGTGCACTAAGAAAGGATTTTTCGAAAATCGACCCTAAAAGGGTAATCCACGCTGACGAAGTCGCGGGTCAAAAGCTCGTATAAAAATAAAGGCCTTCTCTCACAATTATTCAGATTCAGATTTGAATTCAATAAACCCGTAAGCGTAATCCCTCGTTTGGTACCTACCTATAAAATAATAGGTATACCTATACAGGGTGTAAGTGACAGCCTAGCAAATACTGAAACGGTGAACTCAGACCATCAAACTGAACAACTTTCATAGACTAACTATCTACACTTACCTTTAACTTTCGGAGTTTCTCTTAAATTATTATCTAAATGTCTAACAATGTCACATTATAAAAAGATACCTATCTAGATCCTAATTGTCTTAAAAATACTAACAAAAGAAGCTAATTACTGGCATCTGGTCAGAAACTATTATGTTATACTGTACCTATGCATTTAGAAATTATTTGCCATACCTTTAGCAGGTACTTTCCCACGTGGATAAATAATAATTTACTATTGTTTAATGGCCATCTGTTGGACACGTGTTGGGGTATTTTACTAAACTATCTAGTAAAGGTATGCAACAATCCATTTCACCTCTTTGTACCTAACTAGGTATTATCCTTTAGTGATTATGATAAAATAACAATGAAAAGCGAACAGATGTTGTGTTTTATGTTATCACGAGCTTTAACCCGCGACTTTGTCCGCACAAATTATATACCAGATTTTAATTTTAAGTCAGATCATAAGCTATTTAACAAAAAAAGTTTTATCAAAATCGGTTCAGTAGTTTTTGCGTGACGCTCGTTCAAACAAACAAACAAACAAACAGACAAAAAATCAAAAAATTGGTTATATGGAATCAGGGAAACCTAAAAACCATATCGTAACATTTTTTTTGTTAATATTTCAATATACAGACAAACTTTCTGCTACAGTTTTATAATAGTTTAGATGAGTTAGGAACAATAATAAGAGCGATGATAGCCCCTACGGAAAAGAGCTAGCGTCTCAATCCTGAGGCCGCGCCCGCGGTTCGATTACTGGCCTGTACCACTAAGTTCTTCGGAATTTATGTACGGTTTTATTTATCATTTACTAGCTCGGCGGTGAAGGAAAACATCGTGAGGAAATCTGCATTCCCGAGGATGAAAAGAAAATACCATAAGTTCGGAGGTATGTGTAAATATGGGTGAGCTTGGGGCGAACACAAAGGACCAGCGCTGGTCTCAGTGTTACAACGACCCTTGCTTGCAATAGCCGAACCACAAATAATAATAAATAGGAACAATATGCATGAAAAAGAAAGTACGGAGACTTCAAGTAGGAATAAATACCTACGAGTAACAGTTAATTTTATAGTACCTAAACATACACTTTGCTATAAAATTTGCTATTCCTACCTATAACTTTGCCACGTGCGTTTTTAATGATTAAATGATTATATACCACAATTGAAAAGTGTCGTAAAAGGCGGATCTACTGAAGGATGGGCAGCAGCATCCTCTGAGTACACACATTGATTCGATCCAACTGCGATCGCCAACCCGCCTGCCAAGCGTAGCGATTATGGCAAATCCCCCCCCATTTTGGGGGAGGCTTATGTCCAGCAGTGGACGTATAATGGCTGATATGATGATTATGATGACACCAAAATTGACCATATTGACAATTGACAACTGCCTCCGTGGTCTAATGGTTAAGAGCATTGGCTCTCGACACGGAGATCGTGTGGGTTCGATTCCCACGGGGGACACCTAGTGAATTGTCACTTTGTTTGTGCGTTTTTCCCCAGTTGGTTAGGACATTGCAGGCTGAATCGCCTGATTGTCTGAAAAGAGAAATGATTCCGTGCTTCGGATGGCACGTTAAGCCGTTGGTCCCGGCTACTATCTCTGGTGGTAGTAGTGGTTACATAAAAACCACGTGAGAGGCCGTAAGGCGGTCTGAAAAAACTCTGACACCAGAGCTTCCCACACGATAAGAAGAATTGACCACAAGTTATTAATTAAGTACTAACAAAATTTTAAGGGTGGTAAAATTTTTTGACCTTCCACAACCCTGGATCCGTCTACAAAAAAGAGCGGATAAGCCGATCGATTTTTGGGAGGTTAAAAAACAATTCATTTTTCGTCCCGTTTCTCAGGAAAAGTTGATTAGTTACATTTTCGAATACACCCTAACAATTTTGTTACATCTATTATTGGGTCTGAAACTAACTTTTCCATCTCTATTCTCTACTATCATGGAATTCACTTTGGCGGTAGTTGATTATCAGGCTGGCGGCCCTTAGGAAAAATACGTAGCTCTCTGGTAGCCCAGTCATTTTACGGAGTTTTGTTAGGCGGGGTAGGGAGTAATTACTAATTGGACTTCTAAACTTTAACCGGAACCATTTAGTCACAGAAGGACTATCTTAAAGCATATTAAAAAAATCGCTACGCAACATAGAAATCAAAATTATGTGTCCCAGAAGGATTTTAAATTATTAATATTAATACCAATGCACTCATTTGACTTAGATTTAACAATATAAATTATTTTTGAGCAATAAAATAGCCAATGAAATTTAATAAATGAGGTATTTATTAGAAAACGCGTCAGTATTTCCGAACGCTTACAACCTAGGCTTCTTCTGGGTGAGCTCGCTACATCTTTGACCCCATCTTCGTCCTGAGGACTAGATTGAGGTCAAGAGCAAACCCATACGTAATAAAAAAAAAAAACGAATGTATTTTTCAAAACCTTCTAAGTAGACAAAAATATTCACACCATGTTTTTTTTTATTTTGGTACATTTCTAAGCTCGAATTGGCTCTTCAATATTATACCGAAAAAAAAAATGTCATTTTACTAATTAGCCCCGGCTCAAACCGTAAAATGACTGGGGTAGACGTAATGTCTGTAACTTGTTATACAGGGTGAAATTCATATCATTAGCATCCTTTTAAACTAAGAGTCTACCCATCAAACTGAACAACTTTTACTATGGGAGCAAACCGATCGGAGCAAAAAAAAACTGCTGTTGCTTGCATACGTTTGAATCGAGTAGGCATTGCAGTTTAGTATGGAACAGCAGATTTTTTTTTGCTCCGATCGTTTTGCTCCCATAGTAAAATTTGATCAGTTTGATGGGTAGACTCTTAGTTTAAAAGGATGCTAATGATATCAATTTCACCCTGTATTATACTTTGTTATAACCTAGGATTCTAATCAGAGTCAAAGAACACAAGCTTTATTTTCCGAACACTAGAGATAGGTAGAATGTTTAAAGATTAAATTCCAATAGGAAAATGCTAACTACGTAGGTATCTCATGCTATACCTACATTGATTGATAGTTGGCCGATCCTTCGCAACAGTTGTTTCGGCAAGCTTTGATCTTTGATCTAATGACATTTCACGGTTTATTAACACTGCGGCAGAATGGCCAGCAGTCGCTATCCGTCAACACATGCGTATTATTAGCAACAATGACAGGTGTGCCCAGGGGGTCCACTAATATGCCCAATATTTATTTGCAAGATGGCGCCCGCCGTGCCGCGCCGACACAAATCGTAGGTCATTAATTCATTATCAACGCCATTTGGCGAGGTGCCTTTGGTAATAAGCTGAAACGCCTTTGTGCGGAAATTAGTACCTAGATCATTATATAGATAGGTCATTATCTATTTTAAATTAAATTAGTTTCCTCTAATAAATGGGGATTGCAAAACACTATAGAAAATCGGCGTTGTTATGTTTTTACTGCGGATTTTGGATCTGCGTTTTCGATGTCACATCCCTTCTATGGTTTTGCTCTTTAGGATAAAGAAGTTTAATGCTGTTGAATTTCTTAAAAAAATTCAAATAATTATAGGTAGGTATAACTATCGCACCTATTATGTCTTTTGTGAGCGTCCATGAGCCCTTTCCATGGTATCTTAGTAACTGCTTTGCTACCTAATTACCTATTAAGAATTTAACGGATAAAGTTACATACCTAGGACTTTATGATTATGGTTCTCATGAGTCTCGTTTCCACAACACCACATCACTTTATCCAACGACCCCAGCATATGGCGCTGCTGAACGGCTGTCATGCTATCAACAATTTGTTAATCTACCCAAAACAGCCAGTCATCCCGGCTGCTTGTAGCGTGTTCCCCTCGTGCCTTTTTTCACAAACTTTTGGGCTCGATAACTATTAACGTAAACTGTTAATTATGATTTTCAGTTAAAGACTTAGAATGTCAGGTATTAGAATGCGATATTACGTAGTGTGTTAGCAAAACAACATAGCTTCCGATGTTTGAAGAGTTCCCTTTGCTGTTTATTTTCGTATCGAACTATTTCTGCTGTAGATTTTAAATTGTTTAGAGAAAACTTTCATAACTAGCGATCACATTTCGAATTCCTTTTTTTTTGTTATTGAGTACCGACATCCTTTGGGCGAAAAACGCAGGTGTTTTTCGGCAGGGAGCCGTAAATATTTAGAGAGGATTGTAAGGCAAGCAACCAGGCGGCCGCATTACCCACTCACGTAATTTGGACAAATCGATTTAGATCGAGCGGCGCTTTTGTCCGTTGATTTACTAGCCCCGACAAATTGGGCCTTCCACATCGATCCATGATCGATACGATCAATACATACACGTAATCTGGATGTTAAAGCGGTTACCAATTACAAGGACTTGAAAGTAAACGGCCCGTAATTTCGTTCAGTTAATTCGGTGATCTTGAGTCTATGGTGGTTTAGGTATAAATATAAAGGTATGATTCTTCGTCCGCGTGGATTACGTTTAGGGGTCGGTTTTCGAAAAATCCTTTCTTAGTGCAACCCTACATCCTCCGTACAATAACTACAATATACCTACCTATATGTGTATAGTGCCGTGTGGTGTCGGCTAAGAATAGCACCATCCCATTTCCTCCCGTGGCGTAAAAGGCGACTAAGGGATCTACCGGAGGATGGGCAGCAGCATCCTCGAATGTGTACACACATTCAATCCAACTGCGATCGCCAACCCGCCTGCCAAGCGTGGCGATTATGGCAAATCCCCCCATTTGGGGGAGGCTTATGTCCAGCAGTGGACGTCTTTCGGCTGATGTGATGATGATGACCTACCTATATTCCTTTCTTGTTTTAATCTTCAGCGGTTTATGCTGTGTGCAGTCAGTCATTCAGTCAGTCACGAAACTATTCAAGAGTAATCATCATATCAGCAGAAAGAAGTTCACTGCTGGACATACGCTTCACCATGGATCGCCACAACGACCTATCCTGCGCTGCCCTCACCTAACGACCACCTTCACCAGCACGGCTAGCATGCCACACACGAAAAAGCGTTTAAACGAGAAAAACGCCATGCGCGCTCTTTCTAGCATACTTAAAATAATAAGGACGGAGGCACATCTCGATTTTTATCGTTTTCTCGGGGGTGACATGCGAGGCCTACAGGTCAATAAGAGTAAACAACTTTGAATGATCGCATGGATGAGGGCAATGCAGGTCTGGTCGTTGTGGCGATCCTTGGGGAGGCCTATATGTCCAGCAGTGGACGTCTATCGACTAATGTGATAATGATTGTCTGCGATTGACAATCACAGATTCGCCTGATGACGCCCTGGGAATTCTAGGATTACTTAGAGATCAACGACGTCATTAAAAAATTCCAGGTTAAAAGTAGCCGAAATCAACGGGAATGTATGGACGTGGAGGTGTGTCAGTCACCGCCTTAAATGTAGATCCATAGTCTCTGCCTGCCCCTCTGGAAAAAGGCGTGAGTTTATGTATGTATGTATGTCCTTGGATTCCGTGGAACTTGCTTTAGGAATCGCTGATGTATTATTGCCTCATAGCTAATACACCGATCTCTAGCGGGTCGACTATTTAAAAGACGATTAAGTTATAAATAGCGTCAGTAGTAAGCGAAAGAAAGATATGATTCACGTAATGATGAATCATTAGTATTACACCACGTTGCAGACGTGTCTGCGTCTACTCTAGCGGCTCTAGGATTATTTCCATGCTGTGGCTGTGAGTGACCGGCCTTGTGGTGTAAACAACGTAGAAATATGTTCCACTGACACTTACTTACCTAATGTTGTACCACGTCATTTTACGCATAGATACGCATCTTTCTACTACTGATTTGACTTTCAAAAATCATACTTCAGGAGTGTGATTTTTGAAAATCATATCAGCAGTAGAAGGATGCATATCTCCATAGCCATTTTGAGATTTTCAACTGCTGAGCTTAGCGAATGAGATTCAAAAATCGCACTCCTGGCCATCAAACTGAACGACGTTCACTATGAGACCAACATGGAAATCTCGGAAAAAATCATCTGTTCCATTATATAAGGTCTAACAAAATTAGGTGAAACTATTTAATGGGGATGATCAGACCATCAAACTGAATAACTTTCTCTATGGGACCAATATCGAAATCGCGAAAAAAAAATCTTCTATTCCATACATTTAGTATAGGTCGAGTAGGTTTTTATGGAACATTTGTTTTTTTTTCGCGATTTCGATATTGATCCCATAGAGAAACTTGTTCAGTTTGATGGTCTGATCATCCCCTTTAAATAGTTTCAGTTAATTTTTTTAGGCCTTATATTTAGGTAAAGTGGCCATTGAGGTTTTCTATGGAACAGCAGATTTTTTTCTTCGCGTTTTCAAACAGTTATTTGCTTTGATGGTCTGAAGCATGGTTTTGTAAGCAAAAGGCTAGGTCACCGACATAAAATAAATTAAAATAAGTTATTTATTAAACTGTCAATTTTGTTATATAGAAAAATAATCGTTTCATTTCTCTAGGCTTCTAAAACTAATGTTACCGTTATGGTAAAATTTTTTGTAAATAATTGACGTCGGAAAGGGTTGGCAGGGAGTGGCATGCGTGACCTAATGCTAGACTCTATTATTTTATCGGTTCGGATTGTTTTTTTATTAAGCCGAAATGGAGGGCATTAGCCTGCTTTAATCGACGTCGCGACCCCGAATTATTATACATTTAGGGTGAAAACGGGGGAAACTGTGTACATTTGTCATCGTTCCACTAAATAATTCTTTAATGAAGTTTTTATCGTGATATTAGCCTCTTGAGGCGAAGGCGGCTTGATAATTTCTGACAGGAACCGCCCTGGGTTCTCCCGCCATAGTGGATATGAAAGAAATTCCTGCTCTCTTCTGTGCTATATGGTTGGAAAACGGTTGAGGAGGCTTTTGCCCTGTAGTGTATGAATACATACCCAATCATAATGTAATAATAAACAGCATTTCCTGCTATCGACCTATGGTTCCCCGATAAGTCAGAGACATTGCAAATACCTAAGTGCAGCCTAAGTATACCGTATTCATAGCATTTTGACACTCCCTAGGGATAATTAACATTGGCAACAGTTTGAAAGAGAGCACAATAAAAATAAAACATTTTTTATTTGTTTACCTGTAGGCCTAGCATGCCAGCCACCTTGAGAAACGACCGATCGAGTTGTGTGTGAACATTTATTTTGATTACAATTGTGGCTCTATAAGTTTAAGATACTTACGTTGATTTGACACAGCTAGAAAGTCACGAAAATCACAATGCTGTTGCTAGTATGAAGTGACCCGTCACCACATCAAACAAAACCATTCAGGCTCTGTTTTATTTAATTAAAAAAATATACCTAGGTATACCCAACGCAATGATGTTACTAGGATCTTACATAAAAGTAGATCGATGATAATATGTGTTGTTCTCTTCCACGATATGTTAGTTAAACTTTCTTACCAAATTAACCCATATATAAAGGGAAGTTCGAATAATATCCCGAGGGCATGGCATAAACGGAAAGCGCAATGTTCCCGACACGCGATCGGTCAAAATCCTGCCGTGAAATGAATACGAAGGGTCATATCGTAGCCTTTCTGTTTTCAAAAAAATCAAAATTTGCATTCAAAATTGGAACGCGAATGGCACGAGCGCCCGGGGCGGCGCTACCGATGCGATGCACAATGCATGCGCCCGAGTGTTTTTATTGTAATTTTTAGCAATTTTGCCGTTGAAGTTATTGAAGATAATATGATCATTTATTGGATTGGAATAGGTTTGCGGATTAAGCTGGAGGCAAGAACGGATGTGAGCTTTTAGGAAAAATTAGAGTATGCAGATAAAAAAACAAATGATTAAATCTTCAAGCATATTATATCTACTATCTACTTTCGACAATCGGATATTTTCATTGCAAATTAAAAAAGTTGATTTCATAGATACCTTCGTACATATAATTAAAGTGACCCCATATTTTGATATACTCACGAGAATACAATTTAGCAAGGATATTACAATGGAAATTGTGGAAATATTTAACATTCTTTGAAAGTCGTCTGGTAGAGCTGCGCCTCAGGGTAGGTCGTTCGTCAAAGCACGAGACACGAGATCACGAGACATAATGGCATCGCTCTGATAGATCCAACAGCGCTGTTTGCGTGCCATCGTCGCCGCCATCGCTCCGGGCTAGTGTCAATGCCTGCTAAACGACTGTCACGTTTATACTTTGTTAACAAATCACTTTTACAAATGTTTGCATTTATATATCGTTTTCTTGATGACTTTATTAATAGTGTAGTGTGGATAAATTTAATAGATATGTCATACCTACTATGGTTGGTATTGTACCTATGTAATTAGTTAGATGGGTAGGTACGGCGTGTATATAGGGATAAAGCAAGATTCAGTCCATGCATTTTCTATAAATAGTTATCTATTTCATAAAGGAATGAGATTACTCAGTTGCATATATTCCTCTCACTATCCTTGCTCCAACCAAGTATGTGTAACGAGGCACTTTGTATCAATGCGCAGATCAGCGGTCATCAATGATTTCAAAGCCGCCGCGCCGCACCTGCTTACGCCTAAATATCACTTAATAGCTCCTCTACTATCATCTAATACAATTTAATAAAAACCCTCTCTACCTATTCTTTAAGTTTTTTTTTAAGTCTAGCATACTTTTACATACGATCTTTTTGAACGCAGTGGTAATTTTCAGCCGCAAACCGCGGAATGGCAGGCGCGCGCGGCCGTTACAGCCCAGTCAGTTTAAAAGAAAACTATTTTTATGCAACTTAAACGTTTACTTCATACGATTATATAAATAGCATTACATAAAGAACATACGTTTAATTCGAACTTAACGACCAGGAGTGCGATTTTTGAATCTCATACGTTGAACTCAGCAGTTAAAAATGTATTGAGGTACGCATCTTACTACTGCTGATTTGACTTTCAAAAATCGCACTCCTGGAGTATGATTTTTGAATGTCAAATCAGCAGTAGAAAGATGCATATCTCCATATTAATTTTGACATTTTCTACTGCTGCGTTCAAAGAATGAGTTTCAAAAATCGCACTCCTGGAATTCAAATGTGAATTTGACAGATAACGCACAAGCCTAAAAATAGAAAGATGAAACTTGTTAATAGAGGATGTAGGGGTGTACAAGAAACGTTTTTTTTTAATCTTCATCTAAATGGTTTTCCAAAATCAACCCAAACGAAGTCGCGAGCAAATCTTTTCTATTTAAAATTTAAATTGGAGTGATTTTGTGAATCAGTTATTTGCACAGACCATCTATCACTCCTTAGAAATGTAAATTTATTCTCTAGCTAGATTAAAATAACCACGATTCTCGAGCAATAAACAAATTAAAATTAAAAGAATGGGCTTGTCTTGTATTTTCAGTTAGTCAGCGCGGCATCCACAACATCGGGATTGTTCCCGTGGACAATAGATCTACGGTTATTTCCGACCAAGAAGTCATATAAAATAACTCCTAAACCTAATGTATAAGTATTATAATGTCTTGGATCGTGGCACTTCGTAAGTGGAATGAATAGATGCGCGCTCGCATATTTACAATAACCAGTGACACGCCGATGATTAGATGCTTTCAATAGACAATGACGGTGAATAAATAGGCATGTTCATAGCTTGTTGTTGTTATCAAAAGTGTGGTATTCGAATTTAATTTTTTGAGAATTTTTTTTAAAAGTTTGATATCCTAACGAAAAAGTGATTTCCTATCTTATCTTATATTATATTCTTGTGGGGGCTGGAAAGCCAGCAACACTTCGACCCAGTGGTGGGATCTTTTTTAGCCCAAATACTTTTTTCTCTTTTTCTTTTTTCAAATACATGGTCAAAGAAGGAGGCGATACCATTGAGGGGAAGAAACCTAAGATCTTCCGGTTTTGGATACCCATCTTCGAGGAGGCTCATGCGTTTTGCCGCCAAGACATCACAGTCACAAAGGATATATTCCATGGTCTCCTCATTCTCTCCGCATGCTGCTGGGATCTAGGGTGAGTTTCATCTTCTGCATCATTGATACAGGGTCCCATATAAAACTGCAATCCTTCTCAACGAAAATGTTTGGAACAGCTGATTATTTTTTCAGTATTTCGATGTTGGTACCATAGAGAAAGTTGATCAGTTTGATGGTCTGATCATCCCCTTAAAAACCGTCAGTATATTAAGTTGGACCCTGTAGGTAGATTTGTACCCAAGAACTGATTGTATCTGATACGAATTTTAACAATAGATATACTTAACATGAAAATTGAAAGTGATGTCATCCTATAAGCTGTTTGTTGATTTGTTTGCATCTTATAGATAGCGTCGTACAAAACAGAGAGTGCTTTAACAAAAGATCTTTTATAAACTGGGAAAACAAATATGCTACACATGTTTGTAAACATACCTTTAGGCTGACGACACATGACAAAAAAAAATACTGTAGGCCTACCATGAGTTTGCACTGTTCTTTACTATTGTAGTTACTGCGCCTATTTTGTATTGCTGAATTAATACTAAACGTAACCACTAGGAGCGCTGTACCAAATTATATACACAAACGGGAGCAAAATTACTGTAGTATACTACCGTGTAAACACATGGTAGGCATACAGAAAACATTTTTCGCGCAAGCTTCGCGTAAGATGGATCACACACGACGACGCATGTCGCACCGGCAGACGTCAGTCCCGTAGAAGCACACACGGTGCGTCAATCCGTCACCGTGTGTGCTTCTACGTGCGGTTTCATACAACTCCTTGATACGCAAATGACGGACTGACGTCTGCCGGTGCGACATGCGTCATCGTGTGTGATTCATCTAAGTGTGAAATTTGTAGTTCAATTTCAAATTTAACACTTACGCGAGGCTTGTTCAATACAGTACATATTATAATATCGATCAAAAGCAACCTCGCAAGCGTACCTATGTACTCGCTTGCACGCATCACGTACGCGTCGCGAATCGCGTTCACGTCGTGCGTTGCCTCGTTAGCATAATTACGATATTTTCTTTGGCGACGTGTTGCTTTAGAATGTTCTGAGGTATAAGGTCTGGCAAATAAGGAGAACTTTTCCCTGCAACTTAAGCATGCTGACAACTGTGACAGCAAAATTATAGAAATTAGACTGCAAGAGCTGCATGAGCTCATCCCGCCTTCCCCTTTCTACTATCGGACTTCCAGACGCACCGCGGGATACCACCCCTTCTTGGTTGATATCCCACAAATCCGAGGATCCAGATCCGGATCCAGTTCCAGTATATTTGATTGATTGATTGATTGATATCCGCACTAAGCGCCTTTCTGATTCTTTTATAATGCGCACAGCCAAGGAGTGGAATGCCCTGCCTGCGGCAGTATTTCCGAGCGCTTACAACCCGAATTACTAAAGTTAAAGTACGAGTGAATAGGCATCTTCTGGGTAAGCTCGCTACATCTTCGACCCCATCTTTGTCCTGAGGACTGGATTGAGGTCAAGAGCAAACCCATTTGAAACAAAAAAAATAAAAAAAAATTTATTTTTTACTAGTCACTCTAATTACTTGCAACATGTAAGCGCAGCCTTAGAAATTTGTTTCTATGCAAATGCGTATCTCGTGCCAGCGACAGGTGACGCGCGGCACCCTTAATTATTTTTTGTACAATATTCAAATATTATGACGTTTTTTCTTTTGGTTTTTGTGTCAGACACTGGCGCGGGTGGCGTACCAGGTGGTCTTAAAAAAAAATCTTTTTCTATAACAGCTTGCTTGACTTAGGTATAAGAAAGTAAATAATTAACTCTGGTTTAGTCAAATTAGTTATTGATATGTGAGTTTTAGCTTTTAATTATGATACTAAAGTTTTTCAATTGTAACACCACTGGCTTTTCGGTAAAGGAAAACATCGTGAGGAAACTTGCATGCTTCAATTTCGAGGCATGTATTGTACCCACTGACCATTACAAGTGGCGACGGGCTCACTTCCCTTCACATTGGACAGAGTTACGGTACTAGTGAAACGTAGATGTGCTGAGGCTTTAGAATATCTCTGACTACCCCCTCGGGGAATAAAGTCTAAACTTTAGTAGCATATGCTATGCTATGCTACTAAAGTTTTTCAGAGGTATACAAATACCAATCCGCATTGGGCACTAACGCCCATACATCCTGGAGGGTATGTCATTCAGTAGGACGTTTATAGGCCTATGATGATGATGATGATAAAAGTTTTTGCTTAATTGAAGCGGGTAGCTACCGGTAAAATTTTTATTTCAGTATTGTTATTTATTATTATTTTACAGGTAGGTAACTGAATGTGGTAGGAGATAGATCATTGAATCATTCTAATAATTCCACTAAGTACAATCGTAACATATTTTATAAGTAAGTATTTGATGCATATTTATCAGTTATCTTATTATCACTGTGCTCTTGTTTTTGGCCCTAAAAAAAAGGAAAATAAAACCGGTCAAGTGCGAGTCGGGCCACTCGCACACCAAGGGGTTCCGTACCACACAACATAGTATTAAATTACAAAAAAAAAATCTCCGGGACCTATAGACGAGAGACCGACTCACACTTGGCCGATTTTTATTATTTGTTGTTATACTGTAGAGTTTGCTCTATAATTGAATCACACTAAGTTTGACGCTTGTATGTATTACCGTTTTTACGATAGGGCGAGAAGGAAAAACGTTGATAAAAACTAGTTTCTTGTATGTAGTTCCCTTTATTTTTAACTTTTTGACGGACGGACGGACAACGTAGGCTAAGTAATAGGGTCCCGTTTTCACCCTTTGGGTACGAAACCCAAAAAAAAAAACGTCGAAGCTATTCATAGTTTCTTTATGACATAAAACCACATAAAACATACGGATAATGATAAAAAACTTTCAATTTAAAAAAAAATTTTTTTGGAAGCACATCTAGCATCTGTCGTGTATGCGAGAGCGCTTGCGCGTGCCACCCTTTTAGCCCAGTCATTTTACGGAGTTTTGTTAGGGGAGGTGGGAAGTGATTATTAATTGAACTTTGAAACTGTAACTGGAACCATTTAATCACAAAAAGACTATTTTAAACATATTAAAAAAAATTTACTTCGCAACTTAAAAATCAAAATTGTGAGTCCCAGAAGGCTTTTAAATTAATAGTATTAATACCAATGCAATCATTTGAATTAGATTTAAAAATATAAATTATTTTTGAGCAATAAAATAGGCATTGAAATTTAAAAAATTGGTTTTTATTAGAAAATACGAATGTATTTTTCAAAACCTTCTAAGTAGACAAAAATATTTACACCATGTTTGAAGTACGTATAATGGTAATGCCTTTAATAATGAGCAAAAAAAAAAAATTGACATCCTGTTTTTTATAACGAGATAATAGCAAAATTTTAAACGTGGAACTGTTGCTGACGGGATTTTTTTTCAATTTTGGTACAAAGCTCAAATTGGCTCTTAAATATTATACCGAAAAAAAAAAAACAATTATTAATTAGTTCAGGCTCAAACCGTAAAATGACTGGGCTATTTGTAAACTCTAATCTGCATTAGTATTGCTCTTCAAGTGATCAAGAGTCGTGATGGCTTCTTTATTATTGTAATTTCTTTTGATAATTCTGTTTTATCATTCATCGTTTTTTATACTGACTGAGATATTTATTTCAATCCAGTAGAACTGTCTATTAAGTATAAAAAGCTGTCTAGATTTATCTGCCTATAACAGAATGGTTCTTTCCAGATGGGAAAGACAGAGATCAGGGCCTTTGAGGTAACATTTACAACGCGAAAATTTTTAATAGAATTTGGAGAAACGGTGATAAAAAAGATATCAACGAGAGCGCCAAAACACTGTCCAATGTGAAAGGAGTTCAACGCTACTTCTTTTTCAGGTTTTCCTTTAAAAGGGTGTAAAGTTATTATTTGGCTGAAAAGTAGTAGGCATGTCCTACCATTAGGTACCTACCAAAAAAAGAAATATTGGTTCTTCATATAAAATCACATTGATAATTTGTACGAAATATATTTTGTATTTTTTTTTATTTATTTTAGTTTTGGTCTACAATGGGTCTATCTACTTCATGATTAAAATAATTTAATCAGTTTAATAGGTAATATAATATATAAAATTCGCTTAATAAATAAAATGCCAAAAGGTTAATAACATTGTCAAAGTAAATAACACAATAAAAATATTTTAAATGTGAATGCGTGACCACGTAACGGAAGCTATGACGGCACGGCAATCTATTCAAATCTATTTGATTAGGGCAGGCACTTAAATTTTAAAACCGTTAATGATATGTTTACGATCCCTGATAGGTTAGTGTAAAAGTAAAATCATAAAATTCATAAAGATGAGAATTTAGAATATAATTTTCTATTATTTTGGAAAAGCTGGGTAACTTTAACTATGCGAGCAAACCTGAAATTGAGTCGGCATTGCAGTTCAGTATGGAACAGCTGATTTTATTTGAGCGATTTCAGGTTTGCTCCAATATTAGCGAATTGCTTTAATTTCGAGGTGTGTTTTGTGTACTCACTATCCGTCATGCTGGACAGAGTTTGGGCACTTTTGGGCTATTCTGAATATGCTTCTTCTGTTAAATTAATGATATTTTTTTTTACTTGTAAATATACCGAAATTTAAAATTTTTGCCCCCCTTGCCACCGAAGGCTATACTTCCACGTTTCGTGAGAAAACCAGTGGCAGTGTTATGTGCATATAGCCATAGGATCTTAGGATGCAACCGATATAGTGCGTTTAATTAGGAAACAGCTCATATTTACAGTAACAAATCTCTTCATTGCCCATTGGGTGACTTTCAGCCTTTTTATGAGGCCTTGAGTGAGCGACCACGTCTCTGTTCCATGTCATTACTGGAAACACACATATAAATTGGATTCGGGAGTTGATCTCTTTTTTGAAGTTGGATACTATTTCGCTGGATAGTTATTGGCAGATACCACAAGCTGATTGAGTTCTGTTGTCAGAATATCTCTGACTATGGACTGGAACTATTCACAACACACAACAACAACACAACTATTTGTGAGCTTATGCTATGCTTTGCTTTTGCATTAAGTAAAATGCCAGCCAGCCAGCTGAATTTAGAAACATTTAAGTATAGTACAGTGGTATTGGATACAATACCAGTGCAAACCTTGCGAGTAAACCGTGCGTGTAAACCGTGCGAGTAAACCGTGTGAGTAACTCATGCATGTAAACCGTGCGTGTAAATCATGCGTGTAAACCTTACGAGTAAACCGTGCGAGTAAACCGTGTGAGTAAACCGTGCAAGTAAACCGTGCAAGTAAATCATGCTTGTAAACCTTGCGAGTAAACCGTGCGAGTAAACCGTGCGAGTAGACCGTGCGAATAAACCGTGCGAGTAAATCATGCGTATAAACCGTGAGATAAACCGTGCGTGTAAACCGTGCGTGTAAAAGGTGCGAGTAAACCGTGCGAGTAAACCGTGCGTGTAAACCGTGCGAGTAAACCGTGCAAGTCAATCATGCGTGCAAATCATGCGCGCAAACCGTGCGAGTAAGCCGTGCGAGTAAACCGTGCTAGTAAACCGAGCGAGTAAACCGTGCGAGTAAATCATGCGTGCAAACGGTGCGATTAAACGGTGCGTGTAAACCGTGCGTGTAACCGGTGCGAGTAAACCGTGCGAGTAAACCGTGCGTGTAAACCGTGCTAGTAAATCATGCGAGTAAACCGTGCGAGTAAACCGTGCGAGTAAACCATGCGTGTAAACTCAAGTCATCTGGACTTTGGGTTCTTCGAAAAAAAGTATTTTCATATTATGTTTAAGTTTCGGTAGGACTTCAAAATTTCGGTGGTCCTAATTTCAGTTTCGGTTTCACTTTAAGATTTCGGTGGGCCTGATTTCAATACTCGGTGGTAGTTTTCAATTTCGGTGGCACATCGGAAATTTAAGTTCAAATATATCGAAAACTAATGGATACTTTTGTGTCCCTCTCATATATTTTTAAAGCTTGTATTAATATTTAGATATTCAATTCAATAAAATCACAAAAAAAAAATTGCGCCACCGAAACTTATACAAAAAAACACGGTTGTTGAGAAGCACTCCGTCTAGTCTGTGCTAGCGCGACGACGACGCTTGGCGTGTGCGCTTAGCGTGCAGCGTAGTGGTCGGCGCGCGCGCACCTGCCGTGCCGCTCAATTATCTGGTCATTAGACCGCACCGCACCGCACGGAACCCGCGGAAACCCGAAATTAGTGTGCGCAACCCTAATCGCGCTCTCCGCGAACTCGATCACTCTTTATATTATACTTTATACTGGTAAACTGCATGGTAAACAAATGAAACGTATATAGTAAGGATTTATGATAGGAATTAATTCTGAAGGAATAGTATACATAACGGGTGTAAACTTAAATGCTTTACTTACTTTAACCTCATCATCTCCATCTTCCCTACCATCTTCTCAGCCTCCACATCAATCAGGCTCTATGCCATCTATAATTCTATACGGAACGGATCCTATAGAACCTAATAGGACCTATTGAATCTATAGGTACCTCGTTCCATATATAAGTGGGATCACACACGATGACGCATGATGGAGCGGCAGACATAAGAATAACGGTAGACGTCAGTCCGTCATTTATAAAGCAAGGAGTTGTATGGAACCGCACGTAGAAGCACACATGGTGCGTCAATCCGTCACCGTGTGTGCTTCTACGTGCGGTTTCATATACAACTCCTTGCTTCATAAATGACGGACTGACGTCTGCGCTCCGTCAATGTGCCATCGGGATAAAGATTTTCCGATTTCTATTCCTGAGTATAGTCGAGCATGTGTAGGCGTTAGTCCACCCCATTCAATCGAACTCAAAATAAAATATTGCTAGGGATCATCTAGGGATGTATAGGTAGGTAAGTAGATGCTCGAACCTTCAGGTGACATTGTTGGTCCCTTTTCGGATTTCAATTTGCTCCCTAAGTTTTTATTCGTTATCTCAATCATTTCACGTAGTGTTGTGTTTATTACTTTTTTTGTAATCCCATTTAATTTCAATGAAAATGTTTAAGGAACCGCGGAGGGTCTCGGCTTATGACCGAACGTGGACCGATTTTTATCTCATAATTGCAGGTCTCGGGTTGAATCGTTCATTAGGGGCGTGCTGGTGAGGCGGGGGAGGGAGGGTTGTAAGTGTGAGGACACAATGGCGCCCCCCGCGGTATTGTGCGCTAATGTATGCGCGTGCGACGTCCTCGCGCAGTCGGCGACAGCGGCCGAGACGCCACAACACAAACATTTCAACGCATCTAATTTATTATCGTAACAGACACGCACCGCAAAAAATATTGTCTTAAGGAGCAGCTACGTGTTGATGTTGTCGCTTGTCTTCTACAATTTACACTTACCTCATTATGAATAGGTGTTTGGGCTAAGTTTACACTGGTAGTTGCTCGATGCAGAAAAATGAGGTTCGATAGGAAGAGAAACATTTCTCTATTGTTAGATTTGTTCACAGATTACCCCCAATAGATACCGCATGATGAAAATTTTGTACACGCCGAAGTCACCATTTTTGGCGGTAGGTGAGAGTAGCGGGGCACGAAACGGTGCAATGTGATTGACCATTTCAAGGTCGCACTACTTCGAGCTCGCTCACACGCGTTTCTTGTATCAGTGCAAAATCATAGATGTGTGGCGAGCGTTGGCGGCCCTGTATGCGGTATCTATTGGGGGTAATCTGTGGATTTGTTAGTAGAGTATACCTTAGTACTGTTATGTACTATATAGTAGATACTCTTCCTTATACTGTGGTACTGTCTACTATTGCAGCTTGCCCTCATCATTGGTAACAACCTGGGCAATCGAGCTTTCCTCATTGACTTCCAACTTCCAAAATATTTTCTTCAAAATTTTGCTTTCAACTCTATCTATGTTGAGATAGGTAACTAGGTAACAGTAGGCTGAAATATGCATACAACCTATCCGATTAACATTATCTAAATACAGAATTTCATCCAAATCGTTAGAGCCCTTTAGTCGAAACCAAATCTATATTTAGCTCAGTTAGTTAGATTTATATTCTGTTAAGATGATTTACTGATCACATTTGCAGGTGTTAAGACGACCACTGATGCCTTTGAGGTTCCGCTTATCGGTTTACTAATTTTATTGCGACCAAGTTATTTATCGAGATCAGTAAACAAGGTCATGTTTTTGTTACTTAATTTACATCTCGCCTCAAAACATTGTCACGAGCGATGGAATAACACCTTAAATAGAAATTGAATATTAAAGTCCTGACGGAGGATGACTGGGTCGTTGAGAGCAGTTTTGAATATTATAATATGTAAACTAGGCTCTTGTTCGGAGCTGTGCGTTGTTGCACCTCTATTATACAATTAGTGACATTTATTAGAACAACGATTGTGTTTTTATAATGCCTAGTTGGGGGTCTTTAGAATCTTTAATTTATTGCTCTGTAAATTACTCAAATGAAAAGCGTAGATGTAGCTTGTAGAGAAGAATCCATTATTATTAACTGGTTGCTAGGGATTGGTTGCTTGATTAATAGCTACCGAGACCTGGATATATCTATTGTAGCTGAATCCTTCACCTAAAGGTCATTTCCTAGGCCCACGGATTTCATGAACCGTGTTATACATTTGAAGGGAAGATCTATTATAATAAAAGTTTTCTATTCGAAGCAGAAATCCTTATAAATCTTTACTTGAGTCTATTGGGTTGAAATTAATCCATTTGAATATTCCACTTACAATTGTTTTTTGTACTGTACTATCTTAAATCGGCCTGCAAATTAGGTTGCAAAGTCACTACCTATTTATTTAGTTGTCAGGCTCTTGCGCACTTTGTAAGATTTGATAAAATTGAAATAGCAAACAGCATAGAAGGAAGTAACAAAGGAATATTCCTAGTTTCCACATTGCGAAGATTTCATATTTATTTCTACCGATTTCGCGTAAATGCACGGCCACCCACTGTTGAGATACACTTCAGTTCTGCTTCTCAATTGGTAGCTGGCAAAAAGTGCATTTGCATAGAGTTCGATGGTTGCCGCGATAGTGGCCACCGCGAGCTCTACGCCCGGGCTACGTCGCTCTACGAATGTGTGGAGTTGCTTGCATTCTGGAACATTTCCTTTTAGTATAAGAGATGGACGTACTTTTAGTTATCATCAGCTACAAGCCTGGTTCAGTATTCATAGGGTGAAGAGTATCTCTGAGATGGGGATTGACCAAGTCTGCCTGCATAACTCCAGTCGGTTTAGACATGTTTAGGTGATACAAAGCTGTAACTCCTGAACCGACTGACAGACCATGTCAGTTTTTGTACTGTTCGCATAGCTAGAGTTTAAACAGCTGTAACTCCTAAATCGACTGGAGTTATTCAGGCAGACTTGGTCCATCCCTATCACAGAGATGCTCTTCACCCTATGAATACTGAATCAGCCTTGCAGCTGATGATCACAAAACGGACGTCTATCTCTTATACTATTTCTGCTTCAGACCATACAAACTTTACAAGTCATTCCGTTGTGCGGATAAAACTAGAAAAAAATTAGCATCCGATCCTTAGCAAAAGATCAGAAGTACTATTTGTAAAAATTTTGACGTAAAACGGCTTTCATTGTTGTCAGTTTAATGGGTCACTTGCATAAGCCTTATGTAACGAAATATATTATGACAAGGTCGCTTATTACTTTGGGATGTATATCAGCTAGCGACATTATTTTATTACCAGTGTTAAGACTCTAACTAATGGTAATAAAATAATACTGGTACTTAGCGAGTAATGGATTTTATCCTCTAAATTTTAGAGGATATATAAGCCATTAATCGGTACAAGACGTTTCACTTAGTTACTACTACAGCTGCGTCCCTGAATACAGCCTATTCAACCGATTTTTTTAAGAACAACACAAGTATAACCATAATCTAGCCATTGCGTGCGGCTTTGTCCATGTAGAATTGGTTTCGCAGCTTTACTTTAATAGGAGTATCAAGACTTTACAGGATAAATCAAAGACTGTCGAATTTAACTATATTATGGATATTGATGTATCTAAACTATCATAAAACTGTAACAGGAAGTTTGTCTGTACATTGAAGATATTAACAAAAAAAAAGTTACGATATGGTTTTTAGGTATCCCTGATTCCATATCACCAATTATGGATTTTTTGTCTGTCTGTTTGTTTGTTCGTTTGTATGTTTGTTTGTTTGAACGAGCATCACGCAAAAACTACTGAACCGATTTTGATGAAACGATTTTTTTGTTTGATAGCTTATTATCTGACTTAAAATCTGGTATATAATTTGTGCGGACAAAGTCGCGGGTTAACGCTCGTAAGTATTACAATTCTTCAAAAGGATTACCCACACTATATCGCCTTTCTACCTTTCCAGTACACCTATATGATTGGTTTCATAGTGACCACATATAAAACTCTATGAACTATAAAAGAGTGTGCTCAAAAATACAAACTGTGCTCACTAGCAACATTCTCTCGGATCCAACGGTGACAAATGTCGATGCCACCCACCGCACGCACGACTGCCGCAAGAGGATCTAATAAATACAACAACATACATTTTATATCTGCATGTTTTTATACTGTTACTTACTTTTGATGTCTTAAGTCTGAGAGCACGTATAAAAAGAATACAAAAGAACTTTTCTTTTGACTGAAGGTCCTTGAAGATAATGCGAGTTTATAGATACTTAAATTAAATGTTCAACGTATCATACCATTGCTTATACAGGGTGTAAGTGACAGCCTAGCAAATACTGAAACGGTGAACTCAGATCATCAACTTTCTCTATGGAGCCTACCACAGGACGCGAAAAAAATCAGCTGTCCCATACAAAACTGCTGCACCTACCCGACTCAAATGTATGGGACAGCTGATTTTTTTCGCGTCTCCTGAAGTAGGCTCCATAGTGAAAGTTGTTCAGTTTGATGGTCTGAGTTCACCGTTTCAGTATTTGCTAGACTGTCACTACTACTTCATACAGGGATGAAATAAAATGATGATGCGAGATAACCTTTGTCTTCACAACTTCATATGCATGTTTACAACCTATAATATCAAGCCTTCAAGCTCGTCTTTATTTCACAAAATTTTGTTAAATATTAATACTAGAGATCCTAAGCAAATTTCATAGTTTTATAATTTGTCGTCAAGACTTTGTAAATCAGAGGAAATTATCTTGTGAGGAGGAGGTGGAGGTCCTCTAAGGACGCAAGGATCTTGACTACTTAATCTTTATTGAGATGATTATGTTACGTAAAAACTATAATAGTGTCCAGAGGCTATTGTAAGGTCGTAGTGGTCATGACATGACTCATCTTATGACTTTGATCGTCGGGTCTTATAAAATGAAAATATAACACGCAGAAAAAAAAAGAGAACAAAAAAAGGATAAACACAGTACGATCATTTGATGACATGACATGATAGTTGACCTATAGCTGGTGGTGAACTTGCCTGCAAAGCTTCGGATAATTTATTATTTATTTATTCACAATATAAAGTTTACAGCGCAGCGTTGGTCAAAACAATTCTAACCAAGAGTCTACCCATCAAACTGAACAACTTTTACTATAGGAGCAAATCGATCGGAGCAAATAAAAAAGCAATGTCGACGCGCCAGTTCGAGACTGAAATGTATGTAACAGCTGATTTTTTTGCTCAGGTCGATTTGCTGCCATAGTAAAAGTTGTTCAGCTCGATAGGTAGACTTTTAGTTTAAAAGGATGCTAATGATATCAATTTCACCCTGTATAAGATACGAGCTTTTAGCCGCGATTTCGTCCGCACAGGTTTTATCAAAATCGGTTCAGTAGTTTTTGCGTGATGCTCGAACAAACAAAGAGACAAAAAATCCAAAAATGTGTGATTTGGAATCAGGGACACCTTAAAACCATATCGTAATTTTTTTAATATCCATTATTACAGACACACTTCTGATACAGTTCAATCAATCAATCAATTATACTTTATCTGACACCAAAAAAACAGAGTATACAGAGAGCAAACAATCAGGAAATACAAAAGGCACAAAAACAGGCGGTCTTATCGCTAAGAAGCGATTTCTTCCAGACAACCTTAGGGTAGAGGAAATAGTGAAAGAAGATTTACAAGACAGACAGTTTTATATTAAGATAGTAAAGTCGTGTTTCCTGAAGTCCCGATTTAGCTTTAAAATATAGCGAACATCGCGCAATCTTATCTCCTATCAATTAACGCAATCTACAGGCTGTTCTAACAACCAAATGCCAAGGTCCATTATCTGACCGCATTCCGCGCTCCAAATTATTTATTTTGTTCGGGGCGTGAGTTACCGGCCGCCCGCCCCTTCGTTACTATGTTAATTTGAGCTACCTAAAGAATGCTGCTTATTTCTAATGATGCCCGATGAATGATCAAAAGCGGTAGAAATTGTAGGTTTTACGTTTGTTAAGGCTGTGTGGTTATTTTAAAGTAGGACAAAACATATCTTGATCACTTTGTTCAGAGTTATGGGAGATTTAAAATACACAATAAGTCATGCAGGACGATTTTGTTGTTAGAGTTACTTATTTGGAATTTTCGTAATATTGCAGATGAAAAGTAGCTCAATCTGTTTATGGAATTAGCAGGATCATGCTTCTTTCTACCTGTTTATAATAGGTACATTTTATTATACTGAATATACATACCTATTATAAATCCTATAATCAAGTTGTATAATATTTATTTTATTATTATAGAATATAAAATAAATATTATACAACCAAAAAGATAGTGTAAATGTTTGGATGTTTGCGACTCAATTATGAATAAACGGCTAAACAGATTTGCATGGAATTTGGCAAACAGATAGAATATGTTCTGGGTTTAACACATTTGATATTTATTAAAGCCATACAGACAAAGTCGCAACAGCTATATAAAAATTTTAACTAACTTATTGTATTACCAATCCACAAATTAATAAATTAATACGAAAACTAAAAACTCGCGAGGTAGACAATGTAATAGGTTATTAAAAAGCGCATATATCACGGGGAGCAGCGCAGTGCCGATGCCGGCCGGCGCGGGCGCAGGCAGGCGCGTGGGAGACACAGGACGTGATTTGTGTCGACCCGTCGCCTTCGGAGTAGACACGCCCCTTCATTACCATGCTAATGCTGGATTCTGGAGTGTCTGGTGTGAACCCGAATATTGGGTTACTACCGTAGGTACTACATATATGTTTGGCTGGTTTTCTTGTTGAATATGCCAAAGTATGCCTACGTGAAGGAAAACATCGTGATGGAACCTGCATACGCTGAAGAAACTATGATGCGTATGTGAGTCTACCAATCCGCATTGGGCACGCGTGGTGGACTACCTGAGGTCAGTATTTCCGATCGCTTACAACCCGAATTCCTCTAAAGTATACAGGGTGTAAGTGACAGCCTAGCAAATATTAAAACGGCGAACTCAGACCATAAAACTGAACAACTTTCACTATGGAGCCTACCTCAGGAAACGCGAAAAAAAAATCAGCTGTCCCATACATTTTAGTCGGGTAGGTACAACAGTTTTGTATGGGACAGATGATTTTTTTCGCGTTTCCTGAGATAGGCTCCATAGTGAAAGTTGTTCAGTTTGATGGTCTGAGTTCCCCGTTTCAGTATTTGCTAGGCTGTCACTTACACCCTGTATACGAGTGAATAGACTTCTTCTGGGTGAGCTCGCTACATCTTCGGCCCCATCTTTGTCCTGAGGACTAGATTGAGGTCAAGAGCAAACCCATAGGTAATATAAGAAAGGCCTATGCCTGCAGTGGGACGTTTTTAGGCTGGTGATGATGATAGTGCCTGTACGTAGAGTCTGCTAAAAAGAGGAGATTTGTTAAATTTTCGAAAACAAGCTTGTGATGTACGTGCGGTGGGTTGATAGCAGTTCTTAGCATACCAGGTGCCCGATTGCGCTAAGTTAAAAAATCGAAGTTCTATTCTTATCCAATTTCAGTTTTAATCACATCGCAATCCAATAACTATTCAACTGTGCTGAATTCCGCATCGCGCTAAACTCTATGTAACTGACAGCCAAACGTCTGAGCGATCTGTCAAAACGGCTCTAACGGCTGTACCGCGATTAGCGCAATACCAAATGTGGCAAAAGTTATGGTTCGTACGTAGTCCCATAACGGTTCAATCACCAAATATTTACCGCGATTGCAGCCCAGGTACCACACTCGTATTTATTTCCTTTGGCGGTTTAACTAACTTTGAATTTGTGAAGCAGGTCAGGGCGATTTGAAAATTCTCTGACAGCCATAAGTTGACCCATGACCCCTCCACCAATACCGAACTACCTGGTGGAATACACCACGCCATATGCCATGCCGTCAACTCTCTCTCACCCTTCGTGAGAGGAGGGTTTTGCCCAGCAGTTTTCGACAGGTTTTCTAGAAATGAGATGAAAAATTATGACCAAAATCCTGCGGCCGTTCAATATGAAATAGAAGGAATTTCCTTCTATTTTCCCAGTATTTGTCCCGTATAGTAAAAGTTGTTCAGTTTGATGGTCTGAATCATCCCCAAAGTAACCTGTATTTTAAAACTTTTACAGAATGCTTTGTTGCTACTGAAGCACCGTTGATATCTTTTATATGCAAAACAATATTATTATAATTTATTGTTCTGTTTTATACGCAACAAAAAATTATATACTGATAAATAGACATTTGTTTAGCTAGGATCTTATAAAGGTCTAACAAAATTAGCTGAAACTATTTTAATGGGATGATCAAACCATCAAACTGAACAATTTTCTCTACGGCACCAACATCGAAAACGCGAAAGAAAAATCTGCTATTCCATACAATACTACAAACTTACTCGAGCCAAATGTATGGGTCAGTTAATTATTTATTCGCGATTTTGATATTGGATTAGAGAAAGTTGTTCAGTTTGATGGTCTGATCATCCCCTTAAAAAAGTGTCAGCATATTAAGGTCAAGCAGAGGGGTCAATTTTATACAAAACTTTGACGCACAATACGCGTAGAAGGTATTAATATAAGTAACTTTGTATATATATGGAAAAATGGTTTAGAAAATCTAGATGCCGCGTCATAAATAACATTACAAAGATATAAAAATGAAATTTTTCACATAAAATTTTAAAAGCTATATATCTTCGTAATTATATTATAAATTACAAATGTTATTTGTGTATATATAAAATATGACTTTTATTAATTCCGTCTACGCGTATTGTGCGTCAAACTTTTGTATGGACTGAAACCACCACTTTGTATACTAAATAAATAGATATTTATATACATAGGATCAATTTGGATAAATTTATGAATCAATTAAATTAATATTTTTTAATAACACAAGGGCATGAAGCAAAGAGTCAAGTGCGTGTGGCCGTATGATGCGCGAGCGCATCGGCGACAACGTTTAGTTCTTTCGTCGTACGGAGTCCCGCGTGTTTATCAATTCTCGTCCTTATGACGTGGACATAAGTGACCTGTCGGGGACCTTTATATGTGGAGTGAGTTGTAATGTATGCGCGCAGGGGAGGTCCTGCAGCTGCGCCGGCGCAGTGGGAAGTGGGAACATGGTACCATAGCGACCTGGATTACTTTTAGGATTTTATAGAGACAAATATTAGGTTATCATAGTAATAAGCTTTGAAAATTTTACGCGTTTGAATGTTAATACAGGATGAAATTGATATCATTAGCATCCTTTTAAACTAAGAGTCTACCCATCAAACTGAACAACTTTTACTACGGAACCAAACCGATCGGAGCAAAAAAAATCTGCTGTTGCATACATTTGATTCATTGCAGTTTAGTTTAGTATGTATATAACAGCGATTTTTTTTGCTCCCATAGTAAAAGTTGTTCAGTTTGATGGGCAGACTCTTAGTTTAAAAAGATGATATTAATTTCACCCTGTAGATAGGTAGGTGCTTTGTTTGTAATTCCAACACCGACGCGGCTATACCAAAGACTACAAAGGCTATACAGGGTGTAAAATTAATTCCATAATATATTGAACAGGGAGCCAACTTCGAAATCGCGAAAATAACAGCTTTTCCATACATATAGATCGAGTAGCCATTGGCATTTTCTATGGAACAGCTGATTTTGATTTTGATGTTGTCTCAATAGTGAAAGTTGTTCAATTTGATGGTCTGCAGCATCCTCTATGATATGTAGGTAATCCATTTATTTTACACCCTGTATAAGTAAAGGTCAAAATACTTTTTGGAAACTTACAAGTACCTACATGAGTTATTGATTTTGATAAAACGGTTTCAGATTTTACGTTCATTTCATTTCATAAAGTCGGCATTGGTTAAGTTCAAATATTAATCAATACCTACTAAACAAGAATACAGATTTTATCGAATCTATCTATCTATACTATTATAAAACTGTAACAGGAATTTTGTCTGTACATTGAAGATATTAACAAAAAAAAGTTACGATATGGTTTTTAGGTGTCCCTGATTCCATTTCACCAATTTTTGGATTTTTTGTCTGTCTGTTTGTTTGTGTGTTTGTTTGTTTGTTTGAACGAGTATCACGCAAAAACTACTGAACCGATTTTGATGAAACTTTTTTTGTTTGATAGCTTATGATCTGACTTAAAATCTGGTATATAATTTGTGCGGACAAAGTCGCGGGTTAACGCTCGTTAATTATATTTTCAATTCTGTAGTAATTGTCATAATTATACCTACCGATATTTATAAATCAATACCTATAGATTTTATCAAATTAATTAGGTACATTTTATTCTGTAGAAATGTCATAATTAAAAAAAAGTACATACATACATATGCTCACGCCTATGTCCCACTACTGGGGTAGGCAGAGACAACAGATCGCCACATGCTACGATTCTGATACACATCTTTCGCCTCCTCAACATCCATAAGTTTCTTCATACAAGCTCGTCGGTTCCGAGGATGAAAAAAAAGTTAACGCTAATAATTATGTGTAATTGTCGTAGCACTGACTGTAGGCGCAGGGTGTGTCGTAGCAATCAGTAGCGCTGTGCTACGCTTTCGTAGCACGCGTTCGGCGTTCGTAGCGTAGAATCGACGTAACTATTTGCCTAGGTCTAGTTGAGAAAATGAAGATTTAGTTTATTACATACATTGTAATTTGACACATAAAGCCAGTATAATAAGTTGTAAAATTGTGAACTGTGTGGCGTACACCGCGCCTCACTGAAGCCGGTTCGCGTGGCGCCGGTAAACTCCCCCTAAGAATTTGCATAAGCTTTTTGTATTCCGTAATAATGCGCTGCGTATTTTAATTGGCCGCGATTAAATCTTAATAAATCGGTCGGTGTTCCCACACGCGTCTGGCCCGCTCGCAATTACGCCGGCGGCCCTGTGTTGTAATTTGGGCATGGCCTCGGGCGAGACGAAGAAATTACGCTCAGTTTCAGCAGCACACCTCCGAAATGTAAAATACTTAGCATCGCGTGCGGATCGCGTCAAACAACCGCCGCACCCGCCGCCGCCGCTGCGCCCGCGCCGACCGCAAGCCGCTGCAGCGGCCGCCTCTTGAAATGCACTCTTCAATTATCAATCGTAAATTCCAATGCGATTACATTATACATGTGACTCTTATTACGCATTTAACTTAACATATGCTTTGAACGTATACTATTATTCTCAAAGGTTTAAGGATATTTGGAAAACAATAAGCAAGTATAAAGTTGCTTCGAATTAAGGAGCCATACATTAACATCGATGCTCACAAACAGCAATTAAGTAAATTGCACATAAGTGTTACACGATACACTTGTTATGCAAACGGTCGTATAGAGCAAGGTGGAGCCTAAGTTTCCAGGTATACGAGTGTGGTATGCTAAGAATTGCTATCAACACACCGCACCTACATCACAAGCTGTTACGTCTAATTATCTGGGTTACCCAGAGAGCTTATTTCGGCACATAAACTCGTCCGAAACTAATTTATATTGGAATGTGATATACGCGCGGGCGGGCGCGGCGCGCGCAGTGCCCCGGGGCACGCGCTCGGGCGGTTTTAATCACCTTTACCCTGAGTTAACTGCTGTTAAAACACTACCGAAGTAAAGCCGAGCCGCCGCGGCCGCCGACTCAGGCGCCACCGATCCGATCCGATTATAGCTACTCGCGGCGAACCTCTTCTTTCGCATTTACCGACGCGATTACCGTGCTATGGGTATATTATGTACCTATTTTGAACAGTATTTATCCGGCTACTCCGTATAATATGGTCATATCCTTTTCTATTTTGAGGTCAACTGAAATATTGTTACAACCTTAATACGTCGACGCCACAATAGAAAACTTCTAAAGTTCCAGGAGTGCGAGTTTTGAAAGTCACATTGTCCAAATCAGAGATCAATAAGTCGAAAAGTATGAGATTCAATAACTCCATAAATCACTGCAATATTCTAATTAAAATATGTTATAGGACAGGGGTGGCGAATTTTTTTGAATCAATGAGCCATGTTTTCTAAAAAAAAATAATGAGGCCATAGACGTGCCGTCAAATAATTTTGACTTAGAAATTATTGGGAAAATAATTTAAAAAACCCGCGCACCGCGCCCGATCTCTCCGTAGCGTAGGCTCACTCGCGTTGGTTCGTAATACCTGCTAAGAAGTGGGTAGATAGTAGGTCCTACTTCATATCTTGAAGTAAAAATGCAAACCGTTTTGATCCGTGTCATGCCCAAAGTATTGTGTCGCGTGCCATTGGTTCGCCACCCGTGTTATAGGATGTGTTATAGTTATAGCCTATAGGTATAGGGCTGTATTTATTTTGCTGACGGATTTTAAAAATTGTGTAGTTTGTTGGTTTGATTACCCCATTAAAAACCGTCAGCATATACAGGAGGAATACTTACGCGACACAAAAAAAAAGCTAAATACTTTTATAAATAACAGACATATCTAGATAAAGAGTTGTCACTGTAACTGAGAATCGATTTAATGATTCCCGTGACGGTTTCTGCTCTGCAGACGTAGCCGTAGACGTCACGCTCGAGGTGTCAATCTATGACTATGAGTGCCATTCTCACGGGCCGGCGCGGCGCGGCGCGGCGCCGCTAACTATGCGCAGCGGAGGGCATAGGGCTGCCACTCGATTCACTTCGACGATCTCATCATAAAAGATCTCATAATATTATTCCTCCTCATACAACCCCTCAGAGATCTTAATTGTGCCAAGATTGTTGGATTAATCAGTGCTTGATTCTATTTTAGTAACTAGAAAAAAAAATAATCCTCTCCAAGGATTTTCCTTTTATGTTGTCTGTTCAGAGTCACACTTCAGGGCAAATGGGAGACCTTTTTCGTTCTCCAATCTTCTCTGTTGTTTGCAAATAACTGGTCTGTTAGGCGCAGTTTATATAGAAAAGACGTGGCTAAGGCGTAGCGCGGGCAGGGTGTGGCAATATAAACCTTATAGTACGTAGCATAGCGTCGTTTGGAGAATTACGCCCGTGACTCCAGGCGACGTCGTCTGCTGACGCGGACGCGTTTTTCCTTAAGGACAAAAACAACGCTATGCTACGTACTATAAGGTTCAATTTATATTGGTGTTACTTTGACAATACGCCACCGCCGCACGTCTCTTCTCTTCTGTATAAACAGCACCTAAAAATGCATGCGGTCGACATGTCCTGCCTAGTCCCAGTGCCCAATTCAGCTGTGCAGTTTTGCGCCCCAAAACGTCCTGAATACCAATTCTTGACCGCAGTTCCGTGTTTCTAATGCGATCTGTTAGTTTCACATCTAGGCATACTGCGCTTCATCACTCGTTTTAAACCCGTGATACTTGTTAGAAACGCTCTGTATATTGGGGTTATAAAATGACTTAACGTTTAAAAAATTTACCGTTTACTGTACGTTTATCACCCAGCCTGAGGCATTATTTGGAATTAACTTAACGTGCATTGTGAACCAGTTGTGCAGTTGTGGATTTGTAGACAGCTTACTTACGTGTTGTAATTTTCCTCCAAACACGAATTTTTATATAAAGGGAAATGCAAATGTGGCAACCCTCGCGGAGAGGAATGCTTGCGGTTTCCTAGTCGGAACTCTCGGTAGCACAATGAACGAGACCGATTATCCGCTCCACTCTGAATAGATCGGCACTTTTGAAGTATTCATCAATCACATTGTTCCTAACCATCTAACCGTGTCTATTATACAACATGTTAAAAAAAATGTAATACTACTGAAAAAGGCTTTTGAATACAATCTAGAAATGACCAACATTCGAAATATTAATAGTTTTTTATCATTCTCTTGCTCTCTTCTCATTATTTGGGGTCGGTCGGTGCAATACGTTATCTTCTCCACTCATTTCTCTTCGCCGTCATTTTTCACTCCTTTATTACACAATAATACCTATTTTCATTCACACAATCCATCCATCTTTTCTTCTTTCCATATAATTGTATCTTCATTTTGATCAATCCATTTAAAAAACCAGCCTAGGAAAATAAGGTCATAGCAAGATATTTACCTAGGAGATTTAGGAAGGCAGTACTTAAACAGGCAAGTATCCTGTATAAAACTATAAAGCACTCGGCCCTCTAAATATTATAATTATAAACACATAGTGAATAACATCTTCGGTAGCTGGCTGGTCAAGTCCATTAAAGCTGAAAAAGAAATACCAAATAAAACCAGTCAAGTGTGAGTCGGGCTAATCGCGGACCGGGGGTTCCGTACCACACTACCACACAACATTTATTAACTAACAAAAATATGTTTTTTCTCCGGGACCTTTAGCACGAGACCAACTCACACTTGCCCGTTTTTTATTATTTATTGTTATACTGTAGAGTTTGCTCTATAATCACGGCGCCTGTATATATTACCGTTTTTACGATAGAGCGAGAAGAAAAAACGTTGATAAAACTAGTTTCTTGTATGATGACCCCTCTTAATTTTTAACTTTTTGCAATTTTTATTACTTGTTAGCAAATCGCAAATTCTGTGAAAATTTCAACTATCTAGCTCTTACGGTTAAAAAGTTACAGCCCTAAATAAGTAGGACGGACGGACGGAGGGACGGACAACGTAGGCTTAGTAATAGGGTCCCGTTTTCACCCTTTAGGTACGGAACCCTCAAAACGAAATCTTCCAGCATTATCTAAGATCTAGTGTTCAAGATAAGAAACGGCTAAGAATGAATGTGTTCCTTTTTGGGAAACACGTGAAAAACCCATTATCCATTTGTTTGAATAGAAACTACAACATATTACTTAGTATACAGGGTTCAACTTAGTATGCTGACGGTTTTTAAAGGGGATCAGACCGTCAAACTGAATAACTTTCTCTATGAGACCAACATAGAAATCGCAAAAAAAAATCTACTGTCCGATATCTACAGGGTTATCAGAAAAAGTTCAGCTTTTTCAGGTGCAGATCATCAAACTGAACAACTTTTACTATGGGAGCAAACCTGAGATCTCATAAAAAATCTGCTTTTTCATACATTTGAGTTGGGTAGGCTAGGCATTGCACTTTAGTATGGAACATCAGATTTTTAGCAGCAGTTGAAAATGTCAAAATAAGGCTGAGCTCAGCGAATGAGTTTCAAAAATCGCACTCCTGCTCGTCCTTATTGTGTATTTTACTGATTTTATTGGAAGGAGTCTAACATTTGAATGTAGCATTGAGCTTTTGTCGTATTTGGGCAAACAACACACTTTACCAATATGGATTGTCTGACTTCATACGCCTCCGCTATAACGGTGCTATTATCTGTATACAGGGCGTTTAAACTTATGTTATACTAGCTTTTATCCGCGAGTATTCGAAGTTTTTCGCAAGGTGCAAGGTTTAAGCTCAGGAAGTGGAGGTTTAACTCGCAGATACTCGTACTGGATGTGGTAACTCAGACGGTCAACACATAAATGAACATACATATAGATCTAAAACAATTTTCCTTTCGGGCACCTATTCTACAACGGCAACAGGTAACAGCAATAGTGTATAACCTAGCGACAAGTTGGTGTTAGAATTATATCGACCAAAACGACAGGCACGATAACGACAAGCGGCGACGATGGCGGCGTCCCATTACGTGCTTTTCGTACGGGCCCGCCGTCGGTCGCCGCCGGCGTCGGTCAACGAGTCCTGGCCTAATTCCACCAAAAGGTTTCCTCAAAGTTATTAAATAACGTTCGGTATACTTTTAAAGAAGGAAAACCCGGGACACAAAAAGCTTCAATTGCTGTTGATTATTCTACATGAACCAAGTCCAACATTGTTTTTATTGTCGTGATTTTTTATCGTTTTAAAACTGTAGTTTTTGTAAGTTGAATGTACTGATACTGTACTATCGTATACACGTGCCGTTCGGCGAACGAATACATACTATTGATTTCTGTACAATAATATTTACCAGCACGTGTCACTCGATCCAAGAATTGAGTTATCATATTCAGTTTAAAAATACAAGGTTTATATTAAACTGTTGCGATCGATATCAAAATGTGATTTGTAAATACTTTGCGTATTGTCGGTATAGGTTAGGTATTCCGAGGTTTAAAATAATATAACGAAGATTTGAATGCAGGAACTCCTGGGATAAAGGTTCTCTCCAGTGTCTTCTTCAGGTTGGGCAGATTTTTATAGGATGATAATGATATCTGGCCTTGTTCGACCATGATCATCACTAACCTAGGACCTAAAACCCCCCCCCCCCCCTCCCCCCCCCCCTCTTACTATAATGTCATAAAATACAAATACAAACTATCACCCAAAAAAGTTACTGTGAAAATTGTATTACCTACATCATAGATGCCTATAGTAATTACCTACATTAACTACAAAAATTTAGAAAAAAATAATGCTCATCCTTTGTAAATGTTTTGGTTTCTTGAAGCCAAAGCTTTTTACCTTCTGACTCGTTTTACAACTCGTCAAGATTATTCTTCAGAAATGCGCTCAATTTATTCGCTTCCGCTTAAACAGGTACGAAATGATATTAATGAGTAAACAATTTACGAAGTGAATTTAATTAGGATGTTAACATGATCATTAAAATATCGTTAACATGAAAAAGTTTTTAATTTATTTAACATTATTAAATTAGTGAGTAACTTACTCTCACATCAAACACCCAATTAACTCTAATAATAATCGCAACCTCGGATCGATTCGATTCATTGAATCGATTCGATATCTTACATCGATGTTGTTGGCGGATTGTCACCGCGCACCGGCGCGCGGCGGCGCGAGAGGCGGAGGCAGGCAGCAGGTGCAAGCGCACCTGACGCGATTGTTGCATTCCATGCTCTCTGCGCCTGCGCAGGCCGGGGATTATCAGGATCCCGGGCTGATCGATAAACATGCGGGGCTTTTTACATCGTTTCAAATGAGTCGTAACGGCTGTTTAAGAGATCGATCATTGATGTGATGACAATGTTGCGTGTGGAATAAAAAACTCATGATATTCAATGGATACCATTTGTTTTTAAAATAAATAAAATAAAATGAACTATTGCCACCTAAAAATACAAAAAAGGTACAGAAACAATAAACAGATTCATCAAAGAGAAAAAGGTAAGTATAGGTTTTAGGTATTTACTGCATGTAATTTATAATAGCAGAAGACAAATATGTTTAAATTCTGTTAACCCTTTGGATGGACAAGAGTATGAGATTCAAATCGTTCCGTGTGAATTTTGTACTAGGCCTGACATTATATGGGAAAGTTATGCTTGTAAATATATTCAGATTCTCAGGACATGCAAATGATGTATTTGCAAGGCGATTTCCCTCTGTCCCTCATCGTCACAGATCCTCTGCGCCCGCGCAGGACGCGGACGGACGCGCCGTCAGCTCGCTGCATACCAAGCGCCGGAGTTCCGAAACGCGTCAAATTAATTCCAACTTAGCTTTACCACGGTTTCAATTTACGCACAAACGAAACATCGTTTCATGTTTAACAAAGTTGAGGGAAAGTTGAAACAAAGTAAAGATTACAGTTTGATTTTTTTACACTTTCTACTTCTGAAGTATGTTAAAACGAGGGTAATTAAAATGAACAGCGACTGTTTAAAGGCGAGAATTTAGTGACTTTGTAATACGCGTACATTGTTCAGTTGAGGCAACATATGTCCGTCCGCTCCGCTTCGTAAATTTCGAGCTATTTATGCAACATAAACGGCAACAAAGTTCCCTTGAAGATAGCGGAGATAATCAAATGCAGAGGGATTCGCACAGTAAATTTTATGTGCAGTTGTATGTTATCCAGTAGCCCAGTATTTTACATTCAGCGTGGCATTCGTTTGAACTTGAAACGCATTACAAATTCTAAAGATTATATTTTCTAAAACCTTAAAAGTTTCTTTAAAAAAATGTATAAATAGTCAAAGGTCAAGGCTTCGATTTCTTAAATCACGACTAAATTGTAAAAGAGACATTTTCGTTTAAAAAAAAATCAGTGGCACTAAATGGATAGCCAGCCAGACATTTTACGGAGTTTTGTTAGGCGGGGTAGGGAGTAATTATTAATAGGACTTTTAAACTGTAACCGGCACCGGCACCATTTAGTGACAAAAAGACTATCTTAAAACATATTTAAAAAAAAATCGCTGCGCAACATAGAAATCAAAATTGTGTGTCCCAGAAGGCTTTTAAATTAATAATATTAATACCATTTGACTTAGATTTATCAATATAAATTATTTTTGAGCAATAAAATAGGCATTGAAATTTAAAAAATTAGGTATTTATTAGAAAATACGAATGTATTTTTCAAAACCTTCTAAGTAGAAGTGGATGGCATTACAATAATTTACCTGTCTGATCGATAGTGTTCCATTTTTCTCGATTACATTATTTTAGGATCCGTTGGCGAGGACCTTAGAGAATTCTGGATTCTCTAAGGCGAGGCCACCAGAGATTGTTATTGTTAATGTCAAGAGATGTCAGTCCGATGGTGATGAGATAACCAACACTTTTTTAGTTTTTGCCCAACTGCGCCAGAGGGAAGGTTTTTGAAATTAATATTGCCATCTACAGATTTTTCGTTTTACTAATCTTGGTAAACCCCGTATTGACATGGGAATTCGTTTATCGCAAGTGGTATTTCCCCAGAACAAGGATTCTCTTGAGCAATTGATGAGATGGTGGCACGCGGTCGGGCCCAAATGTTTGTAGTTCCCAGGCGATAGCGGCTATCTCTCGCAAACACCTCCTTGTTTGAACCACAGCCGACAAAACGACCAACAAACTAATACAGCGTAGAACACCTAAACACTGTTCGATAAGATTTAGTTTAAAATATCTTGGGATTGAAAATAAGTTTGCGGTAATGTTATGTAGCCATGTATATGTGTATAAGAGACGGACACGCGACGCCTTATCTATTGAATTTTCAAGTGAAGTCGCGCGTCACTAACTGTTTGTGTTTGCATATCGACAAGTGTCACTGTTCGAAATCGATATAGTTTTTTTTTTTACAAAAAATGAGTACAATTTCCAATAATAAAATGTTTGAAACTTGTACCTAACTTGACCGACTGCTAGTCGACATTGAAAACATTCCAACGACAAAATAATTATCGGGCTCAACACTTGCGAAGTTATTAGAAGATGATCACGTTAAAACAAAACAGTTAATTTTTAGTTATAAACCATTTTTTGTCACCTGAACATATCTAGGCAATTGCACCGTATGCAATTGTTTAATTATAGGCTGGCACCTGCCCGTGGCTGTGGCGGCAGTTGCATCTGCTGCAAGGCCGCACAATAGGTCACGAGGCCGGCCCGCTAGCCGCAATGCACGCGCATCCCAACTGCATACAGTTCAAGGACATACGTTTCAGCTGCATACGAGTTCGTGTGGTATTTGCCTAAGGTTATGCGAGGAATTATGCATGTATTGTTGCATTATTAAACAAACACTTATATCCGATTATGGACAAACTTAAATAGTGTCATCGAATCGTTGCATTCCATACGTTGACTTTACTATAGTAAACTAGTACTACCTTAGATATAATTTGTCTCTGTGCATATACAGGGTGTTAGGGTAAACAGTTGCTTTACTTTAATGGGTGATTGTACTCATGATACTGAACAACTTTCTCAAAGGAAGAAAGGGAAATTCGCAAAAGAAATTTCTACTTTTCATACAAACGTTCGAGCAAGTTGCATTTAATATGGAGAGTCCACAATTTTGTTAGCTAATTTCCTATTGGTTTCTTAGGGAAAGTTGTTCAGTATCGTGGGTACTATAACCCCTAGTAATGCAACTGTTTACCCTACACCCTGTAGTCCTTCAACTAGTGTTGGAAAAATGTCGGTCAGAATCAAAGAAAGCTAGCTTTACAATAATGGTACTTACAATATTCCCCTACAGACTATACTAAAGATTTTCCAGTTCGAATTGAACAGAATTAATTTAGCAGTGCTGTGGTAAAGAGATATCGATTCGCATGGGGCATGGCGCACGCTGGGCGTCTCGAATCCTTTACTGTTTATGTCTAAAAGCGTCCACATCCGCGTCTTGCTGTCCGAATCCGTGTTTGCTCTCTTTTTCTACGACGCGACGGTTAAGGCTGTTGTTACATTAAATCAGGGGTGATTCAGACCATTAAACTGAACCACTTTTATTTTTAGCCAACATTCATCATCAGTCTATATAATTCCCACTGCGGTGCACAGGCTTACCCTCAGGGAGGGTGTAAAAGCGTTAGTCCACCACGCGTGCCCAACTGCCCAATGCCGATACGCATCTGAATTTCTTCTTCAACGTATGCAGGTTTCCTCACGATGTTTTCCTTCACCGTTTGAGAGCAGTCGTGTTCATACATTTGAGTCGAGTAGCCATTAACTTTTTTTTCGCCATGCCATTCGTGTTGTTACCAAAGTGACATTTGTTCAGTTTGATGGTCGGAATCTGGAGAACCCCGTAAATATGTAACGCATTTAGATTTATAACTTGGAGTGCGATTTTTGAAACGCTTAGAACTCAGCAGTTGAAAATGTCCCTCGAAAATGTGACATTAAAAAAATCATACTCCGCGATTTTTGAATGATGAGATGAGACGTATGTTCAACGTATACGTACGAGAAGTAAGTTCAACGTATGAGATTCAAAAATCGCACTCCTGGAGTGAGATTTTTGATAGTCACATGTTCAAATTGGCAGTAGAAATTGTCAAAATTACTGCGGAGATTATGCGTCATTCGACCACGATTTTAACCGTATGATATTAAAAAATCGCACTCCTGTAAAAAGCGACAATTTATTTCAAAATATGAAACACTCGTCTAATGAAACATATGCCTTAATGTAGCTTTGATTTAGTTTGGCGAGTTTAATTGCACGTGTGTAGGCCACGGGCGAATAATTATAAACGATCGTCACGTCGCCTGCTGGTCGGAAATAACATGCTTTTCTTTGTTTAACTTATTTTTTTCCTTAACTAAACATACGTTCCTCAAGTAAACAGACAAGTGCATGGTATTTTTAGATACGTGTTACCAGCTTTTAATATTTCGTGTGAGATGCGACTTTTCTCTTCATCGTCATCATTTCAGCCTTTTTTATACGTTCACCTCTGGACATAAGCCTCCCCCAAAAGGGAGGTTTTGCCATAATCGCCATGTTTGTGCAGGTGGGTTGGCGATCGCAGTTGGGTGTTAATATGCTCGGAGAACGCTGCTGCTCATCCTCCGGTTAATCCCTTTAGTCGCCTCTTGCGACAGCCACGGGATGGGCTTGGGTGGTGCAATATTCTTTATCTGGCACCACACAGCGACATTCGTATCCTAGGTCTGCATAAAGAATCTCTGCAAAATGTTTCAACAAAATCTGTCAACTCGTCAAATTTATCTTCATTACATAAACTCACGACTTTCGTTCCCATTCTAGGTAGTCAGAACATTTGCTCAAACAACTAGGTAATTTAGAGCAAAGTACAGCATATTTGACAAGCATTCGCATGTTTAAAGCTTCCAGGACGCAAAGACATGACAATATAGATTTATTATAGTAATCAAAAATACAGTAGCAGTAGTTCACGTTGAAAAGCTTGCATGCTGACGTGGGATCGTGTATCACGCTACGATGCGGCAAGACAATTGTCAAATTAGGTCCGACGAGGGCGGAACACCGGTTAACTGTCGCGATTAATCACTGGGTCATGTTTGATCCGAGATTTCGATGGACACGTTATTTTATAATGCTAAATAAGGACTCAAGCCTTAGATCATATCAAGAATCGCCCTGTACATGTTTTCTCAACTTTCTGTATTTTTATGGTAGTGTGTATAATAAAGTGTTTTTAATAATAAGAATAATAAAAATGTCGTCCAAATGCCTTTCGCCCTCAATAATACTGTGAAAGAAATCATTAACCCCCGACGCAAAAAGAGGAGTGTTATATGCTTGACGCCTATGTCGGTCTGTCTGTCTGTGGATCTGTCTGCCTGTGGCATCGTAGGTCCCAAACGGGTGGACCGATTTCGATGCGGTTTTTTAATAGAAAGCTAATTTTTGCGGGAGTGTTCTTATAGACTAAGAGATGAGCGTACTTTTTGCAACCATCAGCTGCAAGGCTGATTCAGTGTTTATGTAGAACATCTCAGTGATGGGAATGGACCAGGTCTGCCTGCATAACTCCAGTCGATTTAGAAGTTACTTATGTTTAAAGGTCAGTAAAAAAATAGCGATCAGCTGCAAGTCTGATCGTATAATAGTATTGTAGTATGCACTGTAGCTATGTGAACAGTACTAAAATTGGCATGGTTCATCAGTCGGTTTAGGAGATACAGCCGTTCAAAGGTCCAACCTTTGAACGGCTGTATCTCCTCAACCGACTGGCAGTTCATATCATTTTTTGCACTGTTCACATAGCTACAGTGCACACTACAATAATATCATACGATCAGCCTTGCAGCTGATAGTAAATTTTTTACTGATCTTTAAACGTCTGTAACTCCTAAACCAACTGAAGTTATGCAGGCAGACCTAGTTCATCCCCATCACAGAGATGATCTAAACCCCATAAACACTGAATCAGCCTTGCTGCTGATGGTTGCAAAAAGTACACTTATCTCTTAGTCTATTAGCTTTGTTTTATGAAAATCGGTTGCTGAACCGATTTTCAAATTAGTTTTCAAGTAACTTTAATTTTCTTTCCGTCTTTGGTCGCCTCGAACGAGGACATGGAATGAAATGGGATGGTCTATACTATTCCATAAACTTTAATTAAGCCTGACCAGAAAAAAAAACATCACGCCCGCCATGTTGCGAAAAATCATTGGAGCTAATTTTTATACCTTAAATAATATTTAATAAATATTGCCATTAAAGGTTAATAATTGATCGTAGCGCCTCCAAAGCTGATTTTTTAATTTTCTGGTCCGACTATGACGGCGGTTTATTCTATGCCGTGAACAGAAACAGAGATATGCAGTTGAAGTAATGTACACACGGCGACACATCAACATCAAGCTACACAAAACAAACATAAGTTGGCCCCACGACACTATACGTTATTCTACCAACGCTTGGCCAGCTTATTTTGGTTTTGTATCTAGCTTGATGTGTCGCTGTGTGTACCTAGTAAATGTTTTTGACCTTCCTATATCATCATCAATTTTATCATCATACGGTACATATAATCTTTATGTTCATTTCATCCTTTAAATATGACCAAACCATTCTGACTTTCTGTTACATTCTGTAGAGTACTAAGCGAAACTTCTTGGTCAATGGTAGAGGCACTTAACTGTGATTTTTATACAAATAACTTTTTATTTTATAGATAATGTTATTACCAAGTTATTACGTTACGATACATGACAGTACTTCTGTACTTATTTACGTGCTTCAACATTTTATATTCGCAAGAATATGCATGGTTGTGTGAAAGAGGGAACAATTTAGCTTCAGTTGCTGTCGTGCAGGAAATAGCGTACCTACCTAACCACCTATAGTCTACTTTCTATCTCTTTATATCTAAAAATGTTTCTCCCACGCTATAAGAGAATGTATCAGGCATACATGTCCTCTTTAGATATTGTTTGCAGTAATAAATGTTATAATATGATAGATAAAGAGATCCAGTTAGTTGCATCACATCTGTAGTTTGTTCTTCATTTGAAGTCTCTCAAATCATGGTATTTTCATACCTTATAGCATACAAATAAGAGTAGGCGTAGGTACTTCTTGTCCTGAATGAACAGTGACGACAGTTTGAACAGAGTGATGGATCATCATGCTATAATATAGAGCATGTTTATAGGATAATTTATATATAGTTTGGAACAATAGAAATTGTGTCTTGGGTTAGTACTACTATTACATTCAATACAATAGATAAATTTATGTGGTCTTGTGACCTATTAGAGAAGTTTATCATTGAAGTTCCTACTTTTTACTCGCTTTTATTTACTTGCACCTGTCCCGGTATCTGTAATGGAATCTTGCAAGTTAAAGACCCACTTCCCAAAACCTGCGCTATGCCTATAGGGGCCAGGCCCTCCAGGAAAAAAACTCTAGATACGCCAATGCCAGTAACAAACATTATTAAGCATTCAAAACATTCTTTCAAATCTATAATATAAGTAGGACGACCTAGTTATGAAAATACAGGTGTCCGAAACAGTTTGCAGCTACCAAGCGTTCGTTATTAAGAGCACACTTTCCCATGCGCCCGCGCCGCCTACGCAATGGGGGCATAATTATCGTATTGCGCCACTCCGATACGGCATTGTTCGACGTAATGTCTCCTCTAAATCAGAGTACGTTCGAGTACAGTGCATCATGTGTGTACGAGGCCTATTGTCAAGCTGTTTTCACACGCACTCACTAAAATGCTCCCACGGACGTGTTTAGCTGTCGGACTCAGGAACTTCCTAGGGTCCGATCGTGGAAATTTTTTTATGGATTTGTTTTTATCATGTATGTTAGAAAGTTATGTTCTACAGAAAATATAATCTAAGGATTTGGGATATGTCTACTCTTTACTGGTAAAATACCACGATAGGATACCTCATCGTTATAAGAAAGAGTACGGAAACTCCCTGCCCCCACCAATTTTTATCTTACTCCCATAGGAAGGAAGCGTGGCAGAAAATAGTAGTCAATGGTGTATTCCTCTCTCTCGCACTCACTCAGTATCGCACATGCTTACTTCTTCTTCTCAGTTTTTCCCATTTGTATGAAGTGACAGACAAAGTGTCCAAGGTTTGCTCTTAAAGCTGGTCAGAACCTTCGCTACAATAACTATCTACTATCAGGGGTTCAGTTTTTATAAGGTTAACTTTTAGCATTGAAATTAAAGGTTTCAAGATGGAATGATGTGCCTTTAACAGATCAGATTTATAGAAAACGAGCGTTAACCTGCGACTTCGTCCGCACAAATTATATACCAGATTTTAAGTCAGATCATAAGCTATCAAACAAAAAAAGTTTCATCAAAATCGGTTCAGTAGTTTTTGCGTGATACTCGTTTAAACAAACAAACAAACAAACAAACACACAAACAAACAGACAGACAAAAAATCCAAAAATTGGTGAAATGGAATCAGGGACACCTAAAAACCATATCGCAACATTTTGTTTGTTAATATCTTCAATGTACAGACAAACGTTTTGCTACAGTTTTATAATAGTATAGATAGATAGATTATACCTACTCAACGAATCTTTTCTGAGTTTTCAGAATATCTCTGACTACCCCCTCGGGGAATATAGTCGTGAGCATATGCTATACCTACTCATGAATAAATATTAATCTCGGAACGGATGGTTCCATACGGCCTTACATAATGTAAAAGCATGATAAGGAAAAAGGAGCGCCTCAGGATTCATAACTTTCATACGCATCGGTGCAAATATGTGCGGAACCCTAATAAAAATCTGCTGACTGGGAGGACAGTAAAGAAGCTTCTTCTTGTTGCTGATGTGTATGTGGCCGTCCTTTCATAAGCTGTGGATAAGCCTTGATTGTTTGGCTCTTAGAAAACATTGTTCACCTATAATACAATATGTTATATGAAAACGGATCGATACCGGAATTAAACGTTATATTCATACCGAAATAATTATTATCATCATTATCGTGCTCATTAAAGGTAGTTGTTTTGTAAAGTTTCAAACCAGCCCGACAAGGAATATTATCGTAATTTTGCGTGTAAACTTAGTAACTTAACCTTCCAAACCCATTAAACTGAACAACTTTTAGTATGGAGCAAACATCAAAAGCGTGAAATAGTAGATTGTTGACCAAGGGATGAAAGTCACCGATTTCATACGAGATGTTTGGTGCCCCGAACGAATGTGAGGCCTATAGTTCGAGTGTGAAATGGGTGACTTTCACCCGAGTTAAACACTCTGCTTTTCATTTCGAATACGAGGAAAGTAAACAAAAGCCAAATATAATATGCAAAATCAATTTCTGAATCGCTTGATGAATTAATTTTAGACTAGGTACATGTGATCTGAGGCTTTCTTATTTACTGCCCGAGGTTAGTACACTATTTTTCTCCTCGACGTAGGCGGAAAGCGGAAACTTCGTTTAGCGCACCGGGACAAAAGTTGACGCTTTCCGCCCGGAGGAGTGAAAAAATAATTTTTATTCCGTAGAAAATGACCAAATGGTGTAACCAATGGCGACTCGACTCAAAATGTATGAAATAGCTATTTTTTTTGCTATTTCAATATTTGTCTTTGTTTGTCTAGTTTAGATGTGTCAAGACCATAAACAGACCATAAAATTAGGGTTCATATTCTGATTAAAAACAGTTATTTAAGATGAATTAAAAGAAAAATGTGGTATGCCTGGTTAAAACTTTATAATGAATCAGTAATAGCAAGAACGTTTCATTGAAGCGCATTTCTTGCGGGACATGCGCCGAGCACGCGTCCGTCCGGTCCAGCGGGATCGGCGCGGGCGCAGCGCAGGTGGACAACGCATTGACATTCAACACAACACATTGCTACTTTTTTACACATCTCAAGCACGATCACAATCGTAATCATTATACGAGAAATTATTGAAATACTTTCTTATAAAGCGCATTGTAAATTCTCATAATCTTCATCATACATTAATACGATGGTAAATGTTAACTAGTTTCTTCAATTTTGCTCTTCTGTGAATGCACGATTGTTTTGTTAAACAAATGACGTCAAAAAAACCGACCAAGTGCTAGTCGGATTTGCGCACGGAGGGTTCCATTCCAACATACAATGTATCCCAAAAATTGTGTTTTCTCCGGGATCCTTTGCGAAAGCCCGACACACACTTGACCGGTTTTTATTATTTGTTGGTCTACCTTAGAGTATGCACCATAATCATACTCAATTTTGACGCTTTTATGTATTGTCGCTTATATGATAGAGCAAAAAAAAATCCTTGAAATGAAAAACGTTTCTTGTATGGGGACCCCCTTTATTTTTTACTTCGTTTTTTATATTTGTTAGTACCTATTGGGTATATCCAAAATAATAACACATATTCTGTAAAATTTTCAACTCACTACCTATTGCGGTTCAAAAGATACAGACAGCCCTTTAGGGCTAGTACGGACGGACAGCTTACAGGTTTATAAATAGGGTCCCGTTGGAACCCTTTGGGTACGGAACCCTAAAAACGGTATGGCACTATAATGAGAGATGGCGTTATTGTAATGTTTTGTACTTTCTTTACATAAGATCCCACGTTTTCCTTTTTATCTGATACTTTCTCTGACAGATAAGAACGGATTAACAATAGATAATGGTAATAAAGTAGAAGAAAGTTTGTATGAAGAAAAGTGTTGTCATAGCCATAATCATAATATAACTTGACAACCCTACGAATGGTATGAAATTCAAATGTCCATCTCGATGGTGGATGGCTATGGAGTTGTGGATGGATATTATATCAAACCGAATTACCAAATCAAGGATTTGGCTTCCAATGATATTATCAGAATAATGTGACTATCACCCGACTATCGCAAAGCCAAAATGAAGGTGGATGTTTTACCGCTTTTGTATACCTTTAGTCCATTCCAAATAGCAACGAAATTTTAAGGCTATTTTGCATTACAGGAACAGATTTGAAACACTTCCTCTCATCTATACTATTATAAAACTGTAACAGGAAGTTTGTCTGTACATTGAAGGTATTAACAAAAAAAAGTTACGATATGGTTTTTAGGTGTCCCTGATTCCATTTCACCAATTTTTGGATTTTTTGTCTGTCTGTTTGTTTGTTTGTTTGAACGAGTATCACGCAAAAACTACTGAACCGATTTTGATGAAACTTTTTTTGTTTGATAGCTAATGATCTGACTTAAAATCTGGTATATAATTTGTGCGACGAAGTCGCGGGTTAACCCTCGTTTATCTTCCCTACCCAGCTTTAGTAACGTCCAAGATATGTCGGATACTATATCTTTCTGATAAATAAATTATATTTGGTAATCATAATCACGTAACGTTCATCTAAGCTAAGTCACTCTTTATTATCACTATTGTCTAAGGTGTCAAATGTATGATGTATTGTTGTCTATATGAATAAATTGGCCAGAAAGCTAAAAAGGAATCGGGAAATCTTGTCGTCCTTATTTGGAAAAGAGTATAGTAATAGTAGGTTTGGTATGTTATGTACGCTTCAAACGATTTGGATAAATGGGGTTAATTTTATACAAATGCAAGAAGAAACCCTAGTAACATTTAAAAGGCTGTTTTAGTTTAGATAAAACCAACAAACTGAACAACTTTCACTATGCAGTCAACATCGAGAAAAATTAAAAAATCTGCTGTTTCATACAAAACTGCAGTACCTGCTCGACTCGTATGTATGGGACAGCAGTTCTTTTTTGTAATTCGACTTTGTCTCCACAGTGAAATTTATTCAGTTTGATCTTATCTTGTTGTGGGGGCTGGCAAGCCAGCGACACTTCAACCCAGTGGGATCATTTGTGTTGGCCCCAATACTTTTCATTTTCTTCACCCTTCAAATACATGGTCAATGAAGGAGGCGATACCGTTGAGGGGAAGAAACCTAAGGTCTTCCGGTTTTGGATATCCATTTCCGAGAAGGCTCATGCGTTTTACCGCCAAGACATTCAGTTTGATAGTCGAAACCGCGCCTTTAAATACCTTTTATTACTAGGGTGTTTCTTTACACCCTTTATAAATTAGAAAAAACCAGGAGTGCGATTTTTGAATCTCATACGTTGAACTCAGCAGTTGAAAATATATGGAGATACGCATCGTTCTACTGCTGATATGACTTTTAAAAATCGCACTCCTGTAGTTGGGTACAGATGATGTCCTGTAAATCATATTCCTATAGGTACTGTGTAGCTATGATTCCAGTTATTTTAATTTACGAGCAAGAAGCTGAAAAATTACAAATTGACACTCTGTTTCTTGGTACATAATAAATAATTTCGTGTTCACCTAATTAAATAATCTTGACATAAATTAGGTAGGCCCGTATACTGTCACGGTAGCTTGTTCTTACTAGAACCTTGGCCGCTTATCCGAAATATTTATGTGACCGCCATGCCAATTATTCACAAACGCGCACCTATTAATTAGATTAGCATACTATATTTTGTAGGCCATTAGTAACTTTGCGGGTTAACTACATTTAGAGTAATTCCTACTGAGGCAGATGCCAACGTTCTAAGCCTATGTCGTAAAACTAAGCTACCCCTATAATTTACCCTTCTTACGTTTGTGGATTTGTAGCTCGACAAACGGATTTGCTAAAGTACTGGCTAAAGTACCAACCATCATAGTACTATATTTATTGACTGTTTGCATTGCATTTATTAGTTTTATTTACTCATGTAGTGATTCTTGAAAAGTCTTATAAAATTGAAGCATTTGATACCTCTGGATGATGGTTGACCCGACTCTCGTGCTTCTCTTCAAAATTGGAAGTGTCGGTCGTAGACTTTGTTTGGTATATTTTTCATCTATTAAATTAAGTTAAGTTCCACCTATAAGTACACAATAATAAAATAACAATGAAACGTAAAATAAAGATCGGTACTTATTAATTAATTACTTATTAAACTTTAAATTATCGGTTATTATCGGTAATTTAAAGGTCCTTATTATGGACCCTGTGGTACCGGTAAAGTATCAAAAAAGTTTTGTATGTATATAGGGCCCTTCTTAATATGCTGACACTTTTTAAGGGGATGATCAAACCGTCAAACTGAACAACTTTCTCTATGGCACCAACATCGAAATCGCGAATAAAAAATCAGCCGTTCAATACAAAACTGCAACCCTAGTTGAGCCAAATGTATGGGACAGCTGTTTTTTTTTGCGATTTCAATGTTGGTCCCATAGAGAAAGTTGCTCAGTTTGATGGTCTGATCATTCCCTTTATAAAGTGTCAGCATATTAAGAAGGACCCTGTACAGGTAAGTATACCAATATTTACGCGATATTCCAGGTAAACGGTCACACACTCTCAACCCTCTACGTTAACTACTGAAACAAGTGTAAAATAAGCACATTAGGTCCACATTTCGTATCGACCCAGCTAGTGCTACAGTTCGCCCATACGAAAAGTCCTGCAAACGAAGCCATTTTTATTCTTATGTCAATAGGTTTAAGGTTTCTATCAGGGGACTTATTTTGTGGAATAGACTTTAGGCAAAGCCGTTGACCGGCGAACTGCCGCCCTCACGCATTTCTCCCCAATAATTTCTCCTTACGAAATATGACTTGTAATAAAATAACTATATTCAAGAGCATGCAAGCTTTATAATGTCATATACTCGATAATTGTGTGCCTGATTAAAGTTCAGATAATTTTGCGCCGGGATCGACCAGTACAGGGGTGGGTTATTTGACTGAGCTTGTATTTCGTTGTGTTGACGAAGCATGTTGCTGATTTATGACTATTTTTGTATCTTTGTTTTTGACAACGCTTGTGCGGACCGATTTACTGATTTATTTAATTAAAAAAAAATCAGATAATATTAATTTTATTGAAATTTGAGATAAGAATCGGCCTTGTTTGTTTCTTTGTATAATAGGTAAGAAAAGAACATAGAAAAAAAATTATATCTGTGTCCATAATAAACTGCAATGACTACTCGACTCAAATATATAAAATCTGCTGATTTTAGTGTTCCGTACTAAAATTGGTAAAATGGAACACTTGGAATCACCCTCGATGTCAATCCGTCCGTCATAGGCATTTTTCTCAGAGACCGTAAAAAAAGTAGAGACGTAGGAAGCTGAAACTGGGCACAGGTATTTTTGCTACGACCGGTTTGCTCCTACAGTAAAATAAGCAGGTGTGCGATTTTTGAATCTCATACGTTGAACTCAGCAGTTGAAAATGTATGGAGATACGATTCTTTCTACTGCTGATTTGACTTTCAAAAATCGCACTCCAGGTAGTAATAATAAGTCTAAATATGAAGCTTCTCCAAAACATAAAAGGTTAGCTAATAGCTTCTCAACTCTATGTTAATGTGAACATACAATATTTATCCACCATTTTACTAACTATTCAGACTATCACGGTCGTGTATCGGATTGCAATAAATTCGAAGAGAGGGGAAGGGTAGCTGGAGGGACGTCGCAACTAACGTCTTCCTCTTTTGTAAGGTTTCTCGTAATTCCCCATGTTTAGTGCTGAAAGTTGTGTGTTTGTGTCGACAGTTACCTACCGAGTTTGAAAATCAATCATTCTTCTTCTTTCGAGTCGATGCGAGGACCATATACATAATATTACCTTTCATTAATTTCAAAATTGTGCTTCAGACCATCAAAATGAAAAGAACAACTTTTAGGACCAACTCTGAAATCAAGAAAAAAGAATCAGCTGTTTCATACATTTTAGTCGATATTTTCTGTTTTTTCCGTACTAGTAAAAGTTGTTCAGTTTGATGGCCTAAATAACCCTTTATTTCATAGACAGGTCCGACCATAATATTTTTAAAGAACTTGTGCTTTTACAAGATTTAATTTGGTATACCATGAGTTGAAAATTAATGTCAATTGGCTTCATTCTTACTTCAATTCAATTATACTTTCATGCACACCAAAACATAACAGTACCTATTACTTCACACAGTTACTTCAGTAACTTTTCAACCATTATAAAGTTTGAATCTCTTATCACGATAAGGTTTTCAGTACAGTTTCATTGCAATCTTACCTATGTATACAGGGTGTTAAAAATTCTCAAAAAAAATCGACTTTTCATACAAACGTTCATACAAAAAAATTGCGAATTTCCTATAGGTTTATATTCTTCCCTATAGGAAAAGTTGTTCAGTATCTTGGGTACAATCACCCCTTAAAGTACTGCAACTGTTTACCCTAACACCCCTGTATACATCGGTGTAGGTACATACACTTCACCACTTTATTAAAATTAAATATTCAAATTCCTGCCGGCAGCAAAGTTATCGTTAGTTGTTACAATAACAGTTACGACAAAAACGACCTCTATTTCGCTTAAACAGATTATTCTTAGCACCAACAATAGCCCCGGCGCCACTCTGTCTCAGTAATTCGCGTTACATCAGAGACCGTGCTGTAATTTTTTTCTTAATAAAGCAGAACTCCGCTTGGCCGCCGCATACATTTGCAAGTTATAACCATCTCATGCATTAAACATTCTAAGGAAAAGTGATTGAGATGTTACAAGCCGTCCTATAAGAACTAACTCGGTTTTATTCCAGTTAACATATCTTTGCATAAATGATATAGCGTCTACACGCATCATCATTTCAATCATGAAGCTATATAAGGTCTAACAAAATTAGGTGAAACTATTTTAAGGGGATGATCAGACCATTAAACTGAACAACTTTCTCTATGGGACCAATATTGAAATCGCAAAAAAAAATCTGGTGTCCCATACATTTGGTCGAGTAGGTTTGTATGGAACAGCGATTTTTTTTTCGCGATTTCGATATTGGTCCCATAGAGAAAGTTGTTCAGTTTGATGGTCTGATCATCCCCTTAAAATAGTTTCAGCTAATTTTGTTAGACCTTATATAACGTCAAAAAGGTACTGCAATGGGTCAGGCTTCCTTTCTCGAATAAGGATGAAATTACGCACCATAACATAATCCATCACGCCATGCAATGGTGGCATAAGTTACCAACAAGTAGTCAACATCAACAACAAAATACTGATGATTGATTTACAAATAGTGGCATCTAACTAAGCGGCAGTATAGCCCAGTCATTTTACGGGGTTTTGTTAGGCGGGGTAGGGAGTAATTATTAATTGGACTTTTAAACTGTAACCGGCACCATTTAGTGACAAAAAGACTATCTTAAAACTTGTTTAAAAAAAATCTTTACGCAACATAGAAATCAAAATTGTGTGTCCCAGAAGGCTTTTAAATTAATAATATTAATACCAATGCACTCATTTGACTTAGATTTAACAATATACATTTTTTTTTTAATTTAAAGCAATGAGGTATTTATTAGAAAATACGAATGTATTTTTCAAAACCTTCTAAGTAGACAAAAATATTTACACCATGTTTGTAGTATGTATAATGGTAAAACCTTAAATATGTGCAAAAAAAAATTACCATCAGGTTTTTTAGAAATAGGCTGTTGCTGACGTGATTATTTTTTAATTTTGGTACATTTCTAGGCTCAAATTGGCTCTTCAATGTCAATTATTAATTAGACCCGGCTCAAACCGTAAAATGACTGGGCTAGTATCCGTAATCAGTATTATTAGCATTATTAGCACGTTTATACTAAACGCGTGGAACAAGCAGACTTGCGAGTCAATAAGCAGCAAAGCAGCATTATCTAATCTAATATGAATTGAAGACTATAGTGAATTAATAAAACACCCAAAATTAAGTACCTACAATACCTAAAAGGAAATGTCTTGTATTGTCTTTCCAGCTTTTTCTGAAAGCGGAAATTAGTAACCTAGAAATATGTACAGGGTTTGTAGATAATCTAATAGAATGAATATAACATGTTTTTCTATTCTCAGAAAGCTATTTTAGTCTAGCCGTCTAGCCTTTATGGAACTGCCTGAAAGGAATGATCTATAACGCATTTCTAGCGCGACCTATTAGGCTTCGTGGCGCCGACCTTCTTCCTCTTTTTATTATTCTGACAGAGAAAAATGTAGGATCGCCACAAAAATTTGAAAAGCCTTCAGCTTTTGTTTTAAAAAGTAGTTTTCTTTCTTATAAAATTAATGACGTCTGTGACGTGTAGCGAAGCCAGTACATTAAAAATCACCAATTTACGTTGTTAATTTGACAGCCAGGTGTAACTGAAGGTTTATAACAATTCCAGTAAAAAGAATGAAAACTGTTAACAAAGACAGAGATTTATATTTTTCTGCTTAATACACTATTTAAAAGAAAAACCCAACTTGATGGATACAGCCAATTTTGATAGTTCGAAAACGTTACTCTAAGTACATTAAAATACATTTTACTGCGATACTCTTGGGTTATCTGGAAGAAATTGCTTTTAGTGATAAAACCGCCCTTTATACGTTTCATTCTTGTTATAAATTGTATTTGTCCATTCTTGGTGTGCAAATAAAGAATATTTATCTTTATCTTATCTTATTCCGAAGTCAATTTATAAAATTGCCGAACGAATCCTAATTTGTAACTGAATCTCCTAGGGCTATACCTAGTCATTGTTAATTCCAAGAACAAACAAAGGTAAAAACATTGTATAAGGTCTAACAAAATTAGCTGAAACTATTTTAAGGGGATGATCAGACCATCAAACTGAACAACTTTCTCTATGGGACCAATATTGAAATCGCGAAAAACAAATCTGCTGTCCCATACATTTAGGTCGAGTAGGTTTGTATAGAACAGCTGATTTTTTTTTCGCGATTTCAATATCGGTCCCATAGAGAAAGTTGTTCAGTTTGATGGTCTGATCATCCCCTTAAAATAGTTTCACCTAATTTTGTTAGACCTTATATATTACATCGACATAGCTTTTATTTTATGCCATAAAGGTCCAATTCAAAAGAAAATGTCCGACCTGAATTGGATACAAGCAATTAACCGTAATTACAGTAAAATACAATAGTGTATATAGGTCCTATTGTAGGCAGTATGAAAGCTTGGAGCAATTTCGCGTCGGCAGTTACATGGCGAACAATAATCGAAAGCAATGAACAACAATTATTTGAATCGGAATTACAACGACATTTCCGCTTTGCATAGTATGAAACTCGTTATAGCTTCAAATGACGCATGTGTATGGTCTACTCTTTAATTCGATAAGAATAACAAGCAGGCTTCGAGTAAAATAAAATTGTCTAAATACGTAGGTAATCTTTACATTTTGGCAGTTCCTGGTTCTTAAGGTGGTTGCAGAGGGGTCAATTTTATACGAAATTTTGACGCACAATACGCGTAGAAGGTATTAATATAAGTAACTTTGTATATTTGGAAAAATAGTTTAGAAAATCTAGATGCCGCGTCACAAATAACATTTGCAATTTATAACATCTTCGACCCCATCTTCGTCCTGAGGACTGGATTGAGGTCAAGAGCAAATCCATACGTAATAATAAAAAAAAAAGCTTTTACATTTTTCATACAAAATTTTAAAAGGTCTTCGTAATTATATTATAAATTGCAAATGTTATTTGTGACGCGGCAACTAGATTTTCTAAACTATTTATCCATTTATAAAATATTACTTTTATTAATTCCGTCTACACGTATTGTGCGTCAAACTTTTGTATGGACTGAAACCAGCTTAACTTCTATCTCACTTAGGTTGCACTCAGGATATTTAGCATTACAATTTTTGGCCTATTTCTCGAAACGAAATGGCAGGCGTAGTGTGGTAGCTTCAAGAAACAGCAAGACGAGGAAGGCCGAGGGTAGAGTTCTGTTATGTAGTAATAGATACTCTTTCTTATGCTGTGGTTCTGTGCTGCGCCCTTGGAGAGGCTTATGTACGGCAGAGCGACGATGATATATTATATTATAAACGAGCGTTACCCCGCGACTTCGTCCGCACAAATTATATACCAGAGTTTAAGTCAGATCATAAGCTATCAAACAAAAAAAGTTTCATCAAAATCGGTTCAGTAGTTTTTGCGTGATACTCGTTCAAACAAACACACAAACAAACAGACAAACAAAAAATCCAAAAATTGGTGAAATGGAATCAGGGACACCTAAAAACCATATCGTAACTTTTTTTTTGTTAATATCTTCAATGTACAGACAAACTTCCTGTTACAGTTTTATAATAGTATAGATAGATATATCATCATCATCATATCATAATTAAAAAGACGTCAAAAATTAATATGAGTAAGATGAGATCATTGGTATTCCACAATGCGTTTTTCCCAACTTCATATTTACGTACCATTGTAGTTTAATGATCGAAACTCTAAATACAAAAGCTGTCATAAACCCTAAAAGGGGAGAAGGGTTATAAAAGATTGGACTGTAATAAAACTGCATAAATTTCACCATACCATACCTCCCTCGACTCGTTTTCGCATGGCTAAACTTGCTGCCCCATAAAACTTCATAGCCTCCCCTAGGAACAGGTATACCTACCATAATTTAGTTGATTCCCCTTCCTAGTTCATGACCGCTGCGTAATGGGGTTTTGCGAAGTGTTTCTATTGGATTGCACAATTTTTTGTTTATGAGTTCCTTCTTCTGTAATATCGATACGGCATCTCATATCACAAAACATTAATAATGTTTAATGTCTGAATTGAGGAGACTACATCATGTTCAGTGAATTACATTACAGTCCTAAAATACATCTTAATGTCATTCTCTCAGTTCGCTATGATAATATTCCGATTTAAAGAAATTGTAATGTTATTTTCGCTTTCTCGGCCTATCAGGCCCAGAGACGAGATGAACCACAGAAATAAAAAACTATTTCACAAAAGTGGGCGAAATGACGAACTACTAGATACAAAAAAAGGACAAAGTAGGTAAGTACCTATACAAAAAAAATAGTTACAGTAACGCTCAAAACCTTCTCAAAGACCTCCGATGTTTATTTCAAATTAGGTAAGTTAGTGAGTATTTATTTCTGAATCTAACCTCTGTCTAGCCTAAGCAAATATTATTAAAACACTCAAATATAGTAGCCTTGTTGTCATATTGTTGCACACTAGCTAATAGATCCGATGTCTGCATATGTCAAATCACTGCTCGAGAAGAACACCTTTCCCAAATTGGCAGTAGCACATGTCTTAGAAAAAACGCATTAACACCCGGCTAATGCTCCGGATTGATCCACGCACCCCTTACTGTGTGGTAGGGCCTAATAGCTTCTCTTTCAAAGTAGAACTTATTGGATATGCTACTTAAGAGGATAGGCGGGCTGAAATGGTAATTTGGAGAATAGGTAACTTCTCCGACTGTATACATATTTGTTCGATCCGCCCCACTCTTACACCTCGCCGACTAGAGTGCGAAAGAGATAACTGTAGCTCGGACCGATTTTATCGACATAAAATCGACTAAATCAGCATTTCGTATTCCCCTGTTTCCTCCTCCAAAACTAAACCGATTTTAGTAATTCTTTCAAGAATAATACGAGAAAGATTTCGACTATGTCTGTATGTTTTGCTTTTTTTGTTTATATTCGTCAAATTTGTTTACTGGTTGTTTGAAAGTTCGGGGAGAAAACACGGGAATACGTTTGTATATGTAGAAAAAACCGTACCCGTCTATCCTCTTAAAATTGTCTGTAGCAATATTGGTGAAATGGGCTTGTAATGGCTTTTATGGGAAAAGGGAAATAAGTGCGGTGTGCATGCTAATATCAGTGCTTTGAAGTATAGACTGGGGATTTTACAAATTCCTTTTTCATACCTAAGTTAAGTTGTAGACTGTAGGGTCCCACTGCAGGACAAACCTCCTCTCACTATTTCCTAACCTGAGGATTAGTTTCTTTACTATAGATTATTTTTAAATATTATAGGGAAATACGAAATGTGTCTTTCTGTCTGTAACCTCGTAGCGTAGAGGAAAGAGCAGAGCAGTCTGTAGTCTGGGAAAAGACACATGCTACGGTTTTTCTCGGAATAGAACGTGGGCGAAACCAGGGTCAAAAGTTAATTGTGTATCTACTACTTTCACAGGGTGTATGTGTACACCGATTGCATTACTTTTAAAGTGTGATTGTACAAATGATACTGAACAACTTTCCCCAAGCAACATATAAGGGAAATTCGAAAAAATAAACAGCGTTTCATATAAAGGTTCGATCTGCCGATTGCATTTAATACGGCAAGTCTAATTTATTTTTTTGCTTATTTATTATTTCCTATAAAAGGTTTCTTGGGAAAAGGTTTTCATATCATGAATACAATCACAATTTAAAGTAAAGCTACGTCTACACTCTGTATTTTTGGATTCAATATAATCTCGGATGCGTTCTGATTTCGGCACACGTGTTGCAAATTGAATGGTTACATAGCGAACTATGCGAAGACACCTTGCGCACCAGATGTTATCGAATTGGGCCGAATAAAGATGGATTATGTTCACTGCACTATTCGCTATAATTACAATAGCTGGTCTGATGGATGGATAGCAAACCTTAATAAATAAACTATCTGTTTATTTTGTATAGATCGATGCAAATGATTGAGCTTTGAATTAAAAACTTATTCGGAAAATGAAGGTAATATTTTATCACAACATTTTTCTTCATGCATACTTGAATGCTTGAAATGTTTCTATCAATTGTTATTCTACAGGGTCCTTCTTAGTATGCTGACACTTTTTTAAGGAGATGACAATCAAACTGAACAGTTTTCTCTATTGAATCAACATCGAAATCACGAAAAAAATATCAGCAGTCCGATACATATTTTGGTTCAAGTAGGTTTGCAGTTTTGTATGGGACACCTAATTTTTTTTCGAGATTTCGATGTTGATATCATAGAGAAAGTTGTTCAATTTAACGGTCTCATCATCCTCTTAAGTGTCATCATATTGACGAGGACACTATATAGGTATTATAGTAAACGATTTTTTTAAACTTTTAGATAATTCAAACACATAATATTAACATAATTAAATTAATAAACACATAAATATACATACTTTTAGATTGTTTACTGAATATTATTCAACAATTAAAAGAATGTAAGTAATTATTAAGTAATTAAAAAGGTTCGGAGTGGAATTGATTACTTAATAATATGCACAACTCTAAAGGTCGTCACAGAATATGGGTAGCTCTATAAAAGTTATAGCGCATAGCATACACCCTAGTCTAGGATGTATTTTTATAGTAGCCATCTGTGACAACCTTAAAGCGAAGATTTAACTAGCTAAATAGATAAGTTGTATCGAATTACATAATCTGTTGCTCCTGCAAACCAGATAACTAAAGATAACGTGGTTTTGCGAGGCGCTAGCAACAATCCGGGACAATAGGATTACAATAAAATACAATGGATAATGGCATAAAATGTGAGCTAAGAGCTTAATCTCGTTTTACAAGAGCTTTTAACAAGCGTCTTAATAAGATTACAAAGCTATGGTTATATTCCATAGAAAGATTTTAGGATGTAAACATTAGACTAACCTGAAATTTAAATTTCTTTCGTCATTGTTCCTTGAAATAGTCATGTTCATTGTGACGAATACCGATGAAAAATCGAATGCTTCTGTGATTTATAGTTTTTAAATTCAAATTATTACAGTGTTGTGTTTTACGTCTTTTACTAAATAATTACAAAGTACAAAATTTAAAAAGTCCATATCAATTAGGTCAGCTTTTTTTATTAAGAGACGCGATACGATACTAGATTTTGAGATTATTCGATTGTTTACATATTTAGTCATTTAAATGGAATGTAATCTATCTATTGTTTACCTAAAAGGTGACGATGAACTGATAAGCGAAACAAGTAATTGGAGATTCGTACCTGTAACAAAATAAAGCGTAGATTAGTTTATAATTTAATTTGAAGCTGTTTCTAGTAACTATTAGGTAAAAGCTTTGGGAGGAAGAATGTAGGTAAAATGATTGGGAGTTGATTTGTTTCCAATGAGCGTTTTTCTTTTGGTTTTCTAGGGGATCGATAGATGGCGCTACGGTCTGTGCGAATAAAGGTCAAAATTTCAAAAAAGGGTTTCTTTAAAATAATAAAGAGGGAAAAGATGATCAAAAAGATGCTAATGCATCTTTGATGGAATATTTCATTATTTGCGAATCATTTTGATCGAAAATTTGAAACTGTTTACTTCTGACATGGTTGCATGGGCTCGATCCCTTGGCCTTAAAAAAAATGGCAGGCACAGTCTTGACATGATTTTGACAGAATCTCACGAACGTCTCTATGGAGCAATAAACATGCCATCTGTTGAGTTTTTTAAGAACTAAAATTAAAAAAGAAAAGAAAAACGCTCATTGTATAATATTACTAAGTAAGATAGGTACTTACTCGTACGTACTCGTAGGTACCTACTCGCTACGATTCTGATGTGTTGCTACGAATGTCCTTGCCATTCTATTCAAAGGGGTTAAAACAATTAACATAAATAACGATGTAAAACAGAATACCTTCTAATCGATCGTTATTGTCATATAATACTTAGCTATTAATAAAGACTTTGTAATGTTCTAGTAATAACCATCTAAGGTTAATAACAGAACGACGCGATCAAGAAGACTAATAAGTAATAGATTATACCAAATATTCAGGAAGCAGAAACTCGGATGATAATCAAAGAATATATATACAGGGTGTCCCGTATACCGACGTCAACCCGGTGGATGCTAATAGTTCATGCCTAACCAGAATATACTAAAATAAAAGAAAGAAAATCAGTCAATCAATCAATCAATCTGTCAACATTCTACTTTAGGAAAAGGTTCTTAGTTTTCGTGATAACGACAGTTTTATGACATTGGTGAAACTCTTTACCTTAGTTACTAATTTGAGTGCCAAGGCTACAAATGTTCTAAGCAGTATCTGTGTTAAAACTGTCAATATCTCGAAAACTAAGACACTTTTACTAAAGTCAAATTTTGATATTCTGCTTAGTCATGACCTAACCTATCAGCATCCAACGGGTTGACGTCGGTTTACCGGGACACCCTGTATATATATATATTATATATATATATATATATACAGGATCCTGAGGACATCCTGTATATATATATATAACATATATATATACAGGATGTCCCGGTATTTATAATATATATATATACAGGGTGTCCCGGTAAACCGACGTCAACCCGTTGGATGCTGATAAGTCAAATCAAATTAAAAAAAAAAACAAATTAAATTAAATACTATTATAATATTTGTGTGGGAACTTTCAATTACGGACAACTGCTGTCTGTTGCTGCTCAAATTTGAGCAGCAACAGACAAATAGTCAGTTATTTTGACGCATTCAATATGATGTAGAAAACTGGTACTCGAGCTACTTTGTTCTTTTGATAAAAAGGAAAAGAAACTGCAAGCCACTTTATGTTGTCGTAAAAGCCTCACACACGTCAACAACTTCTGAAGTGGACTGTTTGTTATGTTATGGTTTATGGTGGCGCTTTCGTGTCGTTACCGTATCGGCATTTTAACGCAGGCGCAGGGTGCCAGATGTTTCGGCAATGGTGATATCAGTATTAACTATTTAAAAACATGTAAGTTAAAGATATAAACTTTTGTGAATAATTTAGACTTAGAACCGCAATAAATTACTTGAGTCTTACATATTATATGTTAGTCATGTGTTGTGTGTAGAATATAGGGTCCTTCTTAATATGCTGACACTTTTTTAAGGGGATCATTAGACCGTCAAACTGAACAACTTCTCTATGGTACCAACATCGGAATCGCAAAAAAAAAAAATCTGCTCTTCCATACATAACTGTAAATCTACTCGAGCCAAATGTATGGGACAGCAGATTTTTTTTCGCGATTTCGATGTTGGTCCCATTGAGAAAGTTCTTCAGTTTAAAAAAGTGTCAGCTTATTAAGAAAGACCCTGTATAGTAAAATGAATACGAAGTAAATTGTTTTTACTATTATGTCCCTAGCTGGACGGAAGATAATACCTATCTACAATATTATAACCAAATAATGTAGTCAAATGAGACAACAATAATGCGTTTAACAAAACATGCGCGTCGTCACCGTCGAATCAATTGATAACACACTCAATAACGTAATTCGAAATTCAAATAATAACTCTGCAATCACCGTTAGGTGCGCACCGGAAGCAGGTTGGCGGAAGAAGGTATTTGGGCGCGTGGCTTTTTGTGCCTCACGACCACGAGCGTTTGGAGGGTTTCGCTGACAGATGGAGACGAGCTCCCCGTGGGTAATCGAATTACCATGTTTTTACCGACATGTGTACTCGACGGCTGAGGGTTAAACTTTCAAGTGGTGCTGCAAAAAATGCAAGTAAATTGACGTTGTTTGTACCGAGGCAACTTTTTGCCGAATGTCTTACTTTTTAGATCAAACTGGTATAGTTATTAGGCTAATTGTTTTCGACTGATCCAATGGTAATACAGTTTTTGAGAGTTACGCGGTTATTTCTAGAAATAAACATTTTAACGGGTTCTTACCGCGTTTTGGTATATTTGAGTTCCCGATATTTCGGCAGTGTTACAACTGCCATGATCACGGGATGACTGGATCCAAGATCTAATGGTATTTCAGAAAAGTTTTATATACCTTATACCACTATATTTTTATTATTACTGAGGAAGAGGAGGTCCAAAAAATGTTTCGTTCGTTTCATTATCTAATACACCCTGTATTCAGATAATGAAACGAACGAAACATTTTTTGGACCTCCCATTGAAAAACAATCGGCTGATCCGCACTTTTTGTGTATGGATGGTTTGCTGGAAGAAAACTCTTTTAGAGTTAAGCTCGCCTTTGTACATCACGACTTGTTGTAATTTTTTTCATAATTATGTTTTTGTGTACAATAAAGAATCTAAGATCTACTCTTCTACGAGAATTAGTAAGAAAATCTGATCTACGAGAACTTTTCTCTATTTTCAGCCTATGTTCATTAGGAAAAGATGTTTAGTTCCATTATCTGAATACTCTGAATCTGGTTGGTCAGAAACTTTGCTACAACAACCAAACACTTTGTTATCGTGAAGTTATGTCAATTTTCACTTATTAGCCTATTTAAAGTAGTTAGTAGTAGTAGTAGTAACTTGGTTAACTTTGTAAATGTTTTAAAATATTCTTCTAAGGTTAACTTGAACTAATAAAAGCATCAAGAAGACCACTAAACGTCCAGTTTCAGTTAGTAATACTTCCTCCCGGAGTCGATAAATCTTGATGCTTTATTAAATTTCCTTCGCATGAAAACACGTGAAATTAATAAGAATAGATGACATGACTACACGGGCTATTTGTCAACAGAGTTATAATGAAAAACTTTACGTGTTCTTGATCTTTAGTTCTATTTTGGTGGCCAAAAAAAATACGAAACATCTGTATGAATGACTTCCGTCTGCGCTGAAAACAATCAAACAGAAATTAACGGGAGGACCGAGAAGTTTTCAGGGTTCCGTACCCAAAGGGTACCTATTGCTAAAGCCTACGTTGTCCGTCCGTCCGTCAGTCTTAACTCTAAAGGACTGTATCATTTGAAACGGAATATGTAGATAGTTGAAATTTTGACAGAATATGTGATATTATTGTTACGAGCGACGGGTTTCGGGATTGGAGTGAAACGCTAAGTCCAATTTATTTACAGAGTTTATTAGGTTACACACTTACACACGGACCACCTTGCAGAGGTTCCCCTTTTAACAGTCCTCCTCGCAGGGGTTTCCCCTCTCACCACTTTCACTGTTCACTATGTCACGACGCACGGCACTATGACGTCACGACACGCGACACACACTACACTGCACTAGACTGACACTTGTCTACTCACTGTTCCACTTTACTTTGCACTTTACTTTTCACTAGTACTTTTCCACTTTTACTTTTCTTCCTTTTTGTTTCGCACTTTTCACTGTTAAATCAATACTGACTCGCGTCCGCAAACTCGCGGCCTTATATACCCCTTAGAATTTTCTAGATGCCCGAATTTCGTTAGTCTTTTCTTTATTCCTTTGTTCCCTTCCGGATATTTCTTAATCCCGCCTTCCTTCTCGAATTTTCCTAAACACGCCCCCTTTTATTGTTTCTTTACAAATATTTCTTCTCTCTCTTCGTTCTAGAACATTCCTATTGTTTTTGGTTCTTTTCAAATATTGCTTCTCTCTCTGTTTTCTAGAACATTCCTAAACACGCCCATTTTCTGTCTCTTTCCAAATATTCTTACTCCCTCTTACTTTTCTGGAACATTTCCAACAACAATAAAATCTAGAATTATTTTCGACGAGTCTCGAACCATCGACCCCCGGCACGGGAGTCAATGCGTCGACCGCCGAGCTACGAAGCTTGTTGACAGACCGGCCGAATTTTTGAATGCCTTTCTATAGCTGCGTCATTTCACAGCATCCGTGACACTGCCCCTCCCTTAGTTCTGCTCGTCCCGAGCATCATTACTTCCGAAATAACGAGCTAGCCGATCAACGTGCAGTATCTTCAACGGGCTCCTTGGCGATCGTCGGGTTCGACATGTGACGTCATTTATTTTGGTCTCTTCCTCATACGGCCCTTCCCAACTTGCCTGCTACTTCGGGCACTTCCCTTTCTTACGAACCGGGTTATACAGCCAAACCGGTGTTCCTTCCTCCTCCTCACGTGCAAACGGAATGCGCCTAGGTCGTTGCTTGATTGGCGCCATATCTCCTGTATTAATCGCGAGCTTCACCAGATCTGTTCTACCAATATCTGCGCCGTTCTTGGAGAGCCAGTTCTTTGCCATCACAGTCGGTGACTTAGTCAAGTCTTTGCTGGAGTCTTCCATAACTTTCGGTACTACATCCCCCTCAACCTTACGATTCCTAGGAGGATTATTCTCATAGTGATCAACAACCTCCTCCTTCTCAATCGTCAGGTTCATATCTCCGACGTTAAGTATCGGGTTCGAAGTAGATGAAACTGATCTAACAACTGTCCTCGCCGAAATCCAACAAGATTCAGTTTTAACCTTTTCCATCACAGCACTTCCCCGTGGTAATCTTCCATCGTTACTCTTGGGCAAAACAACAGATACCACGGTCTGTGATCTAGGCTTGAAAACTATTCTTCTCACACAGTAGACCTTTTCCGATGACCCACCTTTCATCGGAACCTCCTCTGTGTTACACAGTAATACGCCGTTTTTCATGTCTATATTGCACTGGTGACTTTGTAAGAAATCTAAGCCAATGATGCAATCGTCCACTATTTCAGCTACAATCACCTCATGTTTGAAAGAAGTTTTCCCGATCTTAATCGAAACTCCCAACTCTCCCCTAACAGGTATGCGCTGGCCAGTAGCTGTTATTAACTGTAGGTTGGTTTGCTGCAAAACTCGTTTCTGATATCTTTCCATATCGCTTATCAGTCGAGCATTGATTACCGTCCTCGAAGCTCCGGTATCCATAGTTAATTGACAGCTTATACCATTGACCTCTCCTTCAACTAACAGACTATTTCCGTCCGATGTTTGTTTGACTCCAATGGTTGGATTTGCAACATAACCGCCCAGCGCCCTCCAGTTTTCTTGCTGCTCATCAGTCGAGACTCCTATATCCCGACGGCCTGTACGCTTCGGGCAAGAGCTGCGAATATGCCCCAGTCCACCACACTCGTAGCACACATAACGACGGCCTGTACGCTTCGGGCAGGAGCTGCGAATATGCCCTCGTTCACCACACTCGTAGCACACATAATTGACGCTTTGATTTCTCGGCGCTGATGCTCCAGTCGCCACAATCTCCCTAAGGCGAGCGGAATGAGGATCCTGACGTACAGCTTCCACTTCCAATGCATGAGCAACAGCGTCCCTGAGTGTAACATGGTGTCCAAGTCGCACTGCAGCTCGCACCTCCGGGTCCCGTATCCCATCCGTAAAGGTCTGCAGGAGCATGTTATCGATAACTGCCGGTGAAGACTGAAAAGCCTTTCGCACGAGCTTTTCCACTTCCACGGACCATTGTTGCAGACTCTCGTTAGCATTTTGATTACGTTCCCTCAACCGCGCCCTATACACGTGTTCAAGATGTCCATCGCCAAATCTAACCTCCAGAGCTCCGAAAAGATTGTCGAACGTCAGGTTTCCGCTGGCTCCTACGGCTTCCAGTACGGTGAGAGCCTGTCCTTGGAGTGCTAATATCAACGCAGGCTCCGCCTCCTCTTTGCCCCAGCCATTAACCTTCATTGCTGTCTCAAATTGTAACTTAAAGGCGGCCCATGACGTCTGTCCATCGTAAACCGGAGTCTTGACACCTTTTGGTTGTATGGGTGAGTCAAAAACAGCAGCGACACGACTATGAGATTTGCTCTGCTCAACTTCTCGCCGGATTTTGGCAAACTCACCCTCCACACGGTCCAGCCTCCCTTCAACCTCGCCCTTCACACGATCCAACTTCCCTTCTACGGCTTCGACTCTCTCTACTGCCTGCTGCAAGCCTTTCGTGATATCTTTATGAAGAGCCTCCTGCATAGTGCGCATTTGCTCCTCCGGCCGGCGTGCCTGTTCCTCGTGGCGTAGACCCTGTTCTTTCATCATGCGTGCCTGTTCCTCCTGTCGGCGAGCCTGTCCTTCTTTTATTGCGCGAAGTTCATGTACCTGCGCCTCCTGCATCGTGCGCATTTGTTCCTCCTGCCGGCGAGCCTGCTCCTCCATCATGCACTGGATTTGATAGAGGAAGTTTCCCGGGTTCTGCTCCGGAGTGCGCTGCACTTCACCTCCCTCAGGTCTCCTCTCTGGGGTGCGCTGCACCTCAGTTGCAAGGGCCGCACCTTCCTGCCGCGCTTCCGACATGGCCCGGGTGGTGACTCCCTTTAACTCCTTTGGCACCAGCGGCATCTTACTCCAATCCCACTTCTGACACCAAATGTTACGAGCGACGGGTTTCGGGATTGGAGTGAAACGCTAAGTCGAATTTATTTACAGAGTTTATTAGGTTACACACTTACACACGGACCACCTTGCAGAGGTTCCCCTTTTAACAGTCCTCCTCGCAGGGGTTTCCCCTCTCACCACTTTCACTGTTCACTATGTCACGACGCACGGCACTATGACGTCACGACACGCGACACACACTACACTGCACTAGACTGACACTTGTCTACTCACTGTTCCACTTTACTTTGCACTTTACTTTTCACTAGTACTTTTCCACTTTTACTTTTCTTCCTTTTTGTTTCGCACTTTTCACTGTTAAATCAATACTGACTCGCGTCCGCAAACTCGCGGCCTTATATACCCCTTAGAATTTTCTAGATGCCCGAATTTCGTTAGTCTTTTCTTTATTCCTTTGTTCCCTTCCGGATATTTCTTAATCCCGCCTTCCTTCTCGAATTTTCCTGAACACGCCCCCTTTTATTGTTTCTTTACAAATATTTCTTCTCTCTCTTCGTTCTAGAACATTCCTATTGTTTTTGGTTCTTTTCAAATATTGCTTCTCGCTCCTTTTTCTAGAACATTCCTAAACACGCCCATTTTCTGTCTCTTTCCAAATATTCTTACTCCCTCTTACTTTTCTAGAACATTTCCAACAACAATAAAATCTAGAATTATTTTCGACGAGTCTCGAACCATCGACCCCCGGCACGGGAGTCAATGCGTCGACCGCCGAGCTACGAAGCTTGTTGACAGACCGGCCGAATTTTTGAATGCCTTTCTATAGCTGCGTCATTTCACAGCATCCGTGACACTATTTTGGATTTGCTACCAAAAATAATTAAAAAAACAAGAAGTTCATTTTTAAATTAAAATCAATTTACCGATTTAAAAAAAGGAGGAGGTTTTCAATACGACTGTATATTTTATTTTTTTGACATCCAATCCAACAAGACAAAGTAATGTTATATAGACGCGAAAGTAAGAGACATTGGCTGCAATATAATTTTTCCCTTTGCTTTTTAATTTAATTTTGAAGTCTGTTTAAATTTTTTGGTTCTTGGTTTTTGCTCTATCGTAAAAACAGCAATAAAAAATCAATGTCAAACTTGGTGTGATTATAGAGCATAATCTAAAGTAAAAGAATAAATAATAAACCCGGCCATGTCTGAGTCGGGCTCGTGCTAAGGATAGCGGAGATTTCTTTTTGTATATTTATTTGGTTGTACGGAACCCTCGGTGCGAGTGTCCGACTCGTACTTGGCGGGTTCTTTGGTTATTGAAATTAACATTTTATTTTTGTAATCTGCAGTGGTAACGCAAACCTCTTCAAGATGACTCCGAGTAAATTAAGTTTTTTACCTTTACTCCCCGTCTAAAATATTTTTTGTAAATCCCAGGTGATAAATCGACGGAAGCATTTCGTACCTCCCCAGTTTCAGGGTGTCTAAAAATAAAGATAATGTTTTACCTTTTTTATGCCATAACTTTTAATGTTGTCTAAAATTATACTTTGCACCGGATGCCGCATGTGATGCAAATTGATAGAAATAAGCATGAGTGAGCGCGTACCGCTTAGGGGTGGTGTAAGTATGAATATCTTGTAAAATGTCAAATGAACCACATTTGCTACTTGTTTTAGATGGGTCATCTAAAATGAAAGACAAAATTGAATATTGAAAACTTCATCAGTAGATCTTAAAAATATGGTAGTATTCCTATCGGACTATACCAAATTACCAACCTACCTTTTAACAGATTTTCTCAATTCAAGTCCGAGTAGTACGAGAAACAAAGCGGAAATGACCTATTAGACAGCAGCTGGTACCGCGTTCGACGGCGGGCGGCGCAAGCGCAGCTGCTATCCGAATTTCGCCGAGAGATCGCGAAACGCGCCTTCCGTTTCCGCCCGATTGTACTTGTTCTTTTACTTAATTCTGCTTAAGGGTGGACATGAATCGAAATCGCCGAATACCGCGGCTAGGGGACTATAAAACGTTTTTTCTTTAATACCAATGTGTCAAGAGTCGTTATAATACCTATGCAGTTTGGCAGATGGACATTTCCTTTCATGTCAAATCTACTTTGTGACGCGTGGGTATGTTGCTTCAAAGGCGACTAGAAAGTATGCCTATTGTGTACAGTATTTCCATGTAGGTACAGTTACTAATTAAAGAGACTTTATGAGGTACAGACCGGTATCCAGGAGGCATAGAAAAGAGATATACAGTAAAGTAATATCATGCAAGCGCTCGAATGGACGCACGCATATAGACGAGCGCCTCGTCATCTCGTACTTGGCCTGCTAAGGTACTTCAACGGCCGTAGAATGATGCGCGCGATAATGCTTTATCACGCCTTTTATATCGTTGGTTCTTGCCAATGATATGAGGCAAAGGGGCGATAGCGTTAAATCACGCTGCCGCGTACTACGGCCGCAGTACTGTTGCGCCCCGAAGATCCTTAGCCGCCGTGTAGGTGCTCGTTTGTGTACGATCGATTGGAGCGTTTGCATGCAGTTGCTCTACTGTATATATCACTTTTCTGTGCGCATGAGAGCCAGTGTCGAGTGACATTGTGACAACAAGCTACTTGACTCGCCCGCCTGGCTGCACTGCCTGCCACGGTGACTTGCCGACGTATTGTCGACCACCATTGTTTAGCGAACTAGTTACTCCGGCACCGTGACTCTGCTCTGCCGACATACAGTGACACGAATGTTCGGAAGCACGCGACTTTGATTTGAATTGTTATGTGCCTCATCATCTCGCTATTAAGACGAATTATTACTTTTAAATTGTTGTATCATCAATATCATCATCAACCTATACAGGGTGTAAACTTAAATGCGTTCAGACCATCAAACCGAACAGCATTCTCTTTGGGATATATATAGAAATCGCGAAAAAAAAAAATCTGCTGTCCCATAGGCCAGATAATTTAATAGTTACTACCATAGCAAATGTATGGGACCGCAGATTTTGACATTGGAAATGTCTTTTCGTTCGCTCCAGTATAGGCCCTGATTTTACGAAAAAGTGCGATCCCCTTATATCACGGAGAGTTGTGAAGATATGATATTCAAAAAAAGACTCTAAACACGCGGATTTACAAGAGTTGTAAGGTGCAAAAAGAATAATTCGAGAAAATCAAACACGAAAAAAGTTATGGCCGAAATAGTGAAAATAAAAAAACATATTATTATACCATATACCATTTTTTCCATATTTTTGATTTTGGCGCTCGATATTTTGGAAATGAAGAATCATATCAAAAATTTGAGAAAAAATCCTCTGGACAATTCAGCTACAATTTGAGCCTAAAACGTTTGCCCTGTAGCCTAACCTTTTTGAGACAATATTTTTTCGTATTCCGTAGATTCATTTCCAATGTGCTCGATAGTCATGTGAGGCACGAAATCTGTGATTTTTTTTTCTATTCAGACGTTGGTCACATAATAAGAGAAAATTATTCAGTTTGATGGTCTGATCATCCCCTGAAAAAACCGTAGGTCATCCGAAAATACGTCCTACTGCTCAGGAAGGGTGGTGTAGTATGAGCGTGTTATTCACCACGCGTGCCCAATGCGGATTGGTAGATTACATAACACAACACACACACACAGAAGAATTTCTTCTTCAGTGTATGCAGGTTCCCTCACGATGTTTTCCTTCACCGTTTAAGAGCAGTCGGTATTACGTACATAAGTTGGAAAAACGAATTGATACATGACATTATCGTCCGTGGGGATTCGAACCCGGCTCCCTATGATTGAGTATGTAACGTATGGAACGTGCTACTTCAGACTCGGCTCTCTAACGTATCATCATGGATTTATGAATTATGAGATTTACGAGTATGTTACACAAAGAAATTTGGTTGGTTGACTTGGTTGTGCAAAGAAAGGTTACCCAAAGAGTCAAAGGCACTCATACCATTTTTTCCATATTTTTGATTTTGGCGCTCGATATTTTAGAAATGAAGAATCATATCAAAAATTTGAGAAAAAATCCTCTGGACAATTCAGCTACAATTTGAGCCTAAAACGTTTGCCCTGTAGCCTAACCTTTTTGAGACAATATTTTTTCGTATTCCGTAGATTCATTTCCAATGTGCTCGATAGTCATGTGAGGCACGAAATCTGTGATTTTTTTTTCTATTCAGACGTTGGTCACATAATAAGAGAAAATTATTCAGTTTGATGGTCTGATCATCCCCTGAAAAAACCGTAGGTCATCCGAAAATACGTCCTACTGCTCAGGAAGGGTGGTGTAGTATGAGCGTGTTATTCACCACGCGTGCCCAATGCGGATTGGTAGATTACATAACACAACACACACACACAGAAGAATTTCTTCTTCAGTGTATGCAGGTTCCCTCACGATGTTTTCCTTCACCGTTTAAGAGCAGTCGGTATTACGTACATAAGTTGGAAAAACGAATTGATACATGACATTATCGTCCGTGGGGATTCGAACCCGGCCCCCTATGATTGAGTATGTAACGTATGGAACGTGCTACTTCAGACTCGGCTCTCTAACGTATCATCATGGATTTATGAATTATGAGATTTACGAGTATGTTACACAAAGAAATTTGGTTGGTTGACTTGGTTGTGCAAAGAAAGGTTACCCAAAGAGTCAAAGGCACTCAATTGTAATTCATATCTGAAGAAGACCAGTATCAAATATAAGTTGATAGGTTGGTATTGCCAGGTATGTATATGGCGATCATTATATAAACAAGTTTTGTACTTATATCTAAGGTGACATTAAAGCCAAAAAAGAAAAGTCTGCATTCTTACTTCGAATTTATTTTGGGCATCAAATCTCATACTTGTCCTATTAACACGTCCAATTTTAGAATGATTAACTCCACCACCTTGTTCACTCTATACACTGGATAGGTAGCATTTCACATAGAGTTCTATTTATAACCAAGACCTCTACATCCTATCCACATAATAAGTCTCCTCGATTAATATTCTTTCATGTCATATTATGAACCTGGTTGCCTCAAGCCGACCCCTGTTAATAAAATCTACCCTTTGGCTGGATTAGCACTCCCTGGGGTACATCGGGATGTGGCTTGCTCCATAGAGAAATATAAACAAGAGCACGACAGTCGGCATCATCTATAACCACCAAATCCCACAAGCCCACCTTAAGAGCCGTAGGAGCTTCCAGCGCTGTACGACGGCTATAAATGACGGCCCGTCTGTCACTAGATGCACTCTGCGGAAGGAAACGGTACCGAACCGCTGAATTTATTTTCACTCAGGAACATCTACCTCCCAGGCACAATCTGCAATGGCCAGTGTGGAAGTCCTTAAATCGGCTTCGCACTCAGGTTGGTCGTTGCAGACAAAGTTTATGAAATTGGGGGTACAGGGGGGGAATTGGCCTAATGCAGTGCAATTGCTGTGAACCTATCCAGTCGATGGCACACCTGTTAGAATGTCCGTTGTGCCCGAACACCTGCACAAGAGAGAGCCTCAATAAAGCTGCACTGGACGCTGTGAGGCTCGCCGAATTTGTGGCCAATAAAATAGTACAAAAATTTTACTATTGACACGAAAAGAAGATGTCATATTGTTTCATTTGCTAAGAATAAAAAAAATCTTATGTACAGTCAGCAGCAATAAGTTGCATAAGGTAGAGTCTTGTAATTGCAACTGTGGAGCAATTGCACTTATATGAATCACAATTCAGTCCTTCTCTTTATACCAACACCTGCCTTCTAGATGACTAGACATAAGTCTATTGAGAGAAGAACTGAATCGTGATTCTTATAAGTGCAATTGCTCCATAAAATTAAAGATTGAAAAATTTGTCTCGGGCGGGACCTGAACCCGCACTTTTCCAAACCGGGGAATAGCACAACATGGCTGTAACATGTTTAAAAATCAATAATATTTGAAATTGCTCCATAGTTGCAATTACCAGATAGTTGCAATTACAAGACTCCACCTTACACTTTTGTGCTACGTCGTAGTATACTAAAGTGTAAATAACTTATTGCTGCTGACTGTACCTATATTTGTTTGATACTTCTTCGAGGTTTGAGTTCTTTCGTCAAAAGCTGCAACGCACGTGCGCCAGCGCACCTGTTGACTCTACCCCCGACCCCGATCCCCTAATATTCGGGGGCGTCATGGTGAAACAACGGGCCTACGTTGTTACCTACCTACTATAGAACAATGAACTTTATTGTAACTTGCGTTGCGGTGGGATGTTTTAGATGAATCTAGCTATATGTTTGTGGAAGGCATATTATGAATTCATGATAACTGTACGAACCAACCAGCAGCAATAAATTCAAATCTTGGTTTTCTTTCATTCATTTGTTCAATTTTACTTTGACGTCTCTCGTTGTGCTAGCATAATTTCTCTACACGCGCGCGACTCCGCTTTTTTCCATACTACAAGTCGCGGCAAGCGCGGCTTGCGCTCTCCGAAAAGCACGGGAACAGGTAATATGCAGTATGCAGCGAAGGCGTGTTGCGCGCGTGCGTAAAACTTTTCAGCTAGTTTCAGCGCATCATCATAAGCTTTCCAAAATATAGAGAATCAAATGCACAAGTAGGTCGATAACGAAAGCTACTTAAAATGTATCGCTTTTATTTCAAAAATGGATCTAAAAAAATTTTTCTGATCTGCTCTAGAAAATTCAAAGTCTCGTCGCGTGGTTTCTTAGTCCAAGCTCGTCGCGCACAACGCTACGGTATGAATGGAATAATGAAAATTACCGATACATTTTCATATAATTTTTAGACGGGATGCTTATGACGTTGGTTGGTAAGAAAGATCATCGAGCCAAATAGGATTGATTTTATTACTCAACAACATTAAAGTAATGTAAAACATATTATGTATTGTTAACCTCTATTTTATAATTTTAAGCAAAATTTTAATTACATTCACTTCTTTTCATAAAGTTTAGTTTAAATAAAAAAACGGGACCGTTTATCGTAATTTAGACAGTAAACAATTTGCTTAATCGTCATTGCCGGTGATTATGTCGTTTTTACGGCCGTTTAACCAACTGTTAAGGACCAATTAGCATTCATCGAACATCCCTTTTCATGTTTAAGAATTAAGTTTAAACGTTACTTTTACTAATTCCTTTTCTTTATTATTATGTAATTTCGTGTTAGAAGGTAATGTTTAAAAAGTTGCCTGAATTGCCTGATCAATGCGAACAATCAATAAAATTATAACTAGACTAGCGTTAACCCGCGACTTGGTCCGCGGATACCAGATCATAAACTATCAAACAATAAAAAGTTTCATCTAAATCGGTTCAGTAGTTTTTGCGTGATGCTCGTTCAAATAAACAAACAAACACACAAACAAACAGACAGACAAAAAATCCAAAAATTGCTGATATGGAATCAGGGACACCTAAAAACTATATCGTAACTTTTTTTTGTTAATATCTTCAATGTACAGACACACTTCTGTTACAGATTTATAATAGTATAGATTACTTTATGACATCGCAATGGCAATAAACAGTCACTTCCTACTAGGTCCATGCTACCTACTACAGGTTGAAATTGATATCATTAGCATCCTTTTAAACTAAGAGTCTACCCATCAAACTAAACCAATTTTTTAGTATGGAAGCAAACCAATCGGAGCTAAAAAAAATCGGCTGTTGCATACATTAGGGTCGCGTAGGCATTGCAGTTTAGTATGGAACAGCAGATTTTTTGTTGCTCCGATCGGTTTTCTCCCATACTGAAAGTTGTTCAGTTTGATGGGTTGACTCTTAGTTTAAAAGGATGCTAATGATATCAATTTCACCCTATACATATACAGGTGTAAAATTTAATGGGACAGTTACTTAAAGCCGTGCTTCAGACCATCAAACTGAACAACTTTCTCTATGGGACCAATATGCAAATCGCGAAAAAAATCTGCCGTCCCATACATTTCAGTCGAGTTATGTTTTCAGTTTTGTATGTGGACAGCGAAATTTTTTTTCACGATTTCAGTGTCGGTCCCATAATAAAAGTTGTTCAGTTTGATGGTCTGAAGCACCCCTTTATTTTGATGAGTGCCGATAAAAGGCAATCCTTTTCGAATGGAGTAGGTAGGTGAACCTATTACTTACACCCTAGGGGTTACATTACACCTCATCGTGACTAATGATTTCCACAATTCGCACATTATGGTCCTTAGACACGTGTAAGGAAACCCGTTAGCTTTAGCTGCCATCCAAAAGCTGGCTCTATCAAGCCCTTCAATTTCCTATAAAGGTGGCCAAACAATTAGCCATTACTATGCGTCGAGTGCGCAAAACGGGATGTAACAAGTTACCTAAAATTAACATCTCTCATTGTAATGTGAACTTTATCAGAAGCTAATAAGGTGTCGCAGTATTTGTACCTTTAGGTACTTGATGATTGGACTGTGCTCATAGTTCTTTCCAAATACGAAGTCCCACAAATCAAGCAATATTGACAATTATGACGTGAGCTATAGGGATTTATGAAGGGGTTTATTGTAGGGAAATGAACTAGAGGGCTTATTGCAGAGGTTAATGCAGCAAATAATGAGGGGAGGACAATGGCGGGCGGAAGCTCGTCGTGTCCGCCGGATGTCGCCCACCATCGATCATGCTATAAGTACCTACCTACCACATTGATTTTGTAGGAAACAACAATTACCGTTTTGTTCAAGCTACTTTGATAAGCCGATGCAGAACTTTTTCTGTCCATTTTATTCAAACAGACAGGCTGTGTAAAGGGCTTTTATAAAACATGGCTCTACATTTATTCTAGGTACCTACTATAATTTTAGAACTATAGCTTAGTTCTAAAATTATTCTTGCTTCAGCTTCAGACGTTTTATTTTGAGCTATTTTTGGATTACTATCTACTGATAAATAATTAGTTCATGCCATTTGCTTCGCAATTCAGCGACTCTCAGTTTGATAGAGTGAAATATGTTTAAGGAATTCAATTATTAGCCTGCAGAATCCCACTGGAGGGTATCCCAAATAGGTACCTCTCACGAATAAGGAAGAGAGACAAAATTAACCCAGTCCAAGAGATACCATTTTAATCGGTACCTATCTAATGTTTTTATTTGTTACGTCATTAGAGAATTGCAATTGTCTGCAATCACAGTGGAATTTTTCAAATTGTTTAAAACAGGAAGTGTAATAAAAGGCGTAAATACGGAATACTTTCCCACGGGCCGCAACAAAACAATAATTGCATTTTGTCGTCCTAAAGTCATTACGTGATTGTATGCAAGTTCGGCAGCTTAGGGAGTCTCAAAGAGACCAATAGAAGTTGTTTTTGTTTATGACACCTTCACTTAATTCATATCCATCTTAAAAAGTCTCTAGTTCATCCCCTTATGACAACGAGATAAATACTATAATAGCTTGATTAGTAGCATTTCTATTTTCTGTCTGTAACCACCTACACAATAAACGTAAAGTCTGTCTTGTGCTTTGTTCGGGCACGTAGCAAACCCACGGGATAAAGTTGGTCTAAAACAACATTCTCACGTTCCTATCTATTGTAAACACTAAACGGCAGGGGACGTCCGTTACGTTTCGTTTACTGCCTCCATTGTTCTCTTGTGAAATATAAACAACAGTACGAAATGTGAATGAATTTTATAAAATAGTTGGCTCGGTGTCACTGTACGAATGATATGAAGTAATGAATGAATCCTCTGATATCCGCGATATTGCCGTACCGTCACGTCCGATCGCCGACCGGTTGCCTTTTCAATTCAGTCAAGTGATTTCGATATCATAGAATATGCAGTTGAAGATGGATCACTCGTAATAGATTCAACATAAAAAACAATGCTAGCAGCAAAACATAGAAATAATTGGAAAATCGGATGTAATATGTGTGATTTTTTCCCGTTGAAAAACGTCATAAATAGGGGAAAGGTGTACGAGACGATCCGTTGCGGTAAAGATGATCGTTTTCAATGTCAGCTAAACTAATAATAATAATACCACCTAGTTGTTTAGGCAATTTGTGATTAGCGGTTTATACTGATGCGATCAGTAAATTTTTGTAAAAAAAAATGTATGACTGACCTAAGGAAAGTTCTAAGTTCAATAACTGGTGTTTTTTATACGAAAGTATACATGAATAATGCATTTTTAACATTAACAAGAGTTGTTCTTTGCATTTAGTTCTAACAAAACACAGAACTTTCCCAAATTAGGATAGGGGTAAAATCACCTTGCCCATTCCCAAGGTAGAGTTTAAAAAAAAGTAAAATATAATAATAAATTAAACATTTTGAAACAGGTATACATTTTCTATCATTAAACGCTTTTAAATCTTCATTAACATGAATATCGTTTAAACTACGAGCATTCTCTCTCTTACATCTTTCCCCTACTTAGTGTAGGTAAATGAAGGTGTCTGAGTAATTTTTACATGTATTTTAATAAAATTATCGAAAATAATGGCCATATTTTTAAAATGTAGATAAAAGAAATGCATGAAATCTGCAATTAATAGCTCCTGGAGTGCGATTTTTAAAACTCATTCGTTGAACTAAATTACTATGGAGATTTGCATCTTTCTACTGATGACACGACTTTCAAAAATCGCACTCCTGAAGTATGATTTTTGAAAGTCAATTCAGCAGTAGAAAGATGCGTATCTCCATAGGAATATGACATTTTCAACTGCTGAGTTCAGAGTATGAGTTTCAAAAATCGCACACCTGATCTTCAAACCTACTTTCTTCTGAGCGCCTACTCTATGACGCAGGTGCATTGTGGTGTGGTGTGCGGCACTGCTTGCATTTATAGCTTTATGTTGTAAGTATATTATTGCATTGTATCGGCGTATGTACAGGCATAAATGAAGAGCATCGTCTACGTTATTAATAGGGTTGCCGACTAATCCATGGTATTTGGATTTTCCCGATGACTCAATTTCGTCAACGGTAATGTATCACGACATATAGGCTAACTTTTCCCTACTAGAAATTCCATTTCAACTAATAAGTCTGAAGGAAACTCAAAATAACAGTAGTAAGTAAGCGTAACGTCAAAATGTAGAGTTTTGGCTGCATCTTCTCTACACCTTCCGATGCGGTGATAGTAAAAAAAATGACGTTAGAAGGCTATATTCCTATATGTCATTTCCAAAAATTTTGAATTTCCGATATATTTAGTTAAAGGTGGCAACCCTAATCCTCACGTCCGTTCTGCAGACGTCCGCGGCCTTCCGTCCGGATCCGGTGCACGCTCGTGACTCGCTTCCACTACTATTATGTCGTCGCATCGCTATGTATGAGTCATCGAGTCATTCATTGATCAATGAAAATCCATCCGCGTCCGTAGCACCGGCCGGCCTGGCTCCCGGACTTGTAGAGTTATTATGAATCATTTCCTATTGGGTTTTTGGAGAAAGTCTCGCTTACTAGGCTATATAAAACTAGGTACTCGATGTTGTTAAAAGTGTCGAAACAACATTTACAAATATTTGTGAGGGCAGTTCATTACTGCGTGCCGTATTAATTTCATCGGTTTCATGAGAAGAATTCCTATTCTTCTTCTTATCGTGTGGGCAAGCCCTGGTGTCAGAGTTTTTTCAGACCGCCTTACGGCCCCTGACGTGGTTATTATGTAACGACTACTACCACCATAGATAGTAGCCGGGACCAACATTTTTCTTTTGAGACAATTAGGTGATTTAGCTAGCAATGTCCTAACCAACTGGGGAAAAACGCACTAAGTGACATATAACTAGGTGTCCCCCATGGGAATCGAACCCACGACCTCCGTGTCGAGAACCAATGCTCTTAACCATTAGACCACGGAGGCATGCTGTAAGTAAAGTCTGAACATTCAGGTAAGTATATACAATATAAACTTGTATTATCGTTACTTCTCTAGATTCAATTTCTCGATTTACCTACCATCAATGAATAAAGGAACTTGCAATAATAAATAATAATAATAAATTACGCTCACAGGCACATACATTGTAATGATGCCAAATTAAGCCTCAGGCTTTTTCTTATGGGAACCATATACGACGTGTTAATGAATTAACGCAAAACTAGCAAGTAGTTTGTTTAGAATCCAGAGTAGAATCGAATTATCATGGTTTCAACATAGGTGTAATTATTTTCAAAATGTTAAATAATTGGTTTGTAAAATTTAAAATTTACTGAACCCGATGTCAACCCACCCCAGAGCATACTCACTTACTATCAAAACAAGATTATTAAAATGTATCCATGAGTATGTTAGCGCTTTCATTCATTGCTGAAATGATAAGAAATTATTTTTGCCTCAAAACCTAAAATGCGAATAACTTTAAAAACTATCAAAATAATGAAATTATTGTTTCATTCTAATTATTTTGTTATAAATCAGTTGGGATGTATGAGGTTTTGCGCTTATTCGTTAACACGTTGTATCAACAACGGCACACACATATAACATCCATGACCGAAACGCAATTCGAACCCAGGACCCTGACTTGGCAGTCCGGCGTGGTAACCATTACGCCAACTGGGTCGTGATTATTCTCACATTTAGCAATTTAAATTTCAACATAGAGTGTTAAAAATACAAACAATTTTACAAATAATTTGAGTAGCCCAACTTATGTTAGGAACGATGCCTGTCACTGTTTAGTCTTTAAAAGAGAACTCCTGTCGAAAATGTTATGCTTATCGTAATAAAGGCCAAAATTCCTTATTTCTGGGGACTTCTTAAACGGAGCGTACAATCAGACATGTGAAACAATTTGTAACACTTGCGTACGCTGCGCACGCGCCTGTGTCGGCATTGTTATTGTTTTGGTACGTCGCGTGTCGTCGCTCTCTTTGTCGCCCATTCACGGCGTTTTCAAGTGCACCCATTGATGGTAAAGCGTATTTTATGTGCCCTCTACGGAAGTCATTAGGGTCAGAATGGTAACTAGTGCATCGTGATTTATGTCTCTGTTATAAGTAGTGTCAATAGTATACAGGGTGTAAGGAAAAGTATCATTAACCGTTAAACCACATACTCTACCCATCGAACTGAACAACTTATACTATGGGACCAAACGTGTCAGAACAAAAAAAAATCTGTTGTCTTGTACATTTGAGTTGTATAGGCATTGCCGCTGGCAGGTTTGCTCCCATAGTAAAAGTTGTTCAGTTTGTTGGGTACAGTATGTGGTTTAAAGGTTAATGATACTTTTCCTTACACCCTGTATAGGTAAACGTTTAAAATTGAGTCACCTTCAGTAATTTCGACGAGACACACTGTACGGAAAATTGCTTCAATCATCAAATCAAATCATCATTCTCTTGGGATTTTTGGGGTCGGCCCAATATGTCATCCTCTTCTATTCATTTCTCTAGCCATCATTTCAGCACTGACTTGCTTCAATAAGAAAACTAACAGTGAATCCATTTTTTAAATTAATCAATGAATTTCCGGTATAGAAATATCATGCTATACGAACCGTACTTAATTCTTATAATTTAGAGCAGAACGGTTTTTTCCCAAACAGCGCGTTTTGGCAACGCGGTGTCTTTTAGTGTGGTTTTATAAAAGTCACACGTTGAAATCAGCAGTAGAAATTGACCTAAACAATATGAAATTTGTGTATTAATTCGGTCATAATTTGGAATCTCACGATTCATAAATAGCACTATACACATTTATAGACTGCTCGCGTATATTTTGTAATAAACGGTAATTTAAAAAACCCGAAATTTCGAGTACTAGGGTCACGTATGGTTGGAATGATCGAGGTTCACAGCTGGCTGCCTGGCAGTTACCTACCAAGGCTCTTTGGGTTTTTACTAGAACATTATGCTTCCAAAATACCATAACAAACTTTCTGGTAAAAGATATATTTTCATAAAACAATATTGATCAGCTCACCACCATGTGGCGTGGCAGGGACCCCAGGGCTGCAATCGCGGTAAATATTTGGTGATTGATCCGTTATGGGACTACGTACGAACCATAACTTTTGACACATTTGGTATTGCGCTAATCGCGGTACAGCCGTTAGAGCCGTTTTGACAGATCGCTCAGACGTTATTGGCTGCCAGTTACATAGAGTTTAGCGCGATGCGGAATTCAGCACAGTAGAAAACTAATCGATTGCAATGTGATTAGAACTGAAATTGGATAAGAATAGGACTTCGATGTTTTAACTTGGCGCAATCGGGCACCAGGACATGGCTCTGTTCTCACACAAGTAGGTACCAGAAGATTTTTATTTTTTCATGCACTGATGGATGCAACGATCGACCATTGTTCCTCAAATCTTACCTTGATGTTCTACTTTATAACAGTTATCATATTCGTGTTGTACAAATAGCAGTAGCCTTGCACCGAATTATGCACAATAACGTTACATAATGAACTTGAGATGCTAAGCAATGCATTTAGCAGTATTTCGGGCTTCTTTTGTAACAGTATATACCAATGTGATAATTTTACACTTAGCTTACAAGGTTGTGAAAAAAAGTTTTAATAACTAAAACAGAGTTTATAATTGAAATGGCTTGAGGTTAAAAATATTAACAGTACTTTTAGTGGAATGACCTGTTTATTTTTTAATGTTGCTATTGTTTTTGGAGTGGTGTGTGGGAATGGAGTCCAATGATGTGGTGATATTTGCAATTCACACCGACCGACCCTGCTTAGCACCGTCTTCTTCACACCTTACCTATATTTCTGTCGAAATAACTTGGTAACAATACTAGTGCACTCAGTGCTGCATTTTTGCTCAAAAAGTATACTTTCCCTTACGATTCTTTATTATTTAGAGTTAGGAAAAATTTATAAAAGTATTTTGGTGATTATGAGATATTAAAATAATAATTAGATTTTTCATATTTCACTTTCATAATTAATAATTATATTGCTACTAAAAGTGCTGCACATTACAATAATTGCACCCTCAAAAGGTGGTTGGTATTGTGACATTGTTTCTGTCCACCCCGAGGCGGAATACGGATTTATCTAAATTATTTTACAGAGATGATCAGACTATCAAACTGAACAAGTTTTCGTTTTCGTCGTTCACTCTTCCTATAGAGAATGGTGTCCAGTATGATGGTCTGATCATCCCCTTAAAAACAGTCAGAATATGAAGAAGGAGATACTTCTTGAATTCGGCACAGTAGATGAATACCCCTGTGTTTTGGTTTTTAAGAAGAAATAAAACTAGCAAATGCTTTGTGTGACTTTCTTTTTAATTTTAATAGAACTTTTCACTATACGGTACACTTTCCTTATTTGGAAGTTAGGAATAGGTATTATAAGCATTCAGTGATCTTTTTTATGGTGTTATTTTTAACCGACTTCAAAAAAGGAGGAGGTTTCTCAATTGGACCGTATATATATTTTATGTGTGTTCGCGGATAACTTCGTCGTTTATGAACCGATTTCAATGATTCTTTTTTTGTTGGAAAGAAGATATTCCAAGAGTGGCACCATGATAAGGATACATCATGCCATCATCAGATCCTGGTTGGATCTGATGATGGCATCCCAGAGAAATCGAGGGGAACCTTTGAAAATCGTATTGCCGGCTAGTGCGTTTGTTAATTTAAAGCACTACTATTAAACTGAACTAATGAATTCACCACTGAAAATTGTGAAATAAACAAAATTTTAATAAAAAATTAAAACTGCCTTCAAAAAACTAAAAAGTTAAAATATGATATTGCAATTTCAAATATTATTGATTTTCAAACATGTTACAGCCATGTTGTGCTATTTCGAATCAAATTAAAGATTGAAAATAATAATAATAATATTGCTGACTTTTTCGTTCACATCATAAGAACATTAATCGGCTGCAATATTATTTTCTCACTTTTTAGTTTTTATGAAGGCGGTTTAAATTTTTTGTTATTAGTGATCAGTAACTACTGTACGATTCGCGGCATTTTCAGGGTTGGTAATACCGATCACTAGTGATATTCAACTCGAACAGAAGCATGTAAAACAGGAAATACTAAAGTTAACATAGTCTCAGTTAAGTAAACATAGACTTTTCCTATTTTTTGCGTCCCTTTGTTCTGTCAATTTAGCGAGTACTATCTCTATTGCACCATCTCTTAATTATCTTTTGTTTGCCACTTGTATTGTTAATTTGTCCATTGACCGACTTCTTGCTTCATTTATGAACCTCCGTAATTATTGGATAATCGAAAACAATGATGGTGGTGTTTTTTTAGCATCTTGTATACGGTTTAATCAAATCCAAGCTTATATTTTAGTATAAATGTTATTCAAATATCAAGGGATCAATATAATTAGAATAGGTGTGTGTATATCGGAATCAAGCAAGAAATAATACTATCTTAGGTACCAATTTTTACCGTTGACATTGTCACAATGATTATCTAGTTCCATTGGAAGTACCAGAATCCTAGCCCGGACTTGTATTATGATGACTAGACAACGAGATGAAATTGATATCATTAGGCATCCTTTTAAACTAAGAGTGTACCCATCAAACTGAACAACTATGGGAGCAAATAGATCGGAGCAAAAAAAAAAATCTGCCGTTCCATACTAAACTGCAATGCCTTCTCGACTCAAATGTATGCAACAGCAGATTTTGTTGTTGCTCCGTTCGATTTGCTCCCTTAGTAAATGTTGTTCAGTTTGATGGGTAGACCCTTAGTTTAAAAGGATGCTCATGATATCAATTTCACCCTGTAGATACAAATCCATGGCTCGGGTACAAATATTTCTGCCTAACAAGATTCGATCCCGCGACCATTGGCACAGCAGGCAGGTTGACTACCAACGGAGCTATCAAGCCGTCTCCTGAACCGTTGACATAAAACATAAGAAAGTACCAATAAAAGCCAGTCTCAACTCTAATACAGCTCTCTAAACAAAGTGATCCCTGTTTCCCGAGGGTGTGACCCGTAAGCGAGCCCTCTCCATTACCGTCTGTCGTGGGAACCTCCTAACACTAAATTATTAACAAAAATATTGACCCACGCTGCCTACTTAAAAGATTTGACCACTTTGTTTGCGTTGTCAGTTTGCCGCTCACCACAAATAAGCTCGAGTATTTTATAAGTTTATGGGAAAACTGTGACCGGGACAACATAACTTGGGGTTGGTCAACATTTGAACTTTGAGTTTTCATGAGAATTAAGTTTGTTTGGTAATTGGTGTTTGTTGGATTTGGTTCTTTTGTGTTCTATAATACCTAATAGATGATCAAGTTTAATATGGGAGCAAACCTGTCAGGACAAAAACAAAACATATCTTTCATACATTTGAGTCGTGTATGCAATGCAGTTTAGTATGGAACAGCAGACTGCAGATATTATTTTGCGCTAAGAGGTTTGCAAAAGTTGTTCAGTTTGATGGGTAGAGTATGTGGTTTTCCTTACATTCTGTATAAAAAAGCAATCGCTAAGGATACATCGCTATTGGCGATGGATAGGAGTAGGAACTATACGTTTTTAATAAAACTACTTCAACAGAGATAAAGATTTTCATTTTGTAATATTAATAATGCTTCCATTTCCATGGTATTCGTTACACCCACGTTATACCGATGAAAACATCGGCGTTCAAAATTCCATTTAAATGGAATTATAAGAGTACGTGCATATTATAATGCATTAAATAGAGTGTTGTAACAGAGATTTGTTTAGATAATAATGCAATGCAGTGCAGTGCCGCGGTTGGCGTGAAAGCGCGCTCGGCGCGGCGAGCGTGACGATTTCCTACACGCTCCACGTAGAGTGTAGCGAGTGGTAGATGTCGCTGAAATATCGTAGCATAGCGTCGCTAACGACCTGTGATAAGTTATATGTCAAGATAGACAGTCCAAGCTACGAACGCGTCGAAAAAAATTGCAATTAGATAAGGCCGCTAAACCTTAGGTACACGCATACATAAGAAAGTTGGCCCATTTGGTTTAGTACGTTAGAAGCATGAGGTTCTATCTTGAAATATAATTAATCAGAGCTAGAACGACTATATTCCCCGAGCGGGTCATCAGTATTATATTTATAAGAACCTACGTACTCAGGTACTGTCAAAGAAATAAAAAGATGTGTGTCATAGAGTTTCTGGCCGAATCTTCTCTCAACGGAACACCTTCCGACGCGGTGGTAGAGTCAAAAAATGACGTCTATATGATATTATTTTGAATAAAAAATTTTGATTTGATTTGACTTTCGATGGTCATAAGATAATCTTTTTCTATCGTGTCGACGGCATATATAAGGTCTAACAAAACTAGCTGAAACTATTTTAAGGGGATGATCAGACCATCAAACTTAACAACTGTGTCTATGGGACCAATATCGAAATCGCGAAAAAAAAATCAGCTGTCTACGTTTAAGTCGAATTATGTTTGCAGTTTTGTATGGGACAGCTGATTTTTTTTTCGCGATTTCGATATTGGTCCCATACAGAAAGTTGTTCAGTTTGATGGTCTGATCATCCCCTTAAAATAGTTTCAGCTAGTTTTGTTAGACCTTATATAATACAGGGTCCTTTTTAATATGCTGAGGGTTTTTAAGGGAAATGATCAGACTATCAAATTATAAAACGTTCTTATATGGGACCAACATCGAAATCGCGAAAAAATAATATGCTGTTCCAAACATTAGGCTCTTGAAAGTTTATTATAGGAATACAAAGTTTTGTATGAAAAAACAGTGTTTTTTCGGGAATTTGTTGTTGGTCCCTAGAGATCGTTTTTCACTTTGATGAAGGGTATGGACATACCCTTAACCATATTAAGAAGGACCCTGGTATTATTTCATTGAGTTTGACATGCCAATAAAAATAATGACTAATGACCTCGTGTTAGGACTGATTTAATTTTTTATACATAATGTACAATTAGAACTAGTTCTCCAACAGGTAAAAGGGAAGCTTAAAGATCACTATATTATATTACCTATTCTGTGCTAAAAGTACAAAGCACTGCGATTCTACATCATCCGTGATGCAGCTCTAGACATACAAACATCTATGCCGTTTCCCAAGAGTAATAACCACGAATGCTTCTGATCCGCGACCGCTCGCTAATCCATTAATTAACAACACAGAACAATTAATTGGCCGAGTTCACGTGGACCCAGCGACCGTGGCGGTAGACGCCGGAACCTACATAGCTGTTTTTATTTTAAAAAGAAAAGAAAAATGCGGAAAAACGGTTCCAACTTAGTTATTGCGGCAATTTGATGGGAATCACGTTGCGTCTCTCTTTAGATTACTTTCTTGATTATCTTTGCTGGTATTTGGAACTCGGATAAAATATTTTATTGCATACACGTCTTTCGTTTGTTTCGTTTTTCCTGCTTTCTTCTCTTATTATTTAATTATCGAGAGTTATTCTCATGCAAGTGGTTTAGAAAGAATAGTGTGAGAAAATATACCTACTTACGTTTAATAGTAAACTCGGGCTTCTTTACAAAATAAACCTATCTTTTCTAGGAAATCAATATAAATGAAGGAAATCTGCCAGGACTCTGCCGAACCCACACGATAAGAAAGAAATAAGGAAATTAGAGTCACAAATTACCTATACCTGTGATTTCTGTAGAAACTTACAAGGTTGGGCAATTATTTATATATCAATGCTGATTGATTACCCCATACATAGTACTGTTGCTCACGGGGCGCGGGGCGGCTTATAGAAATAGGGTTGTCAGAACTACCATTAATTATGTAGCATGTTTTTATTAAACTTTGTGTGACAATAAATATATTTTATTCGTCTTCCTTAGGCATGTCTTTATTAAATTTATTTTGTTATTGACTATGATGTAAACGATAAATAAATAAATATCTAATCTATCGTCCATCTTCATAGGTAAAATCACAGAACATTGTAAGAGGGGTTAGAAATGCAAAGTAGCGCTTTCGCTTCGGAGACGGCTGTCGCCACTTGTCTTCTCGCTCACGCTGCTATAATTACTCATGCCCTCTCGCTCGCACCACGCCGCGCGTCTTATGGTGTTATGCAAATAATTGCATAACCTGTGGCGACACATTCCACGCCTACTTTGAACTTCTAACCCCTCTTATAATGTTCTGTGGGTAAAATTGTAACAATACTGTTGCAATGGTGCTAAAAATACAGGGTGTGAAGAAAAGTATCATTAACCTTTAAACCACATACTCTATCCATCAAACCGAACAACTTTTACCATGGGAGCAAACCAATCAGAGCAAAATTAAATATCAGCTTTTCCATACTTAACTGCAATACCTACTCGACTCAAATGTATTTGAGACAGCATTTATTTTGTGTTCTGAAAGGTTCTCATAGCTCGCATAGTAAAAGTTGTTCAGCTTGATGGATATATTATGTGGTTTAAAGGTTAATAATACTTTTCCTTACACCCAGTATACTTAGACACGTAATATCCAACTAAGAGTAGGACTACACGACTGCAAAGATGAGTCAGACAAGTTTGTATAAAAGAAAATAATTATTAAACATGAGTAGACGACACTGAACAGCAACGTCGAAATATTTTTTTGGACCATTGTGGTAAGTTACCAAGTAGGTATCTCGGTGACATAAAGAGATGAGAGATGGTAAAACTAAATATGTAGGGTAAGCAATTGTAACTTATAAACAACTTCTCAAATTCCTTTATATAATTTAATTTTTCCAAATAACCAAATTCTACAGATCTCTTTACAAGAAATGGAAAGACCTGAAGGAAAATGATTTTTCTGTCCTATCTTATTTTAACCTATTTGAGGTCCGGTACAGACTTGAGTCCCTGTTTCGGGTTACATCATCCATCATCAAAAAATAATAACCAATGGCTGCACAAGAGGAAAATATAGGGTCCTTCTAAAATATGCTGACACTTTTTTTTAAGGGAATTATGATTAGACCGTCAAACTGAACTACTTTCTCTATGGCACCAACATCGAAATCGCGACTTAAAAATCAGCCGTTCCATACAAAATTGCAAACCTATATGAGCCAAATGTATTGGACAGCTGATTTTTTTTTCGCGATTTATATGTTGATCCCATAGAGAAAGTTGTTCAGTTTGACGGTCTATCAACACTTTAAAAAAGGGTCGGCATATTAATGACCCTGTATTAATTACTTAACCTGTTAAATCCGGATATGCAGACATCCCTGAAGTTAAGACCACGCGCCACACCGCGTGGCTCCCGCAGAGTGTGGCGTAGATATGACGTCTGCGCAATCATTCAATCATCCAATCATCCAATTGATTGAGACGGCGGACGCCGCAAGATTGCCTCATTATCCAATAAATACACGGCGCCCGCCATCTAGCACATTACTGCCATAGATTTGAAGCGAAAGGATCAATAGACAAACGATTATCATTAGGAAGTTGTTTGGTTTGTAAGATTCTGACTTCCGAGAGTTCCGATTTCTAATTCACGTAGTTTATGTACTTTTATATGTACATGGGTGCGTTGACAGTCGACACATAAATAATTTTCTATTGGAAATTAAATCCTGACGTCTCATTTTAAATCATTCAAAAACAAAACTTTAAACGAAGCTTTTCCTTTTGATTTGATTTTATGTATCAACTTTATGAATTTGTTATAATCTCGTATTGCAATAAAATAAACTGGTTTCTTCAAGTCTAACAGTGAATTAAATTTTGTATCGTTTCAGAAGTGCGATTTTTGAATCTCATAAATTGAACTCATCAGTTGAAAATGTATGGAGATACGCATCTTTCTACTGCTGATTTGACTTTCAAAAATCGCACTCCTGGAGTATGATTTTTGAAAGTCAAATCAGCAGTAGAAAGATGCATATCTCTGGAGTAATTTTGAAATTTTCAACTGCTGAGCTCAGCGAATGAGATTCAAAAATCGCACTCCTGGTCTAAAAGTTATAAGATGAATGCAAGTCGGTGGCGCGGGCGTGGCGATGGCGATAGCGCCGCGACGCCATCCGCGGAAGTGTACAATTTTCTCATTGTGGCCTGTGCCCCGTGCCAGCATCGCCGCTCGACCCGGAGGCATTTTAGACCACACACCTGACCTATCTAAAGATGTCCAATTTAGCTGAGAGATTGGTAATAGACGATGGTTGAACTTTTAAGGGAAATAATTCTAACATGTATTTTTTAATATAATAGATTCAGCGTCGAGCGACGTTTTGGGCATTCTCATTTAGCGCTTTTAGAGATAGTCCCTATTGGTCCTATCGCATTTAGACAAAATTATTTAAGCAACTAATCTGTTAACATGCAAGTCTTCCAAACTTTTGTCCAAGCTTCCAAAGGACTGGATCACGGCCGACTCCAAGGAGATGCCTAGTAACAGAACAAAACAGGTCGATATTCAATCAAATGGCTACGGATCAGTCGGTGTGTGTAGTGTACCTTACTTATGGATGTACTTAGATAATTTCTGACATTGAAAACCTACGATAGTAAGTAAGGGCATAACAATTACCAGAATGACACAAGAGCTATTTGCAAAAAAACTGTAAAATGCTTTGAGCAAATGAATGCGCCAGATTATACAGTCAGCGCATTAAACTCGTATGTAACACGGTCGCATGTCTTGCGCAGGGACATCCGAAGCATTTCCTCATTGCCGCACGCGCCCGCGCCGGCTGCGACGCTATTCTTTTTGTCTCAACTGCCAGTCTTTAAAGCAATTTATCGGTTTTTATTCCGTACTCTGATTACGTTCAATGTAATGTGCTCCTCTGAGACAAGAAAAGTACGCATTTGTGAAGTAGAAGTATTGCGGATTGGTATAATTATAGACCTATTCAGGTTTTTCATTGTTATTGTTTCGTGCTTCGGAAAGTACGTTAAGCAGTTGGTCCCGGATAGTTCCGTCGGATGGAGGTGTAACTATTCGGTACGGTCAGAAGCCTAAGTATTAAAGCGGCTTCAAAATTATCTGACATCATGTTGACCACCAACTTGCCTCTACCAATCCGCGCTGGGCCCACGTGGTGGATTATGACATATATATATATTTGACATATTATATATATTTTATGGTTCTGCACTCAGAAACTGAACTTGCGCTACAACCGAGTTGTACCCCGGAAAATAAGAGCTCACTTCGCTTGCGACAGCTTTTGTTTCATTCCTTTCCTACACAAATCAACTCCTGTTTCGGCATCAACTTCACAATCGAGTTATTATGTCGGCTTTTATTTTCATACACGAAACGCCTCGATTTCGACATGATTTGATGAGATTTTGCTACATTAATAACTCATTTCAACGATGCAGAAAAATCTGGAGCAAATAAATAATGTGCTGTATTTATGTGTTTGGTAAAAATAAAGTATATTTCATTCATTCATAACTTTATCATAACTTTGACGTAAAATCACAAGCTCGGTTCGCTCGCTCTTGGTTGTGATTTTATCGAACGGCCTAGACGCATTTCAGGTTCGCTCGCTCCAAGACGATCATAATTATTGGCGATTAGCAACAATAATCTACATAATTATTGTAGTGAAATCTCGAGCTCGCTTCGCTTGCTCCTGGTTTTTTATTGTATTACACTTTCTCCAGGTTTCGGATTGTATTTTTCGTTTTCTTTATTGTCAAAATATAATTTTCGATGCTGTCCGGGGAAAATTTACAATTTAACTTTTACTATAGAGTCCGGGGTTTTTGAAGTCTTTGTCCGGCGATGGCGATTTTAGTGATGGCAGCCCTAATTATGACCCACTCCCTCTCACCCTTATTCGGGAGACGAGGGCTTTGTCCTGCAGTAGGACTGTGGGATCCCTACATGCACTTGCGACACAACTTTTTATTTTGTACACAAACATTATGGTAACCAAGTGCTCAATAAAAAACGTATGATTGCAAATGTAGGGCATTATTCTCGCTGTTTAAAAAAAAGTCTAGTTAGTTCATTGACACTTACAAAACTACAATCCGACCTAAGTAGATATAAACACTACTAGACTATTAACCACTAATCTAGGGCATGTGGGCCGACTCTTCAGCAGTTAGGCCATCCGGTCGCTCATTACACTCGTCCTGTCTCTAATTCCCGACTACTTGGCTATTTAGTGGTCTAACACTGACCCACATTCCGGGAACTTAGATAAACAGGTCGATAGTCAATCAAATGGCTACGGATCAAGTCGGTGAACTAGATCTTATTGTTATCGATCTATTCTGTAAAAATATCTCAAATATCCATACTATTCGAGATTTACTCTACAGGGTGGTGTAAGGAAAATTATAATTAACTGAGCACATAATATAGTTTGAAGTCGAATACAATCCATAGAACCACGTTTTTTTAAACCGGGTAAAATTAATTTTTATTTTATTTATTTATTGTTAAATCGACAGCATTATAAATGTGATTATTCTAAATTACAGTGCTAACAGAATGACCAATTACAGATAGTCACCGTACTTTTATACAATAGAAAACTCTCGGGATTGTCCACGTAGCATTCCAACATTATTTTTATTTCAACATTATTTTTATCCGATCTCAGCCTTCCTCTGAGTAGGTACTTGTCCGATTTTAAAAAAACTTGGTTTAATGGATGATATAATATGTGATTGAAAAGTAAATTATACTTTTCCATACACCCTGTATATGTATAGTTTTTAACATCGATGGATCTCTATGGCTCTCCTCATCAGATTTGTTAGCACAACAATACTCTAGCAAACCAATAATTCACATTTTTTTCCAAACGATATAACCTTATTTGTCGACTCGAATCGGCATCGCTAAATACAGGGGACTCAATGTAGAAGCTTTTTGTGCCATCGTTGTGCCGAACCATTGAATCAATTTTGCGTTTTTTGCGCGATTTCGGAAGCCGCAGGTAGAGGGTACTCGTAGATCCGGGTCTTCCTTTGTGTTACACTATTATTGTGATTCACTAATGTTTACAAATCGCAATTTGGGAAGCAATAACTGTCGGAACGCATCAGCTGCATCATGCGGCCAATTAGGTAACACGCATATTACATGCTTCTTCGTATTGACAATATTTGCTTTGCTAACAACCTATAAATAATTGTAAAGCGTGTTTTATCTTTTTATGGGAGGCACAAACGTCTGATACAACATTGAGGAGAATAGGTTCTAAGTAAGCAGTGTAATAATATTGGGTTGGGTGATAGAGATGTTAAATAATTAAGGCCCGGTTCGATCAAACGCGAGTAAATTTTATTGTTAGATTAAGTCGCCGGTTACTCTAGAGTAAACTGATTTTGCGCTTTACCAACCCTATTCTGTGAATAAGTTAAGAGTAAATTTTACACGGCCAATTTAGACGGTGTACAACTTATAATGAAACTAATGAAATGTCAATGTCACATTATTAAAAAAATTTTATAAAAAGAAACCTAACAAATTAAAACTGTATAACCTCATATTGCAATAAGTACGGATACGACGACCTCTTTCTTTAGGTGGATTATACATTCGTTCTTTTAGTATGGGTTTAGTGTGGTAGAAGACAAATGAAGGTATTTCGGAGTTAATACTAGGAGTAAAATTGTTCCTTGTATAGTTACTCTTCTATAAATCAAAGTTTGGTCGAATCCGGCCTAAGTGGTATGGTATCTTATTCGATAAATATGAAAGTTATACTAAAGTAAGTATTACCAGTATTAATTTAGTTAACAAATAAATCATTTATCGCTCTAATTATATTATAATAGTGGCCTAATGTCTTTCAATAGATATCTAGGCAGGTACTTCTTCAGTTTTATCGAGGACTCGAATTTTCGTCGCGTTCGGCAGGTAGAAAGAGGTTTTTTTAAAACTCGATTCTACCTTTTCGTTAAGGCGTAACGAATTGAAAATTGCATAATTTAATGTACATTTATGCAGTAGCATTTGCCCATTGTAAAGAACAAAGTCTGAAAGGGTTTATTCCGTATGTTTATTTGACCGTAAATTTCACGTGTCAATCTCAAGAAGGTACGGTACATCCGTAGATATAATATGACAATGAAAGTAAAGAATAACATCTTATGGACTTATCGTATTATGAACTGAATCTGAGATGGACACAAAAATGTATGAAGCGTAAAATATATGTAGAATGTGAAAAAATATACTTACAGGAGTGCGATTTTTGAATCTCGTTCGCTGAGCTCAGCAGTTGAAAATGTCAAATTTACTATGGAGATATGCATCTTTCTACTGCTGATTTGACTTTCAAAAATCATACTTCAGGAGTCCGATTTTTGAAAGCCAAATCAGCAGTAGAAATATGAATGAGATTCAAAAATCGCACTCCTGGTCTATAACCGAAGCTATTTTCTTTGCCATAACTTCAAAGAATAAAAGGAAATAGCATAATTTAAACACATCTACATTGTATGTAATGTTGGTAGGGTATCGATGGCAGACTCTAGGTGTAAAAAGTTGTGTTTCTACAAATAGGTGTAAGTTACAGACTTTGTATCCATTTCTCCTTTGCCTTTTACGAATATACTAACAAATACAACTATCGTAACAAAAAACAGAAACAAACAGTAGTGGTTAGGTGTCGCCAACCGTGACTGCTGCGTGAAACGGAGCGTCGAGCGGTCGCAGCGCCGGCCGGTATGTGGCGGAACTAACAAGTTGCATTACCATTTACCGTATTTTACCGTAAACCCGTAAAGTACTGGACCACGCACGCTACGCAATCGTTTTATGCAAATATTAAATTGATAAGCAGATTCTTGTAGAGTAATTGGACAGTTATTTTTATTACTGGCGTAGTTTCATAGCAAAGCTGGAATGTTAAACTTTTACAGTTTTAACTTTGTTACTGTCCCACCTGCGATACCTTTATAACTTTGTTAGGTACAACTTTTGCTAAAGTTTGCCTGTAAACGGAGGTCTTATTGTGTAAATATACCCAATTCAATCGGTATGAAATCGATACGGTAATTTTGCGATTCTGCTAACTCTACTAAAATAGCCTAATTCCTACATAATCGGAAACTTTACCCAATTCGTAGTCATCAATAGCAATTATTGTTATACCTGATTGTCTGAAAAGAAAAATGATTCCGTGCTTCGGATGGCACGTTAAGCCGTTAGTCCCGGCTACTATCTCTGGTGGTAGAAGTCGTTACATAAAAACCACGTCAGAGGCCGTAAGGCGGTCTGAGAAAACTCTGACGCCAGGGCTCTGCCCACACGATAAGAAAGAATAGCAATTAGAAGCTGGAAACTCTGTATCTAGTAATGAATAGAGTTATTCGGATCACTAGTGACCGTGACCAGACTTAACAGAGGCAGGAGACTGCTGGAAAGGTCCTCGTAGAATCCCTGTTAATGATACGTGTAGTTAGCAGTTGATAAAACTAACTATACTTACTAATTTACCTACACCTTTAACTCTAAGTTATAAATATTTGACAAAATAAATATTTGATTTGATTTTATGTATATCTCATCCATAACAACTGAGTTAGCATACAACTATAGATCGTTAATCAAAATTAAAATTGCCTTACTCACAATAAAAAAACATCGAATTCTAAATTTTAATAATTACTTCCTCAAATTCGAGGATTACAGCTCAAGAGGACAATGGTCGCTGTAATAACTGTCTTATTGTTGCGTAGTGTGTGAAACAATTAAATTCGTGCAAATAAGGTTATTGGCTTAAGTGCACGTTAATGTGCTCTTCGGGATTATAAACCATCTTTATGCATTCACATCGACTCTTATCTTATCTTGTTGTGGGGGCTGGCAAGCCAGCAACACTTCGACCCAGTGGGATCTTTTGTGTTAGCCCCAATACTTTTTGCTTTCTTCACCCTTCAAATACATGGTCGATGAAGAAGGCAATACCATTGAGGGGAAGAAACCAAAGATCTCCCGGTTTTGGGTATCCATCTCCGAGGAGAATTACAGTCACAAAGAATATGCTCCATGGTCTCTTCATCCTCTTCGCATGTGTTTCATTTTGTGCATCATCGTGGGACCTCAGTTCAATGCGTTGTTTAGTTGTAAATCTACTAAAATGTTTGCGCTAGTGAAACAAGTTCTGGAATCCGGTATTCATTTTTTCAACTTTTATAAAACTGAAGAATCTAAGTAGGTAATGTGAATTTGCAAAGAAAAAACTTAGGAGGACTTAACTGGATGAGATTGGAGGGAACGTCCTTAGAATCGACGAAAATGAATGACAAAATGTATGGATCTATGTGACGAAGCGAGAGGGGTATAGGTATGCCAAGACCACCCAAAGTGAAGAACTGTAGCCTCTACATTGGTCTTTGGAAATAAGACATCAGTTTAGGTATGTTATGTGGGTATCTATGTAAGAATTATAAACTCCTAGTAGGCTTAATTAAGGAAATGGGCATGTAGCTATATTTTCACTTGCACGCAGCGCTGCAAAGAACACTAACTGTTGCCACAGTTACTGCACTCTCACAGTTTACTACGGAGCTACAGTTTTCCGCCTCATTACCAATGTGACTAAGAAACCAACTGGCAAAGAAACATATGAATATGTGCGCAATCTTTTGACGCCTTGATTATACCTCTAGGTGCTGTGCCGTACCCTAAATGCAAAAAAGATGGGCGGTAAATTATCACGGGTCGTTATTCCTTGATACGCCGGCAGCAGTGGTTATGTTTACTTTGTCTCTTGCGCTGCGGCACGCTCCCTATAATCCCAAATAACAAATTATGAAATGGATGAAAAACTCAGGTTAAGCTGTCGGCGATCCCTAAACATAATGTTTGATTGTACACTAATGACAAGGCGCGGACTCCAAGCCACCTTTTGTGTAAAGCCGACTGAGATTAACCAGTGAAAAACATCTACGCTCATTGAAATAAAGTTGAAAATACGGTTAAATTCTATGTAGCTGTTAGTGTTTCTACTAAGGAGGTCCTGGTAATTGAGCAATCATCTACTCTAGCCCATTGCGGTAAGCAACGCATCGAAAATAAATGAAATTTACTATTTGTTTTATTTATTTGCTAAGACCCACGTTGTTTGAGGAGGTACACAATGGAGAAATTAGTTTAGGTAGTTTAGTTTGTTTTTTGGTTGCTGCTTTGATTAATTACTTCTTGTTATATTCGAGTGTACTTCGGTTAAGTGATTGCTTACATAATTACCTGTCTAGGTATCTTTATATACAAATAATTTATTAGGTTCATAAGGCACATTTATGTACAGACATTTTGAGCTATTTACAGAGTGTATGGTTGGCGCGGCGCTGATATCTAGGAAAACAGGGTCTGAAGTACTGATACCAGCGCCCTCCTCCAGGCAGTGGTTCAAAAAAATGATATAATAATAGCCTATTTTATCAACAGGTACTAATCGAGAGACAAGAGAAAAAGTAACAAAGAAAAAAAATACAGAAAAATACTTTCAATTTTACAATACAGTTTGATAGAAATTTAAATTGTGAATGATATGCAGTATAGTATCATATGGACAATGCAGTCAGTATTAACAAGTAATTAGCAACAAGGATATATCAATATCCTTCTGGAAATAGAACGGACTAAAATGTGAAGGGCGTGGTGTGGTATGCAGTTAGCAGATAGGTACAATACAGGTCTCATTCGACCCTATAAACTGCACGACCTTGCGAATGTCGCCAGAATTGACTCACGCCCGGCACGCAGATTGTGTAGTGATTCATAAAGACAATCGGGATAACCAATGCTATCAACCTGTCGGTTACACCAAAACAAAGTAAACAACCGAACCATCTGCGATCACCGAAAGTATCGAGATCGATCTTAAAAAACATCAACTGAAAACATCAAAGAAAGAGTCAAACGGCTCAAGACTAATTTAAACAGCCGCTCCACAGGATTAACGCCAGGAAATCTGACAACAGGATACGTCAATTTAAACTAGTCGATCCGTCGAAACTGAGACCAAATACGCCAAAGCACACCTTCGTCCTATTGTTTTAACCAGCAATCCTCCCAACTTACACAGTATACGTTACTCTTTTAGCTCAGCATTTAAATTAACGCGTAAAATAAAAGCAGTATCGGATGTTGTACATCTTATAGCGTAGACATTAGTATGTGGTGTACTGAAGTGGCAGGACGTGAGCGAGTAACAAAGGAGCTCGTCTAAACAGGCCATTAATAAGGAGGCGGCTCGCGAGACTCGGAGCGGGACTTCCGCCGCATTCCGGGAACCGCTAACCCGGGACAAGACAGGAATAGCAGTGATACTCAGACCAACATCTAAATTGCAATCAACACTACTACTTAACTTCATTTGTAATGCAAGATTTAGCCGAAGAAAGTAATATAAGTCTTGATTTTAATGAAGATAAGGAAGGAGTAGCTGAAGCACAACTTAGCTAGGTACTAGCGTATCGTAATCGTACCTATTGAATATGTTGATTTCGCCACTTTTGACCGTATCATATATTCTCTAGCTAAACATACAATTGACGCCTCATGATACAATTAATAGAAAATTTTATACATATTTCACACGTCTACCTGGCCAGTATTTAGAAGAATCGGGAAAGTAGACCTTTTTGTCATGACTGTGTTGATATTTTTAAGAGAGTTTCAAGATAATGATAGTCGAAACACTGACTAAATTCTTATATCAGGCAGTGATTTATATTCATTTTGCATTATTTTAAAAGATAGATGTTGATAAATAAAATCGTCAACAGAAGAAACCGGCGCGCGGCGGATCAAAAGTTTGGATAAAAAAAACTATAACAAGTGTGAAGACTCTTTTAGACCGTATTGAGAAAAGAAGGTGGCAATTTTTGAGTTATCTCTCTTAATATATTATGTTTACTTTATATTATCACATTTATGAAAAGAGACACTTACAATGGACCGCGAGAAAGAAAGGGACATTGAAGCCGGCACGGACGGACCACCTTAGCAGTAATCGGTTTATAAAAAATTATAAATGGGGCTTTAACCAACGATATTAACAGATATAATACCAACCTGCAGTAAATTTATCATGAAAAAAATTAAAATAAAAAAATACGCGAGTGCAACTCATTGAAAATACGATACTATAGTTTTATATTCAACCGTTAGTGCGCTCCATACAAACGATGTTTAATAGTATTTTGGAATTTTTGGATATTAAGTACATCAATTAAAGTCAATTACATTTTTTAAACAACATTTAGATCTATATTCTCGTTAAAATGTATAGTTTCAAAGTTACAGTGGCTCAAAGATTTCCATATATAAATCTTAAATTAATCCTAGCATTGAAACTGCAATATTTTCTCAAGAGTAGTGTGCATACAGGACAACTTATTTCTTAAAAGTAAACAAAAAAATAACTCTGAAATTAGATTACCTCGGTCACATTATGAGAAGTGACAAATAGCAACTTCTCCTGATTATACTGCAGAGGAAAATTTAGCGGAGACAAATTCCTGGTAGAAGAAAGACTTAGTGGGTAAAAAAACTTATGTGAATGGTTCGATATGAACGCCACCTCACTGTTTCAGGGCTGCAGTCTCCAGGGTCCGAATAGCCCTAATGATAGCCAACCTCCGATAAGAGATGACTCCACAAGAAGAAGAAACAAAGCATCAACTAATATTTATTATAACGTACTTAGATTTTAAATAAAGTTCTCAACCGGAACACGGACGTAAACGATCACAGGCTTACGCACGATTCAACAAAATCGATGTTTTGGTAATAGACGTGACCGGTCAGTAGAGATCTGAGATCGGCCAATTATTTGTAAATAATCGATCGGCGTCATCGGCTACCGATCGAGAGCGTATCGATCTACCACCTGTCACGATCGCGATCGAGTCGGTAGATCACATCGATATCGATGACGAATCGATTACGTGACGTTGATGAGATCATTCGAGTTGTGTTCGATACTAGACATCCCGGGTTAATTATCCCGACCTATTGGACCTTGACGTCTTTGGAATACCATTTGTAAAATAGGCTACCTACTGCAAATTGTACAAACATGTATAATGCACACGCTGAAACAAAATGACTTAACCAGGAGCAGACTTGGGATCTCCTTCGTTTCTTCTTTGTAAATGTGGGCCACATTGATGTACAAACAAAGTATCCATCTGTAGGGTAAGTAGACAGGTATTAGCACCAGATGAGATACAAGACCTCGATGTTAGAAACACACTGCGGTGGGGAACATAAAAAAGGCACAAAATACCAGCGATGGTCGCAGTGACACAGACCCTAAACTCCCAAAAATAAATAGGTACCCACATCGACCAGAGTCCCTTTTGGGGTGGTCAGAAACAGTATTATAGTAGGAAGGTTGAACTTTAGTATACTTAACATTTCAGGATGGTATTTATGTTTCCTTCTAAATCTAGCCTTATTTATTTATCCAACAAAGAGTAAACGAAAATATTGCTTTCTTCTATCTCGTCCTAAATTAATGTTTTAGGTAAACCCAAGGCAATAAAACTAGAAGAACAAACTAATAACTAAACGGACAATCTAACTGGAGCGGTGTCCTTTATTTGTTTAAGTCCACTGTGATATATCACCCTACTAGTGGTGGCGGCCCACCGAGACTAGGATCCACTTTATTAAGACGTATGCGGCACTTGACACAGTAGAAATATAGCAGTAGGAAACCCACTTTATAACTGGTCAAATGCGAGGCGGACGCACCTCAAAATAAAACCTTAACACGTTCCGGGGCGGTGAACGAGACACAATAGAACTTGTTATCACTGCTATAGCCGGTCACTGTCCCGGAACGTGTTAATACTATCTACGCCATGAGATGAATACAATACGTACATCTTTTTGACGCTAAGTATGTCATGGAAAAGTCTGAAAATAAGTATCAACTATACAGGGCGAAATTGATATCATTAGCATCCTTTTAAACTAAGTGTCTACCCATCGAACTGAACAACTTTTACTGTAGGAGCAAACCGATCGGAGCAAATAAAAAATCTGCTGTTCCATACTAAACTGCAATGTCGACGCGCGAGTTCGCGACTCAAATGTATGAAACAGCAGATTTTTTTTTTGCTCCGATCGTTTTACTGGCATAGTAAAAGTTGTTCAGTTCGATGGGTAGACTCTCTAGTTTAAAAGGATGCTAATGATATCAATTTCACCCTGTATGCAGCCCACGCCACGTTACGTATAGGAATAATTTTTTTACGTTGTTTTTTATTTTATTTTTGTTATTGGCTTATTACTTCTTATTAGTCACAATTTCACAATCATAATTATTATTATACTTAGGTACAATTTATCACTTTATTCTTATTCGATTTTGAAAAAAAAAACAATATTGGATAGACAGACTGATAGCATTATCACAATAATCTGAACCCAGGTCGGCTGGAGTAAAAATTACCTGTTCAGCCCTGTGGCTTACCTCATATCCTGCCCTTACTGCCCTGACACCTGCACGCGAACGGAGCTTATGGATGTTGCCGGCAGTGCAATCCGGGTGGCGAAATACTAAGCTGGAACAATTTTAAATGACTTTCCATCGACTCAATAGAAGAAGATCACAATAATGGGGTTCGGTTTTGACACTTTGGCTAGAAGGATTACATACAGCTCTCATTCTACTTATAAACTTTACTGTTGCTTAGCTGTTAGTTTACGTATAAGTGACAAAACAAACGCATCAGGACAAACTAATAAAATCGTAATAACAACCACATCTACGGAAAGCTAATAAGGCATTTTATTTCAATGGGTTACGATATAGATTTGAAGTTCATTTTGACATAAAGTAAATATGTTTTGGAGCAATTTTTCACGTAAGTGGTTGATGGCAGCAGCGGGGGGCGCCGACAAAGCCCCCGGGGGGCGGCCACCGAGGCCTGCGTGTGCGCATACCACCGCGTGATTTGGTAATAATATTATGAATATGACACTTTCCAATTTACTTACTGCCTACTGGGTCATAAAAAGATTTCAAAATATTCTTTTGGCTGATATCAAACTTGAAAACATTTCAAGGCAATTCAAGTTCGCTGACGCTTTGTTCCTACTTATACTATTCTTCTAATATAAACTTACTTTTATGGAGTTTACCTATTAAGGCAAGTTGACCAAGTCATTAGTTAACATGATGCAGAGTTTGTATTGTGTTAATAGTCTCTATCTTATTCTGGAAATTCTGATTACTTATAATGAAAAGTGGATGCCTAATAAATAGGTACCAATTTTGGATCGTTTAAAAAAAAACAAAGGGATAAAAGTAGACCACACATCACGAGAGTTAGGAACCGCAAGTAAGAATTTCTGGCCGCATCTTCTCTAAAAACGGAACATATATAGTCAAACTGGATACGTGCCTGTGTAATAGTAATAGGTAGAGAACCTTCCGCCCACAAAAACACTGAATTAGAAATTTTCTCCCTTAGTCTCCTCATACGACATCCAAAGGAAAAATAAGAGTGGATCACGCTGTTCTAAGCCATCTCAATCTTTTGATGTTTTGGAAAGAATTCCATTCTAAGCCGGCAGCCGGAATCTCAATTATATAAAATAATTGACCCAAAAGCTATGTTCTCCATACTTGATGTGTGTTAATGAATCGATAAATAACAAAAATAATAAGCGTGTTGAACGACACGCGGGGTCAGACGGCGGCGTGACCGCGTAGGTTTGCTTTTTGGCCACGGCCCACGCTGGACTATTGTCTACCCACCGGGACCCACGAGACTACGTGGAGACGTGATGTCATGTTATCTACATGATATTGGCTAATTAAGTCGCATGAAGGATTGGCGAATTTAAGAAAAACAAATCCTTGTATGTAACGTACTATGCAACAGTCAAATCTCTGTCAATTTAATTGGGGAGCAACTGCATCAAATCTATTTTAGTTTTATCTTTTCAGTCAAAAATACGTTTGAAAATAATGCTAAACTTACATTTTCAGTAATTCTGTACCTTAAATAGTATTTTCAATAAAAGGATAAACTATTAAAAGTATCGAAACGACGATGAAAAACAATGACGTCACTATTCATGATGTTGTACAACTTTTCATACAAAGCTCGTGTTTTGACGTTTGATAAAGAGTTGCTGATTTGACTAGTTGGAAACTCGCGGATTGTCACAATAATAGAGGTATAGAAGTGTCTTCGGTATGATCTGGGCTGCAATCGCGGTAAATATTTGGTGATTGAACCGTTATTGGACTAGGTACGAACCATAACTTTTGACACATTTGGTATTGCGCGAATCGCGGTACTGCTCTTGACAGCTGTTAAAACCGTCTTGACAGATCGCTCAGACGTTAAGGCTGTCAGTTACCTACATAGAGTTTAGCGCGATGCGGAATTCAGCACAATTAAATATTAATTGGATTGCAATGTGATTAGAACTGAAATTGGATAAGAATAGAACTTCGATGATTTAACTTAGCGCTATCGGTCTCCTGTATCTGAATTAGCGCAAGACCGAAATGAAGGGCAAAATGGGGAGGAAGCTTGTGTTAGTTGATGGATACGGGCTGATGGTGATGATATATCCCGATAGTTGATTTTAAGGTACCTATACATACGTAGGTATACTTACAGGTATGTCTACAAAATTATGTGATGAATATACTACTGCTCTTGAATATAATAACAAGGGCAATCTTACACAATAAATCGATAACGTTTTAAAATTCCTATTGCTTTTGTAATCGTACTAAAATACTTTAGGTGTTTCGGAAGCTCAAAAAAAACATAATCTCAGGTGTTATCGGCTTAAGTCACAAATGGGCCACCCGCGGCATTTCGCACTGAATCCTTTACAAAATGCATTATTCGTTTTGCACGTCCGCGACAAAGACGTCTATTTCTGTAGCGCGACTAATATAGGGTAAACAGCACATTAGTGGCCACTAACAATTGAACGTGTCCGGCCTCTGACTTATTTCTGACGTTTTCCAAGTAACCGAGGATTAGAAAGAATCGACTTGTGTGGCGCACGTTCTGTGGCAATTCCGATCGGATACGGATGTAAAAATTTATCGGACACAAATGTTTTTGAGCTTATAATGAAGGGGTCCTATGTTTGATAAAAGAGATATGACTTTATTTCCTCCAGTGGGCATAAGTAGAAAGCGTAATAAATGTTGATGAATCATAACCAATCATACATTTAATAACTTTATACTGTTAAGAGATGGATAATATTAAAGATTTAGAACAATGGCAGTGAATAGTGAGCAATAAAGAAGAAAGGCAAGCGTGTCGGGGGCGTGGGCGTGAGAAAGACGCGAGGGCGGCGCTGCGCTGGCGCAGCCTGCTAATGTACTAGTCAAACACGCACCTCTCTACTACTGCCTACTTTTGTACCTATCGTTAGCACCGTGTACTCACACCCTAATATAAAATAAACAGACACATCGTTACTGGTCTCTTAATCCGAAAATAATACAAGCGGAATAGCGAATTCTTCAATTTTTTTTAAATCATATTCAGGAGTGCTATTCTTTAATATCACACATCCTCGAAAGTGACATATAAACTCAGGAATTTATTTATTTATTAATCTTACACGTATCAGGATATGTGAGATATTCATTCAATAATTCACTTCGGATCAAAGAAATTGTTAACCATTACTGGAATTGATATATAAAATAAACAAAATATCAAACAAAACTCTTACTCTATTTTAAAAATAATTTATGGATCCTTTATTTGAGTACTAGGTACAATTATGTATTATTGTTCTTACCTACTGCCTACATCTAGACAGATGTAGGTTCACAAACAATAAGCAATATTATGTTATTTAGTACACAATTCACGGATTTCGTGAGAACTTTAATCTCGAAGCACCCAGTGTGTGACCGACTGCCTGCCGACAAAATGTGGCAACACCGCCGCTGCAGATCCCTATCTCCTCTCTACTCTCACGTCACACGAAGACTAATTGCCCCTGCGCATCCACCATGAAATTATACCATTTAAACACATATATTTCAAAAAACAATAACCGCTAGAGTGCTGATTAATTCTTAGAGATTGCCACTTTCATTATTTTAATGACTTACGAATTCAATTTTAAACGTAACATAGTCCTATTTTACTTAGCGTCTACTGTGAGTTAACAGTTTTCATTGTAATATTTTAGTGATAAATTAGAAAGGTGAGCAAACAAGCATGACAAATAAGTGGCTTCCTGATTCCATTGCCTATTATTTCCGAGGAGCAATCACTATCTCGTCGGAATGGACACAGAGTCGCCGCAGGTCGGGGTTCGATCCCAGTGCTTCTCTTAATTGTCAGCTCCCTGAGAACGCCACGTTAATTGCAGCCGGAGCCGCGTCATGTGTTATTATCTGGACTTCAAATACATACTAGCGGCCGCATTAGGGGCGTTTACCCTATATTTCTATGTGCATAACTATGGACGGTAATTCGCGCTTGTGAGCATTCCCACTTACAGTCAATGCCTGCTTTATTATTTAATGCAGGGCATACTTTCTACTTTAATCTTTGTTTAAACATTGTTGTTCGTTCCCATTCCTTATGTATGCTTTTTTGTTATTATTCATATCGTTCATCGTAATCAGTGGTTTATTGTGCGGCAGGCAATGTTTGGGGTCGGGTGCGATTGTCCGCGGCGATCATCGGGTGTTGTCGACCGCCGCGTCGCCGGCTGTCGACGAGCAGCGCCCAGCGCCCGCGGCTGCATGACGAATCCAATTAACATCACTAACGAATGCTGTCGGACATACACTATTTATGTTTCCTCACAGTCGCACTGTAAATATTTAGTCCGGAGTACGGGGCGTCTGGCATCGCCCTTGTCTTATCTCCGCATCGGGCGTGAAAACTTACAAGAGCAACCCCGACCGCGCCGCGTCGATACAAGACACCGAACAGGATGCTAGTTTGTAAATAGTGATTACAAAGTGGCACCTCAACGAGCAGCCATTGAAAACATCCGTACACAGATAATACGGAAGTTTATTTATTAAAAGACGATGGTAGTTAGTGGCCACGTGCTTTCAGTATCATAGCAACAGAATGCGCAGTAAATCAAGCATCGTCGGAGTGTTCGGCGTTGCGTCGGCGCAGGCGCGTCCGAGTCGCGTGCGCGTGGGCATCGACAGGTGATGTCGGTCGATTATCTGCTAATTTATACGCACCGCTGCTCAACTTCTGTTCTCTTATAGTATATTATTCATTTCGACACAACGCAAACGAGCTCGCTAAATATAGAGAGCGGCATTCCTTGAGCAGGCGCCTTGTTCTCGGTTAACTGTCCAATTGTTTTATTATCCTTTTTTAGATAACAATTTCTTATTTAAAATGCCACTTGTTCAGATAGATTGGAACGAGGATGGTGAGCTCCTATTTGGAACAAGTGTCGTTGTAGTTGGCAGGTGATGTCACCGGGTCCATGCCATCATCGCGAGGGGCCCGTTTTGGAATCTTTACGATCAACACCTCCACATATTATTTTCGCAACAGTTCATTCACCGGTTCAACAATGTCATTGTCAACTTAGATTTTATCTAGGCCATTTATTTCTAAGTTACTAGGCATAGTTGTTTCTGTTTCCGTAATGCCCTTAATTCATTGTTAATCCTAAACCTGCTTTTATCTGTGACTTCGTCCATGTGGATGATGTGGATGTTAGATACAAGCAGGGAATACACTTTTCCATACAAAAGTTTACAACCCACTTCACCCCTTAACACAATTAGTAAATTAATTTATTTACCCCTTTGGTTGATTTTCGGAAAATACTTTCGTATCCTTTTTTCTCAACTTCTGAAGAATATAATATATAGGGTCCTTCTTAATGATGAGATGATCAGACCATCAAACTAAACAACTTTCTCTGTTAGACAAACATTTTTGTTTTACCCGACTGCGCCAGAAGGTGGGTAATGTTTTTTTTCACGATAAACCTTTCTGCCTTCAGAATGGTTTTATGCTTTGTATTGTCTATCAGCTTACAGTCTGTCAGTCAGTCACGCAACTGTATTAAAGTATATAGGGTGTTAGGGTAAACAGTCAGATTACTTTATTAGGGGTGATTGTACCCATGATACTGAACAACTCTCCCTAAGAAACCTATTGGAAATTCGGATTTTTTTTTAATTTCCATACTAAATGCAATCAGTTGATCGAATGTTTCTATGAAAAGTAGATTTTTTTTTGCGAATTTCCTATAGTTTCCTTAGGGAAAGTTGTTCAATATCATGGGTACAGCTACTACTGTTTACTCTAACACCCTGCAGATAGATAGATGCGATTTTTTTTACTTCATTCTTTGTTTCGTATCGAACCTTGAATTATTTAATGCCATTATGCTCAGTACAAGCTTATTAGCCCAGTCATTTTACGCAGTTTTATTAAGAGGGGTGGGGAGTAATTATGAATGTGACTTTTAAACTGTAACCGGCACCGTTTAGTAACAAAAACACTATTTGAAAACAAATTTAAAACAAGTTCGCTACATAACATCGAAATCAAAATTGTCTGTCCCAGAAGGGTTCTAACTTAATAATATTAATACCAATGAACTCATTTTAATTATATTTCACAATATAAGTTATTTTTGAGTAATAAAATAGGTATTACATCATGTTTGCAGTATGTATAATGGTAAAGCCTTAAAATATGAAAAAAAAAATTACCATCAGGTTTTTTAGAACCAGATAATAAGTTGAATTTTAAATTTGGGGATGGACACGGAGGTCGTGGGTTCGATTCCCACTGGGCGGGGGACACCTAGTAAAATGCCACTTTGTGCGTTTTTCCCCAGTTGGTTAGGACATTGCAGGCTGAATCACCTGATTGTCCGAAAAGAAAAATGATTCAGTGCTTCGGATGGCACGTTAAGCCGTTGGTTCCGGCTACTTATATCTCTAAAAACCACGTTAGAGGCCGTAAGGCGGTCTGAAAAAATTCTGACACCAGGGCTCTGCCCACACGATAAGAAGAAGAAGAATTTGGGGAAGTTGCTGAGGTGATTTCTTTGGCTCAAATTGGCTCTTAAATACCATACCGAAAAAAATCATCAAATCATTTATTAATTAGTCCCGACTCAAACCGTAAAATGACTGGGCTATTATTAGCATAATAAATAGCATACGACAAAGATATTCCGATGGACGAACAATTGTAATATTATGGTCATAGGCCTATTAGTTGCCTACATTGTTTATTCGATAGCCTAATCGATGCCAAGGTTATAGATAACAAATATAATAGTTACCTGCATACATTAACGAACAGATAGGTATATTAATTTATATTTGAATTCTTAGCTAATCATTATCGAACTTTACTACTAGCTAAAAAGTGCCGGCATATTAAGAAGGACCCTGTATCCAGGGTGTAAAATTAAATGGGACACTTACTTAAAGGGGTGCTTCCGACTATCAAACTGAACAACTTTTAGTATGGGACCGACACTGAAATTGCAAAAAAATTTCTGCTGTCCCATACAAAACTGCAAACATAACTCGACTGAAAAAATGTATGGGACAGAGGATTTTTTTTCACGATTTCGATATTGGTCCCAGTTTGATGATCTAAAGCATTCAATTTTAGTGTCCCATTCAATTTTACACCCTGTATAAGACCAGTTCGCTAAGGCCTACTAAAACCTTCATCTTCAGTGCAATACCTAGTATACAGCCTTATTTTATCACGTACAAATTCCAGGTATACTTTACACTTCATAACTAAAACCTTTGCTGAAACAATCACAGGCGCCAGAATATCCATACAATTTCACACCAGTTATAATTAATATAAATTCATTAATGCTAAACCCTTTCGTTTATTATGATTATGAGATATTTCTACGTAAACAAACCCATTGTGACGGCACAGGTGCGTGTGAACTCACCGCGCGTGAAATTATTGTAAATTTGCTCCGGTGTGGTCTTAGAAAAAAAATATTAGGATTACACGAGCCATCAACCCCAACGATTCGCCACGGCGACCTCCGGCCATCATCATTTGTCCCTCCCGGGTACATTAGACATTACCCCGAGGAGGGATGCCGCCCTTTTTTGTCCAAACCCAAATATGCATCATGATGACTGTTTACCAAATCGTACATTTTAACAAAAACTCGCTAAATATGCGAAGAGGATAATTTTGCCAGAGAATGGTCACGGTGGAATCAAAATCCATTTGACAAAAAGGTTTGGTTAAAATGAACAAGTGGTATCAATGTATTGTAAAATAAATGGATTAAATCAAATAGGATAATAAAGAACAAAGAAGTTTGTTTGCTGATCACATATTCCAAAACTCAGTATCCTCGCTTTTGTATGATAATGTTGATTGTACATCTCCGAGATGGCTATCAGTGTTTAAAGGGAAAAAACTTAAATCGGTTAACGTCTGAACCTCTGAAATGCCTCACATTGTCCCGTCAAACACAATAGGTGATATAGAAATTAATGTCCTGATCAATGTCAACATTGTCCTCCGACACTCGCTTAATGCTCCTAATGCCTAATTCACGTTTATTTTAATTGCTGCCAATTCAAACTATATAGTCCTTATTCCAGAGACAATTCCAGAGCTGTAATTCAGTAAAAAGTTCTATGGCGAATAGTCTCCAGGTAGGACAACTCAGCAACTTTAGGTAAATACACACATATGAATGAGACAATCCATAAAATCCTTTGTTTTCAAAATCCTTGTGTTTGAGTACATTGGGGGTGGGATCAAAGAGAGGCGACGAAGTCCGGCGGGCGCCAAGATCGCAACGATACCGTCTAGAACAGTAATCGTCAATAAAATCTCAATTTAGATGGCACCGATACCGCGTGAGTTACGGACGGACACATCGACCCACCGACCGAACACGAAAACCTACTCGACGATGGAATGCGCCCTCGACAGGACCTGCTAACGAATTAGGTACCCACTCCAAATTGCCTTTGACATAAACGAGTTCAATTTTTATTTTTTAATTTATTACCGCCACATGCCACAGATTATTGGTTATCTCGTACTGTACGAGTAAATAGAAGATGTATCTAAGCCTGGAAGCAGTAAAGTACCCTTTAGACGGGCAATCGATTGTATGCTTTCTGTCAAGGCCAAATCACCCGTTAGCCAAATTGTACTATCTAAAGGCCGATCTCACGATCGCAAATTTGGTCTCAACTAATAAGGAGCGCGCCTCCAACCATTTTTGCTATTTGGCCTTGGCAGAAAGCATGCGATCATTTGCACGTCTAAAGCTCTCGTCTCTTGTTTTCCCTGGCGATGTAGTACTTCTCCATGTGCAGACAAAGTTGAAAACTGTCTTCGAGCTTGACAGTAGGTATCTCATGAAGATGGCACTTTCTGTGCTACGATATGCCCAGCACAAGGACCTCGTAGTGAGGGCCAGTGCTGCGCCCGCGCCGTCAGCGCGTCGCGTCTCCACCGCCTCGAATTAACGACGGCTTGACGCCTCGCCGACAGCGGCACGCCTACGCCTATTTATAACACACCTTTTTGTCTTTTTGCCCCCACCCCGCTGGCCAGTCACAGATAAGAAGGACGTCGATGTGGGCATTTAAAAATAAATTTGTCGAAAGTGATAAATGATGGATATAACTTTTATTATTTCAAATTAAATTAACGATCCGAACTGAACGTCTACCTTTTCTCACATTAGAGGGATCTTATCTGGAATGATTGCTTCCATTACCTTGGAGAACGGACGGACACGTTGTTTTGTAGGTGAGAGGAGATAAAGAGATTATGCGTAAAGCAATTAATTTTGATTGAGGTGTGTTTTATTAAGTAATTGTTTTTGTTCCCAATGTTGGATTTAAATTGCACCGTGAAGTTGTTATGTGAGGACCATTGAAAGGGATGCTTTACTTCATATAGGAGATGGCATAATTAGCAACCTTTGTACAACTTCAAGAAATGTTTAAAAACGAGAAATAATGTTATCCAGAACAAAATGTAGAGTAGACATAGACATATCTATTTCCTATGGACATATGAAAATAGAAAGTTTTGCTGAAACCCTGAAATGTTCAAATGCAAAACCTCTTGACATAGGTATAATTTTTAACAAATATTTTCTATTTGCACCCCAAAAAGCTCTCAAAGATGTCCTTCCTAAAAACTTACAGAGGTTTGGTATTCCATTTCTCCTACGGTTATGAAACATTATTTTAACACCTTCAGAGAGGAATTTGTCTATTTCAAAATTGTTGGGCGTGTGGCTCGTTCCCATAGCGAGCTTTAATATGGCTTTAATACATTTTCCATGTTCCAGTTAGCGCCCCATAAATTGATTAAGGGTATACGGCGTCTCACAATAGTTTTTTGTGCTATGAGACAGGTAACACTTTCGGCTGGTATTTCGAAAACCGCGCAGTCTATCCTACTTTGTAGATACTCTACACTGACCTGCAAAACTAAGTACTACACTTTTAATATTTAAATTTTTTCTAAACTATAGAAATTAGGGATTTAAAATAAAAAACGTTTTATAGCAAATGTTATCAGCTTTCTTTGTAACTATTCTTTTTAAATTAAACTCTTTTTCGAGTCCTTTTTATTTCGAAAGTATATTTTATTTACTTAAAAAGTTATTATAATTTTAAAAGTGTGATACTTAGTTTTGCAGGCCAGTGTAGATTTATATTTTCAGGAGTATTAAAAAGACATTTAAATAAATGTGGATTCTTAGATCGATGTTAAATTAAAAACATTTGCAATAAATTTGGTAGCTCTATACAAAAAAAAAACAGCTACTTACCTAATAAAGGAAACGAGACAGTATGTTAACATAAAGCTAATCTTTTGTTGCCCAAATCAGTATAATGGAGTGAACTAATTTCCTGGGAGGAAATTGCCTCGTCCGAGCGAGTAGACTGCGATTTGCCTAAAAGCTTCTGTTCCAGTCACCGTCTGAACATCAATCATTCACTTTCGACCAGTAAAAACATATTTTCATAACAAAAACTACGAGGTTTTGTACGAAAACCGCATATTGTTACGTTATTAAATGACAATGATGTTTTTGCTTTTGGCGATATGAAATATAAAAGCTATTTAGGTCGCTCCATTGTGTGGTCTATCGTTTTATATTACTTAGATGTATATTTTTATGTGTTGCATTATAATATGGGTGGTCAGTAAAGGCTTATAAGATGACATCACATCTCTCGATAGACCGTTTGGATTTGCTTAAATTATCGTATGTTGCAATGAAGTCAGTAATTTAGGCCAGGAGTTTTGGTAGGAGCAAACAAAAAAGCGCGAGATGACAATATAAATAACAATTTGGCCCACCCCGTTCGAATGTGGTTCTCCGGATTAGCATAAGAATGCCGCATCATGAACGCCCACGACCCTCCACTGTCCCTCGTTGTCTCTTTATACGTCGAATTTAATTTTGATTTACGACTATTCATACAATTGTACGCAAAACATTATGAACTAAGAAATGGAGCCAGCCAAGAGTCATCATTTCATATTTGAACAGTCATTCTACCAACCCATCTGTTTTGATGAGATATCTCGGTAAGTAGGTAATACTACTTAAGTATTAGCATGTATTATTTCGTTACACTCAAACTAAAAATGTTACCTTCAAAATATGTTGGTTAGTGGTTTGGGTGCCCGCCACCAGTTGAAGCTGTAAGCTGTACGTTTAGATTTTAGAATAATATGTTACTATTATCAGTTAGCAGAAAGCTAGAGCTGTAGAGCTTGCTAGAGTAATGTGCATTTTCTTACGTCCCGTCCTTCATCGCTTCTATTTCGTTAATTAAAATATTTGACTGTTGAAAATTGGTAAATTCATTGAAAGACTAAGGAGGGTCGGATATTATTATCAATTTATCACATACCTAAGTAGCAAAATTAACTTAGTTCATAATAAATACTCATTAGTCCGAATTTGATTTACATTCGTCACTATAAATGAAGACACTAAGCATAAAATATAAAGCTAAGTATATGTACATTGATATTATTACATTCTAAAATTTCATTTCACCTATTTGGCTTGTCTCAATATACCTAAGTGATTTGTAACCATGGGAAGTAGCGAGTTCCTCCCAATACAAGCATTTATCATGCTCGAAGGGTACATCTCAGCTCAAATTATGTAACAATATTGAGAAATAATAAACATTTTTTTAAACAACATTAAACTCAAATGGAGAACAGTAAAATTCAGAATTAATAACTTAATTAATATAAGCGGAGCGAGGGTCATATTTCACGAGACACATTAGGGAGACGTAAAGTGCTTCTTAAGATTCTTTTATGCAAATATTGGTAAAAATGTATCTCTGGCTAATAATTAATTGAGGGTACCCTTGCATTTGGCACGTTCATGCATTAAAGTGATATATGGGGGTTAATCACATCGTCTAATTATTTTAAACAGCTTATAAATTTTGATTAAGCTTTGCTTTATTTTTAGTTGCACCATTTTGTTGTTTGAGTTTAGTTTATTTTGGCTCTACCATCTGTTAAGATGTTACAGGGTATAAGGAAAAGTATCATTATCCTTTAAACCAGATTACTCTACCCATCAAATTGAACAACTTTTACTATGGGAGTGAACCTGCCAGAACAAAAAAAAAATCTGCTGTCTCATACATTTTTGAGTCGAGTAGACGCTGTAGTTTAGTATGGACAAGTAATTTTTTTTTTGCGCTGACATTTTTGCTCCCGTAGTAAAAGTTGATCAGTTTGATGGGTAGCGTATGTGGTTTAAAGGTTAATGATAATTTTCCTTACACCCTGTGTACTCGTATATTGTATGCCACAAAACTCACCAAAGTCTAAATCTATGAAACAGCCGATTTTTATTTATTTTTCTCTATATTTGCTCCATAATGAAAGGTCAGTTTGATGATCCAAATTCTAAAACACCCCTTAAATATTACTAGGGTGTTTTTTTACACCCTGTATGTTTATAATTACAACATAAACTTACGATAGGGTGGGCAGAAATATCGCTTCAACTATTTACTAACAACTTTTCTTTTCAAGTGCACTGCAGTTTTTACGAAGTAGATACACTTTTAGCATAAGCATAAGCATAAGCATAAGCATATGCTCACGACTATATTCCCCGAGGGGGTAGTCAGAGATATTCTGAAAGTTCAGAATATCCACGTTTAACTAGCACACGCGTTGCGTTGCGTTTACACTTTTAGCATTTAAGATAAAACGACAAAGTAGGTAAAGGCAGTACTACACTACAAAAGGAACGTTTTATCCCATGGTCGCGTTGTATGAAACCAAAGAGGTATAAGAACTGGGGTGGTCCTGTCCTAAGCCTGAAAACACACGGCTTTATAATAAACTTTACCTCGCTACAGTACAGAAAATGGATTGTAATCGTGAGATAAACATACTTATGCGTAAATCTTCTTCTTTTAATATATAAAATTCTCTGTTACGGTGTTTGTAAAAAAACTCCTCCTAAACGGCTTGACTGATTCTTATGAAATTTTGTGTGTGTACAGGGTGAAATTGATATCATTAGCATCCTTTAAAACTAAAAGTCTACCAATCAAACTGAACAACTTTTACTATGGGAGCAAACCGATCGGAGCAACAATAAAATCAGCTGTTCCATACTAAACTGCGATTCCTACTCGACTCAAATGTATGCAACACCAGATTTTTTTTTGCTCCGATCGGTTTGCTCCTATAGTAAAAGTTGTTCAGTTTGATGGGTAGACCCTTAGTTTAAAAGGATGCTAATGATATCAATTTCACCCTGTATTCAGTAGGTCTGAGAATAGGTCGTTAAGTATATTTCAGTGGTCTGCGCGTACGAAGTCGCGGGCAACAGCTAGTATCTATCTATACTATTATAAAACTGTAACAGGAAGTTTGTCTGTACATTGAGGATATTAACAAAAAAAAGTTACGATATGGTTTTTAGGTGTCCCTGATTCCATTTCACCAATTTTTGGATTTTTTGTCTGACTGTTTGTTTGTGTGTTTGTTTGGGTGTTTGTTTGTTTGTTTGAACGAGTATCACGCAAAAACTACTGAACCGATTTTGATGAAACTTTTTTTGTTTGATAGCTTATGATCTGACTTAAAATCTGTTATATAATTTGTGCGGACGAAGTCGCGGGTTAACGCTCGTTTTATATAAAAGGACTTTTATGTAAGTTACTTGATAAAATATATAATATGTATACTAAACATTACTTTCAAGTCCTAAGTAGGCAGTACTATTAATTATGTCTTTAAATGTTCGTTATCAAAATAAAATAAAATAATAAACGACGGTGCTCAGTGTTAATACGCATTTAAGATAATATATTTTACCATACAAAAATAAATGTCCACCTAATAAATCGTGCCGGACCTTATCGTCTTTCGAGACGCGACAGTAAGAACCCGATAAGGACCCCGGTCCTTTCGGAATGACAGTTTCGGATACCTTAACTTTTTCGTTCACGTTTCGTTACCTCACGTGACCATAAAGGCTGTCAGTTAAAACTTTTGTGAATGTAAAACTTTACGTAGAGACTCGTGTATATTTCGGACGCGCGCGAGTCGAGCGTAATCGGCGTTGCATCTTAATTTAGTTGTCTTGTATTGTGGGAGGCGCTGTGGGACATAACCTAACCCACTGCGAAGGTAAAGGACGGTATACTGACGCATATATCGCCGTATTTATAATACGCGACAACGATTTATGGACTTAATTGGGTAGGTTAAGATAAATTAGAGTTAGATGGCTACTTGCCGTAGTAACTCTTTAGTAATCGGAATGCGATTTTTGAAACTCATTCGTTGAACTCAGCAGTTGAAAATGTCAAAATTACTATGGAAATATGCATGTTTCTACTGCTGACTTGACTTTCAAATATCGCAATCCTGGAGTATGATTTTTGAAAGTCAAGTCAGCAGTAGAAACATGCATATATCTCCATAATAATTTTGACATTTTCAACTGCTGAGTTCAACGAATGAGTTTCAAAACTGTCACTCCAGTGCTCCTCTGGCTGAAGAATAAGAATATTATTATCTTTTTCGCACACTTTTTTAAAGGTTATTTTGCAAGTTGGTGATCAGGTACTTTAAAAGTGAACTCACCACATTCACGAACTCTTGGAAAGTGATGGCGTCACTCGTCGCACTGCGAGCCTTGTCCAGGAGAATCTGAGGATAAGGAAGCATTTTGTGTACACCGTACTGTGTGTAAGTCTAAATCTAAAATATTTCGGTCAATAATACAGTTTCTTTCAATATTCTTAGTATCAAACCCAGTTTGCTGCATGAGATGTGAGCGGACACAAAGCGATATTAACAGTTGCTTATCTTTGAAACTATTATACCGAGGATTATAGACGCAGTTAAGCAAAGCTACTAATCGATACTTGTAGCAAACACAGCATTTCGGATAAAACTCCGACCACAATAGATTACTAATTAATCATTATGAATCAGTGACTAATCAAATAATGATAAGTGTTGCGAAGCTTCGCAACTCTTTGAAACACGATCTGAAGACATTTCTCTTTCTTGTATTTTATGTGTCTCATAATTATAAGAGATTATTATATTCTATGATTATGATTATTATATGCCGTGTGGTGTCGGCTATGAATAGCACCATCCCATTTCCTCCCGTTGGTGTCGTAAAAGGCGACTAAGGGATCTACTGAAGGATGGGCAGCAGCATCCTCTGAGGACACACATTGATTCGATCCAACTGCGATCGCCAACCCGCCTGCAAAGCGTGGCGATTATGGCAAATCCCCCCCATTTTGGGGGAGGCTTATGTCCAGCAGTGGACGTTTAATGGCTGATATGATGATGATGATGATTATATTTAGGTTGTTACCTACCTATATGACATGTACATCCACTTGTGTTCACTAGTTGTCAGACTGGACATAGTTTGGACACTTCTAGTTGAAATTACTATAAATCTATAATACCTAGGTATCTCTGACTAGCTTGAAGAATAAAGCTTTATGTGATACATACCTCCAGTTTATGAGGAGGCACTTGTGCTATAAAATCAGGATGCTGAAGAGTTTGTAAGAAATCAGGCCACGGGATCTCTCCGAAACCCTCCGGATCGAACTGCAACCAAACAAATGTAATTTTAATTCCCACGAAATGAAAAATAAACGGCGATACGGTCACGTACGAATACACTAATTATGATTTCAAGAGAGCACCCAAAAGGTCATAATCATGTGACGTTTCACACGTGTTATGATATCTTCATGCGATTCCAAAAAGAGTAGCACAAAAAAGGTAAGCGCCTATCTTCTACCTCGCATTATCTCAATGTTTCGTACGTGAGGACAGATCGTTTGAAGCTAGGCGCTACCGCCACTTTATCTGCTTATAAAAAAACTTTTATACCCCGCTTCTGTACATTTTAATCAGTCAGAAACAAAGAATATTCTCTGAAATTGGTTTCCGTATCGTAAACGACAGTTTTTATGAAATATGCGTGTTTAAACCTAACCTTTATGGTGAAAGAGTCGCCATGTTTACGAGCTTTTAAAAATTATGGCTTTATTTAAATAGTATTAAGTTGGGTAGTGTTTGTTTCTTTGGTAAATAAAAAGAAGAAAATAATGAAGAAGTTTTAAAATTATCCCGAATTAAGCTGACTTTCGCACCAAATGAAAATGTAAAGTCATCGAAATCTCGAAATGGTTCTTTTCCTAGACCTCTTTATTTGATTAGGTATATTTCTTCATCTTATCTTAACTATTATAAAACTGTAAGGAACGCTTGCGCCATCGTTATTAACTCGGAACTAGACGCTACTTTGGAATTAAATTATAACTATGTCTTGCACTATCCTGTTTTAGGGGCTAAACTTGTGTTATATTTAAACCACCGATGTGGTAGGTTTAAGTCACTAAACTACGTGCAAAGTGCCAAAATTGAGGCAACAGCGGTTTTTACAGTTTTGTTGTAGGCTCTTGCAACTCTCTAACAAAAAAATATTATATGAAACGTGCACCGACACCATTTAATTCCTTTGAACGGTTAACGGGAACACGTTTCATACATTCTGGATAATCGGTCTCGACCAGTTTTTAGTATGGAAGTCCCGACTCTTATAACGTAGTGTGTTACATTCTCTTCGATAACATGAATGAACGATGAAAACGAAATGTCATTGCCAAAATAAAACAAATGAGACAGACAAATACAAAGAGATGCTGTGTGAAAGAGACGTGCATATATTATGTTCATTCATCATCTCAGATCAATTAATACAAGTTCACCATTCACTTTTCATATTTTGTCGGATTACATAAACTCTATGGTCATTTAAGATGTTGCCAGCGAAAAATAGAGAACTGTCAGGTTAGTTAACTATGAACTAGTTTTCATTGGCGCAAGACTATCTTCGATAACACTCGTTCAATCTTTAGTTCGGTGCTACTAAAGACGGGGTTAGGCAATTTAACCCAGCATTTGGCGCAAGTGGGCCTAACAGAGACGGATAATCAATGTATACTACATTGAAGATATTACCAAAAAAAAAACATACTATATATGGTTTTTAGGTGTCCCTGATTCCAAATCACTAATTTTCGGATTTTTTGTCTGTCGGTTTGTTTGTTTTTTTAATTGATAGCTTATGATCTGACTTAAAATCTGGTATATAATTTGTGCGGACGAAGTCGCGGGATAACTCTAGTTTTATTATAAAAATATTTAATTCTTTGTATGTACTCACCCTATCAAACAGGAGTCTCCATTTCTGAAAAGAGAAAAGAAAATGGTTTCTTTTAGTGTTAAAAAAATAGAGATGGGTTAGAGTTAGTGTAGGTACTTTCAGTATCAATCAAAATATTTTTTTGGCCATGAAAGAGCGCTTGGATGCTTTCTGATTCTGGGCAAACGGAATAGATACTATTATTTCGAAACATACACAGTTAATCGAAACACATATACCTACTTAATAATTGTATATTCGAATGATTTTATGGTAAAGATTTGTTAATAAAAACACTCACATCATGCATCAACTCCCTTCTAATCTCCGCCTCGTCCAGCTCCGAGCCAAGGTCTGTATGATCAGTGTCGTACAACGGCTCCGCGGCCCGGGATAGTGATCCAAGCGAGTCCCGCGCCGAGGCGAGGGATCCCGTGACCGTGGGAAGCACTCCTGCCTCGATCCCAGACTCCATGGAGGTATTGGTCGACATGAGAGTGGTGGTAGCGGCCGGCGCCGGCGGCGCGCGCACCTCGCCGCCGCCGCCGGCGCACCCGCTGCGCACCCACACTGACATTTTGCTGGCAACACCATCCACACTACTTCACTGTTCAGTATTGTCTTCACTTACTGTTCACTAATTAAAAATGCTAGTCTTAGATTGCTCACTGAACTTTATTGTTACCATTTTCAACACTGAACGTGAAATAAGTTCGAAAATATATTTTTGGACAGAATTTTTCGGACCGAAATATATGTCGCTGTTAATGCAAATTTTTGAAATGGACACATTTACTTTGGACACTTTAAGATTTGGACTTGAATAGACATGGACAGAAGAATTAATGACTACACAATAGCAGTTAGAGAAAAGGAGGAAGATAATAAGGCACGTAATTTTTATTCTTCTTTAGGCTTCTTAACGGCACACCTGAAATAAACAGAACAACCAATAAAAAAAAACGTTTATTTTCCAATCATCATCAGCCTATAAATGTCCTACTGCAGGATACAGACAGACGTACCTCTCCCACCTTGTAAATTGATAATTTGTGGTTGGGCTATTGCAAGCAAGGATCGTCATGTAACACTGAGACCAGCGCTGGTCCTTTGTGTTCGCCCCAAGCTCATCCATATTTTTACGCATACCTGCACGGCTAGCATGCCACCCACGACAAAGCGTTTAAACGAGAAAAACGTCATGCTCGGTCTTTCTGGCATACGTAAAATAATAAGGATGGAGGCACATCTCGATTTTTATCGTTTTCTCGAGGGTGGCATGCGAGGCCTACTGCTCCGAATTTATGATATTTTCTCTTCCATCTCGGGAATGCAGGTTTCCTCACAATGTTTTCCTTCAACGACGAGCTAGTAAATGATAAATACAACCGTACATAAATTCCGAAGAACTTAGTGGTACAGGCCAGGAATTGAACCGCGGCCTCATGATTGAGGCGCTAGCTCTCTTCGTATATGGGCTATCATCGCTCTGCCCCCTTGTAACTTAGTAAAATAAACAATATACATACCTACCTACCTAAGTTTTTTTCTTACTGGTATTTTTTATACTCTTGTTAATGCGACAATCGTTTGCTTTGCCCTTGTATTTGCCCTACTTTTATGAATACGAGTGTTCCTATAAGAAATTAAGAACAAAAGCGGTCCTACAAGAATCCAATAAGTTAGGGAGTGCCCTTTATTGCCATTTGTAAGGGTGGGCAGGGTACATACAATAAACATTCCCGGAGTCAGTTCCTTCAATTATTCAGAGTAATTCAATTATTCTGGGGCACAGAATAGTTTAGTGGACAATAAATCCAAGATGAAGTACTAGGTACTAATACAACTGAACTGCCAACCCCCTGTGTTTTATGTTAGTGTGAATCGAAAACCCTGAGTGGTTTCTTAGTACGGTATACACTATAAGAGGTAAATTTATACAGGCAAAGAATATTGTATATGTATTATGAACAGAGCCAATAAGTTTGGAATTAAAAATTAATAATAGCCTTCAATTCAGGTTTTTTAAACAGGCAAACGTTGTGTGTAATAAGTAATCATTATTTCTCCATTCTATTATCTTATGAAATATCTCGAACTAACACAGGGTGAAATTGATATCATTAGCGTCTACCCATAAAACTATAACAACTTTTACTATGGGAGAAAACCGATCGGAGCTGATTTAAAAAAAATCTGCTGTTCCATAAACTGCAGTGCCTTCTCGATTCAAATGTATGCAACAACAGATTTATTTTTGCTCCGATTGGTATGCTGTCATAGTAAAAGTTGTTCAGTTTGATGGGTAGACTCTTAGTTTAAAAGGATGCTAATGATTTTAATTTCACCCTGTATAGTCGCCAAGGATGGCAAAAAACACTATACGATATATCGATCGATTATCAGATTTTTACACCGAATTTTTTAAATTGCCTTAATATTACTTTAGAAATACGACAGGGAAATTCTTGTGCTAATAGTACCCATTCGTAGTCGTCTCATATATAGCCCAGTCATTTTACGGAGTTTTGTTAGGCGGGGTACGGAGTAATTATTAATTGGGCTTTTAAACTGTAACCGGTACAGTACCATTTAGTGAAAAAAAGACTTAAAAAATTCACTACGGAATATAGAAATCAAAATTATGTCTCCCAGAAGACATTTAAATCAATAATATTAATACCAATGCACTCATTTACATTTAACAATATAAGTTATTTTTGAGCAATAAAATAGGCATTGAAATTTAAAAAATGAGATATTTATTAGAAAATACGAATATATTTTTCAAAACCTTCTAAGTAGACAAAAATATTTACATCATGTTTGAAGTATGTATAATGAATACGTGCAAAAAAAAATTACCATCAGGTTTTTCAGAACGAGATAATAGCTAAATTTTAAAATTAGAACTGTTTCTGACGTGATTTTTTTTTAAATTTTGGTACATTTCTAGGCACAAATTGGCTCTTCAATATTATACCAAAAAAAAAAACAATTAATAATTAGTACCGGCGCAAACCGTAAAATGACTGGGCTAATACAACGATACAACACCATGGACAGAAATGGGATGGTCCTTTTTATCCCTACTCTGTTCGTAATTAGGTAGAGTACTATACAGGCATCAAATACATTTTAAAAAGTGCATGCAAAAGCGAATTTCCGGAGATTGGGGCAGTCAATGAAAGGAGGAAAAACGGGATCAACCTCCAACAGAACTAAAAAAAGGGCTTCAACCCTCCCGCCGGCCGTTACCATGGTAACGAACCTCAATTTCATACCCTCAGTTAACGTAATACCTCGGTTAGGCACGTGCAAAGGTGTTCTCTTGTTAAAAATTATTAAGAACTATGTAAGGAGGTAAGTAATTACTAATTATTACGTAAAGTGCCATTTATAAAAATTTAAACCTAATTAGGTAGCTTGAGACATAAAAACAGGCTTTTGTTTTCTTGTTGTATATTTTTTATTGAAATCTGCTATTTTTAAGTATCTACCTAAAGTCTAATTAAATACATATTTGTCACATACAGGGTGTGCAATTAAATGCGTTACATGTTACGTAAACAATTTATGGAGCCATCACCGAAATCGGTAAAAAAAATTACACTTTCTATTATAAGATACGTATGTAGCTAGATCACAGAATGGGCAATATGTAGTTAGATCGAAAATTTGACGTTAGTATAATTTTAATAGGTAGCTAACAGATAATACATATGATCAATCAATAATCAAGTTCACAAGTTTCCTAAAACGACATCAAACCTAACTTTATCTCATTAATTTTGCAGTCTCCATTCAGACATCCCCTCGAAGCATTTCTAAGGGTTGTTTACATTATAAAATAGGTAGGTAGCCAATGACAACACGGCACGATGCAAACATAACCAACATACCTTTTAATTTCTCTAATATTTCACACTGATATCATAAGGGGAACTTCACACGGCACTTCATTTCCGAAATATTACACATTTCGTGTCAAGAACACATTAGATCAAACGCGGAGGACATTTAGATACGTCAAAACACGTCCGGTTGGAGTGAAAGTGAGAATGGCGTCCAGATTTCAGCGCATGCGTGCGTGCTGAATATTGCACGAGGGTGCAACGCATTGAGTTGTGGAGAGTGTATGCGTCTCTTTAAACTGCGGTGGTTTGTTAAATAGATCTAAGTATTAGGTATTACAATGTCGGTTTCGACAGAATAAGGCTCCATTTAGTGTTCAGTGGCGCCCTCATCACACTATTTTATGAGTTTTCAATCAAGGAAGCCTAAATAAAAACGGTTACTCCAACTTAAAGCCGTAAAGCTATTTATACAGGTTGTAAGGAAATTTTTCATTAACCTTTAAACCACATACTCTAACCATCAATTTATGTACGGTTGTATTTATCATTTACTAGCTCGGCGGTGAAGGAAAACATCGTGAGGAAACCTGCATTCCCGAGAATGAAAAGAAAATACCATAAGTTCGGAGGTATGCGTAAAATATGGGTGAGTTTGGGGCGAACACAATAGATCAGCGATGGTCGCAGTGTTACATAACGACCCTTGCTTGCAATAGCCCAGCCACAAATAATAATAAAAATAACAACTGAACAAAACAATGATGATTCAAACTGAACAACTTTTAACAAGGGACACAGAGAATAGGTATATAAGGTCTAACAAAACTAGCTGAAACTATTTTAAGGGTATGATCAGACCACCAACCTGAACAACTTTCTCTATGGGACCAATATTGAAATCGCGAAAAAAAATTCTGCTGTCCCATACATTTAGGTCGAGTAGGTTTGTATGGAACAGCTGATTTTTTTTCGCAAGTTCCATTATGGTCCCATAGAGAAAGTTGTTCAGGTTGATGGTCTTATCATCCCCTTAAAATAGTTTCAGCTAATTTTGTTAGACCTTATATAAGGTCTAACAAAATTAGGTGAAACTATTTAAAGGGGAAGATCAGACCATAAAATGAACAACTTACTCTATGGGACCAATATCGAAATCGCGAAAAAAATATCTGTGGTTCCATACAAACGTAATGTATCGTTGCTGTTGATGTACCATAAATAAATAAACGTACTCGACCTAAATGTACGAGACAGCAGATTTTTTTTCTCGCGATTTCGATATTGATCCCATAGAAAAGTTGTTCAGTTGATGGTCTGATCATCCCCTTTAAATAGTTTCACCTAATTTTGTTAGACCTTATATAGTTGCTATAGGAGCAAAGTTGTCGGAGCAAAAAAAAATCTGCTGTTCCATACTTAACTGCAGCGCCATGTTGCGGAAAATCATGGAACTAATTATTGTAATGAACACTTCATAGCCGATTGTCGCGCCCCCAACCAGGTTTTTTAGGTTCTGTATATAATGGGTGAAAACGGGACCCTATTACTAAGCCTACGTTGTCCGTCCGTCTGTCCGTCTGTCGTACCTATTTAGGGCTGTAACTTTTGAACCGTAAAGATACTTAAAATTTTCACAGAATGTGCGTAATTATGGCGGATTTGCTAACAAATAATAAAAATTTCAAAAAGTTAAAAATTAAGGGGGAATATTTTTAAATAGAAAGAACTAGAACTTTATTTATACTGTTTGCTTGTACACAATAAGTTTGCCTTGTAATTGTTAACTGTCTCTTCTACGGGTCTGCTGGAAGAAATCTCTTCAGAGATAAGCTCGCCCTTTGTACATGTTTTCTCAACTTTGTGTATTATTATGTCCGTGTGTACAATAAAGTGTTATAATAATAATAATAATAACTAGTTTTTATCAACGTTTTTTTCTTTTCGCTCTATGGTAAAAACGGTAATACATACAAGCGTCAAACTTGATGTGATTATAGAGCAAACTCTGTAGTATAACCACAAATAATAAAAACCGGCCAAGTGTGTGTCGGTTTCATGCTAAAGGTACCTGAGAAAAAAAATTGTTTGTGAGTTAATATGGTGCGGTACGTATCATGGTACGGAATCCTCGATGCGCGAGTAGCCCGACTCGCACTTGACCGTTTTTTTTTTTTCATTTTTGGTCAGGCTTGTCTGAGTAGTCAAAAATGGGGATCTGGATCTGTCTAGTCAAAAATGAGGATCTGGATCTGTCTAGTCAAAAATGAGGATCTGGATCTGTCTAGTCAAAAATGAGGATCTGGAGTGTGATTTTTGAATTTCATACGTTAAACTCAGCAGTTGAAAATGTATGGAGATACGCATCTTTCTACTGCTGCGGAGTGCGTTTTTGAAACTCATTCTTTGAACTCAGCAGTTGAAAATGTAGAAAAATGCATATCTCCATAGTAACTTTGATATTTTCAACTGCTGAGCTCAGCGAATGAGTTTCAAAAATCGCACTCCTTGAGTGCGTCTTTCTTATGTATCTTTCTACTGATGATTTGACTTTCATACGTTGAACTCATCAGTTGAAAATGTATGTAGATACGCATCTTTCTACTGCTGATTTGACATTCAAAAATCGCTCTCCTGGATTATGATTTTTGAATGTCAAATCAGCAGTAGAAAGATGCATATTTCCATAGTCATATCGATATTTTCAACTGCTGAGTTCAAAGAATGAGTTTCAAAAATCGCACTCCTTGAGTGCGTCTTTCTTATGCATCTTTCTACTGCTGATTTGACATTCAAAAATCGCACTCCTGGAGTATGATTTTTGAAAGTCAAATCAGCAGAAGAAAGATGCGTATCTTCATACATTTTCAAGTACTGAGTTCAAAGAATGAGATTCAAAAATCGCTCCTGAACATCTTTGACGTAGTATATTCCTTGTCTTTGACTATAGTCAACGTTCAATGTGAAATCGATTTTTTCCGGGTTTCAGTGTTGACCTCAACATCATCTCCTTAATGAAAGTTGTTCAGTTTGATGGTCTGAACCTCCCCCTAAAACATGTAACTACATACTTACTGTAGTTAGGTAAACTAATAATTATTTATACCTACAATAAACTCACGACTAACCATTATCCGTTTTGGCGTGGTCAGAAACATTCAAGAGGATGCGAGGAGAGGAGGATTCCTAGCATAGCATAGCATATGCTCACGACTAACCTAACTGGTCAGAGATATTCGAAAAACTACTCTATCTATACCAAGAACATTGTTTATAGTAAAATCTATTCCTATCTCTTGGATAAGTTATACGTCAAGATTGACAGTGGAAGCTACAAAAACGCAGAAAAAAATTGTAACCAGTATTGGCATCTAAAACCTATCCATATACACGCACACAGACATAATTAGTATGGCGCCTCACGCACACCAACCTAAGAAAGTTGGTCCCTTTTGTTTTATACGGTAGAAGCATGAGGCTCTTTCTAGACATATACTTTTTCTAAGACCTATCTATTTCTTGCTGCCTATGTTTTGGTAAGAGCACAGAGTAGGTACTATAATTAAAGATTCAGTAGTTATTTTTTAGGTATTTGATTCATACACAACCAAGTGCATAGATCTATAAACTGTGATAGTACTCGTAATTTATTACCAAGGAGGGAATTCCCAAAAGCCATTAAAAAAGAAAAAGTAGTTCCTAGTGGTTCGATAGATGGCGTTGACCAGACAGGCGTGAGCGACCTTGCAGATAATAAAATGCAAATAAAATAGTAAGACTTTGTGTTTTTAATGAGGGATTTTCCAAAAACAAAAAAAGTAAAAAAGTTAGTTCCTTATTTCTCGATAGATGGCGTTGACCAGAGAGGGGTCCAATAGGTATGAGCAAAGATATTAATTAATATTAATAGTAAAAATACACAGTACAAACCCTTTCTTATTGTTGTTGGTTTATTATTTAGCTATCTCAGTGTTATTGTTCGTCAACAACGAATCGAGTATTAGACGTGGCTGTATGGGCTACGTATCCGTTTTGAATATACGAACAATAAACGAGAAACAATAATAAACTACAAAAAACCTAACAGAAACAGAATTTCAATACAAATAAACCGGAAATATTTAAATCGTAGGTTAGATTCCGTGAATGAAAAGCAAAGCCATAGACGAAAAATTGGACCCTGGTTTGACAGTCTGGCGTGGCAATTATTACACCTACCGGATCGTCAATAACACCCAGATTGTTAATAACTTGTTCTGTGTATTTTTATAATTAATATTAATTCATATATTTGCTCATACCTATTGGACCCCTCTCTGGTCAACGCCATCTATTGAGAAATTAGGAACTAACTTTTTTCTTCTGGAAAATCCCTCATTTCAAAATGGATACGAAGCCCATAGAGCCAAGTCTGATACTTTATTCGTTTTTGACAGAAAATAAATAAATAATAAATAACGCTCACAGGCACTCACTTTGTAATGATCCCAAGTAAGCCTTAGGCTTTTTGTTATGGGAATCATTCAAAAACGGCACAAACATATAACATCCATGACCTCAGATAAATTAACAGGAATGGATTGGAAACGATCGCTCAATTCTACGCGAAAAAGTCTGTCACTTTTGCCGGGGGGCGAGGTAACGCACACAAAGCAATTGTTCATTACTAATGCATTTCTCGATCACGTCGCTATGCACGCAAACGACGACATTTACAAACACTAGCTTGAACTGTACACAAACAATTACATTCGCACACATAGACGTGTATTAAATACGTAAACAGAAGGCCAAAAGGCCAGAAGGTAAGTTGAACCACATATTCACGCAAAGTATTTGAAAATAGAGGTCTAGTTATGCTGGCTAGTTGAAATGGACTCATAAAAGTGCTAGTGCTTGACACTATCGATACCTTATTTATCGATGAGTTTGGCAATCATGAATAATCGTGTATGACTATCAAATGAAATGAATATAATATTTTTCACGGTCGGGGTGTCGCAAAGAGGGTCCCATACAAAATTAGGACTTAGAACATTTTCAACAAAGAGAAGATATTTAATCAATTCTAAATACTGGGAAAGCGGCTAAATAAAAAAACGTATATTCTCATGTTTACCAGATGTATTTAAAATAAGTAATTGTAATTACAACAAAAATATGTAATAGAATACAATGCACTATAAAATAATAGTTCAGCTATTTATTAAATGATGTTACGAATTTAAAGTAGGTATGTAATGTTCGCAGCAATAAATAATAATGATTTATTCATAGAAAGATACACTATACTGAAAAATATTACAGTACTGATTTAGTGAATTGAAACACCACAACATGGCTATATAATAGGTTACCTTATATGTTTGTTTAAGATTCTTTTTTAATGATTTAGTTAGATAATTATTAAGTTATTTGAATAAAAAGGTTAAATAATGAAAAGGATTTTATTTTAAGATGACCCCTATTGATTGAGCAAGCAACCCGGATACTGGGTTCTTTTGGAAATCTGTAAAGATATACAGCTATTAAAGTACTAACAAGTAGCGAAAGATCGATATCGATATTTAATATGTGCAGGCCCTTCACTAATTTCGTAGCGGTGTGGCCAGCCACATTTAAATAAAATAATTATTTGGATCGAATTAAGAATAAAACATACACATTTTTATAAAAATACTAACACTATTATTGTACATTTAAACAATAGTTTTAATTCTAAAAAGTGACATGTAAAGAATTGTTCATGGGTTATATTATGATGGTTTTTCAGATTACCAAATATACCAACTAAGTTTAATAAGTGCAAGCAGTATTTACTCTATTATTTTATTATACAGGTAGAGTAATAATAACATCACAAGTAATATACGGTAAAATGTAGTAATGTTCATACAACTTCAAAATCGTACAAATATGGACTTATACGGTCAACCGGCAACACTTATTTATTGGAAATATTTTTCTATTTTATGGTAGTTTATTGCATTATTTGATAATATTTGGACAAAAAAATACTCACAAGTGAAAGGTAGTGTTATCCTTTTGTAAGCTTGAAGTTCCTGACCTTTTTTTGCACTGATAAACACTACAGACAGGCATTTTTGCGGGATGTCGTGCCACGAGAACAAACACTTGGCGACTGGCGCGAGACGCGCGGGGACTAGTTTTATATAACGGGTATGCTCACTGAGCGCATGCCTTTGGCAGAGGGGTACGCGCGTAATATCGCATCCATTCCTGTTAATTTATCTGAGTCCATGACCGAACCGGGACTCGAACCCAGGACCCTGGTTCGACAGTCCGGCGTGGCAATCATTACACCAACCGGGTCGTCAATAACACCCAGATTGTTAATAACTTGTACTGTGTATTTTTATTAGTAATATTAATTAATATATTTGCTCATACCTATTGGACCCCTCTCTGGTCAACGCCATCTATTGAAAAATTAGGAACAAACTTTTTTTTTCTTCTGGAAAATCCCTCATTAAACAGCAAAATATGAACATATATTTCGTCAACGGATGCGTCTAACTCAGTGACATGCATTTTTGTTTAAAATAACCTAGAAGCCTAAAATAAGCCTAAAATTTTCGTCTTCGGGCCCCTCTCTGGTCAATGCCATCTATCGCCGATATGTTGAACTACGTTTGACTAGCTGTCAGAATACTCCTCATTTCACATAGCATATGTGTACTACTTATTTATTAGATATTTCTAAGAGATAATAATTATAGTACTACTCTGTGTGGAGATAATTTGAGAATACCTAGAAAATTTTGAACTAGTAGCTCCCTCTAGTGATTGCCGTAAATTCAAATAATTATGTTCCCTTGCAACAACATTTTTATCTGTGCTTTTATCAGAGTTTTTGGCGGGAATTCGTCAGTTACGTTTGGTGTACACATATTTTATCGAATTTTCATTGTTTATAATCAGTTTTGGTTCGTAAGCGTAACATTGGTGGTGTTTTGCGTAATGTGTCGTGAAAGTGAACAATATACAGTTCAGTGAAATATGATGGTAAATGAGTCGTAAACAGGAAAAGTATTCGGTCATTTTTAGCGCGGCACGCTTTGCCGCGCGGTCGGTTCACATCTTTCCTGTGGATTTCTCTGTGTTTCTTGCGTCTTTCAATTGTCTCCAAAAACCCCGAAGAAGCGTTAGAAGCGTCAAAACGTCGGACACCAACGTTTTAATTGCTATAAAAGAGAGAACTTTATTGAAGACATCGAAGATTTAACCTAAAGGTCTTGTAACCGGGCCAGTAAATTTAATAAATTTCTTTTATCAATGTCCTATTTGGCTACAACTCCGCGTACAAAAATTCTTCGTCTATGGCAAAGGTCTTCGTCTATGGCTACAACCCAAAGCAGAAAATAATGAATTTTTCATTCTATCAACTTTACAAAAAGTTGTCACTGTCACTGTCACTGTCAAATCAAATCGATCAAAAACAAAATATTTTCTTCTTGAAGTAGGCTACGTAATAATCGGGAAATTTATGTTGTGAAGCCCTATATCATATCTGAATTATTATGCCTACTGGGCGTGCTGTCTTGCTGTTGAGACGACTGTCGACGGGAGATACCAAGTTAAAGAACATAAATTTGAGCCAGAATTTCACCAAGGAGCTGCCACCGAACCCGGTGTGTTGTCACCGCGATTTGGGTCTCACCAAAAGGTATTTTTAGTTTTATAACAGCCAAACATAATAATACGACAACAGAGATAACACAAATTTTGTCGTATGCACCTTATCGATTGTAGTGAACAAATCTATTTTGATACTTTCGCATGACCTTGTTTTTGTTGACAAGTTGTGTTTACTAGAGAAAGGAACCATAACCTGACTTGAATTATGCAATGAGCTGCAAAACCTATGTGACTAGTTTCACAAGTAGATACATATGTCACCAGTCCCCATTTATAGTCTATAAAATTCTCAAAACTACCATATTCATACTTAAATTAAATCTTATTCCTTTTCGGGGTGGTCAGTAACTTAGCTACAATTCACAAATTACTTTTGAAGCATGCAATTGGTGCTAGATTTACTTTTAGCATGTTTTTAGCTTTTTTACCTTTCAAGATGGGTTGACATATGCATATACCCACGACTACATTCCACGAGGGGGTAGGTAATCAGAGATATTCTGAATTCTCAGTAGATGGAATGATATTGTACAGAAACATCACCTCTGTGCCTGTCTGATATCAACTAATTAAATGTATGAATAATAATTTTTAAAATCTTGCTTACAGTAAATTGAACTAACACAGCAGAAAGTCGAAACTTAGTACTAATTTTGCTTAAACAAGGTATAATAACAAATTACATGTTTTAGTCTAACGTAAGTACTTAACAAATTACTTTAGCATTGTATATCATTAAATGTCAGAAAACTATTCCACAGATTTTCAACAGTAGGCTGTAGCAATTTGACAAAACCTCAACTGACACGAAGTTACAGTGACAACATAATTAAAATGGCAACTCCCAGTACTGAAACTGACCCAGTAGATAAACCCAAACACACCAATCAACTGGTAACAGAAAAATCACCCTATTTACTCCAACATGCTCATAATCCTGTGCAGTGGTACCCTTGGTGCCAAGAAGCTATTGACAAGGCTAAACAAGAGAACAAACTCATCTTTCTTTCTATTGGCTACTCCACATGCCACTGGTGTCATGTTATGGAGAAAGAATCATTTGAAAATGAAGACGTTGCTAAAGTAATGAACGAACATTATATCAACATCAAAGTAGACCGTGAAGAAAGGCCAGACATTGACCGTGTTTACATGCTTTTCGTTATGGCTACAACAGGTAGCGGTGGCTGGCCTATGTCTGTCTTCCTTACTCCAGATTTGCGACCAGTTACAGGTGGAACTTATTTCCCACCGGATGATCGCTGGGGCCGACCAGGCTTTAAGTCAATTCTGCTATCTCTAGCTAAGAGATGGAAAGAGAATAGTGCACAATTTAAAGAAGCTAGTGCTAGTATCTTGGATGCACTGAAGAAAATATCTTTAGGTGATTCATCAGAAACATCAACATCAGTTCCCGGTGAATCTACCTGGGACAACTGTGTACGCAGATACATATCCAATTTTGAACCAGAATTTGGTGGATTCGGATCAGCACCAAAGTTTCCACAGGCTTCAATATTTAACTTCCTTTTCCATTATTTTGCTCGTGACAAATCTCACCCCGAAGGCAAGAAATGCTTGGACATGTGTCTTTATACTTTGACTAAAATTGCCAATGGAGGAATCCATGATCATGTATCCAGTGGGTTCGCTCGTTATTCTGTTGACAATGATTGGCATGTGCCACATTTTGAAAAAATGCTTTACGATCAAGCTCAGTTGTGTGTTGCATACACTGATGCTTTCCTTGCGACTAAAGAAGAATTTTATGCTGATGTGGTCCGTGACATTATAAAATATGTCAACAGGGATTTGAGGCATGAATCTGGGGGTTTCTATAGTGCTGAAGATGCTGACTCTTACCCTACTCTTGGTGCTCCTCATAAGAATGAAGGAGCTTTCTGTGTTTGGGAATATGAGGAACTAAAAGCTTTGCTTGCTGACAAAAAGATGAATTCCATACCATATCTAGATGTTATCTGTGATTACTTCAGTGTAGAAGAAGATGGAAATATTTCTCCAGAGAGTGATCCTCATTCTGAATTAACTAACAAAAATGTTTTAATTATCTATGGCAGTAAAGAGGAAACTGCTAAGAAGTTTGGTCTCACTTTAGACCAGTTTAAACAAGTTATATCAGAGTGTACTGACATCTTATACAAGGCACGTCAGGAGAGGCCTCGTCCACATCTCGACAGCAAAATGTTGTGCTCCTGGAACGGTCTGATGATGGCTGGTCTAGCCCAAGCAGGACAAGGATTAGCAGATAAAGATTATGTTGAAGATGCTATCAAAACAGCACAGTTTATAAAAAAATATTTGTATGATTCGTCAACAAAAACCTTATTGCATTCCTGCTATAGAGGTGATGATGGATTAATTGCACAAACGTAAGTATAGACAAATCTGTTTGTGGATTTCTAATCAGCTTTTTTTTGACTATTTTATTAAACGGTTTTCAGAGAACAACCCATTAAGGGCTTCCTGGATGACTATGCATTTCTTATCAAAGGTCTACTTGACCTTTACGAGGCGTCTCTTGATGTTAGGTGGTTGAGCTGGGCACGAGAATTACAAGAGAAGCAGAACGAATTGTTCTGGGATACCGACAATGGTGGATATTACACATGCTCCGCCGATGATAGCACTGTTGTGTTGAGGTTGAAAGAAGGTGAGTTCTTCTAAGGTTCATACTTCTTTTATATTTAAGGCCTGCAAACGGTACACTTGTGACAATAATAAACAAATGAAAAGCCAATTTTTTCTGCAGACTACAAAATGTAGCATTTATGTTAACAAAGGTCAAGGATACAGTGCAAACTATTTATACATGAATTCTGATAGCTTTGTTAGAGAGCAGTTGTTGCTGATCAAAACAGCTGGTATTATCAAAAATATTGTTAGTTTTCCTGTTTGAATTTATTGATGCTTAATTTATCTTTTGACCTGCTTTTAGAATTTAATCTATAAACTGTTATGATTGCGTGTTGCACGCGGTCATTGTTTTTCCATTGTCTAAGTAAATACTAAATACCTTAAAGATTTATGTATATATTATAAGTAAACAATGATGTCTATGATGATAATCTTGATGCGTGTGATAGCGCACTATCTAATAGCGCAATATTTAACTCTAACTATTAGTGAAAACTATATCAAAATCTCTATAGTAGTTTCCGAGATTAGCCTATACAGACAGGTAGGACGACAGAAAAACGCGGGCTGAACCTTATTGTATACTTTAAGTTTCCTGCTTCGTAGTTCCTACGATACAAATTATTTGCCAATAGTTTAAATTGTCAGGATAAAATATTTAAAATCTTTTACGCCTTGGCTTCATGGTAATAAAAGCATTTTGACTATTTGCACAGATCAAGATGGAGCAGAACCATCAGGCAACAGTGTCTCCTGCCACAACCTCCTTCGCCTCGCCGCCTACTCGGACAAGAGCACCTCGACCGACGGCGGCGACCACGAGCGCGATCTGGCCAAGAAGATACTACAGGTCTTCGCTAAACGACTCAACGAATCTCCGACCTCTTTGCCCGAGATGATGTCCGCTCTTATGTTTTACAATGATTCACCAACACAGGTTTGATATCTATTCAATAACATGATTTTGTTTGGAATATCAAATGAAGGAAAATAGACATGTAAAATCTAATCAACATTAATTTACATCATATTAAGTTTGATTTGACCCTTGCTTTGAGCGCCTATGACGGAAGAATGTTTGTATTATGCTACTACATGCAGGAATGTACATTCATGACCGTAATACCTTTCGGGGCTGCCAGAGATTATACACTTAAGTCTTAGCTTCGTAGCTACAAACTATCTTTTTTTAAAGCATGTATTTGTATTTTGTATCAATCTTCACTTTCGAGAATTTCAGGGTTTAAGGATGGAATGACTGATGTATCAAGTGATGATAGGTGAATAATCCTAACCCAACTTGTCACCCATAAGAATACTGTGAAAAGAATCATTCCCTCATACACCCACGACACTAATTGCGTTGATTTAGGCCAGGAACTGTCGCGCCTAAGCTTTCGTTCGTAACACCCGAGCGAAATAATAGGCGCGCCATAGCCTTCTCGTGCGTATCATTGAAAGGCCTCCTGCTATCGTAGTATGGCACCACCGTGATACAGCGCTATGGCGCGCAACATGCTACGGTTTCAGCTGGGCTAGTATGGCCGGGTCGCCTTCACTCTCTTTCTATTTGCGCGCGAACAAACGAGATAAAAGGCGTGATATAACCATATTACGACGGCTGGTCTTATTTTTGCTTCTCTAAGGCAAGAGATTCAGAAATGTCTATTGAGCGTAAGCTTAGTCTAAATAGGGTCGAAAATGTTTGAATGGTCTTCTTTCTAGTGCCTCTTCCCACATCATTTGGGTTCGGCCCTCTGAATATGTTTCCGCCATTCGGCTCTGTCATTGTAATCTTTTCTGTCTGTTTGTTTTTTGTTCGAGCATCACGCAAAAACTACTGAACCGTTTTTGATGAAACTTTTTTGTTTGATAGCTTACGGTTTGACTTCAAATTTAGTACATTATAATTTGTGCGGACGAAGTCGCGGGTAAACTCTTATAAATACCAATGATCTTCTCCATCCCCAGGTGCTGATATCAGGCGGAACATCGGACCCCCGCACCCTAGAACTGGTCCGCGTGGTGCGGTCCCGCTTGCTGCCGGGCCGGGTGCTCGCCGTCGCAGACCCGGCCGCCGAATCACCAGCCGGTATGTCCGATATACGTGAGTCTGATTCTGCTCTGTGGCATGCTGCACATTGTAGAGTATTAGTACTCAATACATTTTTATATTATTTTTTATGCACTAAATATCATTATCATCATCATCAGCCTATGTACGTCCCACAGCAGGGCAAAGGCCTACCCTCAGGAACGGTGAGTGGGCTTCTCAGTCCTCCACGCGTGCCCAAAGCGGATTGGTAGAATCAGACAAGACAACAGATTAAAATTACAGCCCTCATTGTTAAGTCTCAAGTGGGATCCCGCCAAATAGTTTGAAATAGACTTATTCATAGTGTATACGCATCAGAATTTCTTCTTCATAGTATGCAGGTTTCCTCACGATGTTTTCCTTCACCGTTTGAGAGCAATCATCCGCTTTCGAACCCGCACGTACATGCCATGTGTTTTTCTAACTTAAGTACCTACATAACAACGTTTGCTCTCAAACGGTGAAGGAAAACATCGTGACTAAACCTATGTGTGCGTATGCACGCTGAAGAAAAAATTCGGATGCGTATGTGAAGGAAGTCTACCAATCCGTATTGGGCACGCGTAATGGACTGGGCACTCACTCAAACTATGTGCAAACGACTTTAGGCTTATGATGGCCTGTATAACCCATACAGGAGGATGTTGAAGATATCATGGAAGGACAGAATTAGCAACGAGGTAGTCCTGCAGAGGATGAACAAGAGAGTAGAAGTCCTAAAAATTATAAAAACTCGGAAATTACAGTACCTCGGTCACATTATGAGAAGTGATAAGTACCAACTACCAGATTATTCTGCAGTGGAAAATTTTGGGAAGACGAATTCCTGGTAGAAGAAAGACGTCCTGACTTAAAAACCTGTGTGAATGGTTCGATGTGGACACAATCTCACTGTTCAGGGCTGCAGTCTCCAGGGTCCGAATAGCCCTATTGATAGCCAACCTCCGATAGGAGATGGCACCACAAGAAGTGGACTAGCGCACCGCACAGGCACCCTTCCTGGGTCTATGCCCTGCAGTGGGATGTATACCTATAGGCTGACGATGAGGACATTTTAATATTAAACCATTTCTTTTTACTCTTCTCCTTTAATCTTCGTCCCTCAGTTCAGTTTCTTCAATATTAAAACATTAATATTTGAATAAGGAGTTTCGAATTAAATATATCTTACCTACTAGTTCATTTGATACATGGTTGCAACTTTCAACCTTATGCAACTGTATTTGTGTATTATTTCCATTAAAACAGATAGAGTTTCTAGTCTCCTTACAAACCATTATGAACTTTACTTTGCAGTCTTTGCGTATTATTTTCCAGTGTTGGCCCGCATCAGGTCCTCAAGTGACGTTCCACGCGCGTTCGTTTGTCGTCGGTACGCCTGCTCTCTGCCCGTGACCGACGTGAAACAGCTGGAGAGTTTGCTGGATGAACCCCCGACCATTACGGTCGCTAAAAATTAAATTAACTCCAAAATATTTGTACAGGTCGCGCAACGGTTTGTGAGTGCGCAAACATCAAATTTCGGGTCTATTTGGCGGGGTAGAGCGGGAGGCGGTCGTCGCACAAGCGCCATTGGCCGATCAGTCTCCTTTTACATCATCAACAAGCGCAAAAATTCTTACCACTATGGCAAAGCGGTCAAAACTTTTGCGCGACCTGTATAGTTTAATGTCCCTGAAGAAAGTAATAAATAACCAACCGTTAAAAATTCATCCGTAGTTGCAATATTTCTAGACAAAAATCTCCGATTGGTTCAAGAAGATTCGATTGGAATAAACTGGCAATTTACTATTATAACTGCCTGTTTCACCTTAAAATACCTTATCAGACAGATCGTTTGACATATCTTTCAGGTAAGGTTTTAAGAGCTTGTCCAAAAGTGGTGAAACAGGGCCCTTATTCTTACTTATACTTAAAGATACCTATACCTTCCCCTATACCTTTGCCACTTTACAAAGTGTTACTGTTGACAGATCGATTTACTCTAATTGACGCTTAGATTTTTATGATATCGAATAATTTAACATTGAAAGTGAACACAAAGTATATGATCAGTTGATCACTGATCACTAAATAATGTCTTGTAAACTTTCAATGACTGCTTCAAAGGAAAATGATACGCCAATAACTCTTAGCAAAGTGGAACAGGTACCATCGCGGAGTTTTCCGCCTGATCACAAAACATTTTTTTCGCATAATTCGTGCATAATGTATTGTTTGGAAACTAGTCATTCATTAGTCTATTCATCAATAGGGCAAGACAGCGCTTTAATTTTTTAGTATGCAAGCAAAAATGAGCCTAGTGGTGGTCAGGGGGCAAAGTCCGCAATAACCCTCTTATTACTTTCCTAACTGCGGATTCTCTGCTAAGTTGTCAGATTAGTTTGTGTGATATTGGCTTACCATATAGTAAACACGCATAAAATATAGCTGGTACTACTTTTCTGATCCTCCATTTTCAGCGATGTCAACCACTAAGATCTCACGTAGTATTGCCGTATCTATTTACTTTTTTATTTTAACTGGGTTTTGCCAAATTCAATATTTCGCATTGGCCTATTCTAGTTGCTCTCGAATGACAATAATTTTCCCAGAGTATTGTCTTATCTTAGTTTTTAGATCTGTAGTTATTCATACTAAACTTAATAATACTTATGCTGTAGTAGGTAGTTCTAACATAAAAAAATAGCTTGATATCAATTATCAGATTATCACTGTTCTAATTCTAATTAGATGTCTCATAGATTCTCTCCAATAATTTAATTTTAAATCTTATGATAGCCAAAATTTAAAAAAGATTAGTCTGATTTATATTGTGATAGCATACAATTATAATGTAATTATTCAAAAATAACATTGTTAACGTATGCAGTATGACTCAGGTTTTACGCGATTTCTTTTTGGTCTTGGTTTATGGCATCTATTACCTACATTTAACGCAAGATGGGTATTTTATTTATTTACAAGTTGACATTGAAATGAGTGACCAAACTTTCAGTGGTGGTTCAGACCATCAAACTGAACAACTTTTACTGTGGGACCAAACCTGAAACCACAAAAAAAATCAGCTGTTCCATACTAAACTGCAATGCCTACTCGGCTCAAATGTATGAACAGCAGATTTTGTTTTTGCTATTTCAGGTTAGCTCCCATTGTACTGCTGGTTTCAGAGGCTGGTGGCTGGCGCATGTGGACGCGGGCCTCGACCTAAGTGTTGCCTTGTATCGTTTCACATTGAAAACTGACCCGCGACAGACAATTTCATAGTGCGAATCGCGCGCTTACCTCCCGCGCTGACAAGACTCGCGCAATTCTAACGAAATAATTTTATATGAAACGTGCACTGACGCCATTAAATTGCTTTGAACGGTAGCACATGTTTCAAACATTCTGGATATCGGTCAAGACCAGTTTTTAGTTTGGAAGTCCCGATTCTTATAACGTAGTGAGTTACATTCTCTTTGGCGCTGACCGTAAGCGTGATTCTGAAACCAGACTTTAAGTTGTTCAGTTTGGTGGTCTGAACCACCCCTAAAAATTTGTCGACTTATTTCAATGTCACCCTGTATTTACCAGCAGGGATTCACTGTCGTAACACCTGAGATGTATTCATTGCTCGAATAGATGTAAAGGATAGTAGTCACAAAAACCTTTATTATTTATTTATTTGACAAATTGCTAGTAACACTAGATATTATTGTAGTCTTTGCTTATAAAGCAATTAAAAATTATTTTAATAGGTAACTGTTTTGTGATATTTTAATAAAATGTATTGTTTATTAATTATGTCAGTTAGTTTTATTTCAAAGGGTTTATTTATCATAGGAACCTTACTTTTGCAAGAGTCTTCAGCGTAAAGACTAGGACCAATCTAAACTATCAGCGTCAGCGCACATCTAGCGGAGAACTGTTCGAGCAGTTTTGATTAATCAATTGATAATGAACTTAATAGTAATTGAAATAGAGTTCAAACTAGCGTGTGTAGAGATCCTGTCAATTACAGGTTACGTGTTCTCATTATTTCTTGCACGCTAATTTCAAATCTATTTCAATAAGTCATAGAGTTCATTATCAATTGATTAATATTGCTCGAACAGTTCTCCGCTAGGTGTGCGCTGACCCTAGGTAACTGTCAAAAAGTGTCTGTACATTGAAGATATGTATTTACAAAATTATTACGATATGGTTTTTAGGTGTCCCTGACTCCAAATCATTATTTTTTTTTATTTTTTGTCTGTCTGTTTGTTCGGGCATCACGCATAAACTACTGAACCGATTTTAATGAAACTTTTTTGTTTGTTAGCTTATAATTTGACTTAAAATCTGGTATATAAATTATGCGGAAGAAGTCGCGGGTAAACTTAATAAAAATAGCCTGGAGGTAGCATCATTGTATTTTTAATTCCATTAATAATTACAAGTTCATCACATACATACAAATGTATGACATTTAAACAGAAGACGACATTGAACAATTGATTATTTTTAACAACTTGTATATTTTCGAACATTTGTTTTTCTAGACTAGGTAACTACTACACGGATCTCACTTTGCTAAGAGATATTTTGTCAGATGGTTTTTTGTCGAACGTCTAGTATTTAATGATATCGAATAATTTTATATATACTTGACTAAAAGTACACCCCGGACACTGCCTACAAAAAATTTACAAAATGACGTCAGCAGCAAACGGAGTCTAGTGCAACAACTTTAGCTACGTACAATGACTTTTTCGTAAATAAAACGTTTTGACACCCGCGTCTATTCAAAAAGAGTTTTTATCCTTCGTCCTGAGATTATAATATTATCTTTGTTTCGAAGTGCTTTCAAAAACAAAAATTCTAGAGTGTCAATTGTGGCGTCAATTTATGCTACTGGTAACCACAGAGGGGTTGAGGTAAAAAGTTGAAAGGGAGTGTCCATACCAAGGAATATACTACTGGTCCATACTGTATTACTAGATACCTACTCTTTCTTTAAGGTGGTTGCAGAGGGGTCAATTTTATACAAAACTTTGACGCACAATACGCGTAGACGGTATTCATATAAGTAACTTTGTATATAGGGAAAAATAGTTTAGAAAATCTAGATGCCGCGTCACAAATAACATTTGCAATTTATAAAATAATTACGAAGATATAAAGCTTTGAAATTTTTCATACAAAATTTTTAAATCTTCGTTATTATATTATAAATTGCAAATTTTATTTATGACGCGGCAACTAGAATTTCTAAACTATTTTTCCATATATAAAATATTACTCTTATTAATTCCGTCTACGCATATTGTGCGTCAAACTTTTGTATGGACTGAAACCAGCTTAAAAGTGAACTGTTTTGATAAAACATCAAATGACGCTTAGCAAAGTGAAATCTGTACAGGACTTCGCAAGTACACCTGGATCGCGGAAATGTTCAATCCACATTTGTTACGGCATATTTGAAACGTATTGGTTACGTCCACAAACCTATTAAATCACATTCGTCACATTATTTAATGAATCTTTAAATGTAGGAAATGGCATTTTAAATTCTAAAACTACTTTAAAATAGATTTTAATTTTCAATCGACATAATAATATAATTGGTTCATACAATGTTGCAAATTAATAATCGAACATAAAAAAGCGACATCGCTTCACTATTACATTGTCATCATCGTACAGATCTCCTAGTTTGTTTCATACAATTAGGCTCGGATCCAAATTACTATAATATTAATAAATGCAAACTATAGGTAGGTATATTGTTCTCGATAGTTGTGACGAGCATTTATTTACAAAATTAATCTAAATACCTATATTGATAAAATTAATTTACAATTTATGAAAGTTCTACCTTGATAATACATTTTTTAGAAACATTCAAACTAGTTGCACAAAACCACCGAAAAGATATCCTACCAGAAAAGCAGCTTCATAGAAAGCGGCCGGTACAAAAAATTCGCAGCGTTTGGCAAAACGTGAACGATCACATAGGAGAATGTGCGGCAGTTGCGTAGAAACATTGCTGCGTATGTAGTGGTGTACTGGCCACCGCGGAGCTTGTACGAAGCTGTTTTTCTGGCAGGATATCTATTCTGCGACAAAATATCGCAGAACAGAGCATTTTTCACTGCCAAACCATTATCGACTTTGCTTGCGTTTAAATAACTAGTCCTAGTCAACACAACTACTAATTCTCGAGAGCATCGAAGCAACTTTAGGCAGAAGTTGTGTTAAGAGACTATGTGAAAAAAATAGGATTCTTCAAAGCGTCATATATCATGAAGTACAACAAAGTGAAGTACTAACAGTAGGAGTATGATTAGCAGATATGCGTAAATTGTACATATAATTGAAGTTTTGATTAGAGCCAAAATACGATTAAGACACATTTTCTCGATATTAAAACAAGCCAAAGTAGCCTCCGTCTTTATCGATAAACGCTTGGAACTGCTAAACGGTGAATAATAGAAGCACGAAACTTGATTTAAAAAAAAAGAGATTGATATTTTACAAATTTTGATTAGAACAGAATTGAACTTACATAAATAGTATAATCATAATTAAATAAAGTTTGTTTTACGCTTGCGTAGTTTCAGGCGCGCGCGCCGCCCCGTCTCTTTCTCTCGCATCGGCAGTAATATAAGCTATCACACGCCCATTTCGCTTCAATTATTTTTCGACATAGGCCCTTAAGGCGGTATAATCCGGTCGAGGCCGCTCTTACTAGTTTTTTGAACACGAACGAAACATGAAAATACGCCGGACTGCCAAACCAGGGTCCTGGGTTCGAATCCCGGTTCGGTCATGGATGTTTGTGCCGTTGTTTCCATAATAAACAGCCTATAGTGCTTGCTTGGGATCATTACGATGTATGTGCCGGTAAGCGTTATTTAATTTTTAATTAAATACAGTGTTTTAAAGTCTGAAAATCAATTGTCTCATTTAAGGATCTGGCGGATAGGCGATCGCTCTCGAATAATAACACGATTAGATTAAGTTAACTAGATAGAAACACATCCCAAAGTTACTTTTTGTTATTTTTTTTTCAATATTATGAATGATTGCTGCTTTTTATTTATGTACTTAACTAAAAGACAAATTCGCTGAATTTGGAACATATTAAACTCCTAAGAGAAAAGACATTGATGAAAAATACGATTTTTATATACGATCCTGCTTTCAATTGAAGCGGGATGGCTAATTGCAAGCTCTTGCTTGCAAGAAAGAGACGCTTGCACTCGGATAACCTGGCCTTAATGTATTTTCGATGGTATTTCAACGCTAGCAAAGTCGATAATGGTTTGGCAGCGAAAAATATTCTGCGCTGCCATGTGTGCGCCGGTTCATAATAGTGTTTTTGCAATTTAGTAGTTCTATAATATTACATATAATTTTTTCTCTTTATAGATTTTTGTTAAGCCTAAGCCTAATAATAATAATAATAATCAGAACCGGCTGCATGGCAGCGCGATAATAGCGCCATCGTGCTTTAGCTATCTTTCTATTTGCGCGCGAACGAATGAGATAAAAGATGCGATATAGCCTAATCGCGCGCATTATGCAGACCAATCATAGTTTAAGAGGTAGACGTACTTTTTGTTATCATCAGCTGCAAGGCTGATTCAGTATTCATAGGGTGTAGAGCATCTCCGTGATGGGGATGGACCAGGTCTCCCTGCATAACTCCAGTCGGTTTAGGAGTTACAGCCGTTCAAAGGTCTGTATGGTTGCAAAAAAATGAATATGCCGTTATTATTGCAATATGCACTGCAGCTATGCGAACAGTACAAAAACAGACATGGTCTCTCGGTTTAGGAGATACAGCCGTTCAAAGGTCCGACCTTTGAACGGCTGTATTTCTAGTTCTCTACACCCTACTACTACTACTGAATCAGCCTTGCAGCTGTTGATAACAAAAAGTATGTTTATCTCTTATACTATCAAATCTGTTCTTAAAATCAATAATAAATATACATGCATAAATAAAAATGGTAAAATACTTCGTTATTAGGTTAAAATTCAAACGTAACCTAAATGGCCGTCTTCTTTTAGCTAGACAAGAACATGAATCAATGATTAAAAACAAACAAAAATAATCTAATTCCAGAAAATATAAATCCATACAACTAACTACATTTAATACAAGTCATAAATATTAAATATCACATTAAGCTAATGTCAGTTCAGTCGTAGGTTACGAACTACTTTAACCACCCATCATTAAAACGCACTGGAGCGGGACATAATGTTAATTGATGATTTCCACTTTGGTTTTAAAAAATACCATTTGAATTGGAGACATGTTTTGCAAGTTGCATAAAACGTATATGAAATATGATAGTTTTCAAAATGAAATATTGTGATCAGATAACTTCTGATTCCGTTGCTCTGCATAGATGTATGTAGATGTTCTGTTTCAGAATATCTCTGACTACCCCCTAGTGGAATATAGTTGTGCTTATGCTGATTGCACCTACACCTAATTTTGTTCGTATCGGTTGAAACTTTTAAGCTGTATGTCAATTGTTAACCAATTTGAACTTTACGCCATAGTAACTTGAACAGAAAACTATTTGTTTGTTTTAGACGTATAGTGTTTCGCAAAACGCGCAAACGGTCATCGTTTTCCATTATTATAGTTCACTTTTATTAGTTCTACCCTAGGGTGGAACTAATAATCGTGGACTAGTCCACGAGTGAATGTATTATAAATAGTGTAGCAGAACTTACGATAATAATTATAGTACTCTGTAGTAAGTTCAACTACACTATTTATAATATATTCACTCACGGACTCGTCTAGATATAAAACATTAGTAAGTTATGTCCCGCTCACGTGTATTTTCCCTCACAATAAGGTTAGGTACCCATATAAGCGATAATATTCACAATACAGATTTAGGAATTCTATACAGAGCTCGAAATGCATGACAGAAATAGCGAGGTAGTTCGAAACATTTGTTCAGACAATCAAAAAGCAAATTATTGTTTGCTAAAATGACACGCTAAAAATACTAATAATTTCTAATAGTTATAGTTTCTGTCTATTTAAGGATTTTTGTTTCGCCTAGTCGTTTTTTCTCTTTTACATAAAATAGTAGAGCCACAGCTAGTATGATTTCTCTACTTGCGCGCGACTATGCTTTTATCAAACTACTTGTCGCGGCAAGCGCAATGTTGTTGGCTCTCTTAAAAGCGCGGGAAGTCATCATTTTCTATGCAGGAAGGCGCGTCGCGCGCGAGTTGAGATATCATACTAGATGGGCAGGAAATTCATTAAGTCATTATTATAATTACAAAGCAAATACAATGTTCATAGTGGTTTCGTTTGCAGCTCAATAAAGCAATGTACGCGAAAAATAAATCTAAATATCGGTGAGAAGACACACTGTTCATGCATAATTTACTGCTTCAACAATTTGATGGAATCACTATAAGTTAACAGTACATTAAAGCTTAATACTAACAAATTCGTGAATAATTCCGCGCAAAACTTCAAACGAGATGATCATCGAGACTTCTTTTAATCTACTTACTAATATCACGAGAGGAAACATGACTTTTTTCTTATATTTATCCTTTTTTTTGTATACCAATTTAAAAGCAAATTTTAATATTTTTAGGACAAACATCGAATATACATGATATTGAATACATTTTTTTTTTAAATTCCTACCTAAGAGACATCGCATTCGTACTCCAAGACAGTCTTGTGGTAGAAGAGAAGATATCTGCAACAATAACGTTATCATCAGCACAATAAAAGAGAACCCCTCAATTCTATACAAATAATTGACTAGATACGTACCCTTCGCTATCTAAAACCTCACGCAAGGAGGCGCGGGTGATCATGTGATCGTCACACTTGAACCAGCTTCCTTTCATCTGCCTGACGTAAGCGGTGTAGTGACCAGCGTCCAACGACCCCAAGTGATTCACAACAGCAAACAAAGAGTAGCGATTATCTTCAAACACGCCTTCAGGAGCATTATTATTGTCCACCCCCACATCTACAGCCCGACGGTGTGACGACATAAACGGAGTCATGTCTAACTCCGCCGGGAAGGAAACGAAAGCTGATATTTTACGATCTATTTGCGATGAATGCTCGAAGCGTTTTAGATGGAAACTGGCGACGATGGGGAGGGTTTCGAGTGTAAGTTGCTTCGTGGACTCGCGATAGGCGCGACAGCTGGAGCACTTTATCTTAGCTCCGGACCCTAGGTGTTCCGCTCGGGTGAACCGCTCTAGGCAAGCTTGCAACGACCCGGGTCCGGCTACGTCCAGACTGATGTCCCAGAAGGGGTCGATCGTGGTGGAAACGCCAGAGCACGAAGTACAAACGACGTCACTTTGTAAACCGCCGGTGAATATCTGATCTATGATGCAGTTGCAACGGCCATTCTCCTTCTTTTCTGTGTCTTCAACTCCGTTCATGCAATGCCTGGAATCATAGAAAAGGCAGGATGTTAAAATAAGGTATACTTATGAAAAATCATAGATAATTGAGATTCAGCTTAATACATAGTGAGGGGATTGGGATGGTGGGTTTTTTTTAATTTTTTCTTTCAGATGGGTATGCTCTTGAACTCAATCCAGTCCTCAGGACAAAGATGGGGTCGAAGATGTAGCGAGCTTACCCAGAAGGTGCCTATTCACTCGTACTTTAAAGTAATTCCGGTTGTAAGCGCTCGGAAATACTAAAAGATGTAGCGAGCTTACCCAGAAGAAGCCTATTCACTCGTACTTTAAAGGAATTCAGGTTGTAATTGTAAGCGTTCGGAAATACTGACGGAGGCAGGACATTCTACTCCTTGACTGTGCGCATTATAAAAGATTCTGAGAGGCGCTTAGTGCGAATATGTGGGTCGTCAACTTAGTAAGGGCGATATATATTTCAATCTTTAATTTTTAATAATGACATGCCATCGACTGGATAGAAGAAGAATAAATGATGAATACCTGTGCAGTACATCGAGTGTAGCAATGAAGAACTCGTGGGCATCCTGCTGCTCGTAGCCGGCGAGGTGCCGCGCGTGTGTCCAGATCAAATGCAGCAGTCGGTGCAGCGTCAGCGGAGTCTTGGCACCGGAGTAAAACTCCTGCATTTAGAAATTCAACCGGTCAAGTGCGATTCGGGCTACTCGTGCACCGAGGGTTCCGTCCACCACACAACATATTAACTCAGAAAAAAGTGTTGTTTTCTCCGGGACCTTTAGCGCGAGACCGACTCACACTTGGCTTGTTATTTTTATTTGTTGTTATACTTTAGAGTTTGCCCTATAATCACACCAAGTTTGACGCTTGTACCTATTACCATTTTTACGTAGAGCAAGTAGAAATAACTTTGATAAAAACTAGTTTCTTGTAAGGCATTTTCATTATATGTTAGAAAATTCGCCGTAATAAGACGTATATTCTGTGAAAATTTCATTTGTCTAGCTATTACGGTTCAAAAGTTACAGCTCTAAATAGTTAGGACAAACAGACAGACGGATGGACGGAGGGACAGACGAACGGACAACGTAGGCTTAGTAATAGGGTCCCGTTTTCACCCTTTGGGAACGGAACTCTAAAAATGTATACTTAAAGTTAAGACCTTTTATATGTTCAAAATTATAAAGAAAAAGTAAAACTACTATGTGATACTTATACATATTTTATAGATCTACCAATTCAATTCAATCTTGTATTTTTATCTCTGTATTTTACTGTTTATGTTTTGGTGTAAAATAAACTATATTTGATTGATTGATTGATTAAGTTTTGTTATTAAGACGTATAGAATAAGATTACTTGACTCCACGCAAGTTAAATAACATTTTTTTTCCATTTCCAATTCGTTTCCTTTAAATTACGTAAAGTTAAAAATTCAAACCAAGTAATAATAACTCAGTGCGACGTCGAAATATTTATTCTTTCCGCTGCTCACGACATAAAATTGCTAACAACGTGTTTTGATTAAATTGATCTATGAAGATTCGATTTAGCATATCTTGTTTATAGAGAAACACGTTAGTCGATATGCTAAAACGAGTCTTTTATCCATCGCTAAATATTAATTTCATCCCATGACAAGTGCACTACGGCGCAGCTTCTGAAAATCAATAATGCGTATATCAAATTATTTTTAGCTCAAGCTCTTACCTGGAAAAGCTTGGAAACTTCGCAAACGAGACATTTCCCGGAACCCTGCGTTTTGCATTTGTGTTTCTCCCCTAGGAAATAATCCCGCAGCAGTGGAGTATGGATCAATGTCTGCAATTTAGATTCAAAAATTATAAATACACACGTATATTATCGACCGCATTCCCTAACAGGATGGTCAGAAACATTACTACAATTATGGTTTTTAAAGCAGCTTTCGCAACAACCACTTTTACAGCATTTAATTAATTCAAGCTGATAAATTCGACATCGAAATAACAAATAGGATTTATGCGTAGTTGTAATAATAATAATATTGACCATAACATGGGTATTGATTTCCATATCATCCTGCCTGTGCTATTTTTAGAATATATTCTTTGTTCTTTATTGTTTGGTAGGTTTTCCTCGTAAATATAAATGGCTGATTGAACATAATATAAGTAATTTATTTCCTCAGACATCTGTATTTAGCTTTGACTACTTATATAGGGACTAGTTACGCGTGTAATTCTACTAACAAACATTTCTGCCACTTTTTGCGGGGGGCGAGATAACATGAAATCCGCAACTTTGGATTTTATTCCCATAACTTTAGATTCTAATTTTGAACGTTAAAAATAATGAAAGTAGTCTCGCGTTTCGCAATTATAGGCTGTCTCGTTTAGTGATAAGGTATAAAATTGAATGTAAATGCACTTGATCAATTGATCTTATACCGTGGCAGAAGGGAAATGCTACCGCAAGGCTAGTCCTTATAATAAATAGTCAAAGGTATTTAGACAAAATACAGTTGGAACGTAATTCAGTCGTAATTATTTAAAAACATCAATTCTTGGATTTGTTAAGAATTCAATATAATAAATTTATAATAATGAATCCATCCCAAAACAGTGCATTTATACCTAAATGTTTATAGTACAAACAACCTCTTGGTAGATTTAGTTTAGTTAATAGTTTAAATACCTAATTAACTTAATTTTGTTGTTATTAAATAAACAAGGTATATTTCGCATGTAAGTAGGTAGTTTAAAATATTGTTACCTACATTATCGACATATTTTGTTTGCGTATTTCAAACGATTGTGTGGCGATATGGATGCTTACTATAGTTGTTCCCTTTGCAGTGAAAACAGACTGGCAAATAGCGTGGGACATAGAAGGGTGGGTGGAAAAGCTTGGGGGGAGGGACCTGGCTGGGATAAATCCCAACTATCCTCCCCTCTGGGTTACGTCTTTGTATAAACTAAATCATTCACACAGGCCATAAAATAGCCGTAGTTAAACAAGCACAGAATATTATAAAACAAAGTATTATCCTACTCAGCATGACACAATTCTAACAAAGTTAAGTGTCGATTGATCGTATTTATTGTTTACAAAGCATATTGTAAAACGAATATAATTACCTAGTTACAAAAAATTTCTGAATTAATAGGTATTGTAAGTATTACAAAGTCATAGAAAGTCACTTTTTAGTAGAGTAATAATAATAATAAATAACGCTCACAGGCACATACATTGTAATGATCCCAAGTAAGCCTTAGGCTTTTTGTTATGGGAACCATACAACAACGGCAAAAGCGTATAACATCCATGACCGAACCGGGATTCGAACCCAGGACCCTGGTTTGGCAATCCGGAGTGGCAACCATTACAACAACCGGGTCTAATTAAATAAGATTGTTACCTGTACAATGCAGTTCATGAAGCAAGTGGAGCCAAGGTTCTGAAGGCCCCGAAGACCGATTGTGGTGTGTGGACTGATGAGGCGACGCTTACGAAGGCGCCTCAGCGCCATGGCCTCGTTGTTGTTAGGCAGCCAGGGTGTGAATGGCACGCTAATACCTAACGACCTAGTGTACAAAAATTAATCAATCGAAAGAAAATCAAATTAATAAAAGGCTTGCTGAAAACAAAAGATACAGTAATGACTTTTGATTTGTTCTAAATAAGTACCACACTTTTAATATTTCATTTTTTTCTGAACTATAGAAATTAGAGATTTAAAATAAAAAACACTTTAAAGCCAATGTTATCAGCTTTCTTTGTTACTATTCTTTGTAAATTAAACTCTTTTGGAAACATTTTTATTTCGAAAGTATATTTTGTGTACTTAAAAAGTTATTGCTATTTTAAAAGTGTAATACTTAGTTTTGCAGGCCAGTGTATTTTAATAATAATTATATTTAAAATTACAATACATATTGTGATATAATATCTTACTATACTAGATTTTAGGTGGAGTTATACAAACATTACAATGCGAAATACGTTAAGCTGTTGGTGTACCTATTAAATAAATAAATAAACATTACTATAGAAAAACATTTTTATAAATTAGATACAAAATTATCTATGAAATTGATGATTGATTGATGATTAGGCAGTTCAGTCTTTTAAAAGCAGGTGCGTCCTAAAAAAGTACATCATTTGTGATGACAAAATCTGTCAGTAAACATTCAAAAGATTAGTTTTTTGCACAACCTTTATTTCATACATTAGTGTCATGCTGATAAAGTAAGTTATCAACTGATATCTACCAAATGATGCACCTAGTGACCTCTATTTAAAATTTTATCTATGTTAACAAAACCTACATAATTTTCACCAGATTACCTCACTGCTATTCAACTGTGTGCATGTTTATTTACAAGATCTAAACTTCCATGATACATGGAGGCATACATGCATTCCATATAAAAAACATGTTATCTATCTGAACATATTTAGCAATTGCATAGTTTCATGTCCTTTATATAAGCAAATAACACCAGTTTGATAACTAAAACACACACAGTATGCTATATATGGTGAGGCTAACTAAGTAAATGTCTTCTTAGAATGTAAATAATCACATTCCCAATAACAAATCCCCATTGGTATTTTGACAAAAATAAAATAAAAGTTTTATATTTTATACTTATAAGTACTCCATAGGTAACAGGGTATAAACTTATATGTATTACAAATTAAAGTGGTGCTTTAGTTTTTAAATTTAAAAATCCCTATTAACTCCCACAATGTTCAGTTTGATGTTCTCATACAAAAAATGTGTTAGAATATAAAACATTGAAAGCTACTCGAACCAAATGTATGGAACAGCAGTTTTCTTTTAAATTTTGATGTTTGCTCAAATGCTCAATAGTGAAAATTGTTCAGTTGGGTGGTTTGAGGGGATGATTTAATATGTAATGCATTTGTAGACTAAGAGATAACTGTACTTTTTGCAACCATCAGCTGCAAGGCTGATTCAGTGTTTATGAGGTGTAGAGCATCTCTGTGATGGGGATGGACTAGGTCTGCCTGTATAACTTCAGTCGGTACAGGAGTTACAGACGTTTAAAGGTCAGTAAAAAAATTATTATTATTAAAGTTTTTGGACTGTTCACATCGCTACAGTGCATACTACAATAATATCATATGATCAGCCTTGCAGCTGATCCTTAATCTTTTACTGACCTTTAAACATCAGTAACTTCTAAACCGAGAGGAGTATTATTATATATATTGTATATATTGGAGTTATGCAGGCAGACCTGGTCCATCTCCATCACAGAGATGCTCTATACCCCATAACCACTGAATCAGCCTTGCAGCTGATGGTTGCAAAAAGTACACTTATCTCTTAGTCTATTGTAACCCTGTACAAACACTAATTTCATTAATTATACTGAATTCTGCAATCTATAGCTTAATACAATAGGATTAGATTCAAATTTTTCTGGTTAAATTAAATAATTTTGCACTTACTTGGCTTCTTTAGATCTATGATTCATAGCAATATCAGTGAGCTCCCGATCGTAGATGTAGTCCTGACATTGAGCACAGAAAATATTCCCATAGCTAAGGTCCACGTAGAGGAAATGCTTTTTAGTCTTGGAATGATCCTGGATGTGGCCGGCGTAACATGCAAAGTAGATGCAGTGGAGACAGGAGTGCATCCGGGGTCCGGGCTGGCCACACGCAAAGCACAGGCATGATGTTGCCTGAGACAAACAAACATTTTTGTTTTTTATACATTGACCTTCTTATACAGTGTTAATTGATATCATTAAGAGTCTACCCATCAAACTGAACAACATTTACTAAGGGAACAAACCTATCGTAGCAAAAAAAAATCGGCCATTCCAAACTAAACTGCAGTGCCTACTTGACTCTGATGTATGCAACAGCAGATTTTTTTTTTGCTCCGATTGGTTTGCTCCCATAGTAAAGTTGATCAGTTTGATGGGTAGACTCTTAGTTTAAAAGGATGCCAATGATAGACCAGTCATTTTACGGTTTGAGCCGGGACTAATTAATAATTGATATTTTTTTTCGGTATAACAATGAAGAGCCAATTTGAACCTAGAAATGTACCAAAATAAAAAAAAAATCACGTCAGCAACAGTAACAATTTTAAAATTTTGCTATTGTCTTGTTCTAAAAAACCTGACGGTAATTTTTTTTCAAATATTTAAGGCTTTACCATTATATATACTTCAAACATAGTGTAAATATTTTTGTGTACTTAGAAGGTTTTTCTATGTTGCAAAGTGATTTTTTTTTTAATATGTTTAAAGATAGTGTTTTTGACTGGACTATGATAGCAATTTCTCTCTGTGGATTATGCCCTTGTGTTAGCTACATAAAAATGTATTAGATAACCATGTAAAAGACACTTCCCAATCCCGTTTTGCCTACAAAAATGGTAAATTTGAATTTCATAAGAAATCCCGCGGTAGCAAAGGATAATTTCCATTTCCTTGGGAAGTATGGTATTCCTCCTATTTTGTGTATAATTTAAGCTATCATACTTTTTGTATGTGTTCTTTGATTATACTCATTCGTTAGTTGTGAAACGATTTGAAACGAATACAGTTCGTCACATGGGCAATTTCTTTATATCTACAATTTTTTTAAATCTTTTAATTCATGAAAGTTTAGGTACATATATTGTTGTTGTTATTTGAACAATAGATAGGAAATGTTTAAAACTACAATTTGCGATTTTCGAGTAGCATTAAAACTAATGGTTTAATCACAATGTTATTCATTATAATGAGTAGGTAATACACAAACCAATCAGTGTAAAGGACATGAAATGACTCACATTCACATCAGCTGATTTGAGGTCAAAGATCAAGCATCAGCTGATTGCTGATCATTTGCAGCTGACTACAAAGTTGAAATTACTCTCGTTTATTGCGCAGAATGTCGCTATTGCTATCTCAGAATTAACTACGCTAATAATTGATGATAACTTCATCGGCGTAGTACAAATACGCCGCATTTTTTTTCTTTAATTAGACTTTTTCTTTCTTGCTTGCTTACCTTGTACCTCCTGGCTTCAAAAGAAGTACACGACACAAAAAATGCATGAACTATTTTGTAAGGATTCGTCCCCTTTGCAGCCTTAAAATTATTCAAGTGTATGCATCCATTGTCATTCATTATTTCGCCTATATAAATACTACCGGTTTGCAATATTCAGATTTCTTTAGCCACTAATTTACAATAAACACATTATATCACTAGATTTATCTGAATGAAGAGTTCGACGCGATGCCAAAATATACAAAAACTAGAATGAGAGAGGAATCACGGGCCACGGGGCGGGCGTGTACACGCTTCGGGTTCGTAATGGTTTGCTTGGCTTGGTTTTTCTTTCTCCCAATGTACGCTTGCTTGTCTGACGAGCTTGCTCGACCCAAAGCTCGTTCGCTTCAAGCAATTTTACTGAACTAGAGTAGAGAGTAGTATATTCCTTGTACTGAACAAAAGGCTGCGTTCAGAACCTACACCCCAGGTGCACCCCGAGTGCAACTTTTCGCTCTAACGCCGTTCCGAGCCTCGCCCTCGGTGAACGGTTCCGTACCATAGAGCGTGTTGAAAAAACAACCGCACCCAAAGGTCGTGAACGCAGCCAAACAGTACAAATTTTTTAAACGTGCATTGTACAGCTGACAAATTGACATTTGACAGTATCCATGCTATGTTATCTTAGTACAAACTTAATGGAACGCTGATTTTCCATAGACAGCTTCCGCCATCTATCGGTTATGTTCCGAAGCACTATGTCTTGCACTAGGGGTCATGTAACAGCGCACTACACCTCACGCGCTGCGCTGTAGTAGTGAGAGATTTCGCCCATATCAATCACTGTCTTGTCGGTCTAGCGGTCTAGGCAACCGGCTTACGATCCGGGAAGCTAAGGTTCGATCCTCGTGTCGGCCGATCGTCTTTTTCAAGTTATTTCATAATGTGGCGCCCCCTAGTGCTAATAAGTGGCAACGCAATTAGGATGTCCTAAAATTCAAGGCGAGTTACCTATCTATATCCAATATACATATTAATCTATGACAGTATCATGTCAACGTCAAAATTTTAGCATGATGGTAGCATTGGAAGCAGTGTTGTCCCATTTCCTCTTTGCGTTGTAGTTTAACCGGTTTTATTGTACCGTATTTCACTATCTATTTCCGCGTTGGCCTCATCATCGCGTCGCGTTGGTTGAATATTGGGTCGAACTACTAATCCAGCCTATTGTCTAGGTACCTATCCACCAAAGCAAAAAATAGAGATGCTATTTAATCAAAGTTGTAAGTCGTCAGTGTGTGGGGCTCAAAAAAGTATGAATCCAGAGCCGTGAAAGTGATTTAAAAAAAAGTTATATGTAGTAAATAAATATGGCCGCCACGCAGCTATTTGTAACGATGTAAACTTTTGTTTATTGTTTTATACATTTTATCAATAATCCGTAAAGAAATGATAAGTGATTTCGAAAACTTGTCCCTTGGAGGAAACAATGCTGCTAGTAATCATGGAGATCCCTTTCACACCGGTAATTCTGAGTTCTTGTAGACGTAGAACAGAACTAGTTGATTTCCAATTATAACATGACCTCAATGGCTTTTTATTACTGTATTTATATGGTCACAATACCGTTCGTTTCAGAGTTGACCCCTGAGCAACAAAAGACACTAATAGACATACGGCGTCGAAAGACAGAGTTGCTTTTGGAGATTCAGGTATGTTCCGAAAGGCAATTGTGATTAAACCTTTGTAACTGCTTCACCTGATACCTCGTAGTAAGTGATAGTAGTAGGTATGCGTCATAATGAATAGTCACGTTCTGTATTATAGCAAAATATTTCGTTTGCGTAAGGCAAAACAAGAAAACAAAATATTTGGTTAACCTATTGGTTTGTGCAATGTTCTGTTGAATTCGCAAATTGTGGAGCTACCAAACCATAACATGACAGTCTTTTCTAGCCTCCACAAAAATAACTACACTAAATAAGTCTACTTGAGAAGGGCATGTATGTACGGCACGGCCCGGTAGCTCAGTTGGTAGTGAATCTGCCTGCTGTTCCGAGTGTCGCGGGTTCGAATCCCGTAAGGGACAAATATTTGTATGATGAATATCAATATTTGTACCCGAGTCATGGATGTTTGTATCTATTGTATTCTACAGGGTGAAATTGATATCATTAGCATCCTTTTTAACTAAGAGTCTACCTATCAAACTGTGACTATAAATAATTTGTGTGACAATGTCCAATATATATATATATATATATATTTTTTTTTTATGTTGGTAATGTATGAGTACTATGATGGTTGTAGAGTGCTTTGTATGGTGTACAATAAAACAATGTAAAGAGTCACGTTGCAGGTTCTGACCCGAGAACTCGTCTCGCGTGGATTTCGCGCTTCGCGTTTTTGCCTGCCATGAGGCTCCGCAATCCTCAATCTCTTCTTGTTCTTGACCAAGAACAATCCCTGAGATTGGGATAGATTCTCCCATAAACACTTGACACTGGCGGAAATGCAGTGCTAACGCACAAGCAAGAGTCCATTACTTATAAGTAAAAAAAAAAAAACAATGTAAAAACAATGCAATGTAAAAGCAGCAAGCCCTGGTGTCTGAGTTTTTTCAAACCGCCTTACAGCCTCTAATGTGATGGTACAAACAATGATTGCGAATAAAGTAAAATTAAAAAGTGACTTTCCATGTCTCTGCATGCAGGTAGGTACAGTACTGTTCATTGCAGTTTAAGCTTTAGAAACTTGGGTTCTTTTTTGACAATTTCGGTAATAATATTAATAGCTCTGCCTCTGCATAATGCAGGCATTTTAAATAACAACAGAACTCGAACCGATTACAGCACCTCATTAATTCAAAAAAATTTAATGGGCTTGAGTTCGATCTTCTACTTCTTCTATAAATATAAATCAACTGGGAACTAGAACTAGAAATAAGAAACAGTATCTTGTCTCATACCTGATACAGTACGGAAACACCCAAAATAATGAATGATTCTAATATGCCACCACAACATAAATAAATCTGTAATTTATAATTTGAATTTAAATATGAATTAAATTAGGTATGAATTTAAATTAATTTACGAACTAACTTTTTAGAATGATTTACCAAAATGTTAAAAACAACAAAATTATCATCAAATTGATATCGCTTTTTGGGAATTTTGTCTGAATATTGTCAGTAATGTAATGTATGTAGGCAAATTTAATTTTTCGATAAACACATAACCATCTCCTGTTTTTAAATTGTTAAAACAGAGGTCAACAAAATTATCATCAAATTGATAACGTTTTTTGGGAATTTTGTCTGAATATTGTCAGATATGTAATGTTTGTAGGCAAGTTTAATTGTTTTGATAAACACATAACCATCTCCTGTTTTTAAATTGATTAAAACAGAGGTCAACAAAGTATCATCAAATTGATAACGCTTTTTGGGAATTTGATGTGAATATTGTCAGTAAATGTAATGTAGGTATTTAGGTACAATCAATTGTTTTTGTGTGGAATTGGTTAATTCCTGTTTTTAAATTGATTATAACAGAGGTTGGTACAATGTCACACATTGAGATCACTAAAACTCCAGATGAAATGAGAAATCCTCAAATATAATTGTGGTTCACTCACACCACAATTTTATTTTTAATGAATACTTACAACATTTTTGAAAAGAACTAAAGCTATTCCATTATATTGAAATAACTATTGTTTGGTAGGAGACCTTGTTTCATGCCTCAGTTTATGAATATAGTGGAAATAATGTCTCATTAATTATTTAACATTGATTTTATGTGCTAGCGAATTTTTGGAATACATTAAATCTATAGTTTTGTTTAATATGGATGGAGCTTCAACAGATCAAAATTAATATGGACTATGGATGATGCAAATCGTTATGAGGCTATTGCCTATTCTGGAGTTATTGGGACATAACGATTTGCATCCCTCCACCCACTAGGGTAACCTAACTAAGAGTCTATTCTGAAACATGTCAATGAGCAAAATATTTAGTATTTTTATTTTACATCTTACTCTTATTGTTATTAGTATTTCGGCGTACCTTAGAAATACTTACTTAACCTTAGTCTATTAGTTTAACACAAAAAATCCCACTGGGTCAAAGTGTTCCCACAACAAGATAAGATAGGCTACTAATAGGCTTGCCTACCCTTTGTCTTATTGTGGTGGGCTCAGATAATATTGATCACTAGCTATCATTATATGACACACATTTTTAACATTTACAATTACTTATTTTGTGCAAGATTGTCATGACATTTAGGGTACATTTGACCTGGTTTTTTCCATTACTACACTAGAATGCTATTTCAATATAAATACGTATCAGAGCATATTTTTTCTGGGTTGGTAAGAAACTTACGAAAGTTTTAGGAATGGTGTGTCATATGATCATCACGACTTATTATCAGAGCTCGGGGTTAGGTAGTGTGAATTTGGTACTTGTAACAAAATTTAAAGATTAATATGGACATACCCCGGGATAATTCCCGAATCCCGATTGTTGATCTGATTTATTGATTATTAATTTTGCTACCTACTTAGAACTTATTTAGGCTTGTTTTTAAGGAGCATCGTGGTGCACAGGGCTGCCCTCTTTAAAAAAAATTACCTTTTTTAAAGCTAACCAGACTAAAACAACTTAATAGAGTGTTTTTAATATCACATTTTCGTAAATGTATTCATTTTACATGTATCATGAATACATTACGAAGTTTATGGTAATTTTTATTATTTAATACATTTTAAAATCCCGTATTTTATTTGAAGGCAATTATAAAAATCCCGCGAAAGGGAATGTCCATGTTAATTTTTCGTATTGCAAATCCCGAATTCACACTGCCTAACCCCGAGCCCTGCTTATTATATGAGTTAACAGCTGGCTGAAGTTTCGTCCACAAAATTACTGCAAAAATAACCGTACAATTCGTGCGAGATGAAATGTGACATGGGGTACCTACTTAGTAAATTTAAAAAATCTTGAGGAAAGTTGAAGAGAATCTTGTGTTGAATAAATGCATCAATTTATCTATTATGTATATCTAAATAACACGTTAAATACATTATCGAAGTCGTCACCACTAGCGAAGGCGACAAAATTGGGAAAAACAATTCCCAAATACCGCCAGTGGGGAAATAAATTCCCGTCTGCCACAACCATGGATAAGTAGCGAAGTGATTAAAATTTAGGTTGAAGCTAGTGGTGACGACTTCTATTCAAATTGTTTTCTAGTTACTGTTTAGGTATGATTCAGTCAGAAACAAACAAGGCGATAAGCCATAGAATGGTATACCAACGTATTTCTATTATTCGAAATAGCATTGAAATAGAAATTCTTTGTAATTTTTTGTTTATTTTTTTTTATTAAAAAAGATTTACTGTTCTACTCGTATTTAGAAAAGTAGTAAAGTACCATAATATGCTCTTAGACCATGAGCATATTATTGTTGTGTCATACTTATGACGCAGAATTATGAGTCAATCCACTATTAAGACGTTATCTCAATTGCTATCTCTACTTTCTTTGCATTTAGCTTAGATGTCAAGAGATTCTCCTTATTCTGTCATATATTTATACAAAACTTATAGCATCCCTAACCCCGAACCCATTTCATTCAATACGCCTCGACCAGTCTGACGTAAGTCGTCAATGCTCGGCTTACTACAACCGAGAGGTAGTAAGTCAGCCAGTATTCAGTAACTGTAGTACCGCGGCGCGGGGGTGTCGCGTCGCGCCGCGCTCTCTGTTCACATATCACTGTCACTAACATTGATAGGATAATTACTGTGATTTTACCCTTAATTAACATTTGGTATAGTGCATCGAGTTACCTAAAATATTTCATTCAAACGTTCCAAGTGTAGTGCTATCTCGCGTAAGTTTTCAAGTGATAAGGCGGATAAGTGGAAATTGCTATGACTCCATCAGCGGTCGGGGTTTCTGTTTGTTATTATCAATTTTGATGTGTGGTAGGAACCTCTTGAGAAATTGATTTGATGTCAATTTTTGATCTTTTTTCTTTCTGTTAACGGGTTCGAACTAATATCAAGAAATTCATTTTCTGTTTTTCGCTTTTATTATCCTTAACATTGTCCTGTTGTTTACGTCACACAAATATATGCCATTCCTATAACACGTTTTACCTACCTGCGATGTACCTAACTGTGTTCTTAGACAGGTTAACCTTTATGAATTGCTAATCCTAGTCTCTATCTAAGGTCTTATAATTAAATCACGGCATGACTATGAAGCCAAGTAGCCCAATGCGTCATTGGTACATTGAAATACATTGCTATTGTGACTGAAGAATGTAATTAATTGCCTTCTTATTTGTACAGCAGTTATTATATTGTACTTATATAATTATTAACGTTTAGTCTAATCGTCTATACTCTTCCTTCATCGAACATTAATACTGTAACCAGGAACTGTAATTCTGGTTTCTTTACATTTCATCTTCAAAATTATATTCACGGCATGAATTTTGTTTCTGGGTATAGGTAAAAAAAATTGCAAATTCCACAGCTCGGTGAATATAAAATAGCTAATTAATTACGTTTGTCTGTTCTTTGCTACGTGATTAGATTAGGAAGATTTTTGAAAACTGTCTTCAACTCATCAATCAAATGTTGACGTTATTACATGCCATTCATCTCCTATCTCTTAGGTGACTGTTAATTACTGATAATAATAATTTCTAAAAAAGTTTGAATGTTGGAGTCAGGAATACGTTCACTCATTCATGTCATAACAGTTCTCAAAAATCTCAACTAGGTCATCCTTTTTAGGGTTCCGTACCGAAAGGGTGAAAACGGGACCCTATTCATAAGCCTACGTTGTCCCGTCCGTTGAACCGTAATAGCTAGACAGTTGAAATTTTCACAGAACGTGCTTTATTATGGCGGATTTGCTAACGAATAATAAAAATGTCAAAAACTTAAAAATTAAGGGGTCATTGAAGAAACTAGTTTTTATCAACGTTTTTTCTTTTCGCTCTATCGTAAAAACGGTAATACATAAAGCGTCAAACTTGGTGTGCCTATAGAGCAAACTCTACAGTATAACAATAAATAATAAAAACGTGCCAAGTGCGAATCGGTCTCCCCGCTAATGGTCCCGGAGAAAACAAAAGTTTTTTGTGAGTTGATGTCTTGTGTGGTACGGAACCCTCGGTGCGCGAGTAGCCTGACTCGCACTTGACCGGTTTCATTTGTTATTTTCACACTAAGTTCTGAAGCTTCGACAGGGGCGGCTCCGCAGTTGACTCATTGCATGCAGTTCGTTTTGAAGCTCGCATGTTTTTCCCTCTAAGTGGACAATGTTTGCGATTCATCGGTTTATCGCGCTTCCTCTGTCGCTTCCGCAGTGTGGCTGACAGCTTCGATAACAACTATCGGTGTTCCCGCAACAACTAACATTTGCAATACCTAACTCAGACCCGAGAACCTAGTTCCCATTACCATTCTTTCGCTATCTAATTCTGCTTTCAAAATTTGACATCGCCAGCTCTTTGATGTGAGGCTAACGAACCCGTCGATATAAGTAACGTCTTAATTACAGTGTAGCTCGTATAGGTAGGTACTTAGTATTTTCACGTTGGCGATAAACAAAAGGTGTGACGAGGGCCTTGTCAGAGACTGTGGAAAGATAAGCTACTTACTTACGTATAGTTGTCACAGTGCCAAACTGCGGTGGCGCCCGCGACTGTCTTCAGTCGAGTGCGTTCCTTAGTGAGAAGTGTATGGCGCGCGATGTGTTTGCATGTTCGCCTGCTGTGCGGCGCGCTGTGGTGGCCGGTGCTGATGCGCATCGCCCGCGCCGCACGCTCCTACGACGACGACTACGATCAGGTGTGTCAGCCATCGACGACGCTTTCTGTGCACTTCGCTACCAAATACAACATTCCATCTCGTGTAGCTTCACCTGCTCTATTTTGGCAACTATTCTGACGTAGGCTCCGACGATGTGCAGTCATTCCAGTTTTCCACTTTATTTGCTTCATTACCTTGCAAATTTTACTTTTATTTAAATGTTGTGGGCTTGTAGGTACGTGTGGCATTAGCTTGACTAATATTGGTGTGTTCGTGTGGTCGACGACCGGTCGTGTCGGATGTGCGGCGAGCGCTGGCTCCAGAAGCAATGTTCATAAAGGCCGGGCCGGCGGCGGCTGAGCAGGAGCGCCGCGGCTCCGTGTCTAACTGGTTCTCGTCCCTGAGACGTGGCGGCAGACGTAAGCGCGAGGAGATCGCTGCGCCCTCGAGTTACGGCTCGCTGGGCAGGCGGAAGGACGGCAACCAGCCGCGTGGCAAGACGCGATCCGCTTGGGACCTCACCACTGTTTCCAGACTGGTCTGTATTGCACATTCGACAATTATAAAGCTTTAAAACGACATGATGCCCGCTGGAGATTCCACTTGGCCGGTATCCAAATGCGCTGGATCGATCACGCTCTTTGAGTCTGCGTACGGAATTATGACTGCACGAGATTTTTACTGATTTCTTTTTATTATGTTTGTTTTCACTTTACACTACCTATAATGTCTAACTAACCATACTCTCCTTTTTTCACAAATTATTTAGCTTTAATTGTGTGGTTTCTTTTAACGCATAAAATAATAAGTTGTTTATGATTTTATCATCAATACCCACGATTGAACGGATGTTATCATTATCAAGTGATAAGCAATTGTTGCTTAGAATCAGCGTGGAAATATTTTGTGATAAGTCTACGTGTGAATCGAATCGAATAGTGTAATAGGTTATTATCATTATCAGATACTTAACAATAATATTATTGTTTTTTCTCGATAATAAAATATCACAGAAGTAGTCCACAATTTTAAATGTAGATGCTGAGCTGCTTTAAAAATTATATTGACACTATTAAATAATTCCAGTAAATGTCAGTTCTTTGAAATAAGTATGCAATTAAATGCAAGCGTAATGCGTTTGCAGTATTTAATGAAGGCTAAATGAGCGGCAACTCTTCAAAGCCACTGCCGCATCCGCCTTTGAGCATACGTTGCCACCTCGTTCATGGCGGCTAGGGCTTTATGCTTTAACTACGAGTAAGTAATAGGCTTGGGAGGGACCAAGCCCTTGTGGGCATTGTAACTTAATATTCCACTTAAGTCCCTAAGTACATATTTTTACTGATCTCACTGTTTGCCGAACAAATAATGCGTCGCTGACTCATTATCTAAATATGTCTTATTTTCTGAAGATTCATTTTGTTATATTATACATATTTTAAAATTTGAAATACATGCACAAACATGGATGTAAGCTAAATAGATTTTAGAGCACATTTGTGAAATATTGTTAAAAGTTGGCACAGCATTTGACCCAGATACACAGTTGATGTCGCGGATTTTAAGCGACGCAAAATAAAAATTGCCTTGACGTAGGAGGTTATTAGATTTTTCTCTTAAATTTGCATACGAATCGCGTTTTTATGTGTCGGTAACTCACTCAAACCGTCGTTTTAAGACTACAAAATTTAATTATTCTATCATTATTAGATATTACGAACCTGACTTTAAAAAAAAGCATTCGTAGTCGACAAAATCTAATCTAATCATAATCACTCATATTTTTATTTACTGATTCAATTTATTTGCAAAATTTTCCAGCAACCTCTTTAAAATTTTACAGTAAAACATTTCTAGCCTTTTCAGATTCATTAAAATGCTCCATCCCTCCTTTCCTTAATTAATAAAGAGTTTCCAAAGTCTTTTCCTAAAATGAATATTTCGTTAATTAATGTCGTCGTGCATTGACCTCTTAAAACTTTACCGAAAATCGGTACAAAGGACTGAAACAAATAATGCCAGCCAGGTTGCATTACTAATAATGGTACTGGCATAGCAGCACGTTGATCACTAACTTGCTTCTATACATATAGGGTCCTGTTTTTAAAGGGTATGATGAGACCATCAAACTGAACAACTTTCTCTATGGGACCAATATCGAAATCGAGAAAAAAGAATCTGATGTTCCATACAAAACTGCAATTCTACTCGACCCAAATATCCCATAGTACATTTGATTTTGGTCCTATAGAAAAAGTTGTTCAGTTTGATGGTCTGGTCATCCCTTTAAAAAACTGTCAGCATATTAAGCAGGACCCTATATCCGGTATCCTAATCATGATCCGGTTGTTGGTGTCTTCTTCTTTCTCGTCCCTTCTTCATTTCCCGTCCCTGCTTCATTTCCCATCCCTTCTTTATTTCTTCTTTCCTTTTTCATTTTTGATGGAGATAACTTTGGCATTTTTTTAAACAATAATAATAACTCATTTAGCCGAGGCCTATGTCCAGCAGTGGACGTCCATCGGCTGAGATGATGATGATGATGATTTAGCCGAGGCATTTAATATTATTTTGTTCAGTCCGTACTGCTGTCTACGCTCTAACTAATGACATCATTAAACAAACGGTAGCCGAGTCTACAACAGTGTTTGTATGACCCAATAATGTGCACATGTTTGTATGAGGAGCAGGGTTGATAGACGTCACGTTTTTAATAAATCTAGAACTAGAATCTGATTTATTTAATTTTTTTACCTACAAGCATATAATATACTTGTTTTTGCTCGCGAATTTGTTCGCGTATCAAATTAAACTAGCCTAGGTTACTCAGGAATAGTGTAGGTTTCTATTAGTAAAAGAATTTTTATAATCGGTTCGGTAGTTCCAAGCAATACCCCCTGCATACATATAAGCAAAATACCTTTTTATAATATTATTAAGTATAATCGATTTTTGGTTTTTAATGCGTTTCGTTAGACTTCAACTTATGCAAGTCCAAAACATACTTATTTTGGTCATCTTGTCTCTAAGCGCTCTTCAGACGAGCCACACTTTGCGATCGCCGAGTGTCGCAGAGAGTCGCGCTCATAGACTTTACGGTCGCGCGACCGCAAAGTGTCGCTCGTCTGTAAGAGCGCTAAAACACAAAATCGGAAGTACGTGCTTACGACTTACTTTCGTGAGTGTTATGAAAAGATTTTTATTTCATTCCATATAGAATTTGCAAAATATTTACTGACATTCTCTAGTTTTGGTTTATGTTGAATCAACCCTATTGAGAAGTGAACAATGCCGACATTTATCTTGTGGTATCGATATCGTATCACAGTCATAATGCTAACATCTTTTTTATTTTAACTATGTATGTACTATGTACTAAGTCAAATATTAGTTATGGGCTCTATATTCGTTTATTTGCTTGTTGTAATGTCAATATAATTCAGCAAAAAATTAGGTTAGATTATGCATAGGTACTTGTTGTTTTATCTTCATATCAATGTAGTCTAGATCTAGAATTTATATCATTACAGATAATAGAAAAAAATCTACAAAAATGTAATATAGGTAAATCGAGAATAAACGTAATTTTTATTGACGTCAAGAAAACTTATTTTTCGAATAAACTGTAAGGCCTTTTTCACACGTTCCGGTTGCCGGATAGCTGGCGCCGGCGAAGTGTATGGCCATGTCATGTACATTAGCTTCAACACGTACCGGTGCAATTTACATACGTTGGTAGCCGGGTAGCCGGCGCCGGCTATCCGGTAACCGGAACGTGTGAAAAGGGACTTAAGGTTCTACTTCTGTCTGTCAGTTACTGGTTTTGTCCTCCGCCTATGTAAATGGTCTTTCGTTCGTGTTAATTTATCGGTTTGATTTGTTTGTTAGTCATTAGTTGTGGTATTTACATCGCTGGATAGTGTTTTTCGCATTTACTTCAGTTTTGATAATATGAGTATGACGCACACTTAAGATGTTTAAAACTAACTTTCATCATCATCATCATCAGCCTATCATCGTCCACTGCTGAACATAGGCGCACCACAAGAATATCCTCGTTAAAACTAACTTTACTACAAGGTAATAACAATTAGATAAGATATGGATAAGATACCATTTAAAGAGCTCTGTTGAAGTGGCGAAATACGGCCAGACGCGGTTTCGTTTTCATTTACAAATCTCAAAACCGATCGAAATCAATTTCGTAACAATCGAATGAAGTGAAGTGAATCTGAGTGGAGTATTCTCGAATGTACGTTTTTTCCAGAAATCCCCACCGGCATCGATTAAATGGAGTCAAGTCACGACCTAGTGTGGATTTTGGGCATAATATCGAGCTAACGAAATTAATACACCCGACATTGACGACCCGGTTGGTGTAATGGTTACCACGCCAGACTGCCAAACCAGGGTCCTGGGTTTGAATCCCGGTTCGGTCATGGATGTTTATATGTTTGTGCCGTTGTTGTATAGTCTCCATAATAAACAGCTTGCTTGGGACCATTACAATGTATGTGCCTGTGAGCATTATTTATTTATTTAAATACAACAATTAGTTTGTTTTTAAAATGTACTGATTCAAAATTAGAACAAGTAGTTTTTGTCTTTTTAACTCCGCCTAAACGTGTATCGTTTGGTAACATAAATGTATAACATAACGATACGTGCCAACTACCCAAATGTGAAAATACGGTAAATTTACTTTCTGGTCGACTTAGCCTATGTAATACAAAACATTTTAGAAATTCTCCCGGAAAAAGAAAAGAAAATACCGATATAGCTAAGCGAGAGAGAATACTGTAATGTAAGCGGAAAGCTTATAAGTTTTACTTCATATTTTGTAAACAAAGTATCATGTACGTTCACTTTTGTTTAGGTTTTTAAAACGCTTCCTGTATTTATAACAAGTACTTGTAATGTCTTCAAGTTTTTAGGTAATACATGCTCCTGTGGGTATGCAAATGTAATCATTTTTATTTTCCTTTGCTTCTACAAGTAACTAGGTATATCTAAGTAAGGTGCTTTCAAAAATATGCGATATGCTGTTTCTTTTAAATATGTTTTTACTCCTGTCCTGTCTTGTGCATGTATGAAATTTTGATGTGGGTCAAGCTTTGTTGACAGCGGTTAGATCTCACATAGTGACGTTCATTGTGATTTTATATCCCAAGTCTGTAACTTAGTGTTGCAAACACACCCAAAACCGATAAAAAAACCGAATAATAACAATCGTAAAATTTATTTATTCATTCAGGACTTAGTGTTTGTAGAATGAGTTAACCTTGGAGGACGTCTGGTAGTTTTATGATTTAAGATGAACCAAAAGTCAATTTGGTATTATTACTTGCAACTAAATGAATAAGCCCTCTTGTAGAATATTAATTTTAAGCATCCTCAAACTTTCGCCTTTGTTAGGCAATAGCTCGCTAAAATGAGGTCAGATTGAATTCGTCTGGAAGTTTTTCCAATGTATCCAGTTCAGCTTTTGTTACATTTTTCACACGGCATTTCAATTTAAATGAAATCGCTGTTACAAAATGCATTGGTGTAGTCGCATACGTGATGTGACTCACCAGGACAAATAAAATTCTCACATAAAAGATTCTTCCATGCGTGACACTCTGTTCTTTTCTATATAGTCAGGTTTGCACTGAAATTTTTCGGAAAAACTAGCAGCGAGTGTTGCATTTTCTCAGCATTAGACTTGCGACATTTGTTATAAAAAACTTATCAATTTGAATTTGTCCTTTTATAACATGTTTAATTAATGTTGATTTGCAACCAGAAGCGTTAATTAAGTCATTGACATCGTTACTAATGTTCACTGACCATGTATTCAAAAGCATACATATAATAATTGGAATAAAATTTATTTCACTATTTAATACCACTGTATTTTCTCTGAAATATATGGCAAAACAAATATTTTGCTATGCAAATCGTTTTGCGACTGATACCAAGGTTTGACGTTACCGCTGCCATTTCACGTAGAAACGTAGAACCGAAATTTACATAGTTTTGTCGTTGATACCTAGACTTACTACTTCTGTATCGATAAGCGCGAGGAAATAAACAATTTTTAGAGGCACTAAATAATTGTTCGTGGCTATAACTTTCTGGGCACTTAGCTCCGAAGTACTATAATAACTTTGTTCTACGTAAATCTTAGCCTCGCCATTCGAAACTGGCTAGATAACGATCTATGTAACATAGTATTTACTAGTTAATGATCACTCGCTCGTTTGCGTCACTGGGTTTGGTTTAGCACAACGTTGTCGCTTATTTTCACCTATTTGACCACCTACATGCTTAGAGCCTGACATTTCAGTGTTTCTGAAACACAAATTATTTACTCGTCGAGTAAATAGCACAATTGGTCAGTAGAATTAGGATGATTAAAGAAAAAGACCTTTGACATCCGCATTGCGTTTTACTCGAACAAACTTGAAACAGTTATGTAAACCACAATTTGCCAATTTGCACCGTTTCCGAACAATGTTACGGTTCGCGATCTAGACTGGTGATGGGTGACCTTTACGTCTTTAATACTGTTGTTTGCGTCAACTGTTGGCACTAATTATTATCTGCGAACAATTTAAACAAAAGAGACAGGTACAGAAGTGCGGCTCCACGCAATGAGCGATACAGGCGCACACAAGACGCGCACGTATAATGGCCGGCTAACAACTTGACAAAAATCCTGTCTGCGCAGAACAACATTTTTAGGCGAAAACGCGCCCCTCACCCCCGCCCCGTCCCCCATTCAAGCAGTTTGCCGGGTACTGTACGGACACAAAATTAATAGATCTGGATAGTACTGGCGTTCGTCTGATCCGAGATCGCCGAACATGCGCGTCTGTTTGCGTGCGCCTGTTTCGCTCGTTTGTATGAAGCCGCCCTTCTGTATCCGTCTCTTTTGTGATCTAAATCTAGAATTAGTCTACGTTTATACACGACATTTTAAATTGTAAAACTGTTGCCCGGCCTTCGAGTATCATGTAGCTGAACTCAAACGAGGTAGCCTCTCGTGATACTTAGCTGCTAATGAGGTTGATTAGTTGCGTGACAGGGGCGACAAACAACCTTTGTATATTGTCACGCGTTTGCAAATTTTGTCGTGATCCACTTCTGTAACATATATACGTCATGCTATATCTTAGATTGGACAACGATTTACACATATATTACGAGAAAATATACATTGTATCTATGTGCGTATTAAATTCATGCATCACAATGTGGGAGTTCACGATTTCCGGACAAAGATTCACCGCCAGTTAATAGCTCTAAAGTAGCTAATTTAGTTGTTTCAACTAAATAAATATAGACCATCTAATTACTGGTTCAACAAAAAAAAAGCCAATAGACTGTAATTAGGACCGTGTTTTCCTACAAAGAAATAAACTAACGACGGCAAATCTAAATGGAGTAATTTCCATTAGTTCCTAATCTGTATCTGAATAGCATCGAGCGTTCCGGGAATAGCCTGACTGAACAGAGGGGTGCCTTGACCTTGCCGGGGGTGAGGGGGGAGGCCAGGGCCTGAACTGCACGTCTGCACCGAACGGTCACTGACTCGCCCGACTGGTTTGACTTGCAGTATGATTTACTCCACACTGCTAGATCAAAGGCCTTTAACACTTGCCTTTGTTTCTAAATGATTTATTGAGCTCTTCTAGTTGCTCTTTGAGAGTTAATAAATTGTTGAAAATTGCTAGTCCTGATACCTCATTAAAAGTAAATAAATTTATGATATCTATACTATAATAAAACTGTAAATGTTTGTTTGTTCGCGCATCATGCTAAAATTACTGGACCAATTTTGATGTAACTTTTTGTGTCTAAAAGCTTAATGTGGTATATCATATATCTCGCTACGATGACGGGAACCGATGCGGACAAAGTCACGGCAAAGGCTCGTAGGTTATAAAACTATGGGTAAAAATTCGTACTTGTCATGTTTTGATAACTGCCCATCATGTGTCTACATACTGAGTAATTCCAGATTCTACATTTCTTTTGACGTTTTCTAAGTGATTTCTCATGTAACTATCACAGAAAGCAGTTCCGTGGAACAGGTCGAGTAAGTTAACACGAGTAGTAAGTGCAGACACCGATGTTCTAGGATATGCGATACAGTTTACTTAAAAACGCAACAACTTGACCAAACCAGCTAATGGGCTCAGTGTTGCCAGCCGTATCTTGACAAAAGTAACCGGAAATAGACAAAAAAGTAACGTTTTGGTGTGAAAAGTAACCTTTCATATTTTTTTCCAGAAATAAGGTATTAAAAGTTGATCTAGCTAGACAGATTTTGGTTTTATTTACTTACAGAAATATAATCAACGAGCGTTAACCCGCGACTTTGTCCGCACAAATTATATACCAGATTTTAAGTCAGATCATCATCATTGTCTTGCCCATTTCCCATTATTTGGGGTCGGCTATAAAAAAAAAAGGTTTCATCAAAATCGGTTCAGTAGTTTTTGCGTGATGCTCGTTCAAACAAACAAACACACAAACAAACACACAGACAAACAGACAGACAAAAAATCCAAAAATTGATGATATGGAATCAGGGATACCTAAAAACCATATCGTAACTTTTTTTTGTTAATATCTTCAATGTACAGACAAACTTGCTATTACAGTTTTATAATAGTATAGATTCAGTAGCGTTTTCCGTTTTAAGTTGCATTTTTCATCCGATTGATTGATCAAGCGAGAAAGTGAGACGCTTAATTAGTCATTTGGTATACAATAATACAATAATGCTAGAGAGAAAAACGTATTTTTAGGAGTTGTACTTGCTACGTTACGAACGTTTTGGGTTTTAAAACATTGCGAAATATAAGGTCTAACAAAATTAGGTGAAACTATTTTAAGGGGATGATCAGACCATCAACCTGAACAACTTTCTCCATGGGACTAATATCGAAATCGCGAAAAAAAATCAGCTGTTCCATACAAACCTACTCGACCTAAATGTATGGGACAGCAGATTTTTTTTCGCGATTTCACTATTGGTCCCATAGAGAAAGTTGTTCAGTTTGATGGTCTGATCATCCCCTTAAAATAGTTTCACCTAATTTTGTTAGACCTTAAATATGAAAAAGCGTTCCGTTTCATGGAAAAATAAGAATTTAAAAATTGATTATACAAATTTCGAAAAATCACCAAAAAGTTACCTTTTGAATCGTGTAACCTAAAAGTAACCTGGCAGAGCTAAAAATCACCTAAAATTTTACAAAAGTAGTCTTCTGGCAACACTGAATGGGCTGTAAGTGTCTAAAGTAGGTACTATAAGCACGTTAAAGCAGTTTCTGGAATACCATTTTGTCAGAGAATACAAAACTAGGGTCTGGATACAATGATATCAGTTACCACGTTTGAGATTTACGTGCTATTTCGTAGCTACCGTCTGGTAATTTGTACGTGATGTGACTACCGTGCACTATGTGTAATTCTTAACATTGTGGGTGAAAAAAGTTTCTTGTTTCCAGAAAATAAATTATTTGTAAAAGAAACTAAGCAAAATAAACAAGTTTCGTGTATTAGTGATTCTGAAGGTCTCATTCGTTAATAGAAACTAGTAGAGTTGAACGTTTTTTTTTATACTAACACACTTCATCCCACTGCTAGGCATGCTCTGGCCACGCGTCATCGAAAGCATCCAGATCGTCCCGCCACCGATGCACTGAAAAAAATGTTTTGTTAAATATAACCGAAATTTAGTGACTTTTTGCATAAATTTATGCTATTTATAACCAAATTGTTTATGTGCTACAAAACAGTTTGGAAGTCACTAAATTTCGGTTATATTTAACAAAACATTTTTTTCAGAGTGAACGTTAAAGTAACGATTACATTTACTTTGTTATCATCTAGGAAATTTTCTCGTATTTTCGTACATAGAGTCGTAAATTGACTTGTTCTAAATAAGGTTTCCCTCCTACCAGGCGAAATGGGGCGGTACTCGGTAATATCAACAAATTACTTTCATGTCACAACCGCTACTGCCTCCGCACCTCATACGTAAGAAATTGCCTTTTACAACCGTATGCATGTAGCGATATTGCATTTTATAAACCCTCAAGAGTAACTTCACTTACTTAAATTGGTTCTTGTAATATTATATTATTGTCGATTGTGATGCAACTAACTTCGTCTCCAGTGACTATTCAATTATATTAGAGCTGTCCTAAATTGAGTTCTATTTCGTTGAATCTTTGGTTTATTCATGATATAATAAGTTTTGTCAGTGATGCGCAACGAAAGGGAACCACTTGAAATGTCGTCCTTTTGGGCAGGCGTGAGGCGACAGCCTGTGATACTCCCATGGGGCGCACTAATACCCGCCGAAACCCCGCTAAAGACATAATTGTCCTTATATTATAGCGCGTCTCTTCGAATATTTGTTTAGGGACAGTAATTTATTACTTTGGTTTTTTGCACGGCTATCGTCACTTTTTTTTTATCACGATGGTGACAGGTTTTTTAGCCATCTCTTTAAAATTAGAACCTATTTTAATCACGTTGACTGTTCAATTTAGAACATTCTTGCATGTCTAAGAAAGAATTTGAAACTGGTGTATTTTAGATTAGCTAATTAGTTTTTGTGTTTCGTTTCATTGTCTGTCTAAGTTAAAAATATCTTTCTGTAATAATACTCTTCACTGGCATGTGTGTCTGTCTATCTATATTGTAAGCCACATGTTTTATGTCAACGTTCTATTTTTTCACCGACCTTGTCTTCTCCTTGCACTTGAATTATTTGGAAGATAAAATTAAAATTTCAATCCTATTTGGAAATGTTATATCTAGCTAGTAGTATGTTGCCGACATAATGAGAAGTTGTAAGTTACTTATTTATATTTTGACGAGAATCTTTTTTCTTTCGACAACCATATAAGTATACAGGGTGAAATTGATATCCTTAGCATCCTTTTAAACTAAGAGTCTACCCATCAAACTGAACAACTTTTACCATGGCAGCAAACCTATCGGAGCAAAAAAAATCTGCTGTTGCATAGATTTGAGTCGCGAACTCGCGCGTCGACATTGAAGTTTAGTATGGAACAGCTGATTTTTTTATTTGCTCCGAGCGGTTTGCTCCCATAGTAAAAGTTGTTCAGTTTGATGGGTAGACTCTTGGCTTAAAAAGATGCCAAAGATATCAAGTTCACCCTGTATAACGAATTATTTTATGACAATATTTATTAGATATATTATTTCAATATCACCTACCGGAATTATTTTTATTACCATTACCATTATTATTTAGAGTATAGAAGCCATTTCTCGGTAGAAGACGTACTCCACTGCGGCTGCCTACCCGACTGTAGGTATTCAGCGTTTTTTCCACTGGTCTATTTTTCAACGTTTTTTTTTTAAATATTGAACATATTAATAATTTCCTTTCATGACGACCTATTAAAAGCGAGATTTTGATTCTGTTTACGGAAGTTCACGGTCATGGTCGATCGTAAAGACTGACTGGTTACCCAACACATGCCCCACCATATGGTTTAACTATCTTAACCAATTGAAAGCAAACAAACATTCAAATAAACCAGTCGAAACTTAAGTGTTCCACTTTTGTGAAGGTTACCTTGTCATTTCAGCGACAATTTGGTATTTTTAATGTTTGTTTATGTGTCAGTCGATAATAATAATAATTATGTAGATTGTAGAATATCTGAATGTAACCTGCCACTGTATAGCCTAGTCATTTTACGCACTTTTGTTAGGCGGGGTAGAGAGTAATTATTAATTGGACTTTTAAACTGTAACCGGCATGCGGCACCATTTAGTGACAAAAAGACTATCATAATCATAATCATCTTAAAACATATTAAATAAAATCATTACGCAACATAGAAATCGAAATTGTATGTCCCAGAAGGCTTTTAAATTAATAATATTAGTACCAATGCACTCATTTGACTTAGATTTAACAATATCAATTATTTTTGAGTAATAAAATAGGCATTGAAATTAAAAAAAATGAGGTATTTATTGAAAATACGAATGTATTTTTCAAAACCTTCTAAGTAGACAAAAATATTCACACCATGTTTGTAGTATGTATAATGGTAAAGCCTTAAATATGTGTAAAAAAAAATTTAGCTTCAGGTTTTTGGAACGACATAGGTAAATAGCTAAATTTTAAATTTGGAACTGTTGCTGACGTGATATTTTTTTTAATTTTGGTACATTTCTAGGCTCAAATTGACTCTTCAATATTATACCGAAAAAAATGACAATTATTAATTAGTTCCGGCTCAAACCGTAACATGACTGGGCTAGTAACCTAAACCAGCAACGGACAAATCATTATTTATTTCATAATTTGAAACATTCTGTCAGCTTTTGGACTCATTTCCAACTTGCGTTACTATGGAACGAATTAAAACTCATGATTTTCATTTCGTCCACGGCTATTTATAAAATCCATTTAGTTCGAGACAATGTTACTGTTACAAAGGCAGAACTGAAATGTTATATGCAAATTGTACTTTGTTTAACTTCTGTTGGTTTGTCGGTAGCTTCGTTTGTGAAATAGTAATCAATCTTACAACATTTTTATTCAAATACGTGTATTTCATTAATACATCAAGTAAATATGCATGCCAATAACGTGTTCATAATAGTAGACATTGTAACCAGTAATTGTTCAGGTCAAATGGGAAATTATCATTGCGCAAAAATGTGGTACCTACTCGGTTTCCCACGTCAAGCATGAGACTTGATATTAGATTAAAGTGCAGATTTCAAATTATTTCAGTTCCTTTCGTTTTTATTAGAATTAGACACAGTAGTATCAAATTCTACGTATTGTTCTTCAACTTTTTGATTCGGTTGGACTTATATTGGCGTTACGAATCTCATTTAGTGTCAATGGCGTTGAAATTTGTTAGGCGGGGGCGTTGGCCGTCGCTTTTGCATGTGTTCCGTTCCCAACTCACATACAAACTGTCTCGTTAGTTCCCTCCTCGGTTCGTTTTTTTGCTCGTATTCGGTTTAACCCTCGTTCGTTATCGAAGTATAATGTCAACGCACAAAGCACTTGTTTTGTTTGTAGGAAGTTGTACTTGGACGTTTAATTGAAATGAATTATCGTGTTTTTATAATACTTTGCTAATGATGTTTTCTAGTAATTTAGTATTATTGCGAAATAATTGTAGAAGTAGATACTGGTACTTAATAAATAATGTTTACTTAAAGTTTTACACATTAAAATACTGTACGAATCATAATGCCAGGCATGTTTGACCGGTTGGATTTAATGAAAATTAGCGAAAGTCCGGTTTCGACGTGCTATATTAATAAACATTGCTAGGTTATTAAATTTAAAATACTGCGTGTTTATTAAAATATTGTTTGTATGTTTTTAGATCTTGATATCTTTTTGGCATTGATATAACGATTTAATATTAAATTACCTTCTCACGAAAATAATGAACATCAGGCTTGCTGCACTGATATAATAATGCTGGGTGACACAGGGCTCGTGGCTGTGAAATGTCTCTAATGATACGCCTTCCTTTTTTGGCTCCAACCCAAATTTACAATCGGCCTTCATTTGGGCAGATTGTTAAAGCTTCTTTTAGCAAAAATCTGCTGGAGTCACTACCACCGAACTCACTCCACGAACATGGGTTGTGGGCCGGAAATATGAGCCCATTGTGTAAAACTCGCAGTCTTTTTGTAACGGAGAGCGCTGGGGTTTGGCTTTAGTGTTTTTGTTGTTATTGTAATCATTTGCGCTTTTTATTTTTATACTTTTAGTGCGGATTCAGTTGAGACTTTGATACACGCTTATTTAATTTTATTTTTATTCTGCATTTCGTACTCGTTCTCATGTACAGTATAACGGTTTTTTATAATTTGATAAGGGCATCCGCTCTGACGATAATGTGGGTATTTTTATGTGACTAACCGAACCTACTTGACAATAAAAAACAGCAAAATAACATAATGCAATCAAGACAATAATGTATTTCTCTTTTCTTTTGCAGGTACGTATTCAATTTGATCTTCTGAGAATTTGGTAAGAGTTTCTTTAAAAAGAAACAAAATATTTGTCTCGGAACCTTTCAAGGTAGGTTTTTGCGGTTGTAACGTTACTTTTGACGTGTCAGTTAATAATGTCACTGAGTTCCAACGTGGGTCAAGAATGCAGTGGCACCAACCGCTGAGGATCGAGGTCGTGCTGGTCCCAATGTATTCGATCAAATCACTGCGCTGTCACCATGTTTAAACTGTCAGAAGTAGGAAGCTAGTTATGTAGATAGTTTCGCTAAAATAATAAAGGAGGAAAAAAACTTTCCCTTCTCCTTATTACGTAAATAAAAATAATACCATTAGCGAAGGTTGAACAAACAAGCAATCTGTTCAACTTTCTCCGATTCAGCTAAATATCAAAAGTTATTTTGTTCCAACGGAATTGGGCGTCAGTCGCTTCGTCGACCATTCCCAGAAACGTTGAATGCTAGACACAAGTGAATTATGCACTGAGTCACTTGTGGCCTGGCTACCAAGTAACGACTGTTTTGAACCCTTTCTTACGGATTTGTATGCATGTCGTTTAGCCATACATAATTTAAAATTAAAAGTCTTACTCACCATGTATGTCGACTTGTTATTCAAACACGAGGTAGGTAGTTATCGATGTTTCACGTTTCCGACCTTGTCGAACTTTGATCCTGAGTTTCTGTTGAATAACAAAATATCAATTTAAAAAAATATGTTTATCTGAATAATACTTGTCGTTTGACTTATGCGAGTATTGTGCGCAATAGTGAGTCTACAGTTTTACACAGCACAGATCGAATATGCAAATTGAGCTACGGTCATATTATGGAATGGCAATGCTCTGGCGCACGCCTCGGCAATATATTCTCTCACCCAGATGACATATTTCTGAACAGAACAAAGACCCCGGAGTAAAACTGTTTTCATCGGTAGCTCATTAAAACTTTGAAATACTTAAACTTCCTTCCTTCACATGACTCTACTTTTGTGAGATTTGGTTTATTTGCTTGTTTGTTTAATTTAAAATTGTGTAGGCACGATGTTTGCGTACCTGTATGCCAATCGTTTCAGGCAATTACTGACTTAAAATATTGGCACTTCCATTGCGCCTCTGCGCAAAAGTGAATCATATTAGGTACAATTTTAAAACAAATATGAGCTGAGTAGGCTTTTAAAAAATGGCTGAAGGTAAAAATAAGGAAATGATACGTTTATATTTAATTCGTAGTTTTTCTTTCGACGAAAGTGTATTTTGGTTGTAAGATTTTAGCTTCTTCAGGATATTAGACGAATATTAGATAAGACTTAACATATAAGCTTCGCTTCTCTGTTATAAATGAGAGACATCTGCTCGTTCCCAAACACAAAATTCTTCGCTCTAATAACTCTATTATTAGTCTCTTTCTCGACCCAGTTTTTAAATTCGAATTGATTCCAATGATCATCATCAATGTGTTCTATAGCGAGTCGTTTTTCTTAGAATCTCTTGAAGGGCAGATTGACGTATTCAAATGATAATATCTTTTGTCAAGAAATTACTGAGTAATTGCGACATAAAGTGCTAAGTGGTGAAATATCCACTAAAACGCTATGGAACTGAACATGCTTACTGTATTTACCGAACTATTTTGTCTATCTTGTAAAGTTACATGATAAATAAAGTTTCACATACCGAAATGAAGAAGAGATTGCAAAAGTTATTACGGGATTGTATGTCTTTAGGAGAATCGTATGGTTTTCTTCAAGTTCTTGATTAAGTTTCGGTGCCAGTTCGGAATATCCTTTGGGTCTCCGTTTTTCTTCTAAACTAATAGTTTCAGTAAGTATTGATTATTTACGCGTATAATTAAGTGTATGTACATTTTCTTCATACATTCGTGGAACCCTCATAAGTTGACTAATGTGGAAATAAATCAAATAAATGTTTCCCTACAGATTTTGAGAGAATCTATTTCGCTTCACTAAATATTATACTCATTAGTAAGTGGCTCTACAAACAGCAATAATACATTGGCCAATGCTTGTGTTAACTGGAGCAATCAGTGAAAATGAACGATGCGTATGATAATATTGACAAGTTCCGTACTTCGATCGGCACCTCGATATTCACTAACATACATTCAACATTTCCCAACGAAAAGAATAACTGAATAATTACTGCATTATGTTTTACCTACAGCTACTTCGGCTTTAAAATAAAACGTTTCTGAACTTGAGCAGACGCGTTTTCAGTATTTAATTTCTTAAAATAGATTACTGCTGAAGTGCTTATATGCATGCGATGTAATTTATTATCTGATTAAACGCGTTTAAAGGGAAATCAATTAACAATATAAATCTTGCATTGCTGTCTAATAAACCTCATGTGTTGCATAATCCTGCTTTAGTAAAAATTGCAATAGTAGTAAATTCATAGCATTGCATTCTTTATCTTTTAAAAAGTCTGGCGTGAATTCAAGAAAATTTTAAATTCCGTTGTTGCCAAAGAGCAAAATTTACATTGAACTTGTGCAGACTCAGACTGTCGGCTTTTGTTAATTTAATTACGATTGTCAGTAATTCCAGTCTTCATGGTATTATGCAACGATTGTGATTATTTCTGATTGCGTTTGCTATTGTCTCTGATACGGTTCAGTTGGCCTTGTAGGCAGCGCTTCAGGGAATCAGATGATACTACCGCGCCGCAGCTTTTCATCCTCCTTTCACCATCCGCCTTACAAAAAGAATAATTCAAACTGTACCTGGCCCCGATCTGGGTATTGTTATGAATATGTAAAAATAGTAGTTTTTTTATTTTGTTCTACGTATTGTCGTCTTATGAACATAATTAGACACCATCTAGTGTGGTAGCAGGAAATAGCAAAGTCTCAAGACATATCAACAATGTAAAGAGATATCACGACCGAGCCGTGGTGGCCCAGTGGCGAGTAACCTTGCCTGCAGGAGGCGATGGTTCGATCCCCGTCCAGGCCGACTCGTACCAATGAGTATTTCGGAATTTATGTACGATTTATAACACCACTGGCTTTTCGGTGAAGGAAAACATCGTGAGGAAACCTGCATGCTTCAATTTCGAGGCATGTATTGTACCTCCTGTCCATTTACAAGTGGCGACGGGCTCACTCCCCGTCACACTGGACAGAGTTATAGAGTATAGTGAAACGTGGATGTTCTGAGGTTGCAGAATATCTCTGACTACCCCCTCGGGGATTATAGTCGTGAGCATATGCATGCATGCATGAACGACCGAGCGAGTATGTCAACTTTGTCGCGCGCATCTGAAATAAGAAGGAAATAAGAGACAGTCACGCAAAGCTTCCAAGGTCCGCCACACACATACGGAATTGCAATCCGGAATCCTGGATCAGGATTCGGAATTGCGCAGCTGTCAAATCCTATACAAAATAACAATCATGATTTGGAATTCCGGATTGCAATTGCGTATGTGTGTGGCGGACCTAAAACACTTCTGGATTGCAATTAGTTAAATATAATCACATTTTATACCGTTTGTTGCCTTTTGAGCTCTTCCTAACAGGTTTTTAAAACCAGATTTTGATTTGCTCGTGCACAATACCTGCTAAACTAAGTTTAACATTTGAAATGATATCATCGTCGCTAAGTATAGGATACATTTTGACCGACCCATGTTATGTCATTGACACCAACATGTAAGCGAATAATATTAGTTCATATTTTGGTACCCACAAAATATGATAGTAACGGAATCAAAAAGAGGTCTTTAATTCTTTGAAAATATCATAGTTCATCCAAAATTGGCGGGACTGAGATATAGCACAGTTGGCAGACAATCGGACGCCGCAGTCGCAAATATCACTAGGGCACTACAAAGTGCCGAAAATATACGTCGTCTGTAAGGCTTTAGGGGTATCAAAATGCCGAATACTTATGATAGAAAATCTGATAATGATATTTAAGGCTTAATGAAACACACTAGGAGAGGTAGAGGGAGACCTAGACAGAGTTATCCAGCACAGGTGAAAGACAAGGTTGATTTCGTGTCGTATCAACTGGCGGAAAAGAGATTGGACTGGCGAATACTCCACCGACAAGAGGGTAGCGCTCCATACAAACGAAGTCTGGTGATATATTTTCAATTCTAACCAATTAAAGTCAATGAAATTTTTCAGAAACAATCTAGAAACTAATCTCTATGTTTGTTTAATTTTCGTTAAAATGTATAGTTTTAAAGTAACAATGCCTCAAAGATTTCCATACAAATCTTAAATTAATCCTAGCATTAAAACTGTATATTCTCATTCCATTGGCAATAGATGCCTATACCTATTAACCTTTTAATACTCCATGACCTCTGTCGTCATCTTTCAAGTATTTTGTTTGCCATCGAAAATATTTAGCTACAGAATCATTCCATTCAGACAGCACCCATTTCGCTGACTCAACCCTGAATATGATATACATTGTAACTATTACGAAACTATATAATATTGTTACTCCTTTCAGTTAGTCAGTTTATTGAAGGTCAGAAGTATATGTGCAGTGAAGTGACACTCGTATTATTTGTGCGGTTGGGAAGATTGCCAACGTAAATGTACTGTTCATAATGCTTTCCGAGGCGAATCACCTCGCAAATATATCGTTCGTATCGTGGGTTCGATTCCCGGGGACACCTAGTGAAATGTCACTGTGTGCGTTTTCCCCCAGTTAGTTAGGACATTGCAGGCTGAATCACCTGATTGTCTGAAAAGAAAAATGTTTCCGTGCTTCGGATGGCACGTTAAGCTGTTGGTCCCGGCCTACTATCTCTGGTGGTAGTAGTCGTTACATAAAAACCACATCAGAGACCGTAAGGCGGTCTGAAAAAACTCTGACACCAGGGCAATGCCCACACGATAAGAAAGAGAATAATATAACCGATATTATAGAGGCTTCAATTCAACGTTTTCTAATAAAATTGGTTATTTGGGGATAAACTCCTGTATTACAAAATATTGTCCGTGCATGGAGACATTCTTCAAACTACAAAAAACAGGAGTTTATAATAACCAATTTTATTAGAAAACGTTGAAGCCCTTATAATATAGGTTATATTATTTATAGCCTGGCATACATTAGCCAGCCCATTAGGCCGATGGACCGTCGTTAAAGGCTGAGTAATGACCTGGAACCTATTGTTGGAAACTCTTACATGGGCTCGCGTTTAACGTTTAAATGAATTCCTATGTATAACAACTTCTTTCTATACTCACTATGTTTACGATCTGTTGGATTTATCCGCGGATTTATTAGTTAAAAGCTATTGTTTGTTTAGTTGTCATAAAGTAAAAACCACTTAGTGTTTGTTGTTTTAATTAAGGTAAGCGCATACTATACTACAACGGATCGCATCGAGCCATTGTTCCGTCCGTTCGATGCGGCCGGTCGAAGTGTGCCACACACAGAACATTATAAGAGAGGTTAGAAGTGCAAAGTAGGCGTGGAACGCGTCGCCACAGGTTATGCAATGATTTGCATAACACCATTAGGTGCGCGGCGTGGTGCGAGCGAGAGGGCATGAGTAGTTCTAGCAGCGTGAACAGGAAGACAAGTGGCGATAGCCGTCTCCGAAGCAAAAGCGCTACTTTGTATTTCTAACCCCTCTTGCCACACCAAGCGGAACGTTTTACAACTTCTGCAGGAGGGCATTTGCGCTAGATAAAGGGACACTGAATCAAACTAAACCATTTGGACCGCGTGCGAACCAAAACTTTAAACATTTGACAGCCGTTAGAGCCATTTTGACAGATCGCTCATACGTTAAAAGTAACATAGTAAATAAGTCAAGTTTAGCGCGATACGGAATTCAGCACAGTTGAATAGTAATTGGGTTGCAATGTTATTAGAACTGAAATTGGATTAGGATTGAACTTGGATGTTTTAATTTAAATTAGCACAATCGCCCTCCAGTATTACGTCAAACTAATATCCGTCAATGGGTTGCAATTTCAACCCAGGACGCACTAGTGTGCGATGTATGCATTTTCAGCTGCGATGCTGCCCGCTATGCCCCGATGCAACCCGTCTAAATGCGCTTACCTATATGTATGCTTTAAATGGCCATGGCTGAACCATTAAAAGTTTCTCATCATTATATCAGTTAATAACTGATGTGTTTTCAGTAGCTGCAAGGTTCGGGGGAAGTATAAACATATTCATCCATCCGCCCCGTAATAGTTATTAGTTTCCGTACCCGGGCTTTGTTTGTTCACGTGAGTGTTCACGTGGTGACGTAGTGTAGCTTGGCCCTTCGTGATCTTTAACCCCGGCTTCATTATACAACTAAATTATAGTAACTTCATTATGACCTCGTACCCATGTACTCAACTGCTAATTTGTTCGTAAAAAGAGAATCATAATTCATTATTGCTTTTTTATGGAGGGGTAATGAAACTTATTTACCATTTTATTGTTTTGTTTACAATGTTCTTGTCTTGGTTTTATTAGTTCATGCTTGTAGTACATTTCAATTTGCATTGTCAACTGTTTATTTTAGAAATGTAATCAAAACTTTCTCTTCCTTTTCTCTGTGAATGGGCACAATACGTTCTTGGTGAGGTTTTGAATGTTCGCCTTTTTATTTTTTTATTTATAATTAATGGACTCTTGCTTGTGCGTTAGCGCTGCATTTCCGCCAGTGTCAAGTGTTTATGGGAGAATCTATCCCAATCTCATGGATTGTTTTTGGTCAAGAACAAGAAGAGATTGAGGATTGCGGAGCCTCGTGGCAGGCAAAGACGCGACGCGCGAAATCCACGCGAGACGAGTGCTCGGGTCAGAACTTGCAACGTGACTCCATGTTCAGGTTTATTTATCTCCTTGAAATTTGTGACGCTTGTCAAATTGACAGCAAACTTTCTTTAGCTTTCTTAGATTTTATAAAATCATGGCACAATCCCATGCGGATCTGGCTGCGGAACTGAAGCTAACGAAAGTGAATTAAATAGGGGAAAGTCTCAAAGGATTCGCGTGTTCGCTCTCTTTACGTGCTCCATGGCAGACTAATGGCACATAAATTCTAACCGATACTTTCCCTAAATATATTTTACAGGCTTTAAAATAAGGTCTCCATCCACATCTCCATGGAATGCCTTGAAAGGACGAGGGTGTTTTATGTTACGCAGTTACTTTTAACTTTTCTTTAAGAGGGTACCGAGCCCTCAATCGTATTTTTTTTTTATTTCTAAATAATTAAACAACATTTCCAAAAAACAAGAATGTCACCTGATTGGCTTTCAATTTATCGAAAAAGTGGCCACTTTTGGAGGTTTTAAATATAATAATTAATAATCCTCCTTCTGGCGCAGTTGAATAATAACTACAAACATTATAAAAACAAATCCGCAGTGTCCCGATAAATTGAAAGTCAGCAATGACTAAAACGTGACATTCTTGATTTTTGAAAATATTGTTTAATTGTTATGAAATAAATAAAATACGATTGGGGCAGCACAATAGGCTCGGTGCAGCCTTAATTTCGCGTTCGCTCCATGCAAACTAAGTTTAAATTATATTTTGGATATTTACCATTTAGGTAAAGGAAATGAAATTTTTTAAACACGATCTAGAAACTAATCTCAGTGCTTGTTGTTTGTCAAATTTTCGTTAAAATGTACAGTTACAAAGTTACAGTTGCACAAAGATTTTCATACAAATCTTAAATGAATCTGCAATTTTTTAACTCAAATCTGACACGCTCGGGCGCCCTGCAAGGGCTATCCTCTTAATTCCTCGTTTGTACTTGACTTTAATCAAACTGTGTTAGGAGTCAAAGAGACCACCCGTTCTGTTCCAATTAAATAACAGTCTAATGCGGTTAGCGGATAAGCTTAAACGTTCCATGATAAATTGGTGATGAAATTGCAAACAGTGATGTGCAGTTTGAATTACATGATTGCTCGCTGCATCGTTACTCTTGATATGGATTTATGGGCTACTCTCAAATAGGTTCCATGCAAATGACAGTAAGTGGTACACGATTGAACACGTCTTCTTGTGAGAATATACACTCGGTTGCAGAAACGCTCATTAGAGTTAATCCTCCATTAAATCTCTTGCTAGCTTTTTCTACGTAAAAAGACAAAAAGTTAGTTGAGGGTTAACTTTAATGAGCGTTTCTGCAACTGACCGTTAGTAAAAGATTTTATACAGGTTCCAACTTAACATGCTGGCGGTTTTTTAAGAAGATAATCAGACCATCAAACTGAACAACTTTCCTTATGGGACCAAGATCAAAATCGCAAAAGAAAATCAGCTGTCCCATATATTTGGATCGAGTAGGATTCCAGTTTTGTATGAAACAACAGCTTTTTTTTCGCTGTTTCTACGTTGGATCCGTAGAGAAAGTTGTTCAGTTTGATGGTCTGATCATTCCCTTAAAAAACCGTCAGCTTATAAATTAAATTATATTTGACCCTGTATTTAGTCTTAAGAGACTATCATACCAAAAACCAGGTAGATTCTTATCAAAAGCTTCTAATAATTTGTAGATAATATTAAGTGGATTTTCTTCTGTATGTAGATACGTGTGAAATAGCTTTATGATCGGTTCTTTATGTTGTCGTAAAGGGAATTTGACAACATTTTGAGTATGTGGGTCACGTGCCACACCATTCCCGGTCACCCCTCATTTTGTCGCACGTCAGGCTATTCATATTTAAAACCTGCTCTCGGATAAATGTCTGTTTTTGTTCGAGTGGCTTTACAATTGATACGTGATCTGAGTGCGAAGATGCACATTTAGTTTGTCGTCTGAAGTTTAATAAAATAACTGTTTCTCTGTGTTTCTAAGTTTGCAAGAGGTATAATATTTTGTCAAATTTCACGGATAGCATCGTTGTATCAAATTATGAGGAAACCTACATCCTTTTTTTGTTAGAGGACAGTTAGTGTCTACTATAAGTGGTGACGGGCTAACTATATTGGGTGGACAGAGTATGGACACTACGATAGCTCAGTTAATAGTGAACCTGCCAGCTGATCTGAGGGTCGCGTGATCCTAATCTCGATAGGGTCAAATATTTGTAAATAAGTATGAATATTTTTGTCGAGTCATGGATATTGTATAGATATGTATTCTAATATCGTGGTCTAGTTATAAATATAAAAGCCTACGCCAGATTCTGTTTCTTTAAATGGGCCTAGATAATCTGTGTTACAATGTCTAAGATATTTAATTTAATAGTGCTACTAGTGAAATATGGACATTTTGAATATTATTGTGGTATATTTAGAACAGGGTTCGAAATTATTAAGATAATTATTTTCTTTGATAATTATCTTATCCGATAATTATAATGATAATTATCCAAGCTGATTCTTAGTTGTGAGTAAAATTTCTAACTAAAAGGTCTAAAATTGCTGGTTTTGTTTTAATACATGCGTATTAATTAATTTACACATGTCGTGACATTGCTAGCGCAAGCTTTTTGTTTTTTCAATAATTTTATAATTATCAAGATAATTATATTATCATTGTTAATTATCACTTCGAATCCTGATTTAGAATAACGCTGTTATGCTATGATAGTATCAAGTGGTTCCCTAGACTTATTTTTGAATAATTACAAGTATTATATGACTCGAAGGGACTGTTAAAAATAACATTCTAATCTAGGTAGAGCTTATGCACGTACCACGTGCGCTCCTCAGACATCAGTGACTTATTTTGAATGTTACATTAATTAGTTACATGTGGGCTCGTGTGAAAAATAAAGTAACGAATGCTTTCGATAAAACGTCACTTGATATATCAATACTGAACAAACTTTAGGTCAAATAACAATTGTTAGCTATGTTTGACCCCTCAATTTAGCTCGGAACGATGTGGGCCCGTCGCTCGTATAAAAGCATTCCATTGGTCGCCCTTGTAAAGTATCTTCTATTCAACTAATATCGATTGAGCATTGGCCTTTATGGTCGAAGTAAAAATAGTGGTCTGACATTTTTCATTCAATGTTTGTTTAGTTAAAATCCACCTATTTTTCAATATTACGTAAAGTTTTTGTTACTTTTGCATTTAATCTAGAAATAAACGTTCTGCATTTACGTTCTAGCTGTATTGTTTTAGGTCATCGTCAGTAATATTAAACGCTTGATTTATAGAATGTTTTATTATGAGGTAACAGTTAAGTAATCCATAGTCACACTTTTGCACGGATATGACTGTTGCCTCCGTGGTCTAATGGTTAAAGAGCATTGGCTCTCGACACGGAGGTCGTGGGTTCGATTCCCACGGGGGACTCCTAGTGAAATGTCACGTTGTGCATTTTTCCCCAGTTGATTAGGACATTGCAGGCTGAATCACCTGATTGTCTGAAAAGAAAAATGATTCCGTGCTTCGGATGGCACGTTAACCCGTTGGTCCCGGCTACTATCTTTGGTGGTAGTAGTCGTTACACAAAAACCACGTCAGAAGTCGTAAGGCGGTCTGAAAAAACTCTGACACCAGGGCTCTCTGCCCACACGATAGGAAGAAGAAGAAGACGGATATGGTGCTGTCCGCTATTAGGATATCTGCTTGCTTACTAGTTATTAGTAGATTCAGGTAGAGTGAAAATGGCTAAACAACGCTTGGTTTCTGTGCCATTTAAAAGTAGACAACACGTGCAGCGTTGTTGCTATTTTCTTCGCCATTGTCGCGTCTCGACACGGCCGCGCATTTATGTCCCCCAGCTATTTATACAGCGCGACTTAATCGCAGGCCATTATCGGCTTAGCTTGCATCGCATCCAAATGAGCCAGCCGTCACAACAAATCCGCCATGACGATGCTGCTTTATGAGGAAAAAATAAACTGTAAACTAGAGAGATCGGGGATGAAGCAATCTGTATCATTTCAACTATATAGATGCAGGCTGCAACTGCAGCTGAGTGTTCCGATGCGTCTAGACGAGATAAAGCCTTTGATTCATCGGCTTGCTTGGTCAGTTCTCAGTCATTCCATGTTCCGTTGCTCTAGATAAAACAACGTGATACATCGAGTGAAGACATTAATTTGTCAAATTTTACTATCAACATATAGGATGGATTGCTGTAGAAATGAACCTGTTTTTCTTTAGTTCTTATTCAGATTGAGATCAATATTGTGATCGAACGACTGCTGGCTACATGTCCTACTGGGTCCGCAATTAATCTTCACAAATGATACTGGTCTGCTCGGCATTTCATCACACTACGTTGAACATCCCTAGCTCAGGTTCGTGTTGACGACATTTACAAATGACATTCTGTTTTTGTCGGTCTAAGGCATAGCCTTAGACCTTAAAAATGCAGAGGTAAAATAGAATACAAAGTGAAAGTTGTATGTTAAAATATTCGTATTCGCCATTTTTGTTCAGATAACTTTCAGTAGCGATGACGAGGTCGGTCGTCTCTGCCACCTTCACTTTTGATAATATGATATTGGTGAAAGGTTCACTTACAATACAATGAAAGCTAATATCTAAGCAATACCTAGCTAGTGTATATTGCGCCTTTGTTCTCACCATTGAAGTCTGTAATTATTTTAAAGGTATGCTCTTGGTAATGCGTATATTTTCCAGATCGATGACGTCAAAATTGCGTATTACTGCAACTATTATGCATTCAAGGACTCAAGTGCTGATTATAGTAGCTAGAAATAGATTATGTGTCAGCCAGTGTACCGTACTGATAGATTGAACGTGTGGCTATTGTGTCGAAACGACAGCGAGCCGTCCCGTCCGGCTATAGAGCCCTGATTGTGACACCTACTGATTTATTGATAACGTATCCCCGATCTAGCGAACTTTTATGCTGTTAATATTATACCTATTTTACAATTCTGAATGTTTATTATTCATTTTATAGACTACTTAATCGATCTGAGTTGCCTTTTTCCTTATTAGTCTAATGAATATGCTTGCACCACCTGCACCAGACTAAAAACTCGTCTAGACAAGGAGCTCTAAACGACGTTTTGTGCGCCTATTCTTGCGAATAAATTGATAGCCCAACGTTCCAAATGATTGTCGACCTTATTATTTCGCATGAAGTGGTTGACAGTTGGGCGATAGACTGAAAATGGATTGAAATGAAAGAGGAAGGTGTCATCTCCCGAAGGTGAGACGTTTGTAATAATAATAAAGCTGTAAGCCATTCCCGTGATAACAATTGTTACCTCCGGGAGGGATAACAATAAGACAGATTTAGTAATTCCCTTTAGTATAACAGGCATCTCTTATTCTTGTCGGTAGAGTATTCGCCAATCCTTTCTCTTTCAAGGTATAAACTTACATATTTTGTACAGGTTTAATTTGACATTATTTGTTGGTCTAATTGTTTAGTTTGGCAGTCTTGATAGCAAGTGTTTATGAGTCTCGTAAGTCGGGTCACTGTATCATGTGTCGTGAGCTTTATTCCCGTACAATGGTGAGAGAACGCGAGGAATTTTTGTTAGTATTTTATCATTTAGAAGAGGAAGAGTTGTATCGTGTCCCCGGGGGATAGGTAGCCGACCGCAAATTATGTTAGCTCAGCTCTGCCAGACCGTGGCGGCTGCGACGGCGGCGGTATTGTATGCTTGTTAGCCTTTAGAGCCTCTCCTAATGTTTGCTTTGGCTTTGTACAAACGTATACTTATAGCTGGCTAGATAGCTGCGAGTCTGCGACAGTTTATTGTTCATAAAAAAATGTTCTTGGCAGATTTGCTGGGTGTACAATTAAAGACGTTACGTATCTTAGGGTACTTCACATCATCAAACTGGCACTATGGAACCATGGAACCAATATCAAAACCGTGAAATAAAAATTCTACTGTTTTGTGGTTTGGCTACTCAACTCATTCATCTTTGCTTTTGTTTCTGCTCTTCCAAATGTAATTTAAAAATAAAACAATTTTTTCACGATTTCCGTGTTGGCTCCATAGTTAAAGTTGTTCAGTTTGATGGTTTGAAGCAATTGGGCACTCTTTAACGTATTTAATTTTGCATCCTATATTTAATGCCTTTTCTTTTTGCTAAGATAATGCAGTTATATCAGTGTTTTACGTGTTTTGTTTACCTATTTGTTTTCTACATACCTTTAATGATGGTTTTACAAATACCTACATAGTTAGACATATTAGAGTGAGTGAATACCCTCTGGGCGAACCGTAATAGGAAGATAGCTTTGTTCAACTTACCGTTTTAATTAATATGTAAAAACAATGCCACTTTGCTATTGTATTGTTTATTATGAGTATTTTTGAAATACATTAAGTTGTTACCAAGTAATTCATTTAATTGTTTCATTTCCAAGACTCCGATAAAACGTTTTAAACAAATGAAATCAAACCACGGTAATTGTTGTGTAGTCGATAGCTAAAATAACATTTGATCTATGGATTGAAATCGAATATTGACGAGGATAATTTCTTTAAGAGTCTAAAAAGAATGATATAAATATAGGGTCCTCCTTATCTCCTTAATATGCCGACGGTTTCTTAAGGGGATGATGATCAGATCATTAAACTGAACAACTTTCTCTAAGGGAACCGTGTTAAGTTTTGATGGTCTCATCATCCCTTTAAACCAGTCAGCATATTAAGAAGAACCGTATCTAAATGACTTCTTGTTCACGTTTTGTGTAATAGACGGTCGAATAGACGATAAATAAGACGGTCGTTTGGTAGAACATAAATCCCATCACAAAATCAAAGCACAGGGTGGTACAATCCGTTACAAAAGCATATCCCATGCAAATAACAAAACGAACGGCTGTCATTGTTTTCGGCTTGTGCTTGTGCTTTTCAAATTCAGTCGCTTGTTCACGATTTGGTACGGGTTGTATATGTACCGCGATTCGTATAGCTTTACAAATTGTGCAGTTTCTTAGAACATTCGTGTAAATTAAGATTTATTTGATTAATTGGAGATTATTGATGGGTTTTGGTTGCTAATAGGTTTATTCAACTTGAATTAATTGGATAGTTACTCACCAGGTTAGTTATTTGTTGTAATTGTACGCATTGCGATGGAAACCCAAATGTTATGTAAACTTTCTACTCCTTTATTTTATTAATTTGAATTACGGAACATGGAGTAAAAGAATGGCTGAATTATTGTTTATGATGACTGTGTCATCATCATCATGAACCTTTTCCCGTCAAAATAGATGTTTTTTGCGTATTGTCTGTGTGGATTCGACACCGACGTTCTTGATTGCACAAGCAAAAAAAAAAAAGGAAAAAAACTGCTATTGTTGCTAATTATTTGAAGTAAGAAATAAATATGGAATTTCTGATACAGTTGAAGTTGTACCTAAGCCCATGTTTGATAATCTGGTATCATTGTGAATGCGATACATACATTCCTCGTGTAGAATGCTGTACAGATGCATTGCGGTTCACCTTGTAGTTACAGTCGCCCGCTAGCAAAGTAAGGAATGCCGACACAAATATTCTCCAACTGGAGCTAGGATCATAGGAATAATAAAAGTCTGCCTAAAGTGAAACTGTCCTCGGAGAATTCCTGACAAAAGAGCTATTACGAGTCCCAGACTATATTGTATTCAGATAGTAAAGTAATAGCTGTATTTTTTTCTTTTCAGCAACTCAAAGATGAGCTGGGCGAGGTGGTGGCCGAGTTGGAGGCCCTGGACGGGCAGGAGGAGTGCAAACAGAATAGTAAAGCCAAACAGATGAGCATAGGCAGAAAGAAATTCAACATGGATCCCAAAAAAGGTACGGACAAAAAAGATGTTACTAGAGCGCGCAAAGTGAAGATTCGAAAATGATCCAATTGGGTCTTTTGTCAATAGTCAGCGTCCTTACAGCAAACATTTTCATTAATTAGCATAAGAAGTACTTGGAGTAGTTATATTGTAATAAATTTTAGATTCATTTAACACATTATTGGACACACACATAGAGATCTAGAGAGATGCCAACCAACGCGCTTAGTACGAAACCTAGTGTCGCATCACCACCAGTGCCACGCGATAGAAAGTATTTTGTTAGCTTGAATGAGCTCATTATCCATTGCGGTATCAGAACTCAACGTTCGAATAATCTTTAGTACTACGCAAGCATTGTAAACTATTATCACATAATATGACTGGCTTTCAGCCTCATAATATATTTAATCATTACTGTCGCGAGCAATGTGTTCCGTTTTTGCGCATATTGCTGCGACACTGGCCTTTTCACATCTCCCTTTATATATCAGCAAACAAATGCACGGAGTTAGAAATATTGCACACCTATTGCAGGATTTTGAATATGAAGTAGTCCTAAGCCCTTACCTCAACAAAATAAACCAGACTCCTCCATTCGACGTGCCATAGGACTTCTGTGTGTTTTAAGGATACTTGCGTATTTCCAATATTTGCTTAGACCTTTTCGGAGGCTTAAACATTCAACACGACGACGCCGGAGTGGCAGACCGATCAAACAGTCCTGTATGTTACATGTTTTTGTCGTTGTTGTTTGGTTACCATTACAAAAAACCTAGTAGCTTACGTTGGGGATCATATCAATTGTTAGCGTTAATTTCCAATATAGGTAATGTAAACTAATTGGAAGGTAACGCTTGGCACCAAAACGTAAGTTGTAGCGACGTAGACGACGGTGACGTTGGAAATTGTTTTTATAAAATGCGGTTCAGAAAATAAAATTGATATCTATATATCTACGTGAGTGATTTCTCATATCTGCTCTCGTAGTCTTCACCACGCTTAGCAATTTATATGATTTCACCAATTCGCTTTGATGCCGTTATTTATAGATAGAAAAACGTACTATAGTATCGCTACCTCTCACGGTGGACATTTCGGGCACTGCTAGAGAAGTGTGGATATAAGAAAAACGCAAAACGACAAAGTTTATCGAGTCCTGTTTTTCTTTCGCGGATTAAGTCCTTTACATGATAATTTGATGAATAACCCAATTAAAAGAATGGCGTTCGACGAGTAGCCTTCGTGGTATGGCATTCGACGCGACAACGGCAGGTGCGGCGTTCCCACGGACCCGTCGGACTACATACACGGCAAATTGTTCTATTCCTGCACTTTTACACCTGACCAACGGATGTTTCCACATATCTACCTATAAAATTACATTCTACTTGTCCAATTGCTTGCTCATCGTTAATGATAAATTTATCCATTCATACTAATCCATACTAATATTATAAATGAGAAAGTTCTGTCTGTTTATGTTACCTTTTCACGACTAAACCACTGACCTGATTTTGATAAAATTTGGTATGGAGATAGCTTGAAACCTGAGGAAGGTAGGTACCATAGGCATTAAAATTCCATGCAGACGAAATCGCAGGGAAAAACGAGTGTTATATAAATGCGAAAGTCTCTCTTGTCTGTTACGTTTTCAAGGCTAAACCGCTGAACCAATTATGATGAAGTTTGGAATCGAGATAGCTTGAATTGAACCCTGACAAAACGGACATATGGCTAACAATCCAAATTCCGAATTCGTGGCTAACATCTAGTTACCTTATAATGCCTTGTTTTTTGTACCTAAGTACTAAAATTTATTTATTTATTTAGGCTCACCAACAGATTACATATTATAACACTCACATTTACATCTTTAGTTAGGTTAGGTTAGGTTAGGTTAGTTCTAGTTAGTTCTACTAAAGTTACGGGAGCACAGCTGCAAAATTGTAATTTTGTTCACGTGAACCGCTTTACTACTTGTGGCCTAGAGGTCGGGTACATGGCTGCGTACCGAGATAACGTTACTTATTAGTTACTTCGGGTGCTTGCGGTTCGCTTCTGATATAACTTAGATGATATCCCATTACTTTAGATGCGATCTCTGATGCCTGCTACCTATATCTGCACTCTGCGTCCTGTAATTAAGTTAGATCGGCAGGCATATCGTTATATGGGCTATGTAGATTTCTGTTAACTGTAAATTACTCGTATTTTAATGGGTAAGGAACATGACTTTCCAGTCATCAGGACCAGTTTCTAGATAGAATGGATACCATTAAGGGTCATACACAAGCAATTTTGAGCGTAGGCGTTGATGGAATGATATCGACGCGATATGGCTGCGACATCGCCGCGATATGTCGCGGCGATAACGCTCAGTCAACGCTTTTGCTTAAAAATCTTGCGACGTCATTGCGATGCAGTTCCCATATCGTAGCGGTGCAGTTTTGCCTACGCTCAACAATCGCTTCTGTGATAGGTCTCCTAAAATAAAGTTCTAGAATGGAAAGGCACCAACTTAAATTGATGTAGCAATTAGATAAAATTGTGGATACTCTGAGTCATCCATCAGTATCACTCATGGTTCTTTGCACTCTAGTAAACAGATTATAACGATTTTGCTTATGTCATCCTGGTTATTTAGTTACATTAATCTCTTTTCTTGAGTGAGAAGTTTCTATGAGTTTTTTAAGTTAGCCGGAATCTACCCGTATTCCTTCCCACTTCTACAAACAATAGGTACTAAAAATGTCATCTGCTAATTAGGTTACGAAGTCAGTTATATCTAGTTCAAACCGCTAGGCGGCAGCATGCATGCAAACAAGAATGTTGCTCGCTGAATACCTACGTACTCCGAGCACGGTTCATCTCAAACACCTCCTCGAAGAGACACAAAAGCCTAGAACCCAGTGTTGCCAACTGGCGCCAAAATGTTGTGGCTAGATTCGTCTCATATTATTTTTGAATAAAAAAAATGTATACACACAGGATCCAACTTAATGTGCGAACGGTTTTCTACGAGGATGATCAGACAATCAAACTGAATAACTATTTTTTTCGCGATTTCGGCGTTGGTCCCATAGAGAAAGATGTTCAGTCTGATGGTGTGGTCATCCCCGTAAAAACTGTCAGCATATTAAAAAGGTCAAGCCTAACAGAAAATAGGGCAGTTTATAACTGTTCAGGGAGAAATAAAAATAACAACTAAGTTTGATCGTTTTCCAGATTTTATAAATTATTGTTGTACATTGCTTTGTGTAAACGATACCCTGAGTCAACCCTGCGTCGACGTTTTAGATGTAGGTACTACAAAGCCTATGTTGTCATGGCGATGCTTGTAATGTTATCCTATATAACCCTGCTATTGGACGCAATTCAAAATAATACTATTAGTGGCATCCTTTAAAAAAAACTTTATCTTTAGTCAGACTTATAGCCCAGTCATTTTACGGAGTTTTGTTAGGCGGGGTAGGGAGTAATTATTAATTGGACTTTTAAACTGTAACCGGTACCATTTAGTGACAAAAAGACTATCTTAAAATATATTTAAAAAAATTCGCTACGCAACAAAGAAATCATAATTATGTGTCCCAGAAGGCTTTTAAATTAATAATATTAATACCAATGCACTCATTTGACGTAGATTTAACAATATAAATTATTTTTGAGCAATAAAATACACATTGAAATTTAAAAAATTAGGTATTTATTAGAAAATACGAATGTATTTTTCAAAACCTTCTAAGTAAACGAAAATATTTACACCATATTTGAAGTATGTATAATGGTACAGCCTTATTTAACACTGTAAATATGTGCAAAAAAAAACCATCATGTCTTTTAGAACGAGATAAAAGCTAAATTTTAAAATTGTAACTATTGCTGACGTGATTTTTTAATTTTGGTACATTTCTAGGCTCAAATTGGCTCTTAAATAGTGTTACGAGCGACGGGTTTCGGGATTGGAGTGAAACGCTAAGTCCAATTTATTTACAGAGTTTATTGGGTTACACACTTACCAACGGACCACCTCGCAGAGGTTCCCCTTTTAACAGTCCTCCTCGCAGGGGTTTCCCCTCTCACCACTTTCACTGTTCACTACGTCACGACGCGCGACACGTCACGACGCACGGCACTATGACGTCACGACACGCGACACACACTACACTGCACTAGACTGACACTTGTCTACTCACTGTTCCACTTTACTTTGCACTTTACTTTTCACTAGTACTTTTCCACTTTTACTTTTCTTCCATTTTGCTTCGCACTTTTCACTGTTAAATCAATACTCACTTGCGTCCGCAAACTCGCGGCCTTATATACCCCTAAGAATTTTCTAGATGCCCGAATTTCGTTAGTCTTTTCTTTATTCCTTTGTTCCCTTCCGGATATTTCTTAATCCCGCCTTCCTTCTCGATTTTTCCTAAACACGCCCCCTTTTATTGTTTCTTTACAAATATTTCTTCTCTCTCTTCGTTCTAGAACATTCCTATTGTTTTTGGTTCTTTTCAAATATTCCTTCTCTCTCTGTTTTCTAGAACATTCCTAAACACGCCCATTTTCTGTCTCTTTCAAAATATTCTTACTCCCTCTTACTTTTCTAGAACATTTCCAACAACAATAAAATCTATAATTATTTTCGACGAGTCTCGAACCATCGACCCCCGGCACGGGAGTCCATGCGTCGACCGCCGAGCTACGAAGCTTGTTGACAAACCGGCCGAATTTTTGAATGCCTTTCTATAGCTACGTCATTTCACAGCATCCGTGACACTGCCCCTCCCTTAGTTCTGCTCGTCCCGAGCATCATTACTTCCGAAATAACGAGCTAACCGATCAACGTGCACTATCTTCAACGGGCTCCTCGGCAATCGTCGGATTCGATATGTCACGTCATTTATCCCGCTCACTACCTCATACGGCCTTTCCCAACTTGCCTGTAACTTCGGGCACTTCCCTTTCTTACGAACAGGGTTATACAGCCAAACCGGTGTTCCTTCCCCCTTCCCACGAACAAACGGAATGCACCCAGGTCGTTGCTGGATTGGCGCCACATCTCTTGTTTTAATCGTGAGCTTCACCAGGTCTGTTCTACCAATATCTGCGCCGTTCTTAGAGAGCCAGTTCTTCGCTATCACAGTCGGTGACTCAGTCAAATCCTTGCTGGGGTCTTCCATAACTTTCGATACTACATCCCCCTCAGCTTTACGTTTCCTAGGAGGATTATCCTCATAGTGATCAACAACCTCCTCCTTCTCAATCGTGAGGTTCACATCTCCGACGTTAAGTATCGGAATCGAAGTAGAAGAAACTGATCCAACAACTTTCCTCGCCGGAATCCAACAAGTTTCAGTTTTAACCTTTTCCATCACAGCATATCTCCGTGGTAATTTCCCGTCGTTACTCTTAGGCAAAACAACAGGTACCACGGTCTGTGATCCAGGTTTGAAAACTATTCTTCTCACACAGTAGACCTTTCCCGATGATCCACCTTTCATCGGAACCTCCTCTGTGTTACACAGTAATACGCCGTTTTTCATGTCTATATTGCACTGGTGACTTTGTAAGAAATCTAAGCCAATGATGCAATCGTCCACTATTTCAGCTACAATCACCTCATGTTTGAAAGAAGTTTTCCCGATCTTAATCGAAACTCCCAACTCTCCCCTAACAGGTATGCGCTGGCCAGTAGCTGTTGTTAACTGTAGGTTGGTTTGCTGCACAACTCGTTTCTGATAACTTTCCATATCGCTTATCAGTCGAGCATTGATTACCGTCCTCGAAGCTCCGGTATCCAAAGTTAATTGACAGCTTCTACCATTGACCTCTCCTTCAACTAACAGAATATTTCCGTCCGATGTTTGTTTGACTTCAATGGTTGGATTTGCAACATAACCGCCCAGCGCCCTCCAGTTTTCCTGCTGCTCATCAGTAGAGACTCCTATATCCCGACGGCCTGTACGCTTCGGGCAAGAGCTGCGAATATGCCCCAGTTCACCACACTCGTAGCACACATAACGACGGCATGTGCGCTTCGGGCAGGAGCTGCGAATATGTCCTCGTTCACCACACTCGTAGCACACATAATTGACGCTTCGATTTCTCGCCACTGATGCTCCAGTCGCCACAATCTCCCTAAGCCGAGCGGAATGAGGATCCTGACGTACGGCTTCCACTTCCAATGCATGAGCAACAGCGTCCCTGAGTGTAACATGGTGCCCAAGTCGCACTGCAGCTCGTACTTCCGGGTCCCGTATCCCATCCGTAAAGGTCTGCAGGAGCATGTTATCGATGACTGCCGGTGACGACTGAAAAGCCTTTCGCACGAGCTTTTCCACTTCCACGGACCATTGTTGCAGACTCTCGTTAGCATTTTGATTACGTTCCCTCAACCGCGCCCTATACACGTGTTCAAGATGTCCATCGCCAAATCTAACCTCCAGAGCTCCGAAAAGATTGTCGAACGTCAGGTTTCCGCTAGCTCCTACGGCTTCCAGTACGGTGAGAGCCTGTCCCTGGAGTGCTAATATCAACGCAGGCTCCGCCTCCTCCTTGCCCCAGCCATTAACCTTCATTGCTGTCTCAAATTGTAGCTTAAAGGCGGCCCATGACGTCAGTCCATCGTAAACCGGAGTCTTGACACCTTTTGGTTGTATGGGTGAGTCAAAAACAGCAGCGACACGACTATGAGATTTGCTCTGCTCAACTTCTCGCCGGATTTTGGCAAACTCACCCTCCACACGGTCCAGCCTCCCTTCAACCTCGCCCTTCACACGATCCAACTTCCCTTCTACGGCTTCGACTCTCTCTACTGCCTGCTGCAAGCCTTTCGTGATATCTTTATGAAGAGCCTCCTGCATAGTGCGCATTTGCTCCTCCTGCCGGCGTGCCTGTTCCTCGTGGCGTAGACTCTGTTCTTTCATCATGCGTGCCTGTTCCTCCTGTCGGCGAGCCTGTCCTTCTTTTATTGCGCGAAGTTCATGTACCTGCGCCTCCTGCATCGTACGCATTTGTTCCTCCTGCCGGCGAGCCTGCTCCTCCATCATGCACTGGATTTGATAGAGGAAGTTTCCCGGGTTCTGCTCCGGAGTGCGCTGCACTTCACCTCCCTCAGGTCTCCTCTCTGGGGTGCGCTGCACCTCAGTTGCAAGGGCCGCACCTTCCTGCCGCGCTTCCGACATGGCCCGGGTGGTGACTCCCTTTAACTCCTTTGGCACCAGCGGCATCTTACTCCAATCCCACTTCTGACACCAAATGTTACGAGCGACGGGTTTCGGGATTGGAGTGAAACGCTAAGTCCAATTTATTTACAGAGTTTATTGGGTTACACACTTACGAACGGACCACCTCGCAGAGGTTCCCCTTTTAACAGTCCTCCTCGCAGGGGTTTCCCCTCTCACCACTTTCACTGTTCACTACGTCACGACGCGCGACACGTCACGACGCACGGCACTATGACGTCACGACACGCGACACACACTACACTGCACTAGACTGACACTTGTCTACTCACTGTTCCACTTTACTTTGCACTTTACTTTTCACTAGTACTTTTCCACTTTTACTTTTCTTCCATTTTGCTTCGCACTTTTCACTGTTAAATTAATACTCACTTGCGTCCGCAAACTCGCGGCCTTATATACCCCTAAGAATTTTCTAGATGCCCGAATTTCGTTAGTCTTTTCTTTATTCCTTTGTTCCCTTCCGGATATTTCTTAATCCCGCCTTCCTTCTCGATTTTTCCTAAACACGCCCCCTTTTATTGTTTCTTTACAAATATTTCTTCTCTCTCTTCGTTCTAGAACATTCCTATTGTTTTTGGTTCTTTTCAAATATTCCTTCTCTCTCTGTTTTCTAGAACATTCCTAAACACGCCCATTTTCTGTCTCTTTCAAAATATTCTTACTCCCTCTTACTTTTCTAGAACATTTCCAACAACAATAAAATCTATAATTATTTTCGACGAGTCTCGAACCATCGACCCCCGGCACGGGAGTCCATGCGTCGACCGCCGAGCTACGAAGCTTGTTGACAAACCGGCCGAATTTTTGAATGCCTTTCTATAGCTACGTCATTTCACAGCATCCGTGACAATAGTATACCGAAAAAAAAATCAATTATTAATTAATCCCAACTCAAACCGTAAAATGACTGGGCTATTATGCAGTAATAGCCCACAGTATACATAGTCTCGCACAGTGGCTACGTTGGCAACAGTACTTCAGCCTACTCTACCAACGGACGGACACACAATTTCCTAATGATGTCTCCGAGCGGAAATTCAGGACAAGTACCTACACCTAGAAACCTGGCACAAATGTACTGTGTATTTAACGAATTCTCTTCATGTGCGTCAATGAAACTAATTTTGTTTTTCTCGTCGTGTTTTTCATGTCCATAAACAAAGACAGCGAATGAGTTTTGGGGATCTTAAAACTATAATACCTCTGTAATAAATTACATAGTAATACATTATTTGATTAACCGCTTGTGTGGTTTAAATGTCTTATTAGCCGCAAAGGGGCGAACCTCAAATAAGAAGATTTTACAGGAGAGCCAGTTACGGGTTTTCCCCGATAACGCGTTTATTTCGACCATATTTTAAGATACGCCGTCAATATTGTCTTTTCTTCTTTTTGCTAGAAGCAAATTCGACAAATGCGAGTTCGACAAATGGAGCATTTTTGTATACTTAACTCATATGACCGTTTGAAGTTCGACCCTTTGCGGCGTTAGCGACGAATTGTAGGCTTCGCTCTATAAATTGCCTTCTTTTTGTATTTCCTTCAGTGAACGATGGCTTCAGTCATGGATTAAGTTAGACTCATCGGATTAACCGACGGTTGATATTATTTATGGCAAAGGGGGAGTCCGTATCGTATGATTATTTGTTTTTGAAGCTGTTTTAAGGAAAAGGAGTAGCACTAGTATTTATAATGTGGCAAAAGGCTCGTATTTGTGCATGTATTATTTGTTTTTTGTATGTTTATTACCTACGTAAATTATTACGAACACAAAATGTTTCTATTATGTACCAACGCAACGTTCACTCTCATCAAGTCTACCAATATTTTATTATCAATAATATACATTTTAGCACAGCCATTTCACATACGAATTAAATGTGCCATAGACATGAATGTCCTGACCATATTGCATAATGTTCAGCTTTATCCTTTGCATATGCGATGATCATGCATAATTCAAACAATATGCTGCACAGTACGTGACTCTGAGGGGATTCTCTACCCCCCAGGAAATAACTAACTAAATTACGAACTTACATGCACAAGTCGCATTTGTATGCTTTTTTTGCAGTTACAATACAAAGGTAAATTATTGTAACTACACAGGTTTCATATCAAGAAAGGAATTAATTAATTGCTTTGAATGAGTTTTAGATTGACACTGACTCTAAAGAACTTATTTAGTTTTCGACTGAACCTTAAGTTAGCATAACCCATAGCAGAATGACTGCAGCTAATAAGCTATATCTGCCGCCATTATAAAGCCAGGTCATAAACAGCTTTTTTCACCCAGCGCCGACATGCCAATTCGTCATGCCGCTATCTGCAATTTTGCATGCCACAACATTGCATCCACAGCATAAACTCAACTTATTTCTGTAAAAGAACGATGACGTGAATGAGCTTTTTCAACTTATCACTATCTATCTAGTCCTTGTACAGGATTAATGGCTCTTCCAACATTATCAAGGATAATGACGTTGAAGATTGAGCTTTCGTGCTCGTGTTTATGAGTTAATAAAGGTGATTTTCTGCAATGGACAATATCAGTATTACAAGCTATAGGTACACATGGGTACCATGTAGTTTAAGCGTTGTTTGGATGCTATATTTCCCATGAAGATATGCTGGATAAACTCCTTTGAGGAATCTCAAGTTATATTATTTTTACCTTCTTCATAATACCGTTTTTCAGACTATGTAAAAATTCAGATTTTTCTGTGAAATTGCGAGAAGGTGCGAAAATAAATTGTCGGTCCGTCAAAGGAATAATATTGTAGTAGAAAAGCGTCGGCACTCCCACGCTTGCTCGCTTACTACCCACGCATTTGATTGGTGCGGGGGTGTGTGACGTCATTCGAGTGTATTTGAGAGGCTGTAGAAGTCTAGTGGTTCAGCGGCTGTAGATTTAAATTACCTAATCCACTGTTTATGTGAACGGTTTTCTTTTTATTTATATGGCAGCTTGGCGAGTTCCATGCGGTGGTCTATCGGTCGGTCTACGTATCGTCCGATTTGGAACTTGAAGGGAATATTCAAAGATCGATTTTTCCATCGGAAATATAATTCTTGCCGCACCAACACAGAACCTCACTGAGTGGGATAAGGTCAGATTTATAGGATTTGCACACAAAAGATTTTCTTCGTAAATCCCGAAATAATTAAGACCCTTTGTCTGTTGTTTGAAGTTGGATGGCGTTTAGTTAATAAGTAGGTATAATACAAACGCGGCGTAATCACGGGCTTGGCTGAGTTTTCCTTAAAGCATTAAAGTCAACATTAAAGTTTAAACTGTACTTTTTACTTTGGCTCAAAATTCATACTAGCACTGGAGTTTAATTGAAGCCTAAACCTTGTTTAGCTTTGAGTTCACGGCAGGTTTTACGATAAGTGTTTACGGCTGCGTTGTTTGATTGCAACTCACATTCCATTCTTGTTGCCATTGCAGCGGAAATGGCACCACATGGCGGTCACATAGCATTCACTGCATTTTGCATATCAAGTATAAGTGCTGTTCTAAGCTTTTAGTACACTATTATATCTATGTACGCTTCAGCATTCTTCAATAAACGATGAAGCGTGAGCTGAAATAATTCACAGGACGCTATAAGTAATCTAAAAGTAAAATGCCTTATTATGTTTTATGTACAGGAAAGTAATTGACATTCTTTAACTAAGATTAATATCGAAGAAATGTGCAAAGTAAAAGTCCGCTCATAAAATTCGCACCATTGTTCAACTATTTTAGGACAACCGTTATTAATTTCTTTCATTCTGTAATGAAATTCACATGTGCAAGAGATTTTCTTTTTCGACATCTTCGTGATTTTATTGATTATTCATGAGTCGATTTGCAAGTGAAAAAAGTGATCTCGATTTCTTTTTATGAACGATATTACTTCACTCGAATAAATTTATTTGCAATATGAATTCTAAGAAAGTCGAATTTCGTGAAAGGTTCTAAAGGAAAATTTCTTGATTGACCCAATGTTTGTTTTAATATTTTCCAGGGATAGAGTACCTGTATGAAAACGGACTACTTCAAAGGACGCCGGAGGACGTAGCGCAGTTCCTTCACAAGGGCGAAGGGTTAAGCAAAACAGCGATCGGAGACTACCTCGGTGAGCGGTCGGAGTTCAATGAAGCGGTGCTCCGGGCTTTCGTCGAACTACACGACTTCACCGATCTAATACTAGTCCAGGCTCTCAGGTTAGTTCGACAAAAATACTAAATATTTATCCCGGCATAATGTATGTTTTTAATTTACTTCGAGGAAAGAATGGAGAGATCCATGTCTTCGTTTATGTTAAAAGCAGCAACATGCGTCTTATCTTTTACCAATTTGAAAATGGCTAAATGTAAAATGTATCCACAACACTGCCTTACTTAATTGCAAAAAGGCCTATTCATATTAGTTAAAGACTCTGGTAGCGTTGTTGATTAATTATAAACTCTAGAATTTATAAAGAAAATTTATCATTTATTAAAGTAAAGAAGTGAAGAGTTTATTGTTTGCTTTATACCTTAATATTTTTATTTCATGTTCTTTTTCTGTTATCGTTTATGTACATACAAGAACGACAATATCGTATTTTGCGCGTGCGTTTTGGCAAGCAATTGAATAAGCTGTTTGCGATTTAAAAGGGTGGGTGTTTACTGGAAGTGAAATGGTGCCAGAAATGTCCATTGTATTGAAAGTATTTGACATATTTGGTACGATTTGCGTCAGTCGAGAAAACTTACGATGTTTGCATTTTTGCTTGCTGTAATATTTCACTTATATCGCTTGCATGGAAATACCCCTAACAAATAAATCATTATTGAACAGTTGAATGATCATAAATTCACAGGCATTGTGAACGTCATGCATGACATTTATGGCACCACGTCTGCTATGTTTACGTCGATAATGATTGTGATTATTTATTATCATATCTCAATTTTACACTCTATTATTTTATTTTTCACACACCTTTAACTAATAGTCTTTTACTCAATACCAACTACAGGGTGAAATTGATATCATTAGCATCCTTTTAAACTAAGAGTCTACCCATCAAACTGAACAACTTTCACTATGGGAGCAAACAGATCGGAGCAAAAAAATAATCAGCTGTTGCATACATTTGAGTCGAGTAGGAATTGCAGTTTAGTATGGAATGGAACAGTTGATTATTTGTTTGCTCCGATCGGTTTGCTCCCATTGTGAAAGTTGTTCAGTTTGATGGTCTGATCATCCCCTTAAAATGGTTTCAGCTAATTTTGTTAGACCTTATATACTCAAACGATTACAAGATTAATGTCATTCCTCAACAAAAAAAAGATATAATTTCATAGAAACGGCTGTGTTATTATATTATCTCTGTTTACTTCGCTAAAACGTTTGAACAATGAGCCAAATATTTTCAGATATTCAAGCGAGTAAACGTGATCCTGTAATTTATTTTTGTTGGCTCAAGACTGACGGGAAACGTTTTCGGTTGACTTTACGCTCGATGACCATTATTCAAGGAAATTAGTTTTTGACACGTAAAGTTCCTACTGCATGTTACACTGTAATTAGAATGTCATGCGCTTACTGAAAATACAATTCGTGAAAAACCTAAGGCTTCGTCCGAATTACAAAATTAGTGTCACGATTTGATGTGTTTTTACTTTTTATGATATGGTTTTTCTTTCGTTTTAGCATGAGCCATAATTATCACTCAAATCAAATCAAATCAAAATTTTTTATTCAAAATAATATCGCATTGATAGCTTTTTGTCGTAATTTTTTGACTCTACCACCGCGTCGGAAGGTGTTCCGTTGAGAGAAGATGCGGCCAGAAACTCTACTCATTGGAAAGATTAGACAGTCAGCTATGGTCGTATCGAGGCTGACTACCCGGGTGCGCCAGACCAACTCGGGTTTCGTCACTCGGAGAGACTCTTTCTTTGCATCCCTTGCTCTTACTTTATAACAATGATAATTGATTATTGAGAAATCAAACCAGAAGTCAAAAGACATTGCCCACGTGACGAATTGTATTCGTTTCAAATCGTTTCACAACTAATGAATTAGTATGATCAAATAACACTTACAAATAGTATGATAGCTAAAATTATACACAAAATAGGAATATCATACTTCCCAAGGAAATGGAAATTATCCTTTTTTCTATTGTAGCATTTCTTATAAAATTCAAATTCGAATTTATCAGTTTTTAGGCGAATCGGGATAGGGCGTTTTTCTTTCGACGCATCGTTTGTTTGTTACGTTGCTTAATTTAAAAAAAAAACAATAATTTGAGACTATCATTGATTTGAGATATCTTACGATTTAATGAAGTCTATGAATGATAAATCTTTTACTCTTGTTCTGGATACTTTTTACTTTATCTTTTTTTGTCCTCCTAATATTTAATACCAACTATCTCGATTACAGACAATTCCTCTGGAGTTTCCGTCTGCCAGGAGAAGCTCAAAAAATAGACAGAATGATGGAATGCTTCGCTCAACGCTACTGCCAACTGAACCCCGATATATTTACAAACGCAGACACCTGCTACGTGCTGAGTTTCGCCATAATAATGTTGAACACGTCTCTTCACAACCCCAGTGTGAAGGACAAGCCTTTGCCGGAACAGTTCGTCGCTATGAACCGTGGCATCAATAACGGTGGAGATCTCCCTCAGGAGTTACTCTTGGTGAGTTGTTTGTTTAGACCATATTTCTAGGGACTAGCCTTGCGTTAGCATTCACCTCTGCCACGTTACAAGATCAATTAATCATGTGCACTTACATACTTCCTACTAATATTATAAATGTGAAAGTTTTAATGTTTGTGACTCAATCACGCATAAACAGCTGAACGGATTGGGATTAAATTTGGCACATAGATAGAATTATGTGCTAGATCAACACATAGGATCCTTCAACGCAGACTAAGTCGTTATAATATAATATACTTAGTGCTTGGACCTTGATTATAATTATGAATCTATCGTATGTTCAACTCTATCTCTATTTGATTTAATTCATTGTGTTTTTGATAATTACGATATAATCCTGTGTTTTTAGCTTATTATTAATTTATGATATTGGGTTAACCGTCAAGACAGAGCACATTAAATCAGAGGGATAACCTTGTTTGAGATTGCTGGACTTGTACTCTATTTTATACGACATAAATGAATTATGAATTAAATAGTTGGTTTATAAATAACATTAGAGCCATCACTCGCCTAACCTCTGAGCAAATAAGTCGTAAACAACCGTTAGAACTGTTATCTCTAACACTTAATTATATCAAATGAACTGACATTTATTTGTACTTCTATTAGTCGTCGCGAAGTGTTGATGCTAGAATGTAGTTTTGGTTTTAAATTAATATATATAATTTCGTTTATTTCCAGTCGCTATACGAGTCTATAAAGACTGAGCCATTCAAGATACCAGAAGACGACGGCAACGATCTCATGCATACCTTCTTCAATCCTGACAAGGAGGGGTGGCTATGGAAGCAAGGTGGCAGGTATGGAATCATCTTTATTCCTTTGACAAAGAGTATATTTTAGAATTGAATAATCACGGGAACAGCTCGTACCAAGCCATTTTAATTCTCTTATCGTATAAATAAGAGTTATGTTGTTAGACTCTCATTAAAAACAAACAATTACATTGATTGTGTGTTTTGTTAAGTAGCAGAGATTACACTTGGGTAAACAATATTTTTATCTTGTCTTCTAAACACCCAAAAGAGCGACAATACATCAAAGTTGTTTTTGTTAGTTTAAGGGACGTTGGAAATGACGTCAATTGATGTGTGTTTGCTAATCGATGTTGTTGTGTTATTTTTAACTCAAGTTAAAAAGATTTGATTGCTTAGCTCCACTTGCGTCAACCAGCACGTCTAGCATGATTTCTCTTCTTACGCGCGACTCGGCTTTATTCTATACTACATGTCGCGGCAAGTTAGCTTTCGCTCTCCGAAATACGCGGGAACAGGTTCTTTTCTATGGAGCAAAGGCGCGTCGCGCGCGTGTAGAGAAATCATACTAGACGTGCTGGTATATCAAATAACTCTTAAGTTAAATAGCTAGTTTTTTCTATATGTCGGTACTAAAATAATGGAATACCTACTTAATCTGGAGTTAATTGCTAACCCAGGATGACGCTAGTGGAGCTTAGAATAATGCTTAGGGCTTAGGGCGAGCCATGTAATGTGTGATGGTTTATTTTGTCAACCTTTCACAAACAGGACAAAACTTATAGTTTCCGTGTGACTAGTCGATCCTTCATGTTTTCCTCGAGCGTTTAACGCACGAGTTCAAGCTCTGTCCTGCCTTTGGTCACGTTCAAATGTGCTCAATGTGACTATTTGCTCGTAGGCACAGAACATTATAAGAGGGGTTAGAGTGAAAAGTAGGCGTGAAACGAGTGCCACACGGTTATGCAATAATTTTCATAACACCGTAAGGCACGCGGCGTAGTTCGAGCGAGAGGGCCAAAGTAGTGTGTGCGTGTGTGTGTGTGTGTGAAGATAAGTGGCGACAGTCGTCTCCGAAGCTAAAGCGCTACTTTGCATTTCTAACCCCTCTTATAATGTTCCGTGGTCGTAGGTGATTTTCGCTTAAGGGGGATATCATTCGAAGCACGCTCGATACAAACGAAGTCTGGTTATATTTTTTAATACTAATCAATTATAGTCAATGAAAATGTTTAGACACGATATAGAAACCAATATTATGCTTTACATTTGTCAGATTTCCGTTAAAATATATAGTTTCAAAGTTATCGTGGCTCTATGGTTTTCCATACAATTCTTAAATTAATCCTGGCATGGGCATTGAAAATGTGAAACCAACAGCTGCTGACACGCTACAAAATATGGATCGCTAACAGAAAGCCAATTATAGGTCTCCGCTGATAGAAACAGAATTTACAAAAAACAACGCAGATATAACACTAGAAATACAAAGTTGATAACAAAAAGATAACATAGGTAATCGAGTTACAACAATCGGCTGAATAAGAAACAAATCAATAAAAATCTAATAACAAAGCAATATCATTAAAATAACATTAACACCAATAAAGCCTCATCACTCGCTAAAAAATCTACGATTTACACAGCTGCATTCCGCTTTGGTAGATTCATAGAGATCTAGAGAGATGCCATACAAAACCTAGTATCGCATCACCACCAGTACCACGCGATAGAAAGTATTTTGTTAGCTTGAATGTGCTCATTATCCGTTGCGGTATCAGAACTCAACGTTCGAATAATCTTTAGTACTACGCAAGCATTGTAAACTATTTACACATAATATCTCGACTGGCTTTCAGTCTCATAATATATTAAATCATTACTGTCGCGAGCAATGTGTTCCGTTTTTGCGCATATTGCTGTGACACTGGCCCCGCCCCGTTTTCACATCTCCCTTTAGTTTTTGTGATCTGTGGGTGGATTCCAGGCCTCATCATCTCCGCCAAAAATGTCTTAAACATGTGTTTTAATAAATACAATTTATGATTGCAGATACAAGTCGTGGAAGAGGCGGTGGTTTATACTGAACGATAACTGCTTGTACTACTTCGAATACACGACGGATAAGGAGCCGAGAGGGATCATTCCATTAGAAAACATATCTGTAAGTTCAATACTCAGCATTTATACGTTATGCAATTATATACATTAAAAATGTATATAATTGTAGTCCTCTTGAATCTCTCTATCTATTAAAAAAAACACATCAAAAGCCATTGCGTAGTTTTAAAGATCTAAGCATATACAGGGTGAAATTGATATCATTAGCATCCACTCAAAGTCTACCCATCAAACTGAACAACTTTCACTATGGGAGCAAATAGATCGGAGCAAAAAAATAATAAGCTGTCCCATACTAAACTGCAACGCCTACTCGACTCAAATGTATGCAACAGCTGATTATTTTTTTGCTCCGATCTGTTTGCTCGCGTAGTAAAAGTTGTTCCATTTGATGGGTAGACTCTTAGTTTGAAAGGATGCTAATGATATCAATTTCACCCCAATGGGGACAGACAGACAGACAGACAGCGGGAAGCTACTTTGTTTTATACTACATATGTAGTGTTGGTGATATTTTGGTTTACGGTTGAGGAAAGAAAATATTTCACTTTCTTCCTTATAATTATGTAATTATGTTTTCCTAAATTAATCAATAATTTATATAATACATAACACTCAATCACCACTAAGTTTGCTGGGCCCGCATGGTGGAGTGTGGCACACTCCCTCCCACCCTTATTCGTGAGAGGAGGCCTTTTGCCCTACAGTGGGATCCTACAGACTATAACCACAGATTATAGTCACTTCGTAACAGATACATCACTTCCTTAGAAAACCACAAGTTTTCACGCATTAATCATTTACTGCCAGACGGTACGCGCGAAAATGTATCTAATGGCGCTTGACTCAGCGTTGTTATTACTTCGTACAGCGCGCGACGTATGCGACGTTGCCGTCTGGAGTGAGTGGCAAAATTCATACAAGTGCATACAATACTCCAAACTGTAGGTACTTATCTCGGTTCCTACGGCCGAGTGACGGGGGCCACTGCTATAACTTACATACTTACTAAGGCTGGCTTGCACCAAAAAGTGTTTAGGCGTTTAGACGTATTTAGTAATCGCCCTGTCTCTTTCTTTGATCATACTAATAAAAGCGACAGCGTGAATGCTTTTTGGTGTAATGGCTTGCAAGGGCGGTCCCGTAGCCTGGCAATACACATGCGATTTACCATCCGATTCTCTGATCCGATAATATATGTTATTTCAAATTAGTGGGCGGAACTGAACCAGGGCACTTATTAATGATAACAGAATGCATTATCAATGTTTATAATTGGTATTGATAAAAAATATTATTCTTTAAATAAAATGGTGCGGCCGCCGCCACCCGTGCCGAAAGTTATACTAACCTTATATTTATAGGTCCCTCTCCCTTCCTTCAGGAAAGAGAGGGCGGAAGCTTCAGACATCATACTATTGTCCGATGCTTCCATCCCTCTCCTTCATGATGGGAGGGAGAAGGACTTATATTCTATTGAATCAGACAATCGGATCGAATGTCTGACGTCTATTGCCAGCCTTGAACTCACCACCATAATTCGGCTATTTATTTCAACAATAAGTGTGATTATTTATTAACAAATTGCAGGTCCGACCGGCGAGTGATCGACAGCGGCCCCATTGTCTCGAACTCTACGCCAGCGGTGGCGCTGATCTCATAAAAGCATGTAAAACTGATTCGGAGGGGAAAGTCGTCGAAGGAAAACATACTGTGTACAGGTAAACTTCTTTTTTTTATATCTGTGGTTCTTTACCGAGTCTTTATATCTGTGGTTCTTTACCGTGCGGTAAAGAAACCGATGAATCATAATTGATTAACATTCGGTCAAACAAACCGATTATATAACTAAGCTGTCTGATGTAAAGGAAACCGTTGTGGGGAAACGGGTCTTTCCTCGTGACCAAACTATTTCGCCAGTCTTGTTTGGCTAATAAAGAAAAATTAAAAACCTGCTTTGGAGGCGCTACGATCAATTATAATCTTTAACAATGTTTCAAGTACAAAAATTAGTTTAAATGATTTTCTGCAACATGGCAGGGTGTTTTGTTTTTCATGTCAGGCCAGGCTTAATTTCCTTATGGCCTAGCTTGTGCTTTTATGTAGATTGTAGTGGTAGTTTTAGTTGCAGTTGTAGTAGCAGACTACATATATGTATAGTTGTAGTGGTAGTTGCAGTGTTAAAACTTCGAACTTCATGCTTCAATTTCGAGACGTGAACATGGCTGTAACAAGTATGTCGAAATTCGTAAATAATTTAAATAAAAGTAACTATATGGTTTTAGGAGTCCCTGATTCTAAATCATCAATTTTTGGATTTTTTGTCTGTCTGTTTGTTCGCGGAAAATACTGGACCAATTTCGATAAAACTTGTTAGACTTAAAATCTGGTATATCATTTATCTCGCTACGATGACGGAACCCGTGCGGACGAAGTCACGAGTAAATGCTCGTTCTTTATAAAATTAAAATGTGTATGTCCCTTTACAGAATGTCAGCAGCGACGGTGGAAGAGCGAGATGAATGGATCGAGTGCCTCCGTCGGTCGATCAGCCACAACCCTTTCTACGACATGTTGGCGCAGCGCAAGAAGAAGGCGCAGCACATCGTGCACAACGCGCACTAGTCACGGCACCAATCGCCAGCTTGTAGATATCCTTGTGATATGTATCGGATATGAACTGAGAGGTATACCTATATGCCTCGCGAATGACAACTTATTGGCTTCGAGCAAACGTTTTCGTCAGATTGTCTATAAGACTAATTGGTTCGCGCTTCTTTTCACTTAAGCGATCCGCTCATGGTTGTTAGAAGTGAGCTTGGAAGGGCAAGTTCTGTTGCTCGCGCTGTCTTACGATGAAATCAACGCCCGTAGTATGACAGCGATACCGTGCCGTAGCTCTCTTTCTATTTGCGCGCGAACGAACGAGATAAAAGGCGCGATATAGCCTTATCGCGCCTATCATCTACGGTCGCTGGTGTTAATAACTACTGTTCCCAGCAATGGATAAAGCTTTTGGTGACAACATGATAGCTTTTTATGCAGATGTTAAGAGCCGACAGCAAGAAGCTCTCGCTTTTAAAATATGCGTGTCCTAAATACAAGCTCCCTACCGTCCATGAGAGACAAATTAATATCATATCATCCGCAAAGTGTAGTGGTCTTGCGTGAGTGATAGACCTATAAGTATGTGTCACAAAAAGGGACAACTCTATTTAACACAGCAAAGATATAACTGAAGCTATTCTTTAAATCGTTAACCCCTCAATGCAAACTAAAGTTAAGGTGTTTGTGAAGAAACCGTTACGTTTAACTAGAAATGTCAAATATTACGAGAGTTGAGAGCTAATTTTATTGGATATTGTGTGATATGCAAGCATGCAATCATGTTAGTCCGAAATGGCCTTCGTCCATTAAACAGTATGTTTATAAACCCAAACGGAATTATGTAAAGAAATTGATAATTATATAGCGGGGAAGAAATATGTCGAAATTGACAGCCCGAAACAGACGTGGTCCAGTATTTTAACATTTGTTTTCAAAAACATAAGAATCAATTTAATTTAATACAATGTATGGGACAGCCGATTTTTTTCGCGATTTCGATGTTAGTCCCATAGAGAAAGTTGTCAATCAATGGATGGTCTGATTATCCTCAGCATATTAAGTTGTGCCCTGTGTTGCTTATTATTATTTATTTATTATATTTTATAAGGGCCTGTTTCACCACTTCTGAATAAGTTCTTGATGCTTATTTGACAGATGGTTCGACATATTATTGTTCATACAAAATATGTCTAATGAGTTGTCAGATAAGCTATCAACAACTTATCCAGAAGTGGTGAAACAGGCCCTAAGGATGGACGAATATCTATCCGCGGCGAAGGAGGCGAACGAAACTCAAAATTTCGTTTTAATCTTCTGACGATTCGTCCGATTCGCCGCGGATAAGTGTGCGAGGTGTCAAAGAATTTCATACAAAGAATTCGGAAATTCGATTCTTTCGATGTTCTTTCGCCTCCTTCGGCTCGTTCGCCGCGAATAATAAGCGTGCTCCTACAATGTAAAACTGGACCACGTCTTATAAACACGAATGTTACGTAGAAACGTCCATATAATACTTATGTTTTTATAATTGGCGTTAGTCATTAGTCAGACTTCTATGTGATATTTACAGCCATTAAACAACTGACAAAGAAATATTGTACATTTTTTTGTACATATCAAAAACAATACGTTAATATATTAATATGAATGTTCGCTTCATGATGTTGGCCAATTGTCCATGTAAATAACGAAGGTAAGACTGAACCATAATGTACGTTTATATACATTATTATTTGCTTCGAGAATTCATGCTAAGGTGACCTTGATGGTATCAATTTTGTATGAGCTTTTTATTTGCGGAGTAGAATCCGAGAAATTATTGCTGAAACGTTTATCGTTTGCATCTACTGCCAAATTGTAACTTAAGATAATTTGTCACATGCTCGAAATAAAACTTGTTTCTATTATTGAATTATTTAGATTTTGAAAATTATCAATGTTTCTCGTTGCCTTGACAATAATTTACTCAGCATGGTTTGCCTTTTGGTTAAACCTTTTATTAAGAGTTTGTATTCAATGAAAGTATTACTTCGATAAAATAAATGTTATGTAAAATAATACAGTGTAGTGTTAAACGAATATGTAAAAATAGTAATAGAGTTAACATTGTTAGTGTAAATTAGGCGTCGGGTTTTACTTTCGTAAGAGATTGTAAATAAGGCTTTTATGACAGTTAATTAGGATTTTTAGTATAAAATATGTTTTTGATTGTCTGGCTAACAATGTTTGGTTAACATTCCTGTGTTATTTAGTTTTTTTTTATAAAATTATTCAAAACAAATCTCATAATTATTATGAAGTGTAATTGTATAAAAATACGAGTTTAAAATTGATTTATGAAATACAAATTATGTACATAATTGTACTAAATGGTATAATATACAGGGTGTAAGGAAAAGTATCATTTACCTTTAAACCACATACTCTATCCATCAAACTGAACAACTTTTACTAAGGGAGCAAACTGAACGGAGCAAAAATAAAATCTGCTGTTGCATACATTTGAGTCGAGTAGGCGCGAGTAGATTTTTTTGTGCTCTGATCGGTTTGCTCCTATAGTAAAAAATTTGTCAGTTTGATAGGTAGAGTATGTGCTTTAAAGGTTAATGATACTTTTCCTTACAACCTGTATGTTATATCAATGTAACGATTTAATATTAACAATTTCAAGCGGTTTCATGGATGAAGTTATCGAATTTTGTAATAAGGGGAGCGTTGGAAGTCCTTCGTCGTTTTCTGTATACATCTATTATTTTCATATTTATTATCTCTTTCAAATTCTTTATAAGTCTTATTTCAATTTTATTTAAGAATTCTTGTAACGCGTCCTTTAAATTGCCTATTTGATAATATCGTAATCCAACATTGTCAGACAAGCAAATTTCTATATAATATTAAAAGGCTTATATATATTTGATTAATTGATTTATTGGCAACAAAAACGCTCTGTATGGTGAATTGATGATGAATTATTTTTAAGAGCTTGTTTTGATACCAAATCAGTTGGTCAGGTCATGTATAGGTCTTGTTTTAGGGAACGGTGCCTAAAAGATCTGTTACTAGAATAGCGTTAGTTTTAGTATGCCTAGTAATTGCTGTAAATTCGCTTCACAAATACTAATTTATCTCAATTGTAATGTTTTATATGACAATGGATATGTGCATAATTAATGAATGGTGTTGTAAATATTTTGTAAGAAAATGGAATATACATAATTATCATTATTTATGGCCTTGTCTTTTTTATTTTAGCACCCTATTTGGCTCCTGTTACGTTCGATAACCTCTGTATGAAGGTAAGAGGTCAATGGTTCGATTTCGATAAAAAAAATATAGGAAACAATATATCCAAATGTATAGGCATTTGGATCGAGTAGGTTTGCAGTTTGCAAACGGTCGGCGGATTTATTTTTCGCGATTTTGATGTTAGTCATAGAGGTAGGCGTAACTCGTGTCAACGCTCCGGGAGTTGACAGGAGTCACGTGACGCTACGAAGAAAATGGTTTGGTTTCTGGCCTGACAGCATATTAAAAAGGCCCCGATATTGTTTATTGTGTTATATATAAGCAATTATAAAAATATTCGCAATTTTCACAGACTCCCAACAGTTTCTGCGTGTTTTATCTCTTAGAGAATAATACTATTTTTCACACAATCCTCGTAGCAGTCATTAAGATCTTATGGACATATTGCTTACGCGGTTTATATAGAGTCAACAAGTGACTAATCGGTTTACAATGTGATTAGTTTGTGTTAGGAGTTTGTTCTTGGTTATCTATATTATATTCCCATAGCACTGACTTATAAACTAACTTATATATAGTAATGTAGTATTTTATGTAAATTCGCAAATTCGGATTTATTTTTGAAATGGACGAAATTAGAACATTAAAATTTAAGTAATGTCTACAGTCACAGGAAAGTTAATAGTTCTAACACAGAGTACTATAATTACTACCGTAAGTTCTAGTATTTAGTATGTAAGTATCTACTAATTCTCATACTGTGGTGTAATGTCACGAGTATCTCAATATAAACACGTGTCTCTACATAAAGTACGCTACGGACACTCCCTGCCCCCCACCAATTTTTACTTCACCCCCTCTGGTAGGAAGCATGGCGTAAAATGTAGGCAATGGTGTATTTCTGTCTCGCTCGCACTTAGTATTACACATGCTTACCTTTTTTTAAAAAAAATCTATTTGTAGGAAATAAAAGCTAAATGTCCAAGGTATGGTAAGGTATAAGCTATAGTCATTTAAAAATTAAAGATGACGTTGTTTATTTCGGGTATACAGGGTGTAAAATTAAAAGCGTTACATTCTTAAAGGGGTGCTTCAGACAATCAAACTGAACAACTGTCACCTCTCTTCGCTCAATAACTTTGGAGTCCCTAGAATCCTTTGTTACGCTCCGGGTTCAATATGCCCGTGTCGAAAGAGACTTGCTTTGTGCTTTAATTGGTGCATAATCTACTATTTACACCCGTATAAAAAAATTAAGAACCATGCATGTTAGGAACAATCTAGTAATAACGAGATGGAGTGAGCATTGATTTGGAGAGAGCATTAACCAAGAATTTTTCGCTAACGGAGAGATATTCATTATTATGTCAGGATTGTGGCAGGTGGCGTTCTATTCTTTCTGCCTACCCCAATGTGAGACAGTTGTGAGAATACGTAGTGTATCCTAAGTAAAATTAAATCATTTACAGTTCACTAACTGATCGTTTGGTTTACCGTCTTATATATGAAATGAAATGAACTAGTTACACATTTTCGATAACACTTGTTCGGCAGGCCGTGAAGTAGGTATCGGAACCGGCTTCCCTTTCCGATGTCGGTGAAACGTAACGTTTGTTGCGCAAACTGTAGCTGAAATTGTAATATCATAGTGCCGTATATTGATGGATAAATAACACTATTATAAGGGCATGATTCATTGAGGTGGTTGCAGAGGGGTCAATTTTATACAAAACTTTGACGCACATATTGCGCGTAGACGGTATTAATATAAGTAACTTTTTATGTACGGAAAAATAGTTTAGAAAATCTAGATGCCGCGTCACAAATAACATTTGCAATTTATAAAATAATTACGAAGATATAATGCTTCGAAATTTTTCATACAAAATTTTAAAAGCTTTATATCTCCGTAATTTTATAATAAATTGCAAATGTTATTTGTGACGCGGCAACTAGATTTTCTAAACTATTTTTCCATATATAAAATATTACTTTTATTACTTCCGACTACGCGTATTGTGCGTCAAACTTTTGTATGGACTGAAACCACCTTAAGTATTACCATTCCATCGATCAATCATTTACAGTTTGGTATACAATATTGTTTACGTGTTATAGAACTATTATGATGTTATCAAATGAATTGATTAGTCCACTAAAGGATAATAGCAGAACGAAATTAATGAATATAATGTAAATTAGAACATGGGTGGACATTGAAAAGATGCCTAAAAATCAAACTAATTTCCAGTAGTTCTGTTATAACTACCGGAATCGGTATCAAAACGACATGTTGTTTTTGGCATTTCTTATATTCGCGATTCTGCTTCTTAATAAGTATAATTAATTAGTTAATTACAGACAATGAATATGTTGATCCCGAAAACAAAATATTTTTTTTTTAAATTGCCTAGCTTAGGTAAGGTACCAGTCCTAAATATACGTTACCGAGCGATCTTGTAAAAGATATAGGTAAGTAATCGTAAGGACAATGGGCAAAAGTGGTCCAAGAGCCTTCACTCATGAAACTTGCTGGGAAATAAGGGTGCGAATGAGATAATTTTTGCCGAAAAATGTAATTAGGTAGTTACTTATAATAAATAAATAAATATCTTGGACTTACACAGATTATCTAGTCCCATCTAAATTACCATAATCTAGACTGGACTTGTATTATTTATGTAGACAACATTCGTATTCATCATACAACTATTTGCCTCTTACGGTATTCGAACCTGCGGCCCTTGGCACTACCGACCGACTGAGCTCATCGCGCCGCCAAAGTTATCTCTCCATGTTTTCATGCTTTCTATTTTAATCAAGATAGATTTGAATTAAAATCGAATCGAATTGTGTGGTCGTCTATAGGTCAATAACTGTTGAATTGCTTCAGTTCTTTATCTGCCGACATTATGGAAGATTACCTACCATAACAATAGTTATTTTATTTATTTGTCGAACATTATTTTAAATTACTTCTTGTAATAGGGGGCGTAAAGCGTAAACACATTAAAACAAATGTTTATATTCTATTAACTGAATATTTATCTTCATTCTTAAGGATATGATTCATCTCTTCTATCGAGCAGCGCGCTAAAAAAAACCACAGGACTTTATAAGTCTCCTAAGTTTAATGTAAATTAGGAATGCAGATGGTCTAGTCAGGAATTTTACTTTTTTTTAACCGACTTCAGAAAAGGAGGAGGTTTCTCAATTCGACCGTATATATATTTTTTTTAATGTGTGTTCGCGGATAACTTCGTCGTTTATGAACCGATTTTGATGATTATTTTTTTGTTGGAAAGAAGATATTCCAAGGGTAGTACCACAGAATACCACAGACCACATATCAATAATAAGTTACTACGGAAATATACTAACCTACTGAAGTATTACGAACGTGAATGGATCAATGCACCGCTGATCTCGAAATGAAATCGAATTCTTATGTATAAAATCGAGATATATTATGACAGTTTGAACAGTTGTTGACCTTAGTAATTTAATACTGTTAATGTAATGTACACATTTAATGAAATTAAGGCCTTTGTTTTAGTCTCATTATACATACAACCTGACTGTGGATTACGCACATAGGCGAAGTCTGCACATACCATTAAAACTTTATGGAAACTTTGTTTTTTTTTACCTTAACAACCACTAGTTTTTAATTACCTAAATAACAAAATTTGAAGCATATATTTAGATAATGAAACTACAAAATTTTCTCTTAGGAACAAAATGAGTCTAAAACGAGAATTTTTTTTTGACTCATACAAAAGTGCGGATCAGCCGATGGATTTTCTATTCGAGGTCCAAAAATCCAAAGCTCTTCGACGCTGGCGATGCCTGTCCACTCTTTCAGACGCTTCTTTTCCTGTGTACTTTGCCCATTATTATAGTATGGAGAATAATGGAGAAGCTTTTAGCAAGTACGAGCGAGCGTACGTAGCGAGTACGTATTGTAGTTGTATTTTTTAAATTTATTATTTTTTTTTTATTTTTATGTCTAAATAAAGAATATTTAAGTATCTTATCTTATCTTATCTTACGAGTAGAGACATTTCCTATTCCTCAAATAAAATAAACTACATATGGTCAGACAGTAATTTATTGCAATAATTCATCGGCGGAAAACAGTTTTGTCGGTTTTCATATCCTATTATAGTACAAATATACTGGCTACATTTTTCAGGTCAAGGTTTGAAGGTAACAACCATATGCGAGTGTTTATTTTATTAGCATGGCAGTAATGTTCAGCTAACATCTAACTAGCAACCGGTTTTACTAGGTCACCCATCATCTGTTCATTATTATACATGAGCGACCATAAAGAGTATATTTGCATCCAGGAGTGTGAGTTCAACGTATGAGATTCAAAAATTGCACTCCTGGTCCTTCTTTGTTAGATAAAACGATTGTGTGGGATAAAACAAGTTTGAATTTTAAGTGTTGTAATAGTCAAACAAGGAACCTTTATAATTATAAATAAATAAAATAAATAACTCTCACAGGCATATAATATTGTTATTATTTCCAACGTAAGCTATCAGGCTTTTTATTGTGAAAACCATACAACAACGGCACAAACATATAGGTAACATCCATGACCGCACCGGGATTCGAAACCAGGTCCTTGGTTTGGCAGTTCAGCGTGGTACCTTTACACCAACGGGTCGTCATTTCGTCTTCTTTCGTCAATTCTGTCTGTCTGTATGCCCTGCCTCAATTACTACCTAATTTTTATAAACATCTCACATATTTATAAAAATTAGGTTAGGTTAGTCTAAGTAAGGTCGAAAATGGATATTGACAATACAACAGAGTAGGTATTAATTACTACACAATACGTTACAAGACTAATTAGGGCCCTTTGACTACTTATATAGGGACTAGTTACGCGTGTAATTCTACGGACAAACATTTCTGTCACTTTTTGCGGGGGGCGAGGTAACACGAAATCCGCAACTTTGGATTTTATTCCCCATAACTTTAGATTCTAATTTTGAACGTTAAATATCATGAAAAGAAGTCTCGTATGAACCCCAAACGTTTTAAGTTCGAAATTATTTGTTTCGCAATTATAGGCTGTCTCGTTTAGTGATAAGGTATAAAATTGAATGTAAATTCACATGATCAATTAATCTTATACCGCGTCAGAGGGGAAATGCTACCGCAAGGCTAGTCGTTATAGTAAATAGTCAAAGTTAGGGCAACATCATACAGGCGATTTTTGAGCGTAGGCGTTGACGCGGTTGATGGACCGATATCGTCGCGATATCGCGGCGGCGGTGCAGTAGCTGCGATATCGTCTTATATACCTACGATCTAAAAATCGCTTGTGTGATACAAAACGTCTCTAAATCTCCTCAGCCTTAAAATTGCATCTTATTTCATTCTGTCTAGGCTTTGTCAGGCCTCTTAATAATCCGAGAACGGCTGAAATAATGTTGATGCAGTTTTCACTGTTACCAAACTTGTATAGTATAGGCACTTACATATTTGTTCTATACAACGATTTTTTTGGTCGTTTGGTTCTATATTTCCTATACTTCATTCCATATAAGAACGAAACGATTTTACGATTCCTTTTTAGCGTTCTGGCCAATTCGGATTACCAAATATAATGTATTTATCAGGAGTGCGATTATTGAAACTCATTCTTTGATCTCAGCAGTTGAAAATGTCAATTTAACTATGGAGATATGCATCTTTTTACTGCTGATTGTCAAATCAGCAGTGGAAAGATGCGCATCTCCATACATTTTCAACTGCTGAGTTCAACGTATGAGATTCAAAAATAGCACTCCTGAAAGATATGCAGACATATATTCGACGTTACTAAAGCTGTTGTAAGAATAATAGAGTTACCCCTCTTATTCTTACAACAGTCACAGATTAATAATAAGTTACTACGTAAAAGTAGGTAATAAAGTGTTTCAAATCTCTGCTTTTGTAATTCAAAATAGTCTTGAAATTTGGTTGCTATTTGGAAGGGAGTATAGAGGGTTCCTTCTTCTATATTGCTTAGCATCTTCTAGTTCTTATGTTATTATTGCGTTACTTCGACGACATAAATAAATAATCAATATTCAACAGGTATGTGGGTATTTGTAACTCCATAATTAATCTTGCTACTTAGTTTATAATTACGTCGTTTAATAAATACCTTATAACTAAGTAGGTACCTATAACAAACGAGCTGCAAAACAGGGTCACGACCGGTAGTGCTCATCAAACATTCGCATCAGGAGTGCGATTTTTGTATCTCATTCGCTGAGTTCAGCAGTTGAAAATTTCAAAATAACTATGGAGATATGCATCTTTCTACTGCTGATTTAACTTTTTACTTCTGAAATTATACTTCTGGAGTGCGATTTTAGAAAGTCAAATCAGCAGTAAATAGATGCATATCTACATAGTTATTTTGACATTTTCAACTGCTGAGCTCAGCGAATGAGATTCAAAAATCACACTCCAGAAATGCGATTTTTGAATCTCGTTGAACTCAGCAGTTGAAAATGTATGGAGATACGCATCTTTCTCCTGCTGATTTGATTTTCAAAAATCGCACTTCCAAAGTATGATTTTTGAAAGTCAAATCAGCAGTAAAAAGATGCATATCTGCATAGTAATTTTGACATTTTCAACTGTTGAGCTCAGCGAATGAGATTAAAAAATTGCACTCCAGCTATGTTTAGAAAAATAACAATTTTTTCCACACTAACTACTAAGTAATTGCGTGGTAGTAATAGTAAAGTAGTAGGTCTTAAATACCAAGTTATCTCTGTGTTTTATCTCTAAATGGTATAAAACAATGTCGCTATCCGCATCTGTCATCGTCATTTCTGCTTCTCCGTTTAGGTTACTTCTTCTAAACCACGCAACGTCTAGGTACGTACGTATTGTGATACGGTTTTCACTGTCATTTAGAGAATTCTTCCAGAAGGTTTATGTGTATAATATATGTAGGTATTTATATTATAGACCCCACCCGGGCGAAGCTGGGGCGGTTTTCTTTTTCTTATATCCTTTCCAGCCCAGTATTTCGCAACACGGATAGCATTAATCGGCAGCGTCCATAAGCTCCGTTCGCGTGCAGGTGTCCGGGCAGGAAGGGCAGGATACGAGATGCACCGCATTCACACATGAGGTTCGACCCGTCTGTGTAGATGGATACAGCATTTGCACCGGTGTCGGTTTGATACAGCCTGTGACGATCCGACAGGTTTCATTTAAAGCTGTATCCACGAGCTTTGTATGGGCGGAACGACTCCATACAGGACACGTGTATTCACCTGCAGAGAACGATAGGGCTAGTCCGGTAGTTCGCAGGATTTGCGACGATGCTCCCCATTTCGTAGTCGTCAGATTTTGCAGGAGGTTGTCACTTGCATACACCTTGTGCATGACGCTCTCACAATTCTTTTTAAAAGTCAACGATCTATCCAATATAATATCGAGATTTTGGGGTGGCTGCAGTGGGTGGTCGGCGCTGCTGGGGCGGTAGTCAATATAAAAATAAAAAGTGTTTTAAAATCAAAGCAAACCACTAACAACAAACTGAAAAACTTTCTCTAGGGGCCTAAAAATCTGCTATACCATAGGCATAGGTACTAAACTGCTCGTCTCGACCCAAATGTATGGGACAGCAGATTTTTATTGCGATTTAATTGTAAGTCCCATAGAGGTTTCATTTTGATGATCAGAGCAGATCATCCCTTTAAAAACCGCTGGCATATTGAGAAATATAAATGAAATAAAGATTTTTTACCTAGACCAGGCACAATAATGTATATACTATTAATAAAGGAACTCAAATAATGCAAACTGAAACCATCTGTGCTAACAGTGTATCATTCGCCAACTAATTTACATAAGAAGGCAGTCTGACTCACTTCAGTCTGTAACATAAAATAATTTACGATAATGACTAACTATACTAACATAATGTCCCCATAATATTCATTCAAGAGCTGACAATATTCGTTCGAAAAATATAAGTTTACCAACTTTTAGTACAAACATATTAAAGGCTGGCTTGTAAATTTTTGGCCGGTTTTTTTTAATACAAAACTGCTCGACTCAAATATTTGGCAGATTATTTTTATTTTTTCTCGGTGTTGGCACCCCGCCCCCTTAAGTATTACTAGGGTGTTTTCTGTTTTATCACATCCTGTAGAATTAGGGTTGACTTGACATAGAGTGATTACAGATATTTTTCCAGTATGTAGAGCACAACTTTGTAAAGTTAACAGTGTTGGGACGATGACCGACGACGGTGGGAAGTCGGTTGAAGACACGCTTGTTATAAGAAGCATGCTCTAAAATTCTTTGACTCTAATATTAAATATTATTAAGGTTCTCCCAAATGGAACTCATTTAAAATATATAATAATTTTGGTAGTATTATAAAGAGTCAGCGAATGCAACGGGTAGAAAAATAATCAATTTATCCATACTGTCTGCGAGACACGTCATCTGCTTAGCATTGGAATCGGGCCATGAAGCGTGAAGCTTCAAAACCCTGACAACCAATCACTCACAAAATATGTGTCAATAGCTTGTGAAAAATATTCGTCCCAGTCTGTCCCTGACTCGACTTTTATTAATACCTAGAGTTTACACGCGACTTCGTCCGCATAAATTATATACGAGATTTAAGACAGACCATAAGGCTATCAAACAAAAAAGTTTGATCAAAATAGGATCAGTAGTTTTTGCGTGATGCTCGAAGAAACAAACAACACACAGACAGACAAAAATTCTAAAAAAGGTTGATTGGAGTCAGGGACACCTAAAAATCATATCGTGATGTTTTTCTTGTAAATATAATGTACAGACAAACTTCTGTTACAGTTTTATAATAGTTTAGATTAGACTAGCTTTTGCCAGCTACTTCGCGTGGATTCAAGGATGGAGAGACAATGTAACGCCACTTGCTACGAACCTAACAGACCTCTTTCGCTTCCTCCAGATGCATTAGTCTCTCTTCTTGCACGCTCGTCAATGTCGGGTACATCTGACCTGGTGCGACTTTTGAACATTGTAATCAGCGGGAGAAAATGTCAAAATTACTGTGGCGATTATGCATATTTCTACTGCTGATGCTGATTTGCACTTGTGATGTTCAAAAATCGCACTCATGGCCCTTTTTATGTATGTTACCAATTTTGTCAGTCTATGTAGCGTGGAATTTAATTCCTCTGCGCCCCTTGTTTTCTATAAATCCTTTCTTAGTGAAACCCTACGTTTAGGTCATTCGATCAGTCAGTCACTGGACTGTTTTCTATTTATAGATATGGTATAAGTCGATCATAACAAATGTAATCAGGATGAAGCCGACTGAAACATGCTCATGTGAATGCTTTTTATTACAAGCTTTTAATAACTTGTCTTGATTGTTTTTTTTGTTAGTAATTGAGTATTGAAGAAAAATACGAGGAGTGCAGACATAGGTCTTCAGTATGATCACCACAAATATCATATTTGCGAGATGCAGGCGGCTCTCATAGAGATAGAAAATAGACATAGACATAGACATAATTTATTGGTAACAGGTATTACAGGTCATTCTTACAAACACTATTATTATACTATTATTCACACGGCGGCTCCTATTTCACAATCAGATTTTGATTTCTTTAAAAACCCATTTCACTTTAGCTAAGTAGGTAGGTAGGTAGGTAGGTACATTAAAAACTCTTTGCTCTCTATCTTTTATATGACTTGATTTAAGACAGGCAGCGCGGAGTGAAAAAAATTTACAATTTGCCATAAAAACAGAAAGAAGAAAACTGGTTTTCTTTTTAATTGAATCAAATGGCGGCAATGTATATTTTTTCTACAAAAGACGCCAGCGTTAAAAGGTCTGCGTGCATGCAGTAAAAACTTTTAGATTTTCAATACTTTGTGGCTGTACCTAAAGCACAAATAAAGAGAAATAACTATACCATATGAAATCATAGAGCTGTAAGGCGCGGAAGAGTCGTGGCGCGGGCTAATTTGTTACGGCTAAACAAAATAATAAACTTCGCCGTGGCATTCACAGAGGTTTGATTCTTAAATAGGATTCAAAATAATTCGTTCGGTAGTATCTATTACTTTACATTACTTATTGTAGTATAGTATAAAGTATTATAAATAACTTATATTGTAGTTTAATTTCACGTGAATTTTAACTTCTACGTCAGTCAGACTTGGGGTCAGTAACCCAACACAACAAACAACGTTTCCAGAAGTTCCAAATTCAGGGTCAGGTTATTCTTAATTAAATTTAACAATAATACAGTGAATGTTTGAGGTAGGTACAACGTGCGTGTCAAGAAGTTATTCTTTACTATACACGGTTCTTTGGGACTGTACGGAGTTGTTTAGAGGTTCGCCATAGATTTTCTTCGGACGATGGCGTGCTCACAATTGAAATGACCAAGCGTGCTATAGTTCAATTTTAAAATACCATAGAACGCTTAGTTGTCGAGAACGAATGCAAGAAATGGAACGTCGTAGAAATTGTAACTTAATTGTGGCTGTTATAATTATAAATATAAATCTTTCCTGTTATGCAGGTAACCTAGTTTACTAGAAGCGTTTTTAGGGTTCCGTGGTCAAACAAGGAACCCTCATACTTTCGTCCATTCTGTCTGTCTGCCTGTATGCCCCGCCTCAATAACTCGCTCATTTTTGAACCTATTGAATCGAAATTTGGCATGAAAACAGATAACAGTAACCCAAAAACAGAAATGTGGCCGTCGTTGGATTGGTTTTGTCCATAGAGATCTAGAGAGATGCCAACCAACACGCTGAGTACGAAACCTAGTGTCGTATTACCACCAGTACCACGCGATAGAAAGTAGTTTTTTTGCTTGAATGTACTCATTATCCTTTGCTGTATCAGAACTCAACGTTCGAATTTTCTTTAGTACTACGCAAGCATTGTAAACTATTTACACATAATATCTCGACTGGCTTTCAGCCTCATAATATATTGAATCCTTACTGTCGCGAGCAATGTGTTCCATTTTTGCGCATATTGCTGCGACACTGGCCCCGCCCCCTTTTCGCATCTCCCTTTAGTTTTTGTGATCTGTGGTTTTGTCTAATGGAACAAAATATCTACAGAAACTAAGTAGTTATAATGATTCAGTCTCGAGATATCTGCGCTCCAAGTCAAAAATAGGGCGTATCCCGACCCCCCTCTAACTTCTATATATCTAGTACCTACAAAAGTTAAAGTAAACACGTACTTTTAATGAAAATTACCTAGGTATATAAGGTCTAACAAAATTAGGTGAAACTATTTTAAGGGGATGATCAGACCATCAAACTGAACAACTTTCTCTATGGGACCAATAGTGAAAACGGGAAAAAAAAGTCTGCTGTCCCATACATTTAGGTTGAGTAGGTTTGTATGGAACAGCTGACTTTTTTTTCGCGATTTCTATATTTGTCCCATAGAGAAAGTTGTTCAGGTTGATGGTCTGATCATCCCCTTAAAATAATTTCACCTAATTTTGTTAGACCTTATATAACGGATACTGTATCGCAACCAATGTGGAAAACAAACACTAGATGGTTTTTTCAGTCCGATTTTAAAGTATTTTCGCCAAGGAAAGTACCTAGGTTTCTATTATGTTTAATTACTAACGTGTTGTCTGGATTTCACCGCATGTGAAAAAGGTGAAACAAAGTAGGTAGGTATGTATTCGCTTGTTATATTATACGCCTGTAAACGAGCATTCACTCATGTCAACCGAATATGATCACTATTGATCAGACTTAGGCATGCATGTGTATAAATATGTATGACAGTTCTTTTTGTCGAACTGGTAATGTAATTCCATACATATTCGTCTAATAACGCACGCCTGTCTCCCATGAAAGAAAACAATGCAAAACTAAATTCCTTTTATTGTAACAATGAAAAATTTTACGTGAGCGGTTTATGAATGTTGATTTGCCAAATCGACCCCGTTATCAGATGGATTATAATAACTATGATTCACTTATTTTTCAACAATTATTTATTTATTACGTATTTTAATGCATATTTAGTGGAATTTTTAGTTTTAAGTTCCTTTAAAGAGGTGACTTTGGAATAATTTTCTATCGAGAAAATATCGTTCAAACGTGTTTTGGAAACAATATTTTTTTCAGAAATACGGTCAAATATAACATATATTTTCCCTGCTGCAATCTGTTGCTCTGATCTTGCTAAAAAACTTCTGAAGTGGAGCTGAATTGGGTGTTGTCAGCGTCTTAAGTATTATCTATCTATCGTTGGTGATGTATGGTAACATCTATCTGCAGACTAACTTTTAGGTAAGTAACGAAACAACGAACGTTTCGGGTCTACATCACACATGCTTTAACCTATAAATACCAAAAGATCAAATATACGGGGTGTTAACTAAAATGCGTTACATACGCATGTGCTTCAAACCATTAAATTGAACAACTTTTGTTATGGGACCAACTTTGGAATCGCGAAAAAAATCAGCTGTTTCATATTTAAAATGTGAAACAGCTGTTGGGGTCGAAGAGTTCTTGAGTGGGCAGCGTGGGTAGATCCCAGAGGTGGACTGACGATCAGGAGTGCGATTTTTGAAACTCATTCTTTGAACTCAGCAGTTGAAAATGTCAATATTACTATAGAGATATGCATCTTTCTACTGCTGATTTGACATTCAAAAATCGTCTTCCAGGAGTGCGATTTTTGAAAGTCAAATCAGCAGTAGAAAGATGCGTACCTCCTTACATTTTCAACTGCTGAGTTCACCGTATGAGATTCAAAAATCGCACTCCTGGTGATAGCGGCAAGAACCTGTTGTATGAGGGCATTGGTATTGGTATTGGTTGAGCGGGCTCATTTTCCGCATCTCGATGACTCAGGCGCCTATTTTGCATGTGATGGGAATTACTTCTGGAAGAGACCCCGGTTATCCGAGGTGTTGTGCGCGATAGTGTGCTAGCCCGTTGCATTCTGACAGTACGTGCGCAGCCGTTTCACCAACCTCCATGCACACCCAGCACAGAGGACTGTTAGTAACACCAATATTAAAAAGATGTTTGTTAATAGGGCCATGACCACCAGGGCTCCAGTAACTAGGCGTAGTTGAGCTCTCCTGAGACGCAAGATGCTCCTAGTGAGGCGAGGTTAAACCCCCGTGCAAGGCACTCCTCGCCTGTACGCAATCTATTAGGGCAGCCCAGAGTGTGTCCCGTTTTTGGCTAGTGCGCTTGCGTAGTTGCGAGCGGATCCAGCCGAAAGGTAGCGGTATAATTAACTCGGGTCCTATGGCGGCAGTGCTAGACCCGCGTCTCGCCAATTCGTCCGCTGCATCATTGCCACTGCTGCCTCCGTGGTCTAATGGATAAGAGTATTGGCTCTCAACACAGAGGTCGTGGGTTCGATTCCCACAGGGGAAACCTAGTGATATGTCACTTTGTGCGTTTTTCCCCAGTTGGTTAGGGCATTGCAGGCTGAATCACCTGATTGTCTGAAAAGAAAAATGATGACGTGCTTCGGATGGCAAGTTAAGCCGTTGGTCTCGGTTACTATCTCTGGTGGTAGTAGTCGTTACATAAAAACCACGTCAGAGGCCGTAAGGCGGTCTGAAAAAACTGACACCAGGGTTCCTACGCGAGTTGCTAGGGCATTGTAGGGTGATCTGGTTCCTTACACATGAATGAGGTTAGCGCAGGACCAGTCGTTGTGGCGATCTTTGAGGGAGGGCTATGTCCAGCAGTGGACGTCTATCATTATTTATTTGTTTTTGACATGCTTATTTTTGCCCCACCAAAGAGCAGATCTGACTATCTACTTAAGTTTATACCCTGTATAAGGTACTTATATGGTAAAGGTAGAGCGGAGTGAATTATTAGGAACGCAGTTAAAACACTTGCAGTGTCGTGTCACGCAACGCTGCTATAACAGCAAGCATGATGGAGCACAAGGAAAGTTATTTTAATTTTTAATCGATAGCTCTGTAACGTAGCAGCCGTTTATAACAACACTGTTTGTGTGCTACGTTTACGTTTAGAAATACGTGAATGGGTAGTAGAGGGTATGAGTTTTCTAGAGTATCTTCATCAGGAAAATGGGTTGGTGTAGTATGAACATTTTTAGTGTTACCTTGTTATAAGCGATGCTCTTTAATAAACAGATTGAGATGATAATGAAATGAATGAAGAACATGAAAAACTTTTGTAGGTATAATAAAAAACCAACAAATACAAATTTGGATTTTAAAACTTTGAAACTGGGCAAATTGTTTTCAGACAGTTCAATCTCAAAAGCCAAATTCTTTAGAACAAAATTTACTATGGCAAAAAATTTTGACATTTTACTTAGAATCTTCAAGATTTTTTTCTTGTCTTTTTCAGTCTAAAGGTCTGTACAGTCTACATAATTATCTGAGGACTGCTTCAATTTCCACTTGGTTGTAGGTACTCCAGGCTCACCGGAGGCGTTTGAAACTATTTTTTTTAACTGACTTCAAAAAAGGAGGAGGTTCCTTGTACAAGATTCATGTCATGTTGATTAGTAAATTGTCCCTTTATAATATTGGCACATTTTTTCACGTTTTCGGTCAATCCAAGCTAAGTACACAATACCTTCACAGTCTATATCCGGCCTTGATAATAGAAACAGTAAAGTAGGCAGTTGATTACAGCTCATCATCAACATTTTCCTTCTTTATGTTCCAACTAAATTTTTCGACGTTGTTTTTGGCGCGGCTATAATCTATACTATTATAAAACTGTAACAGGAAGTTTGTCTGTACATTGAAGATATTAACAAAAAAAAAGTTACGATATGGTTTTTAGGTGTCCCTGATTCCATTTCACCAATTTTTGGATTTTTTGTCTGTCTGTTTGTTTGTGTGTTTGTTTGTGTGTTTGTTTGTGTGTTTGTTTGGGTGTTTGTTTGTGTGTTTGTTTGTTTGAACGAGTATCACGCAAAAACTACTGAACCGATTGTGATGAAACTTTTTTTGTTTGATAGCTTATGATCTGACTTAAAATCTGGTATATAATTTGTGCGGACGAAGTCGCGGGTTAACGCTCGTAAATAAATAATAATCTAACTATCAATCTAGCTATCAACCGAACTTAAATATTTCAAGAGTGCGATTTTTGAAACTCATTCGCTGAGCTCAGCAGTTGAAAATGTCAAAATTACTATGGAGATATGCATCTTTCTATTGCTGATTTGGCTTTCAAGAATCATACTCCAGGAGTGCGATTTTTGAAAGTCTAATCAGCAGTAGAAAAATGCGTATCTCCATACATTTTCATCTGCTGAGTTCAACGTATGAGATTCAAAAATCGCGCTCCTGAAGTATGATTTTTGAACGTCAAATCAGCAGTTGACAGATGCATATCTCCATAGCATGTTGAAGATTTTCAACTGCTGAGCTCAGCGAATGAGATTCAAAAATCGCACTCCAGAATAAAGTAATATTTTCAACTTTAAGCCTTTATATCTCCGTTCGGACTGAGTGTAGGGATATACATGTAATAACAAGTTTTGTTTGTTACTTTATTCTGAACTAAAATATTTAACCTTAGCCGCGCTAAAAAAATATTTGAAAAGTAAAAGGCGCCATTTTTTTTAGTCATCGGCTTTTGATTTATCGTAATTTCACAGAATAGGTAAAAGCATTTAATGTTTAAAAAACAATCGCATCTTTACAGCAAAATACTAGCAATATTTTCTAATTATGAGTATTTTCTATAAACATGCCAAATTATAATAATTTAAAGTATAGTTATTAAGGTAAATTATGATTAATTCTTAAATAAATCCTATAAAAAATATGGAAATTACTATGCAAACGCATCGTTGGACGGCTTAAATGCGATGCAAATGTTGAGCAATGAATGTTTATTTGATATTCGGGAAGAACATCAATTCCATTCCTATCCATACATACATACATACATATTCTCACGCCTGTCTCCCACTGGGGTAGGCAGAGACACCGGAACGCCACCTGCTACGATCCTGACATACCTCTCTAGCTTCCTCCACATTCATAAGTCCTTTCATGCATGCTCGTCGGTTACGGGTAGATCTGACCTGTCCCTTTTTAAGCACGTCGCCAATTTGGTTCGTATATGTACTCCTATCCATTATTATACAATCTCAAGCAAAACAATGGTATAACACCTACCTAACAAATATCGTAGCAACAGTCAGTGTTGCGTTGCACGGTCCAACGCCCATGAAATTATTTGTTTGGCAATGTTATTACCAATATTTTATCTTTGAGATGATGTAATTGTTTAGGTTACAAACCATTTTATTTAGCACCAACCTATCAGTTTCCGATTTATAAGGATTTGTTTCGAGGATATTAAACTAAGAGTCAGAGTTTTTCCAATTGAGATAAAAGTTAACGCTAGTTTTTTTTTTATTTTATGTCTTTATTTGTTACTAAAAATTCCCGAAACTTCGTGTAGTTACTTGGAGTGCGATTTTTGAAACTCGTACGTTGAACTCAGCAGTTGAAAATGTACGGAGATACGCATCTTTTTACTGCTGATTTGATTTTCTAAAATCGCACTCCTGTAGTATGATTTTTGAAAGTCAAATCAGCAGCAGAAAGAAGCATATCTCCATAGTAATTTTGACATTTTCAACTGCTGAGTTCAACGAATGAGTTTCAAAAATCGCACTCCTGAAATGTTTTTTAAATGCAAACCATGTGTTAATGTAGTTTTTGAACTATTTATAAGGTATAAATGAACGCAAAATTTTAAATCCGTGTTTCCACAATCGATACCTAATTTGAACTACGTTTGATAGGTCTAAGGTGGCTTTAGAAATCAAGCTTCGTTTATTTTGTAAAAAGTGTTAACACCTTGTATATTTTGACATGTTTCAGTGTGAAGATCTAGCCACAGCAGAGTAACAAAACATATAGGTACTTACTTCTACTATATAAAATAAAATAAAATAAAATAAAATCAGTTTATTTCAGACAATGTCCATAGTGTAGTTATTAAATACATTTAGGACTTAAAAACTATGTTAGTTAGGTACTCCATAGTATGGTTAGTAGATAGTATATTCCATCTTAAAACTGATAAAAATCATATACAGGGGGAAATTGATATCATTAGCATCCTTTTAAACTAAGAGTCTTTCCATCAAACTGAACAACTTTTACTATGGGAGCAAACCGATCGGAGCAACAAAAAATGGTGTTGCATACATTTTTGAGTCGAGTAGGCAGCGGCGCGGCGGCGGGTGCAGTTTAGTATGGAACAGTTGATTTTTTTTTTGCTCCGATCGGTTTGCTTCCATAGTAAAAGTTGTTCAGTTTGATGTGTAGATTCTTAGTTTAAAAGGATGCTAATGATAAAGTAAAAAGTTAACCTTATTACAATTACCTACACTCTTAAAAAATAATGGCTTGGTAGTTTTTGTTATGTAGCTACCTAAGTACCTAACATAACATAACATAACATAAATATTCTTTATATGCACACCAAAAATATACGGTAACAAAAACGAATAAAAAGAACGCCGTACCTAAGTACAATATTATATATAACGAGCGTTAACCCGCGTCTTTGTCCGGACAAATTATATACCAGATTTTAAGTCAGATCATTAGCTATCAAACAAAAAAAGTTTCATCAAAATCGGTTCAGTAGTTTTTGCGTGATGCTCGTTCAAACAAACAAACACACAAACAAACAAACAAACAGACAGACAAAAAATCCAAAAATTGGTGATATGGAATCAGAGATACCTAAAAACCATATCGTAACTTTTTTTGTTATTATCTTCAATGTACAGACAAACTTCCTGTTACAGTTTTTTAATAGTATAGATATAGATATATCTATGTACAGGGTGTTATAAAAGTAAAAATAAACATTTAAAACGTTTAATGGGGTTGTTGATACCATCAAACTGAACAACTTTCACTATGAGACCAACATCGAAATCGCAAAAAAATATATATTTTGTCCCATACATTTAGCTCGAGTAGATGTAGTTTAGTATGGAACATCGCAAACGCATCGCATCATGGCGATTATGGCAAATCTCCCCATTTTGGGGGAGGCCTATGTCCAGCAGTGGACGTCTATCGGCTGATATGATGATGATGATGGAACATCAGATTTTTTTTCGCGATTTCGAATTTGGTCCCATAGTGAAAGTTGTTCAGTTTGATGGTGTTAACCACCCTCTTAAATTTTTATTTGTATTTTTGTAACACCTTGTATACTAGTAGGTATATTAGATCCTTGTGTCTATCTTGTACAATAGTTTAAAACATAATAGGTTAAAATATTGAGAGGACAAGATTTTTAAAACCATTCTTACATGAAATATCGGTCGGAATGTCTAGGAAGTTTATTTTAATACTGTCTGCTTTTCAGCGAAAATACAGCACTTAGACGCGAGTGTCTATTGTAATGTACCTACCTATTATATAGGTATGAATTTCAATCAACAATAGGTACGTTCGTATGTCTATTACACTAGTAGATATACAATATCATATAGATCATAAACTTCCATCATATTGCTTCACCATGTTGCATACGTAAACTTTTGTTGTTAAGGTGGTTGCAGAGGGGTCAATTTTATACAAAACTTTGACGCACAACAATACGCGTAGACGGTATTAATATAAGTAACTTTGTATATATGCAAAAATAGTTTGGAAAATCTAGATGCCGCGTCACAAATAACATTTGCAATTTATAAAATAATTACGAAAATATAAATGTTTGAAATTTTTCAATTGTTACGCGGCAACTAGATTTTCTAAACTATTTTTCCATATATAAAATATTACTTTTATTAATTCGGTCTACGCGTATTGTGCGTCAAACGTTTGTATGGACTGAAACCACCTTAAGATTGCAACGTTAAATTAAAATTTATAATTTTATTACTTCTTGGATATTGTAATACTAATGACGTAGAAAGATAAGGAAATTAACAAGAATATCAAGGGCTACAGACGCATCGACAATTATCAACCGCGACAAAAACAACAATTGTGGTAAAACCGTGACATTGAAGCGAGACAATGGTTTTCACAAGCCCTGCCAATTTGTAAGGTCTTTTCTATAGATAATAGGAATGTTCTATTGTGTGCGTAAATTATGAATGACTTTTTCGTGTAAAGTTTCTAATAATTATGAGGTTTACGCATGCTTCTAATTATGACATCCGTCTATATCTGGCAAACCATCCACGCTATTACTAACAAAGTTTAAGAGGATATGTGAAAAAAATAGGATTCTTCAAAGCGTCATATATCATGAAGTACTAACAGTAGGAGTATGATTAGCAGATATGTGTAAATTGAACATATAATTGAAGTTTTGATTAGAACCAAAACACGATTAAGACACATTTTCTCGATAGAAAAACAAGCCAAAGTTGCCTCCGTTTTTATTTAATTGCTTGGAACTGCTAAACGGTGAATAATAGAAACACGAGACTTGATTTAAAAAAGAGATTGATATTTTACAAATTTTGATTAGAACAGAATTAAACTTACATAAATAGTACAATCACAATTAAATAAAGTGTGTTTTACGCTTGCGTCGTTTCAGTCGCGCGCGCCGCCCCATCTCTTTCTCTCGCATCAGGCAGTAATATACGCTATCACACGCCCATTTCGCTTCAATTATTTTTCGACATAGGCCCTTAACTAAGACTGTAAAAACCCTGAGAACCATATCAAGCATGTGGTTTACAGACTCGGTAACACAATTATTTAGATATATATTAAACTTTGTGGATTTTACAATATTTAAATTCATACTTTATGAATGATATTGTTAAAATAATTAAGAATAAATCTAAAAATAAAACAAATTATAATAATATGTAGCTACGCAAAAAAAACTAATAATAATAGGTATATTTGGATTGTTTTTGATATACCTATTATTATTAGGAGAGATTAATTTACAAGGGGAGAGTTTAAAAAAGTTTCATAGGTATATAATTTATAATTTTATTTATTATAATTATATCTGTATTCTGTAGTAAAGTTGTGCTCTATATTAATTATTTTCTTGTGCTTATTTGCTGAAACTTGTTGATTCAACACGATTTTGGGTCTAGAAAAAACAAATCGTTGCAAGACATCACAGCTATTGCTTTCTCAAGAACTTATGCAACGTGGCTTGAGACGCATAATATATGGTTGTACTTAATATGCTGACGCTTTTTTAAGGGTATGATCAAACCATCAAACTGAACAACTTTCTCTATGGCACCAACATCGAAATCGCAAAAATAAAATCAGCTCTCCATACAAAACTGCAAACCTACCTCACGAGCCAAATGTATTGGACAGCTGATTTTTTTTTCGCAATTTCGATATTGGTCCAATAGAGAAAGTTGTTCAGTTTGATGGTCTGGTCATCCCCTTAAAAAAGTGTCAGCATATTAAGAAGGATCCTCTATAACAACTCAGAGTGTAATATTATCTGTGCAATATTAAATTGGAATACCTTAGATTCTAAAAACAATAGTAATTATTGGATATAAGCATTATTTTTTATAAGTATTTATAAATTCTATTTAAATAAAAATACAATACGAAAAAAATTGTAATTAACGCTACTAATATGACGTCATTCAGTGAAAGAACGAGTAGGTACCTACCTACTATATCTCGGTAGGTATAGCAGGTAGGTAGTGATGAACAAAGAAAACAAATCAGATTTACCTCGGTAGGTAAATCTAATTTGTTTCCTTTGTTCATCACCCGGATCTGAAAGATGATTATACACATTTTATTAGCATCTTATAAAAAATATAGGTACAGTGCAGTGGCAGCAACGTCATTACGCCCGAGGGCACTGCACACAAACGAAGTTTGATCGTATTTTCAAGATTAAGGTAGTTTCAGTCCATATAAAAGTTTGACGCACAATACGCGTAGACGGAATTAATAAAAGTAATATTTTATAAATGGAAAAATAGTTTTGAAAATCTAGTTGCCGCGTCTCAAATAACATTTGCAATTTATAATATAATTACGAAGATATAAAGCTTTTCAAATTTTGTATGAAAAATTTCAAAGCTTTATATCTTCGTAATTATTTCATAAATTGCAAATGTTATTTGTGACGCGGCAACTAGATTTTCTAAACTATTTTTTCATATATACAAATTTACTTATATTAATACCGTCTACGAGTATTGTGCGTCAAAGTTTCGTATAAAATTGACCCCTCTGCAACCACCTTAACATACTGAAGTCAACAAAATGTTTTAAACACGATTTAGAAACTAATTCGTTTCTATGTGCCTCTTAAAGCAATTGTTGGCACTGTAGAAATCATCATTTTAGGTATGTTGTTTTAAAGTTACAGTGCCTCAAAAATTTCCATACAAATCTTAAATTAATCCTAGCATTGAAACTGTATATTTCAACGAAAATTTGACAACATACAAGCATAGAGATTAGTTTCTATATTGTTTCTGTGTCAATTGTCTTTGTCTTAAATTGGTAAGCTTTGAAAATATAACCAAACTTCATTTGTATAGAGCGCGCTCCGAATTATATCTATCCCCCTAATATAAGGTAAGGTTATAAAATAAGTAACCTCTCCGTTACTGGAGGATTACCGCCTTATAAGAAGGTAGGTACGTACCTACTTATACTACATACTTTAATTTAATAAATAAAGAGTGAAGAATAATCCACATTATCATATAATCTAACACAAATAGCAGGTAAATAAATAAGCGAGGATAGTATACGTAAATAAAAACCAATAAAGCTGGTGTTGTTCAAACGTGTGCCATTGTAAGAGATAACACAATACGAGTTAGATATAAACACATCTAGTCAGATCAACGGACTCATCTCATCAAAATCAACAAATTGCATGCATAGCTCGAAATGTGTCGTCATCGACAATGCAGCTAGGTTACCTACCGCGCAATTATAATACATGTGTAAATAACGTTTTGAAATGCTCAGAGGCCAAAACCAGATCCTAGTTGATCTAAATACAATAGGATAGAAGATGAATCCATTCAACAATCCGCCAAATCAGCGCGAGGCGCGCTCCATACAAACGAAATTTGATTACATTTTGGATATTAAGAGCCTACCGAGCCAATAAATCAATGTAATTTTTTAGACATGATACATGACATGGCACACATATTGCTTTCTAGACCGTGTCTAAAAACTGCATAGACTTTAATTGATCCATCATTTTTTTAACACTTTTTTGTACACACGGAAATATACATGAAAACAACATCATCATCATATCAGTTATTAAACGTCCACTGCTGGACATAAGCCTCCCCAAAATGGGGGGATTTACCATATCGCCATAATCGCCACGCTTGACAGGCGTAGGCGGGTTCGCGATCGCAGTTGTATCGAATCAATGTGTGTACTCAGACTATGCTGCTGCCTATCCTTCAGTAGATCCCTTAGTCGCCTTTTACGACACCCACGGGAGAAATTGGGATGGTGCTATTCTTAGCCGACACCACACGGACATTGAAATGATTGACACAATTGATTAATACCAAAATATAATCAATCTTTGTATAAACAAAGATTGATTATATTTTGGTATTAATCAATTGTGTCAATCATTTCAATGTCCGTGTGGTGTCGGCTAAGAATAGCACCATCCCAATTTCGATTTATATGGAGCGACAGACACCAATTAGATACTAAACAAGTAAAATAAAAATCTTGAAGAAAATTTACAATAGAATCTTGATAAACTTATCGAATTAATGTAATAAAATAACCTACCTGATACTTAGGTAATTATTTTAAGGCATTGACTATGTTTTTTATAACAAAAAACAATCGGCAAGAACCGCATCATCAATGCGACCTTCATGCACGATGGCGCATCAGCTGACGGTGTCCAATTCAAACTGACAATCATTCAAGCAAACATTAGGTATTGAATAATCTTTATTTTTAGTTAAAATCTTTTGATCCGTTTGAAATGTTATTTAGAGCCTTTTCAGGAAGATCATCTTATAACATCGTAGCTGAGTTTTGACTATTTATTATAGGGACTGGCCTTGCGGTAGCATTTCCCCTCTGCCACGGTATAAGATCAATTGATCATGTGCATTTACATTCAATTTTATACCTTACGAGCGTTAACCCGCGAGTTTGTCCGCACAAATTATATACCAGATTTTATGTCAGAATATAAGCTATCAAATAAAAAAAGTTTTATCAAAATCGGTTCAGCAGTTTTTACGTGATGCTCATTCAAACAAACAAACAGACAGACAAAAAATCCAAAAATTGATGATATGGAATCAGGGATACCTAAAAACCATATCGTAACTTTTATTTTGTTAATATCTTCAATGTACAGACAAACTTGCTGTTACAGTTTTATAATAGTTTAGATTTAGATCACTAAACGAGACAGCCTATAATTGCGAAACAATAACTTCGAACTTAGAACGTTTGGGGTTCACGCGAGACTACTTTTCATGATTTTTAACATTCAAAATTAGAATCTAAAGATATGGGGAATAAAATCCAAAGTTGCAGATTTTATGTTACCTCGCCCCCCGCAAAAAGTGGCAGAAATGTTTGTTAGTAGAATATCACGCGTAACTAGTCCCTATATAAGTAGTCAAAGTAGCTGAGACATAAATACATAATTTTTTCATGAATATTCACCCAATCTTTTACTTGGAATAAAACAATCAAGTGTCATTCGGGCCCCGTGTCCAAAGAAAATAATTAACATTAGCAATTTCTATGATTAGAAGTCATGCCAGTCCGGTGCTAGCAGCGCGATATAACGCCTTAGCTCTCTTTTTGGGCGCATAAAAACGCGATAGAGCCTTAACGTGCACCATGCGACCCCACAAGATCCTTTTGTCCTTTTTAAAGCCTTTTTATTATACTGAACTTTACAAATTTTTCAAAAAATCAAAAAATAAAGAAATCAAAAAAAATATATTTTTTATTTTTAAAGCCTTTTTATTATACTGAACTTTACATAGAACGTTTTAATCTTAGAAAAGTATATGTCTAGATAGAGCCTCATGCTTCTACTGTATAAAACAAAAGGGGCCAACTTTCTTAAGTTGGTGTGCGTGAGGCGCCATACTAATTATGTCTGTGTGCGTGTATATGGATAGGGTTTAGACGCCAATACTGGTTACAATTTTTTTCTACGGTTTTGTAGCTTCGAATGTCAATCTTGACATATACCTTATCCCACTTATCCAAGGCTTTAATAATACTTATTAAAATCTATGTCAGAATAAAAGACATCAACGAGGCCAACAAAATATTCTTACACTAATGAAAAAAAGAATTTCTTCTAATCTTCGTAGATTCATCATGGATCTGACCAATAGATCTATAGAGATTGATCATAGTACGTCAAGCTACGTACGTAGGAAGGTAGGTACGTAAGAAAACGTATTTTATTATACGATCAAACCGATTGAATTAACATTTACTTGTAATTATGAACATTGTATAGAAAACACAGCACGCAATAAGAATTGCTACTTTATAATACGACTAAATTCAAAAAGATACAATACTTAGGTACCTTTATAAAAATTATGACACAATTCTTTGCTATCCTATAATAGGTACCTACTCTCATAAATTTAACTAGTTCAGTAACAACCGTTTGGCGGAACTTTTAATTTCTGTTATGTTCAGACAATTGAATGTCACGGCTTTTGCATCTACAATAACATGACATTTACATTTCTCTCTTTGTACTCACCGATTCGTTAAATTTGACAATATACCGTGGTCTATAATTCATCCATTCTTTAAATACGTGGTCTGTATGTACGCACGGCGACACATCAAGCTATACAAAACCAACATAAGCTGGCCGCGCAACGTTATACGTTACTCGACCTACGCGCGGCCAGCTTAAGTTGGTTTTGTATAGCTTGATGTGTCGCCGTGTGTACACTTACTTAAATCACGTAACATTGAAATGTACGTAACTGCCTCATTTGTTCAATTTGGCTAAAAATATCACATTAGTCTGGGAGTCTACTCGGACTTTCGATTTCTGATATTATATTTCCGTTCAAATGTCAACTCTATTCCAATAATTCTCCGACAAAAATAATCACGGTATAATATACATACTGGGTGAAACGTAACGAGGGACCCTGCCTTCAAGGGTGCATTCAGACAATGAAACCAAAATTTCCCTAAGGAATATGGATCGAAAAAAAAATGTTGGACCTCCCATACAAAAGTGTGGATCAGCCAATCTATTTTCTATGGGAGGTCAAACTTCTTTTTTCGTTTTTCGTCCCATGTTCCTTAAGGAAAGTTGTTTGGTTTCATTGAAGGGAGGGTTACGTTCCACCCCTTATATAAGGTCCAACAAAACTAGCTGAAACTATTTTATGGGGATGATCAGACCATCATACTGAACAACTTTCTCTATGGGACCAATATCGATATCGCGAAAAAAAGTCAGCTGTTCCAAACAAACGTACTCGACCTAAATGTATGGGACAGCAGATTTTTTTTTCGCGATTTCGATATTGGTCCCATAGAGAAAGTTGTTCAGTTTGATGGTCTGATCATCCCCTTAAAATAGTTTCACCTAATTTTGTTAGACCTTATACATATATCGAAAATGTTAAGTCCGAGTTAAGGGTGTTTATCTTTTACCTATGTTTTCTTCAGATTTGTTAATCATTCGTTAAATTGAGATTAAATATACATAAGTACAGTAGTAAAGGTATAAATAAATATACTGTGATCTTCATCAGGAAGGGTTTTGTAAAAACTTACACGTACGTTGACGACATCTTTATAGTTTTCCTATTGCTAACCTTGCCGATCCTATGTAGCTATGTATTTACAAATCACATAGGACCGTTTACAAATTATAATAACAAAGAAATATATACAGGGTGAAATTGATATCATTAGCATTCTTTTAAAATAAGAGTCTGCCCATCAAACTGAACAACTTTCACTATGGGAGCAAACCGATCGGAGCAAATAAAAAATCTGCTCTTCCATACTAAACTGTAATCTTGACGCGCGAGTGCGCGACTCAAATGTATGCAACAGCTGATTTTATTTTTGCTCCGATCGGTTTGCTCCTATAGTAAAAGTGTTTCAGTTCGATGGGTAGACTCTTAGTTTAAAAGGATGTTTCTGATATCAAATTCACCCTGTATAGGTTAGGTTAGGTTAGTAATTGTAAAAATGTTGTTAGTTAAACCCAGTAATTTTGTTAAAAAAGAAACTAATTCAAAAAGGTAGATCAGGTATTAGTTGGTACCTGAAAATTATAGACTAAGAGATAAGTGTACTTTTTGCAACCATTAGCAGCAAGGCTGATTCAGTGTTTATGGATTGTAGAACATCTCTGTGATGGGGATGAACTAGGTCTGCCTGCATAACTTCAGTCGGTTTAGGAATTACAGACGTTTAAAGGTCAGTAAAAAATTAACGATCAGCTGCAAGGCTGATCGTATGATATTATTGTAGTGTGCACTGTAGCTACGCGAACAGTACAGAAACTGATATGAACTGCCAGTCGGTTTAGGAGATACAGCCGTTTAAAAGTCAGATCTTTGAACGGCTGTATCTCCTAAACCGACTGATGAACCATGTCAGTTTTTGTACTGTTCACATAGCTACAGTGTATAATACAATAATATCAGCCTTGCAGCTGATTGTTAATTTTTTACTGACCTTTAAACATTAGTAACTTCTAAACCGACTGGAAGTATGCAGGCAGACCTGGTCCATCCCCATCATAGAGATGCTCTACACCCCATAAACACTGAATCAACCTTGCAGCTGATGGTTGCAAAAAGTACACTCATCTCTTAGTCTATTATTTGCGGTAGAAAATTTGGAGCTAAAAAATAAATTACCTACCTAGTGTAGAATATCTAAGTACAGAGTTTTTATGACTGCGTGGATCGTACCTACCTTACTGACGTTTTGATGAATTGTATTTTTTTTTTTTTTTTTTTTTTTTTTTTATATTTGGCTTTGCCTTCGCCTTAGCCATTGACCATTGATATAAAAGTTTGGGAAACGACATGGAAACGACAAGGATGTAAAGTTAGGAAAGAATAAAAAAGGATTGGGATAACATATAGGTACAATATTTACAATTTTATATTATTCAATTCAATAAATCGAGCCAATACTTTATATATATCAAAATCACAAGAATATAATAAACAAATAATTGATGTAGGAAAAGGAACATGGGAATCTATTAAGTGAGAAAGAAAATCTGAACGATCATATAATGGGCAGGAAAAAATAATATGATTAATATCACCGTATGCTCCACAGGAACACATAGGATCAGCAACAATGTTCATCTTATTTAAATGCGCTGGAGTACACACGTGCCCCAAACGAAGTCTGCATATGATAGACGTTGTTTTCTTTTCTAGCTTTAATTTACTAAACCATGGTTTTCGCGGAATAGAGAGCTGTACCATTCTGTAGTACTTCCCCTTAGAAGTATCACTAGCCCAAAGTTGATGCCAATTTTCATGTAAATATTTTTTTGATAATGAAACCAAATCCTGATTATAATTCAAATAAGGAAATTGATCACCATCTCTAATTGCTTCATTAGCCAGTTGATCAGCTTTTTCGTTTCCAGTAATACCAACATGACTCGGAATCCAGGCCAAAACAATGATATAGTTATTTAATACACACCGAAATAATAATTCTCTAATATTAAAAACTACAGCAGACTGTTTATGTGCTTTAAAAGGAAACCTAGAAAGTGACTTTAGGGCACTAAGTGAATCGGTAAACACAATAGTTTTTTGTAACCTTCCAAGAAGTACATATTCAATCGCTTTTAGAAGTCCGTAACACTCCCCTGTATAAACGGAACATTCCGGGGGCATCTTAACTTTTTGATGAATTTTGTACTGTGAATGGTAAATTCCTACCCCAACACAACTGTTTCCTGTATGTTTAGAAGCATCGGTAAATATGTGATTCCAGTCAGACCATTTACTATCTAAAACATAATTAAATTCCGCATTTAAATGGTTGTCCTCTTTGTTTATTCCGATGTTATAAATAATTTTAGGATTATGTATGAGAGAACTATAATTAGAGTCATAAATAGGAAGGCGATCAGATTGATAGGTGGGACTTTCAATATTGTTAAATTTACGGTAACTTTTAACAAGGCAGGTGGCGTCTTTATTTGACCAGTAACTAGAGGAATCAATGACTTCCGAAAGTTCCCGTACCTTACTTAATAAAGGGTGAGATTTAAGCTGTAAACTACGAATATAAAATCTATCGCTTATGTATTCTCTTCTTAGATGTAAGGGTGGCTCACAGCATTCAACTTGCATGCAGTTTATTGGACTGGATTTCATTGCTCCAATAATAATTCGGAGAGCTTTTGACTGAATGGATTCCAGTTTTTTGAAAGCACCTATGTTTCCTGGAGTTAATAAAAAAGTACCGTAGTCTAGAACACTTCTAATTACTGCATTATAAATAAGTCGCATTGTATAAGGATGTGCACCCCACCATACACCAGTAAGGCACCTTAAAATGTTGAGATTACGCTCACATCGTTTTATAATGTAATCACAATGCGGGTGGCCAGTAAGTTTTGAATCTAAAATTACTCCTAAAAATTTTGCCTGGTCTTTTACTGGTAAAGGTATTTCACCATACTTAATATTAACTATAGGTTTTACTCTTTTCCTAGTAAATAAAACAACAGTACTTTTAGATGGCGATAGTTCTAAGCCATTATTATCCAACCAAACTTTTAAATTATATAGTGCAGTGTTTAAAATCTCACTGATCTCGCTAATAGAGTGACCAGGAACATATAAAAGCAAATCATCAGCATATTGTAAAATATTTGCATGTTGATTCAAACAACTCTCTAAGTCAAAGGTGTAAATGTTGTATAATATTGGACTTAGGACCGAACCTTGGGGTAACCCTTTCCAAACAGTTCTGTGTAGAACGGTATCATTTAATACTAAAGGATACTTAATAAATCTCTCTACTAACATATTTACAATAAAATTCGTCAAAATACTTGGGACACCTATTAGTTTCAGTTTCTTAGTAAGAATGGCAATATTGACATTGTCATATGCCGCGGTTATATCTAGAAATGCTGCAACTATAGAGTCATTTCCAGAGAGGGCTAATCTTATATCTGTGGTAAAAATTCCCAAACTGTCAAAAGTGCATTTACCTTTCCTGAAACCGAATTGGTTATTTGATAAAATGTTATTATTATGCTCTAAAAACCATTCTAGTCTATTTTTAACTAAGTGTTCCGATATTTTAGCTAATACAGAAGACAATGCTATTGGACGGTAGGATGTTGGATCGGAGCTTATTTTGTTTGGCTTTAACAAGAGTATGAGTGTTTGTGTCCTCCAGGACTGTGGAATATGATCAGAGACCATAACAGTGTTTATCAAGGAAAGGTAATAAAGAAGACCAGTATCGTCCATATGTGATAAGAATGAGTATGGGATTCCATCTTCACCTGGTGCTGTATCCTTGACAAGAGACAGTACACCCTTCAACTCATTGATTGTAAAGGGCGAATTGAGATCAATAATATTAGGATTGTCGACAAAAGAAACATGTGGTGGGATTTGTAATGGGATATTTATATGTTGTTCTGGAACGGAAGGAGGAGCCAATCTGTCCATTATTTGCTCTGCTAAAACAATAGGGATCTTGTGTTGTTGTGTGTCATTGAAAGCAGATCTAAATCTTCGAATATTATTCCAAACAATGGAAGGTCTTATTTTAGGACATAATGATTCGCAAAAACGATGCCAACCTTCAAACTTCTTTTTTTTTAACAATTCACGTGTAGAACAGGCCACTTGCATGTAATTGTCATAATGATCATCTGACATAACATCACAATACTGTTTTTCTGCTTCTTTCCTATCTCTAACAGCTTTGGTACATTCTTCATCCCACCATGGTGGAGAAGGAATCTTATTGGGACCACTGTTTTTTTTCGGGAATAATTCATCTGCGGTTTCTGTTAAGATTTTTATTAAGAGGTCAGAACTACTTTGGACATTAGTATCGTTTACTTCTGGTAGGGTCATAACTTTTTGTTCAACTCTGCTTTTAAACAAGTCCCAATCAGCATTTACTAATTTATGTTTGATTCGTGGCTGTCTCAACTGTTTTATGGGCTTTGTAAAGGGAAGAGTAATAAGTAATGGAAAATGATCACTACCATAAGTAGAATCGATAGGTCTCCATGACAAAGACGAGGCAAGGCTAGGAGTACATAAGGATAAATCCGGAGCACTTGAACCTTCCTGCGGGTTTGAACGTCGAGTTGGTGAACCATCATTCAAGATACATAAAATTTGAGAATCAATTAATTCTAATAGCTTTTCCCCATAAGGTTTAGTAAGTGAACAACCCCATACTTGATGAGAGGAATTAAAATCGCCTAAACATATAAATGGTCTAGGCAGAAAATTAAATAAATTATTAAGTTCATTAAAAATACTATCACTTGGAGAGGTAAAATATACAGATATAAAACAAATACTATTTACAACCACAGCAATGACAGATAAGTCATCACTGTGGGGAGGGAGAGAAAGAAGGGAATAAGGGAGGGAGTTCCTTATGAGTATAGCAACTCCACCATACCCATCAGGCCTATCATCCCTTACGCAAGAATAACCCGAAATCTTGAAAATTGATTTCGGTTTTAACCATGTCTCTTGGAGACAAACAATAGAAGGATCATGATCATTGATAATTTGAATTAATTCATGTTTCTTATTGTTTAGACTCCGGCAATTCCACTGAATTGTATGAGCCGCTTGATCCATTATTGTTAGTTATTTGATACAGAGTATCAATAATTAGGGCAACGTTGGACGGTGAAAGATTGTTATTCGACTGAGAAAGTAACTGTATTAAAGATTTGATAATTTGAGCAGTATTATCATTATTGTCATTATAAATATTATTTTTACTCTGGAAAACAGGTTTAGATGGTGAGAGGAAAGGGTTTCTAATTATATTGTTATGAGCAGCACGATCGTAACTACTGCCAAGAGTAGGAGGAGACCTTGGTTTAATGAAAACTGTTTTTTTATATGACTGGTGACTTTGGTCAGGAACTGATTTTGTTAAAGATTTATTTTGGTTTGTAACGATAGGAGAGGATGATGACGTTAATAAAGCATCAGCATATGATATTTTAGAGACTGGTGGATGTAGCTTTACAGCTTCCATGTATGATATACAACTTTTGCTCATTGTATCTTTGATTGCTTTCTGTCTATCAAATTCTAAGCACTTTTTACTGGTTGCTTGGTGGTATCCTTTACACAAGCAACACCAATAGTCATCCTCTTCTACATTACAAGAGTCACCAGAGTGACCTTGCCCGCATTTATAACACCTGGGTGTAGAACGACATTGATTTTTTACATGTCCATAACGACAGCAGTTATAGCATTGCACAGTTGGAAAAATGTAGAGTTCTACTGGCAGGGCAGAGTAACACATATATACTCTTGAGGGCAGCACTTGCCCATCAAACGTCGCAACAATTGTTCCTGTGTTTTCATATTGTACATTATCATTCATTTTCACCTTCCTTCGAAATCGTCTAATTTTAAGAATTGGGCCACATCCTATCGGGACATTAATGTTGGATAAAATTTCTTCATCGGTCCAATCATTAGGAACACCCCTAATTACCCCCATTCGTGTAATATTGAAAGTTGGAATGAAGGCCTTATATTTTTCCACTCTCAAATAGTTATTATTGATGAACGAATTTGCATCTGCGAAATTTGAAAAAGCTAAACTGATTCTATTGCGACCAATCCGTTTTAAACTACCATTCACAATGCCCTGTATTTCTGTTTTTTTTAGAAATCTGCCGAAAGTTATTGGATGGAGAATTGCACCGCTGTTTTCACTGGAAATTTCCTTTTGCACATGAACAATGTATGGAGCTGAATCAGAAGCCTGGTATGAGGACCGACCAACTGGCTCATGAGGTTTAGATGGATCAACATTTGGATTTTTGGTGTGATGATTAGAAGAATCATGAGATTGTGGCTGGGGATTGGAACTGGACTCTTTGTTATTTTCTGTTACGCATTGGCAATCATTTGAACTATTTTGTTTTTTGCCGCCATTTTTTCTTTTTGTAAGATTACATGTATTGCAAATCCTATGCTGTATTCTTTTTCTCTTTAGTTTATTGGAGTCAGGAACCGAACAATCTGTATCCATGGAGGATTCTAACGCTGTTATCAGTATATCTATATTATGCGTATCATTACGTTGAAATAATGTAGGTCCTGATGTCCCTCCAGGATCCTCGGGCGGGTCGCCCATATTTACAAAAAATTAATGAAACTTACCAATAATATACAGCAAACTACACTAACTAAGAATAAAATAAATATATACACAATTAAAACTAATGAAAACCAATCCTTTTCACTATTAAATATTAATTATAAAATAAAAGTGAAAAACTACGTCTGCTATGTTCGAAGTTTCCCGCCCTTTCCTAATTGTATTCATATTTGGATACATTTTTCACGTGGATATTGTGTATATGCTACGCTTATTTGGTATACAGGGTGACATTTATATCATTAGCATCCTTTTAAACTAAGAGTCTACCCATCAAACTGAACCACTATTACCACGGGAGCAAACCGATCGGAGCAAAAAAAAACCTGCTGTTGCATACATTTGAGTCGAGTAGGCAGCGGCGGCAGCGGGTGCAGTTGAGTACGGAACAGCAGATTTTTTTTTTGCTTGCTCCCGTAGTAAAAGTTGTTCAGTTTGACGGGTAGACTCTTAGTTTAGAAGGATGCTAATTATATCAATTTCACCCTGTATATCTGCTAAAATAATGCTTATGCTTATAATATAAATGATATTATTGTGTTTTTGTGTTTAATAAATAATATAAAAGATAAATAAATTTTACAAATATTCTTATTAGGGTATTAGACGTACTTACACGTATGACTATCAGAAATTCTTGTTTCACTTTCATTGAAGACGTATAGAGAGGTATTTACTTTCTAGATTACCCTCTCAAACAAAACAAGGTGGACAAAAAATGTGAAAATCGGCCACAGAGACGTTATTCCGGATCGATAATAAAACCAGTTTTTGTGACACATGTCAGATAGTTGGTTACGCTAATTATCGGCATATCATTAGCTTTAAGAGAAATCTAAACATACTTTTTGTTAATTGGCGTTCGGAACATTTTTTTGGTGGCGCTTAGTTTGAATTACTGGTAGAGCTACCTACAGAAAACACGATAGAACGGACGGACGGACGAACAACAAAGGATGCTTGTGGAATTCATACCTCTTGTATTATTCCTCCTACAAGACAGCGAATTTTTATATTTTAAGCTGCGGTTTTATACCCGACTGCGCCAGAAGGAGGGCTATTTATATTTGAAGCAATGAAGGCGACGTAGCGCACGCGGTAACTATATAGAGTACCTACCTACCTATTGTACAATCTTTGTAGGTAGGTGAAATTACCCAGATTATTTATGCTAGGCTAGGCTAGAAAACAAAGGAAAATTTACCTTGGCAGTATCTTGGGTCATCAATATAATATTTACGAAAGGTATATTTATACTTTTCATTTTAGCTATGCGTCTTTTTTTTCTTTTTTATTCGAAATGATGGAATTGTGCATGGACCTGATGGAAAGTGTAGATGAAGCCGAGGATGTAATGCGCTCAACCAAAAAAAGCATATTAACTCTTCTTTTAACAATATCCTGATTGTATTTGTTTGGAAAAACAGATGCAGGAAGGGTTCTCATGAACGAGGATACGAACCTTTTTGTTTTCCCCTATTTATGGAAGTAAGTACCTATATAAGGTCTAACAAAATTAGCTGAAACTATTTTAAGGGGATGATCAGACCATCAAACTGAACAACTTTCTCTATGGGACCAATATCGAATTCGCGAAAAAAGAATCTGCTGTCCCGTACATTTAGGTCGAATGCGTTTGTATGGCACAGCTGATTTTTTTTTCGCAATTTCGCTATTGGTCCGAAAGAAGAAAGTTGTTCAGTTTGATGGTCTAATCATCCCCTTAAAATAGTTTCAGCTAGTTTTGTTAGACCTTATATAGGGTCCTTCTTAATATGCTGACACTTTTTTAAGAGGATGATCAGGCCATCAAACTGAACAACTTTCTCTATGGGACTAACATCGAAATCTAGAAAAAAAATCATCTGCTCCATACAAAACTGCAAACCTACTTGAGCCAAATGTATGGGACAGCTGTTTTTTTTTCCGTGATTTCGATGTTGGTCCCATAGAGTAAGTTGTTCAGTTTGTTGGTCTGATCATCGATTATCACCTTAAAAAAGTGTCAGCATATGAAGAATGACCCTGTATAGTGTATACACACACATGAATTGAATAGTACCTAAGGTAAACAGCCTTACCATCTGATCACGTATGCTTATCACAGTCGCGGAAAAGAATCAAGGCGATAGGTTCATTATCGTTTCAAAGCTCGTAAGTTCCGTAATGTCATCCCAATTATTGTTTTACGACTTGTTTTCTTTTTTTAGGGTTCGTTAGTAGCACGGTTTTATGAAACCATATAGGTAGTTAATATTTTTTAAAAGGGAACTGAGAACTGAAGAACTCTTTAAATAGAAATCCTTGTAATGCAATGTAGTTACAAAAATCTACAGTTCAATAGAGCATGCATGCCTAATTGCTGAGATACAGGAAACCTACGCAATCTAAATACATACAGGGCCAAACTTTATATGCTGATGGTTTTTAAGGCGATGCTCAGACCATAGAACTGGAGTGCGATTTTTGAATCTCATACGTTGAACTCAGCAGTTGAAAATGTATGGAGATACGCATCTTTCTATTGCTGATTTGACTTTCAAAAATCGCACTCCTAGAGTATGATTTTTGAAAGTCAAATCAGCAGTAGAAAGATGCATATCTCCTTAGTAATATTGAAATTTTCAACTGCTGAGCTCAGCGAATGACATTCAAAAATCGCACTCCTGAAGGCACCTCCTCCTTTTTTAAGGCACCAACATAGAAATAGCGAAAAATAAATCTGCTGTTCTGTACAAAACTACAAACCTACAAACCTACTAGAGCCAAACGTATGGGACAGCTGAACATTTTTTTCGCGATATCGATGTTGGTCCCATATTGAAATTTATTCAGTTTGATGATCTGATCATCAAATTATTAGTTAGCAGATTTGTGACTAGAAATATGCATTTTGACGGGTTCTTACCGCGTTTTGGTATATTTGAGTTCCCGATATGTTATGTTTGTATGTTTGTATAACTCAATTAATCAAATATACTTTATTTTACACCAAAACATAAACAGTATATGTAATGTTATGTTATGTTGTTATGTTTATTTCTAGATTAAATAATAACAGCGTAACTCTCAAAAACCAGGCTCGCCCAACTCTCTAACAAAAAAATGTTGTATGAAACGTGCACCGACGCTATTAAATTCCTTTGAACGCTCGCACACGTTTCATACAATTCTGGATATCTGTCACGACCAGTTTTTAGTATGGAAGTCCCGACTCTTATAACGTAGTGAGTTACATTCTCTTTGTCAAAAACTGTATTAGATTTGTGACTATTGAAGATTTTGAAAGGCTTGAGCCTCTAAAAATAATATTTGCGTTTTTCGCAAACATATTTTATTTTCCGATGGTAGGTGTTTTACATAACTTTCGGTACCTTTGTACAAAGTATTTCATCACAATTGACTCTAGCTGTCAAAACATTTGTTAAGTTAAGGCCAACACCCATTGCATTCTGAGGTTTCTCTTGTTTGCCTACCTTGAGGTATTGGTATTAGAAATCGGATGGGATATACAATGTATACTTATTGCTTCAATAGTTTTACAAACGTAAACGGTACTACGATATCCGTATTGTGATAATGTCTAATATTACATTAGTTGCTCATAAGTTAGAAATAGCCTTCGTTTAAATTTAAAAGGCAAATATATTTGACTTCAACAAAGTATTTTATGCTATGAGCACGGAGTTAACATTAGCGTGAAAATAAAAACAGCAAACACAATAATATGATAACCACGTTTATTATGTCAAACACACCGTCACGTTCACACCACAGCCATACAATATTTAGTTACAATAGTGTAGATATATTATACAGTTTAAGTTATTAACTATATTACCCATATGTTTACAAAGATAATTACCTCCGCTCTATGTTTTTACACATTTTAAATGGCTGGGACTTCGAATATAGCTACGTTTTCATAGTCACATTGAAGTTAGAATTCTCTTCTGTTTTAATTATAAAGTTACTTAAATAATATTATGCAAAGATGCATGTTCTCGGAGAATGAGCTGGAATGTTTACTGAGGGAGCGTAGCATTTGGCAACGCGGCCCCGACCTTTGGTTGCGCATCGCTTCGCATGCAACCTGCGACGGTGCTCGTCTTCGGCACGCCCGCGACCCGGAGCCACCCACGGTACAAAGGTCACATCCTCACATCTTACAATACTACCTACTAAATATCTCAAATAAAATAACAAAGCTATCTACATGCTTTATCACTGGCAGGACCCTGAGGTCAAGGTAACTATTAATATTTGGTAATGTTACGCATCAGTCCGAGCACCGCATAATTAGCACCGGTGTTCAGGGCCAGGGTCACGAGCGGACCGCGACCGAGAGCCGCGGTGGGCACTAGGCGAGCAGGTGGGCGAGCGCCAGCGCCAGCAGCGAGGCGGCCAACGTAGGCGCCGCCGCCGCGGAATGATCGCCCGCCGGCTGCAAATCCTCCGAGAACACGTAGCTCTTAGACCCCGTGTGCGACTTCAGAATCCTGTAGTTTACTTCATCCAATGAAACCTGATTTTTCACGAAGTTAAATAACCTGTTTACAACCACGTAAACGTTACCGCGGTCATCGAAAGTGAAGCGATCCACCCACTGTATGTAATTGGGATCGCGTGCTATCGTACGCAGGCCGAGATGGAAATCGACAGTTGTGTTCCATTCCGCAATCGTCGAGTTGCCTATCAGACCGAAGAATAGCACACCTGTTGAATCCATTTTCATACCGTCACTCTGCGAGGGCTTAGTTCCGACGTCGACGACGTAAGGGCGGATTGCATCCGGACCCATCTGAGTGAGGGATTCATTTCGCAACACTGATGCATTTATGGCATAAAGATGGAAACTGGCAAGCGGGCAGTAGTAAATTGTCCTGTCGATTGTGTTTTCTTCGGTTCGAAACTGTGGGCCCAATGCTATGCCGTCAATGTTCACAGGGAGAGTGACCGTGGTTCCGTTGATGCGGAAAGATTGTGCTTCGTTGACCAATGTCATTGATTTCTTATCACGCACCTTCCAAGATTTTTTATCACTGCGGCGGAAAACTATGATACCTGGATCGATGGCGCTGTTGTCAGTAATATAGGCGTAATCACCATCCCGATTATCCACCACAAGGTCGTTAAGGTACGTGTTGTTTGAATTCACTGTATCCGCTGGGAACGGTATGCGTTCCATTTCATTTTTGCCGGTCTTGAGGTCGATCAAAACGAGAGAGGGAGGGCACTTAGTGTCCGGGGTGTGAGTGAGAGTTCCAACGCGGCCGTTGTCCAGGATCCACATGATACCATTCCGGTCGATCTCAACATTTTGCACGAACTGCAGCGCCTTGCAGTTGCCGACCTGGTTGTCAGCCCAGCTGGGGAACGGCCTCAGCTTGGGCGCTGTGTCCGACTGCTGTACCGGGACCGTCGTCAGCGTCGCCGGCACTCCGTCCAGCATCCTCGGCACAGTCAGGAATAGGTTTTCTCCGTAGAAGTTTATGCCAGATATTAGGACGTTTTGGGGTATGTATCGGCTGGTATTGAGGTAAACCTCGCGGTCTCCCGGGGAGTCCCATTCGTAGTCGATGGCGTTCCATTCGTAGATGACTCTGAACTGTTCGCGGCGGGGCGCGGGCGGGCGGGGGGGCTGCGTGTCGTTCTGCGCGGCCGCGGCGGCGACGGCGGCGAGGATGAGCAGCAGGTGCATGTTGTGGGAGCGCGGGAGCGTGCGGCGCGGCTGGCGCGGGCGATTCGACTGTCGCCGGTGCGGTGCGCCTCTGGGCTCGCGCTAGAGCCGCCGCCCCGGCTCCGCGCGTGACCACACCGATACGTCATTGCAGACACAAACAAATAAAACAATCGGACCCTGAGTAATGTACCGCTGCTGACTTCATATCTTATCTGACGATAAAGACAATGCTTTATATGGAACGTAAATAAATTCTGCAGATAGAACTCATTAACCGCTAAGTTTATTGAGTATTCATACTGGCATCGCTCGAACCGGCTAACCGTGGCATATTATTATAATATGTAGATGCAAAGGTGTATAGTAAAGAAAACGTATGAAGAATATAAATTTATCGAGGACTAACAAGGGTGGTCCAAGGTCGCAATCTCACCCCTGCCAGACGAGGGGTCCCGCTGTCTAGCCGCACCGATTGCAAAGGGTTCTTGTACAACAATATAAAAGCAATGCAACATTCACCACCGTTTTTAACCAATTACAAAGTTAATAGGTAGGTACCTAATTATCTTTTTCTAAAAAGTTAGTTTAAAAACAGTTTAAAAATATCAAAATCGTTTGAAGAAAACATCAATTACTCTCGTGATAATTTGCATGGGTACCTACTATGCTTAACATCAGCAGTAAGGAAACGATGACACACTGATACATACATACATAAACTCACCACCGTAATCCCTATCGGGGTGGTCAGAAACATTGCTACAACTACCAACTTTCTGTTTAAGAATGTGGTCAAACTCAAACACATTTAGCAATTCAAGTTTCAGGATGGATGACGTGTCAAGTGGAGAGAGATGGCTACCATTTAGCCCACAGAAACACTGCATTAGAAATCTTTAATCCCTTAGTCGCCTCGTACGACACCCACCCACAGTGGTAGCGTCAAAAATGATGACATCAGAAAGCTATTATATGTGATATTATTTTGAATGAAACAGTTTGATTTCATTTAAAAAAAAGGATACAGGCACTTATCGAATCTTTCTCGTTTGCTCGGGGGTGGCATGCTAATCCTACAGGAGGCACGTGGAAGGATTGTGTGGTAGTCCCATAGAGAAATTACGCGCCATTTAACTTGAAACTACAATTTTCCAGTCACATCCGAACTATCGTAGGTATCGAAATTCAATCATGAGGGTCCTGGTTCGAATCCATCACGGACGACATGCCAAAGACTGAAGGAGAAATTCTGATGTGTATGTGTATCCAATCCCATTGGGCACGCGAGGTGGCTCAAAACGCCCTTGTAGGGTAGGCCTGTGCCCTGCAGTGGGACGTATATAGGATGATGATGATGATGATCCGAACTCACGCCACGTCAGGAACCAATAATAAGGCTCACGGGTGTATCGCCGTCGAGGACATCATCACTATGACCAGGAGTGCGATTTTTTAATCTCATTCGCTGAGCTCAGCAGTTGAAAATGTCAAAATTACTATGGAGATAAGCATCTTTCTACTGCTGATTTGACTTTCAAAAATCATACTTCAGGAGTGCGATTTTTGAAAGTCAAATCAGCAGTAGAAAGATACATTTTCTCCATACATTTTCAACTGCTGAGTTCAACGTATGAGATTCAAAAATCGCAGTCCAGGTATATACAAAGTGTTAATAAATAAACGCAAAACCTCATAAACCTCATACACCCCAACTGATTTATTTATAAAAAGATAATTGCATTGAAACAATAATTTCTTTATTTTCTTACTTCTAAATTTAAAGTTATTCGCATTTTAAGTTTTCTTGCAAAAATGATTTGTTATTATTTCAGCAATGAATGAAAGCGCTTACGTGTTCATGGATACATTTTAAGAATCTTATTTCTAAGTAAATAGGGTGAGTGTGCTCGTGTGGGGGGTGGCTTGACATTCAGTAAATTTAAATTTATACAAACAAATTATTTAATAATTTGAAAAATGTAATATACATTATGTTGAAACCTTAATAAATAAATCGATTGTGCTCTCGATTCTAAAGAAACTGTTTTCTAGTTTAGGTAACACGTTGCTGTTGTATAGTTTCTACAAAATAATTATAATATTATGACTCAAATGAATGCTATGGAGATCCTGTTTTATTGACTCATTGATGCGACCCTCCGCCTACATACAATTAAGAAATAATTTTATGATAATAATGTGGAACAATATAAATAAATATCAATGTGAATGAACTGAATAAATGTAGTCATCGTTTCAATCAGACTACAGAAACAATATATTTTTCAAAAACGTAGCAGATGGTCTGATGTCTTTGCCCTCACTGGGTAGAAGACGTTAATAATATCTAAATTATTATAAAAATAAATAAATATAAAAATAAAAATAAATAGATAGGTCTAAACTATTATAAAACTGTAATAGAAGCGTGTCTGTAAATAGTGGAGATATTTACAAGAGATTTCGATATGGTTTTAGGTATCCTTGACTTCAAATCAAACTTTTTTCGAATTTTTGTCTGTCGGTCTGTTTGTTTGTTTGAAACAGCATCACGCAAAAACTACTGAACCGATTTTGATGAAACTTTTTTTGTTTGATAGCTTATGATTTGACTTATAATCTGCTCGCGGGTAAACTCTAGCTACTATATATTTCATTACTTTTTTTTTCTTCTTTTTGGCCTCGCATAGTTATGCATTTGCCACCAACAGATGTCTTCAATAAAATTATTTTATTAATAGCAATTAAAACGTTAGTGTTCCACGTTTTGACGCTTCTTTGGAGTTTTTGGAGACAATCGAAAGACGCAGGAAAAGCAGAGAAGTCCACAGGAAAGAGGTGAACCGACCGCTTTGCCGCGCTACGAATGACGGAACACTTTTCCTGTTTACTACCCATACACCATCATATTTCACCGAACTGTATATATTGTTCACTTTCACGACACTTTGTTACGCAAAACAACACCATTTTTAAAACAATAAAAATTCGATATAATATGTGGACACCAAACGTAGCTGACGAATTCCCGTCGAAAACCCCAACTTTTGACAGATCTTTCTTCTTGACATCTTGACATGATCAAAATTTTCAGAATTTATCTAGCAATACATGGTTGTACCAACCTACTGATAAGCAGGGCTGCTAGTAGATTTTTTGTAATTATTCAGCCATATCCCTGAAATTATACAAAATTGACTCGCAGGATACATACAGGTGTAAAAAACTCGGAAAAAAATCAAACTTTTTTTCTGGTTATTCATCACGTTATTTGAACTTTATAGATTTTTTAATGTACACACGGCGACACATCAAGCTATACAAAACCAACATAAGCTGGCCGCGCGACGTTATACGTAATGCAACCTACGCGAGGCCAGCTTATGTTGGTTTTGTATACCTTGATGTGTCGCCGTGTGTACAGCATTCAGGTATTTTTTCATCAACTTTACAGCATTTATTTGGGCCTCGGTTGAACAGAGAGAGAACATAGCGTTCTCGCTCGATTGAATAGTGAAGTGACTGAGTTTAGCGGCTTTTATGTTACTCTTTTGCGATTTAAAAAAGAGTTTTTCAGTTCAAAAATTATTTGTTTTGTTTTGTATCCAATTATACATGAGAGTCCAGGATACATAGAGGATACAAACCGACACATAATTATACAGTTTTTGTATCCAATTATACAATCTGGCAGCCCTGCTGATAAGGTTCCAATATATCCTTCCTAAACCTTCTAATATATTTTTCCATTTCAACCGTTTAACCTTTGGTTGGTTCGGTACGCGGATCCGCGTGACGAAAACAATTGATTTCTATTGTGTCTGTAATTCACGGCATAAGTAAAGTAGGTATTGATGGTTTTTTTAGTGTTTACTATCATGGGTTAAAGAGTGTTTTCCCAAAGGAGATAAGAAAAAAAATCACGTCTTATTAAATACTATCTGCTGACGACACGACACAGGCCCTGTACCCGGACTTTGGGTTTTCGAAATTGCGAACTTCATTGTAATAGAGTTGACATTGGAACGAAAACGTTCACGCAATTGCGATGTTCGAATGTCCGGTTAAGACCCCCAGAGCGTCGCTTTTATTACGAAGTGACCTAACTGCATTTAGAAGCTCTAACGATCTGCCTTACTATCTTCTACCGTTTACTAACTAAGTTATATCACAATGGCGTATATGCTCATTTGCGAAAAATATATCTTACTAGTGATGCATTTCACTCCAGGAGTGCGATTTTTGAATTTCATTCGCTGAGCTCAGCAGTTGATAATGTCAAAATAACTATATGGAGATATGCATCTTTATACTGCTGATTTGACTTTCAAAAATCGCACTCCTGGAGTGTGATGTTTGAATGTCAAATCAGCAGTAGAAAGATGCGTATCTCCATACATTTTTAACTGCTGAGTTCAACGTATGAGATTCAAAAATCGCACTCCTGATACAGGGTGAAATTGATATCATTAGCATCCTTTTAAACTAAGAGTCTACCCATCAAACTGAACAACTTTCACTATTGGAGCAAACCGAACGGAGCAACAAAAAAATCTGCTGTTCCATACTAAACTGCAATGCCTACGCGACTCAAATGTATGCAACAGCCGATTTTTTTTTTTGCTCCGATTGGTTTGCTCCCATACTAAAAGTTGTTCAGTTTGATGGGTAGACACCACTAGGCTCATTTTTGCTTGCACACTAAAAAATTAAAGCGCTTTCTAACCCCGCTTAAATCCAAACGATTTTTATGCGAAATTATGCGAATTTTTTTAAGTGGTCAGGCGGAAATGTCCCCGATAGTACATGCCTATAAACTATTACTGCAAAAGTAAAATAAAACCGATGTAGAAATTAAGCAATTAGCAAAAAGTCGTTATTTTACAAGCCTCTTTTAAAAAGATACATAAATTATAATACTCCTTAATTATATTCTTTGTTCTACATAATTATTTGTAGGTACTATAGTTAGGTATACCAGCAACGTGACAAACTAATAACAAATGAACGCAAAAACCTAAAAATACTGTAATTTATAAGTAGGTACCTAAATTTAACTGTGTATTCTTAAATGGTGAGCCTTGCTACAATTGCGTTTAAAAGGACTAGGTATGTACGCACGGTGACACATCAAGCTATACAAAACCAACATTAGCTGGGCGCGCGCGGGTCTAGTAACGTATACCGTCGCGCGGCCAGCTTATGTTGGTTTTGTATAGCTTGATGTGTCGCCGTGTGTACTTAGCTGTAGAAAGTTTCTGACCACCCTGAAAAGGATTATGGTTTGATATGCATTATGTTAAATATTCAGTTTAAAGATTTATCTATGTCTTTACATTTAACATGCGTAAGAACGTGTTGTTTATGTTTAAAACTATTATAATGGTAGTAATAGTTTCAAAAGAAGAATATTGTATACAAAATATGTTTAGAATAAAAATATATGAAACACACTTCAAATACAATAACATCATTCTTAGTTTAAATTATTCGGACCTAATGCTATACTATTAGTAAAACTACAGCCTTAGAATACCTACAATCTATCAAGCACATGATAACGTAGGTTAACTGAGTTTAAACCTTATCCAGTAGATATAAGTGCTATAAATTCTCAAAACTGCCTGTGATAATATGACGTGATTGTAAATTCCGCATATTACTTTCCGCGTAGTTTATACAGGATCGGCAGAATACATTATTGTGATTACTTAGTCATTAGTTGGTAGTATTTGTGTCAGGTGTATGTTACTTGTATCATTAACATCATATTTCCATTCATGCATACCAGGAGTGCGATTTTTTAATCTCATTCGCTGAGCACAGCAGTTAAAAATGTCAAAATTACTACGGAGATATGCATAAGCTCGCCCTTTGTAATTGTCTATTATGCTGTTTTCATTTATATTTCCGTGTGTACAATAAAGTGTTAAAATAAATAAATAAATCTTTCTACTGCTGATTTGACTTTCAAAAATCATACTTCAGGAGTGCGATTTTTGAAAGCCAAATCAGCTGTAGAAAGATGCATTATCTCCATAGTAATTTTGACATTTTCAAATGCTGAGCACAGCGACACTCCAGGAGGCTTATTTCGAAGGACTGATCTCTCGATCCATAATAAACAATTGGAGTCACCACGTCATACAACAACAAAACTCAAAATTGTCACCTTAGGCCCACCACACATTCCCACCGCTGTAACTCCTGTAAGCCAGGATCAACAGCGGCGAACATTCACAACACTGGACAATGAAGTCCAGCGAGCCCGGGGGATGACTCTAATCTGTCTTCGAACCCGCATTGAATTAATCAAAGAAGATAGGAGGAGTAGGAAAACGAAAATTGTCACCTTAGTATGATTCAGTTGTGCTCTGCTGCCATACATTCTTGCTCACATTCCAGGAGAACAAACTGAACGTTATACAGGACGTAAGTGACAACCTAGCAGATGAACAATTTTCAGTATGGAGCCTATCTCAGGAAAAGCGGAAAAAAAACAGCTGTCCGATACCATAGGATACATTTTAGTCGGGTAGGTCCAGCAGTTTTGTATGGGACAGCAGATTTTTTTTCGCTTTTCCTGAGGAAGGCTCCATAGTGAAAGTTGTTCAGTTTGATGGTCTGAGTTCACCTTTTCAGTATTTGCTAGGATGAAATGACATCCTGTATAGCCTCTTATAATTGGGAAAAACCCCTTTTAAGAGCTGATTTGATTGTAAGTAATTATTGTAATTGCCATTTGTTGTTGTGTAACAAATTATAATTTGTAAAAAAAAAAAAAATGAAAAATCAACCTCTTTGCAGGTAGGTGTACTGTATGAAAAAGTTCATGGAAAAACTTAAGAGGCTATGTGAAAAAAAGGAGTCTTCAAAGCGTCATATATCATGAAGTACTAACAGTAGGAGTATGATTAGCGGATATGTGTAAATTGAACATATAATTGAAGTTTTGACAAGAGCCAAAACACGATTAAGACACATTTTCTCAATAGAAAAACAAGCCAAAGTGGCCTCCGTTTTTATTTATTGCTAAACGGTGAATAACAGAAACACGAGATTTGATTTTAAAAAAGAGATTGATATTTTACAAATGTTGATAAGAGCAGAATTGGACTTATATAAATAGTACAATCACAATTAAATAAAGTTTGTTTTACGCTTGCGTCGTTTCAGGCGCGCGCGCCGCTCCACCTCTTTCTCTCGCATCAGGCAGTAATATAAGCTATCACACGCCCATTTCGCTACAATTATTTTTCGACATAGGCCCTTGCATCTACCATGGTCTCCAAATGATTATTTTTCTTATGTGATATTATAAATTGGACTAAGGTCTAAACTCTACTAATGCATAATGGTTGAAATTAGAAAAATGTAATTATATAACTATAACTGGAAATGAAGCGAAATCATATAAATGTTTTCGGAAGTGCCATAATACCTACAACTCTGATGGTATGGTTCATAGCATTTACTTGTACCTACTTACAAATTTATACCAAGATTTTTTTCTGCAGTTAGCACACATACTTGCAAATGCCTCAGTAAAAGTAAATTAGATTTGGATGTTAATTTTAACTGTGGTTTCTATTGTTACATAAGTAACGCCTATGTTGCAGAATATTCTTAAATTTTAACAACTTAACACAGCATAATGTCGAAGTTATATAACATGTAAGTCGAGTTTGTTTCTAACGAGCGTGTCTTCACCTTTTTTATGCATAGGCATAGACTATTAATTGATTTGAGGCATAGACACATAAAAAAACATAGAGCATAGGCTCTACGGCGGGTTTTAAGATATCTCTGTATCAAAATTGGATTTGATTGAAAGAGGATGTAGTGACAAAAATAGAGAAAGGTATGTTGAGATGGTTTGGTCATGTGGAAAGAATGGATGAGAGCAGATTGACGAGGGCAATCTATAAGGAAAGCGTAAGTGGAAATGTTGGAAGGGGACGGCCTAGACGTACATATATGAACCAAATTGGCGACGTGCTTAAAAAGGGCCAGGTCAGATCTACCCGAAACCGACGAGCATGCATGAAATGACTTATGAATGTGGAGGAAGCTAGAGAGGTATGTCAGGATCGTAGCAGGTGGCGTTCCGTTGTCTCTGCCTACCCCAGTGGGAGACAGGCTTGAGAATATGTATGTATGTATGTATGCAAAAACTTTCTTATTTATTGTTAGGTAGTATTTAGAGTAATTTTCCCTGGATAGATATTATAGGTACCTTCTGGAACTGGTACAGTATACACTAGAAGCTACTAGGTAAGTACATAATGTTTAACACTCCTAAATATATGCAGTACAAGTATAATAAATAAACAGACAGTCGGTCGTAGGAAGCGATTTCTTTAATATTTCCTTGCTGCTGTCAGTTGGCGCACGCAAAGAATACTTTAGGTCATTCACCTGGTTTTGTTTATTTAATATTTAGTATGGCCAATCCATGTTTCATGCTACATGAAAATCTAGTAAAATTGACATAAAAGCCAGGCTGCCAAAGGGATTGAATAATTTGTTTCTCTTATATAGTTTAACAGTATGCAGTAGGAAGGTAGGTAGTAGTAGGTACTGAAAGCTGGAGTGCGATTTTTGAATCTCATTCGCTGAGCTCAACAGTTGAAAATGTCAATATTACTATGGATATACGCATCTTTCTACTGCTGATTTGACATTCAAAAATCATACTCCAAGAGTGCGATTTTTGAAAGCCAAATCAGCAGTAGAAAGATGCGTATCTCCATACATTTTCAACTGCTGAGTTCAACGTATGAGATTCAAAAATCGCACTCTGGTTTTGTTTATTTATATTTAGTATGCACAATCCATGTTTCATGCTAAATGAAAATCTACTAAAATGGACATAAAAGCCAGGCTGCAAAAGGGATGATGGAATAATTTGTTTCTCTTATAAAGTTTAACAGAATGCAGATAGGAAGGTAGGTAGTATGAAGGTAGGTACCGAAAGCTAGACTGCTATTTTTGAATGTCCATTATTCAGGAGCGCTATTTTTTAAAGTTGCATCGCAATAACCGAAGGTTTCACATCCATCCTACATTTGTTCGTGTGCCTACGAATAATGCGTAATTCCATAGAGTTTGTTTGGCATCGTTTGGTTTGGTTTGTTTGGTGAAACTATTTTAAGGGTATGCTCAGACCATCAAGCTGAACAACTTTCTCTATGGGACCAATATAGAAATCGCGAAAAAAAAATTGTTGTCCTATACAAAACTGCAAACACAACTTGACTCAAATGTATGGGACAGCTGATTTTTTTTTCGAGATTTCGATATTGGTCCTGTAAGGAAAGCTGTTCAGTTTGATGGTCTGAGCATACCCTTAAAATAGTTTCAGCTAATTTTGTTAGACCTTATATATATATATATTTTTTTATGTGTGTTCGCGGATAACTTCGTCATTTATGAACCGATTTCGATGATTCTTTTTTTTGTTGGAAAGAAGATATTCCAAGGGTGGTACCATTATAAGGAAACCAGGATCTGATGATGGCATCCTAGAGAAATCGAGGGGAACTTTTGAAAATCGTAGTGCCGGCTAGTGCGTTTGTTAATTTAAAGCACTACTATTAAATTGAACTAATGAATTCACCACTGAAAATTATGAAATAAACAAAATTTTATCAAAAAATTAAAACCGCCTTCAAAAAAACTAAAAAGTTAAAAAATAATATTGCAGCCGATGACCTTTTCGTTCGCATCATAAGAACATTGATATTGATAGAAGTCGGTGTCAAGCCAAGCCAAAAAACTAATGCAAGCCCTGTCGCGAATCGTTGGCTTGACAGCGACTTCGATAACACAAATTAATGTTCTTATGATGCGAACGAAAAGGTCATCAGCTGCAATATTATTTTTAAACTTTTTAATTTTTTTTGAAGGCGGTTTTATGTTATTTTAATTCCGATTTGCGAATTATTAAAATTGTTGGACTAATGTTTTACAGTTCTAAATAATGCGATATAACTTACCTACAATAAAGATAGGTAGGTACCAACCTACAGAACAGAGTATTAAAAAACCGAAAGTCCAAGCGTAAAAATTTGCGGTCACAGAACTTTCTTCTAAGTTAAAACGTGTAAGAGATTGTCTGTACTATAATGAGTACAATGCGAGTTGGTACCTACCTAATACCTTATCATAATCACCTTTTTATCACGTTAATTGTATTGTTGCTCCTGCTACGCTAAGTTTAACGTATCCATTTGCCATCACGTGGCCATTTAACTCTATAGGTTAGTGAACTAGATGAGATGAGCGAAGCTTGACAAATCGCTTGTATTGTAGTCACGGAATACACGTTTATAGTCCACAATGTCAAAGTCAAACATAATTTATTCAATACAGGGGTGCGATTTTTGAAACTCATACTTTGAACTCTGCAGTTGAAAATGTCAAAATTACTATTGAGATATGCATCCTTCTGCTGCTGATTTGACTTTCAAAAATCATTCTCCAGGAGTGCGATTTATGAAAGTCAAATCAGCAGTAGAAAGATGCATATAATAGTAATATTGACATTGAGTTCTAAGAATCAGTTTCAAAAATCGCACTCCTGGGTGTAAAATTAAATGGGATCATCAAACTGAACAACTTTTAATATGGGACCAACAAAAAGGGACCAAGGGAAATCGCGAAAAAAAATCCGCTGTCCCACACAAAAACAAAACTGCAAACATATCTCGACTGAAATGTATGGGACAGCAGATTTTTTTTTTACACACTGTATAATGTTTCGGGTTGCCATTTGTTTGTGTTCGGAACACTCTTCGTTTATCCATGCAGTGCCACAATTAAAACAAACATAAAGTTAGCGAAGCAGCTAAGGCAAAGCTAATGGAGCGAGCGAAGCAAGCTCGATCTTTTTTGTGGTTTCTTACTTTTTGCACCCCGATCTGCTGTGATCAGAAAAAACTTGGAATTACCTGTTTTATAATAATAATATTTATTCAAATTCAGATAACAAAAATGATCCATGCGTTAGTAACAGAGTTTGACTTAAGATCCTTGGATAAGTTATATGTCAAGATTGACAGTCGAAGCTACAATAGCGTAGAAAAAAATTGTAACCAGTATTGGCCTCTAAACCCTATCCATATACACGCACACAGACATAATTTGTATGGCGCCTCACGCACACCAACCTAAGAAAGTTGGCCCCTTTTGTTTTATACGGTAGAAGCATGAGGCTCTTTCTAGACATATACTTTTTCTAAGTTAAGAACTATGTTAGTAGGTACACACAAAAAATAAAATAATTTACAAAATAAAATATCATCACTTGCACGCAGTGTGTGATGATGGGGCAGTCAAACCTGCCTGCTATCATCTCCAGAATGCTGTTGTGACTTGCACGCAACCGGCTGACGAGCGAGGCGGCTTTTTTTCGCATGATGGCATGGTATCCGTTCGTTCTCGCTTCTGCGAACATGGCGGACGCGCTACAATAGCGTGGTAGCCCCAACAGCATCCTGAAGATGTTGTATTGGACGCACAGGGCATTCAGCGAGCTGAGTGTACAATTGACCCACAGTGAATAGTGTCACTTTTACTGAACTTGTACAGCCATTAAACCTGTGGACCAGCATTTTGTTTAGTATGCAACAAAAACTTCGAGCGCGCGAAACGAACTCGACTTTTCACGCACTGAGAATCTGTTATAAGTAAGTATATAGATCTCGATCAATTTGCCGCCCCCAATAAAAGTACCACCCGCATTTGCTCTCTCTGCCCCTCATGCTAAGCTATAGGGGCTTCAATATATTCCGTGGTTCACGCTGAAGACGGATAGTGGTATAAAATATATCAACGACGGTGATGTGAAACTTTTGAGATGAGTGAGAACTACCTATGAATTGTAGTACCTATATGTACCTACCTAGTACCTATAAAGATATATTTTCTTTGGCGTTATTTTAATATACAGGGTGGAAAAAAAGGCCCTGGTTGGAGGGAAAGTACCCTTAATATTTTACTGAAAGGAAACATTCCTTTATTTTTAAAAATAATTAAAACTGCATTTAAAGATTTTTGAAAAATCATCTGCTTGAGGCGGGAATCGAACCGGTGAAATGTGAAAAAAACATCCTGTATTTTATGATACCAACCGAAAGAGTCATTCATAAGGATCAATTTCTTTTAAACAACATAGTATCTTAAATTAAAGAAAGACCAAGAAAAAATGATTTTTTCATTGTTAAACTTACTCACTATCTAAAGAAAATACTTGAAAGTATGTAAAAAAATAATTTAATAAGTAAAAAAATCATTTTTTCTTGGTCTTTCTTTAATTTAAGATACTATGTTGTTTAAAAGAAATTGATCCTTATGAATGACTCTTTCGGTTGGTATTATAAAATACAGGATGTTTTTTTTTTTCACGTTTTACCGATTCGATTCCCGGCTCAAGCAGATGATTTTTCAAAAATCTTTAAATGCAGTTTTAATTGAATTTGAAAATAAAGGAATGTTTCCTTTCAGTAAAATTTGCCATCATAAATTAAGGGTTCTTTCCCTCCAACCACGGCCTTTTTTTTCCATTCTGTATAATTGTACCACTATCAGCGCTATCTTTGACCGAATAGTAGAACTAATAAATTGTGAGCTCTAGACTGCCATCTATTATCACGACTCTGAACTTTTGAAATATTTTCGTTACACTGCCATCTGTTGTGGAGTAGCTAAACCACATGAGCAGATCAACTCCGTTCAACTTAGTAAAATGCTTACTCGCTAACAGATGCCACTGGATAAATCTTTTTTTTTTTACATGATAGTGGTATTATGGTTTTTAAACATGCAGAGTGTACATACCTAATATAATTAAGACTAATATATTGTGTAGGTTTCACATGTCCAAACCAGATAAAATATAAATAAATACTTCGTTACAATAAAATAAAATGTAAACTAGTATTTCAATCAGATCCTTATATCCCGTATGGTCTAGTGGCTAGGATACCTGGCTTTCACCCAGGAGGCTCGGGTTCGATTCCCGGTACGGGAATATCTCTTTTTATTCTTTGTTACTTTTTGTCGTAAAATAAAAAGTCATAGGATACACATTAATATTTTTGTAAACTGAAAAGCGAATAAAAAATTTGTTTGAAAATTCATAACGACAACATCAAAACGAAAAGGATTGATTTAGCTTTTATAAACAAAATGTTACGATTCCTAATCATAATATTTACGACGAGTTGAGTAATGTTGTTACAAACTTGTATAACCGTGGCAAATCCAAAATAGACTGCACTTTTTAAACGTTTCATTTTTCTAAGTCTGTTTTTAACTGCTTTGTAAACTGCAGTGCAGTAGGACCAACTAATTTAATTTATACTTTAGAAAATTTAAATTACCAGGAGTGCGATTTTTGAAACTCATGCGTTGAACTCAGCTGTTGAAAATGTCAAAATTACTATGGAGATACGCATCTTTCTACTGCTGATTTGACTTTCAAAAATCGCACTCCTGGAGTATGATTTTTAATGGACTCCTGGAGTATGAACGTTAAATCAGCAGTAGAAAGATGATCCATATGAGGCCTCCATAGTAATATAGACATTTTCATTTGCAGTTGAAAATGTTAATATGGAGATATGCATCTTTCTACTGCTGATTTGACATTCAATAATTATAGTCCAGGAGTGCAATTTTTGAAAGTCAAATCAGCAGTAGAAAGATGCATATGCTCAGCGAATGAGATTCAAAAATCGCACTCTTGGCTCGCAATTAACAACAATCTTTGTGTACATCTGACTCAAAATTATTACATAGGTACAATTTGTCACAAAAGGACGTAAAAAATTAATCTTTTTTTCCCAGTAGTTCTGTGGACAAAAATCTTCACCTTGTTCATTACAAAATAATTTGTTGCGAACATGACGTCATCGGAAAAAATGTTCTTTGTTGTTCTATAGAACAGACAGATGTCTGGGGGCACGGCGGTGCGCGGTGCCCGCGCCAAGACGAGCCAAGCGAAGCGCAAGGGCACTACCTTATCTTTTCTCGAAGCGCTTCGTCGTTTTTTTGAACCCTCATAACTTGGGTTTGGATGATATACCAATACCAGATAAACAAAATATAATATAGTGGACATATGAAGTTTCATTTGCATAGCTCTTTTACTTTAGATTTTATTGATATCTAAATCTATAAAACCCCGATTTCGTCAATGACACACTGATGATCATCAAAATTCTTAGGGTACTTCTTGAAGTCCTAGAAAGCTGAAATTTGGTATGTAAGCTAGTATTAGTACACAAACAACAACAAAATTCTAAAGAAAAATGGCAAATTTGGACCCAGCCATGTTTTACGAAAATTAAAAGCCTTTCAGGACGGCGCCGGCGGTCATAATTATTATAAACAGCACATCTCCAGAAGTCCGGTTTTAAAAGTAGAAATTAATAGTAAAATAGAGAAATCATCCAAAAAGCAGTAGCTAAACGCAACCACGATAGCTATTTTCATCTAATATTATCACTGAAGTATTATTTGGTCGTACGGAACGTATTTGGCATGGTTGAACTGATAGTGTGTGTGAGTTCGTTTTCTTCCATTATGATAACATTGTACGGTTATCGTGAATTTTCATCAATGCGTAGCATTGATTGTGTTTATCAGAAAATTCACGATACGATTGATTGAGTGGACTTTCTAATAAGAAAGATTGTGAGTTTGACACACTTCATACAAAAGGTATCATAAGGAGAAATACCTTACTCCCAACTTCTACAGGTTACAACCAATTTATTTTTTTGTTAGTTTTGTTTCACTCTACGCGTATTACTAAGTTTCATTCATGTACGGGACTTCTAAGTCTGGGTCTCAAATTACATGGCCATCCGCCAAACTTCTTTAAAAACAAATAATTAACCAAATAAAAAAATATAGTAATAAGCAACTAACAAAAAGAAGTGAAATCCCAGCAAAAAAAATTCATGTAAAATGTTGCCAAGACGAGTCCATATGGCTCGCACTGTCAAAAAAGTTATTGTAGAGCCAAGCTTCTCTTCACAAACTACACCTTAGTCAAAACATGTGGCTTGGCCATTTCGTTACCTACTATAAGAAATATTGTATTAACAAAAAAGTAATGAAGAATAAATTTTTTCACCTTACACCCATGTGAATGTAGCGAAATGGCCAAGCCACATAATTTGATTAAGGTGTAGAGTTTGTGAAGAGAAGCTTGGCTCTACATGAGATCTGATAACTTTTAGACAGTGCGAGCCATATGGTCGAGACCATTTTACAGGAAAATGTTTTTGGAATCAAGTGTCCACTCAATGAATGGCTCATAAGGGGGTGTAGCGTGCGTGAGCTGGGACCTAAGCGATTTCTTCTGAAATTTGTTCAGGGTTGTTAGGGAGTAAACATATTAAAAGTCCTCTAAGAGTCGCGCCGAAGGGGGGGGGGGGGGGGGGGGTTAAAGTTCTCACTTTTGGGTTTTTCGCGAATATATCCAAAACGGTGCGTCGTAGAGAAAAGAGGTCGCGTAATAAATGAAACTTTATAAAATTCTCTACACCTTTCTCCTCATATTTACTTCAGAAGAAATCGCTCAGGTCCCAGCTCACGCACTCTACAACTCCTTTGTTGAGTAGACACGTTCTCTGGGAATCAGTTTTAGTTTCCAAGATATTACCTATGTACCTATTATTTAGAGAAATTTATGTAGATTTCGGATCCATTAATAACTCCATACCGACAACAAGGTCTCTTTGCCCTGAGAACGACATAATACAAGGTGTAAACTTAAACGAGTTAAGTATATACTTCAGACCATCAAACTGAACAACTTTTTGCATGGGAACATTTTGGAAACCATAAAAAAATCTGCTGTTTCATACATTTTGGTAGAGTAGCTATTGGCATTTTTATATGGATCTTTTTACGCGATTTCGCAGTTGGTCCCAAAATAAAAGTTGTTCAGTTTGATGGTCTGAAGCAATGGTAAATGTTAGTATAAGCTATAACGCATTTAAGTTTACTCAGAAATCAGAAAATTTTATTGCTGATTTTTTTACTCGTGGTATGGGCAATTGGGCATGTGATGAGAAGAGATGAGTGTCATATTACAAGACGAGTGTTCAATATGAATGTGAATGGCTGCATGAAGAGCGGACGAACAAAGAAAAGGATGACATGTGTGAACAAAGAGTCAAATCATATCAAATAAAAATCGAATCAAAAATTTTTTATTCAAAATAATATCACATAAATAGCTTTTTGACGTCATTTTTTGACTCTACCACCGCGTCGGAAGGTGTTTCGTTGAGAGAAGATGCGGCCAGATACTCCACAACACACATCTTTTAAACAAAACAAAATATACAAAGTACAATTTAAATACAATATTACATTACATTGTCAAGACCAGACATTTTAGTCATTCAAATAGTCATCGAGTTTATAGTAGCCTTTTTTACAGAGGACTTGTTTAACATGGGACTTAAACTTTTTGTGTGGCAAGTTTAGAATATCCTCTGGTATCTTATTATAATAGCGTATCAGTGCCCCATGAAAGATGTGTTTACCTTACTGAGTCGAAAATGTGGGAATACTAATTTATTTTTATTTCTTGTATTGTAATTATGAACGTCACTGTTTGTGAGCTGAAATGACGGCTATAATAAAAGAGATGAATGGAGGAAGACGACATATTGCGCCGACCCCAAACTAATGGGGTAAGAGCGACCGGAAGATGATGACTTAAGGTATCTTAACTTTTATTCTTTAGATTATAATTCTAGTTACAATTTAGTATGAAAATCCAACTAAACAATATCTAATCATAGAAATAATTTAAAAAAGTAAAAAAAACATGTAAAATTCGAAAAAATAGTATAGTACAATTTGTTTATGCCATTTGTTAAATACGTTTCTGTTCTATTATATTACATGTAAATCCAAATAAAAATCACCATTGGACCTTTGTTTTTAACTAAGTAGAAATTACGACCTATTTATTCGTTAATAATGCATCGAAGAGCGACTTAGACGACGAAAAAAAATTGCTGAAGTATTAAAAATTATTTCCTTTCGACCCGTATATTTACTGGACTAAACAACTATACTTAACATAATAATTAAATTCCGCCACGGGATTCCACGACGTTCCAAATTTAATTCAAATAAAAACCAGCCAGCAAGCCATGGCTGTCCTCCTTACATTCACCCCCCTCCTCATCAAAAATTTGGAACGTCCAGCTCCCCAAGCTCACTGCTTACCTGACCTACGCTAATAGGACTACCTTGGCAGGAACATAATATACAAAGCTAACACATGGACACTGGTCTAGTTACTGCTAGTAACAAGTACCAGCATATCGGTGAGCCCTGACAATGGTTGAATGTAAGGAGGTTGTACAGCGATACAAATAAATAGCCAGGACCAACGGCTTAACGTGATATCCAAAGTACGGAATAATTTTTCTTTTCAGACAATCAGGTGATTCAGCCTCCAATATCCTAACCAACACGGAAAAACGCTAGTTAGTTACATATCACTAGTTAGCTAGTAAGTTACATATCACTAGATGTCGGAGGCAGTTTCTTACTAATAACTGGACTTAGAATAAGGAAATAGGGAGGCGATTTTAAAATCGCCTTGGTCTACAAAAAGTATGAATTATTTTTCGATTTGTCATTGTAATTACCAAAATGACTGTTTAACAATGGGAACTTGTTCAGTTGCTGTTCATGGAAGCTAATAGGTTAAGAGAATAGTCCTTGCAGAGAGCCCAAGCGCGCTTCATACAAACGAAGTTCGATCCTATTTTTAATAAAAACCAATTAAAGTCAATGGATTTTGTTATTATTATTATAACACTTTATTGTACAAACATGTACAAAGGGCGAGCTTATCTCTGAAGAGATTTCTTCCAGCAGACAGTTGATAATGATTACTGATTAGATTTGTTTGTCAGATATCCGTTAAAATATACACTATACACCGATATCAGAATTTCAATGCTAGGATCTTAAAATTATTAAGATTTGTATGGAAATATTTAATCCACTCCACAGTAGTAAAATGTATAGTTTCAAAGATACAAAAAAAAAGTAATAACTTTATTTGGTTAAAATGAGAGATATATGGTTAAAATACAAAATATAATTAAAATTCAGTCATATCCTATTAAGAATACCATATTCAGAGGCAAATCAGTTAGTTTTTGAACAAAGTTATTCGTAACGCTGCTGGCTCATTGCTAACCAATATGTGAACATTAATGTCAAGGAAAAATAAGAAAATACACTAAAAATAAGTATATTTACACAAATAATTTGGTCACAGTCAATCTTTTAAAACAAGGAAAAAATTAGAATGCAACAGAAAATTACTGAGCAAAAGATACACGATTATTCAAAGAAAAGAAAGCACATAAACTCGTATAAATTATCGTTTTTAAACTTGTCAACATCTTGTCAATATAATTTGACAGTGAAACTAAAATAGACTTTGTATGGAGCGTGCATGGACACTTGTGATTGACAGCCTATGGTGTGCATGCCGATAGTAGGTAGGTAGGTAGGTACCAACGAGTGTCAACCTCCAATTTAGATAGGTAGGTATCTAAACCACGAAAACTAATTAGCAAGACTGATGTATATAAAAACAGGCCAAGTGCAAGGCGGACTGCGGACCAAGGGTTCTATTCCATGGTTGCGTATATACCATCGCACAACCAGGGTCAATTTTAAAATGCTGACGGTTTTTTGAGAGGATGATCATTGATCAGATCATCAAACTGAACAACTTTCTATATCGGAACGAAATAGATAATTTGAAAAGAAAAATCTGCTATCCCAATTTGGTTCGATAATTGCAGTTTTATATGGAACAACCAGTTTTGACATATCACTATCTTCACTGCATAGTATAAAACAAAGTCGCTTCCAGCTGTCTGTTTGTCTGTCCCTATGTATGCTTAGGACCTTTAAAACTACACAATGGATTTTGATGCAGTTTTTTTTAATAGATAGAGTGATTCAAGAGGAAGGTTTATAATATCAGCATTACACCCGTGCGAAGCCAGGGCGGGTCGCTAGTACCTACATAAAATAATATAATTATCATGTAGGACCAATTCTACATGGGACCAAAATCAAAAACATCAGATCTCCCATACATTTGGGTATAGTAATGAAATTGATGTTTTTATGAAACAGCAGATTTTTTCACGATTTGCATTTGGTCCCATAGTCCCATAGTGAAAGTTGTTTAGTTTGATGGTCTGATCATAAGAATTTATTTCAACTTACCTTTTTTGTTTTTTGGAGACCCTTTAGCGCGAGCCCGACACACTTGGCCAGTTTTTTTTTTACTTTAATTTAGAGTAGGTACCTATGCTCTACATTTATAATCGCGCCAAGTTTCACTCTAGTATAATATATTACCGTTTTTACGACGGAGCAAGACAAAAAAAACGTTGAAAAAATGTGTTTCTCGCTGCGATCAAATATAGGGGTTTCTAGTAAAGGGGACTCTTAAATTCTTTAATTTTTTAAATGTTTATCATCAAATCAAATATATTGATACATAGGTAATCTCTATTCTGTGAAAATTTCAACTGGTTACCTATTATAGCAGTTCAAAAAATATAGCCCTTTAAACCTAAGACTGGCGATGGCGTAGGCTTTAGTAATAGGGTCTCATTGGATACTTTGGATACGGAACCCCAAAAAGTTTGCAAAAAGAATCAACAAGTGTGAAAAGAAATTGGCGCTTTTTGATTTAGCCCGAGGCATCGGATACGCACGTTACACGTTAGATAACAGTTTCCTCGGAAACGGCCCGCAAGCCTCCCATCATCACACCTCTTTGTATTTATTTTTTAAACGACTGGCGAATATACAAGTGTTGGTTTTAGCGGCATTCAGCCAGTCACCGTTTGGACAACACACGAACGACATTCGCGCTGCGCGAGCCGATCGTTTTCCCGCCGCAAATTTAAAACTAAAACCTCGTTCTAAATTCAAACTAAAGTTCCTTTCCGGCCATTTTAAATTTAAATAAATATGCCTAAAAAGAAATAAAATAAGCTTTTTTAAATTGTTTTGTTTCGTATTATAAAATTTACTGGAACATGTGCTAAATTGTGAAATCGTGCTAATGACATTGCGGGCTGAATACTTAAGTGCCGTTTTCACATAATAAAATTCTGTGATAGTAGTTTGCTGTGAAACTTTTGTAAAAACCAGTGTGTATTAACTTTTATTTCGTCTTTTTGACTTAGTTTCGTGAAATCTGATTTCGCGAAACATTACGTAAAAAGTTCTTTATGATAGGTCCATATATGAAGGTGAGTTCATTTTGTATCTTATTTTGACCTAGTTGGCAGATTGGTTATCTATTAATATATCATTATGATAAAACTATTGTATCTACAAACTGTCTAGGTGTTTGTGTTTTGTTATCATAATGTGTGACAGACTGACATGTGTTAGTTTGTTCAGCAAACATGTTGAAATACTAAAATGTACTAAAACATAAAACATACTTATCTATACATACATACTATACTTATAATAAAATTGTAAACTTAGCGTGGATGTACATTAAAGATATTTGCAAAAATATTAAGAGGAATGGCGGGTGCCGTTTACATTACATTTACATTACTACTGTCATTATGTCCCTATGCTTTTATTATATAATTTAACATTATTCACATTCAAAGTTCAAAGTTATTTAAAACAAATATAGAATATTGAGACTAAAAAGTAAGGAACCAGGAAACAAACCTGTTGAATATAAACAATGAAAAGAAAACATAGTCCTTCTCATATAATCTTTAAAAAAAACGGTCTAGTTTTGGAGGAGGAAACAGAATACCAGAATGTGGTTTCGTCTTTTTTATGTAGGTAAAATTAGTCCGAGTTGCAATTGTTTCTTTCGCACTCTAGTCGGCGGAGTTTGTGGGAGCGCGACAGTAATGGATCTGTTAAAAGGTATTCTTCAAATGTCTTGCAAACCGCCTTTCCTCTTAATTGGAGGCGTTTAGGATACGTACCTAATGGTTTGTCTGTTCGTTTGTGCACGCACCATTAATAAACTACTGAACCGGTTTGAATGGAGTTTTCACAAAAACGTAGGGCTTAGTTTGGATTAACATTTAGGCTTTATTTCATCGCAATTGGTTCATACAAATAAAAGTTATGAGTATTTAAAGTCAGTGGTCTGCGCATGCGTAGTCGCGATAGCTGCTAGTAGGTATGTAAATATGACAAAGGCTTTAATCAAATTGAAAAAAAATATATAATTGTACCTTGACACAATTACAAAAAAGGTCACTATTTAAGTAAAGTAAAATAAAATGGTTAAAGTTTTCCTGTAAAGTTAAAAACTGTACCACATTAGTTAACTCTATCTATAATCCAGTCATTTTATGGTTTGAGCCGGGACTAATTAATAATTGATTTTTTTTCGGTATAGTATTTAAGACCTAATTTGAGCTTAGAAATGTACCAAAATTAAAAAAAAATCCCGTCAGCAACAGGTCCAAATTTAAAATTTAGCTATTATCTCGTTATAAAAAACCTGATGGGAATAATTTTTTTTCACATATTTAAGGCATTAACCATTATACATACTTCAAACATGGTGTAAATATTTTTGGCTACTTAGAAAGTTTTGAAAAATAAATTCGTATTTTCTAATAAAATCCAAATTTTTTTAAAATCCAATTCAAATGAGTGCATTGGTATTTAACATTATTAATTTAAAAGCCTTCTGGGACTCACAATTTTGATTTCTATGTTCCGTTGTGATTTTTTTTAATATGTTTTCAGATAGGTAGTCTTTTTGTCACTAAATGGTACCGGTTACAGTTTAAAACTCCAATTAATAATCACTCCGTACCCCGCCTAACAAAACTCCGTAAAATGACTGGGCTACTAGGTATCTATAATAAACTAGTTTCCAAATGTCACTTATTGGGCATAAAAGATAAAAGTGTAATTATTTTTTAATTAAAATTATTCCCGACTGTAAACTGGATCAAGCAAACAAGGAAGTTTTAATTTAAACTAAATTCGTTATGTTTAGGTAGGTATGTCCACGATAACAAAACTATTCAAATGTATTCAATATCTATTTATTGCTATGTAAATATCTGAACTTTATGTGGAAATTACTTATTTATACATAAATACAAATAAATAATTTTTCTTTCTTTCAAAACTGTGTAGGTCTGTATTATAGGTATACCCAGTCAACTTCTATTCGTTTTGGAACAAACGTACCTACCTACTTACCAAAACAATACAAGAACCTTTAAAAGGTGAACTAGGATGGCGAACAGGAGTGCGATTTTCGAATCTCATATGTTGAACTCGGCAGTTGTAAATGTATTGATATACGCATCTTTCTACTGCTGATTTGACTTTCAAAAATCGCACTCCTGTCTATACATATAAACAATTTCTTCCAGAACACAATCTTAGGACTTACTAAATCTACACCCTAGATAAAAACATTACGTTCCTCTTGGTTTTGACGTACCTATGTAGTTGAGTAAAATGATAAGTTCTTACAAAGTTTCTGAATAGGAATAGGTACCTCTACCTACGCTCTCACCGATCCTCACTACCCAATCGTAGTCCCCATTGCCAAGGCCCGTACCCCTTAGGGGTGCCCCTTGGGCAGGTTGTTTAAGTTCATTCACTGGTTCGGTAGACTTGACCGTCACTGGTGTGGTCCCCCCATAGTCCGCAGTAATAAGCAGTAGCTGCTCCCAGAGTAATTCTGTATTGGTCAATTCGAAATAAAAAAGGTACCTATGGGTCGTGATATTACTCATTGCTTTTTTGGTAATCCTAACAACAGTTCCTATGAGACGGACTGTCACGTCTAGCTCACTATTAACATAAAGTAAATTATCATACGAGCAGGTTTTATTTATATGGTTATAAGATAAATTGATCATTTTCCCATTTTGGACGGTTCGGTTCGTCGAAATTCTGACTACATCGACACACACACTAACCTTTACAAATACAAAGACACACACACGAACAAATAATTATTAACACACAAGTAAGTTTTTTTAGCAACAGTGAAGAACGACCGTATGACTCATGTCCATTACGACTTCCGTAACGGTTTAAAATGTCTGCTAGCTGACGACCTACAGTTAAAGTCATGTACTGAACACCCTCGATACCAAACTATTAAGGGTCCGTTTGAAAACGTGAGAAAGTTGGGCGATATGTTCGATTTGCGTATTAGAAAGACGACTTTTTCTTATTTAACGATTGAAAATATTGTTTTGAAACGCTTGCAAGTAGTGCTACTTCAAAACGCTTTCAGGCACTGAGCTCTAGGTATTGGTTATGCTATTCTATTTTTTTTCAAAATGACTGCCGTCTTAGCTAAGATGATTTTGCCAATGTCTAGTTTTTGTAGCAAGATGGCTTCATGTTGTACGGTAGTTTATGTAATTTTGGTGACACCAAAGATTGTTTTTTTTTTAATTTCAAATGGGTTTGCTCTTGACCTCAATCCATTCCTCAGGACAAAGATGGGGTCGAAGATGTAGCGAGCTTACCCAGAAGATGCCTATTCATTCGTACTTTAAAGTAATTCGGGTTGAGAGCGCTGTCGCTGGCAGGGCATTCCACTCCTTGGCTGTGTGCATGATAAAAGAAACGGAAAGGCGCTTAGTGCGGATTTGTGGGATATCTACCAAGAAGGGGTGGTGGTTTTTCGAAAAGAACACTATCTTGAGCCACTGGAGTTTCGTTGTAGCCCCGGGAGGGAGGACGCAACCAACAATCGACGAGTGACGGAACCTATAGCTGACCTACAACGTAACTCGTACTTACCATAGTTTCAGGCAAATGTCAGATGACACTTCCTTGTTCGTTGAACGCCCAGCGTACCCTGCCCTGGATAGTCAGCAAAGCTCTAACCCCGATACCTATAAATATGACCCATAATGTCATGCCATCGACTCTACAGAAAAAGCAGACGAACACGATTTTCCCAAAACTGTACGAAAATGAAAATTTTCTGTCAGTATCAAAAACGTCAAAAAATCTTTAATCGTGTTTTTTTTATTGTATCGACTCTGCGCAAAATTGGCGCAAAAAGAATCTGAACATTAAACAATTTTTTGACAACTTTTCAAACAAACTATAATGAACGAACGGATTTTTATACGAAATTAGATTTTCGGAAAGTTAAAACAATATCGGAAATGTAGACTTCGCATTAGTTCTGAGTGGTTCTGACAACCGTCTAGCGTTTGTTACCAGATTGTACGATACGATATATAGTAATCTCGTACTTACTTCCATAGTGTTAGAACATTTGATTTGAAGACATGAAGGGATTCAAGAACTTTAATCTTTGCAGGAGCTTTGCCAGATACATCTAAGTTCAATTTGCCTATCTGCTGGTCTGACAGCGATGGTCTGTTTTGACGTAGCTGTAGTTTTGATAGACAATCAACTGACACGTTGTTTTAAGGCGTGCAATATCAGTGAATTCCTTTAAAAATATCCTTGGATTATTTACTATTACAATTTTTTTTAATTTATCATTTCATTTCATTTATTCAAAAACAATAAATACATTGTCAATGTCATTGTCATTTGTTATTTTGTCATTGTCATCAATTTAATTCAATTATGCAAGGTCCTCCTTAATATGCTGAGACTTTTTAAAGGGAATGATCAGACCATCAAACTGAACAACTTTCTCTGTAGGTAGAAATGCATTGTAGAAATGCATTGTAGAAATGTAAACTAATAAAAATTACAACACATAAAATGTAGGTACGGATAAACTATAAAACACGTGGAATAAATGAAAAGAAAAGGAAAATGTATGAGAGTATGTTTGAAAAGTGGTTATAAGGTATAACTTCACTAAACAAAAATCTGTCAGATTTATTAGTAACGCTACATTGATGTCACTACAAGTAACGCCTTAAAGATAACTCTTATAATCTGTGTTAAAATAACAAGACTTCGTTTAAAAATAGAACTCGCGGTGGCACGTGAAATGAGGTTAATTTATAAAAGAATTGTTTTAGATTACGTCTCGGATGCCCGTGACCTCTATAGGTAGTTCATTAATGGATAAAAAATTCCAATGATGCTTCGAATACTTCGCTTCGCTTACTCTTGGCATCAAATGCTGTTATCATTTGTGATATAATAGTATAGTTGACATAACTGGGTAGTTTAAACATTGTAAGCATGGAAGCGTGATTATGATTAGGTACAATTGAGTATAATGATGGTATTTACCACTGTGCGGAACGCCTACTATTTAGACATGGGAAATATAATTTTAGGCCAATTTGTTATTAATGTTCAAAATTTTAAATATTGACGTCTGGCCATCGTCTGGCCAATCAAGACTCTAACGCTGATTGGAAAATCTTTTTACCACGATGCAGAGACGACGACGATCGACTTTTTACCAGTTGCCAGAAGGTTACTTTTGTAACCTTTTAGGTGATTTTTCAGAATTTGTATAATCAATTTTAAAATTACTATTTTTCCATGAAACGAAACGCTTTTTCATATTTTTTGCAATGTTTTATAACGCAAAACGTTCGTAACGTAGTGAGTCCTAAAAACACGTTTTTCTCTCTCGCACTAATGTATACCAAATCTGAGACCAAATCACAAATGACTAAAGCGTCTCACTTACTCGCTCGATCAAGAAATCGGATGGAAATTCAACTTGAAATGGAAAACGCTGCTAACTGTCTGTCAACTTTTAATACCTTATTACTGAAAAAAAATGTGGAAGGTTAAGGAAAGGTTACTTTTCACACCAAAAGGTTACTTTTTTATCTATTTCCGGTTACTTTTGACAAGATCCAGCTGGCAACACTGCCACGATGGCAAGTAATTTTATTTACGTACGTACCTACTCGTATATTCTAAAAAAAACTGTCAGTAATGTGGACCACCCATTTTTACAAGTAAGTCATGAACAGCGGATTTTTTATCGCGGATTCGATATGTTTGGTCCATAGAGAAAGTTGTTCAGTTAAACAGTCTGATCATCTCCTTAAAAAATGTTTCATTTCAAAAACCGTCAGCATGTTTAGAAGATTTTTATGGATGGAGTTAATAATCATCATACTAAAATAATGCATGTTGACACATTATTTGATACCATGGCATAATCTGTTAATGCGTAGGAGTTGATGAATCAAACCTAATAGATAGTTTTAGAAAATGTACTAAAGAAGTATAATATTTTGAAACCTAAACCAAGGTATCAAATCTATTTTGACGGACGAATGTGACTTTAAACGAAGCAATTGATTTAAAAGAATCGCTTGATTGAAACTAATTTAAGACGTGTTTGTTTGTGTTTGTATGTTTACTATACGTAATAATAAGGTACATAGGTATACTCCATGTTCAGGAGGTTATGAAATAAAATTTTCAAATCAAAAAATTACTTGTCTTAAAAAAATTAAGCAACTTTATTGGTTGATTTGACACAAATCACCGCTCATTATTTAATATTACTTTTATACAGACATTGACAGGCCTTTTTAATCAGGTTTAAGATAATCCCGAAACAGATTATAATCTTAAGTAAGTACATCATATTAACATTTATTGTACATAACCAAATATTTTGAAAATAAAGTTAGAGTTATGTGCATTGCACAGCTATAAATAAACTGGTACCGAAGTTAATACACTCTTGAACACGTTATACTTCACTATGTCTCTTTTAGTTTTTACCCGCGACTATTCGTCCGCCCAAGTTTACCAGATTTTAAATCAAATCATAAGCTTTCAAAGAAAAAAAATTCTTAAAAGTCGGTTCAGTTGTTTTTGAGTGCTCGAATGAACAAACAAACAAAAACAAAACAGACAGACAAATAAAATTGTGATTTGGAGTCAGGGACACCTAAAAATCATATAGATTTTTTTTTTAATATATTCAATGTACAGACACATTTCTTTTACAGTTTTATAATAGTTTAGATATTTATAGCCACATGAACAATAGTATGTATTGACGTAACAACAGGTAGATACAATTTTAACATTAGCTTCTTCTATGGTCGAAGTCACCTCAAAGATAATGGCATGTCTTGTAACAAATAAGGAGTAAACGATAATCGTAGCTCCTTTAAAGTTCATGTTTATTGAGTCATGTGATGAAGACAACTTTATGTGTTAGAGTTTAATGTCCCTGTGTAAAATATAAACAAGTATTATTAGTATAGTATTCTATTTAATCTTGAAACGTGAGCTTTAAAAGATTTATCTCATTTTGTTCCAAACTATTTATAGAAGAAAAGTAGGTAGAGAGGTGCATCTCGAAGCTTAGTTCTTTTCGTTTTTGAGATAAAATTATCAAATAAGATAATAATTGCCTTTTCTCATACAGCAGGCTACCTCTTTGATTTGTGGTTTAGCTATTGCAAGGAAGGGTCGTTATGTAACACTGAGACCATTGCTGGTCTTTTACTCGTCCTTTGCGTTCGCCCCAAGCTCGCCCATATTTTACGCATACCTCCGAACTTATGGTACCTATTTTCTTTTCATTTTCGGGAATGTAGGTTTCTTCACGATGTTTTTCCTTCACCGCCGAGCTAGTACCTAATTAATAAAGACAACCGTACATAAGTTCCGATGAACTTAGTGGTACAGGCCAGGAATGCCGCCTCATGATTGAGGCGCTAGCTTTCTGTATGGACGTATGGACTATCATCACTCTCTACTACCTCTTTACTAAATGTTATTCAAATCGAATCTACTTAAACACGTTCCGATTACCTATAGGTATGCCTTAGGTACAAAAGTTATGAATGTTTCTTACCTAGACCTATTAAACCATAGCTTCTAGAATATAATTATTATGCAAATCGTAAATATTTGCAATTAGTTAGATACTTAACGTAATAAGTTAAGTAGATAGTAACAACGTTGTATTAATTCTTCGATTAGGTACTATACCTACCTACCGTTTATATAAGTAACAATATAAGAGTAAATTTTATGTAAACAATGTCTCTATATGTCGATTAACTGAGGCGCCACTTTATTGTACGATACAGAGTGACGTAAGTAAATAAAAACATTAAACAATTTAAAGATAGATACAAACATATGCAAAAGTTGCAATTTGAGTATATTGGGTGGCACTGAACGAGGGACTTTTCTATAGCATTTGTACAAAATTCGGCTCCAAGGAACTGTATTAAGGGCCTATGTCGAAAAATAATTGAAGCGAAATGGGCGTGTGATAGCGTATATTACTGCCTGATGCGAGAGAAAGAGATGGGGCGGCGCGCGCGACCGAAATGACGCGACGCAAGCGTAAAACAAACTTTGTTTAATTGTGATTGTACTATTTATGTAAGTTCAATTCTGCTCTAATCAAAATTTGTAAAATATCAATCTCTTTTTTTTAAATCAAGTCTCGTGTTTCTATTATTCACCATTTAGCAGTTCCAAGCGTTTATAAATAAAAACAGAGGCTACTTTGGCTTGTTTTTCTATCGAGAAAATGTGTCTTAATCGTGTTTTAGCTCTAATCAAAACTTCAATTATATGTTCAATTTACACATATCCGCTAATCGTACTCCTAGTAAGTACTTCATGATATATGAAGCTTTGAAGAATCCTATTTTATCACATAGCCTCTTAAAATTTTCAACCGTTTTAAACTTAAAGCTGATCAAAGTATCACGTAAATACAAATGTTCTACTCTAACGTTATTTCGCTTGCGTCGCCGCGCCGGCGGGCGGACGAGATGGAGGTGTTCGCGTGATGCATTATGTGGGTTGACAGCATGATCAAAAATGAGTTATTTTGATAGTTTAAATAGTATACGTCTGTAACCAATAGTAATCATTATAAAACGATTCGACACGTCATTAATATTTTTAAATTTTTTCGGGTTCCCTCATTCAGTATAAGGTAGATACCACAAAATCTGGAGTAAATCGTCTGCGATCGTAAATCGTAATAGACAAACAGCATGCAAGCGAGAAGATGGTCCTTTATGACACAGAGAAAAGTGCGAAAGAGATATTAAAACAAAACATAATAATTAATAACCCTAAAAGTTAAATGGAGTGTCAAAATGTTATCGGATTTTGAATGTTTACGAATGTTGCAGATAAAATTAATTATATGAAGAATCTTGATGGGTCTGAAAAACTAAATTTCAAGCAACGCACTTATTATGTAGGTAGTAACTAATATAAACGTATCCTGAGACCTGAATATTCAAAACATATCCTGAGACCTGAATATTCAAATACTTGCAAACATAATAATAATTTAAATGTAATGCAAATATGACTTAAAAGTTAAAACCGACATGCATAAAATTCAAAGTGACTTTGACGCTACATTATTTGCATATTGCAAGTGCAACTCAATTTGAATCGATGTCACCGGATAAACAGACACAAAAGAAATATATACAATTCTAATTTACATGCAAAAAAAAAAAAAAATGCATATCAAAAACATAAAACAAACCTTCAAAGTTGTATAGATTTGATTTTGAAAGTTTATCTTTATTTCCATGTATTTTGTTTTACTGGTGGATATTCTTTGGTCACAATCCAACCACGAGTTATGACGATAGATATAGGTTTCAAAATACCAATATCCCGTCACATCTTTGTCATCCTTTAACTATGTCTTCATCTTGCCAATTTATGTCGGCGGATCTGAAAATATGTTAGAATTTACATCATTACGTTGCATGGTGGTCGCTGAAGCGGGGTATCTAGTGGATTTCTGTAACATTTCTGACGTGTTAGATTTTTCACTATCAACCGATTTGAAATGTAGGCCGTTGTAGAACCTTGTCAAAGCATTTCTTTTGCAGTGATGTTTCACAGAAGCTTAGTGACGTTTGTGTCAAAGTTCTGAGATAGCATACAGTTGGATAATACCACAGATCACAAAAACTAAATGGAAATGTGAAAAGGGGGCGGGGCCAGTGTCGCAGCAATATGCGCGAAAACGGAACACATTGCTCGCGACAGTAATGATTCAATATATTATGAGGCTGAAAGCCAGTCGCGATATTATGTGTAAGTAGTTTACAATGCTTGCGTAATACTAAAGTTTATTCGAACGTTAAGTTCTGATACCGCAATGGATAATGAGCACATTCAAGCTAACAAAATAGGTACTTTCTATCGCGTGGTACTGGTGGTGATGCGACACTAGGTTTCTCTATGGATAATACCCAATAAATAGCATAGATATTTCATAGTGAATATTGTGATCTGCAATAGTGTTGAATTTATTCTTTATATTTGAAGATTTTGAATAACAATATGGCGCATTTTTAAGTAGACATAGTAGGTTTATAAGTATAACTGTGGCTGTAAACTGAATCTGTTTAATCATATTACAACAAAATTACTATAAACGCGACAAATGCGGCAAGGTCGTCGGTTATCGGCATGTCCCTATTGTTTCACGATTTCATGTCGCCTCAGAGTAGGTACCAGTAGCACTAATATTTGATACATACGAGTCGATGGCGACCACCGAGACCACACTAATCAAATTTGTGTTTCCAAGTTGGCGGGAAACCCACGTCATTGTCACGCCGCAATGTAGTGTTTAATGTTATGTTTTGCAATAGGGTGCAACTACTTATACACCATTTTGTCGATATAAAACTGATATCGATAAAAACATGTCGGTTATACCGATATAATCAAGACAAGACCGACAAGATCATGTTGAAAATACGAAAGTTTCACCATTGTACGTGAAAATACATAAGACTAAAGAATCTCGGGTTTTGCGAATCTAAAATACTTTTATTAGACAAGCTACGCTAGTGTTAAAGAGCGGATTAGTCTAGCTAAAGATATGCACAGATTGCAGAACTGACAGCCAATCTCGACTAATAGGGAAGAAGTCGAAGAAGAAATGTGTGGCAGAAGAAAACTAAAGCAGCGATTACATTACCCTACATGCAGGGTCCGATTTGGCAACTTGTCTATGGCACCAACATGGAAATCGCAAAAACAAATTCTGCTGTCCCATACAAAACTGCAAACCTACTAGAACCAGATTTTTTTTTTCGATTTCGATCTTGGTCCTACAGAAAAAGTTGTTCAGCTTGATAGTATGGTGTTGATCATCCCCTTAAATAACTGTCAGCATATTAAGAAGAACCCTGTATTACCCATTAACATGACTCTAGTGGACAAAAAAACGTTTGATTAAACTTATACACAACTTTTGCAAAATAATTGAGTTGGAAGATCAATAAAGGCCCTCATTTTGAGTTTTGCTAGTTTTTTAACGATATACTTACTTTAGACCGGAGTCAGTATTTCGTGTCAGTTGACATCGACCGATATCTCGATATCTGAATCGGTCGCACCCCTAGTCTTGAATCTTGATAGAAGTGGCCTAGCAATAATAATACCATAATGCATAAATTAAAATAGAATAAAATTCAAAGAATCTCGATAACTTTTATTGACGTAATAAATTATAGTTAGGTAGATATATCGAATAGTTTTCGCATAGTAACAGATTAAAATAAAACAATACGAAACAAACCGAAGAGAAATATGAGCCAATTTTTGACTCAAATGACTGTCATAGCAACATAAAAAAGATATGTCAGCTGGTTTAAAAACGACTTATCAAGCAGGTAAAATTTGCGATCAAAGTTCAATTTATGTAACTAGGTACAGGTAGGCAATTTTGTTTTTCCTGTAGCAATTCAGTGAAATTTATTTCCGTTGATTGTTTAAAGCTTTAAAAATGTATTAAAACAAAATTTATGTTAGCAGCGCATAATAATAATCAGGTCATCACCTTGTTTCGATAGAAAACATTCAGAAAGATATAGTCCATCTGGTATCCTAACAAAAATAACCGACTTTCTTCGATGTTTTATGAATGAAATGGCAATGTCATTGTTTTATCAGGATGCCTCGGTGAATGAACGGTGGGCCAACGTTCTGTTTTCGCGGAATAATTTCACAAACTGCACGGAAATAACCTAAAATTCAGACAGGAACGTAAACGTGTCTGCTATCATTGGCTATTCGCTCTTTTGCACTTTATCCCATTGTATAAGAGCTGATATTTGTGGTTTGTAAAGTAATAACAATAAAATAATCTGCAACAGACGATTTCCGGGTGCCTCAAATTTTGTCGCAGCACAATAATCACGATGCTGTCTATCTAATGTAAGTACCTACACCGGATCAAACATCAAAATGTTCTGTGCCAATTATTATTAGACTGTTGTAAAATTCTCTGTTACGTTTCGCAGTACATAAATACCACATAACAGTAGGTATAAGCATGGTACAAGAAATAGTATAGGTACTACGTATAGTGTACTGTTAAACGTAAGAGAAAATAGACTGTGTGTTCAACAGTTAGTTCCAATTACGGACAAAGAAGCGCTAATAGTTATCATAATCTAAAAAATTCACAGATTTCGTGCCTCACACGACTATCGAGCACTTTAGAAATGAATCTACGGAATTCGAAAAAAATATTGTCTCAAAAAGGTCAGGCTACAGCACAGGGCAAACCCTTAACCCGATTGCCTTTGTTTTAGGCTTAAATTGTAGCTGACTAAAATATCCAGAGGAGTGTTTCTCAAATTTATGATATATCATTCTTCGTTTCCAAAATATCGAGCGCCAAAATCAAAAATTCGGAAAAAATTGTTTTTTTTCACTATTTCTACCATAACTTTTTTCGTGTTTGATTTTCTCGAATAATTCTTTTTGCACCTTACAGCTCTCGAAAATAGGCGTCTTTTGAGTCGCGTTTTTTGAATATTATATCTTCACAACTCTCTGAGATATAAGGGGATCGCACTTTTTCGTGAAATCGGGGCCTATACTGCAGCGAACGAGAGAACATTTCCAATGTCTAAATAAACCCATTCGAAACACCTGCGATCAAACGAAACACTATTCAACTCGCGTTTTCTCTATAGCTACCTAGTTTTTCAATTGATCTATGAATATATTGTTTCTCTTTTTTATCTTCATACGATAGTTACAAGTACAAACAACATGATTGTAAAATCTTTTACGATCAGTAAAATTGTAATATTTCTTAAAGAAAAATCCCTCTTCGCTTCTTAGTTTTCGTGTTAAAAATCATGACTATAAATATCGATAAGAAACCGCTACAGTTAAAAATCGATTTAAATTTTATCGATGCTCGATTTGTGTCAAGAGATTGCTATAAAGATTTTTATTTGCGAATATAAAAACCAGCATGATCCTCTTTCGATTAAAAGTTTAAATAGAATCACGTTGTTAACTCCCGTTATTACAGACAGTTTCATTTTGTATGATATCAGAATAACCTGCCTACGTAATACCTTAGATACAGTCACGAGGATCACTCTTTTAGGGGTCGATTTTCGAAAAATCCTTTCTTAGTGCACCCCTACATCCTCTGTACTGTAGAATATACAGGGTGTCCCGTAAACCGACGTCAACCCGGTGGATGCTGATAGGTTAGTTCATGCCTAACCAGAATATACTAAAATTAAAAAAAATATATAAAGAATCAGTGAATCAATCAATCAATCTGTCAACATTTTACTTTAGGAAAAGGTTCTTAGTTTTCGAGAGATTGACAGTTTTATGAAATTTGTGAAACTCTTTACCATAGTCACTATTTTGAGTGCCACGGCTACTAATGTTCTATGCAGTATCTTTTTTTTTTTTTTTATGTCTGATAGGTAAGCATTTGACCCCGATCTCACCTGATGTTAAGTGACGATGAGGCCGAAGATGTAGCATGCTTACCTAGAAATGTGCCTATTCACTCTCGCCTTGAAGAGGCCCAAGTTGTATAATCTTGTTTCATCTGTGTTAAAACTGCCAATATCTCGAAAACTAAGACACTTTTACTAAAGTCAAATTTTGATATTCTGCTTAGTCATGACCTAACCTATTAGCATCCACCGCACCGGGTTGACGTCGGTTTACGGGACATCCTATATAGGTTCCAAATATCTATCTTCAGCGGCTAAGGCTGTGCGTTGTCAGTCAGCCTGTCAGAAGAACTCTATCTAAACTATTATAAAACTGTAACAGGAAGTTTGTCTGTACATTGAAGATATTAACAAAAAAAGTTACGATATGATTTTTAGGTATATATTATATCCATATCACAATTTTTTTGGATTTTTTGTCTGTCTGATTGTTTATTTGTTTGTGTGTTTGTTTGTTTGAACGAGCATCACGCAAAAACTACTGAACCGATTTTGATGAAACTTTTTTGTTTGATAGCTAATGATCTGACTTAAAATGTGGTATATAATTTGTGCGGACAAAGTCGCGGGTTAACGCTCGTGCTATTATAAAACTGTAACAGAAGTGTTTCTGTACATGGAAGCAAGTTTGTCTGTACATGGAAGATATTAATAAAACGAAAGTTACGATATGGTTTTTAGGTGTCCCTGATTCCATATCATCAATTTTTGAATTTTTTGTCTGTCTGTTTGTTGTTTGTTTGTTTGTTTGAACGAGCATCACACAAAAACTACTGAACCGATTTTGATTGATAGGTAATGATCTGACTTAAAATCTGGTATATAATTTGTACGGACAAAGTCGCGGGTTAACGCTCGTAAGTTATAAAAGAGTTCCGTGACTGACGTTATTATAAGTATAGATTTACATAATTTTTGTCTTTTTCTGGGAACTCAAGAAAAATTAAAAACATTTTGAAGTTGTTACTTTTTTGTCTAGACTTTGCCTAGACTAGAAGATTTTCACGTACCTACGTACTTATAATAATTATAGATTATACGAGCGTTAACCCGCGACTTCGACCGCACAAATTATATACCAGATTTTAAGTCAGATCATAAGCTATCAAACAAAAAAAGTTTCATCAAAATCGGTTCAGTAGTTTTTGCGTGATACTCGTTCAAACAAACAAACAAACACACAAACAAACAGACAGACAAAAAATCCAAAAATTGGTGAAATGGAATCAGGGACACCTAAAAGCCATATCGTAACTTTTTTTTTGTTAATATCTTCAATGTACAGACAAACTTCCTGTTACAGTTTTATAATAGTATAGATAGAAGATAGATAATACGGTGTATGTTATATCAAACTATGATTCGTTATAGCCATTTTCGACTACAGCGGCTGTTTGTTTATAAAAGCAGTTAGGTATACATATACGCAGGATAATTTTACGTGCTTTGAGTTTCTTAGGTAAACACTGATGTACCTACTCTCTAAGCAGAAAGCTGGTTCCACTAATGGTATCACTAATACATGCCATGCATTAGTATATAGGATGTTTTAAATGCGTTATATGCTTTAAAGGATTCTTCAGACCAACAAACTGAAACATTTTTATTATGGGACCAACATTGAAATAGGGAAAAAAAATCTGGTCGAGTGGCCATTGACATTGTATTTGGAACAATCAACAATATTTTTCACGGTCGATTTCGATGTTGGCTCCAAAGTGAAAGTTGATCTGTCTGATGATCTGAAGAACCCCCTGAAGTATGTGACGCATTTAATTTTATACCCTGTTCCTGTATACTTTGTGCAAATGAATTCAATATAAAAGAAACATGCAATATCACAAGCTCTTGTTCTTGTGGAATTCTAAGAAATATAATGTTTACATAACTATTTCTATATGTCTGAAATAAATGGAAAATTTATGCTGTTTACATCACATTAATAAATGCATTTAATCATAGCATTATTTCCTACTTCACACAAAGAAGAATGGAACATTTTCTCACCAATAACATTTAATATAAATTATTATTTACACAAAGAAAGATTCCAATAAATATTACCTATTTTGTTGCGCATTTACTTATATTATCAATATAATATAACTAGGTAAATAAGGCAAAAAATATAATAACATAATATGCTCGAATGCGCAAGAACCGATATAGCGAAATGGACAATTACATAGTATTGCCTATTGTTTCATTTTTAGAGTTCCGTACCCAAAGGGTGAGAACAGAACCATTTCATATCTGACTTTTTTTAACGCCGATAGAGTTAGTATCTGTTGAACTATGAGCTAAGCCACTATGATTATAGCTATATCTTAAGGGGAGCGCGTAATTTCTCTATGAGCTAGATGGTTGAAATTTTCACAGAATATGCATTATTTATGGCGCATTGGCTAATAAAAAACTAAAAAAAACATACAAAATTAAGGGACACGTACAAGAAACGTATTTTGTTTTTGCTCTATCGTGAAAATGGTAAATTATACTATTATAAAGCTGTAACAGAAATGTGTCTGTACATTGAAGATATTAACAAAAAATAAGTTACGATATGGTTTTTAGGTATCCCTCATTCCATATCACCAATTTTTTTATTTTTTGTCTGTCTGTTTGTTTGGGTGTTTGTTTGTTTGTTTGAACGAGCATCACGCAAAAAGTACTGAACCGATTTTGATGAAACTTTTTTTGTTTGATAGTTTATGATCTGACTTAAAATCTGGTATATAATTTGTGCGGACGAAGTCGCGGGTTAACGCTCGTTACAAATACAATCGTCAAACTTGGTGTGATTGTAGTACATCTCTATAAGGTAAACAAAAAAAATAATGAAAAACGCTCATATATTATTTGTCGGGCTTGCGCTAAATATTCAAAATGCAAACAGTTTTTTTGAGTCCGACTCGCACATGGCCGGTTTTTAACACGTGTAACTTTTAATATAGGTACAGTCCTGAATACCAATCTGGATCACGTTGGTAGATAGCTATCATAATATCATAACTACAGGGTGATAATTACATCCTTGCGCCTCGTTAATCACGCTTGTGTAAACAAAAACATCCATGCCTTAGCTCGCACGATTAATTCATTCATCTCGACTTGCTTTGTTTACCATAAAATATGATATTTTTCCCTTTTCTTGTCATTCAGTTTTCTGTTCGCTTATACAAGTTACGCTATTATGACAATATCTCATTTCGCGGGTTGAAATTGTCCGGTAAATATATTGATTTTGTAGATAACAAATGTCCACTTGGTAGTGGTTAACCTCGGTTAACTTGATTGTGAATAATTGATCAGAAAATTGTAACTGTTTGCGTTTAATAAGATTATTACTTAAGGAATTTTGTACTTACATCTTTGTTATTTACGTACACAGTTTTTGCCTGCGCCTGTCTCATCTATACTAGTATAAAGCTGTAACAGAAGTTTGTCTGTACATTGAAGATAAAACAAAAAATAAGTTACGATATGGTTTTTAGGTGTCCCTGATTCCATTTCACCAATTTTTGGATTTTTTGTCTGTCTGTTTGTTTGTGTGTTTGTTTGGGTGTTTGTTTGTTTGTTTGTTTGTTTGTTTGTTTGAACGAGTATCACGCAAAAACTACTGAACCGATTTTGATGAAACTTTTTTGTTTGATAGCTTATGATCTGACTTAAAATCTGGTATATAATTTGTGCGGACGAAGTCGCGGGTTAACGCTCGTTGTAAATAAAAATAAACATAATTTATTTAGCAAATACCAATGTTACAAGTTCGAGTTAGAACCCTGACTCCCAAAAAACTTCTTAAAATCAGTCGTAAAATCGAAACTAATAATTTAAAAAAAATGTGTTAAAGGTTTCATTCGTACTAAAAAGAAAGTAAGTTTTTCTGATAACTACATCAAACTTATTTTCAATAAATAATGATAAATTCATTTTCAAGTTAATATTATACAGTCTTATTTTTGACCATAAGCATGCAGTCCTTTTAAAAACTGGCTAGTTAACATGCTTCTAAAATGTTTATGTTTAATTTTAGTACCTTGTGCCTACATGTCTCAATTTAGAGCACCGAGTTGTTTCGGTCGGACTGGTCTACTCATAAAGGGGAAATAACACAAGATACCCAAATGAAATTGAATAATTGGAAGTCTATTATTTAGGCATCGAAAAGAGTTAAGAGCCCACGCAAAAACAGCACGCGAAGTATAAATAATTGGACACGTGAATCACGTTACAACAAACCAATCCTGTGTACTAAACAGGATCAAGATATAAATAATTACTAAGGTATTGTCATTGTTTCCAGTTTCCCACTGAGGATAATAAATCTGCAGTTATTTGAAATTAATAAAGCTTTCGAAGTTGTTACACGCAGCTGTAGTTAAACGAGGTTTAAATATAGAATGATAAGTGTAAAGCTATTTTAGAAACGGACATTCCACGCGAAAATACCGGACTTTAATTAACATGAAGAATAGAGTAGTTATACATTCGAATTTATATGTCTGAATATCGAGTTATATTTTGAACAGGAGTGCGATTTTTGAAACTCATTGGTTGAACTCAGCAGTTGAAAATGTGAAAATTACTTTGGAGATATCCATCTTTCTACTGCTGGTTTGACTTTCAAAAATCGCACCCCTGGAGTATGATTTTTGAAAGTCACCTACCTAGGACCAGTGAGCTTACAAATATGGTAACAATAATGTCATTGCTTAGGACCCTGTTTGGTTTATTAACATTTTGATCCATACTCTAGTGAAGTTTAACATTAATAGATTTCTTTTTCACACTTGGTGAATTTCGCCACTCCTCTTCGTTTCCACATTGCCTTCGTCTGTCTTGAGCTTGACATAACATAACTTTCCTCAGTGTAGATCCTTACCATAATTTTGAAGATTTTCATTCAAGAAAACGTTGTAAGCAGGTCTAACTTACACAGCCAATTTTAGCATCTGCTTAAACATCTTCATAATCAATCGGGCGTGGGCGTCAGGCAAATAGCCAGATATTTGGATCAAACAGATCCGAAATTGCATCTGCGCCATATTTTATAGGTAATAGCAGTTAGTTTTTAAAACATCCCGCCTCCTGGCCACGGGGACAAATGCATGCGACATCGTTTCATCGTGTGCTATCACTGGATATCACGTTATCCGATAACTTGTAGTGCGATTTTTTGCATACAATGGAGGATGTTGCCAGACATATCGCGCGAAGTCAGACGACTTGTCGCACGACTTTTATCGCCTAGTATTTTCGGGGGTTATCAGAACTTTTTGAAGTTATACCGTGCATGCATCGTCTACTGGAGCATTGACCCACATTCAGAACGCGGGACATTTGGCAAACGCGCGTCGTTTTAAAATACGATGAGCTGGGTTGCCGAGGAGAATATAATCGCGTGACCGATGGTGTAATGTTTCTCTAATTCCGAATCTTCCGGCATCAATGAATTCTTTAGATAACGAGATTTAGTTCAATCTAGACACTTTGCCGTTATTGATTGTTCTACGAATATCATAATATAATATAGATGACGTCGAGATTACTTAACAATAAAATTTCAGCTATCATTCCATTTCCATTGTGCATAGTCTTCTTTGATTATTGGTACTGAAAGTAATACACAATGAGTTTGGATAATACGCTATAAAACTTGAGTCAGTGATTTTAAATACATGAGTAGAACGCTATTGTCCCCAAAATAAATACCTTTTGGTTTAGTTCCATGTCCCTCGAGTACAAATTGACTCATTCATAAATGTCAAACTGGTATAGAGCTATTGGTTTGAAACAAATGTTAAAATTATTCATTGAGAACATTTTTGAATGTAAAATGAATTTGTTCCGAGTATTGAGGCCACATTTAATTTATTACTTGGAAAATAATTTTCTGAATACACTTTAGTCATTGGTGACATCATTTTAAAATTTCCATAAGGAAATCTCGTTGGAGTTCAAAGAAAGTTTCTCAGAAAAACTGCAAAGATTTGGCACACATGTGTAGTAGAACAACTGGATCAAATTCTGTTCTTGCCAAACGCAACGTAGTAAATACAGTTAGAAGAATCTGTCTACATTATCATTTGTCTAAATCCAACGACCGTGTATGAAAATAAAATTAGTCCAATTCGCCTTTCTCTATTGGTACTTCCTTGCAAATGTTTTCTAAATGGATCTGAAACCTCGCATTAAGGACATGTTATACTTTCGCTAAAATCACCGTGACCGTTGTGAATGCAATTAAAATGTAGTTAAGGTAGTAAATCTGACCACACAGCCTTCGGGCTACATGAAGAAATAAATGTTTCCAGTCGACTGGACTGAACAAGTGTTAATCTGTTCTTCCTTTTGCAACTCTAACTAATAAAAATAAATAAATAAATATCTTAGACATTGTCACACAAATTATCTAGACAGTCACATTTAAAGTACCTGGACTTGTATTATGATGACTAGACAACGATATAGAATACATATATAGATACAAACATCCATGACTCGGGTACAAATACTCATATTCATCATATAAATATTTGTCCCTTACGGGATTCGAACCCGTGACCCTCGGCACAATAATTAAGGACACGGGGCCTTTCACTGCAATTTTTTTCACACTATCATTACGATTACAAGATTTCTCGACTTATAATTTACTGTAATAAAATCTACCCCAAAATTGTATTGTTACGTGAGTGCTTAGTTTCTAAATGCAAATAAGCGTCATTATATTCTTCTAAAATTCAGGTCTAATTGTCTGTTAGGCAAACTTAGTGTTGTGTGCCTAGTAATTAAGCTAGCTAACTCATGATTGCAATTCCCAGTCTATGCTTTTAATACCTACGCCTTTCTCTTCAAACAATACAACATCAATTATGAAGTGGAGATTATTAGAAAGGTTCATTTATTGTCCAATAGGCGACTATAATATACGTTCGAAATTTGTGAACAGAACACATTCGAAATGTTTATTAGACCGTAACTTATTGCTACCATCAATGGGTGTACAACTCGAAATTTCAGCAAAAGTAAAAGTAAACGAAAGGCATTACTTTCAATCGAAACGGTTTCACCTTTATGATTTTAAAATTGCAACATTAAGTTTTAAAGAGTAGACATTCGGTGACTTCATATATAATCATAATAACAATAAGAATCTCGCGATGATGCCTACTTATGATTTTTTTGAAGACTTTTTGTTTCCATAAGCCGTGATCTAATCGTATTCTTTTCTTTTGTTACAGTGTCAACATTTCTATCCCAAACATTATGATTTACAAATGGATATTATGATAAGAGTGAAGTGTTGTCAAGAAACTAAAAATCCAAAGTGACGAAGTGCCCTGTAGGTGTCTGTTAGAGCTACGTTCCGTTATACCGTTGTATTAATGCTGATTAAATCTCAATACAATATGTCTGATAAAACTTCGTCATCTGTCGGTCCGAGAAGTTTTGAGACGATTTCTGAGGAGGACCTAGCTTCGCCGTGGGAGAAACTGTTAGGAGAAGGGAATAATGCTTTGCCAACGATAGTGAAGACTAACGCTTCGAATACGACGATCGAGGAGGTGTCAGCGCATCCCCAGGCCGCGGACTTGGAGTCGAACAAGCTGACGCGTTCGAAGAGTCTGAACCAGCGGAGGAACAGCAGCAGTGGCCTCCTCAGCTCGATCCCGAGGCAGCTGCGACTGTCCCTCCGAGGAGTGCGCAGTGAACCGTCCAGCGTTAAAGACGTCCCAACCACGAGGAATGACAGCGCCCTCAATCTTCTTCTTAGGTGAGTGTTGCATTTTTGCTTCTCCATTGTAATACCAGAGATTGAAGAAGGTCGGTTGCGTGTTTCTCCGATATCGTTATTCCGGTAGGCCTCGCATGCCACACCCGAGTAAACGACAAAAATCGAGATGTGCCTCCATCTTTATTATTTTACGTATGCCAGAATGTGCATGACGTTTTTCTCGTTTAAACGCTTTGTCGTGGGTGGCATGCTACGAACTTCAGTGATGACTGATGAGTAAGTAACGGTCTTTAATCATTAAGTTGATAGGTACTCCAAAGAAAAAATCCTACTTCCTACTAATATTATAAACGCGAAAGTTTGTAAGTATGGATGGATGTTTGTTACTCTTTCACGTAAAAACTACTGAATGGATTTTAATGAAACTTTACAATAATATAGCGTATACATCAAAATAACACATAGGCTACAATTTATAAAGATATTGTGTGAATTGTCCAGACGAAGCGCAGACGAAGTCGCGGGCACCAGCTAATTCTTCTGTAATACAGATCGTATCACCATAGTATCAAGCTTCCGGCGGCACTGAAAATTAGTTTCACGTATTCAATATGGTAACGATTTTATACATATTCATGCTACAACACATTTGCTAAATGGAATTAGTCAAACGTCGCAATAATGGAAAATGTTATGCGAAATGCAATTGAAAAATAATAGAAAAGTGCATGTCGCTATTAGGTCACGCGTGTCTGGCAATTTCATTGTGGAATTCTCATTGGAAAAGATTTAGAGGTCAAGAACAGTGGCGCCCGCATGGCTTCGTCTGCGGTCACCACGCGTTTATTACTTCTCTACATCTCGATAATTACGTTCCTGGTTTATGACAACCTTCGTTTTAGATGCATTCGAATTCAGTATTTATTGATGACATGTTCGTACCACTAAACTAAGAAAATGATTCATATACACAACGTGAACCACAAGAAATCATGTAGAACTACCAACAATCACACACACACTTGCAGCAAGTTTCAGTTTTAGCATATTTTGGTTAATAGTTTGTAATATGACCGGTGGCCTACCTATGCATTTGTTCATGACAATACTCTTAATTACTCTCTCTTGGTCTTGCGTGAAGAGATGTGGTGGTCTCCAATTCATGACAAAATTAAGGCATGTAATCTTCTTCTTCATCTTATCAGCCGACAGACGTCCACTACTGGACATAAGCCTCCCCCAAAATGGGGGGATTTGCTATAATCGCCACGCTTGGCATGCGGGTTGGCGATCGCAGTTGGATTGAATGTGCGTACTCAGAGGATGCTGCTGCCCATCCTCCGGTAGATCCCTTAGTCGCCTTTTACGACACCCACGGGAGGAAATGGGATGGTGCTATTCTTAGCCGACACCACACGGCAATCTCACGGCATCACGGCATGTAATCTTCTTCGGTAATTTTATTAAAATATCGACAAACAGTTATAATTAACCGTAGGTACCTACTATTCGATATTATTATGTAGATTAAAATAATTAAAGTATTTACTAGATTACTCATACTGCCAATGTCAATCATTTATTATATTTATAGCTGTTACGAGTATGTAAACTCTTGTTATCAAAAGAATATTAATTCGAAAACTTTTGTTGAGCAACCAGAATATTTTAGAGCCGTAACGTACCTAATATATGGGTTCTTCCGTTTATTAATTACTTTGAGTACTATTTTAAAACAATAACTTTCTAGTACCAGTTCACCAACTTGCGAAATTGATTCGTTATAAAACAAACCTTACGATCTTGAAACAAGTGTCAAAGTAAACGGATTTAAAGTCGAAAGTTACTTAAACCATAGCGGCAAAGTGTACATTATGCAAAATTTTGCACGAAGGAAACGGATGTCCTTTAAAGATCTATAAAGCAATGATTTACAGGAAATAAGTCGCCGCATCGAACTGCGCGGGCGCCCAAAACAATGCTCAATCTACAATGAATAGAAATAGCCTTAACACTTTCAAGTTGTCCCATGGTCATCTATTTTACTGCCAATTTTCCTCCACGCTTTTTTTCTTTGCATTAAAATTAGATATGCACTTGTACTGACAACTGACAAGCACAATATTTCTTTTGTTTCCCTCACTCTGGGACACGTTGAGGTCGTTTTTAGTTTCACGTTGCCAGTTTATTAATTTCACAGTAAATAAAGCCATACCTTAAGTGCGATCACACACGATGACGTATGTCGCAGCGGCAGACGTCAGTCCGTCATTTGCGTATCAAGGAGTTGTATGAAACCGCACGTAGAAGCACACACGGTGACGGATTGACGCAGCGTCAATGCGGCAAACCGGACTGCAGTACGTCACTGCGCCGGTGTCGCATGGTATGGCACACGGGTGACGTAGTGACGTGTGTAATGTTGCCAGCAGATAAACTTGAAATGCCCGAAAGCTCTGCTAATTTCTATTAAAATAATGAAATAGTCAAATTTCTATGGTAGGTTGGTCCGATGGTACAAAGGGCCCTGGTGAGACGACGCCACCTCAGAATGAAGCCATAAAAGTAATTAAATATGCTGTAAATCCAGCTATCTATTTTGAAAATAGATAATGGAAATATAGCTAGGTACCTACTATAATGGCTTTAGCTGCTGAATTAATTGATAAACCATTGAATTATGGAAAAAAATGATGCCATAAGTAATAGAAAAATGTATCAAGGCTATTTTCTTAGAAACAAATTATGAAGACATACCACTAACGTCATTGTGACACAATTAACTTGATTTCACACCATCCATAGTTAATTAAAATTATTGAAAAGAATAAAAAATATGTTCATTCATGACTAGGCAGATTAATTTATTGGGCTGTTTATGTTTTGGTGTAAAATAAAGAATATTTGATTGATTGATTGAAGAATTGCTCGGCGGAATGCATGTCACGATTAGGCAGATCGAGAGTCGTTCAATAGTTTTCTAATTATTTTAGTTCTCTTTCTTTTTTCGTTTTCACAGGATTCGATTCCACCAATATTTTAATCCATAAGCGTATGAATCGATTCCTCTAAGGAGATGTGCTCTAAATAATAATATGCTCTATTACAATCATCATCATCATCAGCCTATAAACGTCCCACTGCAGGACACAGGCCTATCCTCAAAGAGAGTGTATGGGCATTAGTCCACCACGCGTGCCCAATGCGGATACAATATTACAAATACAATACATATTTTTTTACAGAGCGGCATAGTCATTTATTGACTAAGCTCTTTAAATAGAGATTTAAAAAAAATACATATTTTTCATATTAATCATTGACTTACACTCTTCGTTGATATTAATAAGGAATATTTTATTTGAGAGCACATACGTGACTATCGTTTAAAAATCAATACATTGTATCAATATGTATACTCATAGGTATAGTACCTATGCGAAATATAACGGAAACCATTATTTTGTTATCTAACTAGTCGTAAACTAACGGCTTATCGGTAGGTATTGATAAGAGTTGTGCACGCTCTGAGAGTTGGGTCACGGATTATTTATCGATAAACAACAACAGTGCTGCGAGTCTGTGACTTGTTAGGTTGTAGGCTATGAGATTTACTAGTTTACCTTTCATCAGAGTTTGGCAAACAATCAGCCAACGCAAAGGATCAGCTGATCGTTTATCGACCTATCGACAACACTTAGATCAAAGTAAAATTAATGGACGAAAGACCTGTTTAGTGTGTGTTTTTCTGTTTTAGTATTTTTTTTTGTTTTCGTTTAGTTATTTCGCTGACGAAACGTATTGTGGATTTTTATATACCTATACTTTGCGACGACGCTTGACGTGGGTTTTTGACTGTACATCCTTTGGACGATGCATGTCGCCAAATTTAAAATTGATTATAAAAACTGTCATAGGTGTATAGTAGTGGGCTGATTAGATTTTGACCGACCTATTTTTTGCATTTGAAATTAAATTACGTATCCACATGGCAAAAAAAATGGATAGGCCTTAGGTGAACATTTCAAACCAGAAAAATAAGGCAAAACAAATGAATAGTACACTTCAAATTTGTACCGAAATGACGGACAATTGTGCTAGTTTGTACTAGTTGTGTGCTTCTACTTAACGCGCTTTAGGCCTATCCATTAATGTTACTTTGATCTAAAGAACAACATTAAAGTCATTCGCGATTTCTATTTTTTTTTGTATCCATATAACGTACCTATGGGTGATGTTTTTTTTAGTGACGACTGACGATGTATAAATAAGGTCTTTCTGCATATGCTGACGAGATAATATGATTAGATCATCAAACTGAACAACTTTCTCTAGGGAAGTAACATCGGAATCGAGAAAAAAATCTGCTGTTCCATTGACACAAAAGACCTGCCTTCTTTTTCTTGTAGTGTCATCTCCTATCGGAGGTTCGCTATCATTAGTGCTATTCTGACCCTGGAGACCGTAGCCATGAATAGTGAGGTCGAGTTCATATCGAACCATTCCCACAGGTTCTTAAGCCAGGAAGTCCTTCTTCTACCAGACATTCGTCTTTCCAAAATTGTTCCCTGCTTAATAATCTGGAGATGTTGGTATATTTCACTTCTCATAATATGATCAAGGTACTGCAGTTTCCGAGTTTTTATGGTTTTCTACTTTCTTCTTCATTCTCTGCAGGACCGCCTCGATACATACATTCTGTCTTTCTATGACATCATCAACATGGACCTACTTATGAGACAACAATGTTTGATGGTTTGATCATACTTAAAAAACCGTAAGCATATTAAGAAATACACAAACTCACGACTGTAATAGTTTTCGAGGTGGCCAAAACCTAGTTACAGCAATAATTTATTTTTAAACATAATTTTAACGTGTAATTCGCTTAGCTGCAGGTAATAATACTTATAACGATGTAATCATGAACAACTTTCATCTTTTTTACTCGTAAATGAGTGAGTTTTTCACTAGGTATTTGTGTCAGCATTAAACCACCTCCAGCTACAGTGACTCATCACTCGACTCAGTCGTGTCGTGGCACTGAATGCAAAATATTCTTCTGCACGCGACATTTAACTAGGTACAACGAATAGCTAAAGTACAGAACTTACACTGAACAATGATACAAGAATAAATTTGTATTGTATTATCTGTAGTTAGTGTTTTGATATAGTTGTGATGTTGTGAACACTTGAGAAACTTACAGAGCGGCATGGCCTCAAGCTCGTTAATAAAGATTAACTTAAAGAATAAAAAAAAAGATTTTATTCGTTTAAAAAAAGCACGAAACCTTACTTGTTAATAAGTAGAGTCTAACAAACTTATCTGACTGAATAGTTTGTTATTCAAATAAAATTAAAAGGGAAGACGAAGCCCTGGAGTACGATTTTTGAAACTCATTCGCTGAGCTCAGCAGTTAAAATGTCAATATTACTATGGAGAGATGCATCTTCCTACTGCTGATTTGACATTCAAAAATCGCACTCCTGGAGTATGATTTTTGAAAGTCAAATCAGAAGTAGAAAGATGCATATCTCCATAGTAATTTTTACATTTTCAACTGCTGAGCTCAGCGAATGAGTTTCAAAAATCGCACTCCTGATCGCTAGAAGATGGAAATACGATATTTTTATGATATTTTAGCTTTGCTATATTTAGTAAGATTTCTTCTCCTGAGTGCCATTATTCCTTAAAAACTAAATGGTGAATAGAAAGAAAAAAATAACACTTATTAGCTTACAGTTTCTGCCTTCTGCAGTCTTCATAGATGAATGAAGTGTACCATCTATAAACTATCTATCTCTGACCAAGCTAACGGCCTATCTATATCTAATTCGAGACGTGCAGCCACATAAATTGCAATTTAAAATCATTCCTCACATTGGCACATTCCCAATGACAATATCCGCAGAAAGCACAGGGCTAGAAAGTGGCAATGAATTATTTCTTATCGTTAACTGATATGCGGATTCTTGACACGGGTCGTACCAAGAACGATGCGAGGCCGTTCACATCGTTACTCGCACTACGTGGTGCGCTGCAGGGCCGCTCATAAACCATGCGACGGTTTGACAACTTCGATATTTGGTAACTTAAACAAGGTAGGTACAGTATCTTCAGTTTATCAATCCATACAGTAGTCACTCTCAGCGGACAGGTCAATCTTGCAATGTGTCTAAGAGTAATTTTACCTCAATACCATGCATTAAACAACCCACCCATATATCCATATATTCGAATGATCGAAGTATTTTACAATGCCAAAGTCATTATCTGCCTTATTGGCGTCTCGTCAGCATCGCGCGCGCTTAGGAGCATCCCCACTTTATGTTTAATGTACTATGATATCCTTGTGTTGGGTTGGGTTGTTTAATGTGCCAGATGTAATATAATATTAATTTTCATGGAAAATGATCTCCTAAAGGTAAAAACGAGAAACCTTTGGATATGTGTGCATGCAAATGCCAATATCTAAACTATTATACAACTGTAACAGGAAGTTTGTCTGTACATTGAAGATGACAAAAAAAAAGTTACGATATGGTTTTTAGGTATCCCTGATTCCATATCACCAATTTTTTTATTTTTTGTCTGTCTGTTTGTTTGTGTGTTTGTTTGTTTGTTTGAACGAGCATCACGCAAAAACTACTGTACCGATTTTGATTAAACTTTTTTGTTTGATAGCTTATTATCTGACTTAAAATCTGGTATATAATTTGTGCGGACAAAGTTGCGGGTTAACGCTCGTTTGAAGTAAATGAATGTTTGTATTTTCTTTTGGTGTAAATAAAGTATATTTCATTCATTCATTCATTCAATAGTACCGTCAGTTTCATGACATGACATGCCTTATCTCTGGTCTAGGTTTGCCGACCTCTATTCTGATTTCTAAGAGACGAGTTAGTAGTTTAATAGATTTGTATAGTTCAAAGAAGTCTTCAAATGTATACTGATAGTATAATTAAGGTATTTTTAGCTTTTCCGATCTACTTTAAAAATTAGTAGACGCATTGAAAATTTAAACCATAAAATTAAACAATGAAACTTGCTTTTACAAAACTGGTACAATTTTATAAATAAAGTAGAGTATTTTATTTACAATGATAAACTAATCAGTTTGAATTTCTGATTATAACTACCTAGGTACATTAGAGATAGTGTAAATAAAAAGAAAACCAACACAAAATATTGTCACTCTATGGAAGCAAAGTGTGGATAGAGAACTTGTGATGATGCTTCATGGCCGTGTTCGACCACAGCGACTGATTATGGCTGTTGACTTCGAGAGCTTCGTTGATGTGCTCTCAGGTGACAGATGTAGCCTATCTTGGCTTTAAAAGTGCATCCGCACAGGCTACATGTCAATTTTCCATGAAGATAGTAGTAGTAGAAAACTTGTGGAGAAGAACTAAAACATTTCGGAGCATAAAGATTCGATTAAATTCGTACCATTTAATAGCTATGGCAATAAATCGGCAAAAAGCTAAAAGTCAATGCTTTTTCTTACATCGTTCGACATTGTTGTTAATGCCATTGAACCTGTATTTGGAAACTTTCGGGACATTTACAGTTTTGGACATGAAAGTTTATAATGAATTCGACCGCAATGACGAATACAGTTATACTGATAATGATATTACGACACTATAAAGTGCAGACGTAGACCTACTATGTTAAATTATCACTTGTGCAAACAGTTATTTTATACATTGTCCCCTTAGCAACTCTGATATTCTGACGTATTTATAATTCTCAGTAAATTACAAGAAACATATTGTAAAGAATCATATATTTATTATTATTTTATTCATTTATAACAATCACCATTATAATGAATAAAATAAAATAACAACGAAAATGTAATAAATTTAAATATATTTGCGTGGGAAGTCATTTCTCCGAGTTCTGTAAAAACAAAATGTCATTGGTATTTTCGACGCTCAAATTTTTCTAATCATACGTGTCTGGGAAAATTGTTTGTTGCGGGGTTTTCCAGCAACAAAACTGGTGGTAAAACTAAAGAAACTCTATTCATATATTTTGTTACCTCCTTAACTACCTATACGGGAAATAAAATTACTCATTTAAGTTATAAGTACCCTAAGCTCTAACAAGATTAGTCAGCTGCAAAAAAATATCTTGACGTTGAGGAAATAGAGTACCTAGAGTAGGTAACAACAGGTAAGTACAGTCAGCAGCAATAAGTTGCATACACTTTTGTTCTACGTCGTAGTACTAAAATGTACAGGGTTGTAACATAAATGGGACAGTTACTTAAAGGGGTGCTTCAGACCATCAAACTGAACAACTTTCTCTATGGGACACAGCGAATTTTTTTTGCAGTTTCAGTGTTGGTCCCATAGTAAAAGTTGTTCAGTTTGATGGTCTGAAGCACCCCTTTAAAAGTGACTGTCCCATTTTATTTTACACCCTCTATATAACTTATTGCTGCTGACTGTACATAAACAATTTGTAGTTTCTGGAACTACAATATCAGATCTAAAATTTCATAAAGAATAGTCGTGGAAAGCCTAATTCGCGAAATGGATGGCTAACGAGTCTGGAAAGACTAACTCGTAAAATGGCAATTCAATAAAGCAAATTCTTTAAACTTTTCTTATTCGAAAATGCCCTATTCGCGAAATGGTTTCAATGGTTTCTACTGCTGATTTGACTAAAAAAATTGCACTCGTAAAGTATGATTTTTGAAAGTCAAATCAGCAGTAGAAAGATGCATATCTCCATAGTAATATTGACATTTTCAACTGCTGGGTTCAAAGTATGAATTTCAAAAATCGCACCCCTGGATTTAGAAAAATTGTGCTCGCATTTTTGACCAAACCCAATTTTTTGGGAATACTAAGGGTCGGGAATAAGGCCAAGTTTGTATAGGTGTGTATGTGAGTGAATGAGTGGATTCAGTATGCGGCGGTGCGTATGTGTGTGTAAGTGTGTGCATATTGCGTGCATTATCTTTATAGTTATATAGATTTGTAATACATATGACTTACAAAAGTGTATCTTGTTTTGCATTTAATCATAGCATTTCAGAGTAATTATGAGTCATGTTTGAAGTAATATATTTAACCAGCTCCTACCTATGATGATTTTATTCATATGCTAATATATGCGTTACACCCGCCTTAATCATTCACCGTCATCCATGAACACACAATTATTGTACTGTATATTTACTGTAATAATAATAATGTCAATTTGTCAGATGACGGCTATCTTGGAAAAGCTTGCTTGCAATCGTAAAGGTCCATTGATTTAATAATTAGGTACCTAGATTATTATAAATCAATAAATAATAAATAACGCTCACAGGCACATGCATTGTGATGATCCAAAGCAAGCACTATAGGCTGTTTATTATGGAAACCATACAACAGCGGCACAAACATGTATACACATCTATGACCGAACCGGGATTCGAAGCCAAGACTCCTGGTTTGGCAGTCCGGCGTGGTAACCATTACACCAACTGGGTCGTCAATTCTAGATAATTTTAGAATTTTGACCTGAAAACGTTTTGAGGAAATCTTTAAGTCCAGATAAGTTTAGAGGTTTAATGTGATGATGTAGGCACCTAGTCCGTGGTCTAGTTTACGAGTCCCGTCTACCAAAGTCTGTCTTCTACATAGAGATCTCCACTGAAAAACGAAAGCCTTGAGGCCAGTATTTACGGTACAAGGATATCCTGAAGCGACAGCTGTCAGAAAGCGGCATATCCTCCAAGTTCTGAGAGGAAATTGCATATGAGACCTGTGTGGGGGAAAGCTGTCCAAGAAGAGACTGAGCACTTCCAAACTGCTATGTTGGAAGTCCTTGACACCTAACGCCAAGACCGCAAGACTCCCCAAACCTACGTACAATACAACTGGCGAACTAACTATATTGTGCTGCGTGTAACAGAATATTTAAAACCAAACTCTGATTCTTCAGCCACATCCTAGCCTACGCCAGGAACCAATGAGGGTCGACATTGACGTAAAAGTCGTACTCGTGGAGGACGTTGCATCATTATTGGACTTTTCGTATAAAACTACTGATCACAGAATACTACATAACATTTCGTATAAGTTACTAACGTTATGGTATATAAGCAAAGGTTTATTCTAAACTTGCACCACTATCAGTCTTTAATTTCCTACTAACTGATAAACGCCTTGAAATAGAGGTGTGCTACAGTACCTTCTTATTATTATGTAAGTATTGAGTCATGGTCACACGTCACGTTATATGCCTTTGTGACTTCAATGAATTCATTCAACGAATGTAGTAGCTATAGTAGCTATAGTATAGTATAAAAACTTTATACGACCACGTTTTATCAATAAAATGATGTCATTCGATTTTTAAAAGTCGACAGTTTGGCATTCACTTGTTTTTTGAAGAACTCTACCTCTATTTACGTTAGTAGCTTTCTGCAACTGCCCAACAAATGTGGACCAGAAATCGATGAAACCACAACATTAGGGAACATAATTATTTATGTTAATAATGTTGAATTTAAGCAGAAAGACCGTTGGAATTCACGAACAAAGTTCGTTTTGGGCGTTCAGAAGAATTCTCACAACCCAAGATGGATTTTATGTTTTATTTTTGCCATCATTTGACCGCTGGACTCTAATGTAAAGAAAGACAACCCTTTTCGTTTAGTTTTTTTGGTCTGCTAATATCAGTTTTTGTGCGATGCTGATAATAATACGAATTGATAGCCATTTTTCGAAGTATGACTCATCTTCTAAACCAGCCGAAGCCGTTGACCTACATGAACTTTGTAAAGTTAACGTTCATTTTTGAACGTTAGGTATTTTAATCCTGAACGTTTTTCAAATAGTTCTAAAACGATATCATTGCGTAATGTTTTTGGAAATTATACAGGGTGTAAACTTAAATGCGTTACATATTTCTTTAGGCTCAGGCCATCAAACTGAACAACTTTCACTATGGGATAATGGGATCAACATTAAAATCGCGAAAAGAAAATCAGGCTGTTCCATATATTTGAGCCGAGTAGCTGATTGATGTTTTCTCCAATACTGAAAGTTGTTCTGTTTGATGGTGTGCATATGTAATGTATATAACTTTACACTGTGTATTTTAATAAATTTTGATTTAATTTTACTACTAAACTACTTATAGGCATCGACCAATAAGTTTTGCTTACTTACCTATCCTAGGTATAAGTTACGGTAGTAATTATACAGGGTGAAATTGATATCATTGGCATCCTTTTAAACTAAGAGTCTACCCATCAAACTGAACAACTTTTACTATGAGAGCAAACAGATCGGAGCAAAAAAAAATTGTTCCATACTAAACTGTTTTGCCTACTCGACTCAGATGTATGCAACGCAACAGCAGATTTTAGTTTTGCTCCTATCGGTTTGCTCCAATAGTGAAAGTTGTGCAGTTTGATGGGTAGACTCTTAGTTTAAAAGCATGCTAATGATATCAATTTCACCCTGTAGTACTCTGTGGTACTTATAAGTAAGTCCTTAATTTCCGAAGAATAAACTAGGTATCTAAAGTTAGTAATATTAGTATAACTGACTTACTTCTTTCGTATTTTAAATTAAACTAACTATCTTTATTCTTCGATGTAAATAAAACCGTTACACTGAAAAAATATAAAACTCTAAAATTGTTACACATAAAACTCTTCTACTCATACTAATAGTGTCATCTGTTAGTGAGTAGCGAAACTTTATCTATTTATCCCTGAAGTGTGGACCATGAAGCAAATATATATACAAAGAGAGTGTGGACTTTAGTTCGAAAGATGATCGCAGTGCTGCCACCACAGCGCTTTCGGAGCTAGATCTAGCGCTTTTTTGGCTTCTTTAGCGCCCATCTCAAAATTAAGTGCCTAGCGGAGAACCTAGCGCTTTTTTAACTTTTAATAAAGTAACATTATTTGTGTGTGAATGTGCCATATTTTGAATCAAATTAAAGATTGAAAAATTTGTCTCGGGCGGGACTTGAACCCGCACTTTTCCATACCGGGGAACTGCGTTATCCAATTTCGCCACCGAGCCCACTACCAGAGAACGAAATTTTCAATCTGTTGCGCCTTAAGGGGACGTGAGTGCCATTTACTGGTAGTTATTACAAACTAACCAACTAACTACTACTTACTAACTAACTATGCTATATTTTGTATTTTTTTATTGGAATATGATAAATATTGATAGCATATTGTGCTCAAAACATGTCCATAGAGTGTACAATGCAGGCACGTATCCAGGGGAGGAGATAGGTGGGATTAATCCACCCCCCCCCCCCCCGAAATCCGAATATTTGTATGGAAAGGTTATTAAAGCACTTACTTTTTCGTTGTTTTTTATCAACCCGAAAATTAAATGTGTCCCCCCCCCCCCTCCCCGAAACAAAAGTCTAGATACGTGCCTGGTACAGTGTTCGGGAGATTCAAATACGAACGCTTATTTGAAGAGTTATCATTATTAATTTTACAGGGGTCTTACGAATTGACTTACTTAAATTGACTTATAAATGGGATTCGGAAAGACTAATTAAACTTTTTAGAGAACTTTAAAGGACTTTTTATGTGATAAGAATTTAGCGCCGAATCTAGCGCTTTTTTGAGCCGCAAAAATTTTTGTATCTAGCGCTTTTTTCACAGTTTTAGCGCCCAATCGATTTTTTGAGGTGGCAGCCCTGGATGATCGCGATCACGTGTAGTTATTTCCAACGCACATGTCACTGAAGTAGGCCGAGTTGGCAACAGAACGGGTGTCTATTCCATTGAGAACGAAGTTCATCCCGTTTTAATATTAGACGGTATACCTACAAAGATTTCAAAATCTCGAGTTAAAACGAATCCGCATTATGTAAAAACGAAGATTTATGAGAGTTAACCATTGTAACTAACGCCGTCATAATGACGCAGGCGTTTGAATCACGTTTTTTTAACAAGGGAATATGTAATGATTGCGTCACAAATTGCGTTAAATCGCTTTTAATAGAAACTAGCTGAGTAATAATCGATTTTCAAATAACCGCGACTAAGACATTTTGTTCAATTTTCTCCAGTCGTTTTGGCAGCAAACGTAGATGACGCATGAAACTGTCCAAGTTAATAAACTATCCAAGTTAATGTACTATTGTCTTCTATCCACGTCAAGATGATTCTAAACAGTTTGATACTTTTGAAGTCTGCTTTGCTCTACAAAATGTAATGGATGAATATTGTACAGAGAAGTAGGTACAATTTCAAAGACTTAAATAAAAACCAGTTTGTTTACCAAAATAGTATCAAAAGCATTTTTACTGTAATTTTACAAGACTATATAAGGTCTAACAAAACTAGGTGAAACTATTTTAAGGGGATGATCAGACCATCAAACTGAACAACTTTCTCTATGGGACCAATATTGAAATCGCGAAAAAAATCGGCTGTTCCATACAAACCTACTCGTCCTAAATGTATGGGACAGCAGATTTTTTTTTCGCGATTTCAATATTGGTCCCATAGAGAAAGTTGTTCAGTTTGATGGTCTGATCATCCCCTTAAAATAGTTTCACCTAATTTTGTTAGACCTTATATAGATAAAAAATTTCGACTTCCCTAACCGACGATGTAACGATATTATGCAAGTATTTAATAATGTTTATGGTGGCCTACATTATAAATTGGTTGACGTACCTATGAAAATGAAGAATATGATAAAGTTTATTGCCATTATTAATCAGATTACAATAGTCAAAAATTATAGTATCATTCCTCCCAAACTTGGGAAAATAGCTCAACGATATTAATTCTTATAAACTATCGATTTCTATTAAATATAAAAAAGCCTCCATAAATCTGAATAGTCACATAAAAACCTCTCACTGAATAAAATACCTACCTCACGACCTACCTCGTAGTCGATGTGCGATTAATGTACTAGAATTATCTTAAAACAAAAATATCCTCAGTTTAAAAACAGTAACGAAACAGCCTTGTAATTACATTCTCCTTTTGCTGGTGAGTGTTTGGCGAAAATAACATTAAAGCGACGAGCAGTCCAAAAGGACACCTGCTTCTTTTCAATGTCCATGACGTCACAAAATGACCGTCTGCTCTTTTTGGCATTTAAAACCCTTACTAATAATACTGAATAAGGAATGCTAAATGATTTATATATATCTGAAAGGTTGGGTGTTCGTATTTTAGTTCTTTTTGTTGCCATCGCGAAATATTAAAAATGTACAACGATATCCATCTTAGCCATAGATGAAACGAAAAGAGGATGATGCTATGCACTTATCGCGTGTGTGCCTACTAAGACTTTAGTCCAATAGAGACTTGAAATTTTTCATCATAGTCGTGCATTCAATAGCAGTTCCTTTGTTGGCCTCGCTGCCACTGTCTTCACTCAGACTGCTATCGAAGTCAATCAAACTATTTCTATCCTTGGGTCTTTTTAGCTCATCTACATACAATCATGTGTGGAGTGGAACGCCCTGCCTGCGTCAGTATTTCCGAGCGCTTACAACCCGAATTCCTTTAAAGTATTATTGAATAGGCTTCTTCTGGGTGAGCTCGTTACATCTTCGACCCCATCTTCGTCCTGAGGACTAGATAGAGGTCAAGAGCAAACGCATACGTAATTAAAAAAAAAATATGCATCTAAATAGATTCATACACAGAGTTGACTTTTCTTTAAAACTTTTTGTAACCACACGACATCTTCCCATTTTTATGTTATCTGTGATATTGGAACATATTTCATTTGTTAATTTCTTTATCGTACATGCATATTGCAAGAACATTTCGCTCGTGCCAACATAAACATACTTTTTAATAAACTCTCATACATTTTGGACGATCTTAATTCTATCGATGGAGATGTAATGTAATGTAACGCTACTATTAATCATAGAAAACCATTTTTATTTCCATCAACACTATGTATTTAAACTTAATAGTAACAAAGAACATCTCCCGTTTCAAATAGTAACAAAAATAAATTACGCATTGCCAAGGCTCGGTTCTGTCACGTTTCAATCTCCATCGTGTTATCGACAGTTCTGTTATTCTAAATAGAGCTGTAAATGTAAACTGAAGCCTTTTGAATCGTTATCCACATGTCCAGCAGTCTAACTACGTATTTAACTAGGTAGTTAGTAGTTACCTAATTCCCCGATATCAACTGCATCAACTGGTCTGCACGTTCCCTAGTCACGTGACCGTACAAGTGGTACAACAATAATTAATATTTTATACTTGCACGTTATATTTTTTGTACGACGCTACCTCATGTGTAATTTACTTCTAATAACCTATGTGACTTGGACAATTATTGCAATCGACTATATAAGAATTATTATTTTAGTTTTCACTTGCTTCCGTAGATGAAGTTGATCGCATTGAATCAGAAAAACTTGATAAGCTAAGTTATGGGAACGATATGTGTGTCCCAGACAGTGTAAATATTTAATATACATATACAGGGTGAAATTTATATCATTAGCATCCTTTTAAACTAAGAGTCTACCCATCAAACTGAACAACTTTTACTATGGAAGCAAACCGATCGAAGCAAAAAAAAAAAAATTATATTTCATACTAAACTACAGTGCCGTGCCGTGCCGACTCGACTCAAATGTTCAACAGCAGATTTTTTTGTGCTCCGATCGGTTTACTCTCATAGTAAAAGTTGTTCAGTTTGATGGGTGTTCAGTTTGATGGGTAGACTCTTAGTTTGAAAGGATGTTAATGATATCAATTTCACCCTGTATAGGCCCGTATAATTTGCGATGCGTCATCAGCTTCATACACAAACCTCATAAAGTAAAATCATTCAGTAAAATCCCAGCCTCCACTATATCTGCCAATTTCGCCATACTGTCCAAATCAAAATGGTTAATGATAGCGTGAGTGATAAAAATAATATTTCGTTTGAACCTCAAGTGCGACGTAAAATAAGTTTCTGGAAAGGTGCAGTCCAAATATTTATTTGAAGATGACTCGTAAATCTTAATAAAAACCACAAGATGCAATAGAAAGACGTTCGTTTTATATAAATGGATATATACAGTTTGGTAGATTTTTCTTAAATACTGGACTAAGTAGGTATATCACTTTGCGTCGAGACGGGCGACGCGGGCGCGGCGCCACTGGCAGTGTTGGCACGGGACGTCTATGCAGTATTTGTTTGTGAACGTCTTCGCATCTGTTTCACTAAACATCCACCCGTTTCAGTATTGGACCAATCCTCTTCACAATCGGTGTGAGTGGAAAGTTCGTCGCACGCTCTGAACGATTAACGCAGTTTTTCCTCGCCGCCATTTTATTTTATCCGTCTCAGTTCTGTAACATTCTTCGAAATGACCTTAGAGATAATGCTACGTAAATTCGTGGTGCTCCTGTTTGATATCAAGGAAGTGTTCAGTGAATCTCTTATTAATGTTCTGCTGAAGGATAGAGAGGAGACAATCCTGTAATCGTGTAGCCTAATCCGCTCTCTGTTAAACGAAAGTATTTACTCGTGTGATAACTCTTAGTTTAAGGTTAATATAACATTGAACAAAGGCGCTGGTTCGCCACTAGATTTCAAAGTATTACTAAAAGACTGTTGGACGAAGTTAATTCTCTAGTAGAGTTGTTTTATATAAGAAAGGTTATTAATTAGCAGAAAAATGGATCATAGTTTGGATAGTAGAATGTCGGGAATAAAAAGATGCATAAGTCAGGTGTCTATGTTTATGACTGGAAAGCCGATCAATTCATCAGAATCAGCATGGAGAGAAGAACTGCACAAGTAAGTTTGTGAAAAGTTGTTCAATTCATCATAAACGCAATAAAAAGGAAAGTTTTGGGGCCTCTGAACAAATATTTGGCAACGGACGATTTGCTAAAACGTTTCTTCTCTTGGTGTTCTCGGAATTGTTAATATTGGCATTAACAGCTAGCTTTGTTAAACAATGAATGAGAGATTTCTACGTCAACACATTCCTGAAAGCAGTGTTGTGTTTGTAATCAATGCTTAAGTACCTACCGACAAGTTGCCTGCGTTTTACTGTCACCATTAAAATTATATTAACCTTAATTGGGCAAAGTTGTATTCTAGATGTAATGCTCCGTAGTTACGAAAGTAGGAAAACAGCAAGAAATCAAAGGCTCAGTTTGTCCGACCGATCACTGGTTAAGTTTTTAGCAATAACAAATTTTATTGACATTGCTCAGTACCTACATGAAAGCGAAACGCGTATCAGCTGTTTGCAAATGCATAAATGAGATTATCGTTTGGTTAATCTCACTTAATGAATCGTTCGTTTTTCTTTGCATTTGTCCTCTTCATTGATATCTTATATATAATAATTCTCTTACATCATGGTTTGTTTTGAAAGACTATAACCAACATCAGTCGAGTTTTAATCAGAAACTTAGCATTAATGAAATTAAATGTCCTTTTAATGGATGGCGCCACGCTAAATCCATGTTATGCGGTATTTTCCTCACTGACCACTAGGACATTACGAAATCTATAATTATGAAAATTCTATAAACGCAAGGAATTTCCTTCGCTCTATGCTTTTATAGTCAATATGATTATAACTCTCTGGTGCCTAACAAATCGATTAAACACGCGTATTGCCTGCCCCTGTCATATTTATGAGGAATGTATGTCACATATGATTACCTTCTTTGGCTTTATTATTTATTTATGAATATTTTCTTCTATTATTACTAATTATATGCCGCCATTATAATCATATATGTATTAGTAATGTTTAAACACGTAGTAATAATCAAAAAGACAATAATTATTATGAGACTCGGATCTAATTCTTATAAAATAATTTGCTAATAAAATTAATGAATTTGCTTTGTTTGTCAAGCCAAGCCAATGCCTAAAAAGGACGACTTTTTTCTTTCCGCCTATTTTTTTAGGGCGGCCATCAATCAAACTTAAATATTTATAGTTCACAATAATGTTACATACAAAACTTGTTATTACAAGTATATCTCTAAACTCCGAACGGAGATACGTAAAGGCTTGAATTACCTAAACGTAATGAATATATTTTCAACTCCAAGCCTTTTTATATCTCCGTTCGGACTGAGTTTAGGGATATACATACAAGTTTTGTTTGTTATTTTATTCTGAACTAAAACATTCATGTTTGGTGGCCGCGCCAAATACAACGGTGAAAAATAAGACAGCAACCTTCCATACAAAACCCGCATTGCCTTTTTGCATTAAAATAACTACCTAGTCCAAATGATTATAGTAAAACTGATCAAAAATAATTAGGTAGGCACTAACTTCATAATCAGAACCTCAAATATTTCATGGGTTTATTATATGGTTGGACCTGAACCTTTGTTATTAATTATAAAAGTAGCGAAGTCTAATAAGGCAATTAATCGTACAAGGATCCGATGACTGCTCATCGTGATACACGTGACTTTCAAGACGAGTTGTTAGCATTTTAATTACAAAAAATGTGTAAAACACCTACAACGGAATAAAACTTAAAATTGCTCTCCCATTTACTAAAACACTCTTGTGGTCATGCGTATCAAAATCTGCGTCATCATTCGATAAGATAAAAAAATTATGTTTTATTATATAAAAGCCTAGAACGAAGTTAAATAGTTGTAGATAAAAGCTTTTTGCTCTGATAAATCTAAGTGGTCGCTACTTAGTTAATTGAGTTCACTTGAATGCGATAAAACTGTATGAATTTGTTTGTAAATCCCATAAAACCTTATCCATCAATGATGCAAAAATGCTTTTTATTCGTTACACGTTTTATAGAAAAATATTTATTTTTATTTCATGTTACTTCAGACTTACACGGTTCTGTGCTCTGAGTCATTGGATACATTAATTGCATTAACTATGACGTTTGAAATTCAAATGAAACATTGCTTCCCGGTGCAGTTAGTATGAGACTAACAAACAATTATTTTTTCCCTGTCATTTTACTATATTTATAACAGAATTATATCATCATTCTGTTCTTTCTAGAAGGTGATAAAAATGAAAGCAAAGCGTACAAACCGCGGTGACTGTCGAGTTTGTTATTGAAAAGGCTAGAAAAATATTTGTGTTTTCTTCTTTTCTTGGAATAACATTTATCGATACAGTAGAAGCGTTTTTATTTGTTTTGCGTATATTTTTTCATGATTTTTTATCTACAGGAGTGCGATTTTTGAATCTCATACGTTGAACTCAGCAGTTGAAAATGTATGGAGATACGCATCTTTCTACTGCTGATTTGACTTTCAAAAATCGCACTCCCGAAGTATGATTTTTGAAAGTCAAATCAGTAGTAGAAAGATGCATATCTCCATAGTTATTTTGACATTTTCAACTGCTGAGCTCAGCGAATGAGATTCAAAAATCGCACTCCAGGTAGGTATAATAATATGGAATTATCAAGTAGGTAATATGGGAGCAAACGCGAATCAAAACAAAGCTTTGGGGATTCCACTCGATAATGATGAATGTTGTTTACACAAAAATTTTCCGAACAATGATTGCTATCCAATTCAATTTATTTTAACGTTCAATGTTGAATTTTAATGTTTACAAAAGAAGGATTTTTGTAATGACAGGTTTAAATCTCAGTTTTAATTCTAAATCTGACATTGACATACAAAGTGTTAGTTAACAAATGAACGCAAAAATGTTTCTAGGTAAATATTTAAGTTTCGAGAATACTCAAAATGTTTTTTTCCTATTTTGTTTTTGGGAATTATCGAGTCTTGAGAAAAGGTTTAATATTTGCGTTAATTTATTAACCTTATATAAATACGCCCTGTTATTAAAACTAAAGCGTTGCCCAAAATAAACCTTCTTCATAATTTTAACATACAGAATGTGTTTGTTTGCATTACAGATACCGACAAGCTCGCTACGCAGGAAGACGCGTTCGCAAGCGTGTCATCTTCAAGCACGGCGACTGTAACGTCGTCCAATGGAACGTGGCCAAGCGCAGGCGCCGATATCTTCAGGACATCTTCACGACCCTTGTGGATGCCCAGTGGCGCTGGACGCTGCTGGTCTTCGCCCTCTCCTTCATCCTCTCCTGGCTCATCTTTGCACTAATCTGGTGGCTTATCATTTTCACCCACGGCGACCTCAGCCCCCCTCCTGAAAACACAAACACAACCTACGCTCCTTGTCTTACGAATGTAAATTCCTTTACCGGCTGCTTTTTATTCTCCGTTGAAACCCAACACACTATTGGCTATGGATCGAGGACTACGACTGAAGAATGCCCAGAGGCTATATTCGTTATGTGCATACAGAGTATTGTTGGCGTGTTCATTCAAGCTTTCATGGTAAGTTTCTTGTTGTATTTCTACTTGTCATTCTTAACATTTATTTTCTTCATGAAAACCGTAATCGGTACTGTATGTGACAGATAAAAATGTTTATGTGAATTAGAAGGCAGTTTTATGTATCCCTGCTTCGTAAAACAGTTTTATGTTTCTCACTTATTTATAGAGATATTAAACATGTTGAAGTTTGAAGAGCTTCCTGCTTCGATCGAAACTGATATGATAATCTAAATTTTATTAAATTAAACTTGGAACTGATCCAAAAAGTATTAACGTAACGAACTATGATACTGAAGCTCTTAATAATAATTGCAAAATTAAAGATCATCGTCTTTTTTTTTAAATATAGATTTTTTTCGACATCTTGATATTGACATTGATTTATAAGTTCGTTTACTCTTGTTGTCTATGAGTATATTTAAAAATGAGTTTAATAAATGTTAATCTAAGATACCTAGAAACTGTCACCAACAGCATCTGCTCCAGAGCACCAGACGTCACGATAGATATTCCAACAAGGCTGTTCTAATTTTAGGTGGGAATCGTGTTCGCAAAGATGTCTAGACCTAAGAAACGAGCCCAGACCCTGTTATACTCTCGGAACGCAGTCATTTGCTTACGAGACGGCCAACTTTGTCTGATGTTTCGAGTAGGAGACATGAGAAAATCACATATTGTTGAAGCCCATATAAGAGCACAGCTAATCCGCCGCAAGGTATATTATTACAACAAAACGGAGACTGGTTAGTGATTGGGGATTTCAGTCAGCACGCCTAGATACGTCTAACTAGAGTTCACTGATTCCACTCTCTAACTTGACGGTTTCGAACTCTGAAGCATCTTCACGACTACCTCAGGTTCAGGCTTCGACTCCTATAATTTTGGAATTACTAAGTTTCAAAAGTTCTTTCTCTCTTGTCCATAGGTGGGTCTTATATTTGCGAAGCTGGCGCGGGCCAAAAAACGTAACACCACACTCCTGTTCTCAAGGAATGCGGTGATCTGTTTGAGAGACGGCGAATTTTACCTTCTGTTCCGAGTGGGAGATATACGCAAGTCGCATATTTTAGAGGCGCATGTGCGCGCCCAGATTATTCGGAAAAAGGTACCTCTCAAAATTTGACGCATTTTAATTTTATTAAAATTTTGCGCTGTAAATGTGCATACTTAGGCTTATTTATACCTAGATGTTTGTTAATTGTAAATTTTAAAACCCATCTATGGACTAATGAGGGCTTATACTTGCTTATAAAGATCTAACTGCTATCTCCTAACATTGCCAGGCTTCGCTTTTATCAACAGCTTTTTGGCTACTTGAAAGCATAGAGTCAATATTTTCTTAATACGTAGGTAGAACTGATTTAAATGTTTGTAAATGAGTTCTGGATCTAATCATAATCATTATGATGTTCTGTTTCATATGTGTAACGGTTTGATTCAAGTAGTCAATAAGCCAACTCTTGAAATGTTTGAAATAGTTATCTGACTAACACGTTAATAGTAAAAATACCTTCTCTAAACTTTTAAGTTGGTGAATGAGTATTGCTATTAAAAAAGTTAGTTACTAATGGTTTGCGAACAAGTTTTTAATCAGACCGCCATCGGGTCGACTGCGTTAAGTCATTAAAATTTTGTCTTTTAAAACATTGCTAGTTTCATTGAAGGACTATGAATTTGTATTCGACACCTTGGCGATACGATGGCAAACCAGTGCTTCCCATGCTAGAAATAAAATGCTCTTAGTTCAAATGTCGTATTCAATTTTACAAAATTAATGTAGACGATTTTGAAATCTTAAACAATCTTTGGCTTTTATTATTCAACATTAAACGAAACAATTTTCCTAAAAAATTTTGCAATTTTTACGATCACCATTATTTAGTACAAATACAAAGATGGTCAAAGATACAATTTTAATTATTTAAAAAATGTCACCTATCATTATTTTTCATACAATTTCCATGTACTTATGAATGTTTATTTTAAAACTTAGACCACGAGAGAAGGCGAGGTGTTGCCGTTCTACCAGCAGGAGCTGAAGGTTGGAGCTGACGGTGAAGAAGACCGACTGATGTTCATATGGCCCATGACCATAGTTCACAAGATCAATGAGAAATCACCGCTGTACAACCTCTCCGCTTCGGATATGCTGAGGGAAAGATTTGAGATCGTTGTTATGTTAGGTAAGTTGCTAAAACTATAATGCAAGCAGTATGATTCGTGGACTCTGTGAATAACTCCTTTAAAAAATACCAGGAGTTAGTTTCCGGCGAGATGGACGGGCTATCTGGTGAAGGGGCCAGAAACTCATTGGTTGTAGACAGTGCAGGGCCGATCTTTGGGGGATGCCTATGTCTAGTAGTAGACTGCTCATGGCTGAGATAGTGATAATGACAACGACACTCTGTATTGTAGTACTTTAACGCCTTCAAATATGCATGGGACTTCCATACAAATAGCGATACAAAATCTGCAAGGGAACGAAGCTGATGACTTGATGACGCCTTATTAAATACTTGTTTATAAACGTAGCGTTTTAACGTTTTATAGCTTAATTGATTTAAAAAAAAACAAATGGCATCATTATTATATTTAGCATAGGAAGGTATATGATAGATGCTCAATTGGTGTTCAAAAACTGTATTGAGAAAATACAACCAGCATTTACAACAAAAACACGGATTTGTAGAGATAACATTCTAGACAGTTTATGATGCATCGTAATAATTTATGAACTATTCTGTTTTAATAAACAGTTTAGCCGAGACGCTGTCCATTGTGCAGCCAATATTGCAGGAATAATGAACTCTATTTCGCTTCAAATAAAGTTCGTAATTTCTGGTTCATTATAGAATAAATAAGTTATTACGTAGGTAATGTATACATAACTAGACATAATTATTGGCACTTCCGCGAAAACGTTTTGGTAGTCTGCCCTGAATATAAATCTTAGGTACGCTAATCTACTTATATGATCTGTGCTATTTATGTAATTTCACATGAATTATAATTGTAGCTACTTATAAAATATTATATATATTTTAATGACAAATAAAGGAAGGTAAGTAGGTACATTAAAAATAAATAAAAATATTGAGAAAATAAAACTAACTTAACCTAAACTATGGTGCAGGTTTGGACCGCGTGGGAGGGTAGCCAAGGGACTTGGGTGCTGATACCCTTGTATTTACCCTCTTTTGCCTTTTCGGCAGATTCCGCCGCCGAGCCAACTCTTTTGCTCGTTCCCCGTAGATGGGACGTCGCCAGAGTGTCCTTCGGAATTCCGTATATGTGTGTGACATTCCAGGCTATGTGCTGACGGTTTTTTAAAATAATTATCAGACCATCAAACTGAACAACTTTCTCTATAGGACTAACATCGAAATCGCGAAAAGAATCTGTCCCATTCATTTGGATCGAGTAGGATTTCAGTTTTGTGTGGAATAGATAAAAAGAAAGTTGTTCAGTTTGATGGTCTGGTCATCCCTTTAAAAACCATCAGCATATTAAGAAGGACCATATACATACAGAAAATCGATAAAAACCCCTGATATGCGCAATGGCACACATGCAGCAAACATACCTGAAGCGCCAAGGTTTTGTATGTATTGCGTAGTCGCGTAGGTGCCGATCTTACCTATTAACAATATCATTATAATAACTTCCAGAGGGTGTGATAGAGTCAACTGGTATGACGACGCAGGCTAGAAGCAGTTTCCTACCGTCGGAGATCCTGTGGGGACATCGCTTCGAAACCATGGTGACCTTCAGGAAAGACACTGGCGAATATGAGGTACAATAAATTTTATAGATCCACTATAATCTTCAGCCTATAAACGTCCGACTGTAGGGTAAAGGCCTACCCTCAAAGAGGGGTGTGGGTGTATGGGCGTTAGTCCACTACGCATGCCCAATGCAAATTGGTATACTTCATATACGCATCAACAGAATTACTTCAGCGTTTGCAGGTCTCCTCACGATGTTTTCCTTCACCGTAGATTCACTACCGAACAATAGCTGAGCTCTCTTGACCATACCTAAAATATTTGAGAGTACTCGACAATACGCAAGTCATAAGATACTATTCTTCCACCTCAGTATGGGCCATAATGTCTATAGGATGTGTCTTTGGCTACCCTTTAGTTTATTTCTAGGGTTTTTCCGCAAGGGATTTGTGTCCCCACTTCAATAGCTGACTTTGTAATATCCATACATAGTACTAATCATACTGATCAAGGAAAATTAGCACAGGTTGTCTTTTTACCTTCGACTTTCGGTAGTTGAAGAAGCATGAGTGTTGTATAGGTTCCTTCTATTAATTTTATTGACAATTGAGATTTCGAGCAGGGCATTGTTTGTTGAGAAACGAAGTATATTTTTTTTTAATTTGTTCTTAAAAGAACGATGACTGTAGCAATAACAAACGGATGAATGTTTTTGTATAGGTAGTTAGGTACCTACCTATAGAAGTAATGTGAAGAATAATAGTTAACATAATGATAATAATTGGGTATCAAAGCCACTGAGCAAGTAATCACTACGTTTTAATCAAAGCTACAAAAAAGGTAGAGGTTAAATAAACAACACATCTTGTTTGCTAAGACTTTATTTTAAGAAACACACATAATGTGCGACATTGATCAAAATGTTTCATGCATTCAACGTTTTCAATAGATGCAGCACTATTAGTGATAATGATAAAACAAATACTTCACACGATATAAATAAATATCATAGTATTGTAATGAACTAACTCTAAAACTACGTTTTGCACTTTATTACCAAAATAGCAAATACAAAATTGATTTGTTTAACAGGAAAATAGTTATATTTTTCCTTCACTATAAATTGTTAGAGATTTCTTGAAATTCCTAAGTAACTGCATCAGTTAAACTATGTGTCGTAACAATTACGTTAATTGTAATATACCTTCTTGTTAATTAATATGTTAATGATATTTATCGTTCACGCTGGTCATTCACTTGAACGATTATCTTGTTTGCCCTTATTTATCTTGTCTGAGATTCACGGCAATGGAAAATTTATGCCATTAATTATTATCCTTTGTAAGATATTGTTTGTTCATGGTTTGTTCATTCATAAGTCATAAGGTTTTAGTATACGGTACTATTGGCATCTTTTGTATGATGATTTATGTGGCTACAATCCATTAAAAGTTTTTGTGAATAAATTTTAATTACTTACCGGAAAGTCTAATTTTATATGTAGTCTATTTTATATGTATACAAATTATCGCATATTTATAATGTTTCGAAACAGGCAACTAAAAACGGTGTAAGCCATGGATTATAATTATAATAATACTGTACCTGTGTGGCCATGGGTAGAAATAAGAACAGTCACAAATATGTGCTCTGATTGGCAAGAATAGGACCTCTACCTCTCTATATGAATTAATTCAAGACATGCGGGGCAACATTTCGTGAATTTTATTTTACATTTTTACACTGAATGGTTGCTAAAATTCCTCGAAACCCTCCGTCGAAATATGGTCTTCATTTCCCAAAGCTGGATCATTCGTAGTCTACGCGTAGTGCAAAAGTAACTTCGATGTATTGCTTAATACATTATATTTCTGTACTCTCTTGCTACATAACAGCTCGTGAAAAATATTTACTACTTATAGGTACTTATATCAAATCAAAATCAAATCAACTCAAATATTCTTTATTTTACACCTATACATGAACATTAAAAATACGGAGAAAGAAATACAAGAAGCACAAAATAAGGCGGTCTTATATTTTATTTTATTATTTATTATACAAGGTACACGTGCAGATTACATTCAAGATGAAAACATTTCTTAATGCAATAACATATGTAGAACTAGATTGTAATCCAATTACACATGTACTTGAAATATATTTATTATACTCCATATACTATCACACCAAAACATTTTACTTACGTTATAGTTCATATGTAATATAATAATACATAGGTAGGTACCTATATCTACCTGCTACCTATATTTCTTAGGGATCATAAGTTGTTCATAACAATATGCAAATATATTTCTCGAAACCATATGATTTATTCATTTTCTGAATAAGTATAAATTATTTCATGTTTCTTGGCACGTTGCTTATATAGGAATTACCGGTGATCTTTAGTTCTTATTTGTTTTTCCTCTTCAGATAATTGTTAATGAGCGTTTTAAATTGGTTATTGGTTCCTATATACTTATATGTATATAGAGTACTTATATAAGTACACGTATCATTAATTTTTTATTTTTTTTTTGCCAATTGCAAAAACAGGAAAATATTGTCGTTCAGTTATAACCTCAGCTTTTCATTTTATTCTCACGTCCTTTGGTTATTCGTTAGGTTAATAATGTGTTCAAGAATGTCGAACAATCGACCAAAATAATAAGCGTCAAGATTTTTCCAGTTGATATAAAAAGCCGAGAAACATTTTTGCACTGAGCTAAACTCACAGTAGCCAAAGGAATACTATTTCTTTTATGTAATATTATAAACATTTATAATGTTCCTAAGTTAAAAAAAATACAATTAATATCTATGTCCACTTCCAGGTGGATTACACGAGGTTCAACAACACATATGAAGTAGATACTCCTCTATGTTCTGCTAAACAACTGGATGAACTACGAGCCACGGTTTCTACCTCGCAGAAATTAGGTCTGTATTTATGACAGTTTATTCACATATTCTCATATGTATAGATTTTGGTACACAGGTAAAATAATTTTGAGGCTTTTAAATCAAAATAGAGTGTTTTAATACAACATCGGAGAAGCAATGACAAGCATAATATTGTTGACATATCTACAGGTGATGTTATAGCAATTTTCAGTTCTATCTATATAATATATCTAAATCTATATGAGCTATACACATATTTAAGCTATATTTCCTGATTCCATTTTTTAAATCTGTATAAACTACTGTATAAATATTAGATTCTATGTGATCAGTGATCACCAAATCAATTAACTTATTATTATTAAGTAACAAATAATTATTTTCGTCGTCTAAAAATGTATCTCTCAAATTCCAGATCGCATGCTCGGTACCATCCCGAAGACATTTTCCAACGACACCCTAGACATGAGCTCAGTCGATTCCATATCTCTAGACGAACATATAGAGATCAAAATTCCAGAAGCAAGAGCCAGAGAGAACAGAATGATGGCCCAGAACAACTTCATACAGCATATAAATGAGAAATCCAGAAATTCAAGTCATAGTCATCTCGCTGTTGAAGGGCAAGAGTTACAGAAGACCAACCACGTAGATGCCAGGAGTTCAGAAGCTAAAGAACACACACACATGCATAGGAGCCATAGCCACGCTAGCATGAAGAAAGGTCATGTCCACCACATCCCTAATGGTATAGGCCATGCGGGTAGTGGGCACGATAAAATTGATGACCATAATAGAATGAATAAGTGAGTATTTTTATTTTAACCACAATTGCATCTTTAAATGAAAATAGTAATAGGCAGGATGCATAAAAATCTGCTAGTGAACCAGGACGAAAAATATATGAATAGTTGTAGTTTGAATAACTAAATAAGAAAATATTCCAGGTATATTGATATTTAGTATAATACGAGTATCATTCTTCTCAGTACTCTGGAGCAATAATGTCAGTATGTGATGTAATTAATTCAAACCTTAAATATATGCGGTTTTTAAGAGTCCTTTTACCGTTTTAGTAGCTCTTATCACAATGTTTCAAATTACTCAATCAAGAATATCTTACCTAATTGAAAAAGTGCTACCCCTTCTTACTACAATTTAAACTTTATTTATGGGAATGGAATGTTTAGAACCAATACAATTATCATATAAAATAGCTTTTAGGTTTTTGTAGTAAATTGGAGTAGCATTTTTTTTAATTTGTATTTTGATTATTGAGAAATCTTTAATATTGTGATGAGGCCACCGAACTGTAACAAAAGACTATATTATCCGAACCGCTACTTTTTAAAATTTATTTCTTTCTCTTAATCTGTAGGCCTCGCATGCCACCCTCGAGAAAAAAGATAAAAATCGAGATGTGCCTCCATCATTGTTATAAGTTATAAGAACGCGCATGACGTTTTTCTCGTTTTGTCGCTTTACCGTGGGCGGCATGCTAGCCGTGCTGTCTACGTATCTATAGCGTGTACCATTTTTAACCTCAGATCCCCAAGCGAGGCGTTCATAGTACAAGAGAAGACGCCGGTGATCCCGATCCTGGTGACGTCACCGGACGCCGACCCCGCATGACGTCTGTGTCCCCTCCGCGAACACAACCCTAAGGTCACGGCACTTCTGACGCCCGAGGTCAAGGTCAAGTTAAAGGTCAGGTTCTCCAGTGGGAGCAGAGAGAATGTAAGAATTGATGTAGATGATTAGATTAGTAGAGGAATTTGAAATGTGTTTTTTTGAAGAATGGTCGAATTTATTAGACGAATTTGATTGGTTAGATAAACGAAAATGGTACTTAGGACTTGATTTTTCTAGAATCCTTATTATGGCTTATGGATACTGAAAGAGGAACGTGCTCTTAATACTATGATAATATTATCTAATATTAAGTCGCTAATAAAGACTTTGAGTGTTCATACATCATCATCATGTAATAATTATTGCTTATTTAAATTATTTTTTCATTATTTTTATTTGAAATATTTTTTGTAAATGACTGGATGTATATCAGTTATCTTTTTTATTTATCTAACTGGTCAATCTTTCATTCAGCTTGGCCAAAAAGAGTTCAGAAAATGTTTGGGCGCCACTTTCTTTGCAAGAACGTTAAAATCACGCATAGCCTGGTAAGACTAACGTACTAAAATCATTAGTTCCATCTGTCACCACGTCAAACTCTCTTTCGCCAAGCTTTATGTACTTAGATTTTTAGAAATTGAAGTCTTGATATTAAACAAATACTACTTGACTGATGCAAATTATTTATTTTCGAGGTATTCGTCACGTCCACCAAAATTAAGCCTAATTTCCTTTACACGCCAAAAAACATAAATGTTCATTACGCGTACTATGGCCAGTTAATATGCGAATTAACCAACAGTTTTCTGGTCCAGTCCTGCCCTGGATAAATAATTTGTATACGTAACAAGTTTCGTACCACTTTAGTCAACTTACAAAGTTAATCATTTGATTAAAGTGAAATAAAGCGATCGTAACGGTCTTTTGTCGATGACGTCAATTTACTACACATCTTATCAATCCGGTCAATGCGTGTATTAGCCGTAATTAAATATATAGCTTAATAAAAGCTTGATCATTGCTATTAATTAACACATTTCTTCTATCGTCTATTAAACTTGAAGTGTGTACCAAACAGGGTTGTAGACCAAGTATTTATTTAGATAATTTTAGAAGTGGAGAAATTGAGCTTGTAGGAAATAACCATTTGAAATTGAGCTTTAAATTCTATCTTAGTAAGTTGCATCTCCGCTGTATTTGTGTAAGATTACAAATTAGTTAAAATCGAAAGTCTGCAATTTTTCTATCGACAGTCAAACTGACGATAGAGTTAGGAAAAATCTTAATTAAACTAAGTTGACATTATTTTGACAATCACAAAGGAGTTGTTTCTATCGGGGCCAACACTTTGTACGGTATCTAGAACATTTTAAAAATAACTCACGTCACTTTAAAAATTATCATAAAATTTTGTTTGGTGAGTTCAAGAATGTAAAAAATAATTTTCATAACCATTATGCAGCGTTTATCAAAATTATGTTTGACTGAATGAATATTAAAAAGTGGCAATACAATCGTTTTAGATATTTCTTTGTATCTGTAAATAATAGCCTGAAACTGTGACAAAACAAAAGGTGAAATATTAATTAAATTTTATTTTACGTCCTTTGAAAAACCGTACAAAGTCATTGGCATACGGATACTTGCAGAAACGCTCATTAGAGTTAATCCTTCATTAAATCTCTTGCTAGCTTTTACTACTTCAACAAAAAAAAGTGACAGCAATCGATTTAATGGAGGATTAACTTAAATGAGCGTTTCTGCAACTGACGGCCAGCCTCCATATGTAAGTTTTTGAAAAATCACATTTAGTGCCCCTGTTTTATAAATGCTATATAATATAAATTATAATATTATAAAAACCAGTTCAAAGTGAGACTTGATTTTTAAATGAAGTAAATTAAACTGTATCGCTTATTTAAGGATGAAATCCAATCATTGTTTTTTAAATGGTGCAAATTAACATAAGTATTTAAAAAGTCTGTAAGCATCGAATTACTATTATACTACGTTACGTACTAGAATTAACACTCCAACTCACAAAGCTGTCCCATCCATTGTGGTGAAATCGCCACACTTTACATCACTATATCTTTCACTCATGTGGCGAACGACGTTTGTTTGTAGTGCTAGTTCTAGTATGTAGTTATACACAACTATTTTTTTTATTACTAACAAAATTGGAAAAACGTGAAAAAAATTTGGACCTCCCGTAAAAAAATGCGGATACGCCGATTCTTGTTCTATGGGAGGATGCAAATATTTTTTTTTGACGCATGTTCTGTGGCAAAAGTTGTTTAGTTTCATTGTCTGAATACGCCATTAAAATGTTGCTAGTAATTAAAAACTAGTGGTGCATAATCAATAGTTCAATGGTGCCTAGTGAGCTACGTAAGACGTTGTGAATGTACAAGTAGCTTTATATAAGTGCCTATTGTTTTGTTTTGATGTAGATCGTTGACATCGACTGACATTCCCGAAAAACGTTGGCTCCATACTAGGACGCCTAGATCAATGACTTCACTTGTTGACGGCATTCTACTTTACAATTCAGTTGTTATTTTGATTAATTTGTATTTATTTTCTTTTTGGTTTTCGACAGGGTGTATGTTCAGTATCATGAGTCACTTTAAAATACGGAAAGTATAGAAATATTTGCAAAAAAAATGTTTACTTTCCATACTAAATGCAATCAGCTGATCGAATGTTTGTTCTTTTGTAAACATCCGATCCGCATTGTTATTTGGTATAAAAAGGTTTTTTTTTTCGAATTTCCCTTTAGTACCTTTTGATAAGTTGGTATCATTAGTAAAACTGTAAAACCACCGTCAAAATCCTCCATAGAGAAACACGTAAGGAGTAGATATTGTTTGTTTCTCCATAGAACATCGCACCGAATTAAGTTGCCCATCGTGGCTAGGTCGGTGCCGTCGCGGGGGTGAGACTTTGACAGAGGGGAAAGTATGGCAACTTATGTGTAAGGCCACTCCTCTCGGGGTACGAGTTACGTATTTCTCTATGGTATCCTGTGAGAAATATTTTAATGCCTATGTACTTAAAGCTGCAGTTGTCTGTGCTGAATTTTCTAAGGCCGAAATATATTTCAAAAGTAAATCTAAAATAACTGGAATATTAACGATCTATTTTAGTGTAAAAAAAATACCAATGGCAACATAGAGAGTCAACATTTTTGAGAGCATCAGCCGTTTTATAACATTGTATAAAATGTACAAAAGTATAATATATAAACATTTTAAAAAGTAAATGGACAACAACAATTTGTGATATATTTTTTTATATGTATTTTAAATAACTGTTTTACACATAAGTCAAAATACAAAGTAATTTTCCAACTGCTTGTACAGAAATAGGGATAGAGGTTAAACTAATATTGTAAACAAATTATGTAAGTGTTAGTGTTTACTAATGCTTTTAGATTTAAATACAGGGTGTAAGGGATAGCCCTCCGAATACTAAAACGGTAAATTCAGACCATCTGCTGTACCTACCCTACCAGACCCAAATGTATGAAGAAGCTGATTTTTTTCGCGTTTCCTGAAGTAGGCTGCATAGTTAAAGTTGTTTAGTTTGATGGTCTGAGTTCACCGTCTCAGTATTTGGAGTGATGTCCCTTACACCCTGTACAGTTCTTGTTGGAATAAAAATCTTACTAAATAAACATTTTGTAAAATAGTGATTTATTAAGTAAGAATTAAATCATTGATTTCATTGTAAAACTTTGTAAGTGGGACAAACTTTTCTATTATTGTAACATTGTAGCTGTTAGGTATAGCATTTATATGCTATTACCCGTAACACATGGGTCGCATGTGACCCACTTCTGTTATTTTAACTTGAGCCATATAATAAGGCCTCTTTTTGGGGCTGTCGTGAATCATTAACGATGTACTGGGGTTGTTGAAACGACTGATGTAAATTCACCAACGTTCACACATGAAGGAGACACCAAACCGTCAATCGTATTTTTTTAATTTCTTAACAATAATACAATATTTCCAAAAGTGGCCACTTTTAAAGATAATAACTACAAACAATATAAAAACAAATCCGTAATGATCCGATAAATTTAAAATCAGCAGTGACTGCAATGTGACATTCTATTGTTTTTCGGAAATGTATAATTGTTTTAAAATTAAAATAATATGTTTTACAGCAGCACTGGAGGCTGAAACCCCCTAAAGTGAAGGCACCCAGAGAAGGTGACCCACTTCTGTTATTTTAACTTGAGCCATATTTAAGGTTATAATAAGGTCTCTCTTTGGATCTTTCCAATTTAACGTGTCGTTGATTCTTACTGGGGTCGATCGTTTTAAAACGACTGATGTAAATACAAGGTTCACACATTAGAAAAGACGAACCAAGAATAAACAACAGAGTTAGTTCCAAATTTAATAATACAGAATGGTTTGTCGCACTATTTATGAGTTTATTAGTGACAATAATTATGTATTATTTAAGACAATCACTTACTTTATATGTTTTATTAGTAGGGTTAAATGTTTGAAAAGCCTTCGTTTCAAGTGCCAAGTTATTACAATAACTTTTTTACAATTTTGTAATTTTAAATTACTAAAAAACTTTTTGGAATAATATATTTAAACGCTTTCATGAAATTTACAATAAAGATATCTTTGTCTACTTATACAAAAACAGGTACTTAAAAATAAATTCAGGGGCCTAAAACGGCGCGGGCGCCGTATTTGATTAGTTCAAAGCTATTTATTATATTGATAATCTATTTATCAGATTAAAAGGTATTAAAATGTATTTATAAATTTTTCTCACGACTTTTATTTACATCTTTTAATATTTCTTACGTAAATCATGAATTAAATTAACTTAATTACACAAACTGCCCAAAATACGAAAGTATTTATTACAATTTTATGTGAAGTTTTCCTTGTCGCCTTGTCATCAATCAATCATCATCATCAGCCTATACAGGGTGTAAAATTAAATGCGTTACATATTGAACGGGGTGCTTCAGACCATCACACTGAACAACTTCCACTATGGAGCCAATATTGAAATCGCCAAGAAAAAAATCTGCTGTTTCACAGATACTTTACATTTTTATAGTACCTACAGTATTATTGACATTTTCTGTGGAACAGCTCATTTTTTCCCGATTTCATTGTTGGCTTCATAGTGAAAGTTGTTCAGTTTGATGGTCTGAAGCAACCAGGAGTGCGATTTTTGAAACTCACATATTGAACTCAGCAGTTGAAAATGTCAAAATTACTATGGAGATAATGCATCTTTCTACTGCTGATTTGACTTTCAAAAAACATTATCCAGGAGTGCGATTTTTGAAAGTCTAATAAGCAGTAGAAAGATGCATATCTCCATAGTAATTTGTACATTTTCAACTGCTGAGTTCAACGCATGAGTTTCAAGAATCGCACTCGGGCGATATGTAAGGGCTTGTCCACAAAGCGATTTTTATTCGCGCAATTTATTTTCCGGTGCCGTATGTGTGAATACTTTCTAGTGTTCATTGAATTGCGAAAAAAAATTCGCGCGATTAAAAATCGCTGTGCGGACAAGCCCTTACGCATCTAATTTTACACCTTGTATAGTGTATACCCACGTCCCTTCACTCTGTCCCCATCATTAAAACAGAGATAGGAAGCATTAAAATTGTTCTTGGTACTAATATAAAAATAGACGGTATTGCTACTCGACAACAGATGGCACTGTACTTAAAAACAGCGACCTCTAGTAGCATCGACTTGAACTTATAATCACGCTCAAGCCTCGATCTTCTTCGAGTTTCGCTTCTTCTTCGTCTTTTCTTCTTCCTCACTAGAAGAAGAAGATGGTTCTGGCGGACTATCGAAGAAGTTAGGTGGGTACTTGATGGTGGAAGACTGTCTGTTTGTCAGGCTAGCTCGTCGTATGGCGTCGGCGACCAGTCTATCCGATAGTCTGATGAGTGGAGAGGCGGGCGCGCTCTCAGAGTTGAGAGAGCTTCGGAGGATGATGTCGTCGGGGATCGGGGAGCCGACTGCCATGTAACCTGGAAGATTTTTAGACAGGTTTTATAATGTGGTTCAGCATTCTTATGCGGCTTGAATTTTAAATTTTAATAACCAAATTGAAAATTCTTGAAGACGCTAGTTTTACAAGAAGAAAACCTTATACATCACGACTTATTGTAAGTTTTTTTTTTTCATTCAGGCTGGAAAATTCTAACCACCTAAAGAGAAAGTAACCAAATTATACATAAAGAACTATATTAAAGATAAGTAGGTACTAAATACTTTTCTCAAACGATCTTAGAATCTTAATTTTTTTAAATTAAGTAAAGTTGCATTCAAAAATTTGTTACTTAATACATTTACCTCAACCGCCAAAATGCGAAAATCTTTTACCATGGCATCAATTGACTGGGTCGATCATGAGGTGTAGGTACACCCCTACAAACAACAAATATAGCTAGGGCAGGTACCTTATTAAATAATGATGAAAAAATTAAAAACAAACCTTAATTAATTTCCAACATCACAAAAAGCAGCGACAAACACCTGGATTGAAGCTAAAAACCACACCAACACAGAAACCACCACAGGAAACCACGATATAACTACATGATACTACAACCAAAAAATACCTAGAAGCTACTTACCGCTAGTAATAATAATGTAATAAGCTACACTTACCTATTTCAATGAAAGTGCTAGTCTGACTACGCAAAACTTCTTCTCGTTTGACAATTGAATTTCATACTTACAAAATATGGCAAACGAGCTGTCAGATAAGCTAACAAGAACTTATTAGAATGTGGTGAAACAGGCCCAAGACTGCCTGAAATATTATACTTACCTATAACCTACCTAACTTTGTTAGATGAATGATAGAATGAGATCGTTAACCAGCGCACCATTTGTGAGTTATTTGAAATAAACTGGAGTGCCAATTTTTAAAGTCATACGTTGAAATCAACAGAAACAAAAACACAAACTTCATACCTTTCTACTGCTGATTTGACTTTCAAAAATCTCACTCCTGGAGTATGATTTTTGAAAGTCAAATGAACAGTAGAAAGATGCATATCTCCATAGTTATTTTGACATTTTCAACTGCTGAGCTCAGCGAATGAGTTTCAAAAATCGCACTCTTGAAATTAATTTAATCATTAACAAAATAATTCATTAAGAGATAGTACTAATAAAAATATATTTTACTTAGTTATTTATGACGCTTTGTAGAATCCTATTTTTTTCACATAGCCTCTTAAACTTATTATTAATCTGTGATATTATAGTTTTCAGACAAATCAAACTGAACAATTTTCACTAATATTGGTCTCGTGCATAAATTTGTTGTTCCTTATAATACAGGGGGTTAACTGAAATCCGTTATAATTACTTGAGGGGGCAGGGCGGTTCGGATCATCAAACTGAACAACTTTTACTATGTCACCAAATTTGAAAATAAAGTATTATATTCTTGAAATCGCGAAAGAAAACAGCTGTTCCATAGAAAATGCCAGTAGGTAGCTACATAAATAAAACAGCAGATTTTTTTCGCGATTTAAAAGTTGGTCCCTTAGTAATAGTTGTTCAGAAAGTCTGACTGAATCACACCTTTGAGTATGTACACACGGCGATACATCAAGCTATACAAAACCAACATAAGCTGGGCGCGCGTAGGTCGAGTAACGTATAACGTCGCGCGGCCAGCTTTTGTTGGTTTTGTATAGCTTGATGTGTCGCCGTGCGTACCTAACGCATTTAAGTTAACACCCTGTATTTCATTCGCTATAATGTGTTCGCTAACTATTAGTTATGTTATTGTTAAATTTGGTGGTATTTTAACTATGACTATTAAGCTTTTACATAATCGTTTTTATCATCATCATCCATCATCATATTGTCCCACTGCAGGACACAGGCCTTGCAGGCCACTTATACAGAAGGAAGGATAAATCAAAGACAAATAAACATTACCACATAAATTATTCATTCCATATTTACATACAACAATATTACGCTTAGCTTATAGGTAATATAACTTTGTGACGTCATAATTTCAATGTCTTCCTATCATTAGAATATTATAAATTTTGTAACCTGTTGAGTGAAAAAACTTTCTTTCATTGTACTTAAAACATTTTTAAAGATTGCTTTTTTTATAAAGTTGTAAACATTACTTTACTTAGCATGTTTTACAAAATGTATATTTTCTATCAAGAAGGCACATTGGTTGATTTACTTGAGTTTTGTCTTAATACATTTAAATTATAACACTGAACAACAAAATAAGAATGATGATAATATATCTACTGAATCTTTGGAACTCGATTAGAGAATCGATTAGACCACCGATTCAAATCGATTCTAAGATATCGTTGTTTTCAGAAAGAATCGTCAACCCTCAACAAAATATTAATGGAATGTTTGAAGTTTTCTTACATTCGTAGATATTTTACACAATACACAACCTCTGAAGACTTATTGTACTACTTAATATGAGATTCATTATAATATCAGTGTATTAATGTTATCTATTTGACTAGCAGAATAACTGGTTTATAAAATAGTAGTCGGTTTATTCGAATCGCATGCTTACTGTTTTGAAAATATAGTCTGTCTTCGATTGCACTCAGAGTTTTCAGCTTATCCTAAATTTTTTATAGGCTCCAAAAAGATACCCATCGTATATTAAAAACATTTTTTGTTTGTGTAATAAATCAGACCAAATGGTCTGAAAGAAAAGGTATGACATTTCCAGACCTATTACATGAATCGATATATCCTAGAAATAGGGAATTCTAGTTATGCAAATTAACTTTGATCAAATTAATCTAATTATTATAGCGAAGTTCAACAATTTTGCTAATTTTTCAATTGACCCTCTCAAAATTTAAATTTCAACAGCCGAGACTCCAATAAAAGGCCTCGTTAAACTCTAACTTCGAAAATACTAAAACTCGCACATTAAAATCGTTCCCATTGCAATAATACCTACTGCCGCATGCCAGTATTAATCCAGCCTTAAGGTAAGGCCACACAGAAGCCGGACTGCGGGAAATGGGACCGGGAGCAGACCTTTGGGAAGCGAATATCCGGACTCGCTCAGATTTCTGTATGGCAGGGTACATACAAACTCGAACATTACCACCACACCCCTAGTGTTACCAGATCCAAAGATGAGATTTCCTGACAAAATACTTGGATTGCGATTTTTGAATCTTATACGTTGAACTCAGCAGTTGAAAATGTATGGAGATATGCATCTTTCTACAGCTGATTTGACTTTCAAAAATCGCGCTCCTGAAGTAAGATTTATGAAAGTCAAATAATAAGTAGAAAGATGCATATCTATGTCGATATATTAATGTTAAAATAATGGGGGAATTGAAAATTTGCAATCCAAGAACAAAATCCGACCGTAGAGTTCTCTTTTAATGGGGATGCATATGATTATCTATGGGGGAAAAGAGATCGTCTAAAGATCCTGTTACGGCTCTCCTCTTGAGAACATTCATTTTAAAGAGCACATTTCAATAACTCCACTCTAACTTTCAAAAATTCCTGACAAATTAAAATTTTCCCTATTTCCCTGACTAGACAGAGACCCAAAATTCCGGACATGTCAGGAAAATTCCTGATTTCTGGTAACCCCAACAACACCTTACACTACAAAAAATACACAGAAATCTGCGCGGGTCCGTAAGAATTCGCTTCCCACAGGTCCGCCCCGGTCCGCTTTCCCGCAGTCCCGCCTCTATATTATGTTCAGGCCTTTATTCTTAGCCTGACATTCTTCACAATCGCAACTACAGCTAAGCGAAGGTCTTATGCCCATACACATAAGGCTCAAAGTGTGACGGTGTAGTCGCCGTCCGTATGGTCCGCCCTGGGCTCCGTGATCGGGACGCGCTCCTGAAGCTTCAACGGCGGGTGTTCGGCGCTCTCTGTGTGACATCACAAACACATTGCCACGTTACAAACACTATACATACACGACAATACATAGACAGGACGTAAAAGAGCAGAGACGTACAAGGTGTTAAAAAACATTTTTGAGACTGTGTACAATTATTGCCAATGCAAACTATCTGTTTTTATAATCCTACTAGATAGTTAACCCGCGACTTCGTACGCACAAATTATATTCCAGATTTTAAGTCAGATCATAAGCTATCGAACAAAAAAGTTTAATCAAAATCGGTTCAATGAAACAAACAAACACACAAACAGACAGGACAAAAAATCAAAAAATTTTTGATTTGGAATCAGGGATACCTAAAAACCATATCGTCACTTTTTTTGTTAATATCATCAATGTACCTACAGACACACTTCTGTTACAGTTTTATAATAAGTAGTTAAGATTAAAATGAATGTTTTTTCTAAAGGAAGCATTTGTCATTATTATAGTTATACCTACTAATAGTGTGACGTTTCTTATAGTAATCGTAAGAGATAATCATCTATAGCAACGACAAATTCATTTTCTTATTTTAAACATTATCAAGTTTAGGTTAGTGTAACTTAATACGATTTTATCTCTCACTTACGTTTTTGCAAAAACCAAAACATGCATAAAATACGTAGAAAGAGAAGGTACTAGAAGGAAGCACGTGTCTTGTCATATTCACTCAATAAGAGATGCATATAGCAAATTCGCTCTAGTTAAAAAAGGAGATCGCTACCTTATTGCTGTCCTTGTCGGAATAACCACTTTTTTGTACTGACTCCCCCTGACTCCGACATGTCACACTTTGTCATCACAGATCAATTAGAAGATTGTCATGTCCGACATAAATTGTATAGGATTTTATGACTATCGCTATCTCATACCCGGTTACACTGAC